>CATKUM010000048.1:0-2400000 GCA_949786405.1 Onychomys arenicola | reverse complement strand
GAGCTGAAAAGTGACAGCGTTTACCTGAAACGAAGTCTCGCTTGTAGGAAGACACAGAGCCTGGCATTTACCTCCGTTTCTTAAGGGAAACACACAGCACAGTTCTCATCCATGAAACACACTCTGCTTTAGAGCAAGAAGCACGCTCTTTCTTTCTAGAGGCTCTAATAAGGCGGGAAACGTGAGAGTGCTCAGAACAAAAGAACAGTGTTTCCTACACACACGGACCATATCTAGTTCAACTCTGCTTCTGAAACTGATACAAACCACAGGCCCTCTAATATCCAATGCGTTTCAGTTAAGAGCGAGAAACGTGTGAGCTTGGTGTACAATATAGCTTCGTTTGAGCTGAAAAGTGACTGCGTTTACCTGAAACGAAGTCTCGCTTGTAGGAAGACACAGAGCCTGGCATTTAACTCCGTTTCTGAAGGGAAACACACAGCACACTTCTCATCCATGAAACACACTCTGCATTAGAGCAAGAAGCACGCTCTTGCTTTCTAGAGTCTCTAATAAGGCCGGAAAAGTGAGAGTGCTCAGAACAAAAGAACAGTGTTTCCTACACACACGGACCATATCTAGTTCAACTCTGCTTCTGAAACTGATAAAAACCACAGGCCCTCTAACATCCAATGGGTTTCAGTTAAGAGCGATTAACGTGTGAGCTTCCTGCACAATATAGCTTCGTTTGAGCTGAAAAGTGACTGCGTTTACTTGAAACGAAGTCTCGCTTGTAGGAAGACACAGAGCCTGGCATTTAACTCCGTTTCTGAAGGGAAACACACAGCACACTTCTCATCCATGAAACACACTCTGCTTTAGAGCAAGAAGCACGCTCTTGCTTTCTAGAGTCTCTAATTAGACGGGAAACATGAGAGTGCTCAGAACAAAAGAACTGTGTTTCCTACACACAAGGACCATATCTAGTTCAACTCTGCTTCTGAAACTGATACAAACCACAGGCCCTCTAACATCCAATGCGTTCCAGTTAAGAGCGAGAAACGTGTGAGCTTCGTGTACAATATAGCTTCGTTTGAGCTGAAAAGTGACTGCGTTTACCTGAAACGAAGTCTCGCTTGTAGGAAGACACCGAGCCTGGCATTTATCTCCATTTATGAAGGGAAACAAACAGCACAGTTCTCATCCATGAAACACACTCTGCTTTAGAGCAGGAAGCACGCTCTTGCTTTCTAGAGTCTCTAATATGGCGGGAAACGTGAGAGTGCTCAGAACAAAAGAACTGTGTTTCCTACACACACGGGCCATATCTAGTTCAACTCTGCTTCTGAAACTGATAAAAACCACAGGCCCTCTAACATCCAATGCGTTTCAGTTAAGAGCGATTAACGTGTGAGCTTCGTGCACAATATAGCTTCGTTTGAGCTGAAAAGTGACTGCGTTTACCTTAAACGAAGTCTCGCTTGTAGGAAGACACAGAGCCTGGCATTTACCTCCGTTTCTTAAGGGAAACACACAGCACAGTTCTCATCCATGAAACACACTCTGCTTTAGAGCAGGAAGCACGCTCTTGCTTTCTAGAGTCTCTAATATGGCGGGAAACGTGAGAGTGCTCAGAACAAAAGAACTGTGTTTCCTACACAAACGCACCATATCTAGTTCAACTCTGCTTCCGAAACTGATACAAACCACAGGTCGTCTAACATCCAATGCGTTTCAGTTAAGAGCGAGAAACATGTGAGCTTCGAGTACAATATAGCTTCGTTTGAGCTGAAAAGTGACAGCGTTTACCTGAAACGAAGTCTCGCTTGTAGGAAGACACAGAGCCTGGCATTTAACTCCGTTTCTGAAGGGAAACACACAGCACACTTCTCATCCATGAAACACACACTGCTTTAGAGCAAGAAGCACACTCTTGCTTTCTAGAGTCTCTAATAAGGCGGGAAACATGAGAGTGCTCAGAACAAAAGAACTGTGTTTCCTACACACACGCACCATATCTAGTTCAACTCTGCTTCCGAAACTGATACAAACCACAGGTCGTCTAACATCCAATGCGTTTCAGTTAAGAGCGAGAAACATGTGAGCTTCGTGTACAATATAGCTTCATTTGAGCTGAAAAGTGACAGCGTTTACCTGAAACGAAGTCTCGCTTGTAGGAAGACACAGAGCCTGGCATTTACCTCCGTTTCTTAAGGGAAACACACAGCACAGTTCTCATCCATGAAACACACTCTGCTTTAGAGCAAGAAGCACGCTCTTGCTTTCTAGAGGCTCTAAAAAGGCGGGAAACGTGAGAGTGCTCAGAACAAAAGAACAGTGTTTCCTACACACACGGACCATATCTAGTTCAACTCTGCTTCTGAAACTGATACAAACCACAGGCCCTCTAATATCCAATGCGTTTCAGTTAAGAGCGAGAAACCTGTGAGCTTGGTGTACAATATAGCTTCGTTTGAGCTGAAAAGTGACTGCGTTTACCTGAAACGAAGTCTCGCTTGTAGGAAGACACAGAGCCTGGCATTTAACTCCGTTTCTGAAGGGAAACACACAGCACACTTCTCATCCATGAAACACACTCTGCATTAGAGCAAGAAGCACGCTCTTGCTTTCTAGAGTCTCTAATAAGGCCGGAAACGTGAGAGTGCTCAGAACAAAAGAACTGTGTTTCCTACACACACGGACCATATCTAGTTCAACTCTGCTTCTGAAACTGATAAAAACCACAGGCCCTCTAACATCCAATGGGTTTCAGTTAAGAGCGATTAACGTGTGAGCTTCGTGCACAATATAGCTTCGTTTGAGCTGAAAAGTGACTGCGTTTACCTGAAACGAAGTCTCGCTTGTAGGAAGACACAGAGCCTGGCATTTGACTCCGTTTCTGAAGGGAAACACACAGCACAGTTCTCATCCATGAAACATACTCTGCTTTAGAGCAAGAAGCACGCTCTTGCTTTCTAGAGTATCTAATATGGCGGGAAACGTGAGAGTGCTCAGAACAAAAGAACTGTGTTTCCTACACACACGCACCATATCTAGTTCAACTCTGCTTCCGAAACTGATACAAACCACAGGTCGTCTAACATCCAATGCGTTTCAGTTAAGAGCGAGAAACATGTGAGCTTCGTGTACAATATAGCTTCGTTTGAGCTGAAAAGTGACAGCGTTTACCTGAAACGAAGTCTCGCTTGTAGGAAGACACAGAGCCTGGCATTTAACTCCGTTTCTGAAGGGAAACACACAGCACACTTCTCATCCATGAAACACACACTGCTTTAGAGCAAGAAGCACACTCTTGCTTTCTAGAGTCTCTAATAAGGCGGGAAACGTGAGAGTGCTCAGAACAAAAGAACTGTGTTTCCTACACACACGCACCATATCTAGTTCAACTCTGCTTCCGAAACTGATACAAACCACAGGTCGTCTAACATCCAATGCGTTTCAGTTAAGAGCGAGAAACATGTGAGCTTCGTGTACAATATAGCTTCGTTTGAGCTGAAAAGTGACTGCGTTTACCTGAAACGAAGTCTCGCTTGTAGGAAGACACAGAGCCTGGCATTTAACTCCGTTTCTGAAGGGAAACACACAGCACACTTCTCATCCATGAAACACACTCTGCATTAGAGCAAGAAGCACGCTCTTGCTTTCTAGAGTCTCTAATAAGGCCGGAAACGTGAGAGTGCTCAGAACAAAAGAACTGTGTTTCCTACACACACGGACCATATCTAGTTCAACTCTGCTTCTGAAACTGATAAAAACCACAGGCCCTCTAACATCCAATGGGTTTCAGTTAAGAGCGATTAACGTGTGAGCTTCCTGCACAATATAGCTTCGTTTGAGCTGAAAAGTGACTGCGTTTACCTGAAACGAAGTCTCGCTTGTAGGAAGACACAGAGCCTGGCATTTGACTCCGTTTCTGAAGGGAAACACACAGCACAGTTCTCATCCATGAAACATACTCTGCTTTAGAGCAAGAAGCACGCTCTTGCTTTCTAGAGTATCTAATATGGCGGGAAACGTGAGAGTGCTCAGAACAAAAGAACTGTGTTTCCTACACACACGCACCATATCTAGTTCAACTCTGCTTCCGAAACTGATACAAACCACAGGCCCTCTAATATCCAATGCGTTTCAGTTAAGAGCGAGAAACCTGTGAGCTTGGTGTACAATATAGCTTCGTTTGAGCTGAAAAGTGACTGCGTTTACCTGAAACGAAGTCTCGCTTGTAGGAAGACACAGAGCCTGGCATTTAACTCCGTTTCTGAAGGGAAACACACAGCACACTTCTCATCCATGAAACACACTCTGCATTAGAGCAAGAAGCACGCTCTTGCTTTCTAGAGTCTCTAATAAGGCCGGAAACGTGAGAGTGCTCAGAACAAAAGAACTGTGTTTCCTACACACACGGACCATATCTAGTTCAACTCTGCTTCTGAAACTGATAAAAACCACAGGCCCTCTAACATCCAATGGGTTTCAGTTAAGAGCGATTAACGTGTGAGCTTCGTGCACAATATAGCTTCGTTTGAGCTGAAAAGTGACTGCGTTTACCTGAAACGAAGTCTCGCTTGTAGGAAGACACAGAGCCTGGCATTTGACTCCGTTTCTGAAGGGAAACACACAGCACAGTTCTCATCCATGAAACATACTCTGCTTTAGAGCAAGAAGCACGCTCTTGCTTTCTAGAGTATCTAATATGGCGGGAAACGTGAGAGTGCTCAGAACAAAAGAACTGTGTTTCCTACACACACGCACCATATCTAGTTCAACTCTGCTTCCGAAACTGATACAAACCACAGGTCGTCTAACATCCAATGCGTTTCAGTTAAGAGCGAGAAACATGTGAGCTTCGTGTACAATATAGCTTCGTTTGAGCTGAAAAGTGACAGCGTTTACCTGAAACGAAGTCTCGCTTGTAGGAAGACACAGAGCCTGGCATTTAACTCCGTTTCTGAAGGGAAACACACAGCACACTTCTCATCCATGAAACACACACTGCTTTAGAGCAAGAAGCACACTCTTGCTTTCTAGAGTCTCTAATAAGGCGGGAAACGTGAGAGTGCTCAGAACAAAAGAACTGTGTTTCCTACACACACGCACCATATCTAGTTCAACTCTGCTTCCGAAACTGATACAAACCACAGGTCGTCTAACATCCAATGCGTTTCAGTTAAGAGCGAGAAACATGTGAGCTTCGTGTACAATATAGCTTCGTTTGAGCTGAAAAGTGACTGCGTTTACCTGAAACGAAGTCTCGCTTGTAGGAAGACACAGAGCCTGGCATTTAACTCCGTTTCTGAAGGGAAACACACAGCACACTTCTCATCCATGAAACACACTCTGCATTAGAGCAAGAAGCACGCTCTTGCTTTCTAGAGTCTCTAATAAGGCCGGAAACGTGAGAGTGCTCAGAACAAAAGAACTGTGTTTCCTACACACACGGACCATATCTAGTTCAACTCTGCTTCTGAAACTGATAAAAACCACAGGCCCTCTAACATCCAATGGGTTTCAGTTAAGAGCGATTAACGTGTGAGCTTCCTGCACAATATAGCTTCGTTTGAGCTGAAAAGTGACTGCGTTTACCTGAAACGAAGTCTCGCTTGTAGGAAGACACAGAGCCTGGCATTTGACTCCGTTTCTGAAGGGAAACACACAGCACAGTTCTCATCCATGAAACATACTCTGCTTTAGAGCAAGAAGCACGCTCTTGCTTTCTAGAGTATCTAATATGGCGGGAAACGTGAGAGTGCTCAGAACAAAAGAACTGTGTTTCCTACACACACGCACCATATCTAGTTCAACTCTGCTTCCGAAACTGATACAAACCACAGGTCGTCTAACATCCAATGCGTTTCAGTTAAGAGCGAGAAACATGTGAGCTTCGTGTACAATATAGCTTCGTTTGAGCTGAAAAGTGACAGCGTTTACCTGAAACGAAGTCTCGCTTGTAGGAAGACACAGAGCCTGGCATTTAACTCCGTTTCTGAAGGGAAACACACAGCACACTTCTCATCCATGAAACACACACTGCTTTAGAGCAAGAAGCACACTCTTGCTTTCTAGAGTCTCTAATAAGGCGGGAAACGTGAGAGTGCTCAGAACAAAAGAACTGTGTTTCCTACACACACGCACCATATTTAGTTCAACTCTGCTTCCGAAACTGATACAAACCACAGGTCGTCTAACATCCAATGCGTTTCAGTTAAGAGCGAGAAACATGTGAGCTTCGTGTACAATACAGCTTCGTTTGAGCTGAAAAGTGACTGCGTTTACCTGAAAGGAAGTCTCGCTTGTAGGAAGACACAGAGCCTGGCATTTACCTCCGTTTCTTAAGGGAAACACACAGCACACTTCTCATCCATGAAACACACTCTGCATTAGAGCAAGAAGCACGCTCTTGCTTTCTAGAGTCTCTAATAAGGCCGGAAACGTGAGAGTGCTCAGAACAAAAGAACAGTGTTTCCTACACACACGGACCATATCTAGTTCAACTCTGCTTCTGAAACTGATAAAAACCACAGGCCCTCTAACATCCAATGCGTTTCAGTTAAGAGCGATTAACGTGTGAGCTTCGTGCACAATATAGCTTCGTTTGACCTGAAAAGTGACTGTGTTTACCTGAAACGAAGTCTCGCTTGTAGGAAGACACAGAGCCTGGCATTTAACTCCGTTTCTGAAGGGAAACACACAGCACACTTCTCATCCATGAAACATACTCTGCTTTAGAGCAAGAAGCACGCTCTTGCTTTCTAGAGTCTCTAATATGGCGGGAAACGTGAGAGTGCTCAGAACAAAAGAACTGTGTTTCCTACACACACGCACCATATCTAGTTCAACTCTGCTTCCGAAACTGATACAAACCACAGGTCGTCTAACATCCAATGCGTTTCAGTTAATAGCGAGAAACATGTGAGCTTCGTGTACAATATAGCTTCGTTTGAGCTGAAAAGTGACAGCGTTTACCTGAAACGAAGTCTCGCTTGTAGGAAGACAGAGAGCCTGGCATTTAAGTCCGTTTCTGAAGGGAAACACACAGCACACTTCTCATCCATGAAACACACACTGCTTTAGAGCAAGAAGCACACTCTTGCTTTCTAGAGTCTCTAATAAGGCGGGAAACGTGAGAGTGCTCAGAACAAAAGAACTGTGTTTCCTACACACACGCACCATATCTAGTTCAACTCTGCTTCCGAAACTGATACAAACCACAGGTCGTCTAACATCCAATGCGTTTCAGTTAAGAGCGAGAAACATGTGAGCTTCGTGTACAATATAGCTTTGTTTGAGCTGAAAAGTGACAGCGTTTACCTGAAACGAAGTCTCGCTTGTAGGAAGACACAGAGCCTGGCATTTACCTCCGTTTCTTAAGGGAAACACACAGCACAGTTCTCATCCATGAAACACACTCTGCTTTAGAGCAAGAAGCACGCTCTTGCTTTCTAGAGTCTCTAATTAGACGGGAAACATGAGAGTGCTCAGAACAAAAGAACTGTGTTTCCTACACACAAGGACCATATCTAGTTCAACTCTGCTTCTGAAACTGATACAAACCACAGGCCCTCTAACATCCAATGCGTTTCAGTTAAGAGCGAGAAACGTGTGAGCTTCGTGTACAATATAGCTTCGTTTGAGCTGAAAAGTGACTGCGTTTACCTGAAACGAAGTCTCGCTTGTAGGAAGACACAGAGCCTGGCATTTAACTCCATTTATGAAGGGAAACAAACAGCACAGTTCTCATCCATGAAACACACTCTGCTTTAGAGCAGGAAGCACGCTCTTGCTTTCTAGAGTCTCTAATATGGCGGGAAACGTGAGAGTGCTGAGAACAAAAGAACTGTGTTTCCTACACACACGGGCCATATCTAGTTCAACTCTGCTTCTGAAACTGATAAAAACCACAGGCCCTCTAACATCCAATGCGTTTCAGTTAAGAGCGATTAACGTGTGAGCTTCGTGCACAATATAGCTTCGTTTGAGCTGAAAAGTGACTGCGTTTACCTTAAACGAAGTCTCGCTTGTAGGAAGACACAGAGCCTGGCAATTAAGTCCGTTTCTGAAGGGAAACACACAGCACAGTTCTCATCCATGAAACATACTCTGCTTTAGAGCAAGAAGCACGCTCTTGCTTTCTAGAGTATCTAATATGGCGGGAAACGTGAGAGTGCTCAGAACAAAAGACAGTGTTTCCTACACACACGCACCATATCTAGTTCAACTCTGCTTCCGAAACTGATACAAACCACAGGTCGTCTAACATCCAATGCGTTTCAGTTAAGAGCGAGAAACATGTGAGCTTCGAGTACAATATAGCTTCGTTTGAGCTGAAAAGTGACAGCGTTTACCTGAAACGAAGTCTCGCTTGTAGGAAGACACAGAGCCTGGCATTTAACTCCGTTTCTGAAGGGAAACACACAGCACACTTCTCATCCATGAAACACACACTGCTTTAGAGCAAGAAGCACACTCTTGCTTTCTAGAGTCTCTAATAAGGCGGGAAACGTGAGAGTGCTCAGAACAAAAGAACTGTGTTTCCTACACACACGCACCATATCTAGTTCAACTCTGCTTCCGAAACTGATACAAACCACAGGTCGTCTAACATCCAATGCGTTTCAGTTAAGAGCGAGAAACATGTGAGCTTCGTGTACAATATAGCTTCGTTTGAGCTGAAAAGTGACTGCGTTTACCTGAAACGAAGTCTCGCTTGTAGGAAGACACAGAGCCTGGCATTTACCTCCGTTTCTTAAGGGAAACACACAGCACAGTTCTCATCCATGAAACACACTCTGCATTAGAGCAAGAAGCACGCTCTTGCTTTCTAGAGTCTCTAATAAGGCCGGAAACGTGAGAGTGCTCAGAACAAAAGAACAGTGTTTCCTACACACACGGACCATATCTAGTTCAACTCTGCTTCTGAAACTGATAAAAACCACAAGCCCTCTAACATCCAATGCGTTTCAGTTAAGAGCGATTAACGTGTGAGCTTCGTGCACAATATAGCTTCGTTTGACCTGAAAAGTGACTGTGTTTACCTGAAACGAAGTCTCGCTTGTAGGAAGACACAGAGCCTTGCATTTAACTCCGTTTCTGAAGGGAAACACACAGCACACTTCTCATCCATGAAACATACTCTGCTTTAGAGCAAGAAGCACGCTCTTGCTTTCTAGAGTCTCTAATATGGCGGGAAACGTGAGAGTGCTCAGAACAAAAGAACTGTGTTTCCTACACACACGCACCATATCTAGTTCAACTCTGCTTCCGAAACTGATACAAACCACAGGTCGTCTAACATCCAATGCGTTTCAGTTAAGAGCGAGAAACATGTGAGCTTCGTGTACAATATAGCTTCGTTGGAGCTGAAAAGTGACAGCGTTTACCTGAAACGAAGTCTCGCTTGTAGGAAGACACAGAGCCTGGCATTTAACTCCGTTTCTGAAGGGAAACACACAGCACACTTCTCATCCATGAAACACACACTGCTTTAGAGCAAGAAGCACACTCTTGCTTTCTAGAGTCTCTAATAAGGCGGGAAACGTGAGAGTGCTCAGAACAAAAGAACTGTGTTTCCTACACACACGCACCATATCTAGTTAAACTCTGCTTCCGAAACTGATACAAACCACAGGTCGTCTAACATCCAATGCGTTTCAGTTAAGAGCGAGAAACATGTGAGCTTCGTGTACAATATAGCTTCGTTTGAGCTGAAAAGTGACAGCGTTTACCTGAAACGAAGTCTCGCTTGTAGGAAGACACAGAGCCTGGCATTTACCTCCGTTTCTTAAGGGAAACACACAGCACAGTTCTCATCCATGAAACACACTCTGCTTTAGAGCAAGAAGCACGCTCTTGCTTTCTAGAGTCTCTAATTAGACGGGAAACATGAGAGTGCTCAGAACAAAAGAACTGTGTTTCCTACACACAAGGACCATATCTAGTTCAACTCTGCTTCTGAAACTGATACAAACCACAGGCCCTCTAACATCCAATGCGTTTCAGTTAAGAGCGAGAAACGTGTGAGCTTCGTGTACAATATAGCTTCGTTTGAGCTGAAAAGTGACTGCGTTTACCTGAAACGAAGTCTCGCTTGTAGGAAGACACAGAGCCTGGCATTTAACTCCATTTATGAAGGGAAACAAACAGCACAGTTCTCATCCATGAAACACACTCTGCTTTAGAGCAGGAAGCACGCTCTTGCTTTCTAGAGTCTCTAATATGGCGGGAAACGTGAGAGTGCTCAGAACAAAAGAAGTGTGTTTCCTACACACACGGGCCATATCTAGTTCAACTCTGCTTCTGAAACTGATAAAAACCACAGGCCCTCTAACATCCAATGTGTTTCAGTTAAGAGCGATTAACGTGTGAGCTTCGTGCACAATATAGCTTCGTTTGAGCTGAAAAGTGACTGCGTTTACCTGAAACGAAGTCTCGCTTGTAGGAAGACACAGAGCCTGGCAATTAAGTCCGTTTCTGAAGGGAAACACACAGCACAGTTCTCATCCATGAAACATACTCTGCTTTAGAGCAAGAAGCACGCTCTTGCTTTCTAGAGTATCTAATATGGCGGGAAACGTGAGAGTGCTCAGAACAAAAGAACTGTGTTTCCTACACACACGCACCATATCTAGTTCAACTCTGCTTCTGAAACTGATACAAACCACAGGTCGTCTAACATCCAATGCGTTTCAGTTAAGAGCGAGAAACATGTGAGCTTCGTGTACAATATAGCTTCGTTTGAGCTGAAAAGTGACAGCGTTTACCTGAAACGAAGTCTCGCTTGTAGGAAGACACAGAGCCTGGCATTTAACTCCGTTTCTGAAGGGAAACACACAGCACACTTCTCATCCATGAAACACACACTGCTTTAGAGCAAGAAGCACACTCTTGCTTTCTAGAGTCTCTAATAAGGCGGGAAACGTGAGAGTGCTCAGAACAAAAGAACTGTGTTTCCTACACACACGCACCATATCTAGTTCAACTCTGCTTCCGAAACTGATACAAACCACAGGTCGTCTAACATCCAATGCGTTTCAGTTAAGAGCGAGAAACATGTGAGCTTCGTGTACAATATAGCTTCGTTTGAGCTGAAAAGTGACAGCGTTTACCTGAAACGAAGTCTCGCTTGTAGGAAGACACAGAGCCTGGCATTTAACTCCGTTTCTGAAGGGAAACACACAGCACACTTCTCATCCATGAAACACACACTGCTTTAGAGCAAGAAGCACACTCTTGCTTTCTAGAGTCTCTAATAAGGCGGGAAACGTGAGAGTGCTCAGAACAAAAGAACTGTGTTTCCTACACACACGCACCATATCTAGTTCAACTCTGCTTCCGAAACTGATACAAACCACAGGTCGTCTAACATCCAATGCGTTTCAGTTAAGAGCGAGAAACATGTGAGCTTCGTGTACAATATTGCTTCGTTTGAGCTGAAAAGTGACTGCGTTTACCTGAAACGAAGTCTCGCTTGTAGGAAGACACAGAGCCTGGCATTTACCTCCGTTTCTTAAGGGAAACACACAGCACACTTCTCATCCATGAAACACACTCTGCATTAGAGCAAGAAGCACGCTCTTGCTTTCTAGAGTCTCTAATAAGGCCGGAAACGTGAGAGTGCTCAGAACAAAAGAACAGTGTTTCCTACACACACGGACCATATCTAGTTCAACTCTGCTTCTGAAACTGATAAAAACCACAGGCCCTCTAACATCCAATGCGTTTCAGTTAAGAGCGATTAACGTGTGAGCTTCGTGCACAATATAGCTTCGTTTGACCTGAAAAGTGACTGTGTTTACCTGAAACGAAGTCTCGCTTGTAGGAAGACACAGAGCCTTGCATTTAACTCCGTTTCTGAAGGGAAACACACAGCACACTTCTCATCCATGAAACATACTCTGCTTTAGAGCAAGAAGCACGCTCTTGCTTTCTAGAGTCTCTAATATGGCGGGAAACGTGAGAGTGCTCAGAACAAAAGAACTGTGTTTCCTACACACACGCACCATATCTAGTTCAACTCTGCTTCCGAAACTGATACAAACCACAGGTCGTCTAACATCCAATGCGTTTCAGTTAATAGCGAGAAACATGTGAGCTTCGTGTACAATATAGCTTCGTTTGAGCTGAAAAGTGACAGCGTTTACCTGAAACGAAGTCTCGCTTGTAGGAAGACACAGAGCCTGGCATTTAACTCCGTGTCTGAAGGGAAACACACAGCACACTTCTCATCCATGAAACACACACTGCTTTAGAGCAAGAAGCACACTCTTGCTTTCTAGAGTCTCTAATAAGGCGGGAAACGTGAGAGTGCTCAGAACAAAAGAACTGTGTTTCCTACACACACGCACCATATCTAGTTAAACTCTGCTTCCGAAACTGATACAAACCACAGGTCGTCTAACATCCAATGCGTTTCAGTTAAGAGCGAGAAACATGTGAGCTTCGTGTACAATATAGCTTCGTTTGAGCTGAAAAGTGACAGCGTTTACCTGAAACGAAGTCTCGCTTGTAGGAAGACACAGAGCCTGGCATTTACCTCCGTTTCTGAAGGGAAACACACAGCACAGTTCTCATCCATGAAACACACTCTGCTTTCGAGCAAGAAGCACGCTCTTGCTTTCTAGAGTCTCTAATAAGGCGGGAAACGTGAGAGTGCTCAGAACAAAAGAACTGTGTTTCCTACACACAAGGACCATATCTAGTTCAACTCTGCTTCTGAAACTGATACAAACCACAGGCCCTCTAACATCCAATGCGTTTCAGTTAAGAGCGAGAAACATGTGAGCTTCGTGTACAATATAGCTTCGTTTGAGCTGAAAAGTGACAGCGTTTACCTGAAACGAAGTCTCGCTTGTAGGAAGACACAGAGCCTGGCATTTAACTCCGTTTCTGAAGGGAAACACACAGCACACTTCTCATCCATGAAACACACACTGCTTTAGAGCAAGAAGCACACTCTTGCTTTCTAGAGTCTCTAATAAGGCGGGAAACGTGAGAGTGCTCAGAACAAAAGAACTGTGTTTCCTACACACACGCACCATATCTAGTTCAACTCTGCTTCCGAAACTGATACAAACCACAGGTCGTCTAACATCCAATGCGTTTCAGTTAAGAGCGAGAAACATGTGAGCTTCGTGTACAATATAGCTTCGTTTGAGCTGAAAAGTGACAGCGTTTACCTGAAACGAAGTCTCGCTTGTAGGAAGACACAGAGCCTGGCATTTAACTCCGTTTCTGAAGGGAAACACACAGCACACTTCTCATCCATGAAACACACACTGCTTTAGAGCAAGAAGCACACTCTTGCTTTCTAGAGTCTCTAATAAGGCGGGAAACGTGAGAGTGCTCAGAACAAAAGAACTGTGTTTCCTACACACACGCACCATATCTAGTTCAACTCTGCTTCCGAAACTGATACAAACCACAGGTCGTCTAACATCCAATGCGTTTCAGTTAAGAGCGAGAAACATGTGAGCTTTGTGTACAATATAGCTTCGTTTGAGCTGAAAAGTGACTGCGTTTACCTGAAACGAAATCTCGCTTGTAGGAAGACACAGAGCCTGGCATTTACCTCCGTTTCTTAAGGGAAACACACAGCACACTTCTCATCCATGAAACACACTCTGCATTAGAGCAAGAAGCACGCTCTTGCTTTCTAGAGTCTCTAATAAGGCCGGAAACGTGAGAGTGCTCAGAACAAAAGAACAGTGTTTCCTACACACACGGACCATATCTAGTTCAACTCTGCTTCTGAAACTGATAAAAACCACAGGCCCTCTAACATCCAATGCGTTTCAGTTAAGAGCGATTAACGTGTGAGCTTCGTGCACAATATAGCTTCGTTTGACCTGAAAAGTGACTGTGTTTACCTGAAACGAAGTCTCGCTTGTAGGAAGACACAGAGCCTGGCATTTAACTCCGTTTCTGAAGGGAAACACACAGCACACTTCTCATCCATGAAACATACTCTGCTTTAGAGCAAGAAGCACGCTCTTGCTTTCTAGAGTCTCTAATATGGCGGGAAACGTGAGAGTGCTCAGAACAAAAGAACTGTGTTTCCTACACACACGCACCATATCTAGTTCAACTCTGCTTCCGAAACTGATACAAACCACAGGTCGTCTAACATCCAATGCGTTTCAGTTAATAGCGAGAAACATGTGAGCTTCGTGTACAATATAGCTTCGTTTGAGCTGAAAAGTGACAGCGTTTACCTGAAATGAAGTCTCGCTTGTAGGAAGACACAGAGCCTGGCATTTAAGTCCGTTTCTGAAGGGAAACACACAGCACACTTCTCATCCATGAAACACACACTGCTTTAGAGCAAGAAGCACACTCTTGCTTTCTAGAGTCTCTAATAAGGCGTGAAACGTGAGAGTGCTCAGAACAAAAGAACTGTGTTTCCTACACACACGCACCATATCTAGTTCAACTCTGCTTCCGAAACTGATACAAACCACAGGTCGTCTAACATCCAATGCGTTTCAGTTAAGAGCGAGAAACATGTGAGCTTCGTGTACAATATAGCTTCGTTTGAGCTGAAAAGTGACAGCGTTTACCTGAAACGAAGTCTCGCTTGTAGGAAGACACAGAGCCTGGCATTTACCTCCGTTTCTTAAGGGAAACACACAGCACAGTTCTCATCCATGAAACACACTCTGCTTTAGAGCAAGAAGCACGCTCTTGCTTTCTAGAGTCTCTAATTAGACGGGAAACATGAGAGTGCTCAGAACAAAAGAACTGTGTTTCCTACACACAAGGACCATATCTAGTTCAACTCTGCTTCTGAAACTGATACAAACCACAGGCCCTCTAACATCCAATGCGTTTCAGTTAAGAGCGAGAAACGTGTGAGATTCGTGTACAATATAGCTTCGTTTGAGCTGAAAAGTGACTGCGTTTACCTGAAACGAAGTCTCGCTTGTAGGAAGACACAGAGCCTGGCATTTAACTCCATTTATGAAGGGAAACAAACAGCACAGTTCTCATCCATGAAACATACTCTGCTTTAGAGCAAGAAGCACGCTCTTGCTTTCTAGAGGCTCTAATAAGGCGGGAAACGTGAGAGTGCTCAGAACAAAAGAACAGTGTTTCCTACACACACGGATCATATCTAGTTCAACTCTGCTTCTGAAACTGATACAAACCACAGGCCCTCTAACATCCAATGCGTTTCAATTAAGAGCGAGAAACGTGTGAGCTTCGTGTACAATATAGCTTCGTTTGAGCTGAAAAGTGACTGCGTTTACCTGAAACGAAGTCTCGCTTGTAGGAAGACACAGAGCCTGGCATTTAACTCCATTTATGAAGGGAAACAAACAGCACAGTTCTCATCCATGAAACACACTCTGCTTTAGAGCAGGAAGCACGCTCTTGCTTTCTATAGTCTCTAATATGGCGGGAAACGTGAGAGTGCTCAGAACAAAAGAACTGTGTTTCCTACACACACGGACCATATCTAGTTCAACTCTGCTTCTGAAACTGATAAAAACCACAGGCCCTCTAACATCCAATGCGTTTCAGTTAAGAGCGATTAACGTGTGAGCTTCGTGCACAATATAGCTTCGTTTGAGCTGAAAAGTGACTGCGTTTACCTGAAACGAAGTCTCGCTTGTAGGAAGACACAGAGCCTGGCATTTAAGTCCGTTTCTGAAGGGAAACACACAGCACAGTTCTCATCCATGAAACATACTCTGCTTTAGAGCAAGAAGCACGCTCTTTCTTTCTAGAGTATCTAATATGGCGGGAAACGTGAGAGTGCTCAGAACAAAAGAACTGTGTTTCCTACACACACGCACCATATCTAGTTCAACTCTGCTTCCGAAACTGATACAAACCACAGGTCGTCTAACATCCAATGCGTTTCAGTTAAGAGCGAGAAACATGTGAGCTTCGTGTACAATATAGCTTCGTTTGAGCTGAAAAGTGACAGCGTTTACCTGAAACGAAGTCTCGCTTGTAGGAAGACACAGAGCCTGGCATTTAACTCCGTTTCTGAAGGGAAACACACAGCACACTTCTCATCCATGAAACACACACTGCTTTAGAGCAAGAAGCACACTCTTGCTTTCTAGAGTCTCTAATAAGGCGGGAAACGTGAGAGTGCTCAGAACAAAAGAACTGTGTTTCCTACACACACGCACCATATCTAGTTCAACTCTGCTTCCGAAACTGATACAAACCACAGGTCGTCTAACATCCAATGCGTTTCAGTTAAGAGCGAGAAACATGTGAGCTTCGTGTACAATATAGCTTCGTTTGAGCTGAAAAGTGACAGCGTTTACCTGAAACGAAGTCTCGCTTGTAGGAAGACACAGAGCCTGGCATTTACCTCCGTTTCTTAAGGGAAACACACAGCACAGTTCTCATCCATGAAACACACTCTGCTTTAGAGCAAGAAGCACGCTCTTGCTTTCTAGAGGCTCTAATAAGGCGGGAAACGTGAGAGTGCTCAGAACAAAAGAACTGTGTTTCCTACACACACGGACCATATCTAGTTCAACTCTGCTTCTGAAACTGATACAAACCACAGGCCCTCTAATATCCAATGCGTTTCAGTTAAGAGCGAGAAACCTGTGAGCTTGGTGTACAATATAGCTTTGTTTGAGCTGAAAAGTGACTGCGTTTACCTGAAACGAAGTCTCGCTTGTAGGAAGACACAGAGCCTGGCATTTAACTCCGTTTCTGAAGGGAAACACACAGCACACTTCTCATCCATGAAACACACTCTGCATTAGAGCAAGAAGCACGCTCTTGCTTTCTAGAGTCTCTAATAAGGCCGGAAACGTGAGAGTGCTCAGTACAAAAGAACAGTGTTTCCTACACACACGGACCATATCTAGTTCAACTCTGCTTCTGAAACTGATAAAAACCACAGGCCCTCTAACATCCAATGGGTTTCAGTTAAGAGCGATTAACGTGTGAGCTTCGTGCACAATATAGCTTCGTTTGAGCTGAAAAGTGACTGTGTTTACCTGAAACGAAGTCTCGCTTGTAGGAAGACACAGAGCCTGGCATTTGACTCCGTTTCTGAAGGGAAACACACAGCACAGTTCTCATGCATGAAACATACTCTGCTTTAGAGCAAGAAGCACGCTCTTGCTTTCTAGAGTCTCTAATATGGCGGGAAACGTGAGAGTGCTCAGAACAAAAGAACTGTGTTTCCTACACACACGCACCATATCTAGTTCAACTCTGCTTCCGAAACTGATACAAACCACATGTCGTCTAACATCCAATGCGTTTCAGTTAATAGCGAGAAACATGTGAGCTTCGTGTACAATATAGCTTCGTTTGAGCTGAAAAGTGACAGCGTTTACCTGAAACGAAGTCTCGCTTGTAGGAAGACACAGAGCCTGGCATTTAATTCCGTTTCTGAAGGGAAACACACAGCACACTTCTCATCCATGAAACACACACTGCTTTAGAGCAAGAAGCACGCTCTTGCTTTCTAGAGTCTCTAATAAGGCGGGAAACGTGAGAGTGCTCAGAACAAAAGAACTGTGTTTCCTACACACACGCACCATATCTAGTTGAACTCTGCTTCCGAAACTGATACAAACCACAGGTCGTCTAACATCCAATGCGTTTCAGTTAAGAGCGAGAAACATGTGAGCTTCGTGTACAATATAGCTTCCTTTGAGCTGAAAAGTGACAGCGTTTACCTGAAACGAAGTCTCGCTTGTAGGAAGACACAGAGCCTGGCATTTACCTCCGTTTCTTAAGGGAAACACACAGCACAGTTCTCATCCATGAAACACACTCTGCTTTAGAGCAAGAAGCACGCTCTTGCTTTCTAGAGGCTCTAATAAGGCGGGAAACGTGAGAGTGCTCAGAACAAAAGAACAGTGTTTCCTACACACACGGATCATATCTAGTTCAACTCTGCTTCTGAAACTGATACAAACCACAGGCCCTCTAACATCCAATGCGTTTCAGTTAAGAGCGAGAAACGTGTGAGCTTCGTGTACAATATAGCTTCGTTTGAGCTGAAAAGTGACTGCGTTTACCTGAAACGAAGTCTCGCTTGTAGAAAGACACAGAGCCTGGCATTTAACTCCGTTTCTGAAGGGAAACACACAGCACAGTTCTCATCCATGAAACACACTCTGCTTTAGAGCAAGAAGCACGCTCTTGCTTTCTAGTGTCTCTAATAAGGCGGGAAACGTGAGAGTGTTCAGAACAAAAGACAGTGTTTCCTACACACACGCACCATATCTAGTTCAACTCTGCTTCTGAAACTGATACAAACCACAGGCCCTCTAACATCCAATGCGTTTCAGTTAAGAGCGAGAAATGTGTGAGCTTTGTGTACAATATAGCTTCGTTTGAGCTGAAAAGTGACTGCGTTTACCTGAAACGAAATCTCGCTTGTACGAAGACACAGAGCCTGGCATTTAACTCCGTTTCTGAAGGGAAACACACAGCACAATTCTCATCCATGAAACACACTCTGCTTTAGAGCAAGAAGCACGCTCTTGCTTTCTAGTGTCTCTAATAAGGCAGGAAACGTGAGAGTGTTCAGAACAAAAGACAGTGTTTCCTACACACACGCACCATATCTAGTTCAACTCTGCTTCCGAAACTGATACAAACCACAGGTCGTCTAACATACAATGCGTTTCAGTTAAGAGCGAGAAACATGTGAGCTTCGTGTACAATATAGCTTCCTTTGAGCTGAAAAGTGACAGCGTTTACCTGAAACGAAGTCTCGCTTGTAGGAAGACACAGAGCCTGGCATTTACCTCCGTTTCTTAAGGGAAACACACAGCACAGTTCTCATCCATGAAACACACTCTGCTTTAGAGCAAGAAGCACGCTCTTGCTTTCTAGAGGCTCTAATAAGGCGGGAAACGTGAGAGTGCTCAGAACAAAAGAACAGTGTTTCCTACACACACGGATCATATCTAGTTCAACTCTGCTTCTGAAACTGATACAAACCACAGGCCCTCTAACATCCAATGCGTTTCAGTTAAGAGCGAGAAACGTGTGAGCTTCGTGTACAATATAGCTTCGTTTGAGCTGAAAAGTGACTGCGTTTACCTGAAACGAAGTCTCGCTTGTAGAAAGACACAGAGCCTGGCATTTAACTCCGTTTCTGAAGGGAAACACACAGCACAGTTCTCATCCATGAAACACACTCTGCTTTAGAGCAAGAAGCACGCTCTTGCTTTCTAGAGGCTCTAATAAGGCGGGAAACGTGAGAGTGCTCAGAACAAAAGAACAGTGTTTCCTACACACACGGATCATATCTAGTTCAACTCTGCTTCTGAAACTGATACAAACCACAGGCCCTCTAACATCCAATGCGTTTCAGTTAAGAGCGAGAAACGTGTGAGCTTCGTGTACAATATAGCTTCGTTTGAGCTGAAAAGTGACTGCGTTTACCTGAAACGAAGTCTCGCTTGTAGAAAGACACAGAGCCTGGCATTTAACTCCGTTTCTGAAGGGAAACACACAGCACACTTCTCATCCATGAAACACACACTGCTTTAGAGCAAGAAGCACGCTCTTGCTTTCTAGAGTCTCTAATAAGGCGGGAAACGTGAGAGTGCTCAGAACAAAAGAACTGTGTTTCCTACACACACGCACCATATCTAGTTGAACTCTGCTTCCGAAACTGATACAAACCACAGGTCGTCTAACATCCAATGCGTTTCAGTTAAGAGCGAGAAACATGTGAGCTTCGTGTACAATATAGCTTCCTTTGAGCTGAAAAGTGACAGCGTTTACCTGAAACGAAGTCTCGCTTGTAGGAAGACACAGAGCCTGGCATTTACCTCCGTTTCTTAAGGGAAACACACAGCACAGTTCTCATCCATGAAACACACTCTGCTTTAGAGCAAGAAGCACGCTCTTGCTTTCTAGAGGCTCTAATAAGGCGGGAAACGTGAGAGTGCTCAGAACAAAAGAACAGTGTTTCCTACACACACGGATCATATCTAGTTCAACTCTGCTTCTGAAACTGATACAAACCACAGGCCCTCTAACATCCAATGCGTTTCAGTTAAGAGCGAGAAACGTGTGAGCTTCGTGTACAATATAGCTTCGTTTGAGCTGAAAAGTGACTGCGTTTACCTGAAACGAAGTCTCGCTTGTAGAAAGACACAGAGCCTGGCATTTAACTCCGTTTCTGAAGGGAAACACACAGCACAGTTCTCATCCATGAAACACACTCTGCTTTAGAGCAAGAAGCACGCTCTTGCTTTCTAGTGTCTCTAATAAGGCGGGAAACGTGAGAGTGTTCAGAACAAAAGACAGTGTTTCCTACACACACGCACCATATCTAGTTCAACTCTGCTTCTGAAACTGATACAAACCACAGGCCCTCTAACATCCAATGCGTTTCAGTTAAGAGCGAGAAATGTGTGAGCTTTGTGTACAATATAGCTTCGTTTGAGCTGAAAAGTGACTGCGTTTACCTGAAACGAAATCTCGCTTGTACGAAGACACAGAGCCTGGCATTTAACTCCGTTTCTGAAGGGAAACACACAGCACAATTCTCATCCATGAAACACACTCTGCTTTAGAGCAAGAAGCACGCTCTTGCTTTCTAGTGTCTCTAATAAGGCAGGAAACGTGAGAGTGTTCAGAACAAAAGACAGTGTTTCCTACACACACGCACCATATCTAGTTCAACTCTGCTTCCGAAACTGATACAAACCACAGGTCGTCTAACATACAATGCGTTTCAGTTAAGAGCGAGAAACATGTGAGCTTCGTGTACAATATAGCTTCCTTTGAGCTGAAAAGTGACAGCGTTTACCTGAAACGAAGTCTCGCTTGTAGGAAGACACAGAGCCTGGCATTTACCTCCGTTTCTTAAGGGAAACACACAGCACAGTTCTCATCCATGAAACACACTCTGCTTTAGAGCAAGAAGCACGCTCTTGCTTTCTAGTGTCTCTAATAAGGCGGGAAACATGAGCTTGTTCTGAACAAAAGACAGTGTTTCCTACACACACGCACCATATCTAGTTCAACTCTGCTTCCGAAACTGATACAAACCACAGGCCCTCTAACATCCAATGCGTTTCAGTTAAGAGCGAGAAACGTGTGAGCTTCCTGTACAATAGAGCTTCGTTTGAGCTGAAAAGTGACTGCGTTTACCTGAAACGAAGTCTCGCTTGTAGGAAGACACAGAGCCTGGCATTTAACTCCGTTTCTGAAGGGAAACACACAGCACACTTCTCATCCATGAAACACACTCTGCTTTAGAGCAAGAAGCACGCTCTTGCTTTCTAGAGTCTCTAATAAGACGGGAAACATGAGAGTGCTCAGAACAAAAGAACTGTGTTTCCTACACACAAGGACCATATCTAGTTCAACTCTGCTTCTGAAACTGATACAAACCACAGGCCCTCTAACATCCAATGGGTTTCAGTTAAGAGCGATTAACGTGTGAGCTTCGTGCACAATATAGCTTCGTTTGAGCTGAAAAGTGACTGTGTTTACCTGAAACGAAGTCTCGCTTGTAGGAAGACACAGAGCCTGGCATTTGACTCCGTTTCTGAAGGGAAACACACAGCACAGTTCTCATGCATGAAACATACTCTGCTTTAGAGCAAGAAGCACGCTCTTGCTTTCTAGAGTCTCTAATATGGCGGGAAACGTGAGAGTGCTCAGAACAAAAGAACTGTGTTTCCTACACACACGCACCATATCTAGTTCAACTCTGCTTCCGAAACTGATACAAACCACATGTCGTCTAACATCCAATGCGTTTCAGTTAATAGCGAGAAACATGTGAGCTTCGTGTACAATATAGCTTCGTTTGAGCTGAAAAGTGACAGCGTTTACCTGAAACGAAGTCTCGCTTGTAGGAAGACACAGAGCCTGGCATTTAATTCCGTTTCTGAAGGGAAACACACAGCACACTTCTCATCCATGAAACACACACTGCTTTAGAGCAAGAAGCACGCTCTTGCTTTCTAGAGTCTCTAATAAGGCGGGAAACGTGAGAGTGCTCAGAACAAAAGAACTGTGTTTCCTACACACACGCACCATATCTAGTTGAACTCTGCTTCTGAAACTGATACAAACCACAGGTCGTCTAACATCCAATGCGTTTCAGTTAAGAGCGAGAAACATGTGAGCCTCGTGTACAATATAGCTTCCTTTGAGCTGAAAAGTGACAGCGTTTACCTGAAACGAAGTCTCGCTTGTAGGAAGACACAGAGCCTGGCATTTACCTCCGTTTCTTAAGGGAAACACACAGCACAGTTCTCATCCATGAAACACACTCTGCTTTAGAGCAAGAAGCACGCTCTTGCTTTCTAGAGGCTCTAATAAGGCGGGAAACGTGAGAGTGCTCAGAACAAAAGAACAGTGTTTCCTACACACACGGATCATATCTAGTTCAACTCTGCTTCTGAAACTGATACAAACCACAGGCCCTCTAACATCCAATGCGTTTCAGTTAAGAGCGAGAAACGTGTGAGCTTCGTGTACAATATAGCTTCGTTTGAGCTGAAAAGTGACTGCGTTTACCTGAAACGAAGTCTCGCTTGTAGAAAGACACAGAGCCTGGCATTTAACTCCGTTTCTGAAGGGAAACACACAGCACAGTTCTCATCCATGAAACACACTCTGCTTTAGAGCAAGAAGCACGCTCTTGCTTTTTAGTGTCTCTAATAAGGCGGGAAACGTGAGAGTGTTCAGAACAAAAGACAGTGTTTCCTACACACACGCACCATATCTAGTTCAACTCTGCTTCTGAAACTGATACAAACCACAGGCCCTCTAACATCCAATGCGTTTCAGTTAAGAGCGAGAAATGTGTGAGCTTTGTGTACAATATAGCTTCGTTTGAGCTGAAAAGTGACTGCGTTTACCTGAAACGAAATCTCGCTTGTACGAAGACACAGAGCCTGGCATTTAACTCCGTTTCTGAAGGGAAACACACAGCACAATTCTCATCCATGAAACACACTCTGCTTTAGAGCAAGAAGCACGCTCTTGCTTTCTAGTGTCTCTAATAAGGCAGGAAACGTGAGAGTGTTCAGAACAAAAGACAGTATTTCCTACACACACGCACCATATCTAGTTCAACTCTGCTTCCGAAACTGATACAAACCACAGGTCGTCTAACATACAATGCGTTTCAGTTAAGAGCGAGAAACATGTGAGCTTCGTGTACAATATAGCTTCCTTTGAGCTGAAAAGTGACAGCGTTTACCTGAAACGAAGTCTCGCTTGTAGGAAGACACAGAGCCTGGCATTTACCTCCGTTTCTTAAGGGAAACACACAGCACAGTTCTCATCCATGAAACACACTCTGCTTTAGAGCAAGAAGCACGCTCTTGCTTTCTACTGTCTCTAATAAGGCGGGAAACATGAGCTTGTTCTGAACAAAAGACAGTGTTTCCTACACACACGCACCATATCTAGTTCAACTCTGCTTCCGAAACTGATACAAACCACAGGCCCTCTAACATCCAATGCGTTTCAGTTAAGAGCGAGAAACGTGTGAGCTTCCTGTACAATAGAGCTTCGTTTGAGCTGAAAAGTGACTGCGTTTACCTGAAACGAAGTCTCGCTTGTAGGAAGACACAGAGCCTGGCATTTAACTCCGTTTCTGAAGGGAAACACACAGCACACTTCTCATCCATGAAACACACTCTGCTTTAGAGCAAGAAGCACGCTCTTGCTTTCTAGAGTCTCTAATAAGACGGGAAACATGAGAGTGCTCAGAACAAAAGAACTGTGTTTCCTACACACAAGGACCATATCTAGTTCAACTCTGCTTCTGAAACTGATACAAACCACAGGCCCTCTAACATCCAATGGGTTTCAGTTAAGAGCGATTAACGTGTGAGCTTCGTGCACAATATAGCTTCGTTTGAGCTGAAAAGTGACTGTGTTTACCTGAAACGAAGTCTCGCTTGTAGGAAGACACAGAGCCTGGCATTTGACTCCGTTTCTGAAGGGAAACACACAGCACAGTTCTCATGCATGAAACATACTCTGCTTTAGAGCAAGAAGCACGCTCTTGCTTTCTAGAGTCTCTAATATGGCGGGAAACGTGAGAGTGCTCAGAACAAAAGAACTGTGTTTCCTACACACACGCACCATATCTAGTTCAACTCTGCTTCCAAAACTGATACAAACCACAGGTCGTCTAACATCCAATGCGTTTCAGTTAATAGCGAGAAACATGTGAGCTTCGTGTACAATATAGCTTCGTTTGAGCTGAAATGTGACAGCGTTTACCTGAAACGAAGTCTCGCTTGTAGGAAGACACAGAGCCTGGCATTTAATTCCGTTTCTGAAGGGAAACACACAGCACACTTCTCATCCATGAAACACACACTGCTTTAGAGCAAGAAGCACGCTCTTGCTTTCTAGTGTCTCCAATAAGGCGGGAAACGTGAGAGTGTTCAGAACAAAAGACAGTGTTTCCTACACACACGCACCATATCTAGTTCAACTCTGCTTCTGAAACTGATACAAACCACAGGCCCTCTAACATCCAATGCGTTTCAGTTAAGAGCGAGAAACGTGTGAGCTTCGTGTACAATAGAGCTTCGTTTGAGCTGAAAAGTGACTGCGTTTACCTGAAACGAAGTCTCGCTTGTAGGAAGACACAGAGCCTGGCATTTAACTCCGTTTCTGAAGGGAAACACACAGCACACTTCTCATCCATGAAACACACTCTGCTTTAGAGCAAGAAGCACGCTCTTGCTTTCTAGAGTCTCTAATAAGACGGGAAACATGAGAGTGCTCAGAACAAAAGAACTGTGTTTCCTACACACAAGGACCATATCTAGTTCAACTCTGCTTATGAAACTGATACAAACCACAGGCCCTCTAACATCCAATGCGTTTCAGTTAAGAGCGAGAAACGTGTGAGCTTCGTGTACAATATAGCTTCGTTTGAGCTGAAATGTGACTGCGTTTACCTGAAACAAAGTCTCGCTTGTAGGAAGACACAGAGCCTGGCATTTAACTCCGTTTCTGAAGGGAAACACACAGCACAGTTCTCATCCATGAAACATACTCTGCTTTAGAGCAAGAAGCACGCTCTTGCTTTCTAGAGGCTCTAATAAGGCGGGAAACGTGAGAGTGCTCAGAACAAAAGAACAGTGTTTCCTACACACACGGATCATATCTAGTTCAACTCTGCTTCTGAAACTGATACAAACCACAGGCCCTCTAACATCCAATGCGTTTCAGTTAAGAGCGAGAAACGTGTGAGCTTCGTGTACAATATAGCTTCGTTTGAGCTGAAAAGTGACTGCGTTTACCTGAAACGAAGTCTCGCTTGTAGGAAGACACAGAGCCTGGCATTTAACTCCATTTATGAAGGGAAACAAACAGCACAGTTCTCATCCATGAAACACACTCTGCTTTAGAGCAGGAAGCACGCTCTTGCTTTCTAGAGTCTCTAATATGGCGGGAAACGTGAGAGTGCTCAGAACAAAAGAACTGTGTTTCCTACACACACGGACCATATCTAGTTCAACTCTGCTTCTGAAACTGATAAAAACCACAGGCCCTCTAACATCCAATGCGTTTCAGTTAAGAGCGATTAACGTTTGAGCTTCGTGCACAATATAGCTTCGTTTGAGCTGAAAAGTGACTGCGTTTACCTGAAACGAAGTCTCGCTTGTAGGAAGACACAGAGCCTGGCATTTAACTCCGTTTCTGAAGGGAAACACACAGCACACTTCTCATCCATGAAACACACACTGCTTTAGAGCAAGAAGCACACTCTTGCTTTCTAGAGGCTCTAATAAGGCGGGAAACGTGAGAGTGCTCAGAACAAAAGAACAGTGTTTCCTACACACACGGATCATATCTAGTTCAACTCTGCTTCTGAAACTGATACAAACCACAGGCCCTCTAACATCCAATGCGTTTCAGTTAAGAGCGAGAAACGTGTGAGCTTTGTGTACAATATAGCTTCGTTTGAGCTGAAAAGTGACTGCGTTTACCTGAAACGAAATCTCGCTTGTACGAAGACACAGAGCCTGGCATTTAACTCCGTTTCTGAAGGGAAACACACAGCACAATTCTCATCCATGAAACACACTCTGCTTTAGAGCAAGAAGCACGCTCTTGCTTTCTAGTGTCTCTAATAAGGCAGGAAACGTGAGAGTGTTCAGAACAAAAGACAGTGTTTCCTACACACACGCACCATATCTAGTTCAACTCTGCTTCCGAAACTGATACAAACCACAGGTCGTCTAACATACAATGCGTTTCAGTTAAGAGCGAGAAACATGTGAGCTTCGTGTACAATATAGCTTCCTTTGAGCTGAAAAGTGACAGCGTTTACCTGAAACGAAGTCTCGCTTGTAGGAAGACACAGAGCCTGGCATTTACCTCCGTTTCTTAAGGGAAACACACAGCACAGTTCTCATCCATGAAACACACTCTGCTTTAGAGCAAGAAGCACCCTCTTGCTTTCTAGTGTCTCTAATAAGGCGGGAAACATGAGCTTGTTCAGAACAAAAGACAGTGTTTCCTACACACACGCACCATATCTAGTTCAACTCTGCTTCCGAAACTGATACAAACCACAGGCCCTCTAACATCCAATGCGTTTCAGTTAAGAGCGAGAAACGTGTGAGCTTCGTGTACAATAGAGCTTCGTTTGAGCTGAAAAGTGACTGCGTTTACCTGAAACGAAGTCTCGCTTGTAGGAAGACACAGAGCCTGGCATTTAACTCCGTTTCTGAAGGGAAACACACAGCACACTTCTCATCCATGAAACACACTCTGCTTTAGAGCAGGAAGCAAGCTCTTGCTTTCTAGAGTCTCTAATAAGACGGGAAACATGAGAGTGCTCAGAACAAAAGAACTGTGTTTCCTACACACACGGACCATATCTAGTTCAACTCTGCTTCTGAAACTGATAAAAACCACAGGCCCTCTAACATCCAATGCGTTTCAGTTAAGAGCGATTAACGTTTGAGCTTCGTGCACAATATAGCTTCGTTTGAGCTGAAAAGTGACTGCGTTTACCTGAAACGAAGTCTCGCTTGTAGGAAGACACAGAGCCTGGCATTTAAGTCCGTTTCTGAAGGGAAACACACAGCACAGTTCTCATCCATGAAACACACTCTGCTTTAGAGCAAGAAGCACGCTCTTGCTTTCTAGAGTATCTAATATGGCGGGAAACGTGAGAGTGCTCAGAACAAAAGAACTGTGTTTCCTACACACACGCACCATATCTAGTTCAACTCTGCTTCCGAAACTGATACAAACCACAGGTCGTCTAACATCCAATGCGTTTCAGTTAAGAGCGAGAAACATGTGAGCTTCGTGTACAATATAGCTTCGTTTGAGCTGAAAAGTGACAGCGTTTACCTGAAACGAAGTCTCGCTTGTAGGAAGACACAGAGCCTGGCATTTAACTCCGTTTCTGAAGGGAAACACACAGCACACTTCTCATCCATGAAACACACACTGCTTTAGAGCAAGACGCACGCTCTTGCTTTCTAGAGGCTCTAATAAGGCGGGAAACGTGAGAGTGCTCAGAACGAAAGAACAGTGTTTCCTACACACAAGGACCATATCTAGTTCAACTCTGCTTCTGAAACTGATACAAACCACAGGCCCTCTAACATCCAATGCGTTTCAGTTAAGAGCGAGAAACGTGTGAGCTTCGTGTACAATATAGCTTCGTTTGAGCTGAAAAGTGACTGCGTTTACCTGAAACAAAGTGTCGCTTGTAGGAAGACACAGAGCCTGGCATTTAACTCCGTTTCTGAAGGGAAACACACAGCACAGTTCTCATCCATGAAAATACTCTGCTTTAGAGCAAGAAGCACGCTCTTGCTTTCTAGAGTATCTAATATGGCGGGAAACGTGAGAGTGCTCAGAACAAAAGAACTGTGTTTCCTACACACACGCACCATATCTAGTTCAACTCTGCTTCCGAAACTGATACAAACCACAGGTCGTCTAACATCCAATGCGTTTCAGTTAAGAGCGAGAAACATGTGAGCTTCGTGTACAATATAGCTTCGTTTGAGCTGAAAAGTGACAGCGTTTACCTGAAACGAAGTCTCGCTTGTAGGAAGACACAGAGCCTGGCATTTAACTCCGTTTCTGAAGGGAAACACACAGCACACTTCTCATCCATGAAACACACACTGCTTTAGAGCAAGAAGCACACTCTTGCTTTCTAGAGTCTCTAATAAGGCGGGAAACGTGAGAGTGCTCAGAACAAAAGAACTGTGTTTCCTACACACACGCACCATATCTAGTTCAACTCTGCTTCCGAAACTGATACAAACCACAAGTCGTCTAACATCCAATGCGTTTCAGTTAAGAGCGAGAAACATGTGAGCTTCGTGTACAATATAGCTTTGTTTGAGCTGAAAAGTGACAGCGTTTACCTGAAACGAAGTCTCGCTTGTAGGAAGACACAGAGCCTGGCATTTACCTCCGTTTCTTAAGGGAAACACACAGCACAGTTCTCATCCATGAAACACACTCTGCTTTAGAGCAAGACGCACGCTCTTGCTTTCTAGAGGCTCTAATAAGGCGGGAAACGTGAGAGTGCTCAGAACGAAAGAACAGTGTTTCCTACACACAAGGATCATATCTAGTTCAACTCTGCTTCTGAAACTGATACAAACCACAGGCCCTCTAACATCCAATGCGTTTCAGTTAAGAGCGAGAAACGTGTGAGCTTTGTATACAATATAGCTTCGTTTGAGCTGAAAAGTGACTGCGTTTACCTGAAACAAAATCTCGCTTGTACGAAGACACAGAGCCTGGCATTTAACTCCGTTTCTGAAGGGAAACACACAGCACAATTCTCATCCATGAAACACACTCTGCTTTAGAGCAAGAAGCACGCCCTTGCTTTCTAGTGTCTCTAATAAGGCGGGAAACGTGAGAGTGTTCAGAACAAAAGACAGTGTTTCCTACACACACGCACCATATCTAGTTCAACTCTGCTTCCGAAACTGATACAAACCACAGGTCGTCTAACATACAATGCGTTTCAGTTAAGAGCGAGAAACATGTGAGCTTCGTGTACAATATAGCTTCGTTTGAGCTGAAAAGTGACAGCGTTTACCTGAAACGAAGTCTCGCTTGTAGGAAGACACAGAGCCTGGCATTTAACTCCGTTTCTGAAGGGAAACACACAGCACAGTTCTCATCCATGAAACACACTCTGCTTTAGAGCAAGAAGCACCCTCTTGCTTTCTAGTGTCTCTAATAAGGCGGGAAAAATGAGAGTGTTCAGAACAAAAGACAGTGTTTCCTACACACACGCACCATATCTAGTTCAACTCTGCTTCCGAAACTGATACAAACCACAGGCCCTCTAACATCCAATGCGTTTCAGTTAAGAGCGAGAAACGTGTGAGCTTCGTGTACAATAGAGCTTCGTTTGAGCTGAAAAGTGACTGCGTTTACCTGAAACGAAGTCTCGCTTGTAGGAAGACAAAGAGCCTGGCATTTAACTCCGTTTCTGAAGGGAAACACACAGCACACTTCTCATCCATGAAACACACTCTGCTTTAGAGCAAGAAGCACGCTCTTGCTTTCTAGAGTCTCTAATAAGATGGGAAACATGAGAGTGCTCAGAACAAAAGAACTGTGTTTCCTACACACAAGGACCATATCTAGTTCAACTCTGCTTCTGAAACTGATACAAACCACAGGCCCTCTAACATCCATTGCGTTTCAGTTAAGAGCGAGAAACGTGTGAGCTTCGTGTACAATATAGCTTCGTTTGAGCTGAAAAGTGACTGCGTTTACCTGAAACAAAGTCTCGCTTGTAGGAAGACACAGAGCCTGGCATTTAACTCCGTTTCTGAAGGGAAACACACAGCACAGTTCTCATCCATGAAACATACTCTGCTTTAGAGCAAGAAGCACGCTCTTGCTTTCTAGAGTATCTAATATGGCGGGAAACGTGAGAGTGCTCAGAACAAAAGAACTGTGTTTCCTACACACACGCACCATATCTAGTTCAACTCTGCTTCCGAAACTGATACAAACCACAGGTCGTCTAACATCCAATGCGTTTCAGTTAAGAGCGAGAAACATGTGAGCTTCGTGTACAATATAGCTTCGTTTGAGCTGAAAAGTGACAGCATTTACCTGAAACGAAGTCTCGCTTGTAGGAAGACACAGAGCCTGGCATTTAACTCCGTTTCTGAAGGGAAACACACAGCACACTTCTCATCCATGAAACACACACTGCTTTAGAGCAAGAAGCACACTCTTGCTTTCTAGAGTCTCTAATAAGGCGGGAAACGTGAGAGTGCTCAGAACAAAAGAACTGTGTTTCCTACACACACGCACCATATCTAGTTCAACTCTGCTTCCGAAACTGATACAAACCACAGGTCGTCTAACATCCAATGCGTTTCAGTTAAGAGCGAGAAACATGTGAGCATCGTGTACAATATAGCTTTGTTTGAGCTGAAAAGTGACAGCGTTTACCTGAAACGAAGTCTCGCTTGTAGGAAGACACAGAGCCTGGCATTTACCTCCGTTTCTTAAGGGAAACACACAGCACAGTTCTCATCCATGAAACACACTCTGCTTTAGAGCAAGACGCACGCTCTTGCTTTCTAGAGGCTCTAATAAGGCGGGAAACGTGAGAGTGCTCAGAACGAAAGAACAGTGTTTCCTACACACACGGATCATATCTAGTTCAACTCTGCTTCTGAAACTGATACAAACCACAGGCCCTCTAACATCCAATGCGTTTCAGTTAAGAGCGAGAAACGTGTGAGCTTTGTGTACAATATAGCTTCGTTTGAGCTGAAAAGTGACTGCGTTTACCTGAAACGAAATCTCGCTTGTACGAAGACACAGAGCCTGGCATTTAACTCCGTTTCTGAAGGGAAACACACAGCACAATTCTCATCCATGAAACACACTCTGCTTTAGAGCAAGAAGCACGCCCTTGCTTTCTAGTGTCTCTAATAAGGTAGGAAACGTGAGAGTGTTCAGAACAAAAGACAGTGTTTCCTACACACACGCACCATATCTAGTTCAACTCTGCTTCCAAAACTGATACAAACCACAGGTCGTCTAACATACAATGCGTTTCAGTTAAGAGCGAGAAACATGTGAGCTTCGTGTACAATATAGCTTTGTTTGAGCTGAAAAGTGACAGCGTTTACCTGAAACGAAGACTCGCTTGTAGGAAGACACAGAGCCTGGCATTTAACTCCGTTTCTGAAGGGAAACACACAGCACAGTTCTCATCCATGAAACACACTCTGCTTTAGAGCAAGAAGCACCCTCTTGCTTTCTAGTGTCTCTAATAAGGCGGGAAACATGAGAGTGTTCAGAACAAAAGACAGTGTTTCCTACACACACGCACCATATCTAGTTCAACTCTGCTTCCGAAACTGATACAAACCACGGGCCCTCTAACATCCAATGCGTTTCAGTTAAGAGCGAGAAACGTGTGAGCTTCGTGTACAATAGAGCTTCGTTTGAGCTGAAAAGTGACTGCGTTTACCTGAAACGAAGTCTCGCTTGTAGGAAGACACAGAGCCTGGCATTTAACTCCGTTTCTGAAGGGAAACACACAGCACACTTCTCATCCATGAAACACACTGCTTTAGAGGAAGAAGCACGCTCTTGCTTTCTAGAGTCTCTAATAAGGCGGGAAACGTGAGAGTGCTCAGAACAAAAGAACTGTGTTTCCTACACACACGCACCATATCTAGTTCAACTCTGCTTCCGAAACTGATACAAACCACGGGTCGTCTAACATCCAATGCGTTTCAGTTAAGAGCGAGAAACATGTGAGCTTCGTGTACAATATAGCTTCGTTTGAGCTGAAAAGTGAGAGCGTTTACCTGAAACGAAGTCTCGCTTGTAGGAAGACACAGAGCCTGGCATTTAACTCCGTTTCTTAAGGGAAACTCACAGCACAGTTCTCATCCATGAAACACACTCTGCTTTAGAGCAAGAAGCACGCTCTTGCTTTCTAGAGGCTCTAATAAGGCGGGAAACGTGAGAGTGCTCAGAACAAAAGAACAGTGTTTCCTACACACACGGATCATATCTAGTTCAACTCTGCTTCTGAAACTGATACAAACCACAGGCCCTCTAACATCCAATGCGTTTCAGTTAAGAGCGAGAAACGTGTGAGCTTCGTGTACAATATAGCTTCGTTTGAGCTGAAAAGTGACTGCGTTTACCTGAAACGAAGTCTCGCTTGTAGAAAGACACAGAGCCTGGCATTTAACTCCGTTTCTGAAGGGAAACACACAGCACACTTCTCATCCATGAAACACACTCTGCTTTAGAGCAAGAAGCACGCTCTTGCTTTCTAGTGTCTCTAATAAGGCGGGAAACGTGAGAGTGTTCAGAACAAAAGACAGTGTTTCCTACACACACGCACCATATCTAGTTCAACTCTGCTTCTGAAACTGATACAAACCACAGGCCCTCTAACATCCAATGCGTTTCAGTTAAGAGCGAGAAACGTGTGAGCTTCGTGTACAATAGAGCTTCGTTTGAGCTGAAAAGTGACTGCGTTTACCTGAAACGAAGTCTCGCTTGTAGGAAGACACAGAGCCTGGCATTTAACTCCATTTCTGAAGGGAAACACACAGCACACTTCTCATCCATGAAACACACTCTGCTTTAGAGCAAGAAGCACGCTCTTGCTTTCTAGAGTCTCTAATAAGACGGGAAACATGAGAGTGCTCAGAACAAAAGAACTGTGTTTCCTACACACAAGGACCATATCTAGTTCAACTCTGCTTCTGAAACTGATACAAACCACAGGCCCTCTAACATCCAATGCGTTTCAGTTAAGAGCGAGAAACGTGTGAGCTTCGTGTACAATATAGCTTCCTTTGAGCTGAAAAGTGACTGCGTTTACCTGAAACAAAGTCTCGCTTGTAGGAAGACACAGATCCTGGCATTTAACTCCGTTTCTGAAGGGAAACACACAGCACAGTTCTCATCCATGAAACATACTCTGCTTTAGAGCAAGAAGCACACTCTTGCTTTCTAGAGTCTCTAATAAGGCGGGAAACGTGAGAGTGCTCAGAAAAAAAGAACAGTGTTTCCTACACACACGGATCATATCTAGTTCAACTCTGCTTCTGAAACTGATACAAACCACAGGCCCTCTAACATCCAATGCGTTTCAGTTAAGAGCGAGAAACGTGTGAGCTTCGTGTACAATATAGCTTCGTTTGAGCTGAAAAGTGACTGCGTTTACCTGAAACGAAGTCTCGCTTGTACGAAAACACAGAGCCTGGCATTTAACTCCGTTTCTGAAGGGAAACACACAGCACCATTCTCATCCATGAAACACACTCTGCTTTAGAGCAAGAAGCACGCTCTTGCTTTCTAGTGTCTCTAATAAGGCGGGAAACGTGAGAGTGTTCAGAACAAAAGACAGTGTTTCCTACACACACGCACCATATCTAGTTCAACTCTGCTTCCGAAACTGATACAAACCACAGGCCCTCTAACATCCAATGCGTTTCAGTTAAGAGCGAGAAACGTGTGAGCTTCGTGTACAATACAGCTTCGTTTGAGCTGAAAAGTGACAGCGTTTACCTGAAACGAAGTCTCGCTTGTAGAAAGACACAGAGCCTGGCATTTAACTCCGTTTCTGAAGGGAAACACACAGCACACTTCTCATCCATGAAACACACTCTGCTTTAGAGCAAGAAGCACGCTCTTGCTTTCTAGAGTCTCTAATAAGATGGGAAACATGAGAGTGCTCAGAACAAAAGAACTGTGTTTCCTACACACAAGGACCATATCTAGTTCAACTCTGCTTCTGAAACTGATACAAACCACAGGCCCTCTAACATCCAATGCGTTTCAGTTAAGAGCGAGAAACGTGTGAGCTTCGTGTACAATATAGCTTCGTTTGAGCTGAAAAGTGACTGCGTTTACCTGAAACAAAGTCTCGCTTGTAGGAAGACACAGAGCCTGGCATTTAACTCCGTTTCTGAAGGGAAACACACATCACAGTTCTCATCCATGAAACATACTCTGCTTTAGAGCAAGAAGCACGCTCTTGCTTTCTAGAGGCTCTAATAAGGCGGGAAACGTGAGAGTGCTCAGAACAAAAGAACAGTGTTTCCTACACACACGCACCATATCTAGTTCAACTCTGCTTCCGAAACTGATACAAACCACAGGTCGTCTAACATACAATGCGTTTCAGTTAAGAGCGAGAAACATGTGAGCTTCGTGTACAATATAGCTTCCTTTGAGCTGAAAAGTGACAGCGTTTACCTGAAACGAAGTCTCGCTTGTAGGAAGACACAGAGCCTGGCATTTACCTCCGTTTCTTAAGGGAAACACACAGCACAGTTCTCATCCATGAAACACACTCTGCTTTAGAGCAAGAAGCACTCTCTTGCTTTCTAGTGTCTCTAATAAGGCGGGAAACATGAGAGTGTTCAGAACAAAAGACAGTGTTTCCTACACACACGCACCATATCTAGTTCAACTCTGCTTCTGAAACTGATAGAAACCACAGGCCCTCTAACATCCAATGCGTTTCAGTTAAGAGCGAGAAACGTGTGAGCTTCGTGTACAATAGAGCTTCGTTTGAGCTGAAAAGTGACTGCGTTTACCTGAAACGAAGTCTCGCTTGTAGGAAGACACAGAGCCTGGCATTTAACTCCGTTTCTGAAGGGAAACACACAGCACAGTTCTCATCCATGAAACATACTCTGCTTTAGAGCAAGAAGCACGCTCTTGCTTTCTACAGGCTCTAATAAGGCGGGAAACGTGAGAGTGCTCAGAACAAAAGAACAGTGTTTCCTACACACACGGATCATATCTAGTTCAACTCCGCTTCTGAAACTGATACAAACCACAGGCCCTCTAACATCCAATGCGTTTCAGTTAAGAGCGAGAAACGTGTGAGCTTCGTGTACAATATAGCTTCATTTGAGCTGAAAAGTGACAGCGTTTACCTGAAACGAAGTCTTGCTTGTAGGAAGACACAGAGCCTGGCATTTTACTCCGTTTCTGAAGGGAAACACACAGCACACTTCTCATCCATGAAACACACACTGCTTTAGAGCAAGAAGCACGCTCTTGCTTTCTAGAGTCTCTAATAAGGCGGGAAACGTGAGAGTGCTCAGAACAAAAGAACTGTGTTTCCTACACACACGCACCATATCTAGTTCAACTCTGCTTCTGAAACTGATACAAACCACAGGCCCTCTAACATCCAATGCGTTTCAGTTAAGAGCGAGAAACGTGTGAGCTTCGTGTACAATATAGCTTCCTTTGAGCTGAAAAGTGACAGCGTTTACCTGAAACGAAGTCTCCCTTGTAGAAAGACACAGAGCCTGGCATTTAACTCCGTTTCTGAAGGGAAACACACAGCACACTTCTCATCCATGAAACACACTCTGCTTTAGAGCAAGAAGCACGCTCTTGCTTTCTAGAGTCTCTAATTAGACGGGAAACATGAGAGTGCTCAGAACAAAAGAACTGTGTTTCCTACACACAAGGACCATATCTAGTTCAACTCTGCTTCTGAAACTGATACAAACCACAGGCCCTCTAACATCCAATGCGTTTCAGTTAAGAGCGAGAAACGTGTGAGCTTCGTGTACAATATAGCTTCGTTTGAGCTGAAAAGTGACTGCATTTACCTGAAACGAAGTCTCGCTTGTAGGAAGACATAGAGCCTGGCATTTAACTCCATTTATGAAGGGAAACAAACAGCACAGTTCTCATCCATGAAACACACTCTGCTTTAGAGCAGGAAGCACGCTCTTGCTTTCTAGAGTCTCTAATATGGCGGGAAACGTGAGAGTGCTCAGAACAAAAGAACTGTGTTTCCTACACACACGGACCATATCTAGTTCAACTCTGCTTCTGAAACTGATAAAAACCACAGGCCCTCTAACATCCAATGCGTTTCAGTTAAGAGCGAGAAACGTGTGAGCTTCGTGTACAATATAGCTTCGTTTGAGCTGAAAAGTGACTGCGTTTACCTGAAACGAAGTCTCGCTTGTAGGAAGACACAGAGCCTGGCATTTAACTCCATTTATGAAGGGAAACAAACAGCACAGTTCTCATCCATGAAACACACTCTGCTTTAGAGCAGGAAGCACGCTCTTGCTTTCTAGAGTCTCTAATATGGCGGGAAACGTGAGAGTGCTCAGAACAAAAGAACTGTGTTTCCTACACACACGGACCATATCTAGTTCAACTCTGCTTCTAAAACTGATAAAAACCACAGGCCCTCTAACATCCAATGCGTTTCAGTTAAGAGCGAGAAACGTGTGAGCTTCGTGTACAATATAGCTTCGTTTGAGCTGAAAAGTGACTGCGTTTACCTGAAACGAAGTCTCGCTTGTAGGAAGACACAGAGCCTGGCATTTACCTCCGTTTCTTAAGGGAAACACACAGCACAGTTCTCATCCATGAAACACACTCTGCTTTAGAGCAAGAAGCACGCTCTTGCTTTCTAGAGGCTCTAATAAGGCGGGAAACGTGAGAGTGTTCAGAACAAAAGACAGTGTTTCCTACACACACGCACCATATCTAGTTCAACTCTGCTTCCGAAACTGATACAAACCACAGGTCGTCTAACATACAATGCGTTTCAGTTAAGAGCGAGAAACATGTGAGCTTCGTGTACAATATAGCTTCCTTTGAGCTGAAAAGTGACAGCGTTTGCCTGAAACGAAGTCTCGCTTGTAGGAAGACACAGAGCCTGGCATTTACCTCCGTTTCTTAAGGGAAACACACAGCACAGTTCTCATCCATGAAACACACTCTGCTTTAGAGCAAGAAGCACACTCTTGCTTTCTAGTGTCTCTAATAAGGCGGGAATCATGAGAGTGTTCAGAACAAAAGACAGTGTTTCCTACACACACGCACCATATCTAGTTCAACTCTGCTTCTGAAACTGATAGAAACCACAGGCCCTCTAACATCCAATGCGTTTCAGTTAAGAGCGAGAAACGTGTGAGCTTCGTGTACAATAGAGCTTCGTTTGAGCTGAAAAGTGACTGCGTTTACCTGAAACGAAGTCTCGCTTGTAGGAAGACACAGAGCCTGGCATTTAACTCCGTTTCTGAAGGGAAACACACAGCACACTTCTCATCCATGAAACACACTCTGCTTTAGAGCAAGAAGCACGCTCTTGCTTTCTAGAGTCTCTAATAAGACGGGAAACATGAGAGTGCTCAGAACAAAAGAACTGTGTTTCCTACACACAAGGACCATATCTAGTTCAACTCTGCTTCTGAAACTGATACAAACCACAGGCCCTCTAACATCCAATGCGTTTCAGTTAAGAGCGAGAAACGTGTGAGCTTCGTGTACAATATAGCTTCGTTTGAGCTGAAAAGTGACTGCGTTTACCTGAAACAAAGTCTCGCTTGTAGGAAGACACAGAGCCTGGCATTTAACTCCGTTTCTGAAGGGAAACACACAGCACAGTTCTCATCCATGAAACATACTCTGCTTTAGAGCAAGAAGCACGCTCTTGCTTTCTAGAGGCTCTAATAAGGCGGGAAACGTGAGAGTGCTCAGAACAAAAGAACAGTGTTTCCTACACACACGGATCATATCTAGTTCAACTCCGCTTCTGAAACTGATACAAACCACAGGCCCTCTAACATCCAATGCGTTTCAGTTAAGAGCGAGAAACGTGTGAGCTTCGTGTACAATATAGCTTCATTTGAGCTGAAAAGTGACAGCGTTTACCTGAAACGAAGTCTCGCTTGTAGGAAGACACAGAGCCTGGCATTTTACTCCGTTTCTGAAGGGAAACACACAGCACACTTCTCATCCATGAAACACACACTGCTTTAGAGCAAGAAGCACGCTCTTGCTTTCTAGAGTCTCTAATAAGGCGGGAAACGTGAGAGTGCTCAGAACAAAAGAACTGTGTTTCCTACACACACGGACCATATCTAGTTCAACTCTGCTTCTGAAACTGATAAAAACCACAGGCCCTCTAACATCCAATGCGTTTCAGTTAAGAGCGAGAAACGTGTGAGCTTCGTGTACAATATAGCTTCGTTTGAGCTGAAAAGTGACTGCGTTTACCTGAAACGAAGTCTCGCTTGTAGGAAGACACAGAGCCTGGCATTTACCTCCGTTTCTTAAGGGAAACACACAGCACAGTTCTCATCCATGAAACACACTCTGCTTTAGAGCAAGAAGCACGCTCTTGCTTTCTAGAGGCTCTAATAAGGCGGGAAACGTGAGAGTGTTCAGAACAAAAGACAGTGTTTCCTACACACACGCACCATATCTAGTTCAACTCTGCTTCCGAAACTGATACAAACCACAGGTCGTCTAACATACAATGCGTTTCAGTTAAGAGCGAGAAACATGTGAGCTTCGTGTACAATATAGCTTCCTTTGAGCTGAAAAGTGACAGCGTTTACCTGAAACGAAGTCTCGCTTGTAGGAAGACACAGAGCCTGGCATTTACCTCCGTTTCTTAAGGGAAACACACAGCACAGTTATCATCCATGAAACACACTCTTCTTTAGAGCAGGAAGCACGCTCTTGCTTTCTAGAGTCTCTAATATGGCGGGAAACGTGAGAGTGCTCAGAACAAAAGAACTGTGTTTCCTACACACACGGACCATATCTAGTTCAACTCTGCTTCTGAAACTGATAAAAACCACAGGCCCTCTAACATCCAATGCGTTTCAGTTAAGAGCGAGAAACGTGTGAGCTTCATGTACAATATAGCTTCGTTTGAGCTGAAAAGTGACTGCGTTTACCTGAAACGAAGTCTCGCTTGTAGGAAGACACAGAGCCTGGCATTTACCTCCGTTTCTTAAGGGAAACACACAGCACAGTTCTCATCCATGAAACACACTCTGCTTTAGAGCAAGAAGCACGCTCTTGCTTTCTAGAGGCTCTAATAAGGCGGGAAACGTGAGAGTGTTCAGAACAAAAGACAGTGTTTCCTACACACACGCACCATATCTAGTTCAACTCTGCTTCCGAAACTGATACAAACCACAGGTCGTCTAACATACAATGCGTTTCAGTTAAGAGCGAGAAACATGTGAGCTTCGTGTACAATATAGCTTCCTTTGAGCTTAAAAGCGACAGCGTTTACCTGAAACGAAGTCTCGCTTGTAGGAAGACACAGAGCCTGGCATTTACCTCCGTTTCTTAAGGGAAACACACAGCACAGTTCTCATCCATGAAACACACTCTGCTTTAGAGCAAGAAGCACGCTCCTGCTTTCTAGTGTCTCTAATAAGGCGGGAATCATGAGAGTGTTCAGAACAAAAGACAGTGTTTCCTACACACACGCACCATATCTAGTTCAACTCTGCTTCTGAAACTGATAGAAACCACAGGCCCTCTAACATCCAATGCGTTTCAGTTAAGAGCGAGAAACGTGTGAGCTTCGTGTACAATAGAGCTTCGTTTGAGCTGAAAAGTGACTGCGTTTACCTGAAACGAAGTCTCGCTTGTAGGAAGACACAGAGCCTGGCATTTAACTCCGTTTCTGAAGGGAAACACACAGCACACTTCTCATCCATGAAACACACTCTGCTTTAGAGCAAGAAGCACGCTCTTGCTTTCTAGAGTCTCTAATAAGACGGGAAACATGAGAGTGCTCAGAACAAAAGAACTGTGTTTCCTACACACAAGGACCATATCTAGTTCAACTCTGCTTCTGAAACTGATACAAACCACAGGCCCTCTAACATCCAATGCGTTTCAGTTAAGAGCGAGAAACGTGTGAGCTTCGTGTACAATATAGCTTCGTTTGAGCTGAAAAGTGACTGCGTTTACCTGAAACAAAGTCTCGCTTGTAGGAAGACACAGAGCCTGGCATTTAACTCCGTTTCTGAAGGGAAACACACAGCACAGTTCTCATCCATGAAACATACTCTGCTTTAGAGCAAGAAGCACGCTCTTGCTTTCTAGAGGCTCTAATAAGGCGGGAAACGTGAGAGTGCTCAGAACAAAAGAACAGTGTTTCCTACACACACGGATCATATCTAGTTCAACTCCGCTTCTGAAACTGATACAAACCACAGGCCCTCTAACATCCAATGCGTTTCAGTTAAGAGCGAGAAACGTGTGAGCTTCGTGTACAATATAGCTTCATTTGAGCTGAAAAGTGACAGCGTTTACCTGAAACGAAGTCTCGCTTGTAGGAAGACACAGAGCCTGGCATTTAACTCCGTTTCTGAAGGGAAACACACAGCACACTTCTCATCCATGAAACACACTCTGCTTTAGAGCAAGAAGCACGCTCTTGCTTTCTAGAGTCTCTAATAAGACGGGAAACATGAGAGTGCTCAGAACAAAAGAACTGTGTTTCCTACACACAAGGACCATATCTAGTTCAACTCTGCTTCTGAAACTGATACAAACCACAGGCCCTCTAACATCCAATGCGTTTCAGTTAAGAGCGAGAAACGTGTGAGCTTCGTGTACAATATAGCTTCGTTTGAGCTGAAAAGTGACTGCGTTTACCTGAAACAAAGTCTCGCTTGTAGGAAGACACAGAGCCTGGCATTTAACTCCGTTTCTGAAGGGAAACACACAGCACAGTTCTCATCCATGAAACATACTCTGCTTTAGAGCAAGAAGCACGCTCTTGCTTTCTAGAGGCTCTAATAAGGCGGGAAACGTGAGAGTGCTCAGAACAAAAGAACAGTGTTTCCTACACACACGGATCATATCTAGTTCAACTCCGCTTCTGAAACTGATACAAACCACAGGCCCTCTAACATCCAATGCGTTTCAGTTAAGAGCGAGAAACGTGTGAGCTTCGTGTACAATATAGCTTCATTTGAGCTGAAAAGTGACAGCGTTTACCTGAAACGAAGTCTCGCTTGTAGGAAGACACAGAGCCTGGCATTTTACTCCGTTTCTGAAGGGAAACACACAGCACACTTCTCATCCATGAAACACACACTGCTTTAGAGCAAGAAGCACGCTCTTGCTTTCTAGAGTCTCTAATAAGGCGGGAAACGTGAGAGTGCTCAGAACAAAAGAACTGTGTTTCCTACACACAAGGACCATATCTAGTTCAACTCTGCTTCCGAAACTGATACAAACCACAGGTCGTCTAACATACAATGCGTTTCAGTTAAGAGCGAGAAACATGTGAGCTTCGTGTACAATATAGCTTCCTTTGAGCTGAAAAGTGACAGCGTTTACCTGAAACGAAGTCTCGCTTGTAGGAAGACACAGAGCCTGGCATTTACCTCCGTTTCTTAAGGGAAACACACAGCACAGTTATCATCCATGAAACACACTCTTCTTTAGAGCAGGAAGCACGCTCTTGCTTTCTAGAGTCTCTAATATGGCGGGAAACGTGAGAGTGCTCAGAACAAAAGAACTGTGTTTCCTACACACACGGACCATATCTAGTTCAACTCTGCTTCTGAAACTGATAAAAACCACAGGCCCTCTAACATCCAATGCGTTTCAGTTAAGAGCGAGAAACGTGTGAGCTTCATGTACAATATAGCTTCGTTTGAGCTGAAAAGTGACTGCGTTTACCTGAAACGAAGTCTCGCTTGTAGGAAGACACAGAGCCTGGCATTTACCTCCGTTTCTTAAGGGAAACACACAGCACAGTTCTCATCCATGAAACACACTCTGCTTTAGAGCAAGAAGCACGCTCTTGCTTTCTAGAGGCTCTAATAAGGCGGGAAACGTGAGAGTGTTCAGAACAAAAGACAGTGTTTCCTACACACACGCACCATATCTAGTTCAACTCTGCTTCCGAAACTGATACAAACCACAGGTCGTCTAACATACAATGCGTTTCAGTTAAGAGCGAGAAACATGTGAGCTTCGTGTACAATATAGCTTCCTTTGAGCTTAAAAGCGACAGCGTTTACCTGAAACGAAGTCTCGCTTGTAGGAAGACACAGAGCCTGGCATTTACCTCCGTTTCTTAAGGGAAACACACAGCACAGTTCTCATCCATGAAACACACTCTGCTTTAGAGCAAGAAGCACGCTCCTGCTTTCTAGTGTCTCTAATAAGGCGGGAATCATGAGAGTGTTCAGAACAAAAGACAGTGTTTCCTACACACACGCACCATATCTAGTTCAACTCTGCTTCTGAAACTGATAGAAACCACAGGCCCTCTAACATCCAATGCGTTTCAGTTAAGAGCGAGAAACGTGTGAGCTTCGTGTACAATAGAGCTTCGTTTGAGCTGAAAAGTGACTGCGTTTACCTGAAACGAAGTCTCGCTTGTAGGAAGACACAGAGCCTGGCATTTAACTCCGTTTCTGAAGGGAAACACACAGCACACTTCTCATCCATGAAACACACTCTGCTTTAGAGCAAGAAGCACGCTCTTGCTTTCTAGAGTCTCTAATAAGACGGGAAACATGAGAGTGCTCAGAACAAAAGAACTGTGTTTCCTACACACAAGGACCATATCTAGTTCAACTCTGCTTCTGAAACTGATACAAACCACAGGCCCTCTAACATCCAATGCGTTTCAGTTAAGAGCGAGAAACGTGTGAGCTTCGTGTACAATATAGCTTCGTTTGAGCTGAAAAGTGACTGCGTTTACCTGAAACAAAGTCTCGCTTGTAGGAAGACACAGAGCCTGGCATTTAACTCCGTTTCTGAAGGGAAACACACAGCACAGTTCTCATCCATGAAACATACTCTGCTTTAGAGCAAGAAGCACGCTCTTGCTTTCTAGAGGCTCTAATAAGGCGGGAAACGTGAGAGTGCTCAGAACAAAAGAACAGTGTTTCCTACACACACGGATCATATCTAGTTCAACTCCGCTTCTGAAACTGATACAAACCACAGGCCCTCTAACATCCAATGCGTTTCAGTTAAGAGCGAGAAACGTGTGAGCTTCGTGTACAATATAGCTTCATTTGAGCTGAAAAGTGACAGCGTTTACCTGAAACGAAGTCTCGCTTGTAGGAAGACACAGAGCCTGGCATTTAACTCCGTTTCTGAAGGGAAACACACAGCACACTTCTCATCCATGAAACACACTCTGCTTTAGAGCAAGAAGCACGCTCTTGCTTTCTAGAGTCTCTAATAAGACGGGAAACATGAGAGTGCTCAGAACAAAAGAACTGTGTTTCCTACACACAAGGACCATATCTAGTTCAACTCTGCTTCTGAAACTGATACAAACCACAGGCCCTCTAACATCCAATGCGTTTCAGTTAAGAGCGAGAAACGTGTGAGCTTCGTGTACAATATAGCTTCGTTTGAGCTGAAAAGTGACTGCGTTTACCTGAAACAAAGTCTCGCTTGTAGGAAGACACAGAGCCTGGCATTTAACTCCGTTTCTGAAGGGAAACACACAGCACAGTTCTCATCCATGAAACATACTCTGCTTTAGAGCAAGAAGCACGCTCTTGCTTTCTAGAGGCTCTAATAAGGCGGGAAACGTGAGAGTGCTCAGAACAAAAGAACAGTGTTTCCTACACACACGGATCATATCTAGTTCAACTCCGCTTCTGAAACTGATACAAACCACAGGCCCTCTAACATCCAATGCGTTTCAGTTAAGAGCGAGAAACGTGTGAGCTTCGTGTACAATATAGCTTCATTTGAGCTGAAAAGTGACAGCGTTTACCTGAAACGAAGTCTCGCTTGTAGGAAGACACAGAGCCTGGCATTTTACTCCGTTTCTGAAGGGAAACACACAGCACACTTCTCATCCATGAAACACACACTGCTTTAGAGCAAGAAGCACGCTCTTGCTTTCTAGAGTCTCTAATAAGGCGGGAAACGTGAGAGTGCTCAGAACAAAAGAACTGTGTTTCCTACACACACGCACCATATCTAGTTCAACTCTGCTTCCGAAACTGATACAAACCACAGGTCGTCTAACATCCAATGCGTTTCAGTTAAGAGCGAGAAATATGTGAGCTTCGTGTACAATATAGCTTCGTTTGAGCTGAAAAGTGACAGCGTTTACCTGAAACGAAGTCTCGCTTGTAGGAAGACACAGAGCCTGGCATTTACCTCCGTTTCTTAAGGGAAACACACAGCACAGTTCTCATCCATGAAACACACTCTGCTTTAGAGCAGGAAGCACGCTCTTGCTTTCTAGAGTCTCTAATATGGCGGGAAACGTGAGAGTGCTCAGAACAAAAGAACTGTGTTTCCTACACACACGGACCATATCTAGTTCAACTCTGCTTCTGAAACTGATAAAAACCACAGGCCCTCTAACATCCAATGCGTTTCAGTTAAGAGCGAGAAACGTGTGAGCTTCATGTACAATATAGCTTCGTTTGAGCTGAAAAGTGACTGCGTTTACCTGAAACGAAGTCTCGCTTGTAGGAAGACACAGAGCCTGGCATTTACCTCCGTTTCTTAAGGGAAACACACAGCACAGTTCTCATCCATGAAACACACTCTGCTTTAGAGCAAGAAGCACGCTCTTGCTTTCTAGAGGCTCTAATAAGGCGGGAAACGTGAGAGTGTTCAGAACAAAAGACAGTGTTTCCTACACACACGCACCATATCTAGTTCAACTCTGCTTCCGAAACTGATACAAACCACAGGTCGTCTAAAATCCAATGCGTTTCAGTTAAGAGCGAGAAACATGTGAGCTTCGTGTACAATATAGCTTCGTTTGAGCTGAAAAGTGACAGCGTTTACCTGAAACGAAGTCTCGCTTGTAGGAAGACACAGAGCCTGGCATTTACCTCCGTTTCTTAAGGGAAACACACAGCACAGTTCTCATCCATGAAACACACTCTGCTTTAGAGCAAGAAGCACGCTCTTGCTTTCTAGAGGCTCTAATAAGGCGGGAAACGTGAGAGTGCTCAGAACAAAAGAACAGTGTTTCCTACACACACGGATCATATCTAGTTCAACTCTGCTTCTGAAACTGATACAAACCACAGGCCCTCTAACATCCAATGCGTTTCAGTTAAGAGAGAGAAACGTGTGAGCTTCGTGTACAATAGAGCTTCGTTTGAGCTGAAAAGTGACTGCGTTTACCTGAAACGAAGTCTCGCTTGTAGGAAGACACAGAGCCTGGCATTTAAGTCCGTTTCTGAAGGGAAACACACAGCACACTTCTCATCCATGAAACACACTCTGCTTTAGAGCAAGAAGCACGCTCTTGCTTTCTAGAGTCTCTAATAAGACGGGAAACATGAGAGTGCTCAGAACAAAAGAACTGTGTTTCCTACACACAAGGACCATATCTAGTTCAACTCTGCTTCTGAAACTGATACAAACCACAGGCCCTCTAACATCCAATGCGTTTCAGTTAAGAGCGAGAAACGTGTGAGCTTCTTGTACAATATAGCTTCCTTTAAGCTGAAAAGTGACTACGTTTACCTGAAACAAAGTCTCGCTTGTAGGAAGACACAGAGCCTGGCATTTAACTCCGTTTCTGAAGGGAAACACACAGCACAGTTCTCATCCATGAAACATACTCTGCTTTAGAGCAAGAAGCACGCTCTTGCTTTCTAGAGGCTCTAATAAGGCGGGAAACGTGAGAGTGCTCAGAACAAAAGAACTGTGTTTCCTACACACAAGGACCATATCTAGTTCAACTCTGCTTCTGAAACTGATACAAACCACAGGCCCTCTAACATCCAATGCGTTTCAGTTAAGAGCGAGAAACGTGTGAGCTTCGTGTACAATATAGCTTCGTTTGAGCTGAAAAGTGACAGCGTTTACCTGAAACGAAGTCTCCCTTGTAGAAAGACACAGAGCCTGGCATTTAACTCCGTTTCTGAAGGGAAACACACAGCACACTTCTCATCCATGAAACACACTCTGCTTTAGAGCAAGAAGCACGCTCTTGCTTTCTAGAGTCTCTAAATAGACGGGAAACATGAGAGTGCTCAGAACAAAAGAACTGTGTTTCCTACACACAAGGACCATATCTAGTTCAACTCTGCTTCTGAAACTGATACAAACCACAGGCCCTCTAACATCCAATGCGTTTCAGTTAAGAGCGAGAAACGTGTGAGCTTCGTGTACAATATAGCTTCGTTTGAGCTGAAAAGTGACTGCGTTTACCTGAAACGAAGTCTCGCTTGTAGGAAGACACAGAGCCTGGCATTTAACTCCATTTATGAAGGGAAACAAACAGCACAGTTCTCATCCATGATACACACTCTGCTTTAGAGCAGGAAGCACGCTCTTGCTTTCTAGAGTCTCTAATATGGCGGGAAACGTGAGAGTGCTCAGAACAAAAGAACTGTGTTTCCTACACACACGAACCATATCTAGTTCAACTCTGCTTCTGAAACTGATAAAAACCACAGGCCCTCTAACATCCAATGCGTTTCAGTTAAGAGCGAGAAACATGTGAGCTTCGTGTACAATATAGCTTTGTTTGAGCTGAAAAGTGACAGCGTTTACCTGAAACGAAGTCTCGCTTGTAGGAAGACACAGAGCCTGGCATTTAACTCCGTTTCTGAAGGGAAACACACAGCACACTTCTCATCCATGAAACACACACTGCTTTAGAGCAAGAAGCACGCTCTTGCTTTCTAGAGTCTCTAATAAGGCGGGAAACGTGAGAGTGCTCAGAACAAAAGAACTGTGTTTCCTACACACACGCACCATATCTAGTTCAACTCTGCTTCCGAAACTGATACAAACCACAGGTCGTCTAACATCCAATGCGTTTCAGTTAAGAGCGAGAAACATGTGAGCTTCGTGTACAATATAGCTTCGTTTGAGCTGAAAAGTGACAGCGTTTACCTGAAACGAAGTCTCGCTTGTAGGAAGACACAGAGCCTGGCATTTACCTCCGTTTCTTAAGGGAAACACACAGCACAGTTCTCATCCATGAAACACACTCTGCTTTAGAGCAAGAAGCACGCTCTTGCTTTCTAGAGGCTCTAATAAGGCGGGAAACGTGAGAGTGCTCAGAACAAAAGAACAGTGTTTCCTACACACACGGATCATATCTAGTTCAACTCTGCTTCTGAAACTGATACAAACCACAGGCCCTCTAACATCCAATGCGTTTCAGTTAAGAGCGAGAAACGTGTGAGCTTCGTGTACAATAGAGCTTCGTTTGAGCTGAAAAGTGACTGCGTTTACCTGAAACGAAGTCTCGCTTGTAGGAAGACACAGAGCCTGGCATTTAAGTCCGTTTCTGAAGGGAAACACACAGCACACTTCTCATCCATGAAACACACTCTGCTTTAGAGCAAGAAGCACGCTCTTGCTTTCTAGAGTCTCTAATAAGACGGGAAACATGAGAGTGCTCAGAACAAAAGAACTGTGTTTCCTACACACAAGGACCATATCTAGTTCAACTCTGCTTCTGAAACTGATACAAACCACAGGCCCTCTAACATCCAATGCGTTTCAGTTAAGAGCGAGAAACGTGTGAGCTTCGTGTACAATATAGCTTCCTTTAAGCTGAAAAGTGACTACGTTTACCTGAAACAAAGTCTCGCTTGTAGGAAGACACAGAGCCTGGCATTTAACTCCGTTTCTGAAGGGAAACACACAGCACAGTTCTCATCCATGAAACATACTCTGCTTTAGAGCAAGAAGCACGCTCTTGCTTTCTAGAGGCTCTAATAAGGCGGGAAACGTGAGAGTGCTCAGAACAAAAGAACAGTGTTTCCTACACACACGGATCATATCTAGTTCAACTCTGCTTCTGAAACTGATACAAACCACAGGCCCTCTAACATCCAATGCGTTTCAGTTAAGAGCGAGAAACGTGTGAGCTTCGTGTACAATATAGCTTCGTTTGAGCTGAAAAGTGACAGCGTTTACCTGAAACGAAGTCTCCCTTGTAGAAAGACACAGAGCCTGGCATTTAACTCCGTTTCTGAAGGGAAACACACAGCACACATCTCATCCATGAAACACACTCTGCTTTAGAGCAAGAAGCACGCTCTTGCTTTCTAGAGTCTCTAATTAGACGGGAAACATGAGAGTGCTCAGAACAAAAGAACTGTGTTTCCTACACACAAGGACCATATCTAGTTCAACTCTGCTTCTGAAACTGATACAAACCACAGGCCCTCTAACATCCAATGCGTTTCAGTTAAGAGCGAGAAACGTGTGAGCTTCGTGTACAATATAGCTTCGTTTGAGCTGAAAAGTGACTGCGTTTACCTGAAACGAAGTCTCGCTTGTAGGAAGACACAGAGCCTGGCATTTAACTCCATTTATGAAGGGAAACAAACAGCACAGTTCTCATCCATGAAACACACTCTGCTTTAGAGCAGGAAGCACGCTCTTGCTTTCTAGAGTCTCTAATATGGCGGGAAACGTGAGAGTGCTCAGAACAAAAGAACTGTGTTTCCTACACACACGGATCATATCTAGTTCAACTCTGCTTCTGAAACTGATAAAAACCACAGGCCCTCTAACATCCAATGCGTTTCAGTTAAGAGCGAGAAACATGTGAGCTTCGTGTACAATATAGCTTTGTTTGAGCTGAAAAGTGACAGCGTTTACCTGAAACGAAGTCTCGCTTGTAGGAAGACACAGAGCCTGGCATTTAACTCCGTTTCTTAAGGGAAACACACAGCACACTTCTCATCCATGAAACACACACTGCTTTAGAGCAAGAAGCACGCTCTTGCTTTCTAGAGTCTCTAATAAGGCGGGAAACGTGAGAGTGCTCAGAACAAAAGAACTGTGTTTCCTACACACACGCACCATATCTAGTTCAACTCTGCTTCCGAAACTGATACAAACCACAGGTCGTCTAACATCCAATGCGTTTCAGTTAAGAGCGAGAAACATGTGAGCTTCGTGTACAATATAGCTTCGTTTGAGCTGAAAAGTGACAGCGTTTACCTGAAACGAAGTCTCGCTTCTAGGAAGACACAGAGCCTGGCATTTACCTCCGTTTCTTAAGGGAAACACACAGCACAGTTCTCATCCATGAAACACACTCTGCTTTAGAGCAAGAAGCACGCTCTTGCTTTCTAGAGGCTCTAATAAGGCGGGAAACGTGAGAGTGCTCAGAACAAAAGAACAGTGTTTCCTACACACACGGATCATATCTAGTTCAACTCTGCTTCTGAAACTGATACAAACCACAGGCCCTCTAACATCCAATGCGTTTCAGTTAAGAGCGAGAAACGTGTGAGCTTCGTGTACAATATAGCTTCGTTTGAGCTGAAAAGTGACTGCGTTTACCTGAAACGAAGTCTCGCTTGTAGGAAGACAGATAGCCTGGCATTTAACTCCGTTTCTGAAGGGAAACACACAGCACAATTCTCATCCATGAAACACACTCTGCTTTAGAGCAGGAAGCACGCTCTTGCTTTCTAGAGTCTCTAATATGGCGGGAAACGTGAGAGTGCTCAGAACAAAAGAACTGTGTTTCCTACACACACGGACCATATCTAGTTCAACTCTGCTTCTGAAACTGATAAAAACCACAGGCCCTCTAACATCCAATGCGTTTCAGTTAAGAGCGATTAACGTGTGAGCTTCGTGCACAATATAGCTTCGTTTGAGCTGAAAAGTGACTGCGTTTACCTGAAACGAAGTCTCGCTTGTAGGAAGACACAGAGCCTGGCATTTAAGTCCGTTTCTGAAGGGAAACACACAGCACAGTTCTCATCCATGAAACATACTCTGCTTTAGAGCAAGAAGCACGCTCTTGCTTTCTAGAGTATCTAATATGGCGGGAAACGTGAGAGTGCTCAGAACAAAAGAACTGTGTTTCCTACACACACGCACCATATCTAGTTCAACTCTGCTTCCGAAACTGATACAAACCACAGGTCGTCTAACATCCAATGCGTTTCAGTTAAGAGCGAGAAACATGTGAGCTTCGTGTACCATATAGCTTCGTTTGAGCTGAAAAGTGACAGCGTTTACCTGAAACGAAGTCTCGCTTGTAGGAAGACACAGAGCCTGGCATTTACCTCCGTTTCTTAAGGGAAACACACAGCACAGTTCTCATCCATGAAACACACTCTGCTTTAGAGCAAGAAGCATGCTCTTGCTTTCTAGAGGCTCTAATAAGGCGGGAAACGTGAGAGTGCTCAGAACAAAAGAACAGTGTTTCCTACACACACGGATCATATCTAGTTCAACTCTGCTTCTGAAACTGATACAAACCACAGGCCCTCTAACATCCAATGTGTTTCAGTTAAGAGCGAGAAACGTGTGAGCTTCGTGTACAATATAGCTTCGTTTGAGCTGAAAAGTGACTGCGTTTACCTGAAACGAAGTCTCGCTTGTAGAAAGACACAGAGCCTGGCATTTAACTCCGTTTCTGAAGGGAAACACACAGCACAGTTCTCATCCATGAAACATACTCTGCTTTAGAGCAAGAAGCACGCTCTTGCTTTCTAGAGGCTCTAATAAGGCGGGAAACGTGAGAGTGCTCAGAACAAAAGAACAGTGTTTCCTACACACACGGATCATATCTAGTTCAACTCTGCTTCTGAAACTGATACAAACCACAGGCCCTCTAACATCCAATGCGTTTCAGTTAAGAGCGAGAAACGTGTGAGCTTCGTGTACAATATAGCTTCGTTTGAGCTGAAAAGTGACTGCGTTTACCTGAAACGAAGTCTCGCTTGTAGAAAGACACAGAGCCTGGCATTTACCTCCGTTTCTGAAGGGAAACACACAGCACAGTTCTCATCCATGAAACACACTCTGCTTTAGAGCAAGAAGCACGCTCTTGCTTTCTAGTGTCCCTAATAAGGCGGGAAACGTGAGAGTGTTCAGAACAAAAGACAGTGTTTCCTACACACACGCACCATATCTAGTTCAACTCTGCTTCTGAAACTGATACAAACCACAGGCCCTCTAACATCCAATGCGTTTCAGTTAAGAGCGAGAAACGTGTGAGCTTCGTGTACAATAGAGGTTCGTTTGAGCTGAAAAGTGACTGCGTTTACCTGAAACGAAGTCTCGCTTGTAGGAAGACACAGAGCCTGGCATTTAACTCCGTTTCTGAAGGGAAACACACAGCACACTTCTCATCCATGAAACACACTCTGCTTTAGAGAAAGAAGCACGCTCTTGCTTTCTAGAGTCTCTAATAAGACGGGAAACATGAGAGTGCTCAGAACAAAAGAACTGTGTTTCCTACACACAAGGACCATATCTAGTTCAACTCTGCTTCTGAAACTGATACAAACCACAGGCCCTCTAACATCCAATGCGTTTCAGTTAAGAGCGAGAAACGTGTGAGCTTCGTGTACAATATAGCTTCGTTTGAGCTGAAAAGTGACTGCGTTTACCTGAAACAAAGTCTCGCTTGTAGGAAGACACAGAGCCTGGCATTTAACTCCGTTTCTGAAGGGAAACACACAGCACAGTTCTCATCCATGAAACATACTCTGCTTTAGAGCAAGAAGCACGCTCTTGCTTTCTAGAGGCTCTAATAAGGCGGGAAACGTGAGAGTGCTCAGAACAAAAGAACAGTGTTTCCTACACACACGGATCATATCTAGTTCAACTCTGCTTCTGAAACTGATACAAACCACAGGCCCTCTAACATCCAATGCGTTTCAGTTAAGAGCGAGAAACGTGTGAGCTTCGTGTACAATATAGCTTCGTTTGAGCTGAAAAGTGACAGCGTTTACCTGAAACGAAGTCTCGCTTGTAGGAAGACACAGAGCCTGGCATTTAACTCCGTTTCTGAAGGGAAACACACAGCACAGTTCTCATCCATGAAACACACTCTGCTTTAGAGCAGGAAGCACGCTCTTGCTTTCTAGAGTCTCTAATATGGCGGGAAACGTGAGAGTGCTCAGAACAAAAGAACTGTGTTTCCTACACACACGGACCATATCTAGTTCAACTCTGCTTCTGAAACTGATAAAAACCACAGGCCCTCTAACATCCAATGGGTTTCAGTTAAGAGCGATTAACGTGTGAGCTTCGTGCACAATATAGCTTCGTTTGAGCTGAAAAGTGACTGCGTTTACCTGAAACGAAGTCTCACTTGTAGGAAGACACAGAGCCTGGCATTTAAGTCCGTTTCTGAAGGGAAACACACAGCACAGTTCTCATCCATGAAACATACTCTGCTTTAGAGCAAGAAGCACGCTCTTGCTTTCTAGAGTATCTAATATGGCAGGAAACGTGAGAGTGCTCAGAACAAAAGAACTGTGTTTCCTACACACACGCACCATATCTAGTTCAACTCTGCTTCCGAAACTGATACAAACCACAGGTCGTCTAACATCCAATGCGTTTCAGTTAAGAGCGAGAAACATGTGAGCTTCGTGTACCATATAGCTTCGTTTGAGCTGAAAAGTGACAGCGTTTACCTGAAACGAAGTCTCGCTTGTAGGAAGACACAGAGCCTGGCATTTAACTCCGTTTCTGAAGGGAAACACACAGCACAGTTCTCATCCATGAAACACACTCTGCTTTAGAGCAAGAAGCACCCTCTTGCTTTCTAGTGTCTCTAATAAGGCGGGAAACATGAGAGTGTTCAGAACAAAAGACAGTGTTTCCTACACACACGCACCATATCTAGTTCAACTCTGCTTCCGAAACTGATACAAACCACAGGCCCTCTAACATCCAATGCGTTTCAGTTAAGAGCGAGAAACGTGTGAGCTTCGTGTACAATAGAGCTTCGTTTGAGCTGAAAAGTGACTGCGTTTACCTGAAACGAAGTCTCGCTTGTAGGAAGACACAGAGCCTGGCATTTAACTCCGTTTCTGAAGGGAAACACACAGCACACTTCTCATCCATGAAACACACTCTGCTTTAGAGCAAGAAGCACGCTCTTGCTTTCTAGAGTCTCTAATAAGACGGGAAACATGAGAGTGCTCAGAACAAAAGAACTGTGTTTCCTACACACAAGGACCATATCTAGTTCAACTCTGCTTCTGAAACTGATACAAACCACAGGCCCTCTAACATCCAATGCGTTTCAGTTAAGAGCGAGAAACGTGTGAGCTTCGTGTACAATATAGCTTCGTTTGAGCTGAAAAGTGACTGCGTTTACCTGAAACAAAGTCTCGCTTGTAGGAAGACACAGAGCCTGGCATTTAACTCCGTTTCTGAAGGGAAACACACAGCACAGTTCTCATCCATGAAACACACTCTGCTTTAGAGCAAGAAGCACGCTCTTGCTTTCTAGAGGCTCTAATAAGGCGGGAAACGTGAGAGTGCTCAGAACAAAAGAACAGTGTTTCCTACACACACGGATCATATCTAGTTCAACTCTGCTTCTGAAACTGATACAAACCACAGGCCCTCTAACATCCAATGCGTTTCAGTTAAGAGCGAGAAACGTGTGAGCTTCGTGTACAATATAGCTTCGTTGGAGCTGAAAAGTGACTGCGTTTACCTGAAACGAAGTCTCGCTTGTAGAAAGACACAGAGGCTGGCATTTAACTCCGTTTCTGAAGGGAAACACACAGCACACTTCTCATCCATGAAACACACTCTGCTTTAGAGCAAGAAGCACGCTCTTGCTTTCTAGAGTCTCTAATTAGACGGGAAACATGAGAGTGCTCAGAACAAAAGAACTGTGTTTCCTACACACAAGGACCATATCTAGTTCAACTCTGCTTCTGAAACTGATACAAACCACAGGCCCTCTAACATCCAATGCGTTTCAGTTAAGAGCGAGAAACGTGTGAGCTTCGTGTACAATATAGCTTCGTTTGAGCTGAAAAGTGACAGCGTTTACCTGAAACGAAGTCTCGCTTGTAGGAAGACACAGAGCCTGGCATTTAACTCCATTTATGAAGGGAAACAAACAGCACAGTTCTCACCCATGAAACACACTCTGCTTTCGAGCAGGAAGCACGCTCTTGCTTTCTAGAGTCTCTAATATGGCGGGAAACATGAGAGTGCTCAGAACAAAAGAACTGTGTTTCCTACACACAGGGACCATTTCTAGTTCAACTCTGCTTCTGAAACTGATAAAAACCACAGGCCCTCTAACATCCAATGCGTTTCAGTTAAGAGCGAGAAACATGTGAGCTTCGTGTACAATATAGCTTTGTTTGAGCTGAAAAGTGACAGCGTTTACCTGAAACGAAGTCTCGCTTGTAGGAAGACACAGAGCCTGGCATTTAACTCCGTTTCTGAAGGGAAACACACAGCACACTTCTCATCCATGAAACACACACTGCTTTAGAGCAAGAAGCACGCTCTTGCTTTCTAGAGTCTCTAATAAGGCGGGAAACGTGAGAGTGCTCAGAACAAAAGAACTGTGTTTCCTACACACACGCACCATATCTAGTTCAACTCTGCTTCCGAAACTGATACAAACCACAGGTCGTCTAACATCCAATGCGTTTCAGTTAAGAGCGAGAAACATGTGAGCTTCGTGTACAATATAGCTTCGTTTGAGCTGAAAAGTGACAGCGTTTACCTGAAACGAAGTCTGGCTTGTAGGAAGACACAGAGCCTGGCATTTACCTCCGTTTCTTAAGGGAAACACACAGCACAGTTCTCATCCATGAAACACACTCTGCTTTAGAGCAAGAAGCACGCTCTTGCTTTCTAGAGGCTCTAATAAGGCGGGAAACGTGAGAGTGCTCAGAACAAAAGAACAGTGTTTCCTACACACACGGATCTTATCTAGTTCAACTCTGCTTCTGAAACTGATACAAACCACAGGCCCTCTAACATCCAATGCGTTTCAGTTAAGAGCGAGAAACGTGTGAGCTTCGTGTACAATATAGCTTCGTTTGAGCTGAAAAGTGACTGCGTTTACCTGAAACGAAGTCTCGCTTGTAGGAAGACACAGAGCCTGGCATTTAACTCCGTTTCTGAAGGGAAACACACAGCACAATTCTCATCCATGAAACACACTCTGCTTTAGAGCAAGAAGCACGCTCTTGCTTTCTAGTGTCTCTAATAAGGCGGGAAACGTGAGAGTGTTCAGAACAAAAGACAGTGTTTCCTACACACACGCACCATATCTAGTTCAACTCTGCTTCCGAAACTGATACAAACCACAGGTCGTCTAACATCCAATGCGTTTCAGTTAAGAGCGAGAAACATGTGAGCTTCGTGTACAATATAGCTTCGTTTGAGCTGAAAAATGACTGCGTTTACCTGAAACGAAGTCTCGCTTGTAGAAAGACACAGAGCCTGGCATTTAACTCCGTTTCTGAAGGGAAACACACAGCACACTTCTCATCCATGAAACACACTCTGCTTTAGAGCAAGAAGCACGCTCTTGCTTTCTAGAGTCTCTAATTAGACGGGAAACATGAGAGAGCTCAGAACAAAAGAACTGTGTTTCCTACACACACGGACCATATCTAGTTCAACTCTGCTTCTGAAACTGATACAAACCACAGGCCCTCTAACATCCAATGCGTTTCAGTTAAGAGCGAGAAACATGTGAGCTTCGTGTACAATATAGCTTTGTTTGAGCTGAAAAGTGACAGCGTTTACCTGAAACGTAGTCTCGCTTGTAGGAAGACACAGAGCCTGGCATTTAACTCCGTTTCTGAAGGGAAACACACAGCACACTTCTCATCCATGAAACACACACTGCTTTAGAGCAAGAAGCACGCTCTTGCTTTCTAGAGTCTCTAATAAGGCGGGAAACGTGAGAGTGCTCAGAACAAAAGAACTGTGTTTCCTACACACACGCACCATATCTAGTTCAACTCTGCTTCCGAAACTGATACAAACCACAGGTCGTCTAACATCCAATGCGTTTCAGTTAAGAGCGAGAAACATGTGAGCTTCGTGTACAATATAGCTTCGTTTGAGCTGAAAAGTGACAGCGTTTACCTGAAACGAAGTCTCGCTTGTAGGAAGACACAGAGCCTGGCATTTAACTCCGTTTCTGAAGGGAAACACACAGCACAGTTCTCATCCATGAAACACACTCTGCTTTAGAGCAGGAAGCACGCTCTTGCTTTCTAGAGTCTCTAATATGGCGGGAAACGTGAGAGTGCTCAGAACAAAAGAACTGTGTTTCCTACACACACGGACCATATCTAGTTCAACTCTGCTTCTGAAACTGATAAAAACCACAGGCCCTCTAACATCCAATGCGTTTCAGTTAAGAGCGATTAACGTGTGAGCTTCGTGCACAATATAGCTTCGTTTGAGCTGAAAAGTGACTGCGTTTACCTGAAACGAAGTCTCGCTTGTAGGAAGACACAGAGCCTGGCATTTAAGTCCGTTTCTGAAGGGAAACACACAGCACAGTTCTCATCCATGAAACATACTCTGCTTTAGAGCAAGAAGCACGCTCTTGCTTTCTAGAGTATCTAATATGGCGGGAAACGTGAGAGTGCTCAGAACAAAAGAACTGTGTTTCCTACACACACGCACCATATCTAGTTCAACTCTGCTTCCGAAACTGATACAAACCGCAGGTCGTCTAACATCCAATGCGTTTCAGTTAAGAGCGAGAAACATGTGAGCTTCGTGTACCATATAGCTTCGTTTGAGCTGAAAAGTGACAGCGTTTACCTGAAACGAAGTCTCGCTTGTAGGAAGACACAGAGCCTGGCATTTAACTCCGTTTCTGAAGGGAAACACACAGCACACTTCTCATCCATGAAATACACTCTGCTTTAGAGCAAGAAGCACGCTCTTGCTTTCTAGAATCTCTAATAAGACGGGAAACATGAGAGTGCTCAGAACAAAAGAACTGTGTTTCCTACACACAAGGACCATATCTAGTTCAACTCTGCTTCTGAAACTGATACAAACCACAGGCCCTCTAACATCCAATGCGTTTCAGTTAAGAGCGAGAAACGTGTGAGCTTCGTGTACAATATAGCTTCGTTTGAGCTGAAAAGTGACTGCGTTTACCTGAAACAAAGTCTCGCTTGTAGGAAGACACATAGCCTGGCATTTAACTCCGTTTCTGAAGGGAAACACACAGCACAATTCTCATCCATGAAACACACTCTGCTTTAGAGCAAGAAGCACGCTCTTGCTTTCTAGTGTCTCTAATAAGGCGGGAAACGTGAGAGTGTTCAGAACAAAAGACAGTGTTTCCTACACACACGCACCATATCTAGTTCAACTCTGCTTCCGAAACTGATACAAACCACAGGTCGTCTAACATACAATGCGTTTCAGTTAAGAGCGAGAAACATGTGAGCTTCGTGTACAATATAGCTTCGTTTGAGCTGAAAAGTGACAGCGTTTACCTGAAACGAAGTCTCGCTTGTAGGAAGACACAGAGCCTGGCATTTACCTCCGTTTCTTAAGGGAAACACACAGCACAGTTCTCATCCATGAAACACACTCTGCTTTAGAGCAAGAAGCACGCTCTTGCTTTCTAGTGTCTCTAATAAGGTGGGAAACGTGAGAGTGTTCAGAACAAAAGACAGTGTTTCCTACACACACGCACCATATCTAGTTCAACTCTGCTTCTGAAACTGATACAAACCACAGGCCCTCTAACATCCAATGCGTTTCAGTTAAGAGCGAGAAACGTGTGAGCTTCGTGTACAATAGAGGTTCGTTTGAGCTGAAAAGTGACTGCGTTTACCTGAAACGAAGTCTCGCTTGTAGGAAGACACAGAGCCTGGCATTTAACTCCGTTTCTGAAGGGAAACACACAGCACACTTCTCATCCATGAAACACACTCTGCTTTAGAGAAAGAAGCACGCTCTTGCTTTCTAGAGTCTCTAATAAGACGGGAAACATGAGAGTGCTCAGAACAAAAGAACTGTGTTTCCTACACACAAGGACGATATCTAGTTCGACTCTGCTTCTGAAACTGATACAAACCACAGGCCCTCTAACATCCAATGCGTTTCAGTTAAGAGCGAGAAACGTGTGAGCTTCGTGTACAATATAGCTTCGTTTGAGCTGAAAAGTGACTGCGTTTACCTGAAACAAAGTCTCGCTTGTAGGAAGACACAGAGCCTGGCATTTAACTCCGTTTCTGAAGGGAAACACACAGCACAGTTCTCATCCATGAAACATACTCTGCTTTAGAGCAAGAAGCACGCTCTTGCTTTCTAGAGGCTCTAATAAGGTGGGAAACGTGAGAGTGCTCAGAACAAAAGAACAGTGTTTCCTACACACACGGATCATATCTAGTTCAACTCTGCTTCTGAAACTGATACAAACCACAGGCCCTCTAACATCCAATGCGTTTCAGTTAAGAGCGAGAAACGTGTGAGCTTCGTGTACAATATAGCTTCGTTTGAGCTGAAAAGTGACAGCGTTTACCTGAAACGAAGTCTCGCTTGTAGGAAGACACAGAGCCTGGCATTTAACTCCGTTTCTGAAGGGAAACACACAGCACAGTTCTCATCCATGAAACACACTCTGCTTTAGAGCAGGAAGCACGCTCTTGCTTTCTAGAGTCTCTAATATGGCGGGAAACGTGAGAGTGCTCAGAACAAAAGAACTGTGTTTCCTACACACACGGACCATATCTAGTTCAACTCTGCTTCTAAAACTGATACAAACCACAGGCCCTCTAACATCCAATGCGTTTCAGTTAAGAGCGATTAACGTGTGAGCTTCGTGCACAATATAGCTTCGTTTGAGCTGAAAAGTGACTGCGTTTACCTGAAACGAAGTCTCGCTTGTAGGAAGACACAGAGCCTGGCATTTAAGTCCGTTTCTGAAGGGAAACACACAGCACAGTTCTCATCCATGAAACATACTCTGCTTTAGAGCAAGAAGCACGCTCTTGCTTTCTAGAGTATCTAATATGGCGGGAAACGTGAGAGTGCTCAGAACAAAAGAACTGTGTTTCCTACACACACGCACCATATCTAGTTCAACTCTGCTTCCGAAACTGATACAAACCACAGGTCGTCTAACATCCAATGCCTTTCAGTTAAGAGCGAGAAACATGTGAGCTTCGTGTACCATATAGCTTCGTTTGAGCTGAAAAGTGACAGCGTTTACCTGAAACGAAGTCTCGCTTGTAGGAAGACACAGAGCCTGGCATTTACCTCCGTTTCTTAAGGGAAACACACAGCACAGTTCTCATCCATGAAACACACTCTGCTTTAGAGCAAGAAGCACGCTCTTGCTTTCTAGAGGCTCTAATAAGGCGGGAAACGTGAGAGTGCTCAGAACAAAAGAACAGTGTTTCCTACACACACGGATCATATCTAGTTCAACTCTGCTTCTGAAACTGATACAAACCACAGGCCCTCTAACATCCAATGTGTTTCAGTTAAGAGCGAGAAACGTGTGAGCTTCGTGTACAATATAGCTTCGTTTGAGCTGAAAAGTGACTGTGTTTACCTGAAACGAAGTCTCGCTTGTAGAAAGACACAGAGCCTGGCATTTAACTCCGTTTCTGAAGGGAAACACACAGCACAGTTCTCATCCATGAAACACACTCTGCTTTAGAGCAAGAAGCACGCTCTTGCTTTCTAGTGTCTCTAATAAGGCGGGAAACATGAGAGTGTTCAGAACAAAAGACAGTGTTTCCTACACACACGCACCATATCTAGTTCAACTCTGCTTCTGAAACTGATACAAACCACAGGCCCTCTAACATCCGATGCGTTTCAGTTAAGAGCGAGAAACGTGTGAGCTTCGTGTACAATAGAGCTTCGTTTGAGCTGAAAAGTGACTGCGTTTACCTGAAACGAAGTCTCGCTTGTAGGAAGACACAGAGCCTGGCATTTAACTCCGTTTCTGAAGGGAAACACACAGCACACTTCTCATCCATGAAACACACTCTGCTTTAGAGCAAGAAGCACGCTCTTGCTTTCTAGAGTCTCTAATAAGACGGGAAACATGAGAGTGCTCAGAACAAAAGAACTGTGTTTCCTACACACAAGGACCATATCTAGTTCAACTCTGCTTCTGAAACTGATACAAACCACAGGCCCTCTAACATCCAATGCGTTTCAGTTAAGAGCGAGAAACGTGTGAGCTTCGTGTACAATATAGCTTCGTTTGAGCTGAAAAGTGACTGCGTTTACCTGAAACAAAGTCTCGCTTGTAGGAAGACACAGAGCCTGGCATTTAACTCCGTTTCTGAAGGGAAACACACAGCACAGTTCTCATCCATGAAACATACTCTGCTTTAGAGCAAGAAGCACGCTCTTGCTTTCTAGAGGCTCTAATAAGGCGGGAAACGTGAGAGTGCTCAGAACAAAAGACAGTGTTTCCTACACACACGGATCATATCTAGTTCAACTCTGCTTCTGAAACTGATACAAACCACAGGCCCTCTAACATCCAATGCGTTTCAGTTAAGAGCGAGAAACGTGTGAGCTTCGTGAACAATATAGCTTCCTTTGAGCTGAAAAGTGACAGCGTTTACCTGAAACGAAGTCTCGCTTGTAGGAAGACACAGAGCCTGGCATTTACCTCCGTTTCTTAAGGGAAACACACAGCACAGTTCTCATCCATGAAACACACTCTGCTTTAGAGCAAGAAGCACGCTCTTGCTTTCTAGAGGCTCTAATAAGGCGGGAAACGTGAGAGTGCTCAGAACAAAAGAACAGTGTTTCCTACACACACGGATCATATCTAGTTCAACTCTGCTTCTGAAACTGATACAAACCACAGGCCCTCTAACATCCAATGCGTTTCAGTTAAGAGCGAGAAACGTGTGAGCTTCGTGTACAATATAGCTTCGTTTGAGCTGAAAAGTGACTGCGTTTACCTGAAACGAAGTCTCGCTTGTAGAAAGACACAGAGCCTGGCATTTAACTCCGTTTCTGAAGGGAAACACACAGCACACTTCTCATCCATGAAACACACTCTGCTTTAGAGCAAGAAGCACGCTCTTGCTTTCTAGAGTCTCTAATAAGACGGGAAACATGAGAGTGCTCAGAACAAAAGAACTGTGTTTCCTACACACAAGGACCATATCTAGTTCAACTCTGCTTCTGAAACTGATACAAACCACAGGCCCTCTAACATCCAATGCGTTTCAGTTAAGAGCGAGAAACGTGTGAGCTTCGTGTACAATATAGCTTCGTTTGAGCTGAAAAGTGACTGCGTTTACCTGAAACAAAGTCTCGCTTGTAGGAAGACACAGAGCCTGGCATTTAACTCCGTTTCTGAAGGGAAACACACAGCACACTTCTCATCCATGAAACACACTCTGCTTTAGAGCAAGAAGCACGCTCTTGCTTTCTAGAGTCTCTAATTAGACGGGAAACATGAGAGTGCTCAGAACAAAAGAACTGTGTTTCCTACACACAAGGACCATATCTAGTTCAACTCTGCTTCTGAAACTGATACAAACCACAGGCCCTCTAACATCCAATGCGTTTCAGTTAAGAGCGAGAAACGTGTGAGCTTCGTGTACAATATAGCTTCGTTTGAGCTGAAAAGTGACTGCGTTTACCTGAAACAAAGTCTCGCTTGTAGGAAGACACAGAGCCTGGCATTTAACTCCGTTTCTGAAGGGAAACACACAGCACAGTTCTCATCCATGAAACATACTCTGCTTTAGAGCAAGAAGCACGCTCTTGCTTTCTAGAGGCTCTAATAAGGCGGGAAACGTGAGAGTGCTCAGAACAAAAGAACAGTGTTTCCTACACACACGGATCATATCTAGTTCAACTCTGATTCTGAAACTGATACAAACCACAGGCCCTCTAACATCCAATGCGTTTCAGTTAAGAGCGAGAAACGTGTGAGCTTCGTGAACAATATAGCTTCCTTTGAGCTGAAAAGTGACAGCGTTTACCTGAAACGAAGTCTCGCTTGTAGGAAGACACAGAGCCTGGCATTTACCTCCGTTTCTTAAGGGAAACACACAGCACAGTTCTCATCCATGAAACACACTCTGCTTTAGAGCAAGAAGCATGCTCTTGCTTTCTAGAGGCTCTAATAAGGCGGGAAACCTGAGAGTGCTCAGAACAAAAGAACAGTGTTTCCTACACACACGGATCATATCTAGTTCAACTCTGCTTCTGAAACTGATACAAACCACAGGCCCTCTAACATCCAATGCGTTTCAGTTAAGAGCGAGAAACGTGTGAGCTTCGTGTACAATATAGCTTCGTTTGAGCTGAAAAGTGACTGCGTTTACCTGAAACGAAGTCTCGCTTGTAGAAAGACACAGAGCCTGGCATTTAACTCCGTTTCTGAAGGGAAACACACAGCACACTTCTCATCCATGAAACACACTCTGCTTTAGAGCAAGAAGCACGCTCTTGCTTTCTAGAGTCTCTAATAAGACGGGAAACATGAGAGTGCTCAGAACAAAAGAACTGTGTTTCCTACACACAAGGACCATATCTAGTTCAACTCTGCTTCTGAAACTGATACAAACCACAGGCCCTCTAACATCCAATGCGTTTCAGTTAAGAGCGAGAAACGTGTGAGCTTCGTGTACAATATAGCTTCGTTTGAGCTGAAAAGTGACTGCGTTTACCTGAAACAAAGTCTCGCTTGTAGGAAGACACAGAGCCTGGCATTTAACTCCGTTTCTGAAGGGAAACACACAGCACAGTTCTCATCCATGAAACATACTCTGCTTTAGAGCAAGAAGCACGCTCTTGCTTTCTAGAGGCTCTAATAAGGCGGGAAACGTGAGAGTGCTCAGAACAAAAGAACAGTGTTTCCTACACACACGGATCATATCTAGTTCAACTCTGCTTCTGAAACTGATACAAACCACAGGCCCTCTAACATCCAATGCGTTTCAGTTAAGAGCGAGAAACGTGTGAGCTTCGTGTACAATATAGCTTCGTTTGAGCTGAAAAGTGACAGCGTTTACCTGAAACGAAGTCTCGCTTGTAGAAAGACACAGAGCCTGGCATTTAACTCCGTTTCTGAAGGGAAACACACAGCACACTTCTCATCCATGAAACACACTCTGCTTTAGAGCAAGAAGCACGCTCTTGCTTTCTAGAGTCTCTAATTAGACGGGAAACATGAGAGTGCTCAGAACAAAAGAACTGTGTTTCCTACACACAAGGACCATATCTAGTTCAACTCTGCTTCTGAAACTGATACAAACCACAGGCCCTCTAACATCCAATGCGTTTCAGTTAAGAGCGAGAAACGTGTGAGCTTCGTGTACAATATAGCTTCGTTTGAGCTGAAAAGTGACAGCGTTTACCTGAAACGAAGTCTCGCTTGTAGGAAGACACAGAGCCTGGCATTTAACTCCATTTATGAAGGGAAACAAACAGCACAGTTCTCATCCATGAAACACACTCTGCTTTCGAGCAGGAAGCACGCTCTTGCTTTCTAGAGTCTCTAATATGGCGGGAAACATGAGAGTGCTCAGAACAAAAGAACTGTGTTTCCTACACACACGGACCATTTCTAGTTCAACTCTTCTTCTGAAACTGATAAAAACCACAGGCCCTCTAACATCCAATGCGTTTCAGTTAAGAGCGAGAAACATGTGAGCTTCGTGTACAATATAGCTTTGTTTGAGCTGAAAAGTGACAGCGTTTACCTGAAACGAAGTCTCGCTTGTAGGAAGACACAGAGCCTGGCATTTAACTCCGTTTCTGAAGGGAAACACACAGCACACTTCTCATCCATGAAACACACACTGCTTTAGAGCAAGAAGCACGCTCTTGCTTTCTAGAGTCTCTAATAAGGCGGGAAACGTGAGAGTGCTCAGAACAAAAGAACTGTGTTTCCTACACACACGCACCATATCTAGTTCAACTCTGCTTCCGAAACTGATACAAACCACAGGTCGTCTAACATCCAATGCGTTTCAGTTAAGAGCCAGAAACATGTGAGCTTCGTGTACAATATAGCTTCGTTTGAGCTGAAAAGTGAAGCGTTTACCTGAAACGAAGTCTGGCTTGTAGGAAGACACAGAACCTGGCATTTACCTCCGTTTCTTAAGGGAAACACACAGCACAGTTCTCATCCATGAAACACACTCTGCTTTAGAGCAAGAAGCACGCTCTTGCTTTCTAGAGGCTCTAATAAGGCGGGAAACGTGAGAGTGCTCAGAACAAAAGAACAGTGTTTCCTACACACACGGATCTTATCTAGTTCAACTCTGCTTCTGAAACTGATACAAACCACAGGCTCTCTAACATCCAATGCGTTTCAGTTAAGAGCGAGAAACGTGTGAGCTTCGTGTACAATATAGCTTCGTTTGAGCTGAAAAGTGACTGCGTTTACCTGAAACGAAGTCTCGCTTGTAGGAAGACACAGAGCCTGGCATTTAACTCCGTTTCTGAAGGGAAACACACAGCACAATTCTCATCCATGAAACACACTCTGCTTTAGAGCAAGAAGCACGCTCTTGCTTTCTAGTGTCTCTAATAAGGCGGGAAACGTGAGAGTGTTCAGAACAAAAGACAGTGTTTCCTACACACACGCACCATATCTAGTTCAACTCTGCTTCCGAAACTGATACAAACCACAGGTCGTCTAACATCCAATGCGTTTCAGTTAAGAGCGAGAAACATGTGAGCTTCGTGTACAATATAGCTTCGTTTGAGCTGAAAAGTGACAGCGTTTACCTGAAACGAAGTCTCGCTTGTAGGAAGACACAGAGCCTGGCATTTACCTCCGTTTCTTAAGGGAAACACACAGCACAGTTCTCATCCATGAAACACACTCTGCTTTAGAGCAAGAAGCACGCTCTTGCTTTCTAGAGTCTCTAATAAGGCGGGAAACATGAGAGTGTTCAGAACAAAAGACAGTGTTTCCTACACACACGCACCATATCTAGTTCAACTCTGCTTCTGAAACTGATACAAACCACAGGCCCTCTAACATCCAATGCGTTTCAGTTAAGAGCGAGAAACGTGTGAGCTTCGTGTACAATAGAGGTTCGTTTGAGCTGAAAAGTGACTGCGTTTACCTGAAACGAAGTCTCGCTTGTCGGAAGACACAGAGCCTGGCATTTAACTCCGTTTCTGAAGGGAAACACACAGCACAGTTCTCATCCATGAAACACACTCTGCTTTAGAGCAAGAAGCACGCTCTTGCTTTCTAGAGGCTCTAATAAGGCGGGAAACGTGAGAGTGCTCAGAACAAAAGAACAGTGTTTCCTACACACACGGATCTTATCTAGTTCAACTCTGCTTCTGAAACTGATACAAACCACAGGCCCTCTAACATCCAATGCGTTTCAGTTAAGAGCGAGAAACGTGTGAGCTTCGTGTACAATATAGATTCGTTTGAGCTGAAAAGTGACTGCGTTTACCTGAAACGAAGTCTCGCTTGTAGGAAGACACAGAGCCTGGCATTTAACTCCGTTTCTGAAGGGAAACACACAGCACAATTCTCATCCATGAAACACACTCTGATTTAGAGCAAGAAGCACGCTCTTGCTTTCTAGTGTCTCTAATAAGGCGGGAAACGTGAGAGTGTTCAGAACAAAAGACAGTGTTTCCTACACACACGCACCATATCTAGTTCAACTCTGCTTCCGAAACTGATACAAACCACAGGTCGTCTAACATCCAATGCGTTTCAGTTAAGAGCGAGAAACATGTGAGCTTCGTGTACAATATAGCTTCGTTTGAGCTGAAAAGTGACAGCGTTTACCTGAAACGAAGTCTCGCTTGTAGGAAGACACAGAGCCTGGCATTTAACTCCGTTTCGGAAGGGAAACACACAGCACAGTTCTCATCCATGAAACACACTCTGCTTTAGAGCAAGAAGCACGCTCTTGCTTTCTAGAGTCTCTAATAAGGCGGGAAACATGAGAGTGTTCAGAACAAAAGACAGTGTTTCCTACACACACGCACCATATCTAGTTCAACTCTGCTTCTGAAACTGATACAAACCACAGGCCCTCTAATATCCAATGCGTTTCAGTTAAGAGCGAGAAACGTGTGAGCTTCGTGCACAATATAGCTTCGTTTGAGCTGAAAAGTGACTGCGTTTACCTGAAACGAAGTCTCGCTTGTAGGAAGACACAGAGCCTGGCATTTAACTCCGTTTCTGAAGGGAAACACACAGCACAGTTCTCATCCATGAAACACACTCTGCTTTACAGCAAGAAGCACGCTCTTGCTTTCGAGAGTCTCTAATAAGGCAGGAAACGTGAGCGTGCTCAGAACAAAAGAACTGTGTTTCCTACACACACGGACCATATCTAGTTCAACTCTGCTTCTGAAACTGATACATACCACAGGCCCTAACATCCAATGCGTTTCAGTTAAGAGCGAGAAACGTGTGAGCTTCGTGTACAATATAGCTTCGTTGGAGCTGAAAAGTGACTGCGTTTACCTGAAACGAAGTCTCGATTGTAGGAAGACACAGAGCCTGGCATTTACCTCCGTTTCTTAAGGGAAACACACAGCACAGTTCTCATCCGTGAAACACACTCTGCTTTAGAGCAAGAAGCACGCTCTTGCTTTCTAGAGTCTCTAATAAGGCGGAAAACGTGAGCGTGCTCAGAACAAAAGAACTGTGTTTCCTACACACACGGACCATATCTAGTTCAACTCTGCTTCTGAAGCTGATACAAACCACAAGCCCTCTAACATCCAATGCGTTTCAGTTAAGAGCGAGAAACGTGTGAGCTTCGTGTACAATATAGCTTCGTTTGAGCTGAAAATTGACTGTGTTTACCTGAAACGAAGTCTTGCTTGTAGGAAGACACAGAGCCTGGCATTTACGTTCCTTTCTTAAGGGAAACACACAGCACCGTTCTCATCCATGAAACACACTCTGCTTGAGAGCAAGAAGCACGCACTTTCTTTATAGAGTCTCTAAAAAGACGGGAAACATGAGAGTGCTCAGAACAAAAGAACTGTGTTTCCTCCACACAAGGACCATATCTAGTTCAACTCTGCTTCTGAAACTGATACAAACCACAGGCCCTCTAACATCCAATGCGTTTCAGTTAAGAGCGAGAAACGTGTGAGCTTCGTGTACAATATAGCTTCGTTTGAGCTGAAAAGTGACTGTGTTTACCTGAAACGAAGTCTCGCTTGTAGGAAGACACAGAGCCTGGCATTTAACTCCATTTATGAAGGGAAACACACAGCACAGTTCTCATCCATGAAACACACTCTGCTTTAGAGCAGGAAGCACGCTCTTGCTTTCTAGAGTCTCTAATATGGCGGAAAACGTGAGAGTGCTCAGAACAAAAGAACTGTGTTTCCTACACACACGGACCATATCTAGTTCAACTCTGCTTCTGAAACTGATACAAACCACAGGCCCTCTAATATCCAATGCGTTTCAGTTAAGAGCGAGAAACGTGTGAGCTTCGTGCACAATATAGCTTTGTTTGAGCTGAAAAGTGACTGTGTTTACCTGAAACGAAGTCTCGCTTGTAGGAAGACACAGAGCCTGGCATTTAACTCCGTTTCTGAAGGGAAACACACAGCACAGTTCTCATCCATGAAACACACTCTGCTTTAGAGCAAGAAGCACGCTCTTTCTTTCGAGAGTCTCTAATAAGGCAGGAAACGTGAGCGTGCTCAGAACAAAAGAACTGTGTTTCCTACACACACGGACCATATCTAGTTCAACTCTGCTTCTGAAACTGATACAAACCACAGGCCCTAACATCCAATGCGTTTCAGTTAAGAGCGAGAAACGTGTGAGCTTCGTGTACAATATAGCTTCGTTGGAGCTGAAAAGTGACTGCGTTTACCTGAAACGAAGTCTCGCTTGTAGGAAGACACAGAGCCTGGCATTTACCTCCGTTTCTTAAGGGAAACACACAGCACAGTTCTCATCCGTGAAACACACTCTGCTTTAGAGCAAGAAGCACGCTCTTGCTTTCTAGAGTCTCTAATAAGGCGGGAAACGTGAGCGTGCTCAGAACAAAAGAACTGTGTTTCCCACACACACGGACCATATCTACTTCAACTCTGCTTCTGAAACTGATACAAACCACAAGCCCTCTAACATCCAATGCGTTTCAGGTAAGAGCGAGAAACGTGTGAGCTTCGTGTACAATATAGCTTCGTTTGAGCTGAAAAGTGACTGCGTTTACCTGAAACGAAGTCTCGCTTGTAGGAAGACACAGAGCCTGGCATTTAACTCCGTTTCTCAAGGGAAACACACAGCACAGTTCTCATCCATGAAACACACTCTGCTTTAGAGCAAGAAGCACGCTCTTGCTTTCTAGAGTCTCGAATAAGGCGGGAAACATGAGAGTGCTCAGAACAATATAACTGTGTTTCCTACACACACGGACCATATCTAGTTCAACTCTTCTTCTGAAACTGATACAAACTACAGGCCCTCTAACATCCAATGCGTTTCAGTTAAGAGCGAGAAACGTGTGAGCTTCGTGTACAATATAGCTTCGTTGGAACTGAAAAGTGACTGCGTTTACCTGAAACGAAGTCTCGCTTGTAGGAAGACACAGAGCCTGGCATTTAACTCCGTTTCTGAAGGGAAACACACAGCACAGTTCTCATCCATGAAACACACTCTGCTTTAGAGCAAGAAGCACGCTCTTGCTTTCGAGAGTCTCTAATAAGGCAGGAAACGTGAGCGAGCTCAGAACAAAAGAACTGTGTTTCCTACACACACGGACCGTATCTAGTTCAACTCTGCTTCTGAAACTGATACAAACCACAGGCCCTAACATCCTATGCGTTTCAGTTAAGAGCGAGAAACGTGTGAGCTTCCTGTAAAATATAGCTTCGTTTGAGCTGAAAAGTGACTGCGTTTACCTGAAACGAAGTCTCGCTTGTAGGAAGACACATAGCCTGGCATTTACCTCCGTTTCTTAAGGGAAACACACAGCACAGTTCTCATCCGTGAAACACACTCTGCATTAGAGCAAGAAGCATGCTCTTGCTTTCTAGAGTCTCTAATAAGGCGGGAAACGTGAGCGTGCTCAGAACAAAAGAACTGTGTTTCCTACACACACGGACCATATCTAGTTCAACTCTGCTTCTGAAACTGATACAAACCACAGGCCCTCTAATATCCAATGCGTTTCAGTTAAGAGCGAGAAACGTGTGAGCTTCGTGCACAATATAGCTTCGTTTGAGCTGAAAAGTGACTGCGTTTACCTGAAACGAAGTCTCGCTTGTAGGAAGACACAGAGCCTGGCATTTAACTCCGTTTCTGAAGGGAAACACACAGCACAGTTCTCATCCATGAAACACACTCTGCTTTACAGCAAGAAGCACGCTCTTGCTTTCGAGAGTCTCTAATAAGGCAGGAAACGTGAGCGTGCTCAGAACAAAAGAACTGTGTTTCCTACACACACGGACCATATCTAGTTCAACTCTGCTTCTGAAACTGATACAAACCACAGGCCCTAACATCCAATGCGTTTCAGTTAAGAGCGAGAAACGTGTGAGCTTCGTGTACAATATAGCTTCGTTGGAGCTGAAAAGTGACTGCGTTTACCTGAAACGAAGTCTCGCTTGTAGGAAGACACAGAGCCTGGCATTTACCTCCGTTTCTTAAGGGAAACACACAGCACAGTTCTCATCCGTGAAACACACTCTGCTTTAGAGCAAGAAGCACGCTCTTGCTTTCTAGAGTCTCTAATAAGGCGGGAAACATGAGCGTGCTCAGAACAAAAGAACTGTGTTTCCTACACAAGGACCATATCTAGTTCAACTCTGATTCTGAAACTGATACAAACCACAAGCCCTCTAACATCCAATGCGTTTCAGTTAAGAGCGAGAAACTTGTGAGCTTCGTGTACAATATAGCTTCGTTTGAGCTGAAAAGTGACTGTGTTTACCTGAAACGAAGTCTCGCTTGTAGGAAGACACAGAGCCTGGCATTTACCTTCGTTTCTTAAGGGAAACACACAGCACAGTTCCATTCCGTGAAACACACTCTGCTTTAGAGCAAGAAGCACGCTCTTGCTTTCTAGAGTCTCTAATAAGGCAGGAAACGTGAGCGTGCTCAGAACAAAAGAACTGTGTTTCCCACACACACGGACCATATCTAGTTCAAATCTGCTTCTGAAAGTGATACAAACCACAAGCCCTCTAACATCCAATGCGTTTCAGGGAAGAGCGAGAAACGTGTGAGCTTCGTGTACAATATAGCTTCGTTGGAGCTGAAAAGTGACTGCGTTTACCTGAAACGAAGTCTCGCTTGTAGGAAGACACAGAGCCTGGCATTTAACTCCGTTTCTGAAGGGAAACACACAGCACAGTTCTCATCCATGAAACACACTCTGCTTTAGAGCAAGAAGCACGCTCTTGCTTTCTAGAGTCTCTAATAAGATGGGAAACGTGGGAGTGCTCAGAACAAAAGAACTGTGTTTCCTACACGCAAGGACCATATCTAGTTCAACTCTGCTTCTGAAACTGATACAAACCACAGGCCCTCTAACATCCAATGCGTTTCAGTTAAGAGCGAGAAACGTGTGAGCTTCGTGTACAATATAGCTTCGTTTGAGCTGAAAAGTGACTGCGTTTACCTGAAACGAAGTCTCGCTTGTAGGAAGACACAGAGCCTGGCATTTAACTCCATTTATGAAGGGAAACACACAGCACAGTTCTCATCCATGAAACACACTCTGCTTTAGAGCAGGAAGCACGCTCTTGCTTTCTAGAGTCTCTAATATGGCGGGAAACGTGAGAGTGCTCAGAACAAAAGAACTGTGTTTCCTACACACAAGGACCATATAAGTTCAACTCTGCTTCTGAAACTGATACAAACCACAGGCCCTCTAACATCCAATGCGTTTCAGTTATGAGCGAGAAATGTGTGAGCTTCGTGTACAATATAGCTTCATTTGAGCTGAAAAGTGACTGTGTTTAGCTGAAACGAAGTCTCGCTTGTAGGAAGACACAGAGCCTGGCATTTAACTCCGTTTCTGAAGGGAAACACACAGCACAGTTCTCATCCATGAAACACACTCTGCTTTAGAGCAGGAAGCACGCTCTTGCTTTCTAGAGTCTCTAATGTGGCGGGAAACGTGAGTGTGCTCAGAACAAAAGAACTGTGTTTCCTACACACATGGACCATATCTAATTCAACTCTGCTTCTGAAACTGATACAAACAACAGGCCCTCTAATATCCAATGCATTTCAGTTAAGAGCGAGAAACGTGTGAGCTTCGTGTACAATATAGCTTCGTTTGAGCTGAAAAGTGACTGTGTTTACCTGAAACGAAGTCTCGCTTGTAGGAAGACACAGAGCCTGGCATTTAACTCCGTTTCTGAAGGGAAACACACAGCACAGTTCTCATCCATGAAACACACTCTGCTTTAGAGCAAGAAGCACGCTCTTGCTTTCTAGAGTCTCTAATAAGGCGGGAAACGTGAGAGTGCTCAGAACAAAAGACAGTGTTTCCTACACACACGGACCATATCTAGTTCAACTCTGCTTCTGAAACTGATACAAACCACAGGCCCTCTAACATCCAATGCGTTTCAGTTAAGAGCGAGAAACGTGTGAGCTTCGTGTACAATATAGCTTCGTTTGAGCTGAAAAGTGACTGCGTTTACCTGAAACGAAGTCTTGCTTGTAGGAAGACACAGAGCCTGGCATTTAACTCCGTTTCTGAAGGGAAACACACAGCACACTTCTCATCCATGAAACACACTCTGCATTAGTGCAAGAAGCACGCTCTTGCTTTCTAGAGTCTCTATTAAGGCGGGAAACGTGAGAGTGCTCAGAACAAAAGAACTGTGTTTCCTACACACACGCACCATATCTAGTTCAACTCTGCTTCTGAAACTGATACAAACCACAGGCCCTCTGAAATCCAATGCGTTTCAGTTAAGAGCGAGAAACGTGTGAGCTTCGTGTACTATATAGCTTCGTTTGAGCTGAAAAGTGACTGCGTTTACCTGAAACGAAGTCTCGCTTGTAGGAAGACACAGAGCCGGGCATTTAACTCCGTTTCTGAAGGGAAACACAGCACACTTCTCATCCATGAAACACACTCTGCTTTAGAGCAAGAAGCACGCTCTTGCTTTCTAGAATCTCTAATAAGACAGGAAACATGAGAGTGCTCAGAACAAAAGAACTGTGTTTCCTACACACAAGGACCATATCTAGTTCAACTCTGCTTCTGAAACTGATACAAACCACAGGCCCTCTAACATCCAATGCGTTTCAGTTAAGAGCGAGATACGTGTGAGCTTCGTGTACAATATAGCTTCGTTTGAGCTGAAAAGTGACTGCGTTTACCTGAAACGAAGTCTCATTTGTAGGAAGACACAGAGCCTGGCATTTAACTCCGTTTCTGAAGGGAAACACACAGCACACTTCTCATCCATGAAACACACTCTGCTTTAGAGCAAGAAGCACGCTCTTGCTTTCTAGAGTCTCTAATGAGGCGGGAAACGTGAGAGTGCTCAGAACAAAAGTACTTTGTTTCCTACACACACGGACCATATCTTCTTCAACTCTGCTTCTGAAACTGATACAAACCACAGGTCGTCTAACATCCAATGCGTTTCAGATAAGAGCGAGAAACGTGTGAGCTTCGTGTACAATATAGCTTCGTTTGAGCTGAAAAGTGACTGCGTTTACCTGAAACGAAGTCTCGCTTGTAGGAAGACACAGAGCCTGGCATTTAACTCCGTTTCTGAAGGGAAACACACAGCACAGTTCTCATCCATGAAACACACTCTGCTTTAGAGCAAGAAGCACGCTCTTGCATTCGAGAGTCTCTAATAAGGCAGGAAACGTGAGCGAGCTCAGAACAAAAGAACTGTGTTTCCTACACACACGGACCATATCTAGTTCAACTCTGCTTCTGAAACTGATACAAACCACAGGCCCTAACATCCTATGCGTTTCAGTTAAGAGCGAGAAACGTGTGAGCTTCCTGTAAAATATAGCTTCGTTTGAGCTGAAAAGTGACTGCGTTTACCTGAAACGAAGTCTCGCTTGTAGGAAGACACATAGCCTGGCATTTACCTCCGTTTCTTAAGGGAAACACACAGCACAGTTCTCATCCGTGAAACACACTCTGCATTAGAGCAAGAAGCATGCTCTTGCTTTCTAGAGTCTCTAATAAGGCGGGAAACATGAGCGTGCTCAGAACAAAAGAACTGTGTTTCCTACACACGGACCATATCTAGTTCAACTCTGATTCTGAAACTGATACAAACCACAAGCCCTCTAACATCCAATGCGTTTCAGTTAAGAGCGAGAAACTTGTGAGCTTCGTGTACAATATAGCTTCGTTTGAGCTGAAAAGTGACTGTGTTTACCTGAAACGAAGTCTCGCTTGTAGGAAGACACAGAGCCTGGCATTTACCTTCGTTTCTTAAGGGAAACACACAGCACAGTTCCATTCCGTGAAACACACTCTGCTTTAGAGCAAGAAGCACGCTCTTGCTTTCTAGAGTCTCTAATAAGGCAGGAAACGTGAGCGTGCTCAGAACAAAAGAACTGTGTTTCCCACACACACGGACCATATCTAGTTCAAATCTGCTTCTGAAAGTGATACAAACCACAAGCCCTCTAACATCCAATGCGTTTCAGGGAAGAGCGAGAAACGTGTGAGCTTCGTGTACAATATAGCTTCGTTGGAGCTGAAAAGTGACTGCGTTTACCTCAAACGAAGTCTCGCTTGTAGGAAGACACAGAGCCTGGCATTTAACTCCGTTTCTGAAGGGAAACACACAGCACAGTTCTCATCCATGAAACACACTCTGCTTTAGAGCAAGAAGCACGCTCTTGCTTTCTAGAGTCTCTAATAAGATGGGAAACGTGGGAGTGCTCAGAACAAAAGAACTGTGTTTCCTACACGCAAGGACCATATAAGTTCAACTCTGCTTCTGAAACTGATACAAACCACAGGCCCTCTGAAATCCAATGCGTTTCAGTTAAGAGCGAGAAACGTGTGAGCTTCGTGTACTATATAGCTTCGTTTGAGCTGAAAAGTGACTGCGTTTACCTGAAACGAAGTCTCGCTTGTAGGAAGACACAGAGCCTGGCATTTAACTCCGTTTCTGAAGGGAAACACAGCACACTTCTCATCCATGAAACACACTCTGCTTTAGAGCAAGAAGCACGCTCTTGCTTTCTAGAATCTCTAATAAGACAGGAAACATGAGAGTGCTCAGAACAAAAGAACTGTGTTTCCTACACACAAGGACCATATCTAGTTCAACTCTGCTTCTGAAACTGATACAAACCACAGGCCCTCTAACATCCAATGCGTTTCAGTTATGAGCGAGAAATGTGTGAGCTTCGTGTACAATATAGCTTCGTTTGAGCTGAAAAGTGACTGCGTTTACCTGAAACGAAGTCTCATTTGTAGGAAGACACAGAGCCTGGCATTTAACTCCGTTTCTGAAGGGAAACACACAGCACACTTCTCATCCATGAAACACACTCTGCTTTAGAGCAAGAAGCACGCTCTTGCTTTCTAGAGTCTCTAATAAGGCGGGAAACGTGAGAGTGCTCAGAACAAAAGTACTTTGTTTCCTACACACACGGACCATATCTTCTTCAACTCTGCTTCTGAAACTGATACAAACCACAGGTCGTCTAACATCCAATGCGTTTCAGATAAGAGCGAGAAACGTGTGAGCTTCGTGTACAATATAGCTTCGTTTGAGCTGAAAAGTGACTGCGTTTACCTGAAACGAAGTCTCGCTTGTAGGAAGACACAGAGCCTGGCATTTAAATCCGTTTCTGAAGGGAAACACACAGCACAGTTCTCACCCATGAAACACACTTTGCTTTAGAGCAGGAAGCACGCTCTTGCTTTCTAGAGTCTCTAATATGGCGGGAAACGTGAGAGTGCTCAGAACAAAAGAACTGTGTTTCCTACACACACGCACCATATCTAGTTCAACTCTGCTTCTGAAACTAATACAAACCACAGGTCGTCTAACATCCAATGCGTTTCAGTTAAGAGCGAGAAACGTGTGAGCTTCCTGTACAATATAGCTTCGTTTGAGCTGAAAAGTGACTGTGTTTACCTGAAACGAAGTCTCGCTTGTAGGAAGACACAGAGCCTGGCATTTAACTCCGTTTCTGAAGGGAAACACACAGCACAGTTCTCATCCATGAAACACACTCTGCTTTAGAGCAGGAAGCACGCTCTTGCTTTCTTGAGTCTCTAATATGGCGGGAAACGTGAGAGTGCTTAGAACAAAAGAACTGTGTTTCCTACACACACGGACCATATCTAGTTCAACTCTGCTTCTGAAACAGATACAAACCACAGGCCCTCTAATATCCAATGCGTTTCAGTTAAGAGCGAGAAACGTGTGAGCTTCGTGTACAATATAGCTTCGTTTGAGCTGAAAAGTGACTGTGTTTACCTGAAACGAAGTCTCGCTTGTAGGAAGACACAGAGCCTGGCATTTAACTCAGTTTCTGAAGGGAAACACACAGCACACTTCTCATCCATGAAACACACTCTGCTTTAGAGCAGGAAGCACGCTCTTGCTTTCTAGAGTCTCTAATGTGGCGGGAAATGTGAGTGTGCACAGAACAAAAGAACTGTGTTTCCTACACACATGGACCATATCTAGTTCAACTCTGCTTCTGAAACTGATACAAACCACAGGCCCTCTAATATCCAATGCGTTTCAGTTAAGAGCGAGAAACGTGTGAGCTTCGTGTACAATATAGCTTCCTTTGAGCTGAAAAGTGACTGTGTTTACCTGAAACAAAGTCTCGCTTGTAGGAACACACAGAGCCTGGCATTTAACTCCGTTTCTGAAGAGAAACACACAGCACAGTTCTCATCCATGAAACACACTCTGCTTTAGAGCAAAAAGCACGATCTTGCTTTCTAGAGTCTCTAATAAGGCGGGAAACGTGAGAGTGCTCAGAACAAAAGAACTGTGTTTCCTACACACACGGATACATATCTAGTTCAACTCTGCTTCCGAAACTGATACAAACCACAGGCCCTCTAACATCCAATGCGTTTCAGTTAAGAGCGAGAAACGTGTGAGCTTCGTGTACAAAATAGCTTCCTTGGAGCTGAAAAGTGACTGCGTTTACCTGAAACGAAGTCTCGCTTGTAGGAAGACACAGAGCCTGGCATTTAACTCCGTTTCTGAAGGGAAACACACAGCACAGTTCTCATCCATGAAACACACTCTGCTTTAGAGCAAGAAGCACGCTCTTGCTTTCTAGAGTCTCTAATAAGGCGGGAAACGTGAGCGTGCTCAGAACAAAAGAACTGTGTTTCCTACACACACGGACCATATCTAGTTCAACTCTGCTTCTGAAACTGATACAAACCACAGGCCCTAACATCCAATGCGTTTCAGTTAAGAGCGAGAAACGTGTGAGCTTCGTGTACAATATAGCTTCCTTTGAGCTGAAAAGTGACTCTGTTTACCTGAAACAAAGTCTCCCTTGTAGGAACACACTGAGCCTGGCATTTAACTCCGTTTCTGAAGGGAAACACACAGCACAGTTCTCATCCATGAAACACACTCTGCATTAGAGCAAGAAGCACGCTCTTGCTTTCTAGAGTGTCTAATAAGGCGGGAAACGTGAGAGTGCTCAGAACAAAAGAACTGTGTTTCCTACACACACGGATACATATCTAGTTCAACTCTGCTTCTGAAACTGATACAAACCACAGGCCCTCTAACATCCAATGCGTTTCAATTAAGAGCAAGAATCATGTGAGCTTCGTGTACAATATAGCTTCGTTTGAGCTCAAAAGTGACAGCGATTACCTGAAACGAAGTCTCGCTTGTAGGAAGACACAGAGCCTGGCATTTAACTCCGTTTCTGAAGGGAAACACACAGCACATTTCTCATCCATGAAACACACTCTGCTTTAGAGCAAGAAGCATGCTCTTGCTTTCTAGAGTCTCTAATAAGACGGGAAACATGAGAGAGCTCAGAACAAAAAACTGTGTTTCCTACACACAAGGACCATATCTAGTTCAACTCTGCTTCTGAAACTGATACAAACCACAGGCCCTCTAACATCCAATGCGTTTCAGTTAAGAGCGAGAAACGTTTGAGCTTCGTGTACAATATAGCTTCGTTTGAGCTGAAAAGTGACTGCGTTTACCTAAAACGAAGTTTCACTTGTAGGAAGACACAGAGCCTGGCATTTAACTCCGTTTCTGAAGGGAAACACACAGCACAGTTCTCATCCATGAAACACACTCTGCTTTAGAGCAAGAAGCACGCTCTTGCTTTCTAGAGTCTCTAATAAGGCGGGAAACGTGAGAGTGCTCAGAACAAAAGAACTGTGTTTCCTACACACACGGACCATATCTTGTTCAACTCTGCTTCTGAAACTGATACAAACCACAGGCCCTCTAACATCCAATGCGTTTCAGTTAAGAGCGAGAAACGTGTGAGCTTCGTGTACAATATAGCTTCGTTTGAGCTGAAAAGTGACTGTGTTTACCTGAACGAAGTCTCGCTTGTAGGAAGACACAGAGCCTGGCATTTAACTCCGTTTCTGAAGGGAAACACACAGCACACTTCTCATCCATGAAACACACTCTGCTTTAGAGCAAGAAGCACGCTCTTGCTTTCTAGAGTCTCTAATAAGGCGGGAAACCTGAGAGTGCTCAGAACAAAATAACTGTGTTTCCTACACACAGGGACCATATCTAGTTCAACTCTGCTTCTGAAACTGATACAAACCACAGGCCCTCTAACATCCAATGCGTTTCAGTTAAGAGCGAGAAACGTGTGAGCTTCGTGTACAATATAGCTTCGTTGGAGCTGAAAAGTGACTGCGTTTACCTGAAACGAAGTCTCGCTTGTAGGAAGACACAGAGCGTGGCATTTAACTCCGTTTCTGAAAGGAAACACACAGCACACTTCTCATACATGAAACACACTCTGCTTTAGAGCAAGAAGCACGATCTTGCTTTCTAGAGTCTCTAATAAGGCGGGAAACGTGAGAGTGCTCAGAACAAAAGAACTGTGTTTCCTACCCACACGGACCATATCTAGTTCAACTCTGCTTCTGAAACTGATACAAACCACAGGCCCTGTAACATCAAATGCGTTTCAGTTAAGAGCGAGAAACGTGTGAGCTTCGTGTACAATATAGCTTCGTTGGAGCTGAAAAGTGACTGCGTTTACCTGAAACGAAATCTCGCTTGTAGGAAGACACAGAGCCTGGCATTTAACTCCGTTTCTGAAGGGAAACACACAGCACAGTTCTCATCCATGAAACAAACTCTGCTTTAGAGCAGGAAGCACGCTCTTGCTTTCTTGAGTCTCTAATATGGCGGGAAACGTGAGAGTGCTTAGAACAAAAGAACTGTGTTTCCTACACACACGGACCATATCTAGTTCAACTCTGCTTCTGAAACAGATACAAACCACAGGCCCTCTAATATCCAATGCGTTTCAGTTAAGAGCGAGAAACGTGTGAGCTTCGTGTACAATATAGCTTCGTTTGAGCTGAAAAGTGACTGTGTTTACCTGAAACGAAGTCTCGCTTGTAGGAAGACACAGAGCCTGGCATTTAACTCAGTTTCTGAAGGGAAACACACAGCACACTTCTCATCCATGAAACACACTCTGCTTTAGAGCAGGAAGCACGCTCTTGCTTTCTAGAGTCTCTAATGTGGCGGGAAATGTGAGTGTGCACAGAACAAAAGAACTGTGTTTCCTACACACATGGACCATATCTAGTTCAACTCTGCTTCTGAAACTGATACAAACCACAGGCCCTCTAATATCCAATGCGTTTCAGTTAAGAGCGAGAAACGTGTGAGCTTCGTGTACAATATAGCTTCCTTTGAGCTGAAAAGTGACTGTGTTTACCTGAAACAAAGTCTCGCTTGTAGGAACACACAGAGCCTGGCATTTAACTCCGTTTCTGAAGAGAAACACACAGCACAGTTCTCTTCCATGAAACACACTCTGCTTTAGAGCAAGAAGCACGCTCTTGCTTTCTAGAGTGTCTAATAAGGCGGGAAACGTGAGAGTGCTTAGAACAAAAGAACTGTGTTTCCTACACACACGGACCATATCTAGTTCAACTCTGCTTCTGAAACAGATACAAACCACAGGCCCTCTAATATCCAATGCGTTTAAGTTAAGAGCGAGAAACGTGTGAGCTTCGTGTACAATATAGCTTCGTTTGAGCTGAAAAGTGACTGTGTTTACCTGAAACGAAGTCTCGCTTGTAGGAAGACACAGAGCCTGGCATTTAACTCAGTTTCTGAAGGGAAACACACAGCACACTTCTCATCCATGAAACACACTCTGCTTTAGAGCAGGAAGCACGCTCTTGCTTTCTAGAGTCTCTAATGTGGCGGGAAATGTGAGTGTGCACAGAACAAAAGAACTGTGTTTCCTACACACATGGACCATATCTAGTTCAACTCTGCTTCTGAAACTGATACAAACCACAGGCCCTCTAATATCCAATGCGTTTCAGTTAAGAGCGAGAAACGTGTGAGCTTCGTGTACAATATAGCTTCCTTTGAGCTGAAAAGTGACTGTGTTTACCTGAAACAAAGTCTCGCTTGTAGGAACACACAGAGCCTGGCATTTAACTCCGTTTCTGAAGAGAAACACACAGCACAGTTCTCATCCATGAAACACACTCTGCTTTAGAGCAAGAAGCACGCTCTTGCTTTCTAGAGTGTCTAATAAGGCGGGAAACGTGAGAGTGCTCAGAACAAAAGAACTGTGTTTCCTACACACACGGATACATATCTAGTTCAACTCTGCTTCTGAAACTGATACAAACCACAGGCCCTCTAACATCCAATGCGTTTCAATTAAGAGCGAGAATCATGTGAGCTTCGTGTACAATATAGCTTCGTTTGAGCTGAAATGTGACAGCATTTACCTGAAACGAAGTCTCGCTTGTAGGAAGACACAGAGCCTGGCATTTAACTCCGTTTCTGAAGGGAAACACACAGCACGTTTGTCATCCATGAAACACACTCTGCTTTAGAGCAAAAAGCACGATCTTGCTTTCTAGAGTCTCTAATAAGGCGGGAAACGTGAGAGTGCTCAGAACAAAAGAACTGTGTTTCCTACACACACGCACCATATCTAGTTCAACTCTGCTTCTGAAACTGATACAAACCACAGGCCCTGTAACATCCAATGGGTTTCAGTTAAGAGCGAGAAACGTGTGAGCTTCGTGTAAAATATAGCTTCTTTGGAGCTGAAAAGTGACTGCGTTTACCTGAAACGAAGTCTCGCTTGTAGGAAGACACAGAGCCTGGCATTTAACTCCGTTTCTGAAGGGAAACACACAGCACACTTCTCATCCATGAAACACACTCTGCTTTAGAGCAAGAAGCACGCTCTTGCTTTCTAGAGTCTCTAATAAGGTGGGAAACGTGAGAGTGCTCAGAACAAAAGAACTGTGTTTCCTACACACACGCACCATATCTAGTTCAACTCTGCTTCTGAAACTGATACAAACCACAGGCCCTCTAACATCCAATGCGTTTCAGTTAAGAGTGAGAAACGTGTGAGCTTCGTGTACAATATAGCTTCCTTGGAGCTGAAAAGTGACTGCGTTTACCTGAAACGAAGTCTCGCTTGTAGGAAGACACAGAGCCTGGCATTTAACTCTGTTTCTGAAGGGAAACACACAGCACAGTTCTCATCCATGAAACACACTCTGCTTTAGAGCAAGAAGCACGCTCTTGCTTTCTAGAGTCTCTAATAAGGCGGGAAACGTGAGCGTGCTCAGAACAAAAGAACTGTGTTTCCTACACACACGGACCATATCTAGTTCAACTCTGCTTCTGAAACTGATACAAACCACAGGCCCTAACATCCAATGCGTTTCAGTTAAGAGCGAGAAACGTGTGAGCTTCGTGTACAATATAGCTTCCTTTGAGCTGAAAAGTGACTGTGTTTACCTGAAACAAAGTCTCCCTTGTAGGAACACACAGAGCCTGGCATTTAACTCCGTTTCTGAAGGGAAACACACAGCACAGTTCTCATCCATGAAACACACTCTGCATTAGAGCAAGAAGCACGCTCTTGCTTTCTAGAGTGTCTAATAAGGCGGGAAACGTGAGAGTGCTCAGAACAAAAGAACTGTGTTTCCTACACACACGGATACATATCTAGTTCAACTCTGCTTCTGAAACTGATACAAACCACAGGCCCTCTAACATCCAATGCGTTTCAATTAAGAGCAAGAATCATGTGAGCTTCGTGTACAATATAGCTTCGTTTGAGCTGAAAAGTGACAGCGATTACCTGAAACGAAGTCTCGCTTGTAGGAAGACACAGAGCCTGGCATTTAACTCCGTTTCTGAAGGGAAACACACAGCACATTTCTCATCCATGAAACACACTCTGCTTTAGAGCAAGAAGCATGCTCTTGCTTTCTAGAGTCTCTAATAAGACGGCAAACATGAGAGTGCTCAGAACAAAAAACTGTGTTTCCTACACACAAGGACCATATCTAGTTCAACTCTGCTTCTGAAACTGATACAAACCACAGGCCCTCTAACATCCAATGCGTTTCAGTTAAGAGCGAGAAACGTTTGAGCTTCGTGTACAATATAGCTTCGTTTGAGCTGAAAAGTGACTGCGTTTACCTGAAACGAAGTCTCACTTGTAGGAAGACACAGAGCCTGGCATTTAACTCCGTTTCTGAAGGGAAACACACAGCACAGTTCTCATCCATGAAACACACTCTGCTTTAGAGCAAGAAGCACGCTCTTGCTTTCTAGAGTCTCTAATAAGGCGGGAAACGTGAGAGGGCTCAGAACAAAAGAACTGTGTTTCCTACACACACGGACCATATCTTGTTCAACTCTGCTTCTGAAACTGATACAAACCACAGGCCCTCTAACATCCAATGCGTTTCAGTTAAGAGCGAGAAACGTGTGAGCTTCGTGTACAATATAGCTTCGTTTGAGCTGAAAAGTGACTGTGTTTACCTGAACGAAGTCTCGCTTGTAGGAAGACACAGAGCCTGGCATTTAACTCCGTTTCTGAAGGGAAACACACAGCACACTTCTCATCCATGAAACACACTCTGCTTTAGAGCAAGAAGCACGCTCTTGCTTTCTAGAGTCTCTAATAAGGCGGGAAACGTGAGAGTGCTCAGAACAAAATAACTGTGTTTCCTACACACACGGACCATATCTAGTTCAACTCTGCTTCTGAAACTGATACAAACCACAGGCCCTCTAACATCCAATGCGTTTCAGTTAAGAGCGAGAAACGTGTGAGCTTCGTGTACAATATAGCTTCGTTGGAGCTGAAAAGTGACTGCGTTTACCTGAAACGAAGTCTCGCTTGTAGGAAGACACAGAGCGTGGCATTTAACTCCGTTTCTGAAAGGAAACACACAGCACACTTCTCATACATGAAACACACTCTGCTTTAGAGCAAGAAGCACGATCTTGCTTTCTAGAGTCTCTAATAAGGCGGGAAACGTGAGAGTGCTCAGAACAAAAGAACTGTGTTTCCTACCCACAGGGACCATATCTAGTTCAACTCTGCTTCTGAAACTGATACAAACCACAGGCCCTGTAACATCAAATGCGTTTCAGTTAAGAGCGAGAAACGTGTGAGCTTCGTGTACAATATAGCTTCGTTGGAGCTGAAAAGTGACTGCGTTTACCAGAAACGAAGTCTCGCTTGTAGGAAGACACAGAGCCTGGCATTTAACTCCGTTTCTGAAGGGAAACACACAGCACAGTTCTCATCCATGAAACACACTCTGCTTTAGAGCAAGAAGCACGCTCTTGCTTTCTAGAGTCTCTAATAAGGCGGGAAACGTGAGAGTGCTCAGAACAAAAGAACAGTGTTCCCTACACACACGGATCATATCTAGTTCAACTCTGCTTCAGAAACTGATACAAACCACAGGCCCTCTAACATCCAATGCATTTCAGTTAAGCGCGAGAAACGTGTGAGCTTCGTGTACAATATAGCTTCCTTTGAGCTGAAAAGTGACTGCGTTTACCTGAAACGAAGTCTCGCTTGTAGAAAGACGCAGAGCCTGGCATTTAACTCCGTTTCTGAAGGGAAACACACAGCACAGTTCTCATCCATGAAACACACTCTGCTTTAGAGCAAGAAGCACGCTCTTGCTTTCTAGTGTCTCTAATAAGGCGGGAAACGTGAGAGTGCTCAGAACAAAAGACAGTGTTTCCTACACACACGGACCATATCTAGTTCAACTCTGCTTCTGAAACTGATACAAACCACAGGCCCTCTAACATCCAATGCGTTTCAGTTAAGAGCGAGAAACGTGTGAGCTTCATTTACAATATAGCTTCCTATGAGCTGAAAAGTGACTGCGTTTACCTGAAATGAAGTCTCGCTTGTAGGAAGACACAGAGCCTGGCATTTAACTCCGTTTCTGAAGGGAAACACACAGCACACTTCTCATCCATGAAACACACTCTGCTTTAGAGCAAGAAGCACGCTCTTGCTTTCTAGAGTCTCTAATAAGGCGGGAAACGTGAGAGTGCTCAGAACAAAAGAACTGTGTTTCCTACACACACGCACCATATCTAGTTCAACTCTGCTTCTGAAACTGATACAAACCACAGGCCCTCTGAAATCCAATGCGTTTCAGTTAAGAGCGAGAAACGTGTGAGCTTCGTGTACTATATAGCTTCGTTTGAGCTGAAATGTGACTGCGTTTACCTGAAACGAAGTCTCGCTTGTAGGAAGACACAGAGCCTGGCATTTAACTCCGTTTCTGAAGGGAAACACAGCACACTTCTCATCCATGAAACACACTCTGCTTTAGAGCAAGAAGCACGCTCTTGCTTTCTAGAATCTCTAATAAGACAGGAAACATGAGAGTGCTCAGAACAAAAGAACTGTGTTTCCTACACACAAGGACCATATCTAGTTCAACTCTGCTTCTGAAACTGATACAAACCACAGGCCCTCTAACATCCAATGCGTTTCAGTTATGAGCGAGAAATGTGTGAGCTTCGTGTACAATATAGCTTCGTTTGAGCTGAAAAGTGACTGTGTTTAGCTGTAACGAAGTCTTGCTTGTAGGAAGACACAGAGCCTGGCATTTAACTCCGTTTCTGAAGGGAAACACACAGCACAGTTCTCATCCATGAAACACACTCTGCTTTAGAGCAGGAAGCACGCTCTTGCTTTCTAGAGTCTCTAATGTGGCGGGAAACGTGAGTGTGCTCAGAACAAAAGAACTGTGTTTCCTACACACATGGACCATATCTAGTTCAACTCTGCTTCTGAAACTGATACAAACCACAGGCCCTCTAATATCCAATGCGTTTCAGTTAAGAGCGAGAAACGTGTGAGCTTCGTGTACAATATAGCTTCGTTTGAGCTGAAAAGTGACTGTGTTTACCTGAAACAATGTCTCGCTTGTAGGAAGACACAGAGCCTGGCATTTAACTCCGTTTCTGAAGGGAAACACACAGCACATTTCTCATCCATGAAACACACTCTGCTTTAGAGCAAGAAGCACGCTCTTGCTTTCTAGAGTCTCTAATAACACGGGAAATATGAGAGTGATCAGAACAAAAAACTGTGTTTCCTACACACAAGGACCATATCTAGTTCAACTCTGCTTCTGAAACTGATACAAACCACAGGCCCTCTAACATCCAATGCGTTTCAGTTAAGAGCGAGATACGTGTGAGCTTCGTGTACAATATAGCTTCGTTTGAGCTGAAAAGTGACTGCGTTTACCTGAAACGAAGTCTCATTTGTAGGAAGACACAGAGCCTGGCATTTAACTCCGTTTCTGAAGGGAAACACACAGCACACTTCTCATCCATGAAACACACTCTGCTTTAGAGCAAGAAGCACGCTCTTGCTTTCTAGAGTCTCTAATAAGGCGGGAAACGTGAGAGTGCTCAGAACAAAAGTACTTTGTTTCCTACACACACGGACCATATCTTCTTCAACTCTGCTTCTGAAACTGATACAAACCACAGGTCGTCTAACATCCAATGCGTTTCAGATAAGAGCGAGAAACGTGTGAGCTTCGTGTACAATATAGCTTCGTTTGAGCTGAAAAGTGACTGCGTTTACCTGAAACGAAGTCTCGCTTGTAGGAAGACACAGAGCCTGGCATTTAACTCCATTTCTGAAGGGAAACACACAGCACAGTTCTCATCCATGAAACACACTCTGCTTTAGAGCAAGAAGCACGCTCTTGCTTTCGAGAGTCTCTAATAAGGCAGGAAACGTGAGCGAGCTCAGAACAAAAGAACTGTGTTTCCTACACACACGGACCATATCTAGTTCAACTCTGCTTCTGAAACTGATACAAACCACAGGCCCTAACATCCTATGCGTTTCAGTTAAGAGCGAGAAACGTGTGAGCTTCCTGTAAAATATAGCTTCGTTTGAGCTGAAAAGTGACTGCGTTTACCTGAAACGAAGTCTCGCTTGTAGGAAGACACATAGCCTGGCATTTACCTCCGTTTCTTAAGGGAAACACACAGCACAGTTCTCATCCGTGAAACACACTCTGCATTAGAGCAAGAAGCATGCTCTTGCTTTCTAGAGTCTCTAATAAGGCGGGAAACGTGAGCGTGCTCAGAACAAAAGAACTGTGTTTCCTACACACACGGACCATATCTAGTTCAACTCTGCTTCTGAAACTGATACAAACCACAGGCCCTCTAATATCCAATGCGTTTCAGTTAAGAGCGAGAAACGTGTGAGCTTCGTGCACAATATAGCTTCGTTTGAGCTGAAAAGTGACTGCGTTTACCTGAAACGAAGTCTCGCTTGTAGGAAGACACAGAGCCTGGCATTTAACTCCGTTTCTGAAGGGAAACACACAGCACAGTTCTCATCCATGAAACACACTCTGCTTTACAGCAAGAAGCACGCTCTTGCTTTCGAGAGTCTCTAATAAGGCAGGAAACGTGAGCGTGCTCAGAACAAAAGAACTGTGTTTCCTACACACACGGACCATATCTAGTTCAACTCTGCTTCTGAAACTGATACAAACCACAGGCCCTAACATCCAATGCGTTTCAGTTAAGAGCGAGAAACGTGTGAGCTTCGTGTACAATATAGCTTCGTTGGAGCTGAAAAGTGACTGCGTTTACCTGAAACGAAGTCTCGCTTGTAGGAAGACACAGAGCCTGGCATTTACCTCCGTTTCTTAAGGGAAACACACAGCACAGTTCTCATCCGTGAAACACACTCTGCTTTAGAGCAAGAAGCACGCTCTTGCTTTCTAGAGTCTCTAATAAGGCGGGAAACATGAGCGTGCTCAGAACAAAAGAACTGTGTTTCCTACACACGGACCATATCTAGTTCAACTCTGATTCTGAAACTGATACAAACCACAAGCCCTCTAACATCCAATGCGTTTCAGTTAAGAGCGAGAAACTTGTGAGCTTCGTGTACTATATAGCTTCGTTTGAGCTGAAAAGTGACTGTGTTTACCTGAAAAGAAGTCTCGCTTGTAGGAAGACACAGAGCCTGGCATTTACCTTCGTTTCTTAAGGGAAACACACAGCACAGTTCCATTCCGTGAAACACACTCTGCTTTAGAGCAAGAAGCACGCTCTTGCTTTCTAGAGTCTCTAATAAGGCAGGAAACGTGAGCGTGCTCAGAACAAAAGAACTGTGTTTCCCACACACACGGACCATATCTAGTTCAAATCTGCTTCTGAAAGTGATACAAACCACAAGCCCTCTAACATCCAATGCGTTTCAGGGAAGAGCGAGAAACGTGTGAGCTTCGTGTACAATATAGCTTCGTTGGAGCTGAAAAGTGACTGCGTTTACCTGAAACGAAGTCTCGCTTGTAGGAAGACACAGAGCCTGGCATTTAACTCCGTTTCTGAAGGGAAACACACAGCACAGTTCTCATCCATGAAACACACTCTGCTTTAGAGCAAGAAGCACGCTCTTGCTTTCTAGAGTCTCTAATAAGATGGGAAACGTGGGAGTGCTCAGAACAAAAGAACTGTGTTTCCTACACGCAAGGACCATATCTAGTTCAACTCTGCTTCTGAAACTGATACAAACCACAGGCCCTCTAACATCCAATGCGTTTCAGTTAAGAGCGAGAAACGTGTGAGCTTCATGTACAATATAGCTTCGTTTGAGCTGAAAAGTGACTGCGTTTACCTGAAACGAAGTCTCGCTTGTAGGAAGACACAGAGCCTGGCATTTAACTCCATTTATGAAGGGAAACACACAGCACAGTTCTCATCCATGAAACACACTCTGCTTTAGAGCAGGAAGCACGCTCTTGCTTTCTAGAGTCTCTAATATGGCGGGAAACGTGAGAGTGCTCAGAACAAAAGAACTGTGTTTCCTACACACACGGACCATATCTAGTTCAACTCTGCTTCTGAAACTGATACAAACCACAGGCCCTAACATCCAATGCGTTTCAGTTAAGAGCGAGAAACGTGTGAGCTTCGTGTACAATATAGCTTCCTTTGAGCTGAAAAGTGACTGTGTTTACCTGAAACAAAGTCTCCCTTGTAGGAACACACAGAGCCTGGCATTTAACTCCGTTTCTGAAGGGAAACACACAGCACAGTTCTCATCCATGAAACACACTCTGCATTAGAGCAAGAAGCACGCTCTTGCTTTCTAGAGTGTCTAATAAGGCGGGAAACGTGAGAGTGCTCAGAACAAAAGAACTGTGTTTCCTACACACACGGATACATATCTAGTTCAACTCTGCTTCTGAAACTGATACAAACCACAGGCCCTCTAACATCCAATGCGTTTCAATTAAGAGCAAGAATCATGTGAGCTTCGTGTACAATATAGCTTCGTTTGAGCTGAAAAGTGACAGCGATTACCTGAAACGAAGTCTCGCTTGTAGGAAGACACAGAGCCTGGCATTTAACTCCGTTTCTGAAGGGAAACACACAGCACATTTCTCATCCATGAAACACACTCTGCTTTAGAGCAAGAAGCATGCTCTTGCTTTCTAGAGTCTCTAATAAGACGGCAAACATGAGAGTGCTCAGAACAAAAAACTGTGTTTCCTACACACAAGGACCATATCTAGTTCAACTCTGCTTCTGAAACTGATACAAACCACAGGCCCTCTAACATCCAATGCGTTTCAGTTAAGAGCGAGAAACGTTTGAGCTTCGTGTACAATATAGCTTCGTTTGAGCTGAAAAGTGACTGCGTTTACCTGAAACGAAGTCTCACTTGTAGGAAGACACAGAGCCTGGCATTTAACTCCGTTTCTGAAGGGAAACACACAGCACAGTTCTCATCCATGAAACACACTCTGCTTTAGAGCAAGAAGCACGCTCTTGCTTTCTAGAGTCTCTAATAAGGCGGGAAACGTGAGAGTGCTCAGAACAAAAGAACTGTGTTTCCTACACACACGGACCATATCTTGTTCAACTCTGCTTCTGAAACTGATACAAACCACAGGCCCTCTAACATCCAATGCGTTTCAGTTAAGAGCGAGAAACGTGTGAGCTTCGTGTACAATATAGCTTCGTTTGAGCTGAAAAGTGACTGTGTTTACCTGAACGAAGTCTCGCTTGTAGGAAGACACAGAGCCTGGCATTTAACTCCGTTTCTGAAGGGAAACACACAGCACACTTCTCATCCATGAAACACACTCTGCTTTAGAGCAAGAAGCACGCTCTTGCTTTCTAGAGTCTCTAATAAGGCGGGAAACGTGAGAGTGCTCAGAACAAAATAACTGTGTTTCCTACACACACGGACCATATCTAGTTCAACTCTGCTTCTGAAACTGATACAAACCACAGGCCCTCTAACATCCAATGCGTTTCAGTTAAGAGCGAGAAACGTGTGAGCTTCGTGTACAATATAGCTTCGTTGGAGCTGAAAAGTGACTGCGTTTACCTGAAACGAAGTCTCGCTTGTAGGAAGACACAGAGCGTGGCATTTAACTCCGTTTCTGAAAGGAAACACACAGCACACTTCTCATACATGAAACACACTCTGCTTTAGAGCAAGAAGCACGATCTTGCTTTCTAGAGTCTCTAATAAGGCGGGAAACGTGAGAGTGCTCAGAACAAAAGAACTGTGTTTCCTACCCACAGGGACCATATCTAGTTCAACTCTGCTTCTGAAACTGATACAAACCACAGGCCCTGTAACATCAAATGCGTTTCAGTTAAGAGCGAGAAACGTGTGAGCTTCGTGTACAATATAGCTTCGTTGGAGCTGAAAAGTGACTGCGTTTACCAGAAACGAAGTCTCGCTTGTAGGAAGACACAGAGCCTGGCATTTAACTCCGTTTCTGAAGGGAAACACACAGCACAGTTCTCATCCATGAAACACACTCTGCTTTAGAGCAAGAAGCACGCTCTTGCTTTCTAGAGTCTCTAATAAGGCGGGAAACGTGAGAGGGCTCAGAACAAAAGAACAGTGTTCCCTACACACACGGATCATATCTAGTTCAACTCTGCTTCTGAAACTGATACAAACCACAGGCCCTCTAACATCCAATGCATTTCAGTTAAGCGCGAGAAACGTGTGAGCTTCGTGTACAATATAGCTTCCTTTGAGCTGAAAAGTGACTGCGTTTACCTGAAACGAAGTCTCGCTTGTAGAAAGACACAGAGCCTGGCATTTAACTCCGTTTCTGAAGGGAAACACACAGCACAGTTCTCATCCATGAAACACACTCTGCTTTAGAGCAAGAAGCACGCTCTTGCTTTCTAGTGTCTCTAATAAGGCGGGAAACGTGAGAGTGCTCAGAACAAAAGACAGTGTTTCCTACACACACGGACCATATCTAGTTCAACTCTGCTTCTGAAACTGATACAAACCACAGGCCCTCTAACATCCAATGCGTTTCAGTTAAGAGCGAGAAACGTGTGAGCTTCATTTACAATATAGCTTCCTATGAGCTGAAAAGTGACTGCGTTTACCTGAAATGAAGTCTCGCTTGTAGGAAGACACAGAGCCTGGCATTTAACTCCGTTTCTGAAGGGAAACACACAGCACACTTCTCATCCATGAAACACACTCTGCTTTAGAGCAAGAAGCACGCTCTTGCTTTCTAGAGTCTCTAATAAGGCGGGAAACGTGAGAGTGCTCAGAACAAAAGAACTGTGTTTCCTACACACACGCACCATATCTAGTTCAACTCTGCTTCTGAAACTGATACAAACCACAGGCCCTCTGAAATCCAATGCGTTTCAGTTAAGAGCGAGAAACGTGTGAGCTTCGTGTACTATATAGCTTCGTTTGAGCTGAAATGTGACTGCGTTTACCTGAAACGAAGTCTCGCTTGTAGGAAGACACAGAGCCTGGCATTTAACTCCGTTTCTGAAGGGAAACACAGCACACTTCTCATCCATGAAACACACTCTGCTTTAGAGCAAGAAGCACGCTCTTGCTTTCTAGAATCTCTAATAAGACAGGAAACATGAGAGTGCTCAGAACAAAAGAACTGTGTTTCCTACACACAAGGACCATATCTAGTTCAACTCTGCTTCTGAAACTGATACAAACCACAGGCCCTCTAACATCCAATGCGTTTCAGTTATGAGCGAGAAATGTGTGAGCTTCGTGTACAATATAGCTTCGTTTGAGCTGAAAAGTGACTGCGTTTAGCTGTAACGAAGTCTTGCTTGTAGGAAGACACAGAGCCTGGCATTTAACTCCGTTTCTGAAGGGAAACACACAGCACAGTTCTCATCCATGAAACACACTCTGCTTTAGAGCAGGAAGCACGCTCTTGCTTTCTAGAGTCTCTAATGTGGCGGGAAACGTGAGTGTGCTCAGAACAAAAGAACTGTGTTTCCTACACACATGGACCATATCTAGTTCAACTCTGCTTCTGAAACTGATACAAACCACAGGCCCTCTAATATCCAATGCGTTTCAGTTAAGAGCGAGAAACGTGTGAGCTTCGTGTACAATATAGCTTCGTTTGAGCTGAAAAGTGACTGTGTTTACCTGAAACAATGTCTCGCTTGTAGGAAGACACAGAGCCTGGCATTTAACTCCGTTTCTGAAGGGAAACACACAGCACATTTCTCATCCATGAAACACACTCTGCTTTAGAGCAAGAAGCACGCTCTTGCTTTCTAGAGTCTCTAATAACACGGGAAATATGAGAGTGATCAGAACAAAAAACTGTGTTTCCTACACACAAGGACCATATCTAGTTCAACTCTGCTTCTGAAACTGATACAAACCACAGGCCCTCTAACATCCAATGCGTTTCAGTTAAGAGCGAGATACGTGTGAGCTTCGTGTACAATATAGCTTCGTTTGAGCTGAAAAGTGACTGCGTTTACCTGAAACGAAGTCTCATTTGTAGGAAGACACAGAGCCTGGCATTTAACTCCGTTTCTGAAGGGAAACACACAGCACACTTCTCATCCATGAAACACACTCTGCTTTAGAGCAAGAAGCACGCTCTTGCTTTCTAGAGTCTCTAATAAGGCGGGAAACGTGAGAGTGCTCAGAACAAAAGTACTTTGTTTCCTACACACACGGACCATATCTTCTTCAACTCTGCTTCTGAAACTGATACAAACCACAGGTCGTCTAACATCCAATGCGTTTCAGATAAGAGCGAGAAACGTGTGAGCTTCGTGTACAATATAGCTTCGTTTGAGCTGAAAAGTGACTGCGTTTACCTGAAACGAAGTCTCGCTTGTAGGAAGACCCAGAGCCTGGCATTTAACTCCGTTTCTGAAGGGAAACACACAGCACAGTTCTCATCCATGAAACACACTCTGCTTTAGAGCAAGAAGCACGCTCTTGCTTTCGAGAGTCTCTAATAAGGCAGGAAACGTGAGCGAGCTCAGAAAAAAAGAACTGTGTTTCCTACACACACGGACCATATCTAGTTCAACTCTGCTTCTGAAACTGATACAAACCACAGGCCCTAACATCCTATGCGTTTCAGTTAAGAGCGAGAAACGTGTGAGCTTCCTGTAAAATATAGCTTCGTTTGAGCTGAAAAGTGACTGCGTTTACCTGAAACGAAGTCTCGCTTGTAGGAAGACACATAGCCTGGCATTTACCTCCGTTTCTTAAGGGAAACACACAGCACAGTTCTCATCCGTGAAACACACTCTGCATTAGAGCAAGAAGCATGCTCTTGCTTTCTAGAGTCTCTAATAAGGCGGGAAACGTGAGCGTGCTCAGAACAAAAGAACTGTGTTTCCTACACACACGGACCATATCTAGTTCAACTCTGCTTCTGAAACTGATACAAACCACAGGCCCTCTAATATCCAATGCGTTTCAGTTAAGAGCGAGAAACGTGTGAGCTTCGTGCACAATATAGCTTCGTTTGAGCTGAAAAGTGACTGCGTTTACCTGAAACGAAGTCTCGCTTGTAGGAAGACACAGAGCCTGGCATTTAACTCCGTTTCTGAAGGGAAACACACAGCACAGTTCTCATCCATGAAACACACTCTGCTTTACAGCAAGAAGCACGCTCTTGCTTTCGAGAGTCTCTAATAAGGCAGGAAACGTGAGCGTGCTCAGAACAAAAGAACTGTGTTTCCTACACACACGGACCATATCTAGTTCAACTCTGCTTCTGAAACTGATACAAACCACAGGCCCTAACATCCAATGCGTTTCAGTTAAGAGCGAGAAACGTGTGAGCTTCGTGTACAATATAGCTTCGTTGGAGCTGAAAAGTGACTGCGTTTACCTGAAACGAAGTCTCGCTTGTAGGAAGACACAGAGCCTGGCATTTACCTCCGTTTCTTAAGGGAAACACACAGCACAGTTCTCATCCGTGAAACACACTCTGCTTTAGAGCAAGAAGCACGCTCTTGCTTTCTAGAGTCTCTAATAAGGCGGGAAACATGAGCGTGCTCAGAACAAAAGAACTGTGTTTCCTACACACGGACCATATCTAGTTCAACTCTGATTCTGAAACTGATACAAACCACAAGCCCTCTAACATCCAATGCGTTTCAGTTAAGAGCGAGAAACTTGTGAGCTTCGTGTACAATATAGCTTCGTTTGAGCTGAAAAGTGACTGTGTTTACCTGAAACGAAGTCTCGCTTGTAGGAAGACACAGAGCCTGGCATTTACCTTCGTTTCTTAAGGGAAACACACAGCACAGTTCCATTCCGTGAAACACACTCTGCTTTAGAGCAAGAAGCACGCTCTTGCTTTCTAGAGTCTCTAATAAGGCAGGAAACGTGAGCGTGCTCAGAACAAAAGAACTGTGTTTCCCACACACACGGACCATATCTAGTTCAAATCTGCTTCTGAAAGTGATACAAACCACAAGCCCTCTAACATCCAATGCGTTTCAGGGAAGAGCGAGAAACGTGTGAGCTTCGTGTACAATATAGCTTCGTTGGAGCTGAAAAGTGACTGCGTTTACCTGAAACGAAGTCTCGCTTGTAGGAAGACACAGAGCCTGGCATTTAACTCCGTTTCTGAAGGGAAACACACAGCACAGTTCTCATCCATGAAACACACTCTGCTTTAGAGCAAGAAGCACGCTCTTGCTTTCTAGAGTCTCTAATAAGATGGGAAACGTGGGAGTGCTCAGAACAAAAGAACTGTGTTTCCTACACGCAAGGACCATATCTAGTTCAACTCTGCTTCTGAAACTGATACAAACCACAGGCCCTCTAACATCCAATGCGTTTCAGTTAAGAGCGAGAAACGTGTGAGCTTCATGTACAATATAGCTTCGTTTGAGCTGAAAAGTGACTGCGTTTACCTGAAACGAAGTCTCGCTTGTAGGAAGACACAGAGCCTGGCATTTAACTCCATTTATGAAGGGAAACACACAGCACAGTTCTCATCCATGAAACACACTCTGCTTTAGAGCAGGAAGCACGCTCTTGCTTTCTAGAGTCTCTAATATGGCGGGAAACGTGAGAGTGCTCAGAACAAAAGAACTGTGTTTCCTACACACAAGGACCATATAAGTTCAACTCTGCTTCTGAAACTGATACAAACCACAGGCCCTCTAACATCCAATGCGTTTCAGTTATGAGCGAGAAATGTGTGAGCTTCGTGTACAATATAGCTTCATTTGAGCTGAAAAGTGACTGTGTTTAGCTGAAACGAAGTCTCGCTTGTAGGAAGACACAGAGCCTGGCATTTAACTCCGTTTCTGAAGGGAAACACACAGCACAGTTCTCATCCATGAAACACACTCTGCTTTAGAGCAGGAAGCACGCTCTTGCTTTCTAGAGTCTCTAATGTGGCGGGAAACGTGAGTGTGCTCAGAACAAAAGAACTGTGTTTCCTACACACATGGACCATATCTAATTCAACTCTGCTTCTGAAACTGATACAAACAACAGGCCCTCTAATATCCAATGCATTTCAGTTAAGAGCGAGAAACGTGTGAGCTTCGTGTACAATATAGCTTCGTTTGAGCTGAAAAGTGACTGTGTTTACCTGAAACGAAGTCTCGCTTGTAGGAAGACACAGAGCCTGGCATTTAACTCCGTTTCTGAAGGGAAAAACACAGCACAGTTCTCATCCATGAAACACACTCTGCTTTAGAGCAAGAAGCACGCTCTTGCTTTCTAGAGTCTCTAATAAGGCGGGAAACGTGAGAGTGCTCAGAACAAAAGACAGTGTTTCCTACACACACGGACCATATCTAGTTCAACTCTGCTTCTGAAACTGATACAAACCACAGGCCCTCTAACATCCAATGCGTTTCAGTTATGAGCGAGAAATGTGTGAGCTTCGTGTACAATATAGCTTCGTTTGAGCTGAAAAGTGACTGCGTTTACCTGAAACGAAGTCTCATTTGTAGGAAGACACAGAGCCTGGCATTTAACTCCGTTTCTGAAGGGAAACACACAGCACACTTCTCATCCATGAAACACACTCTGCTTTAGAGCAAGAAGCACGCTCTTGCTTTCTAGAGTCTCTAATAAGGCGGGAAACGTGAGAGTGCTCAGAACAAAAGTACTTTGTTTCCTACACACACGGACCATATCTTCTTCAACTCTGCTTCTGAAACTGATACAAACCACAGGTCGTCTAACATCCAATGCGTTTCAGATAAGAGCGAGAAACGTGTGAGCTTCGTGTACAATATAGCTTCGTTTGAGCTGAAAAGTGACTGCGTTTACCTGAAACGAAGTCTCGCTTGTAGGAAGACACAGAGCCTGGCATTTAAATCCGTTTCTGAAGGGAAACACACAGCACAGTTCTCACCCATGAAACACACTTTGCTTTAGAGCAGGAAGCACGCTCTTGCTTTCTAGAGTCTCTAATATGGTGGGAAACGTGAGAGTGCTCAGAACAAAAGAACTGTGTTTCCTACACACACGCACCATATCTAGTTCAACTCTGCTTCTGAAACTAATACAAACCACAGGTCGTCTAACATCCAATGCGTTTCAGTTAAGAGCGAGAAACGTGTGAGCTTCCTGTACAATATAGCTTCGTTTGAGCTGAAAAGTGACTGTGTTTACCTGAAACGAAGTCTCGCTTGTAGGAAGACACAGAGCCTGGCATTTAACTCCGTTTCTGAAGGGAAACACACAGCACAGTTCTCATCCATGAAACACACTCTGCTTTAGAGCAGGAAGCACGCTCTTGCTTTCTTGAGTCTCTAATATGGCGGGAAACGTGAGAGTGCTTAGAACAAAAGAACTGTGTTTCCTACACACACGGACCATATCTAGTTCAACTCTGCTTCTGAAACAGATACAAACCACAGGCCCTCTAATATCCAATGCGTTTCAGTTAAGAGCGAGAAACGTGTGAGCTTCGTGTACAATATAGCTTCGTTTGAGCTGAAAAGTGACTGTGTTTACCTGAAACGAAGTCTCGCTTGTAGGAAGACACAGAGCCTGGCATTTAACTCAGTTTCTGAAGGGAAACACACAGCACACTTCTCATCCATGAAACACACTCTGCTTTAGAGCAGGAAGCACGCTCTTGCTTTCTAGAGTCTCTAATGTGGCGGGAAATGTGAGTGTGCACAGAACAAAAGAACTGTGTTTCCTACACACATGGACCATATCTAGTTCAACTCTGCTTCTGAAACTGATACAAACCACAGGCCCTCTAATATCCAATGCGTTTCAGTTAAGAGCGAGAAACGTGTGAGCTTCGTGTACAATATAGCTTCCTTTGAGCTGAAAAGTGACTGTGTTTACCTGAAACAAAGTCTCGCTTGTAGGAACACACAGAGCCTGGCATTTAACTCCGTTTCTGAAGAGAAACACACAGCACAGTTCTCATCCATGAAACACACTCTGCTTTAGAGCAAAAAGCACGATCTTGCTTTCTAGAGTCTCTAATAAGGCGGGAAACGTGAGAGTGCTCAGAACAAAAGAACTGTGTTTCCTACACACACGGATACATATCTAGTTCAACTCTGCTTCCGAAACTGATACAAACCACAGGCCCTCTAACATCCAATGCGTTTCAGTTAAGAGCGAGAAACGTGTGAGCTTCGTGTACAATATAGCTTCCTTGGAGCTGAAAAGTGACTGCGTTTACCTGAAACGAAGTCTCGCTTGTAGGAAGACACAGAGCCTGGCATTTAACTCCGTTTCTGAAGGGAAACACACAGCACAGTTCTCATCCATGAAACACACTCTGCTTTAGAGCAAGAAGCACGCTCTTGCTTTCTAGAGTCTCTAATAAGGCGGGAAACGTGAGCGTGCTCAGAACAAAAGAACTGTGTTTCCTACACACACGGACCATATCTAGTTCAACTCTGCTTCTGAAACTGACACAAACCACAGGCCCTAACATCCAATGCGTTTCAGTTAAGAGCGAGAAACGTGTGAGCTTCGTGTACAATATAGCTTCCTTTGAGCTGAAAAGTGACTGTGTTTACCTGAAACAAAGTCTCCCTTGTAGGAACACACTGAGCCTGGCATTTAACTCCGTTTCTGAAGGGAAACACACAGCACAGTTCTCATCCATGAAACACACTCTGCATTAGAGCAAGAAGCACGCTCTTGCTTTCTAGAGTGTCTAATAAGGCGGGAAACGTGAGAGTGCTCAGAACAAAAGAACTGTGTTTCCTACACACACGGATACATATCTAGTTCAACTCTGCTTCTGAAACTGATACAAACCACAGGCCCTCTAACATCCAATGCGTTTCAATTAAGAGCAAGAATCATGTGAGCTTCGTGTACAATATAGCTTCGTTTGAGCTGAAAAGTGACAGCGATTACCTGAAACGAAGTCTCGCTTGTAGGAAGACACAGAGCCTGGCATTTAACTCCGTTTCTGAAGGGAAACACACAGCACATTTCTCATCCATGAAACACACTCTGCTTTAGAGCAAGAAGCATGCTCTTGCTTTCTAGAGTCTCTAATAAGACGGGAAACATGAGAGTGCTCAGAACAAAAAACTGTGTTTCCTACACACAAGGACCATATCTAGTTCAACTCTGCTTCTGAAACTGATACAAACCACAGGCCCTCTAACATCCAATGCGTTTCAGTTAAGAGCGAGAAACGTTTGAGCTTCGTGTACAATATAGCTTCGTTTGAGCTGAAAAGTGACTGCGTTTACCTAAAACGAAGTCTCACTTGTAGGAAGACACAGAGCCTGGCATTTAACTCCGTTTCTGAAGGGAAACACACAGCACAGTTCTCATCCATGAAACACACTCTGCTTTAGAGCAAGAAGCACGCTCTTGCTTTCTAGAGTCTCTAATAAGGCGGGAAACGTGAGAGTGCTCAGAACAAAAGAACTGTGTTTCCTACACACACGGACCATATCTTGTTCAACTCTGCTTCTGAAACTGATACAAACCACAGGCCCTCTAACATCCAATGCGTTTCAGTTAAGAGCGAGAAACGTGTGAGCTTCGTGTACAATATAGCTTCGTTTGAGCTGAAAAGTGACTGTGTTTACCTGAACGAAGTCTCGCTTGTAGGAAGACACAGAGCCTGGCATTTAACTCCGTTTCTGAAGGGAAACACACAGCACACTTCTCATCCATGAAACACACTCTGCTTTAGAGCAAGAAGCACGCTCTTGCTTTCTAGAGTCTCTAATAAGGCGGGAAACGTGAGAGTGCTCAGAACAAAATAACTGTGTTTCCTACACACAGGGACCATATCTAGTTCAACTCTGCTTCTGAAACTGATACAAACCACAGGCCCTCTAACATCCAATGCGTTTCAGTTAAGAGCGAGAAACGTGTGAGCTTCGTGTACAATATAGCTTCGTTTGAGCTGAAAAGTGACTGCGTTTACCTGAAACGAAGTCTCGCTTGTAGGAAGACACAGAGCGTGGCATTTAACTCCGTTTCTGAAAGGAAACACACAGCACACTTCTCATACATGAAACACACTCTGCTTTAGAGCAAGAAGCACGATCTTGCTTTCTAGAGTCTCTAATAAGGCGGGAAACGTGAGAGTGCTCAGAACAAAAGAACTGTGTTTCCTACCCACACGGACCATATCTAGTTCAACTCTGCTTCTGAAACTGATACAAACCACAGGCCCTGTAACATCAAATGCGTTTCAGTTAAGAGCGAGAAACGTGTGAGCTTCGTGTACAATATAGCTTCGTTGGAGCTGAAAAGTGACTGCGTTTACCTGAAACGAAGTCTCGCTTGTAGGAAGACACAGAGCCTGGCATTTAACTCCGTTTCTGAAGGGAAACACACAGCACAGTTCTCATCCATGAAACAAACTCTGCTTTAGAGCAGGAAGCACGCTCTTGCTTTCTTGAGTCTCTAATATGGCGGGAAACGTGAGAGTGCTTAGAACAAAAGAACTGTGTTTCCTACACACACGGACCATATCTAGTTCAACTCTGCTTCTGAAACAGATACAAACCACAGGCCCTCTAATATCCAATGCGTTTCAGTTAAGAGCGAGAAACGTGTGAGCTTCTTGTACAATATAGCTTCGTTTGAGCTGAAAAGTGACTGTGTTTACCTGAAACGAAGTCTCGCTTGTAGGAAGACACAGAGCCTGGCATTTAACTCAGTTTCTGAAGGGAAACACACAGCACACTTCTCATCCATGAAACACACTCTGCTTTAGAGCAGGAAGCACGCTCTTGCTTTCTAGAGTCTCTAATGTGGCGGGAAATGTGAGTGTGCACAGAACAAAAGAACTGTGTTTCCTACACACATGGACCATATCTAGTTCAACTCTGCTTCTGAAACTGATACAAACCACAGGCCCTCTAATATCCAATGCGTTTCAGTTAAGAGCGAGAAACGTGTGAGCTTCGTGTACAATATAGCTTCCTTTGAGCTGAAAAGTGACTGTGTTTACCTGAAACAAAGTCTCGCTTGTAGGAACACACAGAGCCTGGCATTTAACTCCGTTTCTGAAGAGAAACACACAGCACAGTTCTCATCCATGAAACACACTCTGCTTTAGAGCAAGAAGCACGCTCTTGCTTTCTAGAGTGTCTAATAAGGCGGGAAACGTGAGAGTGCTCAGAACAAAAGAACTGTGTTTCCTACACACACGGATACATATCTAGTTCAACTCTGCTTCTGAAACTGATACAAACCACAGGCCCTCTAACATCCAATGCGTTTCAATTAAGAGCGAGAATCATGTGAGCTTCGTGTACAATATAGCTTCGTTTGAGCTGAAAGGTGACAGCATTTACCTGAAACGAAGTCTCGTTTGTAGGAAGACACAGAGCCTGGCATTTAACTCCGTTTCTGAAGGGAAACACACAGCACGTTTGTCATCCATGAAACACACTCTGCTTTAGAGCAAAAAGCACGATCTTGCTTTCTAGAGTCTCTAATAAGGCGGGAAACGTGAGAGTGCTCAGAACAAAAGAACTGTGTTTCCTACACACACGCACCATATCTAGTTCAACTCTGCTTCCGAAACTGATACAAACCACAGGCCCTGTAACATCCAATGGGTTTCAGTTAAGAGCGAGAAACGTGTGAGCTTCGTGTAAAATATAGCTTCTTTGGAGCTGAAAAGTGACTGCGTTTACCTGAAACGAAGTCTCGCTTGTAGGAAGACACAGAGCCTGGCATTTAACTCCGTTTCTGAAGGGAAACACACAGCACACTTCTCATCCATGAAACACACTCTGCTTTAGAGCAAGAAGCACGCTCTTGCTTTCTAGAGTCTCTAATAAGGTGGGAAACGTGAGAGTGCTCAGAACAAAAGAACTGTGTTTCCTACACACACGCACCATATCTAGTTCAACTCTGCTTCTGAAACTGATACAAACCACAGGCCCTCTAACATCCAATGCGTTTCAGTTAAGAGCGAGAAACGTGTGAGCTTCGTGTACAATATAGCTTCCTTGGAGCTGAAAAGTGACTGCGTTTACCTGAAACGAAGTCTCGCTTGTAGGAAGACACAGAGCCTGGCATTTAACTCCGTTTCTGAAGGGAAACACACAGCACAGTTCTCATCCATGAAACACACTCTGCTTTAGAGCAAGAAGCACGCTCTTGCTTTCTAGAGTCTCTAATAAGGCGGGAAACGTGAGAGTGCTCAGAACAAAAGAACTGTGTTTCCTACACACACGGACCATATCTTGTTCAACTCTGCTTCTGAAACTGATACAAACCACAGGCCCTCTAACATCCAATGCGTTTCAGTTAAGAGCGAGAAACGTGTGAGCTTCGTGTACAATATAGCTTCGTTTGAGCTGAAAAGTGACTGTGTTTACCTGAACGAAGTCTCGCTTGTAGGAAGACACAGAGCCTGGCATTTAACTCCGTTTCTGAAGGGAAACACACAGCACACTTCTCATCCATGAAACACACTCTGCTTTAGAGCAAGAAGCACGCTCTTGCTTTCTAGAGTCTCTAATAAGGCGGGAATCGTGAGAGTGCTCAGAACAAAATAACTGTGTTTCCTACACACACGGACCATATCTAGTTCAACTCTGCTTCTGAAACTGATACAAACCACAGGCCCTCTAACATCCAATGCGTTTCAGTTAAGAGCGAGAAACGTGTGAGCTTCGTGTACAATATAGCTTCGTTGGAGCTGAAAAGTGACTGCGTTTACCTGAAACGAAGTCTCGCTTGTAGGAAGACACAGAGCGTGGCATTTAACTCCGTTTCTGAAAGGAAACACACAGCACACTTCTCATACATGAAACACACTCTGCTTTAGAGCAAGAAGCACGATCTTGCTTTCTAGAGTCTCTAATAAGGCGGGAAACGTGAGAGTGCTCAGAACAAAAGAACTGTGTTTCCTACCCACAGGGACCATATCTAGTTCAACTCTGCTTCTGAAACTGATACAAACCACAGGCCCTGTAACATCAAATGCGTTTCAGTTAAGAGCGAGAAACGTGTGAGCTTCGTGTACAATATAGCTTCGTTGGAGCTGAAAAGTGACTGCGTTTACCAGAAACGAAGTCTCGCTTGTAGGAAGACACAGAGCCTGGCATTTAACTCCGTTTCTGAAGGGAAACACACAGCACAGTTCTCATCCATGAAACACACTCTGCTTTAGAGCAAGAAGCACGCTCTTGCTTTCTAGAGTCTCTAATAAGGCGGGAAACGTGAGAGTGCTCAGAACAAAAGAACAGTGTTCCCTACACACACGGATCATATCTAGTTCAACTCTGCTTCTGAAACTGATACAAACCACAGGCCCTCTAACATCCAATGCATTTCAGTTAAGCGCGAGAAACGTGTGAGCTTCGTGTACAATATAGCTTCCTTTGAGCTGAAAAGTGACTGCGTTTACCTGAAACGAAGTCTCGCTTGTAGAAAGACACAGAGCCTGGCATTTAACTCCGTTTCTGAAGGGAAACACACAGCACAGTTCTCATCCATGAAACACACTCTGCTTTAGAGCAAGAAGCACGCTCTTGCTTTCTAGTGTCTCTAATAAGGCGGGAAACGTGAGAGTGCTCAGAACAAAAGACAGTGTTTCCTACACACACGGACCATATCTAGTTCAACTCTGCTTCTGAAACTGATACAAACCACAGGCCCTCTAACATCCAATGCGTTTCAGTTAAGAGCGAGAAACGTGTGAGCTTCATTTACAATATAGCTTCCTATGAGCTGAAAAGTGACTGCGTTTACCTGAAATGAAGTCTCGCTTGTAGGAAGACACAGAGCCTGGCATTTAACTCCGTTTCTGAAGGGAAACACACAGCACACTTCTCATCCATGAAACACACTCTGCTTTAGAGCAAGAAGCACGCTCTTGCTTTCTAGAGTCTCTAATAAGGCGGGAAACGTGAGAGTGCTCAGAACAAAAGAACTGTGTTTCCTACACACACGGACCATATCTAGTTCAACTCTGCTTCTGAAACTGATACAAACCACAGGCCCTCTAACATCCAATGCGTTTCAGTTAAGAGCGAGAAACGTGTGAGCTTCGTGTACAATATAGCTTCCTATGAGCTGAAAAGTGACTGCGTTTACCTGAAATGAAGTCTCGCTTGTAGGAAGACACAGAGCCTTGCATTTAACTCCGTTTCTGAAGGGAAACACACAGCACACTTCTCATCCATGAAACACACTCTGCTTTAGAGCAAGAAGCACGCTCTTGCTTTCTAGAGTCTCTAATAAGACGGGAAACATGAGAGTGCTCAGAACAAAAGAACTGTGTTTCCTACACACACGGACCATATCTAGTTCAACTCTGCTTCTGAAACTGATACAAACCACAGGCCCTCTAATATCCAATGCGTTTCAGTTAAGAGCGAGAAACGTGTGAGCTTCGTGTACAATATAGCTTCCTTTGAGCTGAAAAGTGACTGCGTTTACCTGAAACGAAGTCTCGCTTGTAGGAAGACACAGAGCCTGGCATTTAACTCCGTTTCTGAAGGGAAACACACAGCACACTTCTCATCCATGAAACACACTCTGCATTAGAGCAAGAAGCACGCTCTTGCTTTCTAGTGTCTCTAATAAGGCGGGAAACGTGAGAGTGCTCAGAACAAAAGACAGTGTTTCCTACACACGGACCATATCTAGTTCAACTCTGCTTCTGAAACTGATACAAACCACAGGCTCTCTAACATCCAATGCGTTTCAGTTAAGAGCGAGAAAAGTGTGAGCTTCGTGTACAATATAGCTTCGTTTGAGCTGAAAAGTGACTGCGTTTACCTGAAACGAAGTCTCGCTTGTAGGAAGACACAGAGCCTGGCATTTAACTCCGTTTCTGAAGGGAAACACACAGCACACTTCTCATCCATGAAACACACTCTGCTTTAGAGCAAGAAGCACACACTAGCTTTCTAGAGTCTCTAATAAGACGGGAAACATGAGAGTGCTCAGAACAATAGAACTGTGTTTCCTACACACAAGGACCATATCTAGCTCAACTCTGCTTCTCAAACTGATACAAACCACAGGCCCTCTAACATCCAATGCGTTTCAGTTAAGAACGAGAAACGTGTGAGCTTCGTGTACAATATAGCTTCGTTTGAGCTGAAAAGTGACTGCGTTTACCTGAAACGAAGTCTCGCTTTTAGGAAGACACAGAGCCTGGCATTTAACTCCGTTTCTGAAGGGAAACACACAGCACAGTTCTCATCCATGAAACACACTCTGCTTTACAGCAGGAAGCACGCTCTTGCTTTCTAGAGTCTCTAATATGGCGGGAAACGTGAGAGTGCTCAGAACAAAAGAACTGTGTTTCCTACACACACGGACCATATCTAGTTCAACTCTGCTTCTGAAACTGAAACAAACCACAGGCCCTGTAACATCCAATGCGTTTCAGTTAAGAGCAGGAAACGTGTGAGCTTCGTGTAAAATATAGCTTCGTTGGAGCTGAAAAGTGACTGCGTTTACCTGAAACGAAGTCTCGCTTGTAGGAAGACAAAGAGCCTGGCATTTAACTCCATTTCTGAAGGGAAACACACAGCACAGTTCTCATCCATGAAACACACTCTGCTTTAGAGCAAGAAGCACGCTCTTGCTTTCTAGAGTCTCTAATAAGGCGGGAAACGTGAGCGTGCTCAGAACAAAAGAACTCTGTTTCCTGCACCACGGATCATATCTAGTTCAACTCTGCTTCTGAAACTGATACAAACCACAGGCCCTCTAACATCCAATGCGTTTCAGGTAAGAGCAAGAAACGTGTGAGCTTCGTGTACAATACAGCTTCGTTTGACCTGAAAAGTGACTGCGTTTACCTGAAACGAAGTCTCGCTTGTAGGAAGACACAGAGCCTGGCATTTAACTCCGTTTCTGAAGGGAAACACACAGCACAGTTCTCATCCATGAAACACACTCTGCTTTAGAGCAAGAAGTACGCTCTTGCTTTCTAGAGTCTCTAATAAGGCGGGAAACGTGAGAGTGCTCAGAACAAAAGAACAGTGTTTCCTACACACACGGATCATATCTAGTTCAACTCTGCTTCTGAAACTGATACAAACCACAGGCCCTCTAACATCCAATGCATTTCAGTTAAGAGCGAGAAACGTGTGAGCTTCGTGTACAATATAGCTTTGTTTGAGCTGAAAAGTGACTGCGTTTACCTGAAACGAAGTCTCGCTTGTAGAAAGACACAGAGCCTGGCATTTAACTCCGTTTCTGAAGGGAAACACACAGCACAGTTCTCATCCATGAAACACACTCTGCTTTAGAGCAAGAAGCACGCTCTTGCTTTCTAGTGTCTCTAATAAGGCGGGAAACGTGAGAGTGCTCAGAACAAAAGACAGTGTTTCCTACACACACGGACCATATCTAGTTCAACTCTGCCTCTGAAACTGATACAAACCACAGGCCCTCTAACATCCAATGCGTTTCAGTTAAGAGCGAGAAACGTGTGAGCTTCGTTTACAATATAGCTTCCTATGAGCTGAAAAGTGACTGCGTTTACCTGAAATGAAGTCTCGCTTGTAGGAAGACACAGAGCCTGGCATTTAACTCCGTTTCTGAAGGGAAACACACAGCACACTTCTCATCCATGAAACACACTCTGCTTTAGAGCAAGAAGCACGCTCTTGCTTTCTAGAGTCTCTAATAAGACGGGAAACATGAGAGTGCTCAGAACAAAAGAACTGTGTTTCCTACACACACGGACCATATATAGTTCAACTCTGCTTCTGAAACTGATACAAACCACAGGCCCTCTTATATCCAATGCGTTTCAGTTAAGAGCGAGAAACGTGTGAGCTTCGTGTACAATATAGCTTCCTTTGAGCTGAAAAGTGACTGCGTTTACCTGAAACGAAGTCTCGCTTGTTGGAAGACACAGAGCCTGGCATTTAACTCCGTTTCTGAAGGGAAACACACAGCACACTTCTCATCCATGAAACACACTCTGCATTAGAGCAAGAAGCACGCTCTTGCTTTCTAGTGTCTCTAATAAGGCGGGAAACGTGAGAGTGCTCAGAACAAAAGACAGTGTTTCCTACACACGGACCATATCTAGTTCAACTCTGCTTCTGAAACTGATACAAACCACAGGCTCTCTAACATCCAATGCGTTTCAGTTAAGAGCGAGAAACGTGTGAGCTTCGTTTACAATATAGCTTCCTTTGAGCTGAAAAGTGACTGCGTTTACCTGAAACGAAGTCTCGCTTGTTGGAAGACTCAGAGCCTGGCATTTAACTCCGTTTCTGAAGGGAAACACACAGCACACTTCTCATCCATGAAACACACTCTGCATTAGAGCAAGAACCACGCTCTTGCTTTCTAGAGACTCTAATAAGGCGGGAAACGTGAGAGTGCTCAGAACAAAAGAACTGTGTTTCCTACACACACGGACCATATCTAGTACAACTCTGCTTCTGGATCTGATACAAACCACAGGCCCTCTAACATCCAATGCGTTTCAGTTAAGAGCGAGAAACGTGTGAGCTTCGTGTACAATATAGCTTCGTTTGAGCTGAAAAGTGACTGCGTTTACCTGAAACAAAGTCTCGCTTGTAGGAAGACACAGAGCCTGGCATTTAACTCCGTTTCTGAAGGGAAACACACAGCACAGTTCTCATCCATGAAACATACTCTGCTTTAGAGCAAGAAGCACGCTCTTGCTTTCTAGAGTCTCTAATATGGCGGGAAAGGTGAGAGTGCTCAGAACAAAAGAACTGTGTTTCCTACACACAAGGACCATATCTAGTTCAACTCTGCTTCTGAAACTGATACAAACCACAGGTCATCTAACATCCAATGCGTTTCAGTTAAGAGCGAGAAACGTGTGAGCTTCGTGTACAATATAGCTTCGTTTGAGCTGAAAAGTGACTGTGTTTACCTGAAACGAAGTCTCGCTTGTAGGAAGACACAGAGCCTGGCATTTAATTCCGTTTCTGAAGGGAAAGACACAGCACACTTCTCATCCATGAAACACACTCTGCATTAGAGCAAGAAGCACGCTCTTGCTTTCTAGAGTCTCTAATAAGGCGGGAAACGTGAGAGTGCTCAGAACAAAAGACAGTGTTTCCTACACACACGGACCATATCTAGTTCAACTCTGCTTCTGAAACTGATACAAACCACAGGCCCTCTAACATCCAATGCGTTTCAGTTAAGAGCGAGAAACGTTTGAGCTTCGTTTACAATATAGCTTCCTATGAGCTGAAAAGTGACTGCGTTTACCTGAAATGAAGTCTCGCTTGTAGGAAGACACAGAGCCTGGCATTTAACTCCGTTTCTGAAGGGAAACACACAGCACACTTCTCATCCATGAAACACACTCTGCTTTAGAGCAAGAAGCACGCTCTTGCTTTCTAGAGTCTCTAATAAGACGGGAAACATGAGAGTGCTCAGAACAAAAGAACTGTGTTTCCTACACACACGGACCATATATAGTTCAACTCTGCTTCTGAAACTGATACAAACCACAGGCCCTCTTATATCCAATGCGTTTCAGTTAAGAGCGAGAAACGTGTGAGCTTCGTGTACAATATAGCTTCCTTTGAGCTGAAAAGTGACTGCGTTTACCTGAAACGAAGTCTCGCTTGTTGGAAGACACAGAGCCTGGCATTTAACTCCGTTTCTGAAGGGAAACACACAGCACACTTCTCATCCATGAAACACACTCTGCATTAGAGCAAGAAGCACGCTCTTGCTTTCTAGAGTCTCTAATAAGGCGGGAAACGTGAGAGTGCTCAGAACAAAAGACAGTGTTTCCTACACACGGACCATATCTAGTTCAACTCTGCTTCTGAAACTGATACAAACCACAGGCTCTCTAACATCCAATGCGTTTCAGTTAAGAGCGAGAAACGTGTGAGCTTCGTGTACAATATAGCTTCCTTTGAGCTGAAAAGTGACTGCGTTTACCTGAAACGAAGTCTCGCTTGTTGGAAGACTCAGAGCCTGGCATTTAACTCCGTTTCTGAAGGGAAACACACAGCACACTTCTCATCCATGAAACACACTCTGCATTAGAGCAAGAACCACGCTCTTGCTTTCTAGAGACTCTAATAAGGCGGGAAACGTGAGAGTGCTCAGAACAAAAGAACTGTGTTTCCTACACACACGGACCATATCTAGTTCAACTCTGCTTCTGAAACTGATACAAACCACAGGCCCTCTAACATCCAATGCGTTTCAATTAAGAGCGAGAAACGTGTGAGCTTCGTGTACAATATAGCTTCGTTTGAGCTGAAAAGTGACTGCGTTTACCTGAAACGAAGTCTCGCTTGTATGAAGACACAGAGCGTGGCATTTAACTCCGTTTCTGAAGGGAAACACACAGCACACTTCTCATACATGAAACACACTCTGCTTTAGAGCAAGAAGCACGATCTTGCTTTCTAGAGTCTCTAATAAGGCGGGAAATGTGAGAGTGCTCAGAACAAAAGAACTGTGTTTCCTACCCACACGGACCATATCTAGTTCAACTCTGCTTCTGACACTGATACAAACCACAGGCCCTGTAACATCAAATGCGTTTCAGTTAAGAGCGAGAAACGTGTGAGCTTCGTGTACAATATAGCTTCGTTTGAGCTGAAAAGTGACTGCGTTTACGTGAAACGAAGTCTCGCTTGTAGAAAGACACAGAGCCTGGCATTTAACTCCGTTTCTGAAGGGAAACACACAGCACAGTTCTCATCCATGAAACACACTCTGCTTTAGAGCAAGAAGCACGCTCTTGCTTTCTAGTGTCTCTAATAAGGCGGGAAACGTGAGAGTGCTCAGAACAAAAGACAGTGTTTCCTACACACACGGACCATATCTAGTTCAACTCTGCTTCTGAAACTGATACAAACCACAGGCCCTCTAACATCCAATGCGTTTCAGTTAAGAGCGAGAAACGTGTGAGCTTCGTTTACAATATAGCTTCCTATGAGCTGAAAAGTGACTGCGTTTACCTGAAATGAAGTCTCGCTTGTAGGAAGACACAGAGCCTTGCATTTAACTCCGTTTCTGAAGGGAAACACACAGCACACTTCTCATCCATGAAACACACTCTGCTTTAGAGCAAGAAGCACGCTCTTGCTTTCTAGAGTCTCTAATAAGACGGGAAACATGAGAGTGCTCAGAACAAAAGAACTGTGTTTCCTACACACACGGACCATATCTAGTTCAACTCTGCTTCTGAAACTGATACAAACCACAGGCCCTCTAATATCCAATGCGTTTCAGTTAAGAGCGAGAAACGTGTGAGCTTCGTGTACAATATAGCTTCCTTTGAGCTGAAAAGTGACTGCGTTTACCTGAAACGAAGTCTCGCTTGTAGGAAGACACAGAGCCTGGCATTTAACTCCGTTTCTGAAGGGAAACACACAGCACACTTCTCATCCATGAAACACACTCTGCATTAGAGCAAGAAGCACGCTCTTGCTTTCTAGTGTCTCTAATAAGGCGGGAAATGTGAGAGTGCTCAGAACAAAAGACAGTGTTTCCTACACACGGACCATATCTAGTTCAACTCTGCTTCTGAAACTGATACAAACCACAGGCTCTCTAACATCCAATGCGTTTCAGTTAAGAGCGAGAAAAGTGTGAGCTTCGTGTACAATATAGCTTCGTTTGAGCTGAAAAGTGACTGCGTTTACCTGAAACGAAGTCTCGCTTGTAGGAAGACACAGAGCCTGGCATTTAACTCCGTTTCTGAAGGGAAACACACAGCACACTTCTCATCCATGAAACACACTCTGCTTTAGAGCAAGAAGCACACACTAGCTTTCTAGAGTCTCTAATAAGACGGGAAACATGAGAGTGCTCAGAACAATAGAACTGTGTTTCCTACACACAAGGACCATATCTAGCTCAACTCTGCTTCTGAAACTGATACAAACCACAGGCCCTCTAACATCCAATGCGTTTCAGTTAAGAACGAGAAACGTGTGAGCTTCGTGTACAATATAGCTTCGTTTGAGCTGAAAAGTGACTGCGTTTACCTGAAACGAAGTCTCGCTTTTAGGAAGACACAGAGCCTGGCATTTAACTCCGTTTCTGAAGGGAAACACACAGCACAGTTCTCATCCATGAAACACACTCTGCTTTACAGCAGGAAGCACGCTCTTGCTTTCTAGAGTCTCTAATATGGCGGGAAACGTGAGAGTGCTCAGAACAAAAGAACTGTGTTTCCTACACACACGGACCATATCTAGTTCAACTCTGCTTCTGAAACTGAAACAAACCACAGGCCCTGTAACATCCAATGCGTTTCAGTTAAGAGCGAGAAACGTGTGAGCTTCGTGTAAAATATAGCTTCGTTGGAGCTGAAAAGTGACTGCGTTTACCTGAAACGAAGTCTCGCTTGTAGGAAGACAAAGAGCCTGGCATTTAACTCCATTTCTGAAGGGAAACACACAGCACACTTCTCATCCATGAAACACACTCTGCTTTAGAGCAAGAAGTACGCTCTTGCTTTCTAGAGTCTCTAATAAGGCGGGAAACGTGAGAGTGCTCAGAACAAAAGAACAGTGTTTCCTACACACACGGATCATATCTAGTTCAACTCTGCTTCTGAAACTGATACAAACCACAGGCCCTCTAACATCCAATGCATTTCAGTTAAGAGCGAGAAACGTGTGAGCTTCGTGTACAATATAGCTTTGTTTGAGCTGAAAAGTGACTGCGTTTACCTGAAACGAAGTCTCGCTTGTAGAAAGACACAGAGCCTGGCATTTAACTCCGTTTCTGAAGGGAAACACACAGCACAGTTCTCATCCATGAAACACACTCTGCTTTAGAGCAAGAAGCACGCTCTTGCTTTCTAGTGTCTCTAATAAGGCGGGAAACGTGAGAGTGCTCAGAACAAAAGACAGTGTTTACTACACACACGGACCATATCTAGTTCAACTCTGCCTCTGAAACTGATACAAACCACAGGCCCTCTAACATCCAATGCGTTTCAGTTAAGAGCGAGAAACGTGTGAGCTTCGTTTACAATATAGCTTCCTATGAGCTGAAAAGTGACTGCGTTTACCTGAAATGAAGTCTCGCTTGTAGGAAGACACAGAGCCTGGCATTTAACTCCGTTTCTGAAGGGAAACACACAGCACACTTCTCATCCATGAAACACACTCTGCTTTAGAGCAAGAAGCACGCTCTTGCTTTCTAGAGTCTCTAATAAGACGGGAAACATGAGAGTGCTCAGAACAAAAGAACTGTGTTTCCTACACACACGGACCATATATAGTTCAACTCTGCTTCTGAAACTGATACAAACCACAGGCCCTCTTATATCCAATGCGTTTCAGTTAAGAGCGAGAAACGTGTGAGCTTCGTGTACAATAAAGCTTCCTTGTAGCTGAAAAGTGACTGCGTTTACCTGAAACGAAGTCTCGCTTGTTGGAAGACACAGAGCCTGGCATTTAACTCCGTTTCTGAAGGGAAACACACAGCACACTTCTCATCCATGAAACACACTCTGCATTAGAGCAAGAAGCACGCTCTTGCTTTCTAGTGTCTCTAATAAGGCGGGAAACGTGAGAGTGCTCAGAACAAAAGACAGTGTTTCCTACACACGGACCATATCTAGTTCAACTCTGCTTCTGAAACTGATACAAACCACAGGCTCTCTAACATCCAATGCGTTTCAGTTAAGAGCGAGAAACGTGTGAGCTTCGTTTACAATATAGCTTCCTTTGAGCTGAAAAGTGACTGCGTTTACCTGAAATGAAGTCTCGCTTGTTGGAAGACTCAGAGCCTGGCATTTAACTCCGTTTCTGAAGGGAAACACACAGCACACTTCTCATCCATGAAACACACTCTGCATTAGAGCAAGAACCACGCTCTTGCTTTCTAGAGACTCTAATAAGGCGGGAAACGTGAGAGTGCTCAGAACAAAAGAACTGTGTTTCCTACACACACGGACCATATCTAGTTCAACTCTGCTTCTGGATCTGATACAAACCACAGGCCCTCTAACATCCAATGCGTTTCAGTTAAGAGCGAGAAACGTGTGAGCTTCGTGTACAATATAGCTTCGTTTGAGCTGAAAAGTGACTGCGTTTACCTGAAACAAAGTCTCGCTTGTAGGAAGACACAGAGCCTGGCATTTAACTCCGTTTCTGAAGGGAAACACACAGCACAGTTCTCATCCATGAAACATACTCTGCTTTAGAGCAAGAAGCACGCTCTTGCTTTCTAGAGTCTCTAATATGGCGGGAAAGGTGAGAGTGCTCAGAACAAAAGAACTGTGTTTCCTACACACAAGGACCATATCTAGTTCAACTCTGCTTCTGAAACTGATACAAACCACAGGTCATCTAACATCCAATGCGTTTCAGTTAAGAGCGAGAAACGTGTGAGCTTCGTGTACAATATAGCTTCGTTTGAGCTGAAAAGTGACTGTGTTTACCTGAAACGAAGTCTCGCTTGTAGGAAGACACAGAGCCTGGCATTTAATTCCGTTTCTGAAGGGAAAGACACAGCACACTTCTCATCCATGAAACACACTCTGCATTAGAGCAAGAAGCACGCTCTTGCTTTCTAGAGTCTCTAATAAGGCGGGAAACGTGAGAGTGCTCAGAACAAAAGACAGTGTTTCCTACACACACGGACCATATCTAGTTCAACTCTGCTTCTGAAACTGATACAAACCACAGGCCCTCTAACATCCAATGCGTTTCAGTTAAGAGCGAGAAACGTGTGAGCTTCGTTTACAATATAGCTTCCTATGAGCTGAAAAGTGACTGCGTTTACCTGAAATGAAGTCTCGCTTGTAGGAAGACACAGAGCCTGGCATTTAACTCCGTTTCTGAAGGGAAACACACAGCACACTTCTCATCCATGAAACACACTCTGCTTTAGAGCAAGAAGCACGCTCTTGCTTTCTAGAGTCTCTAATAAGACGGGAAACATGAGAGTGCTCAGAACAAAAGAACTGTGTTTCCTACACACACGGACCATATATAGTTCAACTCTGCTTCTGAAACTGATACAAACCACAGGCCCTCTTATATCCAATGCGTTTCAGTTAAGAGCGAGAAACGTGTGAGCTTCGTGTACAATATAGCTTCCTTTGAGCTGAAAAGTGACTGCGTTTACCTGAAACGAAGTCTCGCTTGTTGGAAGACACAGAGCCTGGCATTTAACTCCGTTTCTGAAGGGAAACACACAGCACACTTCTCATCCATGAAACACACTCTGCATTAGAGCAAGAAGCACGCTCTTGCTTTCTAGAGTCTCTAATAAGGCGGGAAACGTGAGAGTGCTCAGAACAAAAGACAGTGTTTCCTACACACGGACCATATCTAGTTCAACTCTGCTTCTGAAACTGATACAAACCACAGGCTCTCTAACATCCAATGCGTTTCAGTTAAGAGCGAGAAACGTGTGAGCTTCGTGTACAATATAGCTTCCTTTGAGCTGAAAAGTGACTGCGTTTACCTGAAACGAAGTCTCGCTTGTTGGAAGACTCAGAGCCTGGCATTTAACTCCGTTTCTGAAGGGAAACACACAGCACACTTCTCATCCATGAAACACACTCTGCATTAGAGCAAGAAGCACGCTCTTGCTTTCTAGAGTCTCTAATAAGGCGGGAAACGTGAGAGTGCTCAGAATAAAAGACAGTGTTTCCTACACACGGACCATATCTAGTTCAACTCTGCTTCTGAAACTGATACAAACCACAGGCTCTCTAACATCCAATGCGTTTCAGTTAAGAGCGAGAAACGTGTGAGCTTCGTGTACAATATAGCTTCCTTTGAGCTGAAAAGTGACTGCGTTTACCTGAAACGAAGTCTCGCTTGTTGGAAGACTCAGAGCCTGGCATTTAACTCCGTTTCTGAAGGGAAACACACAGCACACTTCTTATCCATGAAACACACTCTGCATTAGAGCAAGAACCACGCTCTTGCTTTCTAGAGACTCTAATAAGGCGGGAAACGTGAGAGTGCTCAGAACAAAAGAACTGTGTTTCCTACACACACGGACCATATCTAGTTCAACTCTGCTTCTGAAACTGATACAAACCACAGGCCCTCTAACATCCAATGCGTTTCAATTAAGAGCGAGAAACGTGTGAGCTTCGTGTACAATATAGCTTCGTTTGAGCTGAAAAGTGACTGCGTTTACCTGAAACGAAGTCTCGCTTGTATGAAGACACAGAGCGTGGCATTTAACTCCGTTTCTGAAGGGAAACACACAGCACACTTCTCATACATGAAACACACTCTGCTTTAGAGCAAGAAGCACGATCTTGCTTTCTAGAGTCTCTAATAAGGCGGGAAATGTGAGAGTGCTCAGAACAAAAGAACTGTGTTTCCTACCCACACGGACCATATCTAGTTCAACTCTGCTTCTGACACTGATACAAACCACAGGCCCTGTAACATCAAATGCGTTTCAGTTAAGAGCGAGAAACGTGTGAGCTTCGTGTACAATATAGCTTCGTTTGAGCTGAAAAGTGACTGCGTTTACGTGAAACGAAGTCTCGCTTGTAGAAAGACACAGAGCCTGGCATTTAACTCCGTTTCTGAAGGGAAACACACAGCACAGTTCTCATCCATGAAACACACTCTGCTTTAGAGCAAGAAGCACGCTCTTGCTTTCTAGTGTCTCTAATAAGGCGGGAAACGTGAGAGTGCTCAGAACAAAAGACAGTGTTTCCTACACACACGGACCATATCTAGTTCAACTCTGCTTCTGAAACTGATACAAACCACAGGCCCTCTAACATCCAATGCGTTTCAGTTAAGAGCGAGAAACGTGTGAGCTTCGTGTACAATATAGCTTCCTTTGAGCTGAAAAGTGACTGCGTTTACCTGAAACGAAGTCTCGCTTGTAGGAAGACACAGAGCCTGGCATTTAACTCCGTTTCTGAAGGGAAACACACAGCACACTTCTCATCCATGAAACACACTCTGCATTAGAGCAAGAAGCACGCTCTTGCTTTCTAGTGTCTCTAATAAGGCGGGAAACGTGAGAGTGCTCAGAACAAAAGACAGTGTTTCCTACACACGGACCATATCTAGTTCAACTCTGCTTCTGAAACTGATACAAACCACAGGCTCTCTAACATCCAATGCGTTTCAGTTAAGAGCGAGAAAAGTGTGAGCTTCGTGTGCAATATAGCTTCGTTTGAGCTGAAAAGTGACTGCGTTTACCTGAAACGAAGTCTCGCTTGTAGGAAGACACAGAGCCTGGCATTTAACTCCGTTTCTGAAGGGAAACACACAGCACACTTCTCATCCATGAAACACACTCTGCTTTAGAGCAAGAAGCACACACTAGCTTTCTAGAGTCTCTAATAAGACGGGAAACATGAGAGTGCTCAGAACAATAGAACTGTGTTTCCTACACACAAGGACCATATCTAGCTCAACTCTGCTTCTGAAACTGATACAAACCACAGGCCCTCTAACATCCAATGCGTTTCAGTTAAGAACGAGAAACGTGTGAGCTTCGTGTACAATATAGCTTCGTTTGAGCTGAAAAGTGACTGCGTTTACCTGAAACGAAGTCTCGCTTTTAGGAAGACACAGAGCCTGGCATTTAACTCCGTTTCTGAAGGGAAACACACAGCACAGTTCTCATCCATGAAACACACTCTGCTTTACAGCAGGAAGCACGCTCTTGCTTTCTAGAGTCTCTAATATGGCGGGAAACGTGAGAGTGCTCAGAACAAAAGAACTGTGTTTCCTACACACAGGGACCATATCTAGTTCAACTCTGCTTCTGAAACTGAAACAAACCACAGGCCCTGTAACATCCAATGCGTTTCAGTTAAGAGCGAGAAACGTGTGAGCTTCGTGTAAAATATAGCTTCGTTGGAGCTGAAAAGTGACTGCGTTTACCTGAAACGAAGTCTCGCTTGTAGGAAGACAAAGAGCCTGGCATTTAACTCCATTTCTGAAGGGAAACACACAGCACACTTCTCATCCATGAAACACACTCTGCTTTAGAGCAAGAAGTACGCTCTTGCTTTCTAGAGTCTCTAATAAGGCGGGAAACGTGAGAGTGCTCAGAACAAAAGAACAGTGTTTCCTACACACACGGATCATATCTAGTTCAACTCTGCTTCTGAAACTGATACAAACCACAGGCCCTCTAACATCCAATGCATTTCAGTTAAGAGCGAGAAACGTGTGAGCTTCGTGTACAATATAGCTTTGTTTGAGCTGAAAAGTGACTGCGTTTACCTGAAACGAAGTCTCGCTTGTAGAAAGACACAGAGCCTGGCATTTAACTCCGTTTCTGAAGGGAAACACACAGCACAGTTCTCATCCATGAAACACACTCTGCTTTAGAGCAAGAAGCACGCTCTTGCTTTCTAGTGTCTCTAATAAGGCGGGAAACGTGAGAGTGCTCAGAACAAAAGACAGTGTTTCCTACACACACGGACCATATCTAGTTCAACTCTGCCTCTGAAACTGATACAAACCACAGGCCCTCTAACATCCAATGCGTTTCAGTTAAGAGCGAGAAACGTGTGAGCTTCGTTTACAATATAGCTTCCTATGAGCTGAAAAGTGACTGCGTTTACCTGAAATGAAGTCTCGCTTGTAGGAAGACACAGAGCCTGGCATTTAACTCCGTTTCTGAAGGGAAACACACAGCACACTTCTCATCCATGAAACACACTCTGCTTTAGAGCAAGAAGCACGCTCTTGCTTTCTAGAGTCTCTAATAAGACGGGAAACATGAGAGTGCTCAGAACAAAAGAACTGTGTTTCCTACACACACGGACCATATATAGTTCAACTCTGCTTCTGAAACTGATACAAACCACAGGCCCTCTTATATCCAATGCGTTTCAGTTAAGAGCGAGAAACGTGTGAGCTTCGTGTACAATAAAGCTTCCTTGTAGCTGAAAAGTGACTGCGTTTACCTGAAACGAAGTCTCGCTTGTTGGAAGACACAGAGCCTGGCATTTAACTCCGTTTCTGAAGGGAAACACACAGCACACTTCTCATCCATGAAACACACTCTGCATTAGAGCAAGAAGCACGCTCTTGCTTTCTAGTGTCTCTAATAAGGCGGGAAACGTGAGAGTGCTCAGAACAAAAGACAGTGTTTCCTACACACGGACCATATCTAGTTCAACTCTGCTTCTGAAACTGATACAAACCACAGGCTCTCTAACATCCAATGCGTTTCAGTTAAGAGCGAGAAACGTGTGAGCTTCGTTTACAATATAGCTTCCTTTGAGCTGAAAAGTGACTGCGTTTACCTGAAATGAAGTCTCGCTTGTTGGAAGACTCAGAGCCTGGCATTTAACTCCGTTTCTGAAGGGAAACACACAGCACACTTCTCATCCATGAAACACACTCTGCATTAGAGCAAGAACCACGCTCTTGCTTTCTAGAGACTCTAATAAGGCGGGAAACGTGAGAGTGCTCAGAACAAAAGAACTGTGTTTCCTACACACACGGACCATATCTAGTTCAACTCTGCTTCTGGATCTGATACAAACCACAGGCCCTCTAACATCCAATGCGTTTCAGTTAAGAGCGAGAAACGTGTGAGCTTCGTGTACAATATAGCTTCGTTTGAGCTGAAAAGTGACTGCGTTTACCTGAAACAAAGTCTCGCTTGTAGGAAGACACAGAGCCTGGCATTTAACTCCGTTTCTGAAGGGAAACACACAGCACAGTTCTCATCCATGAAACATACTCTGCTTTAGAGCAAGAAGCACGCTCTTGCTTTCTAGAGTCTCTAATATGGCGGGAAAGGTGAGAGTGCTCAGAACAAAAGAACTGTGTTTCCTACACACAAGGACCATATCTAGTTCAACTCTGCTTCTGAAACTGATACAAACCACAGGTCATCTAACATCCAATGCGTTTCAGTTAAGAGCGAGAAACGTGTGAGCTTCGTGTACAATATAGCTTCGTTTGAGCTGAAAAGTGACTGTGTTTACCTGAAACGAAGTCTCGCTTGTAGGAAGACACAGAGCCTGGCATTTAATTCCGTTTCTGAAGGGAAAGACACAGCACACTTCTCATCCATGAAACACACTCTGCATTAGAGCAAGAAGCACGCTCTTGCTTTCTAGAGTCTCTAATAAGGCGGGAAACGTGAGAGTGCTCAGAACAAAAGACAGTGTTTCCTACACACACGGACCATATCTAGTTCAACTCTGCTTCTGAAACTGATACAAACCACAGGCCCTCTAACATCCAATGCGTTTCAGTTAAGAGCGAGAAACGTGTGAGCTTCGTTTACAATATAGCTTCCTATGAGCTGAAAAGTGACTGCGTTTACCTGAAATGAAGTCTCGCTTGTAGGAAGACACAGAGCCTGGCATTTAACTCCGTTTCTGAAGGGAAACACACAGCACACTTCTCATCCATGAAACACACTCTGCTTTAGAGCAAGAAGCACGCTCTTGCTTTCTAGAGTCTCTAATAAGACGGGAAACATGAGAGTGCTCAGAACAAAAGAACTGTGTTTCCTACACACACGGACCATATATAGTTCAACTCTGCTTCTGAAACTGATACAAACCACAGGCCCTCTTATATCCAATGCGTTTCAGTTAAGAGCGAGAAACGTGTGAGCTTCGTGTACAATATAGCTTCCTTTGAGCTGAAAAGTGACTGCGTTTACCTGAAACGAAGTCTCGCTTGTTGGAAGACACAGAGCCTGGCATTTAACTCCGTTTCTGAAGGGAAACACACAGCACACTTCTCATCCATGAAACACACTCTGCATTAGAGCAAGAAGCACGCTCTTGCTTTCTAGAGTCTCTAATAAGGCGGGAAACGTGAGAGTGCTCAGAACAAAAGACAGTGTTTCCTACACACGGACCATATCTAGTTCAACTCTGCTTCTGAAACTGATACAAACCACAGGCTCTCTAACATCCAATGCGTTTCAGTTAAGAGCGAGAAACGTGTGAGCTTCGTGTACAATATAGCTTCCTTTGAGCTGAAAAGTGACTGCGTTTACCTGAAACGAAGTCTCGCTTGTTGGAAGACTCAGAGCCTGGCATTTAACTCCGTTTCTGAAGGGAAACACACAGCACACTTCTCATCCATGAAACACACTCTGCATTAGAGCAAGAACCACGCTCTTGCTTTCTAGAGACTCTAATAAGGCGGGAAACGTGAGAGTGCTCAGAACAAAAGAACTGTGTTTCCTACACACACGGACCATATCTAGTTCAACTCTGCTTCTGGATCTGATACAAACCACAGGCCCTCTAACATCCAATGCGTTTCAGTTAAGAGCGAGAAACGTGTGAGCTTCGTGTACAATATAGCTTCGTTTGAGCTGAAAAGTGACTGCGTTTACCTGAAACAAAGTCTCGCTTGTAGGAAGACACAGAGCCTGGCATTTAACTCCGTTTCTGAAGGGAAACACACAGCACAGTTCTCATCCATGAAACATACTCTGCTTTAGAGCAAGAAGCACGCTCTTGCTTTCTAGAGTCTCTAATATGGCGGGAAAGGTGAGAGTGCTCAGAACAAAAGAACTGTGTTTCCTACACACAAGGACCATATCTAGTTCAATTCTGCTTCTGAAACTGATACAAACCACAGGTCATCTAACATCCAATGCGTTTCAGTTAAGAGCAAGAAACGTGTGAGCTTCCTGTACAATATAGCTTCGTTTGAGCTGAAAAGTGACTGCGTTTACCTGAAACGAAGTCTCGCTTGTAGGAAGACACAGAGCCTGGCATTTAACTCCGTTTCTGAAGGGAAACACACAGCACAGTTCTCATCCATGAAACACACTCTGCTTTAGAGCAGGAAGCACGCTCTTGCTTTCTTGAGTCTCTAATATGGCGGGAAACGTGAGAGTGCTCAGAACAAAAGAACTGTGTTTCCTACACACACGGACCATATCTAGTTCAACTCTGCTTCTGAAACAGATACAAACCACAGGCCCTCTAATATCCAATGCGTTTCAGTTAAGAGCGAGAAACGTGTGAGCTTCGTGTACAATATAGCTTCGTTTGAGCTTAAAAGTGACTGTGTTTACCTGAAACGAAGTCTCGCTTGTAGGAAGACACAGAGCCTGGCATTTAACTCCGTTTCTGAAGGGAAAGACACAGCACACTTCTCATCCATGAAACACACTCTGCATTAGAGCAAGAAGCACGCTCTTGCTTTCTAGAGTCTCTAATAAGGCGGGAAACGTGAGAGTGCTCAGAACAAAAGAACTGTGTTTCCTACACACACGGACCATATCTAGTTCAACTCTGCTTCTGAAACTGATACAAACCACAGGCCCACTAACATCCAATGCGTTTCAGTTAAGAGCGAGAAATGTGTGAGCTTCGTGTACAATATAGCTTCGTTTGAGCTGAAAAGTGACTGAGTTTGCCTGAAACGAAGTCTCGCTTGTAGGAAGACACAGAGCCTGGCATTTAACTCCGTTTCTGAAGGGAAACACACAGCACACTTCTCATCCATGAAACACACTCTGCTTTAGAGCAAGAAGCACGCTCTTGCTTTCTAGAGTCTCTAATAAGGTGGGAAACGTGAGAGTGCTCAGAACAAAAGAACTCTGTTTCCTACACACACGGACCATATCTAGTTCAACTCTGCTTCTGAAACTGATACAAACCACAGGCCCTCTAACATCCAATGCGTTTCAGTTAAGAGCGAGAAACGTGTGAGCTTCGTGTACAATATAGCTTCCTTGGAGCTGAAAAGTGACTGCGTTTACCTGAAACGAAGTCTCGCTTGTAGGAAGACACAGAGCCTGGCATTTAACTCCGTTTCTGAAGGGAAACACACAGCACAGTTCTCATCCATGAAACACACTCTGCTTTAGAGCAAGAAGCAAGCTCTTGCTTTCTAGAGTCTCTAATAAGTCGGGAAACGTGAGCGTGCTCAGAACAAAAGAACTCTGTTTCCTACACACACGGATCATATCTAGTTCAACTCTGCTTCTGAAACTGATACAAACCACAAGCCCTCTAACATCCAATGCGTTTCAGGTAAGAGCGAGAAACGTGTGAGCTTCGTGTACAATATAGCTTCGTTTGAGCTGAAAAGTGACTGCGTTTACCTGAAACGAAGTCTCGCTTGTAGGAAGACACAGAGCCTGGCATTTAACTCCGTTTCTGAAGGGAAACACACAGCACAGTTCTAATCCATGAAACACACTCTACTTTAGAGCAAGAAGCACGCTCTTGCTTTCTAGAGGCTCTAATAAGGCGGGAAACGTGAGAGTGCTCAGAACAAAAGAACAGTGTTTCCTACACACACGGATCATATCTAGTTCAACTCTGCTTCTGAAACTGATACAAACCACAGGCCCTCTAACATCCAATGCGTTTCAGTTAAGAGCGAGAAACGTGTGAGCTTCGTGTACAATATAGCTTCGTTTGAGCTGAAAAGTGACTGCGTTTACCTGAAACGAAGTCTCACTTGTAGAAAGACACAGAGCCTGGCATTTAACTCCGTTTCTGAAGGCAAACACACAGCACAATTCTCATCCATGAAACACACTCTGCTTTAGAGCAAGAAGGACGCTCTTGCTTTCTAGGGTCTCTAATAAGGCGGGAAACGTGAGAGTGCTCAGAACAAAAGACAGTGTTTCCTACACACACGGACCATATCTAGTTCAACTCTGCTTCTGAAACTGATACAAACCACAGGCCCTCTAACATCCAATGCGTTTCAGTTAAGAGCGAGAAACGTGTGAGCTTCGTATACAATATAGCTTCGTTTGAGCTGAAAAGTGACTGCGTTTACCTGAAACGAAGTCTCGCTTGTAGGAAGACACAGAGCCTGGCATTTAACTCCGTTTCTGAAGGGAAACACACAGCACACTTCTCATCCATGAAACACACTCTGCTTTAGAGCAAGAAGCACGCTCTTGCTTTCTAGAGTCTCTAATAAGACGGGAAACATGAGAGTGCTCAGAACAAAAGAACTTTGTTTCCTACACACAAGGACCATATCTAGTTCAACTCTGCTTCTGAAACTGATACATACCACAGGCCCTCTAACATCCAATGCGTTTCAGTTAAGAGCGAGAAACGTGTGAGCTTCGTGTACAATATAGCTTCGTTTGAGCTGAAAAGTGACTGCGTTTACCTGAAACGAAGTCTTGCTTGTAGGAAGACACAGAGCCTGGCATTTACGTTCCATTCTTAAGGGAAACACACAGCACCGTTCTCATCCATGAAACACACTCTGCTTGAGAGCAAGAAGCACGCACTTTCTTTCTAGAGTCTCTAAAAAGACGGGAAACCTGAGAGTGCTCAGAACAAAAGAACTGTGTTTCCTACACACACGGACCATATCTAGTTCAACTCTGCTTCTGAAACTGATACAAACCACAGGCCCTCTAACATCCAATGCGTTTCAGTTAAGAGCGAGAAACGTGTGAGCTTCGTGTACAATATAGCTTCCTTGGAGCTGAAAAGTGACTGCGTTTACCTGAAACGAAGTCTCGCTTGTAGGAAGACACAGAGCCTGGCATTTAACTCCGTTTCTGAAGGGAAACACACAGCACAGTTCTCATCCATGAAACACACTCTGCTTTAGAGCAAGAAGCACGCTCTTGCTTTCTAGAGTCTCTAATAAGTCGGGAAACGTGAGCGTGCTCAGAACAAAAGAACTCTGTTTCCTACACACACGGATCATATCTAGTTCAACTCTGCTTCTGAAACTGATACAAAACACAGGCCCTCTAACATCCAATGCGTTTCAGTTAAGAGCGAGAAACGTGTGAGCTTCGTTTACAATATAGCTTCCTATGAGCTGAAAAGTGACTGCGTTTACCTGAAATGAAGTCTCGCTTGTAGGAAGACACAGAGCCTGGCATTTAACTCCGTTTCTGAAGGGAAACACACAGCACACTTCTCATCCATGAAACACACTCTGCTTTAGAGCAAGAAGCACGCCCTTGCTTTCTAGAGTCTCTAATAAGACGGGAAACATGAGAGTGCTCAGAACAAAAGAACTGTGTTTCCTACACACACGGACCATATATAGTTCAACTCTGCTTCTGAAACTGATACAAACCACAGGCCCTCTTATATCCAATGCGTTTCAGTTAAGAGCGAGAAACGTGTGAGCTTCGTGTACAATATAGCTTCCTTGGAGCTGAAAAGTGACTGCGTTTACCTGAAACGAAGTCTCGCTTGTTGGAAGACACAGAGCCTGGCATTTAACTCCGTTTCTGAAGGGAAACACACAGCACACTTCTCATCCATGAAACACACTCTGCATTAGAGCAAGAAGCACGCTCTTGCTTTCTAGTGTCTCTAATAAGGCGGGAAACGTGAGAGTGCTCAGAACAAAAGACAGTGTTTCCTACACACGGACCATATCTAGTTCAACTCTGCTTCTGAAACTGATACAAACCACAGGCTCTCTAACATCCAATGCGTTTCAGTTAAGAGCGAGAAACGTGTGAGCTTCGTTTACAATATAGCTTCCTTTGAGCTGAAAAGTGACTGCGTTTACCTGAAACGAAGTCTCGCTTGTTGGAAGACACAGAGCCTGGCATTTAACTCCGTTTCTGAAGGGAAACACACAGCACAGTTCTCATCCATGAAACACACTCTGCTTTAGAGCAAGAAGCACGCTCTTGCTTTCTAGAGTCTCTAATAAGTCGGGAAACGTGAGCGTGCTCAGAACAAAAGAACTCTGTTTCCTACACACACGGATCATATCTAGTTCAACTCTGCTTCTGAAACTGATACAAACCACAAGCCCTCTAACATCCAGTGCGTTTCAGGTAAGAGCGAGAAACGTGTGAGCTTCGTGTACAATATAGCTTCGTTTGAGCTGAAAAGTGACTGCGTTTACCTGAAACGAAGTCTCGCTTGTAGGAAGACACAGAGCCTGGCATTCAACTCCGTTTCTAAAGGGAAACACACAGCACAGTTCTCATCCATGAAACACACTCTGCTTTAGAGCAAGAAGCACGCTCTTGCTTTCTAGAGGCTCTAATAAGGCGGGAAACGTGAGAGTGCTCAGAACAAAAGAACAGTGTTTCCTACACACACGGATCATATCTAGTTCAACTCTGCTTCTGAAACTGATACAAAACACAGGCCCTCTAACATCCAATGCGTTTCAGTTAAGAGCGAGAAACGTGTGAGCTTCGTTTACAATATAGCTTCCTATGAGCTGAAAAGTGACTGCGTTTACCTGAAATGAAGTCTCGCTTGTAGGAAGACACAGAGCCTGGCATTTAACTCCGTTTCTGAAGGGAAACACACAGCACACTTCTCATCCATGAAACACACTCTGCTTTAGAACAAGAAGCACGCCCTTGCTTTCTAGAGTCTCTAATAAGACGGGAAACATGAGAGTGCTCAGAACAAAAGAACTGTGTTTCCTACACACACGGACCATATATAGTTCAACTCTGCTTCTGAAACTGATACAAACCACAGGCCCTCTTATATCCAATGCGTTTCAGTTAAGAGCGAGAAACGTGTGAGCTTCGTGTACAATATAGCTTCCTTTGAGCTGAAAAGTGACTGCGTTTACCTGAAACGAAGTCTCGCTTGTTGGAAGACACAGAGCCTGGCATTTAACTCCGTTTCTGAAGGGAAAGACACAGCACACTTCTCATCCATGAAACACACTCTGCATTAGAGCAAGAAGCACGCTCTTGCTTTCTAGTGTCTCTAATAAGGCGGGAAACGTGAGAGTGCTCAGAACAAAAGACAGTGTTTCCTACACACGGACCATATCTAGTTCAACTCTGCTTCTGAAACTGATACAAACCACAGTCTCTCTAACATCCAATGCGTTTCAGTTAAGAGCGAGAAACGTGTGAGCTTCGTTTACAATATAGCTTCCTTTGAGCTGAAAAGTGACTGCGTTTACCTGAAACGAAGTCTCGCTTGTTGGAAGACACAGAGCCTGGCATTTAACTCCGTTTCTGAAGGGAAACACACAGCACAGTTCTCATCCATGAAACACACTCTGCTTTAGAGCAGGAAGCACGCTCTTGCTTTCTTGAGTCTCTAATATGGCGGGAAACGTGAGAGTGCTCAGAACAAAAGAACTGTGTTTCCTACACACACGGACCATATCTAGTTCAACTCTGCTTCTGAAACAGATACAAACCACAGGTCATCTAACATCCAATGCGTTTCAGTTAAGAGCGAGAAACGTGTGAGCTTCCTGTACAATATAGCTTCGTTTGAGCTGAAAAGTGACTGCGTTTACCTGAAACGAAGTCTCGCTTGTAGGAAGACACAGAGCCTGGCATTTAACTCCGTTTCTGAAGGGAAACACACAGCACACTTCTCATCCATGAAACACACTCTGCTTTAGAGCAGGAAGCACGCTCTTGCTTTCTTGAGTCTCTAATATGGCGGGAAACGTGAGAGTGCTCAGAACAAAAGAACTGTGTTTCCTACACACACGGACCATATCTAGTTCAACTCTGCTTCTGAAACTGATACAAACCACAGGCCCTATAATATCCAATGCGTTTCAGTTAAGAGCGAGAAACGTGTGAGCTTCGTGTACAATATAGCTTCGTTTGAGCTGAAAAGTGACTGTGTTTACCTGAAACGAAGTCTCGCTTGTAGGAAGACACAGAGCCTGGCATTTAACTCCGTTTCTGAAGGGAAAGACACAGCACACTTCTCATCCATGAAACACACTCTGCATTAGAGCAAGAAGCACGCTCTTGCTTTCTAGAGTCTCTAATAAGGCGGGAAACGTGAGAGTGCTCAGAACAAAAGAACTGTGTTTCCTACACACACGGACCATATCTAGTTCAACTCTGCTTCTGAAACTGATACAAACCACAGGCCCTCTAACATCCAATGCGTTTCAGTTAAGAGCGAGAAATGTGTGAGCTTCGTGTACAATATAGCTTCGTTTGAGCTGAAAAGTGACTGCGTTTACCTGAAACGAAGTCTCGCTTGTAGGAAGACACAGAGCCTGGCATTTAACTCCGTTTCTGAAGGGAAACACACAGCACACTTCTCATCCATGAAACACACTCTGCTTTAGAGCAAGAAGCACGCTCTTGCTTTCTAGAGTCTCTAATATGGTGGGAAACGTGAGAGTGCTCAGAACAAAAGAACTCTGTTTCCTACACACACGGACCATATCTAGTTCAACTCTGCTTCTGAAACTGATACAAACCACAGGCCCTCTAACATCCAATGCGTTTCAGTTAAGAGCGAGAAACGTGTGAGCTTCGTGTACAATATAGCTTCCTTGGAGCTGAAAAGTGACTGCGTTTACCTGAAACGAAGTCTCGCTTGTAGGAAGACACAGAGCCTGGCATTTAACTCCGTTTCTGAAGGGAAACACACAGCACAGTTCTCATCCATGAAACACACTCTGCTTTAGAGCAAGAAGCACGCTCTTGCTTTCTAGAGTCTCTAATAAGTCGGGAAACGTGAGCGTGCTCAGAACAAAAGAACTCTGTTTCCTACACACACGGATCATATCTAGTTCAACTCTGCTTCTGAAACTGATACAAACCACAAGCCCTCTAACATCCAATGCGTTTCAGGTAAGAGCGAGAAACGTGTGAGCTTCGTGTACAATATAGCTTCGTTTGAGCTGAAAAGTGACTGCGTTTACCTGAAACGAAGTCTCGCTTGTAGGAAGACACAGAGCCTGGCATTTAACTCCGTTTCTGAAGGGAAACACACAGCACAGTTCTCATCCATGAAACACACTCTGCTTTAGAGCAAGAAGCACGCTCTTGCTTTCTAGAGGCTCTAATAAGGCGGGAAACGTGAGAGTGCTCAGAACAAAAGAACAGTGTTTCCTACACACACGGATCATATCTAGTTCAACTCTGCTTCTGAAACTGATACAAACCACAGGCCCTCTAACATCCAATGCGTTTCAGTTAAGAGCGAGAAACGTGTGAGCTTCGTGTACAATATAGCTTCGTTTGAGCTGAAAAGTGACTGCGTTTACCTGAAACGAAGTCTCGCTTGTAGAAAGACACAGATCCTGGCATTTAACTCCGTTTCTGAAGGCAAACACACAGCACAATTCTCATCCATGAAACACACTCTGCTTTAGAGCAAGAAGCACGCTCTTGCTTTCTAGGGTCTCTAATAAGGCGGGAAACGTGAGAGTGCTCAGAACAAAAGACAGTGTTTCCTACACACACGGACCATATCTAGTTCAACTCTGCTTCTGAAACTGATACAAACCACAGGCCCTCTAACATCCAATGCGTTTCAGTTAAGAGCGAGAAACGTGTGAGCTTCGTATACAATATAGCTTCGTTTGAGCTGAAAAGTGACTGCGTTTACCTGAAACGAAGTCTCGCTTGTAGGAAGACACAGAGACTGGCATTTAACTCCGTTTCTGAAGGGAAACACACAGCACACTTCTCATCCATGAAACACACTCTGCTTTAGAGCAAGAAGCACGGTCTTGCTTTCTAGAGTCTCTAATAAGACGGGAAACATGAGAGTGCTCAGAACAAAAGAACTTTGTTTCCTACACACAAGGACCATATCTAGTTCAACTCTGCTTCTGAAACTGATACAAACCACAGGCCCTCTAACATCCAATGCGTTTCAGTTAAGAGCGAGAAACGTGTGAGCTTCGTGTACAATATAGCTTCGTTTGAGCTGAAAAGTGACTGCGTTTACCTGAAACGAAGTCTCGCTTGTAGGAAGACACAGAGCCTGGCATTTAACTCCGTTTCTGAAGGGAAAGACACAGCACACTTCTCATCCATTAAACACACTCTGCATTAGAGCAAGAAGCACGCTCTTGCTTTCTAGAGTCTCTAATAAGGCGGGAAACGTGAGCGTGCTCAGAACAAAAGAACTGTATTTCCTACACACACGGACCATATCTAGTTCAACTCTGCTTCTGAAACTGATACAAACCACAGGCCCTCTAAGATCCAATGCGTTTCAGTTAAGAGCGAGAAACGTGTGAGCTTCGTGTACAATATAGCTTCCTTGGAGCTGAAAAGTGACTGCGTTTACCTGAAACGAAGTCTCGCTTGTAGAAAGACACAGAGCCTGGCATTTAACTCCGTTTCTGAAGGGAAACACACAGCACAGTTCTCATCCATGAAACACACTCTGCTTTAGAGCAATTAGCACGCTCTTGCTTTCTAGAGTCTCTAATAAGTCGGGAAACGTGAGCGTGCTCAGAACAAAAGAACTCTGTTTCCTACACACACGGATCATATCTAGTTCAACTCTGCTTCTGAAACTGATACAAACCACAAGCCCTCTAACATCCAATGCGTTTCAGGTAAGAGCGAGAAACGTGTGAGCTTCGTGTACAATATAGCTTCGTTTGAGCTGAAAAGTGACTGCGTTTCCCTGAAACGAAGTCTCGCTTGTAGGAAGACACAGAGCCTGGCATTTAACTCCGTTTCTGAAGGGAAACACACAGCACAGTTCTCATCCATGAAACACACTCTGCTTTAGAGCAAGAAGCACGCTCTTGCTTTCTAGAGTCTCTAATAAGGTGGGAAACGTGAGAGTGCTCAGAACAAAAGAACAGTGTTTCCTACACACACGGATCATATCTAGTTCAACTCTGCTTCTGAAACTGATACAAACCACAGGCCCTCTAACATCCAATGCGTTTCAGTTAAGAGCGAGAAACGTGTGAGCTTCGTGTACAATATAGCTTCGTTTGAGCTGAAAAGTGACTGCGTTTACCTGAAACGAAGTCTCGCTTGTAGAAAGACACAGAGCCTGGCATTTAACTCCGTTTCTGAAGGGAAACACACAGCACAGTTCTCATCCATGAAACACACTCTGCTTTAGAGCAGGAAGCACGCTCTTGCTTTCTTGAGTCTCTAATATGGCGGGAAACGTGAGAGTGCTCAGAACAAAATAACTGTGTTTCCTACACACACGGACCATATCTAGTTCAACTCTGCTTCTGAAACAGATACAAACCACAGGCCCTCTAATATCCAATGCGTTTCAGTTAAGAGCGAGAAACGTGTGAGCTTCGTGTACAATATAGCTTCCTTGGAGCTGAAAAGTGACTGCGTTTACCTGAAACGAAGTCTCGCTTGTAGGAAGACACAGAGCCTGGCATTTAACTCCGTTTCTGAAGGGAAACACACAGCACAGTTCTCATCCATGAAACACACTCTGCTTTAGAGCAAGAAGCAAGCTCTTGCTTTCTAGAGTCTCTAATAAGTCGGGAAACGTGAGCGTGCTCAGAACAAAAGAACTCTGTTTCCTACACACACGGATCATATCTAGTTCAACTCTGCTTCTGAAACTGATACAAACCACAAGCCCTCTAACATCCAATGCGTTTCAGGTAAGAGCGAGAAACGTGTGAGCTTCGTGTACAATATAGCTTCGTTTGAGCTGAAAAGTGACTGCGTTTACCTGAAACGAAGTCTCGCTTGTAGGAAGACACAGAGCCTGGCATTTAACTCCGTTTCTGAAGGGAAACACACAGCACACTTCTCATCCATGAAACACACTCTGCTTTAGAGCAAGAAGCACGCTCTTGCTTTCTAGAGGCTCTAATAAGGCGGGAAACGTGAGAGTGCTCAGAACAAAAGAACAGTGTTTCCTACACACACGGATCATATCTAGTTCAACTCTGCTTCTGAAACTGATACAAACCACAGGCCCTCTAACATCCAATGCGTTTCAGTTAAGAGCGAGAAACGTGTGAGCTTCGTGTACAATATAGCTTCGTTTGAGCTGAAAAGTGACTGCGTTTACCTGAAACGAAGTCTCGCTTGTAGAAAGACACAGAGCCTGGCATTTAACTCCGTTTCTGAAGGCAAACACACAGCACAATTCTCATCAATGAAACACACTCTGCTTTAGAGCAAGAAGCACGCTCTTGCTTTCAAGGGTCTCTAATAAGGCGGGAAACGTGAGAGTGCTCAGAACAAAAGACAGTGTTTCCTACACACACGTACCATACCTAGTTCAACTCTGCTTCTGAAACTGATACAAACCACAGGCCCTCTAACATCCAATGCGTTTCAGTTAAGAGCGAGAAACGTGTGAGCTTCCTGTACAATATAGCTTCGTTTGAGCTGAAAAGTGACTGCGTTTACCTGAAACGAAGTCTCGCTTGTAGGAAGACACAGAGCCTGGCATTTAACTCCGTTTCTGAAGGGAAACACACAGCACACTTCTCATCCATGAAACACACTCTGCTTTAGAGCAAGAAGCACGCTCTTGCTTTCTAGAGTCTCTAATAAGACGGGAAACATGAGAGTGCTCAGAACAAAAGAACTTTGTTTCCTACACACAAGGACCATATCTAGTTCAACTCTGCTTCTGAAACTGATACAAACCACAGGCCCTCTAACATCCAATGCGTTTCAGTTAAGAGCGAGAAACGTGTGAGCTTCGTGTACAATATAGCTTCCTTTGAGCTGAAAAGTGACTGCGTTTACCTGAAACGAAGTCTCGCTTGAAGGAAGACACAGAGCCTGGCATTTAACTCCGTTTCTGAAGGGAAACACACAGCACACTTCTCATCCATGAAACACACTCTGCATTAGAGCAAGAAGCACGCTCTTGCTTTCTAGAGTCTCTAATAAGGCGGGAAACGTGAGAGTGCTCAGAACAAAAGAACTGTGTTTCCTACACACACGGACCATATCTAGTTCAACTCTGCTTCTGAAACTGATACAAACCACAGGCCCTCTAACATCCAATGCGTTTCAGTTAAGAGCGAGAAATGTGTGAGCTTCGTGTACAATATAGCTTCGTTTGAGCTGAAAAGTGACTGCGTTTACCTGAAACGAAGTCTTGCTTGTAGGAAGACACAGAGCCTGGCATTTACGTTCCTTTCTTAAGGGAAACACACAGCACCGTTCTCATCCATGAAACACACTCTGCTTGAGAGCAAGAAGCACGCACTTTCTTTCTAGAGTCTCTAAAAAGACGGGAAACCTGAGAGTGCTCAGAACAAAAGAACTGTGTTTCCTATACACACGGACCATATCTAGTTCAACTCTGCTTCTGAAACTGATACAAACCACAGGCCCTCTAACATCTAATGCGTTTCAGTTAAGAGCGAGAAACGTGTGAGCTTCGTGTACAATATAGCTTCCTTGGAGCTGAAAAGTGACTGCGTTTACCTGAAACGAAGTCTCGCTTGTAGGAAGACACAGAGCCTGGCATTTAACTCCGTTTCTGAAGGGAAACACACAGCACAGTTCTCATCCATGAAACACACTCTGCTTTAGAGCAAGAAGCACGCTCTTGCTTTCTAGAGTCTCTAATAAGTCGGGAAACGTGAGCGTGCTCAGAACAAAAGAACTCTGTTTCCTACACACACGGATCATATCTAGTTCAACTCTGCTTCTGAAACTGATACAAACCACAGGCCCTCTAACATCCAATGCGTTTCAGTTAAGAGCGAGAAACGTGTGAGCTTCGTTTACAATATAGCTTCCTATGAGCTGAAAAGTGACTGCGTTTACCTGAAATGAAGTCTCGCTTGTAGGAAGACACAGAGCCTGGCATTTAACTCCGTTTCTGAAGGGAAACACACAGCACACTTCTCATCCATGAAACACACTCTGCTTTAGAGCAAGAAGCACGCCCTTGCTTTCTAGAGTCTCTAATAAGACGGGAAACATGAGAGTGCTCAGAACAAAAGAACTGTGTTTCCTACACACACGGACCATATATAGTTCAACTCTGCTTCTGAAACTGATACAAACCACAGGCCCTCTTATATCCAATGCGTTTCAGTTAAGAGCGAGAAACGTGTGAGCTTCGTGTACAATATAGCTTCCTTGGAGCTGAAAAGTGACTGCGTTTACCTGAAACGAAGTCTCGCTTGTTGAAAGACACAGAGCCTGGCATTTAACTCCGCTTCTGAAGGGAAACACACAGCACACTTCTCATCCATGAAACACACTCTGCATTAGAGCAAGAAGCACGCTCTTGCTTTCTAGTGTCTCTAATAAGGCGGGAAACGTGAGAGTGCTCAGAACAAAAGACAGTGTTTCCTACACACGGACCATATCTAGTTCAACTCTGCTTCTGAAACTGATACAAACCACAGGCTCTCTAACATCCAATGCGTTTCAGTTAAGAGCGAGAAACGTGTGAGCTTCGTTTACAATATAGCTTCCTTTGAGCTGAAAAGTGACTGCGTTTACCTGAAACGAAGTCTCGCTTGTTGGAAGACTCAGAGCCTGGCATTTAACTCCGTTTCTGAAGGGAAACACACAGCACAGTTCTCATCCATGAAACACACTCTGCTTTAGAGCAAGAAGCACGCTCTTGCTTTCTAGAGTCTCTAATAAGTCGGGAAACGTGAGCGTGCTCAGAACAAAAGAACTCTGTTTCCTACACACACGGATCATATCTAGTTCAACTCTGCTTCTGAAACTGATACAAACCACAAGCCCTCTAACATCCAGTGCGTTTCAGGTAAGAGCGAGAAACGTGTGAGCTTCGTGTACAATATAGCTTCGTTTGAGCTGAAAAGTGACTGCGTTTACCTGAAACGAAGTCTCGCTTGTAGGAAGACACAGAGCCTGGCATTCAACTCCGTTTCTAAAGGGAAACACACAGCACAGTTCTCATCCATGAAACACACTCTCCTTTAGAGCAAGAAGCACGCTCTTGCTTTCTAGAGGCTCTAATAAGGCGGGAAACGTGAGAGTGCTCAGAACAAAAGAACAGTGTTTCCTACACACACGGATCATATCTAGTTCAACTCTGCTTCTGAAACTGATACAAACCACAGGCCCTCTAACATCCAATGCGTTTCAGTTAAGAGCGAGAAACGTGTGAGCTTCGTTTACAATATAGCTTCCTATGAGCTGAAAAGTGACTGCGTTTACCTGAAATGAAGTCTCGCTTGTAGGAAGACACAGAGCCTGGCATTTAACTCCGTTTCTGAAGGGAAACACACAGCACACTTCTCATCCATGAAACACACTCTGCTTTAGAGCAAGAAGCACGCCCTTGCTTTCTAGAGTCTCTAATAAGACGGGAAACATGAGAGTGCTCAGAACAAAAGAACTGTGTTTCCTACACACACGGACCATATATAGTTCAACTCTGCTTCTGAAACTGATACAAACCACAGGCCCTCTTATATCCAATGCGTTTCAGTTAAGAGCGAGAAACGTGTGAGCTTCGTGTACAATATAGCTTCCTTTGAGCTGAAAAGTGACTGCGTTTACCTGAAACGAAGTCTCGCTTGTAGGAAGACACAGAGCCTGGCATTTAACTCCGTTTCTGAAGGGAAACACACAGCACACTTCTCATCCATGAAACACACTCTGCTTTAGAGCAAGAAGCACGCTCTTGCTTTCTAGAGGCTCTAATAAGGCGGGAAACGTGAGAGTGCTCAGAACAAAAGAACAGTGTTTCCTACACACACGGATCATATCTAGTTCAACTCTGCTTCTGAAACTGATACAAACCACAGGCCCTCTAACATCCAATGCGTTTCAGTTAAGAGCGAGAAACGTGTGAGCTTCGTGTACAATATAGCTTCGTTTGAGCTGAAAAGTGACTGCGTTTACCTGAAACGAAGTCTCGCTTGTAGAAAGACACAGAGCCTGGCATTTAACTCCGTTTCTGAAGGCAAACACACAGCACAATTCTCATCAATGAAACACACTCTGCTTTAGAGCAAGAAGCACGCTCTTGCTTTCAAGGGTCTCTAATAAGGCGGGAAACGTGAGAGTGCTCAGAACAAAAGACAGTGTTTCCTACACACACGTACCATACCTAGTTCAACTCTGCTTCTGAAACTGATACAAACCACAGGCCCTCTAACATCCAATGCGTTTCAGTTAAGAGCGAGAAACGTGTGAGCTTCCTGTACAATATAGCTTCGTTTGAGCTGAAAAGTGACTGCGTTTACCTGAAACGAAGTCTCGCTTGTAGGAAGACACAGAGCCTGGCATTTAACTCCGTTTCTGAAGGGAAACACACAGCACACTTCTCATCCATGAAACACACTCTGCTTTAGAGCAAGAAGCACGCTCTTGCTTTCTAGAGTCTCTAATAAGACGGGAAACATGAGAGTGCTCAGAACAAAAGAACTTTGTTTCCTACACACAAGGACCATATCTAGTTCAACTCTGCTTCTGAAACTGATACAAACCACAGGCCCTCTAACATCCAATGCGTTTCAGTTAAGAGCGAGAAACGTGTGAGCTTCGTGTACAATATAGCTTCCTTTGAGCTGAAAAGTGACTGCGTTTACCTGAAACGAAGTCTCGCTTGAAGGAAGACACAGAGCCTGGCATTTAACTCCGTTTCTGAAGGGAAACACACAGCACACTTCTCATCCATGAAACACACTCTGCATTAGAGCAAGAAGCACGCTCTTGCTTTCTAGAGTCTCTAATAAGGCGGGAAACGTGAGAGTGCTCAGAACAAAAGAACTGTGTTTCCTACACACACGGACCATATCTAGTTCAACTCTGCTTCTGAAACTGATACAAACCACAGGCCCTCTAACATCCAATGCGTTTCAGTTAAGAGCGAGAAATGTGTGAGCTTCGTGTACAATATAGCTTCGTTTGAGCTGAAAAGTGACTGCGTTTACCTGAAACGAAGTCTTGCTTGTAGGAAGACACAGAGCCTGGCATTTACGTTCCTTTCTTAAGGGAAACACACAGCACCGTTCTCATCCATGAAACACACTCTGCTTGAGAGCAAGAAGCACGCACTTTCTTTCTAGAGTCTCTAAAAAGACGGGAAACCTGAGAGTGCTCAGAACAAAAGAACTGTGTTTCCTATACACACGGACCATATCTAGTTCAACTCTGCTTCTGAAACTGATACAAACCACAGGCCCTCTAACATCTAATGCGTTTCAGTTAAGAGCGAGAAACGTGTGAGCTTCGTGTACAATATAGCTTCCTTGGAGCTGAAAAGTGACTGCGTTTACCTGAAACGAAGTCTCGCTTGTAGGAAGACACAGAGCCTGGCATTTAACTCCGTTTCTGAAGGGAAACACACAGCACAGTTCTCATCCATGAAACACACTCTGCTTTAGAGCAAGAAGCACGCTCTTGCTTTCTAGAGTCTCTAATAAGTCGGGAAACGTGAGCGTGCTCAGAACAAAAGAACTCTGTTTCCTACACACACGGATCATATCTAGTTCAACTCTGCTTCTGAAACTGATACAAACCACAGGCCCTCTAACATCCAATGCGTTTCAGTTAAGAGCGAGAAACGTGTGAGCTTCGTTTACAATATAGCTTCCTATGAGCTGAAAAGTGACTGCGTTTACCTGAAATGAAGTCTCGCTTGTAGGAAGACACAGAGCCTGGCATTTAACTCCGTTTCTGAAGGGAAACACACAGCACACTTCTCATCCATGAAACACACTCTGCTTTAGAGCAAGAAGCACGCCCTTGCTTTCTAGAGTCTCTAATAAGACGGGAAACATGAGAGTGCTCAGAACAAAAGAACTGTGTTTCCTACACACACGGACCATATATAGTTCAACTCTGCTTCTGAAACTGATACAAACCACAGGCCCTCTTATATCCAATGCGTTTCAGTTAAGAGCGAGAAACGTGTGAGCTTCGTGTACAATATAGCTTCCTTGGAGCTGAAAAGTGACTGCGTTTACCTGAAACGAAGTCTCGCTTGTTGAAAGACACAGAGCCTGGCATTTAACTCCGCTTCTGAAGGGAAACACACAGCACACTTCTCATCCATGAAACACACTCTGCATTAGAGCAAGAAGCACGCTCTTGCTTTCTAGTGTCTCTAATAAGGCGGGAAACGTGAGAGTGCTCAGAACAAAAGACAGTGTTTCCTACACACGGACCATATCTAGTTCAACTCTGCTTCTGAAACTGATACAAACCACAGGCTCTCTAACATCCAATGCGTTTCAGTTAAGAGCGAGAAACGTGTGAGCTTCGTTTACAATATAGCTTCCTTTGAGCTGAAAAGTGACTGCGTTTACCTGAAACGAAGTCTCGCTTGTTGGAAGACTCAGAGCCTGGCATTTAACTCCGTTTCTGAAGGGAAACACACAGCACAGTTCTCATCCATGAAACACACTCTGCTTTAGAGCAAGAAGCACGCTCTTGCTTTCTAGAGTCTCTAATAAGTCGGGAAACGTGAGCGTGCTCAGAACAAAAGAACTCTGTTTCCTACACACACGGATCATATCTAGTTCAACTCTGCTTCTGAAACTGATACAAACCACAAGCCCTCTAACATCCAGTGCGTTTCAGGTAAGAGCGAGAAACGTGTGAGCTTCGTGTACAATATAGCTTCGTTTGAGCTGAAAAGTGACTGCGTTTACCTGAAACGAAGTCTCGCTTGTAGGAAGACACAGAGCCTGGCATTCAACTCCGTTTCTAAAGGGAAACACACAGCACAGTTCTCATCCATGAAACACACTCTCCTTTAGAGCAAGAAGCACGCTCTTGCTTTCTAGAGGCTCTAATAAGGCGGGAAACGTGAGAGTGCTCAGAACAAAAGAACAGTGTTTCCTACACACACGGATCATATCTAGTTCAACTCTGCTTCTGAAACTGATACAAACCACAGGCCCTCTAACATCCAATGCGTTTCAGTTAAGAGCGAGAAACGTGTGAGCTTCGTTTACAATATAGCTTCCTATGAGCTGAAAAGTGACTGCGTTTACCTGAAATGAAGTCTCGCTTGTAGGAAGACACAGAGCCTGGCATTTAACTCCGTTTCTGAAGGGAAACACACAGCACACTTCTCATCCATGAAACACACTCTGCTTTAGAGCAAGAAGCACGCCCTTGCTTTCTAGAGTCTCTAATAAGACGGGAAACATGAGAGTGCTCAGAACAAAAGAACTGTGTTTCCTACACACACGGACCATATATAGTTCAACTCTGCTTCTGAAACTGATACAAACCACAGGCCCTCTTATATCCAATGCGTTTCAGTTAAGAGCGAGAAACGTGTGAGCTTCGTGTACAATATAGCTTCCTTTGAGCTGAAAAGTGACTGCGTTTACCTGAAACGAAGTCTCGCTTGTTGGAAGACACAGAGCCTGGCATTTAACTCCGTTTCTGAAGGGAAACACACAGCACACTTCTCATCCATGAAACACACTCTGCATTAGAGCAAGAAGCACGCTCTTGCTTTCTAGTGTCTCTAATAAGGCGGGAAACGTGAGAGTGCTCAGAACAAAAGACAGTGTTTCCTACACACGGACCATATCTAGTTCAACTCTGCTTCTGAAACTGATACAAACCACAGTCTCTCTAACATCCAATGCGTTTCAGTTAAGAGCGAGAAACGTGTGAGCTTCGTTTACAATATAGCTTCCTTTGAGCTGAAAAGTGACTGCGTTTACCTGAAACGAAGTCTCGCTTGTTGGAAGACTCAGAGCCTGGCATTTAACTCCGTTTCTGAAGGGAAACACACAGCACAGTTCTCATCCATGAAACACACTCTGCTTTAGAGCAGGAAGCACGCTCTTGCTTTCTTGAGTCTCTAATATGGCGGGAAACGTGAGAGTGCTCAGAACAAAAGAACTGTGTTTCCTACACACACGGACAATATCTAGTTCAACTCTGCTTCTGAAACAGATACAAACCACAGGTCATCTAACATCCAATGCGTTTCAGTTAAGAGCGAGAAACGTGTGAGCTTCCTGTACAATATAGCTTCGTTTGAGCTGAAAAGTGACTGCGTTTACCTGAAACGAAGTCTCGCTTGTAGGAAGACACAGAGCCTGGCATTTAACTCCGTTTCTGAAGGGAAACACACAGCACACTTCTCATCCATGAAACACACTCTGCTTTAGAGCAGGAAGCACGCTCTTGCTTTCTTGAGTCTCTAATATGGCGGGAAACGTGAGAGTGCTCAGAACAAAAGAACTGTGTTTCCTACACACACGGACCATATCTAGTTCAACTCTGCTTCTGAAACAGATACAAACCACAGGCCCTCTAATATCCAATGCGTTTCAGTTAAGAGCGAGAAACGTGTGAGCTTCGTGTACAATACAGCTTCGTTTGAGCTGAAAAGTGACTGTGTTTACCTGAAACGAAGTCTCGCTTGTAGGAAGACACAGAGCCTGGCATTTAACTCCGTTTCTGAAGGGAAAGACACAGCACACTTCTCATCCATGAAACACACTCTGCATTAGAGCAAGAAGCACGCTCTTGCTTTCTAGAGTCTCTAATAAGGCGGGAAACGTGAGAGTGCTCAGAACAAAAGAACTGTGTTTCCTACACACACGGACCATATCTAGTTCAACTCTGCTTCTGAAACTGATACAAACCACAGGCCCTCTAACATCCAATGCGTTTCAGTTAAGAGCGAGAAATGTGTGAGCTTCGTGTACAATATAGCTTCGTTTGAGCTGAAAAGTGACTGCGTTTACCTGAAACGAAGTCTCGCTTGTAGGAAGACACAGAGCCTGGCATTTAACTCCGTTTCTGAAGGGAAACACACAGCACACTTCTCATCCATGAAACACACTCTGCTTTAGAGCAAGAAGCACGCTCTTGCTTTCTAGAGTCTCTAATATGGTGGGAAACGTGAGAGTGCTCAGAACAAAAGAACTCTGTTTCCTACACACACGGACCATATCTAGTTCAACTCTGCTTCTGAAACTGATACAAACCACAGGCCCTCTAACATCCAATGCGTTTCAGTTAAGAGCGAGAAACGTGTGAGCTTCGTGTACAATATAGCTTCCTTGGAGCTGAAAAGTGACTGCGTTTACCTGAAACGAAGTCTCGCTTGTAGGAAGACACAGAGCCTGGCATTTAACTCCGTTTCTGAAGGGAAACACACAGCACAGTTCTCATCCATGAAACACACTCTGCTTTAGAGCAAGAAGCACGCTCTTGCTTTCTAGAGTCTCTAATAAGTCGGGAAACGTGAGCGTGCTCAGAACAAAAGAACTCTGTTTCCTACACACACGGATCATATCTAGTTCAACTCTGCTTCTGAAACTGATACAAACCACAAGCCCTCTAACATCCAATGCGTTTCAGGTAAGAGCGAGAAACGTGTGAGCTTCGTGTACAATATAGCTTCGTTTGAGCTGAAAAGTGACTGCGTTTACCTGAAACGAAGTCTCGCTTGTAGGAAGACACAGAGCCTGGCATTTAACTCCGTTTCTGAAGGGAAACACACAGCACAGTTCTCATCCATGAAACACACTCTGCTTTAGAGCAAGAAGCACGCTCTTGCTTTCTAGAGGCTCTAATAAGGCGGGAAACGTGAGAGTGCTCAGAACAAAAGAACAGTGTTTCCTACACACACGGATCATATCTAGTTCAACTCTGCTTCTGAAACTGATACAAACCACAGGCCCTCTAACATCCAATGCGTTTCAGTTAAGAGCGAGAAACGTGTGAGCTTCGTGTACAATATAGCTTCGTTTGAGCTGAAAAGTGACTGCGTTTACCTGAAACGAAGTCTCGCTTGTAGAAAGACACAGAGCCTGGCATTTAACTCCGTTTCTGAAGGCAAACACACAGCACAATTCTCATCCATGAAACACACTCTGCTTTAGAGCAAGAAGCACGCTCTTGCTTTCTAGGGTCTCTAATAAGGCGGGAAACGTGAGAGTGCTCAGAACAAAAGACAGTGTTTCCTACACACACGGACCATATCTAGTTCAACTCTGCTTCTGAAACTGATACAAACCACAGGCCCTCTAACATCCAATGCGTTTCAGTTAAGAGCGAGAAACGTGTGAGCTTCGTGTACAATATAGCTTCGTTTGAGCTGAAAAGTGACTGCGTTTACCTGAAACGAAGTCTCGCTTGTAGGAAGACACAGAGCCTGGCATTTAACTCCGTTTCTGAAGGGACACACAGCACACTTCTCATCCATGAAACACACTCTGCTTTAGAGCAAGAAGCACGGTCTTGCTTTCTAGAGTCTCTAATAAGACGGGAAACATGAGAGTGCTCAGAACAAAAGAACTTTGTTTCCTACACACACGGACCATATCTAGTTCAACTCTGCTTCTGAAACTGATACAAACCACAGGCCCTCTAACATCCAATGCGTTTCAGTTAAGAGCGAGAAACGTGTGAGCTTCGTGTACAATATAGCTTCCTTGGAGCTGAAAAGTGACTGCGTTTACCTGAAACGAAGTCTCGCTTGTAGAAAGACACAGAGCCTGGCATTTAACTCCGTTTCTGAAGGGAAACACACAGCACAGTTCTCATCCATGAAACACACTCTGCTTTAGAGCAATTAGCACGCTCTTGCTTTCTAGAGTCTCTAATAAGTCGGGAAACGTGAGCGTGCTCAGAACAAAAGAACTCTGTTTCCTACACACACGGATCATATCTAGTTCAACTCTGCTTCTGAAACTGATACAAACCACAAGCCCTCTAACATCCAATGCGTTTCAGGTAAGAGCGAGAAACGTGTGAGCTTCGTGTACAATATAGCTTCGTTTGAGCTGAAAAGTGACTGCGTTTACCTGAAACGAAGTCTCGCTTGTAGGAAGACACAGAGCCTGGCATTTAACTCCGTTTCTGAAGGGAAACACACAGCACAGTTCTCATCCATGAAACACACTCTGCTTTAGAGCAAGAAGCACGCTCTTGCTTTCTAGAGTCTCTTATAAGGTGGGAAATGTGAGAGTGCTCAGAACAAAAGAACAGTGTTTCCTACACACACGGATCATATCTAGTTCAACTCTGCTTCTGAAACTGATACAAACCACAGGCCCTCTAACATCCAATACGTTTCAGTTAAGAGCGAGAAACGTGTGAGCTTCGTGTACAATATAGCTTCGTTTGAGCTGAAAAGTGACTGCGTTTACCTGAAACGAAGTCTCGCTTGTAGAAAGACACAGAGCCTGGCATTTAACTCCGTTTCTGAAGGGAAACACACAGCACAGTTCTCATCCATGAAACACACTCTGCTTTAGAGCAGGAAGCACGCTCTTGCTTTCTTGAGTCTCTAATATGGCGGGAAACGTGAGAGTGCTCAGAACAAAAGAACTGTGTTTCCTACACACACGGACCATATCTAGTTCAACTCTGCTTCTGAAACAGATACAAACCACAGGCCCTCTAATATCCAATGCGTTTCAGTTAAGAGCGAGAAACGTGTGAGCTTCGTGTACAATATAGCTTCCTATGAGCTGAAAAGTGACTGCGTTTACCTGAAATGAAGTCTCGCTTGTAGGAAGACACAGAGCCTGGCATTTAACTCCGTTTCTGAAGGGAAACACACAGCACACTTCTCATCCATGAAACACACTCTGCTTTAGAGCAAGAAGCACGCCCTTGCTTTCTAGAGTCTCTAATAAGACGGGAAACATGAGAGTGCTCAGAACAAAAGAACTGTGTTTCCTACACACACGGACCATATATAGTTCAACTCTGCTTCTGAAACTGATACAAACCACAGGCCCTCTTATATCCAATGCGTTTCAGTTAAGAGCGAGAAACGTGTGAGCTTCGTGTACAATATAGCTTCCTTTGAGCTGAAAAGTGACTGCGTTTACCTGAAACGAAGTCTCGCTTGTTGGAAGACACAGAGCCTGGCATTTAACTCCGTTTCTGAAGGGAAACACACAGCACACTTCTCATCCATGAAACACACTCTGCATTAGAGCAAGAAGCACGCTCTTGCTTTCTAGTGTCTCTAATAAGGCGGGAAACGTGAGAGTGCTCAGAACAAAAGACAGTGTTTCCTACACACGGACCATATCTAGTTCAACTCTGCTTCTGAAACTGATACAAACCACAGTCTCTCTAACATCCAATGCGTTTCAGTTAAGAGCGAGAAACGTGTGAGCTTCGTTTACAATATAGCTTCCTTTGAGCTGAAAAGTGACTGCGTTTACCTGAAACGAAGTCTCGCTTGTTGGAAGACTCAGAGCCTGGCATTTAACTCCGTTTCTGAAGGGAAACACACAGCACAGTTCTCATCCATGAAACACACTCTGCTTTAGAGCAGGAAGCACGCTCTTGCTTTCTTGAGTCTCTAATATGGCGGGAAACGTGAGAGTGCTCAGAACAAAAGAACTGTGTTTCCTACACACACGGACCATATCTAGTTCAACTCTGCTTCTGAAACAGATACAAACCACAGGTCATCTAACATCCAATGCGTTTCAGTTAAGAGCGAGAAACGTGTGAGCTTCCTGTACAATATAGCTTCGTTTGAGCTGAAAAGTGACTGCGTTTACCTGAAACGAAGTCTCGCTTGTAGGAAGACACAGAGCCTGGCATTTAACTCCGTTTCTGAAGGGAAACACACAGCACACTTCTCATCCATGAAACACACTCTGCTTTAGAGCAGGAAGCACGCTCTTGCTTTCTTGAGTCTCTAATATGGCGGGAAACGTGAGAGTGCTCAGAACAAAAGAACTGTGTTTCCTACACACACGGACCATATCTAGTTCAACTCTGCTTCTGAAACAGATACAAACCACAGGCCCTCTAATATCCAATGCGTTTCAGTTAAGAGCGAGAAACGTGTGAGCTTCGTGTACAATATAGCTTCGTTTGAGCTGAAAAGTGACTGTGTTTACCTGAAACGAAGTCTCGCTTGTAGGAAGACACAGAGCCTGGCATTTAACTCCGTTTCTGAAGGGAAAGACACAGCACACTTCTCATCCATGAAACACACTCTGCATTAGAGCAAGAAGCACGCTCTTGCTTTCTAGAGTCTCTAATAAGGCGGGAAACGTGAGAGTGCTCAGAACAAAAGAACTGTGTTTCCTACACACAAGGACCATATCTAGTTCAACTCTGCTTCTGAAACTGATACAAACCACAGGCCCTCTAACATCCAATGCGTTTCAGTTAAGAGCGAGAAATGTGTGAGCTTCGTGTACAATATAGCTTCGTTTGAGCTGAAAAGTGACTGCGTTTACCTGAAACGAAGTCTCGCTTGTAGGAAGACACAGAGCCTGGCATTTAACTCCGTTTCTGAAGGGAAACACACAGCACACTTCTCATCCATGAAACACACTCTGCTTTAGAGCAAGAAGCACGCTCTTGCTTTCTAGAGTCTCTAATAAGTCGGGAAACGTGAGCGTGCTCAGAACAAAAGAACTCTGTTTCCTACACACACGGATCATATCTAGTTCAACTCTGCTTCTGAAACTGATACAAACCACAAGCCCTCTAACATCCAATGCGTTTCAGGTAAGAGCGAGAAACGTGTGAGCTTCGTGTACAATATAGCTTCGTTTGAGCTGAAAAGTGACTGCGTTTACCTGAAACGAAGTCTCGCTTGTAGGAAGACACAGAGCCTGGCATTTAACTCCGTTTCTGAAGGGAAACACACAGCACAGTTCTCATCCATGAAACACACTCTGCTTTAGAGCAAGAAGCACGCTCTTGCTTTCTAGAGGCTCTAATAAGGCGGGAAACGTGAGAGTGCTCAGAACAAAAGAACAGTGTTTCCTACACACACGGATCATATCTAGTTCAACTCTGCTTCTGAAACTGATACAAACCACAGGCCCTCTAACATCCAATGCGTTTCAGTTAAGAGCGAGAAACGTGTGAGCTTCGTGTACAATATAGCTTCGTTTGAGCTGAAAAGTGACTGCGTTTACCTGAAACGAAGTCTCGCTTGTAGAAAGACACAGAGCCTGGCATTTAACTCCGTTTCTGAAGGCAAACACACAGCACAATTCTCATCCATGAAACACACTCTGCTTTAGAGCAAGAAGCACGCTCTTGCTTTCTAGGGTCTCTAATAAGGCGGGAAACGTGAGAGTGCTCAGAACAAAAGACAGTGTTTCCTACACACACGGACCATATCTAGTTCAACTCTGCTTCTGAAACTGATACAAACCACAGGCCCTCTAACATCCAATGCGTTTCAGTTAAGAGCGAGAAACGTGTGAGCTTCGTGTACAATATAGCTTCGTTTGAGCTGAAAAGTGACTGCGTTTACCTGAAACGAAGTCTCGCTTGTAGGAAGACACAGAGCCTGGCATTTAACTCCGTTTCTGAAGGGAAACACACAGCACACTTCTCATCCATGAAACACACTCTGCTTTAGAGCAAGAAGCACGGTCTTGCTTTCTAGAGTCTCTAATAAGACGGGAAACATGAGAGTGCTCAGAACAAAAGAACTTTGTTTCCTACACACAAGGACCATATCTAGTTCAACTCTGCTTCTGAAACTGATACAAACCACAGGCCCTCTAACATCCAATGCGTTTCAGTTAAGAGCGAGAAACGTGTGAGCTTCGTGTACAATATAGCTTCGTTTGAGCTGAAAAGTGACTGCGTTTACCTGAAACGAAGTCTCGCTTGTAGGAAGACACAGAGCCTGGCATTTAACTCCGTTTCTGAAGGGAAAGACACAGCACACTTCTCATCCATGAAACACACTCTGCATTAGAGCAAGAAGCACGCTCTTGCTTTCTAGAGTCTCTAATAAGGCGGGAAACGTGAGCGTGCTCAGAACAAAAGAACTGTATTTCCTACACACACGGACCATATCTAGTTCAACTCTGCTTCTGAAACTGATACAAACCACAGGCCCTCTAAGATCCAATGCGTTTCAGTTAAGAGCGAGAAACGTGTGAGCTTCGTGTACAATATAGCTTCCTTGGAGCTGAAAAGTGACTGCGTTTACCTGAAACGAAGTCTCGCTTGTAGAAAGACACAGAGCCTGGCATTTAACTCCGTTTCTGAAGGCAAACACACAGCACAATTCTCATCCATGAAACACACTCTGCTTTAGAGCAAGAAGCACGCTCTTGCTTTCAAGGGTCTCTAATAAGGCGGGAAACGTGAGAGTGCTCAGAACAAAAGACAGTGTTTCCTACACACACGGACCATACCTAGTTCAACTCTGCTTCTGAAACTGATACAAACCACAGGCCCTCTAACATCCAATGCGTTTCAGTTAAGAGCGAGAAACGTGTGAGCTTCGTGTACAATATAGCTTCCTTTGAGCTGAAAAGTGACTGCGTTTACCTGAAACGAAGTCTCGCTTGTAGGAAGACACAGAGCCTGGCATTTAACTCCGTTTCTGAAGGGAAACACACAGCACACTTCTCATCCATGAAACACACTCTGCTTTAGAGCAAGAAGCACGCTCTTGCTTTCTAGAGTCTCTAATAAGACGGGAAACATGAGAGTGCTCAGAACAAAAGAACTTTGTTTCCTACACACAAGGACCATATCTAGTTCAACTCTGCTTCTGAAACTGATACAAACCACAGGCCCTCTAACATCCAATGCGTTTCAGTTAAGAGCGAGAAACGTGTGAGCTTCGTGTACAATATAGCTTCCTTTGAGCTGAAAAGTGACTGCGTTTACCTGAAACGAAGTCTCGCTTGTAGAAAGACACAGAGCCTGGCATTTAACTCCGTTTCTGAGGGGAAACACACAGCACAGTTCTCATCCATGAAACACACTCTGCTTTAGAGCAAGAAGCACGCTCTTGCTTTCTAGTGTCTCTAATAAGGCGGGAAACGTGAGAGTGCTCAGAACAAAAGACAGTGTTTCCTACACGCACGGACCATATCTAGTTCAACTCTGCTTCTGAAACTGATACAAACCACAGGCCCTCTAACATCCAATGCGTTTCAGTTATGAGCGAGAAATGTGTGAGCTTCGTGTACAATATAGCTTCGTTTGAGCTGAAAAGTGACTGCGTTTACCTGAAACGAAGTCTCGCTTGTAGGAAGACACAGAGCCTGGCATTTAACTCCGTTTCTGAAGGGAAACACACAGCACACTTCTCATCCATGAAACACACTCTGCTTTAGAGCAAGAAGCACGCTCTTGCTTTCTAGAGTCTCTAATAAGGTGGGAAACGTGAGAGTGCTCAGAACAAAAGAACTCTGTTTCCTACACACACGGACCATATCTAGTTCAACTCTGCTTCTGAAACTGATACAAACCACAGGCCCTCTAACATCCAATGCGTTTCAGTTAAGAGCGAGAAACGTGTGAGCTTCGTGTACAATATAGCTTCCTTGGAGCTGAAAAGTGACTGCGTTTACCTGAAACGAAGTCTCGCTTGTAGGAAGACACAGAGCCTGGCATTTAACTCCGTTTCTGAAGGGAAACACACAGCACAGTTCTCATCCATGAAACACACTCTGCTTTAGAGCAAGAGGCACGCTCTTGCTTTCTAGAGTCTCTAATAAGTCGGGAAACGTGAGCGTGCTCAGAACAAAAGAACTCTGTTTCCTACACACACGGATCATATCTAGTTCAACTCTGCTTCTGAAACTTATACAAACCACAAGCCCTCTAACATCCAATGCGTTTCAGTTAAGAGCGAGAAACGTGTGAGCTTCGTTTACAATATAGCTTCCTTTGAGCTGAAAAGTGACTGTGTTTACCTGAAACGAAGTCTCGCTCGTTGGAAGACACAGAGCCTGGCATTTAACTCCGTTTCTAAAGGGAAACACACAGCACAGTTCTCATCCATGAAACATACTCTGCTTTAGAGCTAGAAGCACGCTCTTGCTTTCTAGAGTCTCTAATATGGCAGGAAACGTGAGAGTGCTCAGAACAAAAGAACTGTGTTTCCCACACACACGGATCATATCTAGTTCAACTCTGCTTCTGAAACTGATACAAACCACAGGCCCTCTAACATCCAATGCATTTCAGTTAAGAGCGAGAAACGTGTGAGCTTCGTGTACAATATAGCTTCGTTTGAGCTGAAAAATGACTGCGTTTACCTGAAACGAAGTCTCGCTTGTAGGAAGACACAGAGCCTGGCATTTAACTCCGTTTCTGAAGGGAAACATACAGCACACTTCTCATCCATGAAACACACTCTGCTTTAGAGGAAGAAGCAAGCTCTTGCTTTCTAGATTCTCTAATAAGACGGGAAACATGAGAGTGCTCAGAACAAAAGAACTTTGTTTCCTACACACAAGGACCATATCTAGTTCAACTCTGCTTCTGAAACTGATACAAACCACAGGCCCTCTAACATCCAATGCGTTTCAGTTAAGAGCGAGAAACGTGTGAGCTTCGTGTACAATATAGCTTCCTTGGAGCTGAAAAGTGACTGCGTTTACCTGAAACGAAGTCTCGCTTGTTGGAAGACACAGAGCCTGGCATTTAACTCTGTTTCTGAAGGGAAACACACAGCACAGTTCTCATCCATGAAACACACTTTTCTTTAGAGCAGGAAGCACGCTCTTCCTTTCTAGAGTCTCTAATATGGCAGGAAACGTGAGAGTGCTCAGAACAAAAGAACTGTGTTTCCCACACACACGGATCATATCTAGTTCAACTCTGCTTCTGAAACTGATACAAACCACAGGCCCTCTAACATCCAATGCGTTTCAGTTAAGAGCGAGAAACGTGTGAGCTTCGTGTACAATATAGCTTCGTTTGAGCTGAAAAGTGACTGCGTTTACCTGAAACGAAGTCTCGCTTGTAGAAAGACACAGAGCCTGGCATTTAACTCCGTTTCTGAGGGGAAACACACAGCACAGTTCTCATCCATGAAACACACTCTGCTTTAGAGCAAGAAGCACGCTCTTGCTTTCTAGTGTCTCTAATAAGGCGGGAAACGTGAGAGTGCTCAGAACAAAAGACAGTGTTTCCTACACGCACGGACCATATCTAGTTCAACTCTGCTTCTGAAACTGATACAAACCACAGGCCCTCTAACATCCAATGCTTTTCAGTTAAGAGCGAGAAACGTGTGAGCTTCGTGTACAATATAGCTTCGTTTGAGCTGAAAAGTGACTGCGTTTACCTGAAACGAAGTCTCGCTTGTAGGAAGACACAGAGCCTGGCATTTAACTCCGTTTCTGAAGGGAAACATACAGCACACTTCTCATCCATGAAACACACTCTGCTTTAGAGCAAGAAGCAAGCTCTTGCTTTCTAGAGTCTCTAATAAGACGGGAAACATGAGAGTGCTCAGAACAAAAGAACTTTGTTTCCTACACACAAGGACCATATCTAGTTCAACTCTGCTTCTGAAACTGATACAAACCACAGGCCCTCTAACATCCAATGCTTTTCAGTTAAGAGCGAGAAACGTGTGAGCTTCGTGTACAATATAGCTTCCTTGGAGCTGAAAAGTGACTGTGTTTACCTGAAACGAAGTCTCGCTTGTTGGAAGACACAGAGCCTGGCATTTAACTCTGTTTCTGAAGGGAAACACACAGCACAGTTCTCATCCATGAAACACACTTTGCTTTAGAGCAGGAAGCACGCTCTTCCTTTCTAGAGTATCTAATATGGCGGGAAACGTGAGAGTGCTCAGAACAAAAGAACTGTGTTTCCTACACACACGGACCATATCTAGTTCAACTCTGCTTCTGAAACTGATACAAACCACAGGCCCTCTAATATCCAATGCGTTTCAGTTAAGAGCGAGAAACGTGTGAGCTTCGTGTACAATATAGCTTCCTTGGAGCTGAAAAGTGACTGCGTTTACCTGAAACGAAGTCTCGCTTGTAGGAAGACACAGAGCCTGGCATTTAACTCCGTTTCTGAAGGGAAACACACAGCACAGTTCTCATCCATGAAACACACTCTGCTTTAGAGCAAGAAGCACGCTCTTGCTTTCTAGAGTCTCTAATAAGGCGGGAAACGTGAGCGTGCTCAGAACAAAAGAACTCTGTTTCCTACACACACGGATCATATCTAGTTCAACTCTGCTTCTGAAACTGATACAAACCACAAGCCCTCTAAAATCCAATGCATTTCAGGTAAGAGCGAGAAACGTGTGAGCTTCGTGTACAATATAGCTTCGTTTGAGCTGAAAAGTGACTGCGTTTACCTGAAACGAAGTCTCGCTTGTAGGAAGACACAGAGCCTGGCATTTAACTCCGTTTCTGAAGGGAAACACACAGCACACTTCTCATCCATGAAACACACTCTGCTTTAGAGCAAGAAGCACGCTCTTGTTTCTAGAGGCTCTAATAAGGCGGGAAACGTGAGAGTGCTCAGAACAAAAGAACAGTGTTTCCTACACACACGGATCATATCTAGTTCAACTCTGCTTCTGAAACTGATACAAACCACAGGCCCTCTAACATCCAATGCGTTTCAGTTAAGAGCGAGAAACGTGTGAGCTTCGTGTACAATATAGCTTCGTTTGAGCTGAAAAGTGACTGCGTTTACCTGAAACGAAGTCTCGCTTGTAGAAAGACACAGAGCCTGGCATTTAACTCCGTTTCTGAAGGCAAACACACAGCACAATTCTCATCCATGAAACACACTCTGCTTTAGAGCAAGAAGCACGCTCTTGCTTTCTAGGGTCTCTAATAAGGCGGGAAACGTGAGAGTGCTCAGAACAAAAGACAGTGTTTCCTACACACACGGACCATATCTAGTTCAACTCTGCTTCTGAAACTGATACAAACCACAGGCCCTCTAACATCCAATGCGTTTCAGTTAAGAGCGAGAAACGTGTGAGCTTCGTGTACAATATAGCTTCGTTTGAGCTGAAAAGTGACTGCGTTTACCTGAAACGAAGTCTCGCTTGTAGAAAGACACAGAGCCTGGCATTTAACTCCGTTTCTGAAGGGAAACACACAGCACACTTCTCATCCATGAAACACACTCTGCTTTAGAGCAAGAAGCACGCTCTTGCTTTCTAGAGTCTCTAATAAGACGGGAAACATGAGAGTGCTCAGATCAAAAGAACTTTGTTTCCTACACACAAGGACCATATCTAGTTCAACTCTGCTTCTGAAACTGATACAAACCACAGGCCCTCTAACATCCAATGCGTTTCAGTTAAGAGCGAGAAACGTGTGAGCTTCGTGTACAATATAGCTTCGTTTGAGCTGAAAAGTGACTGCGTTTACCTGAAACGAAGTCTCGCTTGTAGGAAGACACAGAGCCTGGCATTTAACTCTGTTTCTGAAGGGAAACACACAGCACAGTTCTCATCCATGAAACACACTTTGCTTTAGAGCAGGAAGCACGCTCTTGCTTTCTAGAGTCTCTAATATGGCGGGAAACGTGAGAGTGCTCAGAACAAAAGAACTGTGTTTCCTACACACACGGACCATATCTAGTTCAACTCTGATTCTGAAACTGATACAAACCACAGGCCCTCTAATATCCAATGCGTTTCAGTTAAGAGCGAGAAACGTGTGAGCTTCGTTTACAATATAGATTCCTTTGAGCTGAAAAGTGACTGTGTTTACCTGAAATGATGTCTCGCTCGTTGGAAGACACAGAGCCTGGCATTTAACTCCGTTTCTAAAGGGAAACACACAGCACAGTTCTCATCCATGAAACACACTCTGCTTTAGAGCTAGAAGCACGCTCTTGCTTTCTAGAGTCTCTAATAAGGCGGGAAACGTGAGAGTGCTCAGAACAAAAGAACAGTGTTTCCCACACACACGGATCATATCTAGTTCAACTCTGCTTCTGAAACTGATACAAACCACAGGCCCTCTAACATCCAATGCGTTTCAGTTAAGAGCGAGAAACGTGTGAGCTTCGTGTACAATATAGCTTCGTTTGAGCTGAAAAGTGACTGCGTTTACCTGAAACGAAGTCTCGCTTGTAGAAAGACACAGAGCCTGGCATTTAACTCCGTTTCTGAAGGGAAACACACAGCACAGTTCTCATCCATGAAACACACTCTGCTTTAGAGCAAGAAGCACGCTCTTGCTTTCTAGTGTCTCTAATAAGGCGGGAAACGTGAGAGTGCTCAGAACAAAAGACAGATTTTCCTACACACACGGACCATATCTAGTTCAACTCTGCTTCTGAAACTGATACAAACCACAGGCCCTCTAACATCCAATGCGTTTCAGTTAAGAGCGAGAAACGTGTGAGCTTCGTGTACAATATAGCTTCGTTTGAGCTGAAAAGTGACTGCGTTTACCTGAAACGAAGTCTCGCTTGTAGATAGACACAGAGCCTGGCATTTAACTCCGTTTCTGAAGGGAAACACACAGCACACTTCTCATCCATGAAACACACTCTGCATTAGAGCAAGAAGCACGCTCTTTCTTTCTAGAGTCTCTAATAAGGCGGGAAACGTGAGAGTGCTCAGAACAAAAGAACTGTGTTTCCTACACACACGGACCATATCTAGTTCAACTCTGCTTCTGAAACTGATACAAACCACAGGCCCTCTAACATCCAATGCGTTTCAGTTATGAGCGAGAAATGTGTGAGCTTCGTGTACAATATAGCTTCGTTTGAGCTGAAAAGTGACTGCGTTTACCTGAAACGAAGTCTCGCTTGTAGGAAGACACAGAGCCTGGCATTTAACTCCGTTTCTGAAGGGAAACACACAGCACACTTCTCATCCATGAAACACACTCTGCTTTAGAGCAAGAAGCACGCTCTTGCTTTCTAGAGTCTCTAATAAGAAGGGAAACATGAGAGTGCTCAGAACAAAAGAACTTTGTTTCCTACACACAAGGACCATATTTAGTTCAACTCTGCTTCTGAAACTGATACAAACCACAGGCCCTCTAACATCCAATGCGTTTCAGTTAAGAGCGAGAAACGTGTGAGCTTCGTGTACAATATAGCTTCGTTTGAGCTGAAAAGTGACTGCGTTTACCTGAAACGAAGTCTCGCTTGTTGGAAGACACAGAGCCTGGCATTTAACTCTGTTTCTGAAGGGAAACACACAGCACAGTTCTCATCCATGAAACACACTTTGCTTTAGAGCAGGAAGCACGCTCTTGCTTTCTAGAGTCTCTAATATGGCGGGAAACGTGAGAGTGCTCAGAACAAAAGAACTGTGTTTCCTACACACACGGACCATATCTAGTTCAACTCTGATTCTGAAACTGATACAAACCACAGGCCCTCTAATATCCAATGCGTTTCAGTTAAGAGCGAGAAACGTGTGAGCTTCGTTTACAATATAGCTTCCTTTGAGCTGAAAAGTGACTGTGTTTACCTGAAACGATGTCTTGCTCGTTTGAAGACACAGAGCCTGGCATTTAACTCCGTTTCTGAAGGGAAACACACAGCACAGTTCTCATCCATGAAACACACTCTGCTTTAGAGCAAGAAGCACGCTCTTGCTTTCTAGTGTCTCTAATAAGGCGGGAAACGTGAGAGTGCTCAGAACAAAAGACAGTGTTTCCTACACGCACGGACCATATCTAGTTCAACTCTGCTTCTGAAACTGATACAAACCACAGGCCCTCTAACATCCAATGCTTTTCAGTTAAGAGCGAGAAACGTGTGAGCTTCGTGTACAATATAGCTTCGTTTGAGCTGAAATGTGACTGCGTTTACCTGAAACGAAGTCTCGCTTGTAGGAAGACACAGAGCCTGGCATTTAACTCCGTTTCTGAAGGGAAACACACAGCACACTTCTCATCCATGAAACACACTCTGCTTTAGAGCAAGAAGCACGCTCTTGCTTTCTAGAGTCTCTAATAAGACGGGAAACATGAGAGTGCTCAGAACAAAAGAACTTTGTTTCCTACACACAAGGACCATATCTAGTTCAACTCTGCTTCTGAAACTGATACAAACCACAGGCCCTCTAACATCCAATGCGTTTCAGTTAAGAGCGAGAAACATGTGAGCTTCGTGTACAATATAGCTTCGTTTGAGCTGAAAAGTGACTGCGTTTACCTGAAACGAAGTCTCGCTTGTAGGAAGACACAGAGCCTGGCATTTAACTCCGTTTCTGAAGGGAAACACACAGCACAGTTCTCATCCATGAAACACACTCTGCTTTAGAGCAACAAGCACGTTCTTGCTTTCTAGAGGCTCTAATAAGGCGGGAAACGTGAGAGTGCTCAGAACAAAAGAACAGTGTTTCCCACACACACGGATCATATCTAGTTCAACTCTGCTTCTGAAACTGATACAAACCACAGGCCCTCTAACATCCAATGCGTTTCAGTTAAGAGCGAGAAACGTGTGAGCTTCGTGTACAATATAGCTTCCTTTGAGCTGAAAAGTGACTGCGTTTACCTGAAACGAAGTCTCGCTTGTAGAAAGACACAGAGCCTGGCATTTAACTCCGTTTCTGAAGGGAAACACACAGCACAGTTCTCATCCATGAAACACACTCTGCTTTAGAGCAAGAAGCACGCTCTTGCTTTCTAGTGTCTCTAATAAGGCGGGAAACGTGAGAGTGCTCAGAACAAAAGACAGTGTTTCCTACACACACGGACCATATCTAGTTCAACTCTGCTTCTGAAACTGATACAAACCACAGGCCCTCTAACATCCAATGCGTTTCAGTTAAGAGCGAGAAACGTGTTTGCTTCGTGTACAATATAGCTTCGTTTGAGCTGAAAAGTGACTGCGTTTACCTGAAACGAAGTCTCGCTTGTAGAAAGACACAGAGCCTGGCATTTAACTCCGTTTCTGAAGGGAAACACACAGCACACTTCTCATCCATGAAACACACTCTGCATTAGAGCAAGAAGCACTCTCTTTCTTTCTAGAGTCTCTAATAAGCCGGGAAACGTGAGAGTGCTCAGAACAAAAGAACTGTGTTTCCTACACACACGGACCATATCTAGTTCAACTCTGCTTCTGAAACTGATACAAACCACAGGCCCTCTAACATCCAATGCGTTTCAGTTAAGAGCGAGAAACGTGTGAGCTTCGTGTACAATATAGCTTTGTTTGAGCTGAAAAGTGACTGCGTTTACCTGAAACGAAGTCTCGCTTGTTGGAAGACACAGAGCCTGGCATTTAACTCTGTTTCTGAAGGGAAACACACAGCACAGTTCTCATCCATGAAACACACTTTGCTTTAGAGCAGGAAGCACGCTCTTGCTTTCTAGAGTCTCTAATATGGCGGGAAACGTGAGAGTGCTCAGAACAAAATAACTGTGTTTCCTACACACACGGACCATATCTAGTTCAACTCTGATTCTGAAACTGATACAAACCACAGGCCCTCTAATATCCAATGCGTTTCAGTTAAGAGCGAGAAACGTGTGAGCTTCGTTTACAATATAGCTTCCTTTGAGCTGAAAAGTGACTGCGTTTACCTGAAACGAAGTCTCGCTTGTAGAAAGACACAGAGCTTGGCATTTAACTCCGTTTCTGAAGGGAAACACACAGCACAGTTCTCATCCATGAAACACACTCTGCTTTAGAGCAAGAAGCACGCTCTTGCTTTCTAGAGACTCTAATAAGACGGGAAACATGATAGTGCTCAGAACAAAAGAACTTTGTTTCCTACACACAAGGACCATATCTAGTTCAACTCTGCTTCTGAAACTGATACAAACCACAGGCCCTCTAACATCCAATGCGTTTCAGTTAAGAGCAAGAAACGTGTGAGCTTCGTGTACAATATAGCTTCGTTTGAGCTGAAAAGTGACTGCGTTTACCTGAAACGAAGTCTCGCTTGTTGGAAGACACAGAGCCTGGCATTTAACTCTGTTTCTGAAGGGAAACACACAGCACAGTTCTCATCCATGAAACACACTTTGCTTTAGAGCAGGAAGCACGCTCTTGCTTTCTAGAGTCTCTAATATGGCGGGAAACGTGAGAGTGCTCAGAACAAAATAACTGTGTTTCCTACACACACGGACCATATCTAGTTCAACTCTGCTTCTGAAACTGATACAAACCACAGGCCCTCTAATATCCAATGCGTTTCAGTTAAGAGCGAGAAACGTGTGAGCTTCGTTTACAATATAGCTTCCTTTGAGCTGAAAAGTGACTGTGTTTACCTGAAACGAAGTCTCGCTCGTTGGAAGACACAGAGCCTGGCATTTAACTCCGTTTCTAAAGTGAAACACACAGCACAGTTCTCATCCATGAAACATACTCTGCTTTAGAGCTAGAAGCACGCTCTTGCTTTCTAGAGTCTCTAATATGGCGGGAAACGTGAGAGTGCTCAGAACAAAAGAACTGTGTTTCCTACACACACGCATCATATCTAGTTCAACTCTGCTTCTGAAACTGATACAAACCACAGGCCCTCTATCATCCAATGTGTTTCAGTTAAGAGCGAGAAACGTGTGAGCTTCGTGTACAATATAGCTTCGTTTGAGCTGAAAAGTGACTGCGTTTACCTGAAACGAAGTCTCGCTTGTATGAAGACACAGAGCCTGGCATTTAACTCCCTTTCTGAAGGGAAACACACAGCACAGTTCTCATCCATGAAACACACTATGCTTTAGAGCAACAAGCACGTTCTTGCTTTCTAGAGGCTCTAATAAGGCGGGAAACGTGAGAGTGCTCAGTACAAAAGAACAGTGTTTCCCACACACACGGATCATATCTAGTTCAACTCTGCTTCTGAAACTGATACAAACCACAGGCCTTCTAACATCCAATGCGTTTCAGTTAAGAGCGAGAAACGTGTGAGCTTCGTGTACAATATAGCTTCGTTTGAGCTGAAAAGTGACTGCATTTACCTGAAACGAAGTCTCGCTTGTAGAAAGACACAGAGCCTGGCATTTAACTCCGTTTCTGAAAGGAAACACACAGCAAAGTTCTCATCCATAAAACACACTCTGCTTTAGAGCAAGAAGCACGCTCTTGCTTTCTAGTGTCTCTAATAAGGCGGGAAACGTGAGAGTGCTCAGAACAAAAGACAGTGTTTCCTACACACACGGACCATATCTAGTTCAACTCTGCTTCTGAAACTGATACAAACCACAGGCCCTCTAACATCCAATGCGTTTCAGTTAAGAGCGAGAAACGTGTGAGCTTCGTGTACAATATAGCTTCGTTTGAGCTGAAAAGTGACTGCGTTTACCTGAAACGAAGTCTCGCTTGTAGAAAGACACAGAGCCTGGCATTTAACTCCGTTTCTGAAGGGAAACACACAGCACACTTCTCATCCATGAAACACACTCTGCATTAGAGCAAGAAGCACGCTCTTTCTTTCTAGAGTCTCTATTAAGGCGGGAAACGTGAGAGTGCTCAGAACAAAAGAACTGTGTTTCCTACACACATGGACCATATCTAGTTCAACTCTGCTTCTGAAACTGATACAAACCACAGGCCCTCTAACATCCAATGCGTTTCAGTTATGAGCGAGAAATGTGTGAGCTTCGTGTACAATATAGCTTCGTTTGAGCTGAAAAGTGACTGCGTTTACCTGAAACGAAGTCTCGCTTGTAGGAAGACACAGAGCCTGGCATTTAACTCCGTTTCTGAAGGGAAACACACAGCACAGTTCTCATCCATGAAACACACTCTGCTTTAGAGCAAGAAGCACGCTCTTGCTTTCTAGAGTCTCTAATAAGGCGGGAAACGTGAGCGTGCTCAGAACAAAAGAACTCTGTTTCCTACACACACGGATCATATCTAGTTCAACTCTGCTTCTGAAACGGATACAAACCACAAGCCCTCTAACATCCAATGCGTTTCAGGTAAGAGCGAGAAACGTGTGAGCTTCGTGTACAATATAGCTTCGTTTGAGCAGAAAAGTGACTGCGTTTACCTGAAACGAAGTCTCGCTTGTAGGAAGACACAGAGCCTGGCATTTAACTCCGTTTCTGAAGGGAAACACACAGCACAGTTCTCATCCATGAAACACACTCTGCTTTAGAGCAAGAAGCACGCTCTTGCTTTCTAGAGGCTCTAATAAGGCAGGAAACGTGAGAGTGCTCAGAACAAAAGAACAGTGTTTCCTACACACACGGATCATATCTAGTTCAACTCTGCTTCTGAAACTGATACAAACCACAGGCCCTAACATCCATTGCGTTTCAGTTAAGAGCGAGAAACGTGTGAGCTTCGTGTACAATATAGCTTCGTTTGAGCTGAAAAGTGACTGCGTTTACCTGAAACGAAGTCTCGCTTGTAGAAAGACACAGAGCCTGGCATTTAACTCCGTTTCTGAAGGGAAACACACAGCACAATTCTCATCCATGAAACACACTCTGCTTTAGAGCAAGAAGCACGCTCTTGCTTTCTAGGGTCTCTAATAAGGCGGGAAACGTGAGAGTGCTCAGAACAAAAGACAGAGTTTCCTACACACACGGACCATATGTAGTTCAACTCTGCTTCTGAAACTGATACAAACCACAGGCCCTCTAACATCCATTGCGTTTCAGTTAAGAGCGAGAAACGTGTGAGCTTCGTGTACAATATAGCTTCGTTTGAGCTGAAAAGTGACTGCGTTTACCTGAAACGAAGTCTCGCTTGTAGGAAGACACAGAGCCTGGCATTTAACTCCGTTTCTGAAGGGAAACACACAGCACACTTCTCATCCATGAAACACACTCTGCTTTAGAGCAAGAAGCACGCTCTTGCTTTCTAGAGTCTCTAATAAGACGGGAAACATGAGAGTGCTCAGAACAAAAGAACTTTGTTTCCTACACACAAGGACCATATCTAGTTCAACTCTGCTTCTGAAACTGATACAAACCACAGGCCCTCTAACATCCAATGCGTTTCAGTTATGAGCGAGAAATGTGTGAGCTTCGTGTACAATATAGCTTCGTTTGAGCTGAAAAGTGACTGCGTTTACCTGAAACGAAGTCTCGCTTGTAGGAAGACACAGAGCCTGGCATTTAACTCCGTTTCTGAAGGGAAACACACAGCACAGTTCTCATCCATGAAACACACTCTGCTTTAGAGCAAGAAGCACGCTCTTGCTTTCTAGAGTCTCTAATAAGGCGGGAAACGTGAGCGTGCTCAGAACAAAAGAACTCTGTTTCCTACACACACGGATCATATCTAGTTCAACTCTGCTTCTGAAACTGATACAAACCACAAGCCCTCTAACATCCAATGCGTTTCAGGTAAGAGCGAGAAACGTGTGAGCTTCGTGTACAATATAGCTTCGTTTGAGCAGAAAAGTGACTGCGTTTACCTGAAACGAAGTCTCGCTTGTAGGAAGACACAGAGCCTGGCATTTAACTCCGTTTCTGAAGGGAAACACACAGCACAGTTCTCATCCATGAAACACACTCTGCTTTAGAGCAAGAAGCACGCTCTTGCTTTCTAGAGGCTCTAATAAGGCAGGAAACGTGAGAGTGCTCAGAACAAAAGAACAGTGTTTCCTACACACACGGATCATATCTAGTTCAACTCTGCTTCTGAAACTGATACAAACCACAGGCCCTAACATCCATTGCGTTTCAGTTAAGAGCGAGAAACGTGTGAGCTTCGTGTAAAATATAGCTTCGTTTGAGCTGAAAAGTGACTGCGTTTACCTGAAACGAAGTCTCGCTTGTAGAAAGACACAGAGCCTGGCATTTAACTCCGTTTCTGAAGGGAAACACACAGCACAATTCTCATCCATGAAACACACTCTGCTTTAGAGCAAGAAGCACGCTCTTGCTTTCTAGGGTCTCTAATAAGGCGGGAAACGTGAGAGTGCTCAGAACAAAAGACAGTGTTTCCTACACACACGGACCATATGTAGTTCAACTCTGCTTCTGAAACTGATACAAACCACAGGCCCTCTAACATCCATTGCGTTTCAGTTAAGAGCGAGAAACGTGTGAGCTTCGTGTACAATATAGCTTCGTTTGAGCTGAAAAGTGACTGCGTTTACCTGAAACGAAATCTCGCTTGTAGGAAGACACAGAGCCTGGCATTTAACTCCGTTTCTGAAGGGAAACACACAGCACACTTCTCATCCATGAAACACACTCTGCTTTAGAGCAAGAAGCACGCTCTTGCTTTCTAGAGTCTCTAATAAGACGGGAAACATGAGAGTGCTCAGAACAAAAGAACTTTGTTTCCTACACACAAGGACCATATCTAGTTCAACTCTGCTTCTGAAGCTGATACAAACCACAGGCCCTCTAACATCCAATGCGTTTCAGTTAAGAGCGAGAAACGTGTGAGCTTCGTGTACAATATAGCTTCGTTTGAGCTGAAAAGTGACTGCGTTTACCTGAAACGAAGTCTCGCTTGTAGGAAGACACAGAGCCTGGCATTTAACTCTGTTTCTGAAGGGAAACACACAGCACAGTTCTCATCCATGAAACACACTTTGCTTTAGAGCAGGAAGCACGCTCTTGCTTTCTAGAGTCTCTAATATGGCGGGAAACATGAGAGTGCTCAGAACAAAAGAACTGTGTTTCCTACACACACGGACCATATCTAGTTCAACTCTGATTCTGAAAATGATACAAACCGCAGGCCCTCTAATATCCAATGCGTTTCAGTTAAGAGCGAGAAACGTGTGAGCTTCGTTTACAATATAGCTTCCTTTGAGCTGAAAAGTGACTGTGTTTACCTGAAACGAAGTCTCGCTCGTTGGAAGACACAGAGCCTGGCATTTAACTCCGTTTCTAAAGGGAAACACACAGCACAGTTCTCATCCATGAAACATACTCTGCTTTAGAGCTAGAAGCACGCTCTTGCTTTCTAGAGTCTCTAATATGGCAGGAAACGTGAGAGTGCTCAGAACAAAAGAACTGTGTTTCCCACACACACGGATCATATCTAGTTCAACTCTGCTTCTGAAACTGATACAAACCACAGGCCCTCTAACATCCAATGCGTTTCAGTTAAGAGCGAGAAACATGTGAGCTTCGTGTACAATATAGCTTCCTTTGAGGTGAAAAGTGACTGCGTTTACCTGAAACGAAGTCTCGCTTGTAGAAAGACACAGAGCCTGGCATTTAACTCCGTTTCTGAAGGGAAACACACAGCACAGTTCTCATCCATGAAACACACTCTGCTTTAGAGCAAGAAGCACGCTCTTGCTTTCTAGTGTCTCTAATAAGGCGGGAAACGTGAGAGAGCTCAGAACAAAAGACAGTGTTTCCTACACGCACGGACCATATCTAGTTCAACTCTGCTTCTGAAACTGATACAAACCACAGGCCCTCTAACATCCAATGCTTTTCAGTTAAGAGCGAGAAACGTGTGAGCTTCGTGTACAATATAGCTTCGTTTGAGCTGAAAAGTGACTGCGTTTACCTGAAACGAAGTCTCGCTTGTTGGAAGACACAGAGCCTGGCATTTAACTCTGTTTCTGAAGGGAAACACACAGCACAGTTCTCATCCATTAAACACACTTTGCTTTAGAGCAGGAAGCACGCTCTTGCTTTCTAGAGTCTCTAATAAGGCGGGAAACGTGAGAGTGCTCAGAACAAAAGAACTGTGTTTCCTACACACACGGACCATATCTAGTTCAACTCTGATTCTGAAACTGATACAAACCACAGGCCCTCTAATATCCAATGCGTTTCAGTTAAGAGCGAGAAACGTGTGAGCTTCGTTTACAATATAGCTTCCTTTGAGCTGAAAAGTGACTGTGTTTACCTGAAACGAAGTCTCGCTCGTTGGAAGACACAGAGCCTGGCATTTAACTCCGTTTCTAAAGGGAAACACACAGCACAGTTCTCATCCATGAAACATACTCTGCTTTAGAGCTAGAAGCACGCTCTTGCTTTCTAGAGTCTCTAATATGGCGGGAAACGTGAGAGTGCTCAGAACAAAAGAACTGTGTTTCCTATACACACGCACCATATCTAGTTCAACTCTGCTACTGAAACTGATACAAACCACAGGCCCTGTAACATCCAATGTGTTTCAGATAAGAGCGAGAAACGTGTGAGCTTCGTGTACAATATAGCTTTGTTTGAGCTGAAAAGTGACTGCGTTTACCTGAAACGAAGTCTCGCTTGTAGGAAGACACAGAGCCTGGCATTTAACTCCGTTTCTGAAGGGAAACACACAGCACAGTTCTCATCCATGAAACACACTCTGCTTTAGAGCAAGAAGCACGCTCTTGCTTTCTAGTGTCTCTAATAAGGCGGGAAACGTGAGAGTGCTCAGAACAAAAGACAGTGTTTCCTACACACACGGACCATATCTAGTTCAACTCTGCTTCTGAAACTGATACAAACCACAGGCCCTCTAACATCCAATGCGTTTCAGTTAAGAGCGAGAAACGTGTGAGCTTCGTGTACAATATAGCTTCGTTTGAGCTGAAAAGTGACTGCGTTTACCTGAAACGAAGTCTCGCTTGTAGAAAGACACAGAGCCTGGCATTTAACTCCGTTTCTGAAGGGAAACACACAGCACACTTCTCATCCATGAAACACACTCTGCATTAGAGCAAGAAGCACGCTCTTTCTTTCTAGAGTCTCTAATAAGGCGGGAAACGTGAGAGTGCTCAGAACAAAAGAACTGTGTTTCCTACACACACGGACCATATCTAGTTCAACTCTGCTTCTGAAACTGATACAAACCACAGGCCCTCTAACATCCAATGCGTTTCAGTTATGAGCGAGAAATGTGTGAGCTTCGTGTACAATATAGCTTCGTTTGAGCTGAAAAGTGACTGCGTTTACCTGAAACGAAGTCTCGCTTGTAGGAAGACACAGAGCCTGGCATTTAACTCCGTTTCTGAAGGGAAACACACAGCACAGTTCTCATCCATGAAACACACTCTGCTTTAGAGCAAGAAGCACGCTCTTGCTTTCTAGAGTCTCTAATAAGGCGGGAAACGTGAGCGTGCTCAGAACAAAAGAACTCTGTTTCCTACACACACGGATCATATCTAGTTCAACTCTGCTTCTGAAACGGATACAAACCACAAGCCCTCTAACATCCAATGCGTTTCAGGTAAGAGCGAGAAACGTGTGAGCTTCGTGTACAATATAGCTTCGTTTGAGCAGAAAAGTGACTGCGTTTACCTGAAACGAAGTCTCGCTTGTAGGAAGACACAGAGCCTGGCATTTAACTCCGTTTCTGAAGGGAAACACACAGCACAGTTCTCATCCATGAAACACACTCTGCTTTAGATCAAGAAGCACGCTCTTGCTTTCTAGAGGCTCTAATAAGGCAGGAAACGTGAGAGTGCTCAGAACAAAAGAACAGTGTTTCCTACACACACGGATCATATCTAGTTCAACTCTGCTTCTGAAACTGATACAAACCACAGGCCCTAACATCCATTGCGTTTCAGTTAAGAGCGAGAAACGTGTGAGCTTCGTGTACAATATAGCTTCGTTTGAGCTGAAAAGTGACTGCGTTTACCTGAAACGAAGTCTCGCTTGTAGAAAGACACAGAGCCTGGCATTTAACTCCGTTTCTGAAGGGAAACACACAGCACAATTCTCATCCATGAAACACACTCTGCTTTAGAGCAAGAAGCACGCTCTTGCTTTCTAGGGTCTCTAATAAGGCGGGAAACGTGAGAGTGCTCAGAACAAAAGACAGTGTTTCCTACACACACGGACCATATGTAGTTCAACTCTGCTTCTGAAACTGATACAAACCACAGGCCCTCTAACATCCATTGCGTTTCAGTTAAGAGCGAGAAACGTGTGAGCTTCGTGTACAATATAGCTTCGTTTGAGCTGAAAAGTGACTGCGTTTACCTGAAACGAAGTCTCGCTTGTAGGAAGACACAGAGCCTGGCATTTAACTCCGTTTCTGAAGGGAAACACACAGCACACTTCTCATCCATGAAACACACTCTGCTTTAGAGCAAGAAGCACGCTCTTGCTTTCTAGAGTCTCTAATAAGACGGGAAACATGAGAGTGCTCAGAACAAAAGAACTTTGTTTCCTACACACAAGGACCATATCTAGTTCAACTCTGCTTCTGAAACTGATACAAACCACAGGCCCTCTAACATCCAATGCGTTTCAGTTATGAGCGAGAAATGTGTGAGCTTCGTGTACAATATAGCTTCGTTTGAGCTGAAAAGTGACTGCGTTTACCTGAAACGAAGTCTCGCTTGTAGGAAGACACAGAGCCTGGCATTTAACTCCGTTTCTGAAGGGAAACACACAGCACAGTTCTCATCCATGAAACACACTCTGCTTTAGAGCAAGAAGCACGCTCTTGCTTTCTAGAGTCTCTAATAAGGCGGGAAACGTGAGCGTGCTCAGAACAAAAGAACTCTGTTTCCTACACACACGGATCATATCTAGTTCAACTCTGCTTCTGAAACTGATACAAACCACACGCCCTCTAACATCCAATGCGTTTCAGGTAAGAGCGAGAAACGTGTGAGCTTCGTGTACAATATAGCTTCGTTTGAGCAGAAAAGTGACTGCGTTTACCTGAAACGAATTCTCGCTTGTAGGAAGACACAGAGCCTGGCATTTAACTCCGTTTCTGAAGGGAAACACACAGCACAGTTCTCATCCATGAAACACACTCTGCTTTAGAGCAAGAAGCACGCTCTTGCTTTCTAGAGGATCTAATAAGGCAGGAAACGTGAGAGTGCTCAGAACAAAAGAACAGTGTTTCCTACACACACGGATCATATCTAGTTCAACTCTGCTTCTGAAACTGATACAAACCACAGGCCCTAACATCCATTGCGTTTCAGTTAAGAGCGAGAAACGTGTGAGCTTCGTGTAAAATATAGCTTCGTTTGAGCTGAAAAGTGACTGCGTTTACCTGAAACGAAGTCTCGCTTGTAGAAAGACACAGAGCATGGCATTTAACTCCGTTTCTGAAGGGAAACACACAGCACAATTCTCATCCATGAAACACACTCTGCTTTAGAGCAAGAAGCACGCTCTTGCTTTCTAGGGTCTCTAATAAGGCGGGAAACGTGAGAGTGCTCAGAACAAAAGACAGTGTTTCCTACACACACGGACCATATGTAGTTCAACTCTGCTTCTGAAACTGATACAAACCACAGGCCCTCTAACATCCATTGCGTTTCAGTTAAGAGCGAGAAACATGTGAGCTTCGTGTACAATTTAGCTTCGTTTGAGCTGAAAAGTGACTGCGTTTACCTGAAACGAAGTCTCGCTTGTAGGAAGACACAGAGCCTGGCATTTAACTCCGTTTCTGAAGGGAAACACACAGCACACTTCTCATCCATGAAACACACTCTGCTTTAGAGCAAGAAGCACGCTCTTGCATTCTAGAGTCTCTAATAAGACGGGAAACATGAGAGTGCTCAGAACAAAAGAACTTTGTTTCCTACACACAAGGACCATATCTAGTTCAACTCTACTTCTGAAACTGATACAAACCACAGGCCCTCTAACATCCAATGCGTTTCAGTTAAGAGCGAGAAACGTGTGAGCTTCGTGTACAATATAGCTTCGTTTGAGCTGAAAAGTGACTGCGTTTACCTGAAACGAAGTCTCGCTTGTAGGAAGACACAGAGCCTGGCATTTAACTCTGTTTCTGAAGGGAAACACACAGCACAGTTCTCATTCCTTGAAACACACTTTGCTTTAGAGCAGGAAGCACGCTCTTGCTTTCTAGAGTCTCTAATATGGCGGGAAACGTGAGAGTGCTCAGAACAAAAGAACTGTGTTTCCTACACACACGGACCATATCTAGTTCAACTCTGATTCTGAAAATGATACAAACCACAGGCCCTCTAATATCCAATGCGTTTCAGTTAAGAGCGAGAAACGTGTGAGCTTCGTTTACAATATAGCTTCCTTTGAGCTGAAAAGTGACTGTGTTTACCTGAAACGAAGTCTCGCTCCTTGGAAGACACAGAGCCTGGCATTTAACTCCGTTTCTAAAGGGAAACACACAGCACAGTTCTCATCCATGAAACATACTCTGCTTTAGAGCTAGAAGCACGCTCTTGCTTTCTAGAGTCTCTAATATGGCAGGAAACGTGAGAGTGCTCAGAACAAAAGAACTGTGTTTCCCACACACACGGATCATATCTAGTTCAACTCTGCTTCTGAAACTGATACAAACCACAGGCCCTCTAACATCCAATGCGTTTCAGTTAAGAGCGAGAAACATGTGAGCTTCGTGTACAATATAGCTTCCTTTGAGGTGAAAAGTGACTGCGTTTACCTGAAACGAAGTCTCGCTTGTAGAAAGACACAGAGCCTGGCATTTAACTCCGTTTCTGAAGGGAAACACACAGCACAGTTCTCATCCATGAAACACACTCTGCTTTAGAGCAAGAAGCACGCTCTTGCTTTCTAGTGTCTCTAATAAGGCGGGAAACGTGAGAGAGCTCAGAACAAAAGACAGTGTTTCCTACACGCACGGACCATATCTAGTTCAACTCTGCTTCTGAAACTGATACAAACCACAGGCCCTCTAACATCCAATGCTTTTCAGTTAAGAGCGAGAAACGTGTGAGCTTCGTGTACAATATAGCTTCGTTTGAGCTGAAAAGTGACTGCGTTTACCTGAAACGAAGTCTCGCTTGTTGGAAGACACAGAGCCTGGCATTTAACTCTGTTTCTGAAGGGAAACACACAGCACAGTTCTCATCCATTAAACACACTTTGCTTTAGAGCAGGAAGCACGCTCTTGCTTTCTAGGGTCTCTAATAAGGCGGGAAACGTGAGAGTGCTCAGAACAAAAGAACTGTGTTTCCTACACACACGGACCATATCTAGTTCAACTCTGATTCTGAAACTGATACAAACCACAGGCCCTCTAATATCCAATGCGTTTCAGTTAAGAACGAGAAACGTGTGAGCTTCGTTTACAATATAGCTTCCTTTGAGCTGAAAAGTGACTGTGTTTACCTGAAACGAAGTCTCGCTCGTTGGAAGACACAGAGCCTGGCATTTAACTCCGTTTCTAAAGGGAAACACACAGCACAGTTCTCATCCATGAAACATACTCTGCTTTAGAGCTAGAAACACGCTCTTGCTTTCTAGAGTCTCTAATATGGCGGGAAACGTGAGAGTGCTCAGAACAAAAGAACTGTGTTTCCTATACACACGCACCATATCTAGTTCAACTCTGCTTCTGAAACTGATACAAACCACAGGCCCTGTAACATCCAATGTGTTTCAGATAAGAGCGAGAAACGTGTGAGCTTCGTGTACAATATAGCTTTGTTTGAGCTGAAAAGTGACTGCGTTTACCTGAAACGAAGTCTCGCTTGTAGGAAGACACAGAGCCTGGCATTTAACTCCGTTTCTGAAGGGAAACACACAGCACAGTTCTCATCCATGAAACACACTCTGCTTTAGAGCAACAAGCACGTTCTTGCTTTCTAGAGGCTCTAATAAGGCGGGAAACGTGAGAGTGCTCAGAACAAAAGAACAGTGTTTCCCACACACACGGATCATATCTAGTTCAACTCTGCTTCTGAAACTGATACAAACCACAGGCCCTCTAACATCCAATGCGTTTCAGTTAAGAGCGAGAAACGTGTGAGCTCTGTGTACAATATAGCTTCGTTTGAGCTGAAAAGTGACTGCGTTTACCTGAAACGAAGTCTCGCTTGTAGAAAGACACAGAGCCTGGCATTTAACTCCGTTTCTGAAGGGAAACACACAGCTGAGTTCTCATCCATGAAACACACTCTGCTTTAGAGCAAGAAGCACGCTCTTGCTTTCTAGTGTCTCTAATAAGGCGGGAAACGTGAGAGTGCTCAGAACAAAAGACAGTGTTTCCTACACACACGGACCATATCTAGTTCAACTCTGCTTCTGAAACTGATACAAACCACAGGCCCTCTAACATCCAATGCGTTTCAGTTAAGAGCGAGAAACGTGTTAGCTTCGTGTACAATATAGCTTCGTTTGAGCTGAAAAGTGACTGCGTTTACCTGAAACGAAGTCTCGCTTGTAGAAAGACACAGAGCCTGGCATTTAACTCCGTTTCTGAAGGGAAACACACAGCACACTTCTCATCCATGAAACACACTCTGCATTAGAGCAAGAAGCACGCTCTTTCATTCTCGAGTCTCTAATAAGGCGGGAAACGTGAGAGTGCTCAGAACAAAAGAACTGTGTTTGCTACACACAAGGACCATATCTAGTTCAACTCTGCTTCTGAAACTGATACAAACCACAGGCCCTCTAACATCCAATGCGTTTCAGTTAAGAGCGAGAAACGTGTGAGCTTCGTGTACAATATAGCTTCCTTGGAGCTGAAAAGTGACTGCGTTTACCTGAAACGAAGTCTCGCTTGTAGGAAGACACAGAGCCTGGCATTTAACTCCGTTTCTGAAGGGAAACACACAGCACACTTCTCATCCATGAAACACACTCTGCTTTAGAGCAAGAAGCACGCTCTTGCTTTCTAGAGTCTCTAATAAGGTGGGAAACGTGAGAGTGCTCAGAACAAAAGAACTGTGTTTGCTACACACAAGGACCATATCTAGTTCAACTCTGCTTCTGAAACTGATACAAACCACAGGCCCTCTAACATCCAATGCGTTTCAGTTAAGAGCGAGAAACGTGTGAGCTTCGTGTACAATATAGCTTCCTTGGAGCTGAAAAGTGACTGCGTTTACCTGAAACGAAGTCTCGCTTGTAGGAAGACACAGAGCCTGGCATTTAACTCCGTTTCTGAAGGGAAACACACAGCCAGTTCTCATCCATGAAACACACTCTGCTATAGAGCAACAAGCACGTTCTTGCTTTCTAGAGGCTCTAATAAGGCGGGAAACGTGAGAGTGCTCAGAACAAAAGAACAGTGTTTCCCACACACACGGATCATATCTAGTTCAACTCTGCTTCTGAAACTGATACAAACCACAGGCCCTCTAACATCCAATGCGTTTCAGTTAAGAGCGAGAAACGTGTGAGCTTCGTGTACAATATAGCTTCGTTTGAGATGAAAAGTGACTGCGTTTACCTGAAACGAAGTCTCGCTTGTAGAAAGACAAAGAGCCTGGCATTTAACTCCGTTTCTGACGGGAAACACACAGCACAGTTCTCATCCATGAAACACACTCTGCTTTAGAGCAAGAAGCACGCTCTTGCTTTCTAGTGTCTCTAATAAGGCGGGAAACGTGAGAGTGCTCAGAACAAAAGACAGTGTTTCCTACACACACGGACCATATCTAGTTCAACTCTGCTTCTGAAACTGATACAAACCACAGGCCCTCTAACATCCAATGCGTTTCAGTTAAGAGCGAGAAACGTGTGAGCTTCGTGTACAATATAGCTTCGTTTGAGCTGAAAAGTGACTGCGTTTACCTGAAACGAAGTCTCGCTTGTAGAAAGACACAGAGCCTGGCATTTAACTCCGTTTCTGAAGGGAAACACACAGCACACTTCTCATCCACGAAACACACTCTGCATTAGAGCAAGAAGCACGCTCTTTCATTCTCGAGTCTCTAATAAGGCGGGAAACGTGAGAGTGCTCAGAACAAAAGAACTGTGTTTCCTACACACACGGACCATATCTAGTTAAACTCTGCTTCTGAAACTGATACAAACCACAGGCCCTCTAACATCCAATGCGTTTCAGTTATGAGCGAGAAATGTGTGAGCTTCGTGTACAATATAGCTTCGTTTGAGCTGAAAAGTGACTGCGTTTACCTGAAACGAAGTCTCGCTTGTAGGAAGACACAGAGCCTGGCATTTAACTCCGTTTCTGAAGGGAAACACACAGCACACTTCTCATCCATGAAACACACTCTGCTTTAGAGCAAGAAGCACGCTCTTGCTTTCTAGAGTCTCTAATAAGGTGGGAAACGTGAGAGTGCTCAGAACAAAAGAACTGTGTTTGCTACACACAAGGACCATATCTAGTTCAACTCTGCTTCTGAAACTGATACAAACCACAGGCCCTCTAACATCCAATGCGTTTCAGTTAAGAGCGAGAAACGTGTGAGCTTCGTGTACAATATAGCTTCCTTGGAGCTGAAAAGTGACTGCGTTTACCTGAAACGAAGTCTCGCTTGTAGGAAGACACAGAGCCTGGCATTTAACTCCGTTTCTGAAGGGAAACACACAGCCAGTTCTCATCCATGAAACACACTCTGCTATAGAGCAACAAGCACGTTCTTGCTTTCTAGAGGCTCTAATAAGGTGGGAAAAGTGAGAGTGCTCAGAACAAAAGAACAGTGTTTCCCACACACACGGATCATATCTAGTTCAACTCTGCTTCTGAAACTGATACAAACCACAGGCCCTCTAACATCCAATGCGTTTCAGTTAAGAGCGAGAAACGTGTGAGCTTCGTGTACAATATAGCTTCGTTTGAGATGAAAAGTGACTGCGTTTACCTGAAACGAAGTCTCGCTTGTAGAAAGACAAAGAGCCTGGCATTTAACTCCGTTTCTGACGGGAAACACACAGCACAGTTCTCATCCATGAAACACACTCTGCTTTAGAGCAAGAAGCACGCTCTTGCTTTCTAGTGTCTCTAATAAGGCGGGAAACGTGAGAGTGCTCAGAACAAAAGACAGTGTTTCCTACACACACGGACCATATCTAGTTCAACTCTGCTTCTGAAACTGATACAAACCACAGGCCCTCTAACATCCAATGCGTTTCAGTTAAGAGCGAGAAACGTGTGAGCTTCGTGTACAATATAGCTTCGTTTGAGCTGAAAAGTGACTGCGTTTACCTGAAACGAAGTCTCGCTTGTAGAAAGACACAGAGCCTGGCATTTAACTCCGTTTCTGAAGGGAAACACACAGCACACTTCTCATCCACGAAACACACTCTGCTTTAGAGCAAGAAGCTCGCTCTTGCTTTCTAGAGTCTCTAATAAGACGGGAAACATGAGAGTGCTCAGAACAAAAGAACTTTGTTTCCTACACACAAGGACCATATCTAGTTCAACTCTGCTTCTGAAACTGATACAAACCACAGGCCCTCTAACATCCAATGCGTTTCAGTTAAGAGCGAGAAACGTGTGAGCTTCGTGTACAATATAGCTTCGTTTGAGCTGAAAAGTGACTGCGTTTACCTGAAAAGAAGTCTCGCTCGTTGGAAGACACAGAGCCTGGCATTTAACTCCGTTTCTGAAGGGAAACACACAGCACAGTTCTCATCCATGAAACACACTTTGCTTTAGAGCAGGAAGCACGCTCTTGCTTTCTAGAGTCTCTAATATGGCGGGAAACGTGAGAGTGCTCAGAACAAAAGAACTGTGTTTCCTACACACACGGACCATATCTAGTTCAACTCTGATTCTGAAACTGATACAAACCACAGGCCCTCTAATATCCAATGCGTTTCAGTTAAGAGCGAGAAACGTGTGAGCTTCGTTTACAATATAGCTTCCTTTGAGCTGAAAAGTGACTGTGTTTACCTGAAACGAATCTCGCTCGTTGGAAGACACAGAGCCTGGCATTTAACTCCGTTTCTAAAGGGAAACACACAGCACAGTTTACATCCATGAAACATACTCTGCTTTAGAGCTAGAAGCACGCTCTTGCTTTCTAGAGTCTCTAATATGGCGGGAAACGTGAGAGTGCTCAGAACAAAAGAACTGTGTTTCCTACACACACGCACCATATCTAGTTCAACTCTGCTTCTGAAACTGATACAAACCACAGGCCCTCTAACATCCAATGTGTTTCAGTTAAGAGCGAGAAACGTGTGAGCTTCGTGTACAATATAGCTTCGTTTGAGCTGAAAAGTGACTGCGTTTACCTGAAACGAAGTCTCGCTTGTAGGAAGACACAGAGCCTGGCATTTAACTCCGTTTCTGAAGGGAAACACACAGCACAGTTCTCATCCATGAAACACACTCTGCTTTAGAGCAACAAGCACGTTCTTGCTTTCTAGAGGCTCTAATAAGGCGGGAAACGTGAGAGTGCTCAGAACAAAAGAACAGTGTTTCCCACACACACGGATCATATCTAGTTCAACTCTGCGTCTGAAACTGATACAAACCACAGGCCCTCTAACATCCAATGCGTTTCAGTTAAGAACGAGAAACATGTGAGCTTCGTGTACAATATAGCTTCCTTTGAGCTGAAAAGTGACTGCGTTTACCTGAAACGAAGTCTCGCTTGTAGAAAGACACAGAGCCTGGCATTTAACTCCGTTTCTGAAGGGAAACACACAGCACACTTCTCATCCATGAAACACACTCTGCTTTAGAGCAAGAAGCACGCTCTTGCTTTCTAGTGTCTCTAATAAGGCGGGAAACGTGAGAGTGCTCAGAACAAAAGACAGTGTTTCCTACACACACGGACCATATCTAGTTCAACTCTGCTTCTGAAACTGATACAAACCACAGGCCCTCTAACATCCAATGCGTTTCAGTTAAGAGCGAGAAACGTGTGAGCTTTGTGTACAATATAGCTTCGTTTGAGCTGAAAAGTGACTGCGTTTACCTGAAACGAAGTCTCGCTTGTAGAAAGACACAGAGCCTGGCATTTAACTCCGTTTCTGAAGGGAAACACACAGCACACTTCTCATCCATGAAACACACTCTGCATTAGAGCAAGAAGCACGCTCTTTCTTTCTAGAGTCTCTAATAAGGCGGGAAACGTGAGAGTGCTCAGAACAAAAGAACTGTGTTTCCTACACACACGGACCATATCTAGTTCAACTCTGCTTCTGAAACTGATACAAACCACAGGCCCTCTAACATCCAATGCGTTTCAGTTATGAGCGAGAAACGTGTGAGCTTCGTGTACAATATAGCTTCGTTGGAGCTGAAAAGTGACTGCGTTTACCTGAAACGAAGTCTCGCTTGTAGGAAGACACAGAGCCTGGCATTTAACTCCGTTTCTGAAGGGAAACACACAGCACAGTTCTCATCCATGAAACACACTCTGCTTTAGAGCAAGAAGCACGCTCTTGCTTTCTAGTGTCTCTAATAAGGCGGGAAACGTGAGAGTGCTCAGAACAAAAGACAGTGTTTCCTACACACACGGACCATATCTAGTTCAACTCTGCTTCTGAAACTGATACAAACCACAGGCCCTCTAACATCCAATGCGTTTCAGTTAAGAGCGAGAAACGTGTGAGCTTCGTGTACAATATAGCTTCGTTTGAGCTGAAAAGTGACTGCGTTTACCTGAAACGAAGTCTCGCTTGTAGAAAGACACAGAGCCTGGCATTTAACTCCGTTTCTGAAGGGAAACACACAGCACAGTTCTCATCCATGAAACACACTCTGCTTTAGAGCAAGAAGCACGCTCTTGCTTTCTAGAGTCTCTAATAAGGTGGGAAACGTGAGAGTGCTCAGAACAAAATAACTGTGTTTGCTACACACACGGACCATATCTAGTTGAACTCTGCTTCTGAAACTGATACAAACCACAGGCCCTCTAATATCCAATGCGTTTCAGTTAAGAGCGAGAAACGTGTGAGCTTCGTGTACAATATAGCTTCCTTGGAGCTGAAAAGTGACTGCGTTTATCTGAAACGAAGTCTCGCTTGTAGGAAGACACAGAGCCTGCCATTTAACTCCGTTTCTGAAGGGAAACACACAGCACAGTTCTCATCCATGAAACACACTCTGCTTTAGAGCAAGAAGCACGCTCTTGCTTTCTAGAGTCTCTAATAAGGCGGGAAACGTGAGCGTGCTCAGAACAAAGAACTGTGTTTCCTACACACACAGACCATATCTAGTTCAACTCTGCTTCTGAAACTGATACAAACCACAGGCCCTAACATCCAATGCGTTTCAGTTAAGAGCGAGAAACGTGTGAGCTTCGTGTACAATATAGCTTCGTTTCAGCTGAAAAGTGACTGCGTTTACCTGAAACGAAGTCTCGCTTGTAGGAAGACACAGAGCCTGGCATTTACCTCCGTTTCTTAAGGGAAACACACAGCAGAGTTCTCATCCATGAAACACACTCTGCTTTAGAGCAAGAAGCACGCTCTTGCTTTCTAGAGGCTCTAATAAGGCGGGAAACGTGAGAGTGCTCAGAACAAAAGAACAGTGTTTCCTACACACACGGATCATATCTAGTTCAACTCTGCTTCTGAAACTGATACAAACCACAGGCCCTCTAACATCCAATGCGTTTCAGTTAAGAGCGAGAAACGTGTGAGCTTCGTGTACAATATAGCTTCCTTGGAGCTGAAATGTGACCGGGTTTACCTGAAACGAAGTCTCGCTTGTAGGAAGACACAGAGCCTGGCATTTAACTCCGTTTCTGAAGGGAAACACACAGCACAGTTCTCATCCATGAAACACACTTTGCTTTAGAGCAGGAAGCACGCTCTTGCTTTCTAGAGTCTCTAATATGGCGGGAAACGGAGAGTGCTCAGAACAGAATAACTGTGTTTCCTACACACACGGACCATATCTAGTTCAACTCTGATTCTGAAACTGATACAAACCACAGGCCCTCTAACATCCAATGCGTTTCAGTTAAGAGCGAGAAACGTGTGAGCTTCGTTTACAATATAGCTTCCTTTGAGCTGAAAAGTGACTGCGTTTACCTGAAACGAAGTCTCGCTTGTAGGAAGACACAGAGCCTGTCATTTAACTCTGTTTCTGAAGGGAAACACACAGCACAGTTCTCATCCATGAAACACACTTTGCTTTAGAGCAGGAAGCACGCTCTTGCTTTCTAGAGTCTCTAATATGGCGGGAAACGTGAGAGTGCTCAGAACAAAATAACTGTGTTTCCTACACACACGGACCATATCTAGTTCAACTCTGCTTCTGAAACTGATACAAACCACAGGCCCTCTAATATCCAATGCGTTTCAGTTAAGAGCGAGAAACGTGTGAGCTTCGTTTACAATATAGCTTCCTTTGAGCTGAAAAGTGACTGTGTTTACCTGAAACGAAGTCTCGCTCGTTGGAAGACACAGAGCCTGGCATTTAACTCCGTTTCTAAAGTGAAACACACAGCACAGTTCTCATCCATGAAACATACTCTGCTTTAGAGCTAGAAGCACGCTCTTGCTTTCTAGAGTCTCTAATATGGCGGGAAACGTGAGAGTGCTCAGAACAAAAGAACTGTGTTTCCTACACACACGCATCATATCTAGTTCAACTCTGCTTCTGAAACTGATACAAACCACAGGCCCTCTATCATCCAATGTGTTTCAGTTAAGAGCGAGAAACGTGTGAGCTTCGTGTACAATATAGCTTCGTTTGAGCTGAAAAGTGACTGCGTTTACCTGAAACGAAGTCTCGCTTGTATGAAGACACAGAGCCTGGCATTTAACTCCCTTTCTGAAGGGAAACACACAGCACAGTTCTCATCCATGAAACACACTATGCTTTAGAGCAACAAGCACGTTCTTGCTTTCTAGAGGCTCTAATAAGGCGGGAAACGTGAGAGTGCTCAGTACAAAAGAACAGTGTTTCCCACACACACGGATCATATCTAGTTCAACTCTGCTTCTGAAACTGATACAAACCACAGGCCTTCTAACATCCAATGCGTTTCAGTTAAGAGCGAGAAACGTGTGAGCTTCGTGTACAATATAGCTTCGTTTGAGCTGAAAAGTGACTGCATTTACCTGAAACGAAGTCTCGCTTGTAGAAAGACACAGAGCCTGGCATTTAACTCCGTTTCTGAAAGGAAACACACAGCAAAGTTCTCATCCATAAAACACACTCTGCTTTAGAGCAAGAAGCACGCTCTTGCTTTCTAGTGTCTCTAATAAGGCGGGAAACGTGAGAGTGCTCAGAACAAAAGACAGTGTTTCCTACACACACGGACCATATCTAGTTCAACTCTGCTTCTGAAACTGATACAAACCACAGGCCCTCTAACATCCAATGCGTTTCAGTTAAGAGCGAGAAACGTGTGAGCTTCGTGTACAATATAGCTTCGTTTGAGCTGAAAAGTGACTGCGTTTACCTGAAACGAAGTCTCGCTTGTAGAAAGACACAGAGCCTGGCATTTAACTCCGTTTCTGAAGGGAAACACACAGCACAGTTCTCATCCATGAAACACACTCTGCATTAGAGCAAGAAGCACGCTCTTTCTTTCTAGAGTCTCTATTAAGGCGGGAAACGTGAGAGTGCTCAGAACAAAAGAACTGTGTTTCCTACACACACGGACCATATCTAGTTCAACTCTGCTTCTGAAACTGATACAAACCACAGGCCCTCTAACATCCAATGCGTTTCAGTTATGAGCGAGAAATGTGTGAGCTTCGTGTACAATATAGCTTCGTTTGAGCTGAAAAGTGACTGCGTTTACCTGAAACGAAGTTTCGCTTGTAGGAAGACACAGAGCCTGGCATTTAACTCCGTTTCTGAAGGGAAACACACAGCACAGTTCTCATCCATGAAACACACTCTGCTTTAGAGCAAGAAGCACGCTCTTGCTTTCTAGAGTCTCTAATAAGGCGGGAAACGTGAGCGTGCTCAGAACAAAAGAACTCTGTTTCCTACACACACGGATCATATCTAGTTCAACTCTGCTTCTGAAACGGATACAAACCACAAGCCCTCTAACATCCAATGCGTTTCAGGTAAGAGCGAGAAACGTGTGAGCTTCGTGTACAATATAGCTTCGTTTGAGCAGAAAAGTGACTGCGTTTACCTGAAACGAAGTCTCGCTTGTAGGAAGACACAGAGCCTGGCATTTAACTCCGTTTCTGAAGGGAAACACACAGCACAGTTCTCATCCATGAAACACACTCTGCTTTAGAGCAAGAAGCACGCTCTTGCTTTCTAGAGGCTCTAATAAGGCAGGAAACGTGAGAGTGCTCAGAACAAAAGAACAGTGTTTCCTACACACACGGATCATATCTAGTTCAACTCTGCTTCTGAAACTGATACAAACCACAGGCCCTAACATCCATTGCGTTTCAGTTAAGAGCGAGAAACGTGTGAGCTTCGTGTACAATATAGCTTCGTTTGAGCTGAAAAGTGACTGCGTTTACCTGAAACGAAGTCTCGCTTGTAGAAAGACACAGAGCCTGGCATTTAACTCCGTTTCTGAAGGGAAACACACAGCACAATTCTCATCCATGAAACACACTCTGCTTTAGAGCAAGAAGCACGCTCTTGCTTTCTAGGGTCTCTAATAAGGCGGGAAACGTGAGAGTGCTCAGAACAAAAGTCAGTGTTTCCTACACACACGGACCATATGTAGTTCAACTCTGCTTCTGAAACTGATACAAACCACAGGCCCTCTAACATCCATTGCGTTTCAGTTAAGAGCGAGAAACGTGTGAGCTTCGTGTACAATATAGCTTCGTTTGAGCTGAAAAGTGACTGCGTTTACCTGAAACGAAGTCTCGCTTGTAGGAAGACACAGAGCCTGGCATTTAACTCCGTTTCTGAAGGGAAACACACAGCACACTTCTCATCCATGAAACACACTCTGCTTTAGAGCAAGAAGCACGCTCTTGCTTTCTAGAGTCTCTAATAAGACGGGAAACATGAGAGTGCTCAGAACAAAAGAACTTTGTTTCCTACACACAAGGACCATATCTAGTTCAACTCTGCTTCTGAAACTGATACAAACCACAGGCCCTCTAACATCCAATGCGTTTCAGTTATGAGCGAGAAATGTGTGAGCTTCGTGTACAATATAGCTTCGTTTGAGCTGAAAAGTGACTGCGTTTACCTGAAACGAAGTCTCGCTTGTAGGAAGACACAGAGCCTGGCATTTAACTCCGTTTCTGAAGGGAAACACACAGCACAGTTCTCATCCATGAAACACACTCTGCTTTAGAGCAAGAAGCACGCTCTTGCTTTCTAGAGTCTCTAATAAGGCGGGAAACGTGAGCGTGCTCAGAACAAAAGAACTCTGTTTCCTACACACACGGATCATATCTAGTTCAACTCTGCTTCTGAAACTGATACAAACCACAAGCCCTCTAACATCCAATGCGTTTCAGGTAAGAGCGAGAAACGTGTGAGCTTCGTGTACAATATAGCTTCGTTTGAGCAGAAAAGTGACTGCGTTTACCTGAAACGAAGTCTCGCTTGTAGGAAGACACAGAGCCTGGCATTTAACTCCGTTTCTGAAGGGAAACACACAGCACAGTTCTCATCCATGAAACACACTCTGCTTTAGAGCAAGAAGCACGCTCTTGCTTTCTAGAGGCTCTAATAAGGCAGGAAACGTGAGAGTGCTCAGAACAAAAGAACAGTGTTTCCTACACACACGGATCATATCTAGTTCAACTCTGCTTCTGAAACTGATACAAACCACAGGCCCTAACATCCATTGCGTTTCAGTTAAGAGCGAGAAACGTGTGAGCTTCGTGTAAAATATAGCTTCGTTTGAGCTGAAAAGTGACTGCGTTTACCTGAAACGAAGTCTCGCTTGTAGAAAGACACAGAGCCTGGCATTTAACTCCGTTTCTGAAGGGAAACACACAGCACAATTCTCATCCATGAAACACACTCTGCTTTAGAGCAAGAAGCACGCTCTTGCTTTCTAGGGTCTCTAATAAGGCGGGAAACGTGAGAGTGCTCAGAACAAAAGACAGTGTTTCCTACACACACGGACCATATGTAGTTCAACTCTGCTTCTGAAACTGATACAAACCACAGGCCCTCTAACATCCATTGCGTTTCAGTTAAGAGCGAGAAACGTGTGAGCTTCGTGTACAATATAGCTTCGTTTGAGCTGAAAAGTGACTGCGTTTACCTGAAACGAAGTCTCGCTTGTAGGAAGACACAGAGCCTGGCATTTAACTCCGTTTCTGAAGGGAAACACACAGCACACTTCTCATCCATGAAACACACTCTGCTTTAGAGCAAGAAGCACGCTCTTGCTTTCTAGAGTCTCTAATAAGACGGGAAACATGAGAGTGCTCAGAACAAAAGAACTTTGTTTCCTACACACAAGGACCATATCTAGTTCAACTCTGCTTCTGAAACTGATACAAACCACAGGCCCTCTAACATCCAATGCGTTTCAGTTAAGAGCGAGAAACGTGTGAGCTTCGTGTACAATATAGCTTCGTTTGAGCTGAAAAGTGACTGCGTTTACCTGAAACGAAGTCTCGCTTGTAGGAAGACACAGAGCCTGGCATTTAACTCCGTTTCTGAAGGGAAACACACAGCACAGTTCTCATCCATGAAACACACTCTGCTTTAGAGCAAGAAGCACGCTCTTGCTTTCTAGAGTCTCTAATAAGGCGGGAAACGTCAGCGTGCTCAGAACAAAAGAACTCTGTTTCCTACACACACGGATCATATCTAGTTCAACTCTGCTTCTGAAACTGATACAAACCACAAGCCCTCTAACATCCAATGCGTTTCAGGTAAGAGCGAGAAACGTGTGAGCTTCGTGTACAATATAGCTTCGTTTGAGCAGAAAAGTGACTGCGTTTACCTGAAACGAAGTCTCGCTTGTAGGAAGACACAGAGCCTGGCATTTAACTCCGTTTCTGAAGGGAAACACACAGCACAGTTCTCATCCATGAAACACACTCTGCTTTAGAGCAAGAAGCACGCTCTTGCTTTCTAGAGGCTCTAATAAGGCAGGAAACGTGAGAGTGCTCAGAACAAAAGAACAGTGTTTCCTACACACACGGATCATATCTAGTTCAACTCTGCTTCTGAAACTGATACAAACCACAGGCCCTAACATCCATTGCGTTTCAGTTAAGAGCGAGAAACGTGTGAGCTTCGTGTAAAATATAGCTTCGTTTGAGCTGAAAAGTGACTGCGTTTACCTGAAACGAAGTCTCGCTTGTAGAAAGACACAGAGCCTGGCATTTAACTCCGTTTCTGAAGGGAAACACACAGCACAATTCTCATCCATGAAACACACTCTGCTTTAGAGCAAGAAGCACGCTCTTGCTTTCTAGGGTCTCTAATAAGGCGGGAAACGTGAGAGTGCTCAGAACAAAAGACAGTGTTTCCTACACACACGGACCATATGTAGTTCAACTCTGCTTCTGAAACTGATACAAACCACAGGCCCTCTAACATCCATTGCGTTTCAGTTAAGAGCGAGAAACGTGTGAGCTTCGTGTACAATATAGCTTCGTTTGAGCTGAAAAGTGACTGCGTTTACCTGAAACGAAGTCTCGCTTGTAGGAAGACACAGAGCCTGGCATTTAACTCCGTTTCTGAAGGGAAACACACAGCACACTTCTCATCCATGAAACACACTCTGCTTTAGAGCAAGAAGCACGCTCTTGCTTTCTAGAGTCTCTAATAAGACGGGAAACATGAGAGTGCTCAGAACAAAAGAACTTTGTTTCCTACACACAAGGACCATATCTAGTTCAACTCTGCTTCTGAAACTGATACAAACCACAGGCCCTCTAACATCCAATGCGTTTCAGTTAAGAGCGAGAAACGTGTGAGCTTCGTGTACAATATAGCTTCGTTTGAGCTGAAAAGTGACTGCGTTTACCTGAAACGAAGTCTCGCTTGTAGGAAGACACAGAGCCTGGCATTTAACTCTGTTTCTGAAGGGAAACACACAGCACAGTTCTCATCCATGAAACACACTTTGCTTTAGAGCAGGAAGCACGCTCTTGCTTTCTAGAGTCTCTAATATGGCGGGAAACATGAGAGTGCTCAGAACAAAAGAACTGTGTTTCCTACACACACGGACCATATCTAGTTCAACTCTGATTCTGAAAATGATACAAACCGCAGGCCCTCTAATATCCAATGCGTTTCAGTTAAGAGCGAGAAACGTGTGAGCTTCGTTTACAATATAGCTTCCTTTGAGCTGAAAAGTGACTGTGTTTACCTGAAACGAAGTCTCGCTCGTTGGAAGACACAGAGCCTGGCATTTAACTCCGTTTCTAAAGGGAAACACACAGCACAGTTCTCATCCATGAAACATACTCTGCTTTAGAGCTAGAAGCACGCTCTTGCTTTCTAGAGTCTCTAATATGGCAGGAAACGTGAGAGTGCTCAGAACAAAAGAACTGTGTTTCCCACACACACGGATCATATCTAGTTCAACTCTGCTTCTGAAACTGATACAAACCACAGGCCCTCTAACATCCAATGCGTTTCAGTTAAGAGCGAGAAACATGTGAGCTTCGTGTACAATATAGCTTCCTTTGAGGTGAAAAGTGACTGCGTTTACCTGAAACGAAGTCTCGCTTGTAGAAAGACACAGAGCCTGGCATTTAACTCCGTTTCTGAAGGGAAACACACAGCACAGTTCTCATCCATGAAACACACTCTGCTTTAGAGCAAGAAGCACGCTCTTGCTTTCTAGTGTCTCTAATAAGGCGGGAAACGTGAGAGAGCTCAGAACAAAAGACAGTGTTTCCTACACGCACGGACCATATCTAGTTCAACTCTGCTTCTGAAACTGATACAAACCACAGGCCCTCTAACATCCAATGCTTTTCAGTTAAGAGCGAGAAACGTGTGAGCTTCGTGTACAATATAGCTTCGTTTGAGCTGAAAAGTGACTGCGTTTACCTGAAACGAAGTCTCGCTTGTTGGAAGACACAGAGCCTGGCATTTAACTCTGTTTCTGAAGGGAAACACACAGCACAGTTCTCATCCATTAAACACACTTTGCTTTAGAGCAGGAAGCACGCTCTTGCTTTCTAGAGTCTCTAATAAGGCGGGAAACGTGAGAGTGCTCAGAACAAAAGAACTGTGTTTCCTACACACACGGACCATATCTAGTTCAACTCTGATTCTGAAACTGATACAAACCACAGGCCCTCTAATATCCAATGCGTTTCAGTTAAGAGCGAGAAACGTGTGAGCTTCGTTTACAATATAGCTTCCTTTGAGCTGAAAAGTGACTGTGTTTACCTGAAACGAGTCTCGCTCGTTGGAAGACACAGAGCCTGGCATTTAACTCCGTTTCTAAAGGGAAACACACAGCACAGTTCTCATCCATGAAACATACTCTGCTTTAGAGCTAGAAGCACGCTCTTGCTTTCTAGAGTCTCTAATATGGCGGGAAACGTGAGAGTGCTCAGAACAAAAGAACTGTGTTTCCTATACACACGCACCATATCTAGTTCAACTCTGCTACTGAAACTGATACAAACCACAGGCCCTGTAACATCCAATGTGTTTCAGATAAGAGCGAGAAACGTGTGAGCTTCGTGTACAATATAGCTTTGTTTGAGCTGAAAAGTGACTGCGTTTACCTGAAACGAAGTCTCGCTTGTAGGAAGACACAGAGCCTGGCATTTAACTCCGTTTCTGAAGGGAAACACACAGCACAGTTCTCATCCATGAAACACACTCTGCTTTAGAGCAAGAAGCACGCTCTTGCTTTCTAGTGTCTCTAATAAGGCGGGAAACGTGAGAGTGCTCAGAACAAAAGACAGTGTTTCCTACACACACGGACCATATCTAGTTCAACTCTGCTTCTGAAACTGATACAAACCACAGGCCCTCTAACATCCAATGCGTTTCAGTTAAGAGCGAGAAACGTGTGAGCTTCGTGTACAATATAGCTTCGTTTGAGCTGAAAAGTGACTGCGTTTACCTGAAACGAAGTCTCGCTTGTAGAAAGACACAGAGCCTGGCATTTAACTCCGTTTCTGAAGGGAAACACACAGCACACTTCTCATCCATGAAACACACTCTGCATTAGAGCAAGAAGCACGCTCTTTCTTTCTAGAGTCTCTAATAAGGCGGGAAACGTGAGAGTGCTCAGAACAAAAGAACTGTGTTTCCTACACACACGGACCATATCTAGTTCAACTCTGCTTCTGAAACTGATACAAACCACAGGCCCTCTAACATCCAATGCGTTTCAGTTATGAGCGAGAAATGTGTGAGCTTCGTGTACAATATAGCTTCGTTTGAGCTGAAAAGTGACTGCGTTTACCTGAAACGAAGTCTCGCTTGTAGGAAGACACAGAGCCTGGCATTTAACTCCGTTTCTGAAGGGAAACACACAGCACAGTTCTCATCCATGAAACACACTCTGCTTTAGAGCAAGAAGCACGCTCTTGCTTTCTAGAGTCTCTAATAAGGCGGGAAACGTGAGCGTGCTCAGAACAAAAGAACTCTGTTTCCTACACACACGGATCATATCTAGTTCAACTCTGCTTCTGAAACGGATACAAACCACAAGCCCTCTAACATCCAATGCGTTTCAGGTAAGAGCGAGAAACGTGTGAGCTTCGTGTACAATATAGCTTCGTTTGAGCAGAAAAGTGACTGCGTTTACCTGAAACGAAGTCTCGCTTGTAGGAAGACACAGAGCCTGGCATTTAACTCCGTTTCTGAAGGGAAACACACAGCACAGTTCTCATCCATGAAACACACTCTGCTTTAGAGCAAGAAGCACGCTCTTGCTTTCTAGAGGCTCTAATAAGGCAGGAAACGTGAGAGTGCTCAGAACAAAAGAACAGTGTTTCCTACACACACGGATCATATCTAGTTCAACTCTGCTTCTGAAACTGATACAAACCACAGGCCCTAACATCCATTGCGTTTCAGTTAAGAGCGAGAAACGTGTGAGCTTCGTGTACAATATAGCTTCGTTTGAGCTGAAAAGTGACTGCGTTTACCTGAAACGAAGTCTCGCTTGTAGAAAGACACAGAGCCTGGCATTTAACTCCGTTTCTGAAGGGAAACACACAGCACAATTCTCATCCATGAAACACACTCTGCTTTAGAGCAAGAAGCACGCTCTTGCTTTCTAGGGTCTCTAATAAGGCGGGAAACGTGAGAGTGCTCAGAACAAAAGACAGTGTTTCCTACACACACGGACCATATGTAGTTCAACTCTGCTTCTGAAACTGATACAAACCACAGGCCCTCTAACATCCATTGCGTTTCAGTTAAGAGCGAGAAACGTGTGAGCTTCGTGTACAATATAGCTTCGTTTGAGCTGAAAAGTGACTGCGTTTACCTGAAACGAAGTCTCGCTTGTAGGAAGACACAGAGCCTGGCATTTAACTCCGTTTCTGAAGGGAAACACACAGCACACTTCTCATCCATGAAACACACTCTGCTTTAGAGCAAGAAGCACGCTCTTGCTTTCTAGAGTCTCTAATAAGACGGGAAACATGAGAGTGCTCAGAACAAAAGAACTTTGTTTCCTACACACAAGGACCATATCTAGTTCAACTCTGCTTCTGAAACTGATACAAACCACAGGCCCTCTAACATCCAATGCGTTTCAGTTATGAGCGAGAAATGTGTGAGCTTCGTGTACAATATAGCTTCGTTTGAGCTGAAAAGTGACTGCGTTTACCTGAAACGAAGTCTCGCTTGTAGGAAGACACAGAGCCTGGCATTTAACTCCGTTTCTGAAGGGAAACACACAGCACAGTTCTCATCCATGAAACACACTCTGCTTTAGAGCAAGAAGCACGCTCTTGCTTTCTAGAGTCTCTAATAAGGCGGGAAACGTGAGCGTGCTCAGAACAAAAGAACTCTGTTTCCTACACACACGGATCATATCTAGTTCAACTCTGCTTCTGAAACTGATACAAACCACACGCCCTCTAACATCCAATGCGTTTCAGGTAAGAGCGAGAAACGTGTGAGCTTCGTGTACAATATAGCTTCGTTTGAGCAGAAAAGTGACTGCGTTTACCTGAAACGAATTCTCGCTTGTAGGAAGACACAGAGCCTGGCATTTAACTCCGTTTCTGAAGGGAAACACACAGCACAGTTCTCATCCATGAAACACACTCTGCTTTAGAGCAAGAAGCACGCTCTTGCTTTCTAGAGGCTCTAATAAGGCAGGAAACGTGAGAGTGCTCAGAACAAAAGAACAGTGTTTCCTACACACACGGATCATATCTAGTTCAACTCTGCTTCTGAAACTGATACAAACCACAGGCCCTAACATCCATTGCGTTTCAGTTAAGAGCGAGAAACGTGTGAGCTTCGTGTAAAATATAGCTTCGTTTGAGCTGAAAAGTGACTGCGTTTACCTGAAACGAAGTCTCGCTTGTAGAAAGACACAGAGCCTGGCATTTAACTCCGTTTCTGAAGGGAAACACACAGCACAATTCTCATCCATGAAACACACTCTGCTTTAGAGCAAGAAGCACGCTCTTGCTTTCTAGGGTCTCTAATAAGGCGGGAAACGTGAGAGTGCTCAGAACAAAAGACAGTGTTTCCTACACACACGGACCATATGTAGTTCAACTCTGCTTCTGAAACTGATACAAACCACAGGCCCTCTAACATCCATTGCGTTTCAGTTAAGAGCGAGAAACATGTGAGCTTCGTGTACAATTTAGCTTCGTTTGAGCTGAAAAGTGACTGCGTTTACCTGAAACGAAGTCTCGCTTGTAGGAAGACACAGAGCCTGGCATTTAACTCCGTTTCTGAAGGGAAACACACAGCACACTTCTCATCCATGAAACACACTCTGCTTTAGAGCAAGAAGCACGCTCTTGCTTTCTAGAGTCTCTAATAAGACGGGAAACATGAGAGTGCTCAGAACAAAAGAACTTTGTTTCCTACACACAAGGACCATATCTAGTTCAACTCTGCTTCTGAAACTGATACAAACCACAGGCCCTCTAACATCCAATGCGTTTCAGTTAAGAGCGAGAAACGTGTGAGCTTCGTGTACAATATAGCTTCGTTTGAGCTGAAAAGTGACTGCGTTTACCTGAAACGAAGTCTCGCTTGTAGGAAGACACAGAGCCTGGCATTTAACTCTGTTTCTGAAGGGAAACACACAGCACAGTTCTCATCCATGAAACACACTTTGCTTTAGAGCAGGAAGCACGCTCTTGCTTTCTAGAGTCTCTAATATGGCGGGAAACGTGAGAGTGCTCAGAACAAAAGAACTGTGTTTCCTACACACACGGACCATATCTAGTTCAACTCTGATTCTGAAAATGATACAAACCACAGGCCCTCTAATATCCAATGCGTTTCAGTTAAGAGCGAGAAACGTGTGAGCTTCGTTTACAATATAGCTTCCTTTGAGCTGAAAAGTGACTGTGTTTACCTGAAACGAAGTCTCGCTCGTTGGAAGACACAGAGCCTGGCATTTAACTCCGTTTCTAAAGGGAAACACACAGCACAGTTCTCATCCATGAAACATACTCTGCTTTAGAGCTAGAAGCACGCTCTTGCTTTCTAGAGTCTCTAATATGGCAGGAAACGTGAGAGTGCTCAGAACAAAAGAACTGTGTTTCCCACACACACGGATCATATCTAGTTCAACTCTGCTTCTGAAACTGATACAAACCACAGGCCCTCTAACATCCAATGCGTTTCAGTTAAGAGCGAGAAACATGTGAGCTTCGTGTACAATATAGCTTCCTTTGAGGTGAAAAGTGACTGCGTTTACCTGAAACGAAGTCTCGCTTGTAGAAAGACACAGAGCCTGGCATTTAACTCCGTTTCTGAAGGGAAACACACAGCACAGTTCTCATCCATGAAACACACTCTGCTTTAGAGCAAGAAGCACGCTCTTGCTTTCTAGTGTCTCTAATAAGGCGGGAAACGTGAGAGAGCTCAGAACAAAAGACAGTGTTTCCTACACGCACGGACCATATCTAGTTCAACTCTGCTTCTGAAACTGATACAAACCACAGGCCCTCTAACATCCAATGCTTTTCAGTTAAGAGCGAGAAACGTGTGAGCTTCGTGTACAATATAGCTTCGTTTGAGCTGAAAAGTGACTGCGTTTACCTGAAACGAAGTCTCGCTTGTTGGAAGACACAGAGCCTGGCATTTAACTCTGTTTCTGAAGGGAAACACACAGCACAGTTCTCATCCATTAAACACACTTTGCTTTAGAGCAGGAAGCACGCTCTTGCTTTCTAGAGTCTCTAATAAGGCGGGAAACGTGAGAGTGCTCAGAACAAAAGAACTGTGTTTCCTACACACACGGACCATATCTAGTTCAACTCTGCTTCTGAAACTGATACAAACCACAGGCCCTGTAACATCCAATGTGTTTCAGATAAGAGCGAGAAACGTGTGAGCTTCGTGTACAATATAGCTTTGTTTGAGCTGAAAAGTGACTGCGTTTACCTGAAACGAAGTCTCGCTTGTAGGAAGACACAGAGCCTGGCATTTAACTCCGTTTCTGAAGGGAAACACACAGCACACTTCTCATCCATGAAACACACTCTGCTTTAGAGCAACAAGCACGTTCTTGCTTTCTAGAGGCTCTAATAAGGCAGGAAACGTGAGAGTGCTCAGAACAAAAGAACAGTGTTTCCCACACACACGGATCATATCTAGTTCAACTCTGCTTCTGAAACTGATACAAACCACAGGCCCTCTAACATCCAATGCGTTTCAGTTAAGAGCGAGAAACGTGTGAGCTCTGTGTACAATATAGCTTCGTTTGAGCTGAAAAGTGACTGCGTTTACCTGAAACGAAGTCTCGCTTGTAGAAAGACACAGAGCCTGGCATTTAACTCCGTTTCTGAAGGGAAACACACAGCAGAGTTCTCATCCATGAAACACACTCTGCTTTAGAGCAAGAAGCACGCTCTTGCTTTCTAGTGTCTCTAATAAGGCGGGAAACGTGAGAGTGCTCAGAACAAAAGACAGTGTTTCCTACACACACGGACCATATCTAGTTCAACTCTGCTTCTGAAACTGATACAAACCACAGGCCCTCTAACATCCAATGCGTTTCAGTTAAGAGCGAGAAACGTGTGAGCTTCGTGTACAATATAGCTTCGTTTGAGCTGAAAAGTGACTGCGTTTACCTGAAACGAAGTCTCGCTTGTAGAAAGACACAGAGCCTGGCATTTAACTCCGTTTCTGAAGGGAAACACACAGCACACTTCTCATCCATGAAACACACTCTGCATTAGAGCAAGAAGCACGCTCTTTCATTCTCGAGTCTCTAATAAGGCGGGAAACGTGAGAGTGCTCAGAACAAAAGAACTGTGTTTCCTACACACACGGACCATATCTAGTTAAACTCTGCTTCTGAAACTGATACAAACCACAGGCCCTCTAACATCCAATGCGTTTCAGTTATGAGCGAGAAATGTGTGAGCTTCGTGTACAATATAGCTTCGTTTGAGCTGAAAAGTGACTGCGTTTACCTGAAACGAAGTCTCGCTTGTAGGAAGACACAGAGCCTGGCATTTAACTCCGTTTCTGAAGGGAAACACACAGCACACTTCTCATCCATGAAACACACTCTGCTTTAGAGCAAGAAGCACGCTCTTGCTTTCTAGAGTCTCTAATAAGGTGGGAAACGTGAGAGTGCTCAGAACAAAAGAACTGTGTTTGCTACACACAAGGACCATATCTAGTTCAACTCTGCTTCTGAAACTGATACAAACCACAGGCCCTCTAACATCCAATGCGTTTCAGTTAAGAGCGAGAAACGTGTGAGCTTCGTGTACAATATAGCTTCCTTGGAGCTGAAAAGTGACTGCGTTTACCTGAAACGAAGTCTCGCTTGTAGGAAGACACAGAGCCTGGCATTTAACTCCGTTTCTGAAGGGAAACACACAGCCAGTTCTCATCCATGAAACACACTCTGCTTTAGAGCAACAAGCACGTTCTTGCTTTCTAGAGGCTCTAATAAGGCGGGAAACGTGAGAGTGCTCAGAACAAAAGAACAGTGTTTCCCACACACACGGATCATATCTAGTTCAACTCTGCTTCTGAAACTGATACAAACCACAGGCCCTCTAACATCCAATGCGTTTCAGTTAAGAGCGAGAAACGTGTGAGCTTCGTGTACAATATAGCTTCGTTTGAGATGAAAAGTGACTGCGTTTTCCTGAAACGAAGTCTCGCTTGTAGAAAGACAAAGATCCTGGCATTTAACTCCGTTTCTGACGGGAAACACACAGCACAGTTCTCATCCATGAAACACACTCTGCTTTAGAGCAAGAAGCACGCTCTTGCTTTCTAGTGTCTCTAATAAGGCGGGAAACGTGAGAGTGCTCAGAACAAAAGACAGTGTTTCCTACACACACGGACCATATCTAGTTCAACTCTGCTTCTGAAACTGATACAAACCACAGGCCCTCTAACATCCAATGCGTTTCAGTTAAGAGCGAGAAACGTGTGAGCTTCGTGTACAATATAGCTTCGTTTGAGCTGAAAAGTGACTGCGTTTACCTGAAACGAAGTCTCGCTTGTAGAAAGACACAGAGCCTGGCATTTAACTCCGTTTCTGAAGGGAAACACACAGCACATTTCTCATCCACGAAACACACTCTGCTTTAGAGCAAGAAGCTCGCTCTTGCTTTCTAGAGTCTCTAATAAGACGGGAAACATGAGAGTGCTCAGAACAAAAGAACTTTGTTTCCTACACACAAGGACCATATCTAGTTCAACTCTGCTTCTGAAACTGATACAAACCACAGGCCCTCTAACATCCAATGCGTTTCAGTTAAGAGCGAGAAACGTGTGAGCTTCGTGTACAATATAGCTTCGTTTGAGCTGAAAAGTGACTGCGTTTACCTGAAAAGAAGTCTCGCTCGTTGGAAGACACAGAGCCTGGCATTTAACTCCGTTTCTGAAGGGAAACACACAGCACAGTTCTCATCCATGAAACACACTTTGCTTTAGAGCAGGAAGCACGCTCTTGCTTTCTAGAGTCTCTAATATGGCGGGAAACGTGAGAGTGCTCAGAACAAAAGAACTGTGTTTCCTACACACACGGACCATATCTAGTTCAACTCTGATTCTGAAACTGATACAAACCACAGGCCCTCTAATATCCAATGCGTTTCAGTTAAGAGCGAGAAACGTGTGAGCTTCGTTTACAATATAGCTTCCTTTGAGCTGAAAAGTGACTGTGTTTACCTGAAACGAATCTCGCTCGTTGGAAGACACAGAGCCTGGCATTTAACTCCGTTTCTAAAGGGAAACACACAGCACAGTTTTCATCCATGAAACATACTCTGCTTTAGAGCTAGAAGCACGCTCTTGCTTTCTAGAGTCTCTAATATGGCGGGAAACGTGAGAGTGCTCAGAACAAAAGAACTGTGTTTCCTACACACACGCACCATATCTAGTTCAACTCTGCTTCTGAAACTGATACAAACCACAGGCCCTCTAACATCCAATGTGTTTCAGTTAAGAGCGAGAAACGTGTGAGCTTCGTGTACAATATAGCTTCGTTTGAGCTGAAAAGTGACTGCGTTTACCTGAAACGAAGTCTCGCTTGTAGGAAGACACAGAGCCTGGCATTTAACTCCGTTTCTGAAGGGAAACACACAGCACAGTTCTCATCCATGAAACACACTCTGCTTTAGAGCAACAAGCACGTTCTTGCTTTCTAGAGGCTCTAATAAGGCGGGAAACGTGAGAGTGCTCAGAACAAAAGAACAGTGTTTCCCACACACACGGATCATATCTAGTTCAACTCTGCGTCTGAAACTGATACAAACCACAGGCCCTCTAACATCCAATGCGTTTCAGTTAAGAACGAGAAACATGTGAGCTTCGTGTACAATATAGCTTCCTTTGAGCTGAAAAGTGACTGCGTTTACCTGAAACGAAGTCTCGCTTGTAGAAAGACACAGAGCCTGGCATTTAACTCCGTTTCTGAAGGGAAACACACAGCACACTTCTCATCCATGAAACACACTCTGCTTTAGAGCAAGAAGCACGCTCTTGCTTTCTAGTGTCTCTAATAAGGCGGGAAACGTGAGAGTGCTCAGAACAAAAGACAGTGTTTCCTACACACACGGACCATATCTAGTTCAACTCTGCTTCTGAAACTGATACAAACCACAGGCCCTCTAACATCCAATGCGTTTCAGTTAAGAGCGAGAAACGTGTGAGCTTTGTGTACAATATAGCTTCGTTTGAGCTGAAAAGTGACTGCGTTTACCTGAAACGAAGTCTCGCTTGTAGAAAGACACAGAGCCTGGCATTTAACTCCGTTTCTGAAGGGAAACACACAGCACACTTCTCATCCATGAAACACACTCTGCATTAGAGCAAGAAGCACGCTCTTTCTTTCTAGAGTCTCTAATAAGGCGGGAAACGTGAGAGTGCTCAGAACAAAAGAACTGTGTTTCCTACACACACGGACCATATCTAGTTCAACTCTGCTTCTGAAACTGATACAAACCACAGGCCCTCTAACATCCAATGCGTTTCAGTTATGAGCGAGAAACGTGTGAGCTTCGTGTACAATATAGCTTCGTTGGAGCTGAAAAGTGACTGCGTTTACCTGAAACGAAGTCTCGCTTGTAGGAAGACACAGAGCCTGGCATTTAACTCCGTTTCTGAAGGGAAACACACAGCACACTTCTCATCCATGAAACACACTCTGCTTTAGAGCAAGAAGCACGCTCTTGCTTTCTAGTGTCTCTAATAAGGCGGGAAACGTGAGAGTGCTCAGAACAAAAGACAGTGTTTCCTACACACACGGACCATATCTAGTTCAACTCTGCTTCTGAAACTGATACAAACCACAGGCCCTCTAACATCCAATGCGTTTCAGTTAAGAGCGAGAAACGTGTGAGCTTCGTGTACAATATAGCTTCGTTTGAGCTGAAAAGTGACTGCGTTTACCTGAAACGAAGTCTCGCTTGTAGAAAGACACAGAGCCTGGCATTTAACTCCGTTTCTGAAGGGAAACACACAGCACAGTTCTCATCCATGAAACACACTCTGCTTTAGAGCAAGAAGCACGCTCTTGCTTTCTAGAGTCTCTAATAAGGTGGGAAACGTGAGAGTGCTCAGAACAAAATAACTGTGTTTGCTACACACACGGACCATATCTAGTTGAACTCTGCTTCTGAAACTGATACAAACCACAGGCCCTCTAATATCCAATGCGTTTCAGTTAAGAGCGAGAAACGTGTGAGCTTCGTGTACAATATAGCTTCCTTGGAGCTGAAAAGTGACTGCGTTTATCTGAAACGAAGTCTCGCTTGTAGGAAGACACAGAGCCTGCCATTTAACTCCGTTTCTGAAGGGAAACACACAGCACAGTTCTCATCCATGAAACACACTCTGCTTTAGAGCAAGAAGCACGCTCTTGCTTTCTAGAGTCTCTAATAAGGCGGGAAACGTGAGCGTGCTCAGAACAAAGAACTGTGTTTCCTACACACACAGACCATATCTAGTTCAACTCTGCTTCTGAAACTGATACAAACCACAGGCCCTAACATCCAATGCGTTTCAGTTAAGAGCGAGAAACGTGTGAGCTTCGTGTACAATATAGCTTCGTTTCAGCTGAAAAGTGACTGCGTTTACCTGAAACGAAGTCTCGCTTGTAGGAAGACACAGAGCCTGGCATTTACCTCCGTTTCTTAAGGGAAACACACAGCAGAGTTCTCATCCATGAAACACACTCTGCTTTAGAGCAAGAAGCACGCTCTTGCTTTCTAGAGGCTCTAATAAGGCGGGAAACGTGAGAGTGCTCAGAACAAAAGAACAGTGTTTCCTACACACACGGATCATATCTAGTTCAACTCTGCTTCTGAAACTGATACAAACCACAGGCCCTCTAACATCCAATGCGTTTCAGTTAAGAGCGAGAAACGTGTGAGCTTCGTGTACAATATAGCTTCCTTGGAGCTGAAATGTGACCGGGTTTACCTGAAACGAAGTCTCGCTTGTAGGAAGACACAGAGCCTGGCATTTAACTCCGTTTCTGAAGGGAAACACACAGCACAGTTCTCATCCATGAAACACACTTTGCTTTAGAGCAGGAAGCACGCTCTTGCTTTCTAGAGTCTCTAATATGGCGGGAAATGGAGAGTGCTCAGAACAGAATAACTGTGTTTCCTACACACACGGACCATATCTAGTTCAACTCTGATTCTGAAACTGATACAAACCACAGGCCCTCTAACATCCAATGCGTTTCAGTTAAGAGCGAGAAACGTGTGAGCTTCGTTTACAATATAGCTTCCTTTGAGCTGAAAAGTGACTGCGTTTACCTGAAACGAAGTCTCGCTTGTAGGAAGACACAGAGCCTGTCATTTAACTCCGTTTCTGAAGGGAAACACACAGCACAGTTCTCATCCATGAAACACACTCTGCTTTAGAGCAAGAAGCACGCTCTTGCTTTCTAGAGTCTCTAATAAGGCGGGAAACGTGAGCGTGCTCAGAACAAAAGAACTCTGTTTCCTACACACACGGATCATATCTAGTTCAACTCTGCTTCTGAAACTGATACAAACCACAAGCCCTCTAACATCCAATGCGTTTCAGGTAAGAGCGAGAAACGTGTGAGCTTCGTGTACAATATAGCTTCGTTTGAGCTGAAAAGTGACAGCGTTTACCTGAAACGAAGTCTCGCTTGTAGGAAGACACAGAGCCTGGCATTTAACTCCGTTTCTGAAGGGAAACACACAGCACAGTTCTCATCCATGAAACACACTCTGCTTTAGAGCAAGAAGCAGGCTCTTGCTTTCTAGAGGCTCTAATAAGGCGGGAAACGTGACAGTGCTCAGAACAAAAGAACAGTGTTTCCTACACACACGGATCATATCTAGTTCAACTCTGCTTCTGAAACTGATACAAACCACAGGCCCTCTAACATCCAATGCGTTTCAGTTAAGAGCGAGAAACGTGTGAGCTTCGTGTACAATATAGCTTCGTTTGAGCTGAAAAGTGACTGCGTTTACCTGAAACGAAGTCTCGCTTGTAGGAAGACACAGAGCCTGGCATTTAACTCCGTTTCTGAAGGGAAACACACAGCACACTTCTCATCCATGAAACACACTCTGCTTTAGAGCAAGAAGCACGCTCTTGCTTTCTAGAGTCTCTAATAAGACGGGAAACATGAGAGTGCTCAGAACAAAAGAACTTTGTTTCCTACACACAAGGACCATATCTAGTTCAACTCTGCTTCTGAAACTGATACAAACCACAGGCCCTCTAACATCCAATGCGTTTCAGTTAAGAGCGAGAAACGTGTGAGCTTCGTGTACAATATAGCTTCGTTTGAGCTGAAAAGTGACTGCGTTTACCTGAAACGAAGTCTCGCTTGTAGGAAGACACAGAGCCTGGCATTTAACTCTGTTTCTGAAGGGAAACACACAGCACAGTTCTCATCCATGAAACACACTTTGCTTTAGAGCAGGAAGCACGCTCTTGCTTTCTAGAGTCTCTAATATGGCGGGAAACGTTAGAGTGCTCAGAACAAATGAACTGTGTTTCCTACACACACGGACCATATCTAGTTCAACTCTGATTCTGAAACTGATACAAACCACAGGCCCTCTAATATCCAATGCGTTTCAGTTAAGAGTGAGAAACGTGTGAGCTTCGTTTACAATATAGTTTCATTTGAGCTGAAAAGTGACTGTGTTTACCTGAAACGAAGTCTCGCTCGTTGGAAGACACAGAGCCTGGCATTTAACTCCGTTTCTAAAGGGAAACACACAGCACAGTTCTCATCCATGAAACATACTCTGCTTTAGAGCTAGAAGCACGCTCTTGCTTTCTAGAGTCTCTAATATGGCAGGAAACGTGAGAGTGCTCAGAACAAAAGAACTGTGTTTCCCACACACACGGATCATATCTAGTTCAACTCTGCTTCTGAAACTGATACAAACCACAGGCCCTCTAACATCCAATGCGTTTCAGTTAAGAGCGAGAAACGTGTGAGCTTCGTGTACAATATAGCTTCCTTTGAGCTGAAAAGTGACTGCGTTTACCTGAAACGAAGTCTCGCTTGTAGGAAGACACAGAGCCTGGCATTTAACTCCGTTTCTGAAGGGAAACACACAGCACACTTCTCATCCATGAAACACACTCTGCTTTAGAGCAAGAAGCACGCTCTTGCTTTCTAGAGTCTCTAATAAGACGGGAAACATGAGAGTGCTCAGAACAAAAGAACTTTGTTTGCTACACACAAGGACCATATCTAGTTCAACTCTGCTTCTGAAACTGATACAAACCTCAGGCCCTCTAACATCCAATGCGTTTCAGTTAAGAGCGAGAAACGTGTGAGCTTCGTGTACAATATAGCTTCCTTGGAGCTGAAAAGTGACTGCGTTTACCTGAAACGAAGTCTCGCTTGTAGAAAGACACAGAGCCTGGCATTTAACTCCGTTTCTGAAGGGAAACACACAGCACAGTTCTCATCCATGAAACACACTCTGCTTTAGAGCAAGAAGCACGCTCTTGCTTTCTAGTGTCTCTAATAAGGCGGGAAACGTGAGAGTGCTCAGAACAAAAGACAGTGTTTCCTACACACACGGACCATATCTAGTTCAACTCTGCTTCTGAAACTGATACAAACCACAGGCCCTCTAACATCCAATGCGTTTCAGTTAAGAGCGAGAAACGTGTGAGCTTTGTGTACAATATAGCTTCGTTTGAGCTGAAAAGTGACTGCGTTTACCTGAAACGAAGTCTCGCTTGTAGAAAGACACAGAGCCTGGCATTTAACTCCGTTTCTGAAGGGAAACACACAGCACACTTCTCATCCATGAAACACACTCTGCATTAGAGCAAGAAGCACGCTCTTTCTTTCTAGAGTCTCTAATAAGGCGGGAAACGTGAGAGTGCTCAGAACAAAAGAACTGTGTTTCCTACACACACGGACCATATCTAGTTCAACTCTGCTTCTGAAACTGATACAAACCACAGGCCCTCTAACATCCAATGCGTTTCAGTTATGAGCGAGAAACGTGTGAGCTTCGTGTACAATATAGCTTCGTTGGAGCTGAAAAGTGACTGCGTTTACCTGAAACGAAGTCTCGCTTGTAGGAAGACACAGAGCCTGGCATTTAACTCCGTTTCTGAAGGGAAACACACAGCACACTTCTCATCCATGAAACACACTCTGCTTTAGAGCAAGAAGCACGCTCTTGCTTTCTAGTGTCTCTAATAAGGCGGGAAACGTGAGAGTGCTCAGAACAAAAGACAGTGTTTCATACAAACACGGACCATATCTAGTTCAACTCTGCTTCTGAAACTGATACAAACCACAGGCCCTCTAACATCCAATGCGTTTCAGTTAAGAGCGAGAAACGTGTGAGCTTCGTGTACAATATAGCTTCGTTTGAGCTGAAAAGTGACTGCGTTTACCTGAAACGAAGTCTCGCTTGTAGAAAGACACAGAGCCTGGCATTTAACTCCGTTTCTGAAGGAAAACACACAGCACAGTTCTCATCCATGAAACACACTCTGCTTTAGAGCAAGAAGCACGCTCTTGCTTTCTAGAGTCTCTAATAAGATGGGAAACGTGAGAGTGCTCAGAACAAAATAACTGTGTTTGCTACACACACGGACCATATCTAGTTGAACTCTGCTTCTGAAACTGATACAAACCACAGGCCCTCTAACATCCAATGCGTTTCAGTTAAGAGCGAGAAACGTGTGAGCTTCGTGTACAATATAGCTTCCTTGGAGCTGAAAAGTGACTGCGTTTACCTGAAACGAAGTCTCGCTTGTAGGAAGACACAGAGCCTGGCATTTAACTCCGTTTCTGAAGGGAAACACACAGCACAGTTCTCATCCATGAAACACACTCTGCTTTAGAGCAAGAAGCACGCTCTTGCTTTCTAGAGTCTCTAATAAGGCGGGAAACGTGAGCGTGCTCAGAACAAAGAACTGTGTTTCCTACACACACAGACCATATCTAGTTCAACTCTGCTTCTGAAACTGATACAAACCACAGGCCCTAACATCCAATGCGTTTCAGTTAAGAGCGAGAAACGTGTGAGCTTCGTGTACAATATAGCTTCGTTTCAGCTGAAAAGTGACTGTGTTTACCTGAAACGAAGTCTCGCTTGTAGGAAGACACAGAGCCTGGCATTTACCTCCGTTTCTTAAGGGAAACACACAGCAGAGTTCTCATCCATGAAACACACTCTGCTTTAGAGCAAGATGCACGCTCTTGCTTTCTAGAGTCTCTAATAAGGCGGGAAACGTGAGCGTGCTCAGAACAAAAGAACTCTGTTTCCTACACACACGGATCATATCTAGTTCAACTCTGCTTCTGAAACTGATACAAACCACAAGCCCTCTAACATCCAATGCGTTTCAGGTAAGAGCGAGAAACGTGTGAGCTTCGTGTACAATATAGCTTCGTTTGAGCAGAAAAGTGACTGCGTTTACCTGAAACGAAGTCTCGCTTGTAGGAAGACACAGAGCCTGGCATTTAACTCCGTTTCTGAAGGGAAACACACAGCACAGTTCTCATCCATGAAACACACTCTGCTTTAGAGCAAGAAGCACGCTCTTGCTTTCTAGAGGCTCTAATAAGGCGGGAAACGTGAGAGTGCTCAGAACAAAAGAACAGTGTTTCCTACACACACGGATCATATCTAGTTCAACTCTGCTTCTGAAACTGATACAAACCACAGGCCCTCTAACATCCAATGCGTTTCAGTTAAGAGCGAGAAACGTGTGAGCTTCGTTTACAATATAGCTTCCTTTGAGCTGAAAAGTGACTGCGTTTACCTGAAACGAAGTCTCGCTTGTAGGAAGACACAGAGCCTGTCATTTAACTCCGTTTCTGAAGGGAAACACACAGCACAGTTCTCATCCATGAAACACACTCTGCTTTAGAGCAAGAAGCACGCTCTTGCTTTCTAGAGTCTCTAATAAGGCGGGAAACGTGAGCGTGCTCAGAACAAAAGAACTCTGTTTCCTACACACACAGACCATATCTAGTTCAACTCTGCTTCTGAAACTGATACAAACCACAGGCCCTAACATCCAATGCGTTTCAGTTAAGAGCGAGAAACGTGTGAGCTTCGTGTACAATATAGCTTCGTTTCAGCTGAAAAGTGACTGCGTTTACCTGAAACGAAGTCTCGCTTGTAGGAAGACACAGAGCCTGGCATTTACCTCCGTTTCTTAAGGGAAACACACAGCAGAGTTCTCATCCATGAAACACACTCTGCTTTAGAGCAAGATGCACGCTCTTGCTTTCTAGAGTCTCTAATAAGGCGGGAAACGTGAGCGTGCTCAGAACAAAAGAACTCTGTTTCCTACACACACGGATCATATCTAGTTCAACTCTGCTTCTGAAACTGATACAAACCACAAGCCCTCTAACATCCAATGCGTTTCAGGTAAGAGCGAGAAACGTGTGAGCTTCGTGTACAATATAGCTTCGTTTGAGCAGAAAAGTGACTGCGTTTACCTGAAACGAAGTCTCGCTTGTAGGAAGACACAGAGCCTGGCATTTAACTCCGTTTCTGAAGGGAAACACACAGCACAGTTCTCATCCATGAAACACACTCTGCTTTAGAGCAAGAAGCACGCTCTTGCTTTCTAGAGGCTCTAATAAGGCGGGAAACGTGAGAGTGCTCAGAACAAAAGAACAGTGTTTCCTACACACACGGATCATATCTAGTTCAACTCTGCTTCTGAAACTGATACAAACCACAGGCCCTCTAACATCCAATGCGTTTCAGTTAAGAGCGAGAAACGTGTGAGCTTCGTGTACAATATAGCTTCCTTGGAGCTGAAATGTGACCGGGTTTACCTGAAACGAAGTCTCGCTTGTAGGAAGACACAGAGCCTGGCATTTAACTCCGTTTCTGAAGGGAAACACACAGCACAGTTCTCATCCATGAAACACACTTTGCTTTAGAGCAGGAAGCACGCTCTTGCTTTCTAGAGTCTCTAATATGGCGGGAAACGGAGAGTGCTCAGAACAAAATAACTGTGTTTCCTACACACACGGACCATATCTAGTTCAACTCTGATTCTAAAACTGATACAAACCACAGGCCCTCTAACATCCAATGCGTTTCAGTTAAGAGCGAGAAACGTGTGAGCTTCGTTTACAATATAGCTTCCTTTGAGCTGAAAAGTGACTGCGTTTACCTGAAACGAAGTCTCGCTTGTAGGAAGACACAGAGCCTGTCATTTAACTCCGTTTCTGAAGGGAAACACACAGCACAGTTCTCATCCATGAAACACACTCTGCTTTAGAGCAAGAAGCACGCTCTTGCTTTCTAGAGTCTCTAATAAGGCGGGAAACGTGAGCGTGCTCAGAACAAAAGAACTCTGTTTCCTACACACACGGATCATATCTAGTTCAACTCTGCTTCTGAAACTGATACAAACCACAAGCCCTCTAACATCCAATGCGTTTCAGGTAAGAGCGAGAAACGTGTGAGCTTCGTGTACAATATAGCTTCGTTTGAGCTGAAAAGTGACAGCGTTTACCTGAAACGAAGTCTCGCTTGTAGGAAGACACAGAGCCTGGCATTTAACTCCGTTTCTGAAGGGAAACACACAGCACAGTTCTCATCCATGAAACACACTCTGCTTTAGAGCAAGAAGCAGGCTCTTGCTTTCTAGAGGCTCTAATAAGGCGGGAAACGTGAGAGTGCTCAGAACAAAAGAACAGTGTTTCCTACACACACGGATCATATCTAGTTCAACTCTGCTTCTGAAACTGATACAAACCACAGGCCCTCTAACATCCAATGCGTTTCAGTTAAGAGCGAGAAACGTGTGAGCTTCGTGTACAATATAGCTTCGTTTGAGCTGAAAAGTGACTGCGTTTACCTGAAACGAAGTCTCGCTTGTAGGAAGACACAGAGCCTGGCATTTAACTCCGTTTCTGAAGGGAAACACACAGCACACTTCTCATCCATGAAACACACTCTGCTTTAGAGCAAGAAGCACGCTCTTGCTTTCTAGAATCTCTAATAAGACGGGAAACATGAGAGTGCTCAGAACAAAAGAACTTTGTTTCCTACACACAAGGACCATATCTAGTTCAACTCTGCTTCTGAAACTGATACAAACCACAGGCCCTCTAACATCCAATGCGTTTCAGTTAAGAGCGAGAAACGTGTGAGCTTCGTGTACAATATAGCTTCGTTTGAGCTGAAAAGTGACTGCGTTTACCTGAAACGAAGTCTCGCTTGTAGGAAGACACAGAGCCTGGCATTTAACTCTGTTTCTGAAGGGAAACACACAGCACAGTTCTCATCCATGAAACACATTTTGCTTTAGAGCAGGAAGCACGCTCTTGCTTTCTAGAGTCTCTAATATGGCGGGAAACGTGAGAGTGCTCAGAACAAATGAACTGTGTTTCCTACACACACGGACCATATCTAGTTCAACTCTGATTCTGAAACTGATACAAACCACAGGCCCTCTAATATCCAATGCGTTTCAGTTAAGAGTGAGAAACGTGTGAGCTTCGTTTACAATATAGCTTCATTTGAGCTGAAAAGTGACTGTGTTTACCTGAAACGAAGTCTCGCTCGTTGGAAGACACAGAGCCTGGCATTTAACTCCGTTTCTAAAGGGAAACACACAGCACAGTTCTCATCCATGAAACATACTCTGCTTTAGAGCTAGAAGCACGCTCTTGCTTTCTAGAGTCTCTAATATGGCAGGAAACGTGAGAGTGCTCAGAACAAAAGAACTGTGTTTCCTACACACACGGACCATATCTAGTTCAACTCTGCTTCTGAAACTGATACAAACCACAGGCCCTCTAACATCCAATGCGTTTCAGTTATGAGCGAGAAACGTGTGAGCTTCGTGTACAATATAGCTTCGTTTGAGCTGAAAAGTGACTGCGTTTACCTGAAACGAAGTCTCGCTTGTAGGAAGACACAGAGCCTGGCATTTAACTCCGTTTCTGAAGGGAAACACACAGCACAGTTCTCATCCATGAAACACACTCTGCTTTAGAGCAAGAAGCACGCTCTTGCTTTCTAGAGTCTCTAATAAGGCGGGAAACGTGAGCGTGCTCAGAACAAAAGAACTCTGTTTCCTACACACACGGATCATATCTAGTTCAACTCTGCTTCTGAAACTGATACAAACCACAAGCCCTCTAACATCCAATGCGTTTCAGGTAAGAGCGAGAAACGTGTGAGCTTCGTGTACAATATAGCTTCGTTTGAGCTGAAAAGTGACAGCGTTTACCTGAAACGAAGTCTCGCTTGTAGGAAGACACAGAGCCTGGCATTTAACTCCGTTTCTGAAGGGAAACACACAGCACAGTTCTCATCCATGAAACACACTCTGCTTTAGAGCAAGAAGCAGGCTCTTGCTTTCTAGAGGCTCTAATAAGGCGGGAAACGTGAGAGTGCTCAGAACAAAAGAACAGTGTTTCCTACACACACGGATCATATCTAGTTCAACTCTGCTTCTGAAACTGATACAAACCACAGGCCCTCTAACATCCAATGCGTTTCAGTTAAGAGCGAGAAACGTGTGAGCTTCGTGTACAATATAGCTTCGTTTGAGCTGAAAAGTGACTGCGTTTACCTGAAACGAAGTCTCGCTTGTAGGAAGACACAGAGCCTGGCATTTAACTCCGTTTCTGAAGGGAAACACACAGCACACTTCTCATCCATGAAACACACTCTGCTTTAGAGCAAGAAGCACGCTCTTGCTTTCTAGAGTCTCTAATAAGACGGGAAACATGAGAGTGCTCAGAACAAAAGAACTTTGATTCCTACACACAAGGACCATATCTAGTTCAACTCTGATTCTGAAACTGATACAAACCACAGGCCCTCTAACATCCAATGCGTTTCAGTTAAGAGCGAGAAACGTGTGAGCTTCGTGTACAATATAGCTTCGTTTGAGCTGAAAAGTGACTGTGTTTACCTGAAACGAAGTCTCGCTTGTAGGAAGACACAGAGCCTGGCATTTAACTCTGTTTCTGAAGGGAAACACACAGCACAGTTCTCATCCATGAAACACACTTTGCTTTAGAGCAGGAAGCACGCTCTTGCTTTCTAGAGTCTCTAATATGGCGGGAAACGTGAGAGTGCTCAGAACAAATGAACTGTGTTTCCTACACACACGGACCATATCTAGTTCAACTCTGCTTCTGAAACTGATACAAACCACAGGCCCTCTAATATCCAATGCGTTTCAGTTAAGTGTGAGAAACGTGTGAGCTTCGTTTACAATATAGCTTCATTTGAGCTGAAAAGTGACTGTGTTTACCTGAAACGAAGTCTCGCTCGTTGGAAGACACAGAGCCTGGCATTTAACTCCGTTTCTAAAGGGAAACACACAGCACAGTTCTCATCCATGAAACACACTCTGCTTTAGAGCAAGAAGCACGCTCTTGCTTTCTAGAGTCTCTAATAAGGCGGGAAACGTGAGCGTGCTCAGAACAAAAGAACTCTGTTTCCTACACACACGGATCATATCTAGTTCAACTCTGCTTCTGAAACTGATACAAACCACAAGCCCTCTAACATCCAATGCGTTTCAGGTAAGAGCGAGAAACGTGTGAGCTTCGTGTACAATATAGCTTCGTTGGAGCTGAAAAGTGACAGCGTTTACCTGAAACGAAGTCTCGCTTGTAGGAAGACACAGAGCCTGGCATTTAACTCCGTTTCTGAAGGGAAACACACAGCACAGTTCTCATCCATGAAACACACTCTGCTTTAGAGCAAGAAGCAGGCTCTTGCTTTCTAGAGGCTCTAATAAGGCGGGAAACGTGAGAGTGCTCAGAACAAAAGAACAGTGTTTCCTACACACACGGATCATATCTAGTTCAACTCTGCTTCTGAAACTGATACAAACCACAGGCCCTCTAACATCCAATGCGTTTCAGTTAAGAGCGAGAAACGTGTGAGCTTCGTGTACAATATAGCTTCGTTTGAGCTGAAAAGTGACTGCGTTTACCTGAAACGAAGTCTCGCTTGTAGGAAGACACAGAGCCTGGCATTTAACTCCGTTTCTGAAGGGAAACACACAGCACACTTCTCATCCATGAAACACACTCTGCTTTAGAGCAAGAAGCACGCTCTTGCTTTCTAGAGTCTCTAATAAGACGGGAAACATGAGAGTGCTCAGAACAAAAGAACTTTGTTTCCTACACACAAGGACCATATCTAGTTCAACTCTGATTCTGAAACTGATACAAACCACAGGCCCTCTAACATCCAATGCGTTTCAGTTAAGAGCGAGAAACGTGTGAGCTTCGTGTACAATATAGCTTCGTTTGAGCTGAAAAGTGACTGCGTTTACCTGAAACGAAGTCTCGCTTGTAGGAAGACACAGAGCCTGGCATTTAACTCTGTTTCTGAAGGGAAACACACAGCACAGTTCTCATCCATGAAACACACTTTGCTTTAGAGCAGGAAGCACGCTCTTGCTTTCTAGAGTCTCTAATATGGCGGGAAACGTGAGAGTGCTCAGAACAAATGAACTGTGTTTCCTACACACACGGACCATATCTAGTTCAACTCTGATTCTGAAACTGATACAAACCACAGGCCCTCTAATATCCAATGCGTTTCAGTTAAGAGTGAGAAACGTGTGAGCTTCGTTTACAATATAGCTTCATTTGAGCTGAAAAGTGACTGTGTTTACCTGAAACGAAGTCTCGCTCGTTGGAAGACACAGAGCCTGGCATTTAACTCCGTTTCTAAAGGGAAACACACAGCACAGTTCTCATTCATGAAACATACTCTGCTTTAGAGCTAGAAGCACGCTCTTGCTTTCTAGAGTCTCTAATATGGCAGGAAACGTGAGAGTGCTCAGAACAAAAGAACTGTGTTTCCCACACACACGGATCATATCTAGTTCAACTCTGCTTCTGAAACTGATACAAACCACAGGCCCTCTAACATCCAATGCGTTTCAGTTAAGAGCGAGAAACGTGTGAGCTTCGTGTACAATATAGGTTCCTTTGAGCTGAAAAGTGACTGCGTTTACCTGAAACGAAGTCTCGCTTGTAGGAAGACACAGAGCCTGGCATTTAACTCCGTTTCTGAAGGGAAACACACAGCACACTTCTCATCCATGAAACACACTCTGCTTTAGAGCAAGAAGCACGCTCTTGCTTTCTAGAGTCTCTAATAAGACGGGAAACATGAGAGTGCTCAGAACAAAAGAACTTTGTTTGCTACACACAAGGACCATATCTAGTTCAACTCTGCTTCTGAAACTGATACAAACCTCAGGCCCTCTAACATCCAATGCGTTTCAGTTAAGAGCGAGAAACGTGTGAGCTTCGTGTACAATATAGCTTCCTTGGAGCTGAAAAGTGACTGCGTTTACCTGAAACGAAGTCTCGCTTGTAGAAAGACACAGAGCCTGGCATTTAACTCCGTTTCTGAAGGGAAACACACAGCACACTTCTCATCCATGAAACACACTCTGCTTTAGAGCAAGAAGCACGCTCTTGCTTTCTAGTGTCTCTAATAAGGCGGGAAACGTGAGAGTGCTCAGAACAAAAGACAGTGTTTCCTACACACACGGACCATATCTAGTTCAACTCTGCTTCTGAAACTGATACAAACCACAGGCCCTCTAACATCCAATGCGTTTCAGTTAAGAGCGAGAAACGTGTGAGCTTTGTGTACAATATAGCTTCGTTTGAGCTGAAAAGTGACTGAGTTTACCTGAAACGAAGTCTCGCTTGTAGAAAGACACAGAGCCTGGCATTTAACTCCGTTTCTGAAGGGAAACACACAGCACACTTCTCATCCATGAAACACACTCTGCATTAGAGCAAGAAGCACGCTCTTTCTTTCTAGAGTCTCTAATAAGGCGGGAAACGTGAGAGTGCTCAGAACAAAAGAACTGTGTTTCCTACACACACGGACCATATCTAGTTCAACTCTGCTTCTGAAACTGATACAAACCACAGGCCCTCTAACATCCAATGCGTTTCAGTTATGAGCGAGAAACGTGTGAGCTTCGTGTACAATATAGCTTCGTTGGAGCTGAAAAGTGACTGCGTTTACCTGAAACGAAGTCTCGCTTGTAGGAAGACACAGAGCCTGGCATTTAACTCCGTTTCTGAAGGGAAACACACAGCACACTTCTCATCCATGAAACACACTCTGCTTTAGAGCAAGAAGCACGCTCTTGCTTTCTAGTGTCTCTAATAAGGCGGGAAACGTGAGAGTGCTCAGAACAAAAGACAGTGTTTCATACACACACGGACCATATCTAGTTCAACTCTGCTTCTGAAACTGATACAAACCACAGGCCCTCTAACATCCAATGCGTTTCAGTTAAGAGCGAGAAACGTGTGAGCTTCGTGTACAATATAGCTTCGTTTGAGCTGAAAAGTGACTGCGTTTACCTGAAACGAAGTCTCGCTTGTAGAAAGACACAGAGCCTGGCATTTAACTCCGTTTCTGAAGGAAAACACACAGCACAGTTCTCATCCATGAAACACACTCTGCTTTAGAGCAAGAAGCACGCTCTTGCTTTCTAGAGTCTCTAATAAGATGGGAAACGTGAGAGTGCTCAGAACAAAATAACTGTGTTTGCTACACACACGGACCATATCTAGTTGAACTCTGCTTCTGAAACTGATACAAACCACAGGCCCTCTAACATCCAATGCGTTTCAGTTAAGAGCGAGAAACGTGTGAGCTTCGTGTACAATATAGCTTCCTTGGAGCTGAAAAGTGACTGCGTTTACCTGAAACGAAGTCTCGCTTGTAGGAAGACACAGAGCCTGGCATTTAACTCCGTTTCTGAAGGGAAACACACAGCACAGTTCTCATCCATGAAACACACTCTGCTTTAGAGCAAGAAGCACGCTCTTGCTTTCTAGAGTCTCTAATAAGTCGGGAAACGTGAGCGTGCTCAGAACAAAGAACTGTGTTTCCTACACACACAGACCATATCTAGTTCAACTCTGCTTCTGAAACTGATACAAACCACAGGCCCTAACATCCAATGCGTTTCAGTTAAGAGCGAGAAACGTGTGAGCTTCGTGTACAATATAGCTTCGTTTCAGCTGAAAAGTGACTGCGTTTACCTGAAACGAAGTCTCGCTTGTAGGAAGACACAGAGCCTGGCATTTACCTCCGTTTCTTAAGGGAAACACACAGCAGAGTTCTCATCCATGAAACACACTCTGCTTTAGAGCAAGATGCACGCTCTTGCTTTCTAGAGTCTCTAATAAGGCGGGAAACGTGAGCGTGCTCAGAACAAAAGAACTCTGTTTCCTACACACACGGATCATATCTAGTTCAACTCTGCTTCTGAAACTGATACAAACCACAAGCCCTCTAACATCCAATGCGTTTCAGGTAAGAGCGAGAAACGTGTGAGCTTCGTGTACAATATAGCTTCGTTTGAGCAGAAAAGTGACTGCGTTTACCTGAAACGAAGTCTCGCTTGTAGGAAGACACAGAGCCTGGCATTTAACTCCGTTTCTGAAGGGAAACACACAGCACAGTTCTCATCCATGAAACACACTCTGCTTTAGAGCAAGAAGCACGCTCTTGCTTTCTAGAGGCTCTAATAAGGCGGGAAACGTGAGAGTGCTCAGAACAAAAGAACAGTGTTTCCTACACACACGGATCATATCTAGTTCAACTCTGCTTCTGAAACTGATACAAACCACAGGCCCTCTAACATCCAATGCGTTTCAGTTAAGAGCGAGAAACGTGTGAGCTTCGTGTACAATATAGCTTCCTTGGAGCTGAAATGTGACCGGGTTTACCTGAAACGAAGTCTCGCTTGTAGGAAGACACAGAGCCTGGCATTTAACTCCGTTTCTGAAGGGAAACACACAGCACAGTTCTCATCCATGAAACACACTTTGCTTTAGAGCAGGAAGCACGCTCTTGCTTTCTAGAGTCTCTAATATGGCGGGAAACGGAGAGTGCTCAGAACAAAATAACTGTGTTTCCTACACACACGGACCATATCTAGTTCAACTCTGATTCTGAAACTGATACAAACCACAGGCCCTCTAACATCCAATGCGTTTCAGTTAAGAGCGAGAAACGTGTGAGCTTCGTTTACAATATAGCTTCCTTTGAGCTGAAAAGTGACTGCGTTTACCTGAAACGAAGTCTCGCTTGTAGGAAGACACAGAGCCTGTCATTTAACTCCGTTTCTGAAGGGAAACACACAGCACAGTTCTCATCCATGAAACACACTCTGCTTTAGAGCAAGAAGCACGCTCTTGCTTTCTAGAGTCTCTAATAAGGCGGGAAACGTGAGCGTGCTCAGAACAAAAGAACTCTGTTTCCTACACACACAGACCATATCTAGTTCAACTCTGCTTCTGAAACTGATACAAACCACAGGCCCTAACATCCAATGCGTTTCAGTTAAGAGCGAGAAACGTGTGAGCTTCGTGTACAATATAGCTTCGTTTCAGCTGAAAAGTGACTGCGTTTACCTGAAACGAAGTCTCGCTTGTAGGAAGACACAGAGCCTGGCATTTACCTCCGTTTCTTAAGGGAAACACACAGCAGAGTTCTCATCCATGAAACACACTCTGCTTTAGAGCAAGATGCACGCTCTTGCTTTCTAGAGTCTCTAATAAGGCGGGAAACGTGAGCGTGCTCAGAACAAAAGAACTCTGTTTCCTACACACACGGATCATATCTAGTTCAACTCTGCTTCTGAAACTGATACAAACCACAAGCCCTCTAACATCCAATGCGTTTCAGGTAAGAGCGAGAAACGTGTGAGCTTCGTGTACAATATAGCTTCGTTTGAGCAGAAAAGTGACTGCGTTTACCTGAAACGAAGTCTCGCTTGTAGGAAGACACAGAGCCTGGCATTTAACTCCGTTTCTGAAGGGAAACACACAGCACAGTTCTCATCCATGAAACACACTCTGCTTTAGAGCAAGAAGCACGCTCTTGCTTTCTAGAGGCTCTAATAAGGCGGGAAACGTGAGAGTGCTCAGAACAAAAGAACAGTGTTTCCTACACACAAGGATCATATCTAGTTCAACTCTGCTTCTGAAACTGATACAAACCACAGGCCCTCTAACATCCAATGCGTTTCAGTTAAGAGCGAGAAACGTGTGAGCTTCGTGTACAATATAGCTTCCTTGGAGCTGAAATGTGACCGGGTTTACCTGAAACGAAGTCTCGCTTGTACGAATACACAGAGCCTGGCATTTAACTCCGTTTCTGAAGGGAAACACACAGCACAGTTCTCATCCATGAAACACACTTTGCTTTAGAGCAGGAAGCACGCTCTTGCTTTCTAGAGACTCTAATATGGCGGGAAACGGAGAGTGCTCAGAACAAAATAACTGTGTTTCCTACACACACGGACCATATCTAGTTCAACTCTGATTCTGAAACTGATACAAACCACAGGCCCTCTAACATCCAATGCGTTTAAGTTAAGAGCGAGAAACGTGTGAGCTTCGTTTACAATATAGCTTCCTTTGAGCTGAAAAGTGACTGCGTTTACCTGAAACGAAGTCTCGCTTGTAGGAAGACACAGAGCCTGTCATTTAACTCCGTTTCTGAAGGGAAACACACAGCACAGTTCTCATCCATGAAACACACTCTGCTTTAGAGCAAGAAGCACGCTCTTGCTTTCTAGAGTCTCTAATAAGGCGGGAAACGTGAGCGTGCTCAGAACAAAAGAACTCTGTTTCCTACACACACGGATCATATCTAGTTCAACTCTGCTTCTGAAACTGATACAAACCACAAGCCCTCTAACATCCAATGCGTTTCAGGTAAGAGCGAGAAACGTGTGAGCTTCGTGTACAATATAGCTTCGTTTGAGCTGAAAAGTGACAGCGTTTACCTGAAACGAAGTCTCGCTTGTAGGAAGACACAGAGCCTGGCATTTAACTCCGTTTCTGAAGGGAAACACACAGCACAGTTCTCATCCATGAAACACACTCTGCTTTAGAGCAAGAAGCAGGCTCTTGCTTTCTAGAGGCTCTAATAAGGCGGGAAACGTGAGAGTGCTCAGAACAAAAGAACAGTGTTTCCTACACACACGGATCATATCTAGTTCAACTCTGCTTCTGAAACTGATACAAACCACAGGCCCTCTAACATCCAATGCGTTTCAGTTAAGAGCGAGAAACGTGTGAGCTTCGTGTACAATATAGCTTCGTTTGAGCTGAAAAGTGACTGCGTTTACCTGAAACGAAGTCTCGCTTGTAGGAAGACACAGAGCCTGGCATTTAACTCCGTTTCTGAAGGGAAACACACAGCACACTTCTCATCCATGAAACACACTCTGCTTTAGAGCAAGAAGCACGCTCTTGCTTTCTAGAGTCTCTAATAAGACGGGAAACATGAGAGTGCTCAGAACAAAAGAACTTTGTTTCCTACACACAAGGACCATATCTAGTTCAACTCTGCTTCTGAAACTGATACAAACCACAGGCCCTCTAACATCCAATGCGTTTCAGTTAAGAGCGAGAAACGTGTGAGCTTCGTGTACAATATAGCTTCGTTTGAGCTGAAAAGTGACTGCGTTTACCTGAAACGAAGTCTCGCTTGTAGGAAGACACAGAGCCTGGCATTTAACTCTGTTTCTGAAGGGAAACACACAGCACAGTTCTCATCCATGAAACACACTTTGCTTTAGAGCAGGAAGCACGCTCTTGCTTTCTAGAGTCTCTAATATGGCGGGAAACGTGAGAGTGCTCAGAACAAATGAACTGTGTTTCCTACACACACGGACCATATCTAGTTCAACTCTGATTCTGAAACTGATACAAACCACAGGCCCTCTAATATCCAATGCGTTTCAGTTAAGAGTGAGAAACGTGTGAGCTTCGTTTACAATATAGCTTCATTTGAGCTGAAAAGTGACTGTGTTTACCTGAAACGAAGTCTCGCTCGTTGGAAGACACAGAGCCTGGCATTTAACTCCGTTTCTAAAGGGAAACACACAGCACAGTTCTCATCCATGAAACATACTCTGCTTTAGAGCTAGAAGCACGCTCTTGCTTTCTAGAGTCTCTAATATGGCAGGAAACGTGAGAGTGCTCAGAACAAAAGAACTGTGTTTCCCACACACACGGATCATATCTAGTTCAACTCTGCTTCTGAAACTGATACAAACCACAGGCCCTCTAACATCCAATGCGTTTCAGTTAAGAGCGAGAAACGTGTGAGCTTCGTGTACAATATAGCTTCCTTTGAGCTGAAAAGTGACTGCGTTTACCTGAAACGAAGTCTCGCTTGTAGGAAGACACAGAGCCTGGCATTTAACTCCGTTTCTGAAGGGAAACACACAGCACACTTCTCATCCATGAAACACACTCTGCTTTAGAGCAAGAAGCACGCTCTTGCTTTCTAGAGTCTCTAATAAGACGGGAAACATGAGAGTGCTCAGAACAAAAGAACTTTGTTTGCTACACACAAGGACCATATCTAGTTCAACTCTGCTTCTGAAACTGATACAAACCTCAGGCCCTCTAACATCCAATGCGTTTCAGTTAAGAGCGAGAAACGTGTGAGCTTCGTGTACAATATAGCTTCCTTGGAGCTGAAAAGTGACTGCGTTTACCTGAAACGAAGTCTCGCTTGTAGAAAGACACAGAGCCTGGCATTTAACTCCGTTTCTGAAGGGAAACACACAGCACAGTTCTCATCCATGAAACACACTCTGCTTTAGAGCAAGAAGCACGCTCTTGCTTTCTAGTGTCTCTAATAAGGCGGGAAACGTGAGCGTGCTCAGAACAAAAGAACTCTGTTTCCTACACACACGGACCATATCTAGTTCAACTCTGCTTCTGAAACTGATACAAACCACAGGCCCTCTAACATCCAATGCGTTTCAGTTAAGAGCGAGAAACGTGTGAGCTTTGTGTACAATATAGCTTCGTTTGAGCTGAAAAGTGACTGCGTTTACCTGAAACGAAGTCTCGCTTGTAGAAAGACACAGAGCCTGGCATTTAACTCCGTTTCTGAAGGGAAACACACAGCACACTTCTCATCCATGAAACACACTCTGCATTAGAGCAAGAAGCACGCTCTTTCTTTCTAGAGTCTCTAATAAGGCGGGAAACGTGAGAGTGCTCAGAACAAAAGAACTGTGTTTCCTACACACACGGACCATATCTAGTTCAACTCTGCTTCTGAAACTGATACAAACCACAGGCCCTCTAACATCCAATGCGTTTCAGTTATGAGCGAGAAACGTGTGAGCTTCGTGTACAATATAGCTTCGTTTGAGCTGAAAAGTGACTGCGTTTACCTGAAACGAAGTCTCGCTTGTAGGAAGACACAGAGCCTGGCATTTAACTCCGTTTCTGAAGGGAAACACACAGCACACTTCTCATCCATGAAACACACTCTGCTTTAGAGCAAGAAGCACGCTCTTGCTTTCTAGTGTCTCTAATAAGGCGGGAAACGTGAGAGTGCTCAGAACAAAAGACAGTGTTTCATACACACACGGACCATATCTAGTTCAACTCTGCTTCTGAAACTGATACAAACCACAGGCCCTCTAACATCCAATGCGTTTCAGTTAAGAGCGAGAAACGTGTGAGCTTCGTGTACAATATAGCTTCGTTTGAGCTGAAAAGTGACTGCGTTTACCTGAAACGAAGTCTCGCTTGTAGAAAGACACAGAGCCTGGCATTTAACTCCGTTTCTGAAGGGAAACACACAGCACAGTTCTCATCCATGAAACACACTCTGCTTTAGAGCAAGAAGCACGCTCTTGCTTTCTAGAGTCTCTAATAAGATGGGAAACGTGAGAGTGCTCAGAACAAAATAACTGTGTTTGCTACACACACGGACCATATCTAGTTGAACTCTGCTTCTGAAACTGATACAAACCACAGGCCCTCTAACATCCAATGCGTTTCAGTTAAGAGCGAGAAACGTGTGAGCTTCGTGTACAATATAGCTTCCTTGGAGCTGAAAAGTGACTGCGTTTACCTGAAACGAAGTCTCGCTGGTAGGAAGACACAGAGCCTGGCATTTAACTCCGTTTCTGAAGGGAAACACACAGCACAGTTCTCATCCATGAAACACACTCTGCTTTAGAGCAAGAAGCACGCTCTTGCTTTCTAGAGTCTCTAATAAGGCGGGAAACGTGAGCGTGCTCAGAACAAAGAACTGTGTTTCCTACACACACAGACCATATCTAGTTCAACTCTGCTTCTGAAACTGATACAAACCACAAGCCCTCTAACATCCAATGCGTTTCAGGTAAGAGCGAGAAACGTGTGAGCTTCGTGTACAATATAGCTTCGTTGGAGCAGAAAAGTGACTGCGTTTACCTGAAACGAAGTCTCGCTTGTAGGAAGACACAGAGCCTGGCATTTAACTCCGTTTCTGAAGGGAAACACACAGCACAGTTCTCATCCATGAAACACACTCTGCTTTAGAGCAAGAAGCACGCTCTTGCTTTCTAGAGGCTCTAATAAGGCGGGAAACGTGAGAGTGCTCAGAACAAAAGAACAGTGTTTCCTACACACACGGATCATATCTAGTTCAACTCTGCTTCTGAAACTGATACAAACCACAGGCCCTCTAACATCCAATGCGTTTCAGTTAAGAGCGAGAAACGTGTGAGCTTCGTGTACAATATAGCTTCCTTGGAGCTGAAATGTGACCGGGTTTACCTGAAACGAAGTCTCGCTTGTAGGAAGACACAGAGCCTGGCATTTAACTCCGTTTCTGAAGGGAAACACACAGCACAGTTCTCATCCATGAAACACACTTTGCTTTAGAGCAGGAAGCATGCTCTTGCTTTCTAGAGTCTCTAATATGGCGGGAAACGGAGAGTGCTCAGAACAAAATAACTGTGTTTCCTACACACACGGACCATATCTAGTTCAACTCTGATTCTGAAACTGATACAAACCACAGGCCCTCTAACATCCAATGCGTTTCAGTTAAGAGCGAGAAACGTGTGAGCTTCGTTTACAATATAGCTTCCTTTGAGCTGAAAAGTGACTGCGTTTACCTGAAACTAAGTCTCGCTTGTAGGAAGACACAGAGCCTGGCATTTAACTCCGTTTCTGAAGGGAAACACACAGCACACTTCTCATCCATGAAACACACTCTGCTTTAGAGCAAGAAGCACGCTCTTGCTTTCTAGAGTCTCTAATAAGGCGGGAAACGTGAGCGTGCTCAGAACAAAAGAACTCTGTTTCCTACACACACAGACCATATCTAGTTCAACTCTGCTTCTGAAACTGATACAAACCACAGGCCCTAACATCCAATGCGTTTCAGTTAAGAGCGAGAAACGTGTGAGCTTCGTGTACAATATAGCTTCGTTTCAGCTGAAAAGTGACTGCGTTTACCTGAAACGAAGTCTCGCTTGTAGGAAGACACAGAGCATGGCATTTACCTCCGTTTCTTAAGGGAAACACACAGCAGAGTTCTCATCCATGAAACACACTCTGCTTTAGAGCAAGATGCACGCTCTTGCTTTCTAGAGTCTCTAATAAGGCGGGAAACGTGAGCGTGCTCAGAACAAAAGAACTCTGTTTCCTACACACACGGATCATATCTAGTTCAACTCTGCTTCTGAAACTGATACAAACCACAAGCCCTCTAACATCCAATGCGTTTCAGGTAAGAGCGAGAAACGTGTGAGCTTCGTGTACAATATAGCTTCGTTTGAGCAGAAAAGTGACTGCGTTTACCTGAAACGAAGTCTCGCTTGTAGGAAGACACAGAGCCTGGCATTTAACTCCGTTTCTGAAGGGAAACACACAGCACAGTTCTCATCCATGAAACACACTCTGCTTTAGAGCAAGAAGCACGCTCTTGCTTTCTAGAGGCTCTAATAAGGCGGGAAACGTGAGAGTGCTCAGAACAAAAGAACAGTGTTTCCTACACACACGGATCATATCTAGTTCAACTCTGCTTCTGAAACTGATACAAACCACAGGCCCTCTAACATCCAATGCGTTTCAGTTAAGAGCGAGAAACGTGTGAGCTTCGTGTACAATATAGCTTCCTTGGAGCTGAAATGTGACCGGGTATACCTGAAACGAAGTCTCGCTTGTAGGAAGACACAGAGCCTGGCATTTAACTCCGTTTCTGAAGGGAAACACACAGCACAGTTCTCATCCATGAAACACACTTTGCTTTAGAGCAGGAAGCACGCTCTTGCTTTCTAGAGTCTCTAATATGGCGGGAAACGGAGAGTGCTCAGAACAAAATAACTGTGTTTCCTACACACACGGACCATATCTAGTTCAACTCTGATTCTGAAACTGATACAAACCACAGGCCCTCTAACATCCAATGCGTTTCAGTTAAGAGCCAGAAACGTGTGAGCTTCGTTTACAATATAGCTTCCTTTGAGCTGAAAAGTGACTGCGTTTACCTGAAACGAAGTCTCGCTTGTAGGAAGACACAGAGCCTGTCATTTAACTCCGTTTCTGAAGGGAAACACACAGCACAGTTCTCATCCATGAAACACACTCTGCTTTAGAGCAAGAAGCACGCTCTTGCTTTCTAGAGTCTCTAATAAGGCGGGAAACGTGAGCGTGCTCAGAACAAAAGAACTCTGTTTCCTACACACACGGATCATATCTAGTTCAACTCTGCTTCTGAAACTGATACAAACCACAAGCCCTCTAACATCCAATGCGTTTCAGGTAAGAGCGAGAAACGTGTGAGCTTCGTGTACAATATAGCTTCGTTTGAGCTGAAAAGTGACAGCGTTTACCTGAAACGAAGTCTCGCTTGTAGGAAGACACAGAGCCTGGCATTTAACTCCGTTTCTGAAGGGAAACACACAGCACAGTTCTCATCCATGAAACACACTCTGCTTTAGAGCAAGAAGCAGGCTCTTGCTTTCTAGAGGCTCTAATAAGGCGGGAAACGTGAGAGTGCTCAGAACAAAAGAACAGTGTTTCCTACACACACGGATCATATCTAGTTCAACTCTGCTTCTGAAACTGATACAAACCACAGGCCCTCTAACATCCAATGCGTTTCAGTTAAGAGCGAGAAACGTGTGAGCTTCGTGTACAATATAGTTTCGTTTGAGCTGAAAAGTGACTGCGTTTACCTGAAACGAAGTCTCGCTTGTAGGAAGACACAGAGCCTGGCATTTAACTCCGTTTCTGAAGGGAAACACACAGCACACTTCTCATCCATGAAACACACTCTGCTTTAGAGCAAGAAGCACGCTCTTGCTTTCTAGAGTCTCTAATAAGACGGGAAACATGAGAGTGCTCAGAACAAAAGAACTTTGTTTCCTACACACAAGGACCATATCTAGTTCAACTCTGCTTCTGAAACTGATACAAACCTCAGGCCCTCTAACATCCAATGCGTTTCAGTTAAGAGCGAGAAACGTGTGAGCTTCGTGTACAATATAGCTTCCTTGGAGCTGAAAAGTGACTGCGTTTACCTGAAACGAAGTCTCGCTTGTAGAAAGACACAGAGCCTGGCATTTAACTCCGTTTCTGAAGGGAAACACACAGCACAGTTCTCATCCATGAAACACACTTTGCTTTAGAGCAGGAAGCATGCTCTTGCTTTCTAGAGTCTCTAATATGGCGGGAAACGGAGAGTGCTCAGAACAAAATAACTGTGTTTCCTACACACACGGACCATATCTAGTTCAACTCTGATTCTGAAACTGATACAAACCACAGGCCCTCTAACATCCAATGCGTTTCAGTTAAGAGCGAGAAACGTGTGAGCTTCGTTTACAATATAGCTTCCTTTGAGCTGAAAAGTGACTGCGTTTACCTGAAACTAAGTCTCGCTTGTAGGAAGACACAGAGCCTGGCATTTAACTCCGTTTCTGAAGGGAAACACACAGCACACTTCTCATCCATGAAACACACTCTGCTTTAGAGCAAGAAGCACGCTCTTGCTTTCTAGAGTCTCTAATAAGGCGGGAAACGTGAGCGTGCTCAGAACAAAAGAACTCTGTTTCCTACACACACAGACCATATCTAGTTCAACTCTGCTTCTGAAACTGATACAAACCACAGGCCCTAACATCCAATGCGTTTCAGTTAAGAGCGAGAAACGTGTGAGCTTCGTGTACAATATAGCTTCGTTTCAGCTGAAAAGTGACTGCGTTTACCTGAAACGAAGTCTCGCTTGTAGGAAGACACAGAGCATGGCATTTACCTCCGTTTCTTAAGGGAAACACACAGCAGAGTTCTCATCCATGAAACACACTCTGCTTTAGAGCAAGATGCACGCTCTTGCTTTCTAGAGTCTCTAATAAGGCGGGAAACGTGAGCGTGCTCAGAACAAAAGAACTCTGTTTCCTACACACACGGATCATATCTAGTTCAACTCTGCTTCTGAAACTGATACAAACCACAAGCCCTCTAACATCCAATGCGTTTCAGGTAAGAGCGAGAAACGTGTGAGCTTCGTGTACAATATAGCTTCGTTTGAGCAGAAAAGTGACTGCGTTTACCTGAAACGAAGTCTCGCTTGTAGGAAGACACAGAGCCTGGCATTTAACTCCGTTTCTGAAGGGAAACACACAGCACAGTTCTCATCCATGAAACACACTCTGCTTTAGAGCAAGAAGCACGCTCTTGCTTTCTAGAGGCTCTAATAAGGCGGGAAACGTGAGAGTGCTCAGAACAAAAGAACAGTGTTTCCTACACACACGGATCATATCTAGTTCAACTCTGCTTCTGAAACTGATACAAACCACAGGCCCTCTAACATCCAATGCGTTTCAGTTAAGAGCGAGAAACGTGTGAGCTTCGTGTACAATATAGCTTCCTTGGAGCTGAAATGTGACCGGGTATACCTGAAACGAAGTCTCGCTTGTAGGAAGACACAGAGCCTGGCATTTAACTCCGTTTCTGAAGGGAAACACACAGCACAGTTCTCATCCATGAAACACACTTTGCTTTAGAGCAGGAAGCACGCTCTTGCTTTCTAGAGTCTCTAATATGGCGGGAAACGGAGAGTGCTCAGAACAAAATAACTGTGTTTCCTACACACACGGACCATATCTAGTTCAACTCTGATTCTGAAACTGATACAAACCACAGGCCCTCTAACATCCAATGCGTTTCAGTTAAGAGCCAGAAACGTGTGAGCTTCGTTTACAATATAGCTTCCTTTGAGCTGAAAAGTGACTGCGTTTACCTGAAACGAAGTCTCGCTTGTAGGAAGACACAGAGCCTGTCATTTAACTCCGTTTCTGAAGGGAAACACACAGCACAGTTCTCATCCATGAAACACACTCTGCTTTAGAGCAAGAAGCACGCTCTTGCTTTCTAGAGTCTCTAATAAGGCGGGAAACGTGAGCGTGCTCAGAACAAAAGAACTCTGTTTCCTACACACACGGATCATATCTAGTTCAACTCTGCTTCTGAAACTGATACAAACCACAAGCCCTCTAACATCCAATGCGTTTCAGGTAAGAGCGAGAAACGTGTGAGCTTCGTGTACAATATAGCTTCGTTTGAGCTGAAAAGTGACAGCGTTTACCTGAAACGAAGTCTCGCTTGTAGGAAGACACAGAGCCTGGCATTTAACTCCGTTTCTGAAGGGAAACACACAGCACAGTTCTCATCCATGAAACACACTCTGCTTTAGAGCAAGAAGCAGGCTCTTGCTTTCTAGAGGCTCTAATAAGGCGGGAAACGTGAGAGTGCTCAGAACAAAAGAACAGTGTTTCCTACACACACGGATCATATCTAGTTCAACTCTGCTTCTGAAACTGATACAAACCACAGGCCCTCTAACATCCAATGCGTTTCAGTTAAGAGCGAGAAACGTGTGAGCTTCGTGTACAATATAGTTTCGTTTGAGCTGAAAAGTGACTGCGTTTACCTGAAACGAAGTCTCGCTTGTAGGAAGACACAGAGCCTGGCATTTAACTCCGTTTCTGAAGGGAAACACACAGCACACTTCTCATCCATGAAACACACTCTGCTTTAGAGCAAGAAGCACGCTCTTGCTTTCTAGAGTCTCTAATAAGACGGGAAACATGAGAGTGCTCAGAACAAAAGAACTTTGTTTCCTACACACAAGGACCATATCTAGTTCAACTCTGCTTCTGAAACTGATACAAACCTCAGGCCCTCTAACATCCAATGCGTTTCAGTTAAGAGCGAGAAACGTGTGAGCTTCGTGTACAATATAGCTTCCTTGGAGCTGAAAAGTGACTGCGTTTACCTGAAACGAAGTCTCGCTTGTAGAAAGACACAGAGCCTGGCATTTAACTCCGTTTCTGAAGGGAAACACACAGCACAGTTCTCATCCATGAAACACACTCTGCTTTAGAGCAAGAAGCACGCTCTTGCTTTCTAGTGTCTCTAATAAGGCGGGAAACGTGAGAGTGCTCAGAACAAAAGACAGTGTTTCCTACACACACGGACCATATCTAGTTCAACTCTGCTTCTGAAACTGATACAAACCACAGGCCCTCTAACATCCAATGCGTTTCAGTTAAGAGCGAGAAACGTGTGAGCTTTGTGTACAATATAGCTTCGTTTGAGCTGAAAAGTGACTGCGTTTACCTGAAACGAAGTCTCGCTTGTAGAAAGACACAGAGCCTGGCATTTAACTCCGTTTCTGAAGGGAAACACACAGCACACTTCTCATCCATGAAACACACTCTGCATTAGAGCAAGAAGCACGCTCTTTCTTTCTAGAGTCTCTAATAAGGCGGGAAACGTGAGAGTGCTCAGAACAAAAGAACTGTGTTTCCTACACACACGGACCATATCTAGTTCAACTCTGCTTCTGAAACTGATACAAACCACAGGCCCTCTAACATCCAATGCGTTTCAGTTATGAGCGAGAAACGTGTGAGCTTCGTGTACAATATAGCTTCGTTTGAGCTGAAAAGTGACTGCGTTTACCTGAAACGAAGTCTCGCTTGTAGGAAGACACAGAGCCTGGCATTTAACTCCGTTTCTGAAGGGAAACACACAGCACACTTCTCATCCATGAAACACACTCTGCTTTAGAGCAAGAAGCACGCTCTTGCTTTCTAGTGTCTCTAATAAGGCGGGAAACGTGAGAGTGCTCAGAACAAAAGACAGTGTTTCATACACACACGGACCATATCTAGTTCAACTCTGCTTCTGAAACTGATACAAACCACAGGCCCTCTAACATCCAATGCGTTTCAGTTAAGAGCGAGAAACGTGTGAGCTTCGTGTACAATATAGCTTCGTTTGAGCTGAAAAGTGACTGCGTTTACCTGAAACGAAGTCTCGCTTGTAGAAAGACACAGAGCCTGGCATTTAACTCCGTTTCTGAAGGGAAACACACAGCACAGTTCTCATCCATGAAACACACTCTGCTTTAGAGCAAGAAGCACGCTCTTGCTTTCTAGAGTCTCTAATAAGATGGGAAACGTGAGAGTGCTCAGAACAAAATAACTGTGTTTGCTACACACACGGACCATATCTAGTTGAACTCTGCTTCTGAAACTGATACAAACCACAGGCCCTCTAACATCCAATGCGTTTCAGTTAAGAGCGAGAAACGTGTGAGCTTCGTGTACAATATAGCTTCCTTGGAGCTGAAAAGTGACTGCGTTTACCTGAAACGAAGTCTCGCTTGTAGGAAGACACAGAGCCTGGCATTTAACTCCGTTTCTGAAGGGAAACACACAGCACAGTTCTCATCCATGAAACACACTCTGCTTTAGAGCAAGAAGCACGCTCTTGCTTTCTAGGGTCTCTAATAAGGCGGGAAACGTGAGCGTGCTCAGAACAAAGAACTGTGTTTCCTACACACACAGACCATATCTAGTTCAACTCTGCTTCTGAAACTGATACAAACCACAGGCCCTAACATCCAATGCGTTTCAGTTAAGAGCGAGAAACGTGTGAGCTTCGTGTACAATATAGCTTCGTTTCAGCTGAAAAGTGACTGCGTTTACCTGAAACGAAGTCTCGCTTGTAGGAAGACACAGAGCCTGGCATTTACCTCCGTTTCTTAAGGGAAACACACAGCAGAGTTCTCATCCATGAAACACACTCTGCTTTAGAGCAAGATGCACGCTCTTGCTTTCTAGAGTCTCTAATAAGGCGGGAAACGTGAGCGTGCTCAGAACAAAAGAACTCTGTTTCCTACACACACGGATCATATCTAGTTCAACTCTGCTTCTGAAACTGATACAAACCACAAGCCCTCTAACATCCAATGCGTTTCAGGTAAGAGCGAGAAACGTGTGAGCTTCGTGTACAATATAGCTTCGTTTGAGCAGAAAAGTGACTGCGTTTACCTGAAACGAAATCTCGCTTGTAGGAAGACACAGAGCCTGGCATTTAACTCCGTTTCTGAAGGGAAACACACAGCACAGTTCTCATCCATGAAACACACTCTGCTTTAGAGCAAGAAGCACGCTCTTGCTTTCTAGAGGCTCTAATAAGGCGGGAAACGTGAGAGTGCTCAGAACAAAAGAACAGTGTTTCCTACACACACGGATCATATCTAGTTCAACTCTGCTTCTGAAACTGATACAAACCACAGGCCCTCTAACATCCAATGCGTTTCAGTTAAGAGCGAGAAACGTGTGAGCTTCGTGTACAATATAGCTTCCTTGGAGCTGAAATGTGACCGGGTATACCTGAAACGAAGTCTCGCTTGTAGGAAGACACAGAGCCTGGCATTTAACTCCGTTTCTGAAGGGAAACACACAGCACAGTTCTCATCCATGAAACACACTTTGCTTTAGAGCAGGAAGCACGCTCTTGCTTTCTAGAGTCTCTAATATGGCGGGAAACGGAGAGTGCTCAGAACAAAATAACTGTGTTTCCTACACACACGGACCATATCTAGTTCAACTCTGATTCTGAAACTGATACAAACCACAGGCCCTCTAACATCCAATGCGTTTCAGTTAAGAGCGAGAAACGTGTGAGCTTCGTTTACAATATAGCTTCCTTTGAGCTGAAAAGTGACTGCGTTTACCTGAAACGAAGTCTCGCTTGTAGGAAGACACAGAGCCTGTCATTTAACTCCGTTTCTGAAGGGAAACACACAGCACAGTTCTCATCCATGAAACACACTCTGCTTTAGAGCAAGAAGCACGCTCTTGCTTTCTAGAGTCTCTAATAAGGCGGGAAACGTGAGCGTGCTCAGAACAAAAGAACTCTGTTTCCTACACACACGGATCATATCTAGTTCAACTCTGCTTCTGAAACTGATACAAACCACAAGCCCTCTAACATCCAATGCGTTTCAGGTAAGAGCGAGAAACGTGTGAGCTTCGTGTACAATATAGCTTCGTTTGAACTGAAAAGTGACAGCGTTTACCTGAAACGAAGTCTCGCTTGTAGGAAGACACAGAGCCTGGCATTTAACTCCGTTTCTGAAGGGAAACACACAGCACAGTTCTCATCCATGAAACACACTCTGCTTTAGAGCAAGAAGCAGGCTCTTGCTTTCTAGAGGCTCTAATAAGGCGGGAAACGTGAGAGTGCTCAGAACAAAAGAACAGTGTTTCCTACACACACGGATCATATCTAGTTCAACTCTGCTTCTGAAACTGATACAAACCACAGGCCCTCTAACATCCAATGCGTTTCAGTTAAGAGCGAGAAACGTGTGAGCTTCGTGTACAATATAGTTTCGTTTGAGCTGAAAAGTGACTGCGTTTACCTGAAACGAAGTCTCGCTTGTAGGAAGACACAGAGCCTGGCATTTAACTCCGTTTCTGAAGGGAAACACACAGCACACTTCTCATCCATGAAACACACTCTGCTTTAGAGCAAGAAGCACGCTCTTGCTTTCTAGAGTCTCTAATAAGACGGGAAACATGAGAGTGCTCAGAACAAAAGAACTTTGTTTCCTACACACAAGGACCATATCTAGTTCAACTCTGCTTCTGAAACTGATACAAACCACAGGCCCTCTAACATCCAATGCGTTTCAGTTAAGAGCGAGAAACGTGTGAGCTTCGTGTACAATATAGCTTCGTTTGAGCTGAAAAGTGACTGCGTTTACCTGAAACGAAGTCTCGCTTGTAGGAAGACACAGAGCCTGGCATTTAACTCTGTTTCTGAAGGGAAACACACAGCACAGTTCTCATCCATGAAACACACTTTGCTTTAGAGCAGGAAGCACGCTCTTGCTTTCTAGAGTCTCTAATATGGCGGGAAACGTGAGAGTGCTCAGAACAAATGAACTGTGTTTCCTACACACACGGACCATATCTAGTTCAACTCTGATTCTGAAACTGATACAAACCACAGGCCCTCTAATATCCAATGCGTTTCAGTTAAGAGTGAGAAACGTGTGAGCTTCGTTTACAATATAGCTTCATTTGAGCTGAAAAGTGACTCTGTTTACCTGAAACGAAGTCTCGCTCGTTGGAAGACACAGAGCCTGGCATTTAACTCCGTTTCTAAAGGGAAACACACAGCACAGTTCTCATCCATGAAACATACTCTGCTTTAGAGCTAGAAGCACGCTCTTGCTTTCTAGAGTCTCTAATATGGCAGGAAACGTGAGAGTGCTCAGAACAAAAGAACTGTGTTTCCCACACACACGGATCATATCTAGTTCAACTCTGCTTCTGAAACTGATACAAACCACAGGCCCTCTAACATCCAATGCGTTTCAGTTAAGAGCGAGAAACGTGTGAGCTTCGTGTACAATATAGCTTCCTTTGAGCTGAAAAGTGACTGCGTTTACCTGAAACGAAGTCTCGCTTGTAGGAAGACACAGAGCCTGGCATTTAACTCCGTTTCTGAAGGGAAACACACAGCACACTTCTCATACATGAAACACACTCTGCTTTAGAGCAAGAAGCACGCTCTTGCTTTCTAGAGTCTCTAATAAGACGGGAAACATGAGAGTGCTCAGAACAAAAGAACTTTGTTTGCTACACACAAGGACCATATCTAGTTCAACTCTGCTTCTGAAACTGATACAAACCACAGGCCCTCTAACATCCAATGCGTTTCAGTTAAGAGCGAGAAACGTGTGAGCTTCGTGTACAATATAGCTTCCTTGGAGCTGAAAAGTGACTGCGTTTACCTGAAACGAAGTCTCGCTTGTAGGAAGACACAGAGCCTGGCATTTAACTCCGTTTCTGAAGGGAAACACACAGCACAGTTCTCATCCATGAAACACACTCTGCTTTAGAGCAAGAAGCACGCTCTTGCTTTCTAGAGTCTCTAATAAGGCGGGAAACGTGAGCGTGCTCAGAACAAAGAACTGTGTTTCCTACACACACAGACCATATCTAGTTCAACTCTGCTTCTGAAACTGATACAAACCACAGGCCCTAACATCCAATGCGTTTCAGTTAAGAGCGAGAAACGTGTGAGCTTCGTGTACAATATAGCTTCGTTTCAGCTGAAAAGTGACTGCGTTTACCTGAAACGAAGTCTCGCTTGTAGGAAGACACAGAGCCTGGCATTTACCTCCGTTTCTTAAGGGAAACACACAGCAGAGTTCTCATCCATGAAACACACTCTGCTTTAGAGCAAGATGCACGCTCTTGCTTTCTAGAGTCTCTAATAAGGCGGGAAACGTGAGCGTGCTCAGAACAAAAGAACTCTGTTTCCTACACACACGGATCATATCTAGTTCAACTCTGTTTCTGAAACTGATACAAACCACAAGCCCTCTAACATCCAATGCGTTTCAGGTAAGAGCGAGAAACGTGTGAGCTTCGTGTACAATATAGCTTCGTTTGAGCAGAAAAGTGACTGCGTTTACCTGCAACGAAGTCTCGCTTGTAGGAAGACACAGAGCCTGGCATTTAACTCCGTTTCTGAAGGGAAACACACAGCACAGTTCTCATCCATGAAACACACTCTGCTTTAGAGCAAGAAGCACGCTCTTGCTTTCTAGAGGCTCTAATAAGGCGGGAAACGTGAGAGTGCTCAGAACAAAAGAACAGTGTTTCCTACACACACGGATCATATCTAGTTCAACTCTGCTTCTGAAACTGATACAAACCACAGGCCCTCTAACATCCAATGCGTTTCAGTTAAGAGCGAGAAACGTGTGAGCTTCGTGTACAATATAGCTTCCTTGGAGCTGAAATGTGACCGTGTTTACCTGAAACGAAGTCTCGCTTGTAGGAAGACACAGAGCCTGGCATTTAACTCCGTTTCTGAAGGGAAACACACAGCACAGTTCTCATCCATGAAACACACTTTGCTTTAGAGCAGGAAGCACGCTCTTGCTTTCTAGAGTCTCTAATATGGCGGGAAACGGAGAGTGCTCAGAACAAAATAACTGTGTTTCCTACACACACGGACCATATCTAGTTCAACTCTGATTCTGAAACTGATACAAACCACAGGCCCTCTAACATCCAATGCGTTTCAGTTAAGAGCGAGAAACGTGTGAGCTTCGTTTACAATATAGCTTCCTTTGAGCTGAAAAGTGACTGCGTTTACCTGAAACGAAGTCTCGCTTGTAGGAAGACACAGAGCCTGTCATTTAACTCCGTTTCTGAAGGGAAACACACAGCACAGTTCTCATCCATGAAACACACTCTGCTTTAGAGCAAGAAGCACGCTCTTGCTTTCTAGAGGCTCTAATAAGGCGGGAAACGTGAGAGTGCTCAGAACAAAAGAACAGTGTTTCCTACACACACGGATCATATCTAGTTCAACTCTGCTTCTGAAACTGATACAAACCACAGGCCCTCTAACATCCAATGCGTTTCAGTTAAGAGCGAGAAACGTGTGAGCTTCGTGTACAATATAGCTTCCTTGGAGCTGAAATGTGACCGGGTTTACCTGAAACGAAGTCTCGCTTGTAGGAAGACACAGAGCCTGGCATTTAACTCCGTTTCTGAAGGGAAACACACAGCACAGTTCTCATCCATGAAACACACTTTGCTTTAGAGCAGGAAGCACGCTCTTGCTTTCTAGAGTCTCTAATATGGCGGGAAACGGAGAGTGCTCAGAACAAAATAACTGTGTTTCCTACACACACGGACCATATCTAGTTCAACTCTGATTCTGAAACTGATACAAACCACAGGCCCTCTAACATCCAATGCGTTTCAGTTAAGAGCGAGAAACGTGTGAGCTTCGTTTACAATATAGCTTCCTTTGAGCTGAAAAGTGACTGCGTTTACCTGAAACGAAGTCTCGCTTGTAGGAAGACACAGAGCCTGTCATTTAACTCCGTTTCTGAAGGGAAACACACAGCACAGTTCTCATCCATGAAACACACTCTGCTTTAGAGCAAGAAGCACGCTCTTGCTTTCTAGAGTCTCTAATAAGGCGGGAAACGTGAGCGTGCTCAGAACAAAAGAACTCTGTTTCCTACACACACGGATCATATCTAGTTCAACTCTGCTTCTGAAACTGATACAAACCACAAGCCCTCTAACATCCAATGCGTTTCAGGTAAGAGCGAGAAACGTGTGAGCTTCGTGTACAATATAGCTTCGTTTGAGCTGAAAAGTGACAGCGTTTACCTGAAACGAAGTCTCGCTTGTAGGAAGACACAGAGCCTGGCATTTAACTCCGTTTCTGAAGGGAAACACACAGCACACTTCTCATCCATGAAACACACTCTGCTTTAGAGCAAGAAGCAGGCTCTTGCTTTCTAGAGGCTCTAATAAGGCGGGAAACGTGAGAGTGCTCAGAACAAAAGAACAGTGTTTCCTACACACACGGATCATATCTAGTTCAACTCTGCTTCTGAAACTGATACAAACCACAGGCCCTCTAACATCCAATGCGTTTCAGTTAAGAGCGAGAAACGTGTGAGCTTCGTGTACAATATAGTTTCGTTTGAGCTGAAAAGTGACTGCGTTTACCTGAAACGAAGTCTCGCTTGAGGAAGACACAGAGCCTGGCATTTAACTCTGTTTCTGAAGGGAAACACACAGCACAGTTCTCATCCATGAAACACACTTTGCTTTAGAGCAGGAAGCACGCTCTTGCTTTCTAGAGTCTCTAATATGGCGGGAAACGTGAGAGTGCTCAGAACAAATGAACTGTGTTTCCTACACACACGGACCATATCTAGTTCAACTCTGATTCTGAAACTGATACAAACCACAGGCCCTCTAATATCCAATGCGTTTCAGTTAAGAGTGAGAAACGTGTGAGCTTCGTTTACAATATAGCTTCATTTGAGCTGAAAAGTGACTGTGTTTACCTGAAACGAAGTCTCGCTCGTTGGAAGACACAGAGCCTGGCATTTAACTCCGTTTCTGAAGGGAAACACACAGCACACTTCTCATCCATGAAACATACTCTGCTTTAGAGCTAGAAGCACGCTCTTGCTTTCTAGAGTCTCTAATATGGCAGGAAACGTGAGAGTGCTCAGAACAAAAGAACTGTGTTTCCCACACACACGGATCATATCTATTTCAACTCTGCTTCTGAAACTGATACAAACCACAGGCCCTCTAACATCCAATGCGTTTCAGTTAAGAGGGAGAAACGTGTGAGCTTCGTGTACAATATAGCTTCCTTTGAGCTGAAAAGTGACTGCGTTTACCTGAAACGAAGTCTCGCTTGTAGGAAGACACAGAGCCTGGCATTTAACTCCGTTTCTGAAGGGAAACACACAGCACACTTCTCATCCATGAAACACACTCTGCTTTAGAGCAAGAAGCACGCTCTTGCTTTCTAGAGTCTCTAATAAGACGGGAAACATGAGAGTGCTCAGAACAAAAGAACTTTGTTTGCTACACACAAGGACCATATCTAGTTCAACTCTGCGTCTGAAACTGATACAAACCACAGGCCCTCTAACATCCAATGCGTTTCAGTTAAGAGCGAGAAACGTGTGAGCTTCGTGTACAATATAGCTTCGTTTGAGCTGAAAAGTGACTGCGTTTACCTGAAACGAAGTCTCGCTTGTTGGAAGACACAGAGCCTGGCATTTAACTCTGTTTCTGAAGGGAAACACACAGCACAGTTCTCATCCATGAAACACACTTTGCTTTAGAGCAGGAAGCACGCTCTTGCTTTCTAGAGTCTCTAATATGGCGGGAAACGTGAGAGTGCTCAGAACAAAAGAACTGTGTTTCCTACACACACGGACCATATCTAGTTCAACTCTGATTCTGAAACTGATACAAACCACAGGCCCTCTAATATCCAATGCGTTTCAGTTAAGAGCGAGAAACGTGTGAGCTTCGTTTACAATATAGCTTCCTTTGAGCTGAAAAGTGACTGTGTTTACCTGAAACGAAGTCTCGCTCGTTGGAAGACACAGAGCCTGGCATTTAACTCCGTTTCTAAAGGGAAACACACAGCACAGTTCTCATCCATGAAACATACTCTGCTTTAGAGCTAGAAGCACGCTCTTGCTTTCTAGAGTCTCTAATATGGCGGGAAACGTGAGAGTGCTCAGAACAAAAGAACTGTGTTTCCTACACACACGCACCATATCTAGTTCAACTCTGCTTCTGAAACTGATACAAACCACCGGCCCTCTAACATCCAATGTGTTTCAGTTAAGAGCGAGAAACGTGTGAGCTTCGTGTACAATATAGCTTCGTTTGAGCTGAAAAGTGACTGCGTTTACCTGAAACGAAGTCTCGCTTGTAGGAAGACACAGATCCTGGCATTTAACTCCGTTTCTGAAGGGAAACACACAGCACAGTTCTCATCCATGAAACACACTCTGCTTTAGAGCAACAAGCACGTTCTTGCTTTCTAGAGGCTCTAATAAGGCGGGAAACGTGAGAGTGCTCAGAACAAAAGAACAGTGTTTCCCACACACACGGATCATATCTAGTTCAACTCTGCTTCTGAAACTGATACAAACCACAGGCCCTCTAACATCCAATGCGTTTCAGTTAAGAGCGAGAAACGTGTGAGCTTCGTGTACAATATAGCTTCGTTTGAGCTGAAAAGTGACTGCGTTTACCTGAAACGAAGTCTCGCTTGTAGAAAGACAGAGAGCCTGGCATTTAACTCCGTTTCTGAAGGGAAACACACAGCACACTTCTCATCCATGAAACACACTCTGCATTAGAGCAAGAAGCACGCTCTTTCTTTCTAGAGTCTCTAATAAGGCGGGAAACGTGAGAGTGCTCAGAACAAAAGAACTGTGTTTCCTACACACACGGACCATATCTAGTTCAACTCTGCTTCTGAAACTGATACAAACCACAGGCCCTCTAACATCCAATGCGTTTCAGTTATGAGCGAGAAATGTGTGAGCTTCGTGTACAATATAGCTTCGTTTGAGCTGAAAAGTGACTGCGTTTACCTGAAACGAAGTCTCGCTTGTAGGAAGACACAGATCCTGGCATTTAACTCCGTTTCTGAAGGGAAACACACAGCACACTTCTCATCCATGAAACACACTCTGCTTTAGAGCAAGAAGCACGCTCTTGCTTTCTAGAGTCTCTAATAAGTTGGGAAACGTGAGAGTGCTCAGAACAAAATAACTGTGTTTGCTACACACACGGACCATATCTAGTTCAACTCTGCTTCTGAAACTGATACAAACCACAGGCCCTCTAATATCCAATGCGTTTCAGTTAAGAGCGAGAAACGTGTGAGCTTCGTGTACAATATAGCTTCCTTGCAGCTGAAAAGTGACTGCGTTTACCTGAAACGAAGTCTCGCTTGTAGGAAGACACAGAGCCTGGCATTTAACTCCGTTTCTGAAGGGAAACACACAGCACAGTTCTCATCCATGAAACACACTCTGCTTTAGAGCAAGAAGCACGCTCTTGCTTTCTAGAGTCTCTAATAAGGCGGGAAACGTGAGCGTGCTCAGAACAAAAGAACTGTGTTTCCTACACACACGGACCATATCTAGTTCAACTCTGCTCCTGAAACTGATACAAACCACAGGCCCTAACATCCAATGCGTTTCAGTTAAGAGCGAGAAACGTGTGAGCTTCGTGTACAATATAGCTTCGTTTCAGCTGAAAAGTGACTGCGTTTACCTGAAACGAAGTCTCGCTTGTAGGAAGACACAGAGCCTGGCATTTACCTCCGTTTCTTAAGGGAAACACACAGCAGAGTTCTCATCCATGAAACACACACTGCTTTAGAGCAAGAAGCACGCTCTTGCTTTCTAGAGTCTCTAATAAGGCGGGAAACGTGAGCGTGCTCAGAACAAAAGAACTCTGTTTCCTACACACACGGATCATATCTAGTTCAACTCTGCTTCTGAAACTGATACAAACCACAGGCCCTCTAACATCCAATGCGTTTCAGGTAAGAGCGAGAAACGTGTGAGCTTCGTGTACAATATAGCTTCGTTTGAGCAGAAAAGTGACTGCGTTTACCTGAAACGAAGTCTCGCTTGTAGGAAGACACAGAGCCTGGCATTTAACTCCGTTTCTGAAGGGAAACACACAGCACAGTTCTCATCCATGAAACACACTCTGCTTTAGAGCAAGAAGCACGCTCTTGCTTTCTAGAGGCTCTAATAAGGCGGGAAACGTGAGAGTGCTCAGAATAAAAGAACAGTGTTTCCTACACACACGGATCATATCTAGTTCAACTCTGCTTCTGAAACTGATACAAACCACAGGCATTCTAACATCCAATGCGTTTCAGTTAAGAGCGAGAAACGTGTGAGCTTCGTGTACAATATAGCTTCGTTTGAGCTGAAAAGTGACTGCATTTACCTGAAACGAAGTCTCGCTTGTAGAAAGACACAGAGCCTGGCATTTAACTCCGTTTCTGAAGGGAAACACACAGCACAGTTCTCATCCATGAAACACACTCTGCTTTAGAGCAAGAAGCACGCTCTTGCTTTCTAGTGTCTCTAATAAGGCGGGAAACGTGAGAGTGCTCAGAACAAAAGACAGTGTTTCCTACACACACGGACCATATCTAGTTCAACTCTGCTTCTGAAACTGATACAAACCACAGGCCCTCTAACATCCAATGCGTTTCAGTTAAGAGCGAGAAACGTGTGAGCTTCGTGTACAATATAGCTTCGTTTGAGCAGAAAAGTGACTGCGTTTACCTGAAACGAAGTCTCGCTTGTAGGAAGACACAGAGCCTGGCATTTAACTCCGTTTCTGAAGGGAAACACACAGCACACTTCTCATCCATGAAACACACTCTGCTTTAGAGCAAGAAGCACGCTCTTGCTTTCTAGAGTCTCTAATAAGACGGGAAACATGAGAGTGCTCAGAACAAAAGAACTTTGTTTCCTACACACAAGGACCATATCTAGTTCAACTCTGCTTCTGAAACTGATACAAACCACAGGCCCTCTAACATCCAATGCGTTTCAGTTAAGAGCGAGAAACGTGTGAGCTTCGTGTACAATATAGCTTCCTTTGAGCTGAAAAGTGAGTGCGTTTACCTGAAACGAAGTCTCGCTTGTAGGAAGACACAGAGCCTGGCATTTAACTCCGTTTCTGAAGGGAAACACACAGCACAGTTCTCATCCATGAAACACACTCTGCTTTAGAGCAACAAGCACGTTCTTGCTTTCTAGAGGCTCTAATAAGGCGGGAAACGTGAGAGTGCTCAGAACAAAAGAACAGTGTTTCCCACACACACGGATCATATCTAGTTCAACTCTGCTTCTGAAACTGATACAAACCACAGGCCCTCTAACATCCAATGCGTTTCAGTTAAGAGCGAGAAACGTGTGAGCTTCGTTTACAATATAGCTTCATTTGAGCTGAAAAGTGACTGTGTTTACCTGAAACGAAGTCTCGCTCGTTGGAAGACACAGAGCCTGGCATTTAACTCCGTTTCTAAAGGGAAACACACAGCACAGTTCTCATCCATGAAACATACTCTGCTTTAGAGCTAGAAGCACGCTCTTGCTTTCTAGAGTCTCTAATATGGCAGGAAACGTGAGAGTGCTCAGAACAAAAGAACTGTGTTTCCCACACACACGGATCATATCTAGTTCAACTCTGCTTCTGAAACTGATACAAACCACAGGCCCTCTAACATCCAATGCGTTTCAGTTAAGAGCGAGAAACGTGTGAGCTTCGTGTACAATATAGCTTCGTTTGAGCTGAAAAGTGACTGCGTTTACCTGAAACGAAGTCTCGCTTGTAGAAAGACACAGAGCCTGGCATTTAACTCCGTTTTTGAAGGGAAACACACAGCACACTTCTCATCCATGAAACACACTCTGCTTTAGAGCAAGAAGCACGCTCTTGCTTTCTAGAGTCTCTAATAAGGTGGGAAACGTGAGAGTGCTCAGAACAAAATAACTGTGTTTGCTACACACACGGACCATATCTAGTTGAACTCTGCTTCTGAAACTGATACAAACCACAGGCCCTCTAACATCCAATGCGTTTCAGTTAAGAGCGAGAAATGTGTGAGCTTTGTGTACAATATAGCTTCCTTGGAGCTGAAAAGTGACTGCGTTTACCTGAAACGAAGTCTCGCTTGTAGGAAGACACAGAGCCTGGCATTTAACTCCGTTTCTGAAGGGAAACACACAGCACAGTTCTCATCCATGAAACACACTCTGCTTTAGAGCAAGAAGCACGCTCTTGCTTTCTAGAGTCTCTAATAAGGCGGGAAACGTGAGCGTGCTCAGAACAAAGAACTGTGTTTCCTACACACACAGACCATATCTAGTTCAACTCTGCTTCTGAAACTGATACAAACCACAGGCCCTAACATCCAATGCGTTTCAGTTAAGAGCGAGAAACGTGTGAGCTTCGTGTACAATATAGCTTCGTTTCAGCTGAAAAGTGACTGCGTTTACCTGAAACGAAGTCTCGCTTGTAGGAAGACACAGAGCCTGGCATTTACCTCCGTTTCTTAAGGGAAACACACAGCAGAGTTCTCATCCATGAAACACACTCTGCTTTAGAGCAAGATGCACGCTCTTGCTTTCTAGAGTCTCTAATAAGGCGGGAAACGTGAGCGTGCTCAGAACAAAAGAACTCTGTTTCCTACACACACGGATCATATCTAGTTCAACTCTGCTTCTGAAACTGATACAAACCACAAGCCCTCTAACATCCAATGCGTTTCAGGTGAGAGCGAGAAACGTGTGAGCTTCGTGTACAATATAGCTTCGTTTGAGCAGAAAAGTGACTGCGTTTACCTGAAACGAAGTCTCGCTTGTAGGAAGACACAGAGCCTGGCATTTAACTCCGTTTCTGAAGGGAAACACACAGCACAGTTCTCATCCATGAAACACACTCTGCTTTAGAGCAAGAAGCACGCTCTTGCTTTCTAGAGGCTCTAATAAGGCGGGAAACGTGAGAGTGCTCAGAACAAAAGAACAGTGTTTCCTACACACACGGATCATATCTAGTTCAACTCTGCTTCTGAAACTGATACAAACCACAGGCCCTCTAACATCCAATGCGTTTCAGTTAAGAGCGAGAAACGTGTGAGCTTCGTGTACAATATAGCTTCGTTTGAGCTGAAAAGTGACTGCGTTTACCTGAAACGAAGTCTCGCTTGTAGGAAGACACAGAGCCTGGCATTTAACTCCGTTTCTGAAGGGAAACACACAGCACAGTTCTCATCCATGAAACACACTTTGCTTTAGAGCAGGAAGCACGCTCTTGCTTTCTAGAGTCTCTAATATGGCGGGAAACGGAGAGTGCTCAGAACAAAATATCTGTGTTTCCTACACACACGGACCATATCTAGTTCAACTCTGATTCTGAAACTGATACAAACCACAGGCCCTCTAACATCCAATGCGTTTCAGTTAAGAGCGAGAAACGTGTGAGCTTCGTTTACAATATAGCTTCCTTTGAGCTGAAAAGTGACTGCGTTTACCTGAAACGAAGTCTCGCTTGTAGGAAGACACAGAGCCTGTCATTTAACTCCGTTTCTGAAGGGAAACACACAGCACAGTTCTCATCCATGAAACACACTCTGCTTTAGAGCAAGAAGCACGCTCTTGCTTTCTAGAGTCTCTAATAAGGCGGGAAACGTGAGCGTGCTCAGAACAAAAGAACTCTGTTTCCTACACACACGGATCATATCTAGTTCAACTCTGCTTCTGAAACTGATACAAACCACAGGCCCTCTAACATCCAATGCGTTTCAGTTAAGAGCGAGAAACGTGTGAGCTTCGTGTACAATATAGCTTCGTTTGAGCTGAAAAGTGACTGCGTTTACCTGAAACGAAGTCTCGCTTGTAGGAAGACACAGAGCCTGGCATTTAACTCCGTTTCTGAAGGGAAACACATAGCACACTTCTCATCCATGAAACACACTCTGCTTTAGAGCAAGAAGCACGCTCTTGCTTTCTAGAGTCTCTAATAAGACGGGAAACATGAGAGTGCTCAGAACAAAAGAACTTTGTTTCCTACACACAAGGACCATATCTAGTTCAACTCTGCTTCTGAAACTGATACAAACCACAGGCCCTCTAACATCCAATGCGTTTCAGTTAAGAGCGAGAAACGTGTGAGCTTCGTTTACAATATAGCTTCATTTGAGCTGAAAAGTGACTGTGTTTACCTGAAACGAAGTCTCGCTCGTTGGAAGACACAGAGCCTGGCATTTAACTCCGTTTCTAAAGGGAAACACACAGCACAGTTCTCATCCATGAAACATACTCTGCTTTAGAGCTAGAAGCACGCTCTTGCTTTCTAGAGTCTCTAATATGGCGGGAAACGTGAGAGTGCTCAGAACAAAAGAACTGTGTTTCCTACACACACGCACCATATCTAGTTCAACTCTGCTTCTGAAACTGATACAAACCACAGGCCCTCTAACATCCAATGCGTTTCAGTTAAGAGCGAGAAACGTGTGAGCTTCGTGTACAATATAGCTTCGTTTGAGCTGAAAAGTGACTGCGTTTACCTGAAACGAAGTCTCGCTTGTAGGAAGACACAGAGCCTGGCATTTAACTCCGTTTCTGAAGGGAAACACACAGCACAGTTCTCATCCATGAAACACACTCTGCTTTAGAGCAACAAGCACGTTCTTGCTTTCTAGAGGCTCTAATAAGGCGGGAAACGTGAGAGTGCTCAGAACAAAAGAACAGTGTTTCCCACACACACGGATCATATCTAGTTCAACTCTGCTTCTGAAACTGATACAAACCACAGGCCCTCTAACATCCAATGCGTTTCAGTTAAGAGCGAGAAACGTGTGAGCTTCGTGTACAATATAGCTTCGTTTGAGCTGAAAAGTGACTGCGTTTACCTGAAACGAAGTCTCGCTTGTAGAAAGACACAGAGCCTGGCATTTAACTCCGTTTCTGAAGGGAAACACACAGCACACTTCTCATCCATGAAACACACTCTGCATTAGAGCAAGAAGCACGCTCTTTCTTTCTAGAGTCTCTAATAAGGCGGGAAACGTGAGAGTGCTCAGAACAAAAGAACTGTGTTTCCTACACACACGGACCATATCTAGTTCAACTCTGCTTCTGAAACTGATACAAACCACAGGCCCTCTAACATCCAATGCGTTTCAGTTATGAGCGAGAAATGTGTGAGCTTCGTGTACAATATAGCTTCGTTTGAGCTGAAAAGTGACTGCGTTTACCTGAAACGAAGTCTCGCTTGTAGGAAGACACAGAGCCTGGCATTTAACTCCGTTTCTGAAGGGAAACACACAGCCAGTTCTCATCCATGAAACACACTCTGCTTTAGAGCAACAAGCACGTTCTTGCTTTCTAGAGGCTCTAATAAGTCGGGAAACGTGAGAGTGCTCAGAACAAAAGAACAGTGTTTCCCACACACACGGATCATATCTAGTTCAACTCTGCTTCTGAAACTGATACAAACCACAGGCCCTCTAACATCCAATGCGTTTCAGTTAAGAGCGAGAAACGTGTGAGCTTCGTGTACAATATAGCTTCGTTTGAGCTGAAAAGTGACTGCGTTTACCTGAAACGAAGTCTCGCTTGTAGAAAGACACAGAGCCTGGCATTTAACTCCGTTTCTGAAGGGAAACACACAGCACACTTCTCATCCATGAAACACACTCTGCTTTAGAGCAAGAAGCACGCTCTTGCTTTCTAGTGTCTCTAATAAGGCGGGAAACATGAGAGTGCTCAGAACAAAAGACAGTGTTTCCTACACACACGGACCATATCTAGTTCAACTCTGCTTCTGAAACTGATACAAACCACAGGCCCTCTAACATCCAATGCGTTTCAGTTAAGAGCGAGAAACGTGTGAGCTTCGTGTACAATATAGCTTCGTTTGAGCTGAAAAGTGACTGCGTTTACCTGAAACGAAGTCTCGCTTGTAGAAAGACACAGAGCCTGGCATTTAACTCCGTTTCTGAAGGGAAACACACAGCACACTTCTCATCCATGAAACACACTCTGCTTTAGAGCAAGAAGCACGCTCTTGCTTTCTAGAGTCTCTAATAAGGTGGGAAACGTGAGAGTGCTCAGAACAAAATAACTGTGTTTGCTACACACACGGACCATATCTAGTTGAACTCTGCTTCTGAAACTGATACAAACCACAGGCCCTCTAACATCCAATGCGTTTCAGTTAAGAGCGAGAAATGTGTGAGCTTTGTGTACAATATAGCTTCCTTGGAGCTGAAAAGTGACTGCGTTTACCTGAAACGAAGTCTCGCTTGTAGGAAGACACAGAGCCTGGCATTTAACTCCGTTTCTGAAGGGAAACACACAGCACAGTTCTCATCCATGAAACACACTCTGCTTTAGAGCAAGAAGCACGCTCTTGCTTTCTAGAGTCTCTAATAAGGCGGGAAACGTGAGCGTGCTCAGAACAAAGAACTGTGTTTCCTACACACACAGACCATATCTAGTTCAACTCTGCTTCTGAAACTGATACAAACCACAGGCCCTAACATCCAATGCGTTTCAGTTAAGAGCGAGAAACGTGTGAGCTTCATGTACAATATAGCTTCGTTTCAGCTGAAAAGTGACTGCGTTTACCTGAAACGAAGTCTCGCTTGTAGGAAGACACAGAGCCTGGCATTTACCTCCGTTTCTTAAGGGAAACACACAGCAGAGTTCTCATCCATGAAACACACTCTGCTTTAGAGCAAGATGCACGCTCTTGCTTTCTAGAGTCTCTAATAAGGCGGGAAACGTGAGCGTGCTCAGAACAAAAGAACTCTGTTTCCTACACACACGGATCATATCTAGTTCAACTCTGCTTCTGAAACTGATACAAACCACAAGCCCTCTAACATCCAATGCGTTTCAGGTGAGAGCGAGAAACGTGTGAGCTTCGTGTACAATATAGCTTCGTTTGAGCAGAAAAGTGACTGCGTTTACCTGAAACGAAGTCTCGCTTGTAGGAAGACACAGAGCCTGGCATTTAACTCCGTTTCTGAAGGGAAACACACAGCACAGTTCTCATCCATGAAACACACTCTGCTTTAGAGCAAGAAGCACGCTCTTGCTTTCTAGAGGCTCTAATAAGGCGGGAAACGTGAGAGTGCTCAGAACAAAAGAACAGTGTTTCCTACACACACGGATCATATCTAGTTCAACTCTGCTTCTGAAACTGATACAAACCACAGGCCCTCTAACATCCAATGCGTTTCAGTTAAGAGCGAGAAACGTGTGAGCTTCGTGTACAATATAGCTTCGTTTGAGCTGAAAAGTGACTGCGTTTACCTGAAACGAAGTCTCGCTTGTAGGAAGACACAGAGCCTGGCATTTAACTCCGTTTCTGAAGGGAAACACACAGCACAGTTCTCATCCATGAAACACACTTTGCTTTAGAGCAGGAAGCACGCTCTTGCTTTCTAGAGTCTCTAATATGGCGGGAAACGGAGAGTGCTCAGAACAAAATATCTGTGTTTCCTACACACACGGACCATATCTAGTTCAAATCTGATTCTGAAACTGATACAAACCACAGGCCCTCTAACATCCAATGCGTTTCAGTTAAGAGCGAGAAACGTGTGAGCTTCGTGTACAATATAGCTTCGTTTGAGCTGAAAAGTGACTGCGTTTACCTGAAACGAAGTCTCGCTTGTAGGAAGACACAGAGCCTGGCATTTAACTCCGTTTCTGAAGGGAAACACATAGCACACTTCTCATCCATGAAACACACTCTGCTTTAGAGCAAGAAGCACGCTCTTGCTTTCTAGAGTCTCTAATAAGACGGGAAACATGAGAGTGCTCAGAACAAAAGAACTTTGTTTCCTACACACAAGGACCATATCTAGTTCAACTCTGCTTCTGAAACTGATACAAACCACAGGCCCTCTAACATCCAATGCGTTTCAGTTAAGAGCGAGAAACGTGTGAGCTTCGTGTACAATATAGCTTCGTTTGAGCTGAAAAGTGACTGCGTTTACCTGAAACGAAGTCTCGCTTGTAGGAAGACACAGAGCCTGGCATTTAACTCTGTTTCTAAAGGGAAACACACAGCACAGTTCTCATCCATGAAACACACTTTGCTTTAGAGCAGGAAGCACGCTCTTGCTTTCTAGAGTCTCTAATATGGCGGGAAACGTGAGAGTGCTCAGAACAAATGAACTGTGTTTCCTACACACACGGACCATATCTAGTTCAACTCTGATTCTGAAACTGATACAAACCACAGGCCCTCTAATATCCAATGCGTTTCAGTTAAGAGTGAGAAACGTATGAGCTTCGTTTACAATATAGCTTCATTTGAGCTGAAAAGTGACTGTGTTTACCTGAAACGAAGTCTCGCTCGTTGGAAGACACAGAGCCTGGCATTTAACTCCGTTTCTAAAAGGAAACACACAGCACAGTTCTCATCCATGAAACATACTCTGCTTTAGAGCTAGAAGCACGCTCTTGCTTTCTAGAGTCTCTAATATGGCAGGAAACGTGAGAGTGCTCAGAACAAAAGAACTGTGTTTCCCACACACACGGATCATATCTAGTTCAACTCTGCTTCTGAAACTGATACAAACCACAGGCCCTCTAACATCCAATGCGTTTCAGTTAAGAGCGAGAAACGTGTGAGCTTCGTGTACAATATAGCTTCCTTTGAGCTGAAAAGTGACTGCGTTTACCTGAAACGAAGTCTCGCTTGTAGGAAGACACAGAGCCTGGCATTTAACTCCGTTTCTGAAGGGAAACATACAGCACACTTCTCATCCATGAAACACACTCTGCTTTAGAGCAAGAAGCACGCTCTTGCTTTCTAGAGTCTCTAATAAGACGGGAAACATGAGAGTGCTCAGAACAAAAGAACTTTGTTTGCTACACACAAGGACCATATCTAGTTCAACTCTGCTTCTGAAACTGATACAAACCACAGGCCCTCTAACATCCAATGCGTTTCAGTTAAGAGCGAGAAACGTGTGAGCTTCGTGTACAATATAGCTTCGTTTGAGCTGAAAAGTGACTGCGTTTACCTGAAACGAAATCTCGCTTGTAGAAAGACACAGAGCCTGGCATTTAACTCCGTTTCTGAAGGGAAACACACAGCACACTTCTCATCCATGAAACACACTCTGCATTAGAGCAAGAAGCACGCTCTTTCTTTCTAGAATCTCTAATAAGGCGGGAAACGTGAGAGTGCTCAGAACAAAATAACTGTGTTTGCTACACACACGGACCATATCTAGTTCAACTCTGCTTCTGAAACTGATACAAACCACAGGCCCTCTAACATCCAATGCGTTTCAGTTATGAGCGAGAAATGTGTGAGCTTCGTGTACAATATAGCTTCGTTTGAGCTGAAAAGTGACTGCGTTTACCTGAAACGAAGTCTCGCTTGTAGGAAGACACAGATCCTGGCATTTAACTCCGTTTCTGAAGGGAAACACACAGCACACTTCTCATCCATGAAACACACTCTGCTTTAGAGCAAGAAGCACGCTCTTGCTTTCTAGAGTCTCTAATAAGTTGGGAAACGTGAGAGTGCTCAGAACAAAATAACTGTGTTTGCTACACACACGGACCATATCTAGTTCAACTCTGCTTCTGAAACTGATACAAACCACAGGCCCTCTAACATCCAATGCGTTTCAGTTAAGAGCGAGAAACGTGTGAGCTTCGTGTACAATATAGCTTCCTTGGAGCTGAAAAGTGACTGCGTTTACCTGAAACGAAGTCTCGCTTGTAGGAAGACACAGAGCCTGGCATTTAACTCCGTTTCTGAAGGGAAACACACAGCACAGTTCTCATCCATGAAACACACTCTGCTTTAGAGCAAGAAGCACGCTCTTGCTTTCTAGAGTCTCTAATAAGGCGGGAAACGTGAGCGTGCTCAGAACAAAAGAACTGTGTTTCCTACACACACGGACCATATCTAGTTCAACTCTGCTCCTGAAACTGATACAAACCACAGGCCCTAACATCCAATGCGTTTCAGTTAAGAGCGAGAAACGTGTGAGCTTCGTGTACAATATAGCTTCGTTTCAGCTGAAAAGTGACTGCGTTTACCTGAAACGAAGTCTCGCTTGTAGGAAGACACAGAGCCTGGCATTTACCTCCGTTTCTTAAGGGAAACACACAGCAGAGTTCTCATCCATGAAACACACACTGCTTTAGAGCAAGAAGCACGCTCTTGCTTTCTAGAGTCTCTAATAAGGCGGGAAACGTGAGCGTGCTCAGAACAAAAGAACTCTGTTTCCTACACAAACGGATCATATCTAGTTCAACTCTGCTTCTGAAACTGATACAAACCACAAGCCCTCTAACATCCAATGCGTTTCAGGTAAGAGCGAGAAACGTGTGAGCTTCGTGTACAATATAGCTTCGTTTGAGCAGAAAAGTGACTGCGTTTACCTGAAAAGAAGTCTCGCTTGTAGGAAGACACAGAGCCTGGCATTTAACTCCGTTTCTGAAGGGAAACACACAGCACAGTTCTCATCCATGAAACACACTCTGCTTTAGAGCAAGAAGCACGCTCTTGCTTTCTAGAGGCTCTAATAAGGCGGGAAACGTGAGAGTGCTCAGAATAAAAGAACAGTGTTTCCTACACACACGGATCATATCTAGTTCAACTCTGCTTCTGAAACTGATACAAACCACAGGCACTCTAACATCCAATGCGTTTCAGTTAAGAGCGAGAAACGTGTGAGCTTCGTGTACAATATAGCTTCGTTTGAGCTGAAAAGTGACTGCATTTACCTGAAACGAAGTCTCGCTTGTAGAAAGACACAGAGCCTGGCATTTAACTCCGTTTCTGAAGGGAAACACACAGCACAGTTCTCATCCATGAAACACACTCTGCTTTAGAGCAAGAAGCACGCTCTTGCTTTCTAGTGTCTCTAATAAGGCGGGAAACGTGAGAGTGCTCAGAACAAAAGACAGTGTTTCCTACACACACGGACCATATCTAGTTCAACTCTGCTTCTGAAACTGATACAAACCACAGGCCCTCTAACATCCAATGCGTTTCAGTTAAGAGCGAGAAACGTGTGAGCTTCGTGTACAATATAGCTTCGTTTCAGCTGAAAAGTGACTGCGTTTACCTGAAACGAAGTCTCGCTTGTAGGAAGACACAGAGCCTGGCATTTAACTCCGTTTCTGAAGGGAAACACACAGCCAGTTCTCATCCATGAAACACACTCTGCTTTAGAGCAACAAGCACGTTCTTGCTTTCTAGAGGCTCTAATAAGTCGGGAAACGTGAGAGTGCTCAGAACAAAAGAACAGTGTTTCCCACACACACGGATCATATCTAGTTCAACTCTGCTTCTGAAACTGATACAAACCACAGGCCCTCTAACATCCAATGCGTTTCAGTTAAGAGCGAGAAACGTGTGAGCTTCGTGTACAATATAGCTTCGTTTGAGCTGAAAAGTGACTGCGTTTACCTGAAACGAAGTCTCGCTTGTAGGAAGACACAGAGCCTGGCATTTACCTCCGTTTCTTAAGGGAAACACACAGCAGAGTTCTCATCCATGAAACACACACTGCTTTAGAGCAAGAAGCACGCTCTTGCTTTCTAGAGTCTCTAATAAGGCGGGAAACGTGAGCGTGGTCAGAACAAAAGAACTCTGTTTCCTACACAAACGGATCATATCTAGTTCAACTCTGCTTCTGAAACTGATACAAACCACAAGCCCTCTAACATCCAATGCGTTTCAGGTAAGAGCGAGAAACGTGTGAGCTTCGTGTACAATATAGCTTCGTTTGAGCAGAAAAGTGACTGCGTTTACCTGAAAAGAAGTCTCGCTTGTAGGAAGACACAGAGCCTGGCATTTAACTCCGTTTCTGAAGGGAAACACACAGCACAGTTCTCATCCATGAAACACACTCTGCTTTAGAGCAAGAAGCACGCTCTTGCTTTCTAGAGGCTCTAATAAGGCGGGAAACGTGAGAGTGCTCAGAATAAAAGAACAGTGTTTCCTACACACACGGATCATATCTAGTTCAACTCTGCTTCTGAAACTGATACAAACCACAGGCACTCTAACATCCAATGCGTTTCAGTTAAGAGCGAGAAACGTGTGAGCTTCGTGTACAATATAGCTTCGTTTGAGCTGAAAAGTGACTGCATTTACCTGAAACGAAGTCTCGCTTGTAGAAAGACACAGAGCCTGGCATTTAACTCCGTTTCTGAAGGGAAACACACAGCACAGTTCTCATCCATGAAACACACTCTGCTTTAGAGCAAGAAGCACGCTCTTGCTTTCTAGTGTCTCTAATAAGGCGGGAAACGTGAGAGTGCTCAGAACAAAAGACAGTGTTTCCTACACACACGGACCATATCTAGTTCAACTCTGCTTCTGAAACTGATACAAACCACAGGCCCTCTAACATCCAATGCGTTTCAGTTAAGAGCGAGAAACGTGTGAGCTTCGTGTACAATATAGCTTCGTTTCAGCTGAAAAGTGACTGCGTTTACCTGAAACGAAGTCTCGCTTGTAGGAAGACACAGAGCCTGGCATTTAACTCCGTTTCTGAAGGGAAACACACAGCCAGTTCTCATCCATGAAACACACTCTGCTTTAGAGCAACAAGCACGTTCTTGCTTTCTAGAGGCTCTAATAAGTCGGGAAACGTGAGAGTGCTCAGAACAAAAGAACAGTGTTTCCCACACACACGGATCATATCTAGTTCAACTCTGCTTCTGAAACTGATACAAACCACAGGCCCTCTAACATCCAATGCGTTTCAGTTAAGAGCGAGAAACGTGTGAGCTTCGTGTACAATATAGCTTCGTTTGAGCTGAAAAGTGACTGCGTTTACCTGAAACGAAGTCTCGCTTGTAGAAAGACACAGAGCCTGGCATTTAACTCCGATTCTGAAGGGAAACACACAGCACACTTCTCATCCATGAAACACACTCTGCTTTAGAGCAAGAAGCACGCTCTTGCTTTCTAGTGTCTCTAATAAGGCGGGAAACATGAGAGTGCTCAGAACAAAAGACAGTGTTTCCTACACACACGGACCATATCTAGTTCAACTCTGCTTCTGAAACTGATACAAACCACAGGCCCTCTAACATCCAATGCGTTTCAGTTAAGAGCGAGAAACGTGTGAGCTTCGTGTACAATATAGCTTCGTTTGAGCTGAAAAGTGACTGCGTTTACCTGAAACGAAGTCTCGCTTGTAGAAAGACACAGAGCCTGGCATTTAACTCCGTTTCTGAAGGGAAACACACAGCACACTTCTCATCCATGAAACACACTCTGCTTTAGAGCAAGAAGCACGCTCTTGCTTTCTAGAGTCTCTAATAAGGTGGGAAACGTGAGAGTGCTCAGAACAAAATAACTGTGTTTGCTACACACACGGACCATATCTAGTTGAACTCTGCTTCTGAAACTGATACAAACCACAGGCCCTCTAACATCCAATGCGTTTCAGTTAAGAGCGAGAAATGTGTGAGCTTTGTGTACAATATAGCTTCCTTGGAGCTGAAAAGTGACTGCGTTTACCTGAAACGAAGTCTCGCTTGTAGGAAGACACAGAGCCTGGCATTTAACTCCGTTTCTGAAGGGAAACACACAGCACAGTTCTCATCCATGAAACACACTCTGCTTTAGAGCAAGAAGCACGCTCTTGCTTTCTAGAGTCTCTAATAAGGCGGGAAACGTGAGCGTGCTCAGAACAAAGAACTGTGTTTCCTACACACACAGACCATATCTAGTTCAACTCTGCTTCTGAAACTGATACAAACCACAGGCCCTAACATCCAATGCGTTTCAGTTAAGAGCGAGAAACGTGTGAGCTTCGTGTACAATATAGCTTCGTTTCAGCTGAAAAGTGACTGCGTTTACCTGAAACGAAGTCTCGCTTGTAGGAAGACACAGAGCCTGGCATTTACCTCCGTTTCTTAAGGGAAACACACAGCAGAGTTCTCATCCATGAAACACACTCTGCTTTAGAGCAAGATGCACGCTCTTGCTTTCTAGAGTCTCTAATAAGGCGGGAAACGTGAGCGTGCTCAGAACAAAAGAACTCTGTTTCCTACACACACGGATCATATCTAGTTCAACTCTGCTTCTGAAACTGATACAAACCACAAGCCCTCTAACATCCAATGCGTTTCAGGTGAGAGCGAGAAACGTGTGAGCTTCGTGTACAATATAGCTTCGTTTGAGCAGAAAAGTGACTGCGTTTACCTGAAACGAAGTCTCGCTTGTAGGAAGACACAGAGCCTGGCATTTAACTCCGTTTCTGAAGGGAAACACACAGCACAGTTCTCATCCATGAAACACACTCTGCTTTAGAGCAAGAAGCACGCTCTTGCTTTCTAGAGCCTCTAATAAGGCGGGAAACGTGAGAGTGCTCAGAACAAAAGAACAGTGTTTCCTACACACACGGATCATATCTAGTTCAACTCTGCTTCTGAAACTGATACAAACCACAGGCCCTCTAACATCCAATGCGTTTCAGTTAAGAGCGAGAAACGTGTGAGCTTCGTGTACAATATAGCTTCGTTTGAGCTGAAAAGTGACTGCGTTTACCTGAAACGAAGTCTCGCTTGTAGGAAGACACAGAGCCTGGCATTTAACTCCGTTTCTGAAGGGAAACACACAGCACAGTTCTCATCCATGAAACACACTTTGCTTTAGAGCAGGAAGCACGCTCTTGCTTTCTAGAGTCTCTAATATGGCGGGAAACGGAGAGTGCTCAGAACAAAATATCTGTGTTTCCTACACACACGGACCATATCTAGTTCAACTCTGATTCTGAAACTGATACAAACCACAGGCCCTCTAACATCCAATGCGTTTCAGTTAAGAGCGAGAAACGTGTGAGCTTCGTGTACAATATAGCTTCGTTTGAGCTGAAAAGTGACTGCGTTTACCTGAAACGAAGTCTCGCTTGTAGGAAGACACAGAGCCTGGCATTTAACTCCGTTTCTGAAGGGAAACACATAGCACACTTCTCATCCATGAAACACACTCTGCTTTAGAGCAAGAAGCACGCTCTTGCTTTCTAGAGTCTCTAATAAGACGGGAAACATGAGAGTGCTCAGAACAAAAGAACTTTGTTTCCTACACACAAGGACCATATCTAGTTCAACTCTGCTTCTGAAACTGATACAAACCACAGGCCCTCTAACATCCAATGCGTTTCAGTTAAGAGCGAGAAACGTGTGAGCTTCGTGTACAATATAGCTTCGTTTGAGCTGAAAAGTGACTGCGTTTACCTGAAACGAAGTCTCGCTTGTAGGAAGACACAGAGCCTGGCATTTAACTCTGTTTCTGAAGGGAAACACACAGCACAGTTCTCATCCATGAAACACACTTTGCTTTAGAGCAGGAAGCACGCTCTTGCTTTCTAGAGTCTCTAATATGGCGGGAAACGTGAGAGTGCTCAGAACAAATGAACTGTGTTTCCTACACACACGGACCATATCTAGTTCAACTCTGATTCTGAAACTGATACAAACCACAGGCCCTCTAATATCCAATGCGTTTCAGTTAAGAGTGAGAAACGTATGAGCTTCGTTTACAATATAGCTTCATTTGAGCTGAAAAGTGACTGTGTTTACCTGAAACGAAGTCTCGCTCGTTGGAAGACACAGAGCCTGGCATTTAACTCCGTTTCTAAAGGGAAACACACAGCACAGTTCTCATCCATGAAACATACTCTGCTTTAGAGCTAGAAGCACGCTCTTGCTTTCTAGAGTCTCTAATATGGCAGGAAACGTGAGAGTGCTCAGAACAAAAGAACTGTGTTTCCCACACACACGGATCATATCTAGTTCAACTCTGCTTCTGAAACTGATACAAACCACAGGCCCTCTAACATCCAATGCGTTTCAGTTAAGAGCGAGAAACGTGTGAGCTTCGTGTACAATATAGCTTCCTTTGAGCTGAAAAGTGACTGCGTTTACCTGAAACGAAGTCTCGCTTGTAGGAAGACACAGAGCCTGGCATTTAACTCCGTTTCTGAAGGGAAACATACAGCACACTTCTCATCCATGAAACACACTCTGCTTTAGAGCAAGAAGCACGCTCTTGCTTTCTAGAGTCTCTAATAAGACGGGAAACATGAGAGTGCTCAGAACAAAAGAACTTTGTTTGCTACACACAAGGACCATATCTAGTTCAACTCTGCTTCTGAAACTGATACAAACCACAGGCCCTCTAACATCCAATGCGTTTCAGTTAAGAGCGAGAAACGTGTGAGCTTCGTGTACAATATAGCTTCGTTTGAGCTGAAAAGTGACTGCGTTTACCTGAAACGAAATCTCGCTTGTAGAAAGACACAGAGCCTGGCATTTAACTCCGTTTCTGAAGGGAAACACACAGCACACTTCTCATCCATGAAACACACTCTGCATTAGAGCAAGAAGCACGCTCTTTCTTTCTAGAATCTCTAATAAGGCGGGAAACGTGAGAGTGCTCAGAACAAAAGAACTGTGTTTCCTACACACACGGACCATATCTAGTTCAACTCTGCTTCTGAAACTGATACAAACCACAGGCCCTCTAACATCCAATGCGTTTCAGTTATGAGCGAGAAATGTGTGAGCTTCGTGTACAATATAGCTTCGTTTGAGCTGAAAAGTGACTGCGTTTACCTGAAACGAAGTCTCGCATGTAGGAAGACACAGATCATGGCATTTAACTCCGTTTCTGAAGGGAAACACACAGCACACTTCTCATCCATGAAACACACTCTGCTTTAGAGCAAGAAGCACGCTCTTGCTTTCTAGAGTCTCTAATAAGTTGGGAAACGTGAGAGTGCTCAGAACAAAATAACTGTGTTTGCTACACACACGGACCATATCTAGTTCAACTCTGCTTCTGAAACTGATACAAACCACAGGCCCTCTAACATCCAATGCGTTTCAGTTAAGAGCGAGAAACGTGTGAGCTTCGTGTACAATATAGCTTCCTTGGAGCTGAAAAGTGACTGCGTTTACCTGAAACGAAGTCTCGCTTGTAGGAAGACACAGAGCCTGGCATTTAACTCCGTTTCTGAAGGGAAACACACAGCACAGTTCTCATCCATGAAACACACTCTGCTTTAGAGCAAGAAGCACGCTCTTGCTTTCTAGAGTCTCTAATAAGGCGGGAAACGTGAGCGTGCTCAGAACAAAAGAACTGTGTTTCCTACACACACGGACCATATCTAGTTCAACTCTGCTCCTGAAACTGATACAAACCACAGGCCCTAACATCCAATGCGTTTCAGTTAAGAGCGAGAAACGTGTGAGCTTCGTGTGCAATATAGCTTCGTTTCAGCTGAAAAGTGACTGCGTTTACCTGAAACGAAGTCTCGCTTGTAGGAAGACACAGAGCCTGGCATTTACCTCCGTTTCTTAAGGGAAACACACAGCAGAGTTCTCATCCATGAAACACACACTGCTTTAGAGCAAGAAGCACGCTCTTGCTTTCTAGAGTCTCTAATAAGGCGGGAAACGTGAGCGTGCTCAGAACAAAAGAACTCTGTTTCCTACACAAACGGATCATATCTAGTTCAACTCTGCTTCTGAAACTGATACAAACCACAAGCCCTCTAACATCCAATGCGTTTCAGGTAAGAGCGAGAAACGTGTGAGCTTCGTGTACAATATAGCTTCGTTTGAGCAGAAAAGTGACTGCGTTTACCTGAAACGAAGTCTCGCTTGTAGGAAGACACAGAGCCTGGCATTTAACTCCGTTTCTGAAGGGAAACACACAGCACAGTTCTCATCCATGAAACACACTCTGCTTTAGAGCAAGAAGCACGCTCTTGCTTTCTAGAGGCTCTAATAAGGCGGGAAACGTGAGAGTGCTCAGAATAAAAGAACAGTGTTTCCTACACACACGGATCATATCTAGTTCAACTCTGCTTCTGAAACTGATACAAACCACAGGCACTCTAACATCCAATGCGTTTCAGTTAAGAGCGAGAAACGTGTGAGCTTCGTGTACAATATAGCTTCGTTTGAGCTGAAAAGTGACTGCATTTACCTGAAACGAAGTCTCGCTTGTAGAAAGACACAGAGCCTGGCATTTAACTCCGTTTCTGAAGGGAAACACACAGCACAGTTCTCATCCATGAAACACACTCTGCTTTAGAGCAAGAAGCACGCTCTTGCTTTCTAGTGTCTCTAATAAGGCGGGAAACGTGAGAGTGCTCAGAACAAAAGACAGTGTTTCCTACACACACGGACCATATCTAGTTCAACTCTGCTTCTGAAACTGATACAAACCACAGGCCCTCTAACATCCAATGCGTTTCAGTTAAGAGCGAGAAACGTGTGAGCTTCGTGTACAATATAGCTTCATTTCAGCTGAAAAGTGACTGCGTTTACCTGAAACGAAGTCTCGCTTGTAGGAAGACACAGAGCCTGGCATTTAACTCCGTTTCTGAAGGGAAACACACAGCACACTTCTCATCCATGAAACACACTCTGCTTTAGAGCAAGAAGCATGCTCTTGCTTTCTAGAGTCTCTAATAAGACGGGAAACATGGGAGTGCTCAGAACAAAAGAACTTTGTTTCCTACACACAAGGACCATATCTAGTTCAACTCTGTTTCTGAAACTGATACAAACCACAGGCCCTCTAACATCCAATGCGTTTCAGTTAAGAGCGAGAAACGTGTGAGCTTCGTGTACAATATAGCTTCGTTTGAGCTGAAAAGTGAGTGCGTTTACCTGAAACGAAGTCTCGCTTGTAGGAAGACACAGAGCCTGGCATTTAACTCCGTTTCTGAAGGGAAACACACAGCACAGTTCTCATCCATGAAACACACTCTGCTTTAGAGCAACAAGCACGTTCTTGCTTTCTAGAGTCTCTAATAAGGCGGGAAACTTGAGAGTGCTCAGAACAAAAGAACAGTGTTTCCCACACACACGGATCATATCTAGTTCAACTCTGCTTCTGAAACTGATACAAACCACAGGCCCTCTAACATCCAATGCGTTTCAGTTAAGAGCGAGAAACGTGTGAGCTTCGTTTACAATATAGCTTCATTTGAGCTGAAAAGTGACTGTGTTTACCTGAAACGAAGTCTCGCTCGTTGGAAGACACAGAGCCTGGCATTTAACTCCGTTTCTAAAGGGAAACACACAGCACAGTTCTCATCCATGAAACATACTCTGCTTTAGAGCTAGAAGCACGCTCTTGCTTTCTAGAGTCTCTAATATGGCAGGAAACGTGAGAGTGCTCAGAACAAAAGAACTGTGTTTCCCACACACACGGATCATATCTAGTTCAACTCTGCTTCTGAAACTGATACAAACCACAGGCCCTCTAACATCCAATGCGTTTCAGTTAAGAGCGAGAAACGTGTGAGCTTCGTTTACAATATAGCTTCCTTTGAGCTGAAAAGTGACTGCGTTTACCTGAAACGAAGTCTCGCTTGTAGGAAGACACAGAGCCTGTCATTTAACTCCGTTTCTGAAGGGAAACACACAGCACAGTTCTCATCCATGAAACACACTCTGCTTTAGAGCAAGAAGCACGCTCTTGCTTTCTAGAGTCTCTAATAAGGCGGGAAACGTGAGCGTGCTCAGAACAAAAGAACTCTGTTTCCTACACACACGGATCATATCTAGTTCAACTCTGCTTCTGAAACTGATACAAACCACAGGCCCTCTAACATCCAATGCGTTTCAGTTAAGAGCGAGAAACGTGTGAGCTTCGTGTACAATATAGCTTCGTTTGAGCTGAAAAGTGACTGCGTTTACCTGAAACGAAGTCTCGCTTGTAGGAAGACACAGAGCCTGGCATTTAACTCCGTTTCTGAAGGGAAACACATAGCACACTTCTCATCCATGAAACACACTCTGCTTTAGAGCAAGAAGCACGCTCTTGCTTTCTAGAGTCTCTAATAAGACGGGAAACATGAGAGTGCTCAGAACAAAAGAACTTTGTTTCCTACACACAAGGACCATATCTAGTTCAACTCTGCTTCTGAAACTGATACAAACCACAGGCCCTCTAACATCCAATGCGTTTCAGTTAAGAGCGAGAAACGTGTGAGCTTCGTGTACAATATAGCTTCGTTTGAGCTGAAAAGTGACTGCGTTTACCTGAAACGAAGTCTCGCTTGTAGGAAGACACAGAGCCTGGCATTTAACTCTGTTTCTGAAGGGAAACACACAGCACAGTTCTCATCCATGAAACACACTTTGCTTTAGAGCAGGAAGCACGCTCTTGCTTTCTAGAGTCTCTAATATGGCGGGAAACGTGAGAGTGCTCAGAACAAATGAACTGTGTTTCCTACACACACGGACCATATCTAGTTCAACTCTGATTCTGAAACTGATACAAACCACAGGCCCTAACATCCAATGCGTTTCAGTTAAGAGCGAGAAACGTGTGAGCTTCGTGTGCAATATAGCTTCGTTTCAGCTGAAAAGTGACTGCGTTTACCTGAAACGAAGTCTCGCTTGTAGGAAGACACAGAGCCTGGCATTTACCTCCGTTTCTTAAGGGAAACACACAGCAGAGTTCTCATCCATGAAACACACACTGCTTTAGAGCAAGAAGCACGCTCTTGCTTTCTAGAGTCTCTAATAAGGCGGGAAACGTGAGCGTGCTCAGAACAAAAGAACTCTGTTTCCTACACAAACGGATCATATCTAGTTCAACTCTGCTTCTGAAACTGATACAAACCACAAGCCCTCTAACATCCAATGCGTTTCAGGTAAGAGCGAGAAACGTGTGAGCTTCGTGTACAATATAGCTTCGTTTGAGCAGAAAAGTGACTGCGTTTACCTGAAACGAAGTCTCGCTTGTAGGAAGACACAGAGCCTGGCATTTAACTCCGTTTCTGAAGGGAAACACACAGCACAGTTCTCATCCATGAAACACACTCTGCTTTAGAGCAAGAAGCACGCTCTTGCTTTCTAGAGGCTCTAATAAGGCGGGAAACGTGAGAGTGCTCAGAATAAAAGAACAGTGTTTCCTACACACACGGATCATATCTAGTTCAACTCTGCTTCTGAAACTGATACAAACCACAGGCACTCTAACATCCAATGCGTTTCAGTTAAGAGCGAGAAACGTGTGAGCTTCGTGTACAATATAGCTTCGTTTGAGCTGAAAAGTGACTGCATTTACCTGAAACGAAGTCTCGCTTGTAGAAAGACACAGAGCCTGGCATTTAACTCCGTTTCTGAAGGGAAACACACAGCACAGTTCTCATCCATGAAACACACTCTGCTTTAGAGCAAGAAGCACGCTCTTGCTTTCTAGTGTCTCTAATAAGGCGGGAAACGTGAGAGTGCTCAGAACAAAAGACAGTGTTTCCTACACACACGGACCATATCTAGTTCAACTCTGCTTCTGAAACTGATACAAACCACAGGCCCTCTAACATCCAATGCGTTTCAGTTAAGAGCGAGAAACGTGTGAGCTTCGTGTACAATATAGCTTCGTTTGAGCTGAAAAGTGACTGCGTTTACCTGAAACGAAGTCTCGCTTGTAGGAAGACACAGAGCCTGGCATTTAACTCCGTTTCTGAAGGGAAACACACAGCACAGTTCTCATCCATGAAACACACTCTGCTTTAGAGCAACAAGCACGTTCTTGCTTTCTAGAGTCTCTAATAAGGCGGGAAACTTGAGAGTGCTCAGAACAAAAGAACAGTGTTTCCCACACACACGGATCATATCTAGTTCAACTCTGCTTCTGAAACTGATACAAACCACAGGCCCTCTAACATCCAATGCGTTTCAGTTAAGAGCGAGAAACGTGTGAGCTTCGTTTACAATATAGCTTCCTTTGAGCTGAAAAGTGACTGCGTTTACCTGAAACGAAGTCTCGCTTGTAGGAAGACACAGAGCCTGTCATTTAACTCCGTTTCTGAAGGGAAACACACAGCACAGTTCTCATCCATGAAACACACTCTGCTTTAGAGCAAGAAGCACGCTCTTGCTTTCTAGAGTCTCTAATAAGGCGGGAAACGTGAGCGTGCTCAGAACAAAAGAACTCTGTTTCCTACACACACGGATCATATCTAGTTCAACTCTGCTTCTGAAACTGATACAAACCACAGGCCCTCTAACATCCAATGCGTTTCAGTTAAGAGCGAGAAACGTGTGAGCTTCGTGTACAATATAGCTTCGTTTGAGCTGAAAAGTGACTGCGTTTACCTGAAACGAAGTCTCGCTTGTAGGAAGACACAGAGCCTGGCATTTAACTCCGTTTCTGAAGGGAAACACATAGCACACTTCTCATCCATGAAACACACTCTGCTTTAGAGCAAGAAGCACGCTCTTGCTTTCTAGAGTCTCTAATAAGACGGGAAACATGAGAGTGCTCAGAACAAAAGAACTTTGTTTCCTACACACAAGGACCATATCTAGTTCAACTCTGCTTCTGAAACTGATACAAACCACAGGCCCTCTAACATCCAATGCGTTTCAGTTAAGAGCGAGAAACGTGTGAGCTTCGTGTACAATATAGCTTCGTTTGAGCTGAAAAGTGACTGCGTTTACCTGAAACGAAGTCTCGCTTGTAGGAAGACACAGAGCCTGGCATTTAACTCTGTTTCTGAAGGGAAACACACAGCACAGTTCTCATCCATGAAACACACTTTGCTTTAGAGCAGGAAGCACGCTCTTGCTTTCTAGAGTCTCTAATATGGCGGGAAACGTGAGAGTGCTCAGAACAAATGAACTGTGTTTCCTACACACACGGACCATATCTAGTTCAACTCTGATTCTGAAACTGATACAAACCACAGGCCCTCTAATATCCAATGCGTTTCAGTTAAGAGTGAGAAACGTATGAGCTTCGTTTACAATATAGCTTCATTTGAGCTGAAAAGTGACTGTGTTTACCTGAAACGAAGTCTCGCTCGTTGGAAGACACAGAGCCTGGCATTTAACTCCGTTTCTAAAGGGAAACACACAGCACAGTTCTCATCCATGAAACATACTCTGCTTTAGAGCTAGAAGCACGCTCTTGCTTTCTAGAGTCTCTAATATGGCAGGAAACGTGAGAGTGCTCAGAACAAAAGAACTGTGTTTCCCACACACACGGATCATATCTAGTTCAACTCTGCTTCTGAAACTGATACAAACCACAGGCCCTCTAACATCCAATGCGTTTCAGTTAAGAGCGAGAAACGTGTGAGCTTCGTGTACAATATAGCTTCCTTTGAGCTGAAAAGTGACTGCGTTTACCTGAAACGAAGTCTCGCTTGTAGGAAGACACAGAGCCTGGCATTTAACTCCGTTTCTGAAGGGAAACATACAGCACACTTCTCATCCATGAAACACACTCTGCTTTAGAGCAAGAAGCACGCTCTTGCTTTCTAGAGTCTCTAATAAGACGGGAAACATGAGAGTGCTCAGAACAAAAGAACTTTGTTTGCTACACACAAGGACCATATCTAGTTCAACTCTGCTTCTGAAACTGATACAAACCACAGGCCCTCTAACATCCAATGCGTTTCAGTTAAGAGCGAGAAACGTGTGAGCTTCGTGTACAATATAGCTTCGTTTGAGCTGAAAAGTGACTGCGTTTACCTGAAACGAAATCTCGCTTGTAGAAAGACACAGAGCCTGGCATTTAACTCCGTTTCTGAAGGGAAACACACAGCACACTTCTCATCCATGAAACACACTCTGCATTAGAGCAAGAAGCACGCTCTTTCTTTCTAGAATCTCTAATAAGGCGGGAAACGTGAGAGTGCTCAGAACAAAAGAACTGTGTTTCCTACACACACGGACCATATCTAGTTCAACTCTGCTTCTGAAACTGATACAAACCACAGGCCCTCTAACATCCAATGCGTTTCAGTTATGAGCGAGAAATGTGTGAGCTTCGTGTACAATATAGCTTCGTTTGAGCTGAAAAGTGACTGCGTTTACCTGAAACGAAGTCTCGCTTGTAGGAAGACACAGATCCTGGCATTTAACTCCGTTTCTGAAGGGAAACACACAGCACACTTCTCATCCATGAAACACACTCTGCTTTAGAGCAAGAAGCACGCTCTTGCTTTCTAGAGTCTCTAATAAGTTGGGAAACGTGAGAGTGCTCAGAACAAAATAACTGTGTTTGCTACACACACGGACCATATCTAGTTCAACTCTGCTTCTGAAACTGATACAAACCACAGGCCCTCTAACATCCAATGCGTTTCAGTTAAGAGCGAGAAACGTGTGAGCTTCGTGTACAATATAGCTTCCTTGGAGCTGAAAAGTGACTGCGTTTACCTGAAACGAAGTCTCGCTTGTAGGAAGACACAGAGCCTGGCATTTAACTCCGTTTCTGAAGGGAAACACACAGCACACTTCTCATCCATGAAACACACTCTGCTTTAGAGCAAGAAGCACGCTCTTGCTTTCTAGAGTCTCTAATAAGGCGGGAAACGTGAGCGTGCTCAGAACAAAAGAACTGTGTTTCCTACACACACGGACCATATCTAGTTCAACTCTGCTCCTGAAACTGATACAAACCACAGGCCCTAACATCCAATGCGTTTCAGTTAAGAGCGAGAAACGTGTGAGCTTCGTGTACAATATAGCTTCGTTTCAGCTGAAAAGTGACTGCGTTTACCTGAAACGAAGTCTCGCTTGTAGGAAGACACAGAGCCTGGCATTTACCTCCGTTTCTTAAGGGAAACACACAGCAGAGTTCTCATCCATGAAACACACACTGCTTTAGAGCAAGAAGCACGCTCTTGCTTTCTAGAGTCTCTAATAAGGCGGGAAACGTGAGCGTGCTCAGAACAAAAGAACTCTGTTTCCTACACAAACGGATCATATCTAGTTCAACTCTGCTTCTGAAACTGATACAAACCACAAGCCCTCTAACATCCAATGCGTTTCAGGTAAGAGCGAGAAACGTGTGAGCTTCGTGTACAATATAGCTTCGTTTGAGCAGAAAAGTGACTGCGTTTACCTGAAACGAAGTCTCGCTTGTAGGAAGACACAGAGCCTGGCATTTAACTCCGTTTCTGAAGGGAAACACACAGCACAGTTCTCATCCATGAAACACACTCTGCTTTAGAGCAAGAAGCACGCTCTTGCTTTCTAGAGGCTCTAATAAGGCGGGAAACGTGAGAGTGCTCAGAATAAAAGAACAGTGTTTCCTACACACACGGATCATATCTAGTTCAACTCTGCTTCTGAAACTGATACAAACCACAGGCACTCTAACATCCAATGCGTTTCAGTTAAGAGCGAGAAACGTGTGAGCTTCGTGTACAATATAGCTTCGTTTGAGCTGAAAAGTGACTGCATTTACCTGAAACGAAGTCTCGCTTGTAGAAAGACACAGAGCCTGGCATTTAACTCCGTTTCTGAAGGGAAACACACAGCACAGTTCTCATCCATGAAACACACTCTGCTTTAGAGCAAGAAGCACGCTCTTGCTTTCTAGTGTCTCTAATAAGGCGGGAAACGTGAGAGTGCTCAGAACAAAAGACAGTGTTTCCTACACACACGGACCATATCTAGTTCAACTCTGCTTCTGAAACTGATACAAACCACAGGCCCTCTAACATCCAATGCGTTTCAGTTAAGAGCGAGAAACGTGTGAGCTTCGTGTACAATATAGCTTCGTTTCAGCTGAAAAGTGACTGCGTTTACCTGAAACGAAGTCTCGCTTGTAGGAAGACACAGAGCCTGGCATTTAACTCCGTTTCTGAAGGGAAACACACAGCACACTTCTCATCCATGAAACACACTCTGCTTTAGAGCAAGAAGCATGCTCTTGCTTTCTAGAGTCTCTAATAAGACGGGAAACATGAGAGTGCTCAGAACAAAAGAACTTTGTTTCCTACACACAAGGACCATATCTAGTTCAACTCTGTTTCTGAAACTGATACAAACCACAGGCCCTCTAACATCCAATGCGTTTCAGTTAAGAGCGAGAAACGTGTGAGCTTCGTGTACAATATAGCTTCGTTTGAGCTGAAAAGTGAGTGCGTTTACCTGAAACGAAGTCTCGCTTGTAGGAAGACACAGAGCCTGGCATTTAACTCCGTTTCTGAAGGGAAACACACAGCACAGTTCTCATCCATGAAACACACTCTGCTTTAGAGCAACAAGCACGTTCTTGCTTTCTAGAGTCTCTAATAAGGCGGGAAACTTGAGAGTGCTCAGAACAAAAGAACAGTGTTTCCCACACACACGGACATATCTAGTTCAACTCTGCTTCTGAAACTGATACAAACCACAGGCCCTCTAACATCCAATGCGTTTCAGTTAAGAGCGAGAAACGTGTGAGCTTCGTTTACAATATAGCTTCATTTGAGCTGAAAAGTGACTGTGTTTACCTGAAACGAAGTCTCGCTCGTTGGAAGACACAGAGCCTGGCATTTAACTCCGTTTCTAAAGGGAAACACACAGCACAGTTCTCATCCATGAAACATACTCTGCTTTAGAGCTAGAAGCACGCTCTTGCTTTCTAGAGTCTCTAATATGGCAGGAAACGTGAGAGTGCTCAGAACAAAAGAACTGTGTTTCCCACACACACGGATCATATCTAGTTCAACTCTGCTTCTGAAACTGATACAAACCACAGGCCCTCTAACATCCAATGCGTTTCAGTTAAGAGCGAGAAACGTGTGAGCTTCGTGTACAATATAGCTTCCTTTGAGCTGAAAAGTGACTGCGTTTACCTGAAACGAAGTCTCGCTTGTAGGAAGACACAGAGCCTGGCATTTAACTCCGTTTCTGAAGGGAAACACACAGCACACTTCTCATCCATGAAACACACTCTGCTTTAGAGCAAGAAGCACGCTCTTGCTTTCTAGAGTCTCTAATAAGACGGGAAACATGAGAGTGCTCAGAACAAAAGAACTTTGTTTGCTACACACAAGGACCATATCTAGTTCAACTCTGCTTCTGAAACTGATACAAACCACAGGCCCTCTAACATCCAATGTGTTTCAGTTAAGAGCGAGAAATGTGTGAGCTTCGTGTACAATATAGCTTCGTTTGAGCTGAAAAGTGACTGCGTTTACCTGAAACGAAGTCTCGCTTGTAGGAAGACACAGAGCCTGGCATTTAACTCCGTTTCTGAAGGGAAACACACAGCACAGTTCTCATCCATGAAACACACTCTGCTTTAGAGCAACAAGCACGTTCTTGCTTTCTAGAGGCTCTAATAAGGCGGGAAACGTGAGAGTGCTCAGAACAAAAGAACAGTGTTTCCCACACACACGGATCATATCTAGTTCAACTCTGCTTCTGAAACTGATACAAACCACAGGCCCTCTAACATCCAATGCGTTTCAGTTAAGAGCGAGAAACGTGTGAGCTTCGTGTACAATATAGCTTCGTTTGAGCTGAAAAGTGACTGCGTTTACCTGAAACGAAGTCTCGCTTGTAGAAAGACACAGAGCCTGGCATTTAACTCCGTTTCTGAAGGGAAACACACAGCACACTTCTCATCCATGAAACACACTCTGCATTAGAGCAAGAAGCACGCTCTTTCTTTCTAGAGTCTCTAATAAGGCGGGAAACGTGAGAGTGCTCAGAACAAAAGAACTGTGTTTCCTACACACACGGACCATATCTAGTTCAACTCTGCTTCTGAAACTGATACAAACCACAGGCCCTCTAACATCCAATGCGTTTCAGTTATGAGCGAGAAATGTTTGAGCTTCGTGTACAATATAGCTTCGTTTGAGCTGAAAAGTGACTGCGTTTACCTGAAACGAAGTCTCGCTTGTAGGAAGACACAGAGCCTGGCATTTAACTCCGTTTCTGAAGGGAAACACACAGCACACTTCTCATCCATGAAACACACTCTGCTTTAGAGCAAGAAGCACGCTCTTGCTTTCTAGAGTCTCTAATAAGGTGGGAAACGTGAGAGTGCTCAGAACAAAAGAACTGTGTTTGCTACACACAAGGACCATATCTAGTTCAACTCTGCTTCTGAAACTGATACAAACCACAGGCCCTCTAACATCCAATGCGTTTCAGTTAAGAGCGAGAAACTTGTGAGCTTCTTGTACAATATAGCTTCGTTTGAGCTGAAAAGTGAGTGCGTTTACCTGAAACGAAGTCTCGCTTGTAGGAAGACACAGAGCCTGGCATTTAACTCCGTTTCTGAAGGGAAACACACAGCACAGTTCTCATCCATGAAACACACTCTGCTTTAGAGCAACAAGCACGTTCTTGCTTTCTAGAGGCTCTAATAAGGCGGGAAACGTGAGAGTGCTCAGAACAAAAGAACAGTGTTTCCCACACACACGGATCATATCTAGTTCAACTCTGCTTCTGAAACTGATACAAACCACAGGCCCTCTAACATCCAATGCGTTTCAGTTAAGAGCGAGAAACGTGTGAGCTTCGTTTACAATATAGCTTCATTTGAGCTGAAAAGTGACTGTGTTTACCTGAAACGAAGTCTCGCTCGTTGGAAGACACAGAGCCTGGCATTTAACTCCGTTTCTAAAGGGAAACACACAGCACAGTTCTCATCCATGAAACATACTCTGCTTTAGAGCTAGAAGCACGCTCTTGCTTTCTAGAGTCTCTAATATGGCAGGAAACGTGAGAGTGCTCAGAACAAAAGAACTGTGTTTCCCACACTCACGGATCATATCTAGTTCAACTCTGCTTCTGAAACTGATACAAACCACAGGCCCTCTAACATCCAATGCGTTTCAGTTATGAGCGAGAAATGTGAAGCTTCGTGTACAATATAGCTTCGTTTGAGCTGAAAAGTGACTGCGTTTACCTGAAACGAAGTCTCGCTTGTAGGAAGACACAGAGCCTGGCATTTAACTCCGTTTCTGAAGGGAAACACACAGCACACTTCTCATCCATGAAACACACTCTGCTTTAGAGCAAGAAGCACGCTCTTGCTTTCTAGAGTCTCTAATAAGGTGGGAAACGTGAGAGTGCTCAGAACAAAAGAACTGTGTTTGCTACACACAAGGACCATATCTAGTTCAACTCTGCTTCTGAAACTGATACAAACCACAGGCCCTCTAACATCCAATGCGTTTCAGTTAAGAGCGAGAAACGTGTGAGCTTCTTGTACAATATAGCTTCCTTGGAGCTGAAAAGTGACTGCGTTTACCTGAAACGAAGTCTCGCTTGTAGGAAGACACAGAGCCTGGCATTTAACTCCGTTTCTGAAGGGAAACACACAGCCAGTTCTCATCCATGAAACACACTCTGCTTTAGAGCAACAAGCACGTTCTTGCTTTCTAGAGGCTCTAATAAGTCGGGAAACGTGAGAGTGCTCAGAACAAAAGAACAGTGTTTCCCACACACACGGATCATATCTAGTTCAACTCTGCTTCTGAAACTGATACAAACCACAGGCCCTCTAACATCCAATGCGTTTCAGTTAAGAGCGAGAAACGTGTGAGCTTCGTGTACAATATAGCTTCGTTTGAGCTGAAAAGTGACTGTGTTTACCTGAAACAAAGTCTCGCTTGTAGGAAGACACAGAGCCTGGCATTTAACTCCGTTTCTGAAGAGAAAAACACAGCACAGTTCTCATCCATGAAACACACTCTGCTTTAGAGCAACAAGCACGTTCTTGCTTTCTAGAGTCTCTAATAAGGCGGGAAACTTGAGAGTGCTCAGAACAAAAGAACAGTGTTTCCCACACACACGGATCATATCTAGTTCAACTCTGCTTCTGAAACTGATACAAACCACAGGCCCTCTAACATCCAATGCGTTTCAGTTAAGAGCGAGAAACGTGTGAGCTTCGTTTACAATATAGCTTCATTTGAGCTGAAAAGTGACTGTGTTTACCTGAAACGAAGTCTCGCTCGTTGGAAGACACAGAGCCTGGCATTTAACTCCGTTTCTAAAGGGAAACACACAGCACAGTTCTCATCCATGAAACATACTCTGCTTTAGAGCTAGAAGCACGCTCTTGCTTTCTAGAGTCTCTAATATGGCAGGAAACGTGAGAGTGCTCAGAACAAAAGAACTGTGTTTCCCACACACACGGATCATATCTAGTTCAACTCTGCTTCTGAAACTGATACAAACCACAGGCCCTCTAACATCCAATGCGTTTCAGTTAAGAGCGAGAAACGTGTGAGCTTCGTGTACAATATAGCTTCCTTTGAGCTGAAAAGTGACTGCGTTTACCTGAAACGAAGTCTCGCTTGTAGGAAGACACAGAGCCTGGCATTTAACTCCGTTTCTGAAGGGAAACACACAGCACACTTCTCATCCATGAAACACACTCTGCTTTAGAGCAAGAAGCACGCTCTTGCTTTCTAGAGTCTCTAATAAGACGGGAAACATGAGAGTGCTCAGAACAAAAGAACTTTGTTTGCTACACACAAGGACCATATCTAGTTCAACTCTGCTTCTGAAACTGATACAAACCACAGGCCCTCTAACATCCAATGTGTTTCAGTTAAGAGCGAGAAATGTGTGAGCTTCGTGTACAATATAGCTTCGTTTGAGCTGAAAAGTGACTGCGTTTACCTGAAACGAAGTCTCGCTTGTAGGAAGACACAGAGCCTGGCATTTAACTCCGTTTCTGAAGGGAAACACACAGCACAGTTCTCATCCATGAAACACACTCTGCTTTAGAGCAACAAGCACGTTCTTGCTTTCTAGAGGCTCTAATAAGGCGGGAAACGTGAGAGTGCTCAGAACAAAAGAACAGTGTTTCCCACACACACGGATCATATCTAGTTCAACTCTGCTTCTGAAACTGATACAAACCACAGGCCCTCTAACATCCAATGCGTTTCAGTTAAGAGCGAGAAACGTGTGAGCTTCGTGTACAATATAGCTTCGTTTGAGCTGAAAAGTGACTGCGTTTACCTGAAACGAAGTCTCGCTTGTAGAAAGACACAGAGCCTGGCATTTAACTCCGTTTCTGAAGGGAAACACACAGCACACTTCTCATCCATGAAACACACTCTGCATTAGAGCAAGAAGCACGCTCTTTCTTTCTAGAGTCTCTAATAAGGCGGTAAACGTGAGAGTGCTCAGAACAAAAGAACTGTGTTTCCTACACACACGGACCATATCTAGTTCAACTCTGCTTCTGAAACTGATACAAACCACAGGCCCTCTAACATCCAATGCGTTTCAGTTATGAGCGAGAAATGTGTGAGCTTCGTGTACAATATAGCTTCGTTTGAGCTGAAAAGTGACTGCGTTTACCTGAAACGAAGTTTCGCTTGTAGGAAGACCAGAGCCTGGCATTTAACTCCGTTTCTGAAGGGAAACACACAGCACACTTCTCATCCATGAAACACACTCTGCTTTAGAGCAAGAAGCACGCTCTTGCTTTCTAGAGTCTCTAATAAGGTGGGAAACGTGAGAGTGCTCAGAACAAAAGAACTGTGTTTGCTACACACAAGGACCATATCTAGTTCAACTCTGCTTCTGAAACTGATACAAACCACAGGCCCTCTAACATCCAATGCGTTTCAGTTAAGAGCGAGAAACTTGTGAGCTTCTTGTACAATATAGCTTCGTTTGAGCTGAAAAGTGAGTGCGTTTACCTGAAACGAAGTCTCGCTTGTAGGAAGACACAGAGCCTGGCATTTAACTCCGTTTCTGAAGGGAAACACACAGCACAGTTCTCATCCATGAAACACACTCTGCTTTAGAGCAACAAGCACGTTCTTGCTCTCTAGAGGCTCTAATAAGGCGGGAAACGTGAGAGTGCTCAGAACAAAAGAACAGTGTTTCCCACACACACGGATCATATCTAGTTCAACTCTGCTTCTGAAACTGATACAAACCACAGGCCCTCTAACATCCAATGCGTTTCAGTTTAGAGCGAGAAACGTGTGAGCTTCGTTTACAATATAGCTTCATTTGAGCTGAAAAGTGACTGTGTTTACCTGAAACGAAGTCTCGCTCGTTGGAAGACAGAGAGCCTGGCATTTAACTCCGTTTCTAAAGGGAAACACACAGCACAGTTCTCATCCATGAAACATACTCTGCTTTAGAGCTAGAAGCACGCTCTTGCTTTCTAGAGTCTCTAATATGGCAGGAAACGTGAGAGTGCTCAGAACAAAAGAACTGTGTTTCCCACACACACGGATCATATCTAGTTCAACTCTGCTTCTGAAACTGATACAAACCACAGGCCCTCTAACATCCAATGCGTTTCAGTTATGAGCGAGAAATGTGAAGCTTCGTGTACAATATAGCTTCGTTTGAGCTGAAAAGTGACTGCGTTTACCTGAAACGAAGTCTCGCATGTAGGAAGACACAGAGCCTGGCATTTAACTCCGTTTCTGAAGGGAAACACACAGCACACTTCTCATCCATGAAACACACTCTGCTTTAGAGCAAGAAGCACGCTCTTGCTTTCTAGAGTCTCTAATAAGGTGGGAAACGTGAGAGTGCTCAGAACAAAAGAACTGTGTTTGCTACACACAAGGACCATATCTAGTTCAACTCTGCTTCTGAAACTGATACAAACCACAGGCCCTCTAACATCCAATGCGTTTCAGTTAAGAGCGAGAAACGTGTGAGCTTCTTGTACAATATAGCTTCCTTGGAGCTGAAAAGTGACTGCGTTTACCTGAAACGAAGTCTCGCTTGTAGGAAGACACAGAGCCTGGCATTTAACTCCGTTTCTGAAGGGAAACACACAGCCAGTTCTCAGCCATGAAACACACTCTGCTTTAGAGCAACAAGCACGTTCTTGCTTTCTAGAGGCTCTAATAAGTCGGGAAACGTGAGAGTGCTCAGAACAAAAGAACAGTGTTTCCCACACACACGGATCATATCTAGTTCAACTCTGCTTCTGAAACTGATACAAACCACAGGCCCTCTAACATCCAATGCGTTTCAGTTAAGAGCGAGAAACGTGTGAGCTTCGTGTACAATATAGCTTCGTTTGAGCTGAAAAGTGACTGCGTTTACCTGAAACGAAGTCTTGCTTGTAGAAAGACACAGAGCCTGGCATTTAACTCCGTTTCTGAAGGGAAACACACAGCACACTTCTCATCCATGAAACACACTCTGCTTTAGAGCAAGAAGCACGCTCTTGCTTTCTAGTGTCTCTAATAAGGCAGGAAACGTGAGAGTGCTCAGAACAAAAGACAGTGTTTCCTACACACACGGACCATATCTAGTTCAACTCTGCTTCTGAAACTGATACAAACCACAGGCCCTCTAACATCCAATGCGTTTCAGTTAAGAGCGAGAAACGTGTGAGCTTCGTGTACAATATAGCTTCGTTTGAGCTGAAAAGTGACTGCGTTTACCTGAAACGAAGTCTCGCTTGTAGAAAGACCCAGAGCCTGGCATTTAACTCCGTTTCTGAAGGGAAACACACAGCACATTTCTCATCCATGAAACACACTCTGCATTAGAGCAAGAAGCACGCTCTTTCTTTCTAGAGTCTCTAATAAGGCGGGAAACATGAGAGTGCTCAGAACAAAAGAACTGTGTTTCCTACACACACGGACCATATCTAGTTCAACTCTGCTTCTGAAACTGATACAAACCACAGGCCCTCTAACATCCAATGCGTTTCAGTTATGAGCGAGAAATGTGTGAGCTTCGTGTACAATATAGCTTCGTTTGAGCTGAAAAGTGACTGCGTTTACCTGAAACGAAGTCTCGCTTGTAGGAAGACACAGAGCCTGGCATTTAACTCCGTTTCTGAAGGGAAACACACAGCACACTTCTCATCCATGAAACACAGTCTGCTTTAGAGCAAGAAGCACGCTCTTGCTTTCTAGAGTCTCTAATAAGGTGGGAAACGTGAGAGTGCTCAGAACAAAATAACTGTGTTTGCTACACACACGGACCATATCTAGTTCATCTCTGCTTCTGAAACTGATACAAACCACAGGCCCTCTAACATTCAATGCGTTTCAGTTAAGAGCGAGAAACGTGTGAGCTTCGTGTACAATATAGCTTCCTTGGAGCTGAAAAGTGACTGCGTTTACCTGAAACAAAGTCTCGCTTGTAGGAAGACACAGAGCCTGGCATTTAACTCCGTTTCTGAAGGGAAACACACAGCACAGTTCTCATCCATGAAACACACTCTGCTTTAGAGCAAGAAGCACGCTCTTGCTTTCTAGAGTCTCTAATAAGGCGGGAAACGTGAGCGTGCTCAGAACAAAGAACTGTGTTTCCTACACACACGGACCATATCTAGTTCAACTCTGCTTCTGAAACTGATACAAACCACAGGCCCTCTAACATCCAATGCGTTTCAGTTAAGAGCGAGAAACGTGTGAGCTTCGTGTACAATATAGCTTCGTTTGAGCTGAAAAGTGACTGCGTTTACCTGAAACGAAGTCTCGCTTGTAGAAAGACACAGAGCCTGGCATTTAACTCCGTTTCTGAAGGGAAACACACAGCACATTTCTCATCCATGAAACACACTCTGCATTAGAGCAAGAAGCACGCTCTTTCTTTCTAGAGTCTCTAATAAGGCGGGAAACATGAGAGTGCTCAGAACAAAAGAACTGTGTTTCCTACACACACGGACCATATCTAGTTCAACTCTGCTCCTGAAACTGATACAAACCACAGGCCCTCTAACATCCAATGCGTTTCAGTTATGAGCGAGAAATGTGTGAGCTTCGTGTACAATATAGCTTTGTTTGAGCTGAAAAGTGACTGCGTTTACCTGAAACGAAGTCTCGCTTGTAGGAAGACACAGAGCCTGGCATTTAACTCCGTTTCTGAAGGGAAACACACAGCACACTTCTCATCCATGAAACACACTCTGCTTTAGAGCAAGAAGCACGCTCTTGCTTTCTAGAGTCTCTAATAAGGTGGGAAACGTGAGAGTGCTCAGAACAAAATAACTGTGTTTGCTACACACACGGACCATATCTAGTTCAACTCTGCTTCTGAAACTGATACAAACCACAGGCCCTCTACCATTCAATGTGTTTCAGTTAAGAGCGAGAAACGTGTGAGCTTCGTGTACAATATAGCTTCCTTGGAGCTGAAAAGTGACTGCGTTTACCTGAAACGAAGTCTCGCTTGTAGGAAGACACAGAGCCTGGCATTTATCTCCGTTTCTGAAGGGAAACACACAGCACACTTCTCATCCATGAAACACACTCTGCTTTAGAGCAAGAAGCACGCTCTTGCTTTCTAGAGTCTCTAATAAGGCGGGAAACGTGAGCGTGCTCAGAACAAAGAACTGTGTTTCCTACACACACGGACCATATCTAGTTCAACTCTGCTTCTGAAACTGATACAAACCACAGGCCCTAACATCCAATGCGTTTCAGTTAAGAGCGAGAAACGTGTGAGCTTCGTGTACAATATAGCTTCGTTTCAGCTGAAAAGTGACTGCGTTTACCTGAAACGAAGTCTCGCTTGTAGGAAGACACAGAGCCTGGCATTTACCTCCTTTTCTTAAGGGAAACACACAGCAGAGTTCTCATCCATGAAACACACTCTGCTTTAGAGCAAGAAGCACGCTCTTGCTTTCTAGAGTCTCTAATAAGGCGGGAAACGTGAGCGTGCTCAGAACAAAAGAACTCTGTTTCCTACACACACGGATCATATCTAGTTCAACTCTGCTTCTGAAACTGATACAAACCACAAGCCCTCTAACATCCAATGCGTTTCAGGTAAGAGCGAGAAACGTGTGAGCTTCGTGTACAATATAGCTTCGTTTGAGCAGAAAAGTAACTGCGTTTACCTGAAACGAAGTCTCGCTTGTAGGAAGACACAGAGCCTGGCATTTAACTCCGTTTCTGAAGGGAAACACACAGCACAGTTCTCATCCATGAAACACACTCTGCTTTAGAGCAAGAAGCACGCTCTTGCTTTCTAGAGGCTCTAATAAGGCGGGAAACGTGAGAGTGCTCAGAACAAAAGAACAGTGTTTCCTACACACACGGATCATATCTAGTTCAACTCTGCTTCTGAAACTGATACAAACCACAGGCCCTCTAACATCCAATGCGTTTCAGTTAAGAGCGAGAAACGTGTGAGCTTCGTGTACAATATAGCTTCGTTTGAGCTGAAAAGTGACTGCGTTTACCTGAAACGAAGTCTCGCTTGTAGAAAGACACAGAGCCTGGCATTTAACTCCGTTTCTGAAGGGAAACACACAGCACACTTCTCATCCATGAAACACACTCTGCATTAGAGCAAGAAGCACGCTCTTTCTTTCTAGAGTCTCTAATAAGGCGGGAAACGTGAGAGTGCTCAGAACAAAAGAACTGTGTTTCCTACACACACGGACCATATCTAGTTCAACTCTGCTTCTGAAACTGATACAAACCACAGGCCCTCTAACATCCAATGCGTTTCAGTTATGAGCGAGAAATGTGTGAGCTTCGTGTACAATATAGCTTCGTTTGAGCTGAAAAGTGACTGCGTTTACCTGAAACGAAGTCTCGCTTGTAGGAAGACACAGAGCCTGGCATTTAACTCCGTTTCTGAAGGGAAACACACAGCACACTTCTCATCCATGAAACACACTCTGCTTTAGAGCAAGAAGCACGCTCTTGCTTTCTAGAGTCTCTAATAAGGTGGGAAACGTGAGAGTGCTCAGAACAAAAGAACTGTGTTTGCTACACACAAGGACCATATCTAGTTCAACTCTGCTTCTGAAACTGATACAAACCACAGGCCCTCTAACATCCAATGCGTTTCAGTTAAGAGCGAGAAACTTGTGAGCTTCTTGTACAATATAGCTTCGTTTGAGCTGAAAAGTGAGTGCGTTTACCTGAAACGAAGTCTCGCTTGTAGGAAGACACAGAGCCTGGCATTTAACTCCGTTTCTGAAGGGAAACACACAGCACAGTTCTCATCCATGAAACACACTCTGCTTTAGAGCAACAAGCACGTTCTTGCTTTCTAGAGGCTCTAATAAGGCGGGAAACGTGAGAGTGCTCAGAACAAAAGAACAGTGTTTCCCACACACACGGATCATATCTAGTTCAACTCTGCTTCTGAAACTGATACAAACCACAGGCCCTCTAACATCCAATGCGTTTCAGTTAAGAGCGAGAAACGTGTGAGCTTCGTTTACAATATAGCTTCATTTGAGCTGAAAAGTGACTGTGTTTACCTGAAACGAAGTCTCGCTCGTTGGAAGACACAGAGCCTGGCATTTAACTCCGTTTCTAAAGGGAAACACACAGCACAGTTCTCATCCATGAAACATACTCTGCTTTAGAGCTAGAAGCACGCTCTTGCTTTCTAGAGTCTCTAATATGGCAGGAAACGTGAGAGTGCTCAGAACAAAAGAACTGTGTTTCCCACACACACGGATCATATCTAGTTCAACTCTGCTTCTGAAACTGATACAAACCACAGGCCCTCTAACATCCAATGCGTTTCAGTTATGAGCGAGAAATGTGAAGCTTCGTGTACAATATAGCTTCGTTTGAGCTGAAAAGTGACTGCGTTTACCTGAAACGAAGTCTCGCTTGTAGGAAGACACAGAGCCTGGCATTTAACTCCGTTTCTGAAGGGAAACACACAGCACACTTCTCATCCATGAAACACACTCTGCTTTAGAGCAAGAAGCACGCTCTTGCTTTCTAGAGTCTCTAATAAGGTGGGAAACGTGAGAGTGCTCAGAACAAAAGAACTGTGTTTGCTACACACAAGGACCATATCTAGTACAACTCTGCTTCTGAAACTGATACAAACCACAGGCCCTCTAACATCCAATGCGTTTCAGTTAAGAGCGAGAAACGTGTGAGCTTCTTGTACAATATAGCTTCCTTGGAGCTGAAAAGTGACTGCGTTTACCTGAAACGAAGTCTCGCTTGTAGGAAGACACAGAGCCTGGCATTTAACTCCGTTTCTGAAGGGAAACACACAGCCAGTTCTCATCCATGAAACACACTCTGCTTTAGAGCAACAAGCACGTTCTTGCTTTCTAGAGGCTCTAATAAGTCGGGAAACGTGAGAGTGCTCAGAACAAAAGAACAGTGTTTCCCACACACACGGATCATATCTAGTTCAACTCTGCTTCTGAAACTGATACAAACCACAGGCCCTCTAACATCCAATGCGTTTCAGTTAAGAGCGAGAAACGTGTGAGCTTCGTGTACAATATAGCTTCGTTTGAGCTGAAAAGTGACTGCGTTTACCTGAAACGAAGTCTCGCTTGTAGAAAGACACAGAGCCTGGCATTTAACTCCGTTTCTGAAGGGAAACACACAGCACACTTCTCATCCATGAAACACACTCTGCTTTAGAGCAAGAAGCACGCTCTTGCTTTCTAGTGTCTCTAATAAGACAGGAAACGTGAGAGTGCTCAGAACAAAAGACAGTGTTTCCTACACACACGGACCATATCTAGTTCAACTCTGCTTCTGAAACTGATACAAACCACAGGCCCTCTAACATCCAATGCGTTTCAGTTAAGAGCGAGAAACGTGTGAGCTTCGTGTACAATATAGCTTCGTTTGAGCTGAAAAGTGACTGCGTTTACCTGAAACGAAGTCTCGCTTGTAGAAAGACACAGAGCCTGGCATTTAACTCCGTTTCTGAAGGGAAACACACAGCACATTTCTCATCCATGAAACACACTCTGCATTAGAGCAAGAAGCACGCTCTTTCTTTCTAGAGTCTCTAATAAGGCGGGAAACATGAGAGTGCTCAGAACAAAAGAACTGGGTTTCCTACACACAAGGACCATATCTAGTTCAACTCTGTTTCTGAAACTGATACAAACCACAGGCCCTCTAACATCCAATGCGTTTCAGTTAAGAGCGAGAAACGTGTGAGCTTCGTGTACAATATAGCTTCGTTTGAGCTGAAAAGTGAGTGCGTTTACCTGAAACGAAGTCTCGCTTGTAGGAAGACACAGAGCCTGGCATTTAACTCCGTTTCTGAAGGGAAACACACAGCACAGTTCTCATCCATGAAACACACTCTGCTTTAGAGCAACAAGCACGTTCTTGCTTTCTAGAGTCTCTAATAAGGCGGGAAACTTGAGAGTGCTCAGAACAAAAGAACAGTGTTTCCCACACACACGGATCATATCTAGTTCAACTCTGCTTCTGAAACTGATACAAACCACAGGCCCTCTAATATCCAATGCGTTTCAGTTAAGAGCGAGAAACGTGTGAGCTTCGTTTACAATATAGCTTCATTTGAGCTGAAAAGTGACTGTGTTTACCTGAAACGAAGTCTCGCTCGTTGGAAGACACAGAGCCTGGCATTTAACTCCGTTTCTAAAGGGAAACACACAGCACAGTTCTCATCCATGAAACATACTCTGCTTTAGAGCTAGAAGCACGCTCTTGCTTTCTAGAGTCTCTAATATGGCAGGAAACGTGAGAGTGCTCAGAACAAAAGAACTGTGTTTCCCACACACACGGATCATATCTAGTTCAACTCTGCTTCTGAAACTGATACAAACCACAGGCCCTCTAACATCCAATGCGTTTCAGTTAAGAGCGAGAAACGTGTGAGCTTCGTGTACAATATAGCTTCCTTTGAGCTGAAAAGTGACTGCGTTTACCTGAAACGAAGTCTCGCTTGTAGGAAGACACAGAGCCTGGCATTTAACTCCGTTTCTGAAGGGAAACACACAGCACACTTCTCATCCATGAAACACACTCTGCTTTAGAGCAAGAAGCACGCTCTTGCTTTCTAGAGTCTCTAATAAGACGGGAAACATGAGAGTGCTCAGAACAAAAGAACTTTGTTTGCTACACACAAGGACCATATCTAGTTCAACTCTGCTTCTGAAACTGATACAAACCACAGGCCCTCTAACATCCAATGTGTTTCAGTTAAGAGCGAGAAATGTGTGAGCTTCGTGTACAATATAGCTTCGTTTGAGCTGAAAAGTGACTGCGTTTACCTGAAACGAAGTCTCGCTTGTAGGAAGACACAGAGCCTGGCATTTAACTCCGTTTCTGAAGGGAAACACACAGCACAGTTCTCATCCATGAAACACACTCTGCTTTAGAGCAACAAGCACGTTCTTGCTTTCTAGAGGCTCTAATAAGGCGGGAAACGTGAGAGTGCTCAGAACAAAAGAACAGTGTTTCCCACACACACGGATCATATCTAGTTCAACTCTGCTTCTGAAACTGATACAAACCACAGGCCCTCTAACATCCAATGCGTTTCAGTTAAGAGCGAGAAACGTGTGAGCTTCGTGTACAATATAGCTTCGTTTGAGCTGAAAAGTGACTGCGTTTACCTGAAACGAAGTCTCGCTTGTAGAAAGACACAGAGCCTGGCATTTAACTCCGTTTCTGAAGGGAAACACACAGCACACTTCTCATCCATGAAACACACTCTGCATTAGAGCAAGAAGCACGCTCTTTCTTTCTAGAGTCTCTAATAAGGCGGGAAACGTGAGAGTGCTCAGAACAAAAGAACTGTGTTTCCTACACACACGGACCATATCTAGTTCAACTCTGCTTCTGAAACTGATACAAACCACAGGCCCTCTAACATCCAATGCGTTTCAGTTATGAACGAGAAATGTGTGAGCTTCGTGTACAATATAGCTTCGTTTGAGCTGAAAAGTGACTGCGTTTACCTGAAACGAAGTTTCGCTTGTAGGAAGACCAGAGCCTGGCATTTAACTCCGTTTCTGAAGGGAAACACACAGCACACTTCTCATCCATGAAACACACTCTGCTTTAGAGCAAGAAGCACGCTCTTGCTTTCTAGAGTCTCTAATAAGGTGGGAAACGTGAGAGTGCTCAGAACAAAAGAACTGTGTTTGCTACACACAAGGACCATATCTAGTTCAACTCTGCTTCTGAAACTGATACAAACCACAGGCCCTCTAACATCCAATGCGTTTCAGTTAAGAGCGAGAAACTTGTGAGCTTCTTGTACAATATAGCTTCGTTTGAGCTGAAAAGTGAGTGCGTTTACCTGAAACGAAGTCTCGCTTGTAGGAAGACACAGAGCCTGGCATTTAACTCCGTTTCTGAAGGGAAACACACAGCACAGTTCTCATACATGAAACACACTCTGCTTTAGAGCAACAAGCACGTTCTTGCTTTCTAGAGGCTCTAATAAGGCGGGAAACGTGAGAGTGCTCAGAACAAAAGAACAGTGTTTCCCACACACACGGATCATATCTAGTTCAACTCTGCTTCTGAAACTGATACAAACCACAGGCCCTCTAACATCCAATGCGTTTCAGTTAAGAGCGAGAAACGTGTGAGCTTCGTTTACAATATAGCTTCATTTGAGCTGAAAAGTGACTGTGTTTACCTGAAACGAAGTCTCGCTCGTTGGAAGACACAGAGCCTGGCATTTAACTCCGTTTCTAAAGGGAAACACACAGCACAGTTCTCATCCATGAAACATACTCTGCTTTAGAGCTAGAAGCACGCTCTTGCTTTCTAGAGTCTCTAATATGGCAGGAAACGTGAGAGTGCTCAGAACAAAAGAACTGTGTTTCCCACACACACGGATCATATCTAGTTCAACTCTGCTTCTGAAACTGATACAAACCACAGGCCCTCTAACATCCAATGCGTTTCAGTTATGAGCGAGAAATGTGAAGCTTCGTGTACAATATAGCTTCGTTTGAGCTGAAAAGTGACTGCGTTTACCTGAAACGAAGTCTCGATGTAGGAAGACACAGAGCCTGGCATTTAACTCCGTTTCTGAAGGGAAACACACAGCACAGTTCTCATCCATGAAACACACTCTGCTTTAGAGCAAGAAGCACGCTCTTGCTTTCTAGAGGCTCTAATAAGGCGGGAAACGTGAGAGTGCTCAGAACAAAAGAACAGTGTTTCCTACACACACGGATCATATCTAGTTCAACTCTGCTTCTGAAACTGATACAAACCACAGGCCCTCTAACATCCAATGCGTTTCAGTTAAGAGCGAGAAACGTGTGAGCTTCGTGTACAATATAGCTTCCTTGGAGCTGAAAAGTGACTGCGTTTACCTGAAACGAAGTCTCGCTTGTAGGGAGACACAGAGCCTGTCATTTAACTCCGTTTCTGAATGGAAACACACAGCACAGTTCTCATCCATGAAACACACTCTGCTTTAGAGCAAGAAGCACGCTCTTGCTTTCTAGAGTCTCTAATAAGGCGGGAAACGTGAGCGTGCTCAGAACAAAAGAACTCTGTTTCCTACACACACGGATCATATCTAGTTCAACTCTGCTTCTGAAACTGATACAAACCACAAGCCCTCTAACATCCAATGCGTTTCAGGTAAGAGCGAGAAACGTGTGAGCTTCGTGTACAATATAGCTTCGTTTGAGCTGAAAAGTGACAGCGTTTACCTGAAACGAAGTCTCGCTTGTAGGAAGACACAGAGCCTGGCATTTAACTCCGTTTCTGAAGGGAAACACACAGCACAGTTCTCATCCATGAAACACACTCTGCTTTAGAGCAAGAAGCACGCTCTTGCTTTCTAGAGGCTCTAATAAGGCGGGAAACGTGAGAGTGCTCAGAACAAAAGAACAGTGTTTCCTACACACAAGGACCATATCTAGTTCAACTCTGCTTCTGAAACTGATACAAACCACAGGCCCTCTATCATCCAATGCGTTTCAGTTAAGAGCGAGAAACGTGTGAGCTTCGTGTACAATATAGCTTCGTTTGAGCTGAAAAGTGACTGCGTTTACCTGAAACGAAGTCTCGCTTGTAGGAAGACACAGAGTCTGGCATTTAACTCTGTTTCTGAAGGGAAACACACAGCACAGTTCTCATCCATGAAACACACTTTGCTTTAGAGCAGGAAGCACGCTCTTGCTTTCTAGAGTCTCTAATATGGCGGGAAACGTGAGAGTGCTCAGAACAAAAGAACTGTGTTTCCTACACACACGGACCATATCTAGTTCAACTCTGATTCTGAAACTGATACAAACCACAGGCCCTCTAACATCCAATGCGTTTCAGTTAAGAGCGAGAAACGTGTGAGCTTCGTTTACAATATAGCTTCATTTGAGCTGAAAAGTGACTGTGTTTACCTGAAACGAAGTCTCGCTCGTTGGAAGACACAGAGCCTGGCATTTAACTCCGTTTCTGAAGGGAAACACACAGCACACTTCTCATCCATGAAACACACTCTGCTTTAGAGCAAGAAGCACGCTCTTGCTTTCTAGAGTCTCTAATAAGACGGGAAACATGAGAGTGCTCAGAACAAAAGAACTTTGTTTGCTACACACAAGGACCATATCTAGTTCAACTCTGCTTCTGAAACTGATACAAACCACAGGCCCTCTAACATCCAATGCGTTTCAGTTAAGAGCGAGAAACGTGTGAGCTTCGTGTACAATATAGCTTCGTTTGAGCTGAAAAGTGACTGCGTTTACCTGAAACGAAGTCTCGCTTGTTGGAAGACACAGAGCCTGGCATTTAACTCTGTTTCTGAAGGGAAACACACAGCACAGTTCTCATCCATGAAACACACTCTGCTTTAGAGCAACAAGCACGTTCTTGCTTTCTAGAGGCTCTAATAAGGCGGGAAACGTGAGAGTGCTCAGAACAAAAGAACAGTGTTTCCCACACACACGGACCATATCTAGTTCAACTCTGATTCTGAAACTGATACAAACCACAGGCCCTCTAATATCCAATGCGTTTCAGTTAAGAGCGAGAAACGTGTGAGCTTCGTTTACAATATAGCTTCATTTGAGCTGAAAAGTGACTGTGTTTACCTGAAACGAAGTCTCGCTCGTTGGAAGACACAGAGCCTGGCATTTAACTCCGTTTCTAAAGGGAAACACACAGCACAGTTCTCATCCATGAAACATACTCTGCTTTAGAGCTAGAAGCACGCTCTTGCTTTCTAGAGTCTCTAATATGGCGGGAAACGTGAGAGTGCTCAGAACAAAAGAACTGTGTTTCCTACACACACGCACCATATCTAGTTCAACTCTGCTTCTGAAACTGATACAAACGACAGGCCCTCTAACATCCAATGTGTTTCAGTTAAGAGCGAGAAACGTGTGAGCTTCGTGTACAATATAGCTTCGTTTGAGCTGAAAAGTGACTGCGTTTACCTGAAACGAAGTCTCGCTTGTAGGAAGACACAGAGCCTGGCATTTAACTCCGTTTCTGAAGGGAAACACACAGCACAGTTCTCATCCATGAAACACACTCTGCTTTAGAGCAACAAGCACGTTCTTGCTTTCTAGAGGCTCTAATAAGGCGGGAAACGTGAGAGTGCTCAGAACAAAAGAACAGTGTTTCCCACACACACGGATCATATCTAGTTCAACTCTGCTTCTGAAACTGATACAAACCACAGGCCCTCTAACATCCAATGCGTTTCAGTTAAGAGCGAGAAACGTGTGAGCTTCGTGTACAATATAGCTTCGTTTGAGCTGAAAAGTGACTGCGTTTACCTGAAACGAAGTCTCGCTTGTAGAAAGACACAGAACCTGGCATTTAACTCCGTTTCTGAAGGGAAACACACAGCACACTTCTCATCCATGAAACACACTCTGCATTAGAGCAAGAAGCACGCTCTTTCTTTCTAGAGTCTCTAATAAGGCGGGAAACGTGAGAGTGCTCAGAACAAAAGAACTGTGTTTCCTACACACACGGACCATATCTAGTTCAACTCTGCTTCTGAAACTGATACAAACCACAGGCCCTCTAACATCCAATGCGTTTCAGTTATGAGCGAGAAATGTGTGAGCTTCGTGTACAATATAGCTTCGTTTGAGCTGAAAAGTGACTGCGTTTACCTGAAACGAAGTCTCGCTTGTAGGAAGACACAGATCCTGGCACTTAACTCCGTTTCTGAAGGGAAACACACAGCACACTTCTCATCCATGAAACACACTCTGCTTTAGAGCAAGAAGCACGCTCTTGCTTTCTAGAGTCTCTAATAAGTTGGGAAACGTGAGAGTGCTCAGAACAAAATAACTGTGTTTGCTACACACACGGACCATATCTAGTTCAACTCTGCTTCTGAAACTGATACAAACCACAGGCCCTCTAACATCCAATGCGTTTCAGTTAAGAGCGAGAAACGTGTGAGCTTAGTGTACAATATAGCTTCCTTGGAGCTGAAAAGTGACTGCGTTTACCTGAAACGAAGTCTCGCTTGTAGGAAGACACAGAGCCTGGCATTTAACTCCGTTTCTGAAGGGAAACACACAGCAGAGTTCTCATCCATGAAACACACTCTGCTTTAGAGCAAGAAGCACGCTCTTGCTTTCTAGAGTCTCTAATAAGGCGGGAAACGTGAGCGTGCTCAGAACAAAAGAACTGTGTTTCCTACACACACGGACCATATCTAGTTCAACTCTGCTTCTGAAACTGATACAAACCACAGGCCCTAACATCCAATGCGTTTCAGTTAAGAGCGAGAAACGTGTGAGCTTCGTGTACAATATAGCTTCCTTTGAGCTGAAAAGTGACTGCGTTTACCTGAAACGAAGTCTCGCTTGTAGGAAGACACAGAGCCTGACATTTAACTCCGTTTCTGAAGGGAAACACACAGCACACTTCTCATCCATGAAACACACTCTGCTTTAGAGCAAGAAGCACGCTCTTGCTTTCTAGAGTCTCTAATAAGACGGGAAACATGAGAGTGCTCAGAACAAAAGAACTTTGTTTGCTACACACAAGGACCATATCTAGTTCAACTCTGCTTCTGAAACTGATACAAACCACAGGACCTCTAACATCCAATGCGTTTCAGTTAAGAGCGAGAAACGTGTGAGCTTCGTGTACAATATAGCTTCGTTTGAGCTGAAAAGTGACTGCGTTTACCTGAAACGAAGTCTCGCTTGTTGGAAGACACAGAGCCTGGCATTTAACTCTGTTTCTGAAGGGAAACACACAGCACAGTTCTCATCCATGAAACACACTTTGCTTTAGAGCAGGAAGCACGCTCTTGCTTTCTAGAGTCTCTAATATGGCGGGAAACGTGAGAGTGCTCAGAACAAAAGAACTGTGTTTCCTACACACACGCACCATATCTAGTTCAACTCTGCTTCTGAAACTGATACAAACCACAGGCCCTCTAACATCCAATGTGTTTCAGTTAAGAGCGAGAAACGTGTGAGCTTCGTGTACAATATAGCTTCGTTTGAGCTGAAAAGTGACTGCGTTTACCTGAAACGAAGTCTCGCTTGTAGGAAGACACAGAGCCTGGCATTTAACTCCGTTTCTGAAGGGAAACACACAGCACAGTTCTCATCCATGAAACACACTCTGCTTTAGAGCAACAAGCACGTTCTTGCTTTCTAGAGGCTCTAATAAGGCGGGAAACGTGAGAGTGCTCAGAACAAAAGAACAGTGTTTCCCACACACACGGATCATATCTAGTTCAACTCTGCTTCTGAAACTGATACAAACCACAGGCCCTCTAACATCCAATGCGTTTCAGTTAAGAGCGAGAAACGTGTGAGCTTCGTGTACAATATAGCTTCGTTTGAGCTGAAAAGTGACTGCGTTTACCTGAAACGAAGTCTCGCTTGTAGAAAGACACAGAGCCTGGCATTTAACTCCGTTTCTGAAGGGAAACACACAGCACACTTCTCATCCATGAAACACACTCTGCATTAGAGCAAGAAGCACGCTCTTTCTTTCTAGAGTCTCTAATAAGGCGGGAAACGTGAGAGTGCTCAGAACAAAAGAACTGTGTTTCCTACACACACGGACCATATCTAGTTCAACTCTGCTTCTGAAACTGATACAAACCACAGGCCCTCTAACATCCAATGCGTTTCAGTTATGAGCGAGAAATGTGTGAGCTTCGTGTACAATATAGCTTCGTTTGAGCTGAAAAGTGACTGCGTTTACCTGAAACCAAGTCTCGCTTGTAGGAAGACACAGATCCTGGCATTTAACTCCGTTTCTGAAGGGAAACACACAGCACACTTCTCATCCATGAAACACACTCTGCTTTAGAGCAAGAAGCACGCTCTTGCTTTCTAGAGTCTCTAATAAGTTGGGAAACGTGAGAGTGCTCAGAACAAAAGAACTCTGTTTCCTACACACACGGATCATATCTAGTCCAACTCTGCTTCTGAAACTGATACAAACCACAAGCCCTCTAACATCCAATGCGTTTCAGGTAAGAGCGAGAAACGTGTGAGCTTCGTGTACAATATAGCTTCGTTTGAGCTGAAAAGTGACAGCGTTTACCTGAAACGAAGTCTCGCTTGTAGGAAGACACAGAGCCTGGCATTTAACTCCGTTTCTGAAGGGAAACACACAGCACAGTTCTCATCCATGAAACACACTCTGCTTTAGAGCAAGAAGCACGCTCTTGCTTTCTAGAGGCTCTAATAAGGCGGGAAACGTGAGAGTGCTCAGAACAAAAGAACTCTGTTTCCTACACACACGGATCATATCTAGTTCAACTCTGCTTCTGAAACTGATACAAACCACAAGCCCTCTAACATCCAATGCGTTTCAGGTAAGAGCGAGAAACGTGTGAGCTTCGTGTACAATATAGCTTCGTTTGAGCTGAAAAGTGACAGCGTTTACCTGAAACGAAGTCTCGCTTGTAGGAAGACACAGAGCCTGGCATTTAACTCCGTTTCTGAAGGGAAACACACAGCACAGTTCTCATCCATGAAACACACTCTGCTTTAGAGCAAGAAGCACGCTCTTGCTTTCTAGAGGCTCTAATAAGGCGGGAAACGTGAGAGTGCTCAGAACAAAAGAACAGTGTTTCCTACACACACGGATCATATCTAGTTCAACTCTGCTTCTGAAACTGATACAAACCACAGGCCCTCTAACATCCAATGCGTTTCAGTTAAGAGCGAGAAACGTGTGAGCTTCGTGTACAATATAGTTTCGTTTGAGCTGAAAAGTGACTGCGTTTACCTGAAACGAAGTCTCGCTTGTAGGAAGACAAAGAGCCTGGCATTTAACTCCGTTTCTGAAGGGAAACACACAGCACAGTTCTCATCCATGAAACACACTCTGCTTTAGAGCAAGAAGCACGCTCTTGCTTTCTAGAGTCTCTAATAATACGGGAAACCTGAGAGTGCTCAGAACAAAAGAACTTTGTTTCCTACACACAAGGACCATATCTAGTTCAACTCTGCTTCTGAAACTGATACAAACCACAGGCCCTCTAACATCCAATGCGTTTCAGTTAAGAGCGAGAAACGTGTGAGCTTCGTGTACAATATAGCTTCGTTTGAGCTGAAAAGTGACTGCGTTTACCTGAAACGAAGTCTCGCTTGTAGGAAGACACAGAGCCTGGCATTTAACTCTGTTTCTGAAGGGAAACACACAGCACAGTTCTCATCCATGAAACACACTTTGCTTTAGAGCAGGAAGCACGCTCTTGCTTTCTAGAGTCTCTAATATGGCGGGAACGTGAGAGTGCTCAGAACAAAAGAACTGTGTTTCCTACACACACGGACCATATCTAGTTCAACTCTGATTCTGAAACTGATACAAACCACAGGCCCTCTAATATCCAATGCGTTTCAGTTAAGAGCGAGAAACGTGTGAGCTTCGTTTACAATATAGCTTCATTTGAGCTGAAAAGTGACTGTGTTTACCTGAAACGAAGTCTCGCTCGTTGGAAGACACAGAGCCTGGCATTTAACTCCGTTTCTAAAGGGAAACACACAGCACAGTTCTCATCCATGAAACATACTCTGCTTTAGAGCTAGAAGCACGCTCTTGCTTTCTAGAGTCTCTAATATGGCAGGAAACGTGAGAGTGCTCAGAACAAAAGAACTGTGTTTCCCACACACACGGATCATATCTAGTTCAACTCTGCTTCTGAAACTGATACAAACCACAGGCCCTCTAACATCCAATGCGTTTCAGTTAAGAGCGAGAAACGTGTGAGCTTCGTGTACAATATAGCTTCCTTTGAGCTGAAAAGTGACTGCGTTTACCTGAAACGAAGTCTCGCTTGTAGGAAGACACAGAGCCTGGCATTTAACTCCGTTTCTGAAGGGAAACACACAGCACACTTCTCATCCATGAAACACACTCTGCTTTAGAGCAAGAAGCACGCTCTTGCTTTCTAGAGTCTCTAATAAGACGGGAAACATGAGAGTGCTCAGAACAAAAGAACTTTGTTTGCTACACACAAGGACCATATCTAGTTCAACTCTGCTTCTGAAACTGATACAAACCACAGGCCCTCTAACATCCAATGCGTTTCAGTTAAGAGCGAGAAACATGTGAGCTTCGTGTACAATATAGCTTCGTTTGAGCTGAAAAGTGACTGCGTTTACCTGAAACGAAGTCTCGCTTGTTGGAAGACACAGAGCCTGGCATTTAACTCTGTTTCTGAAGGGAAACACACAGCACAGTTCTCATCCATGAAACACACTTTGCTTTAGAGCAGGAAGCACGCTCTTGCTTTCTAGAGTCTCTAATATGGCGGGAAACGTGAGAGTGCTCAGAACAAAATAACTGTGTTTCCTACACACACGGACCATATCTAGTTCAACTCTGATTCTGAAACTGATACAAACCACAGGCCCTCTAATATCCAATGCGTTTCAGTTAAGAGCGAGAAACTTGTGAGCTTCGTTTACAATATAGCTTCCTTTGAGCTGAAAAGTGACTGTGTTTACCTGAAACGAAATCTCGCTCGTTGGAAGACACAGAGCCTGGCATTTAACTCCGTTTCTAAAGGGAAACACACAGCACAGTTCTCATCCATGAAACATACTCTGCTTTAGAGCTAGAAGCACGCTCTTGCTTTCTAGAGTCTCTAATATGGCTGGAAACGTGAGAGTGCTCAGAACAAAAGAACTGTGTTTCCTACACACACGCACCATATCTAGTTCAACTCTGCTTCTGAAACTGATACAAACCACAGGCCCTCTAACATCCAATGTGTTTCAGTTAAGAGCGAGAAACGTGTGAGCTTCGTGTACAATATAGCTTCGTTTGAGCTGAAAAGTGACTGCGTTTACCTGAAACGAAGTCTCGCTTGTAGGAAGACACAGAGCCTGGCATTTAACTCCGTTTCTGAAGGGAAACACACAGCACAGTTCTCATCCATGAAACACACTCTGCTTTAGAGCAACAAGCACGTTCTTGCTTTCTAGAGGCTCTAATAAGGCGGGAAACGTGAGAGTGCTCAGAACAAAAGAACAGTGTTTCCCACACACACGGATCATATCTAGTTCAACTCTGCTTCTGAAACTGATACAAACCACAGGCCCTCTAACATCCAATGCGTTTCAGTTAAGAGCGAGAAACGTGTGAGCTTCGTGTACAATATAGCTTCGTTTGAGCTGAAAAGTGACTGCGTTTACCTGAAACGAAGTCTCGCTTGTAGAAAGACACAGAGCCTGGCATTTAACTCCGTTTCTGAAGGGAAACACACAGCACACTTCTCATCCATGAAACACACTCTGCATTAGAGCAAGAAGCACGCTCTTTCTTTCTAGAGTCTCTAATAAGGCGGGAAACGTGAGAGTGCTCAGAACAAAAGAACTGTGTTTCCTACACACACGGACCATATCTAGTTCAACTCTGCTTCTGAAACTGATACAAACCACAGGCCCTCTAACATCCAATGCGTTTCAGTTATGAGCGAGAAATGTGTGAGCTTCGTGTACAATATAGCTTCGTTTGAGCTGAAAAGTGACTGCGTTTACCTGAAACGAAGTCTCGCTTGTAGGAAGACACAGATCCTGGCACTTAACTCCGTTTCTGAAGGGAAACACACAGCACACTTCTCATCCATGAAACACACTCTGCTTTAGAGCAAGAAGCACGCTCTTGCTTTCTAGAGTCTCTAATAAGTTGGGAAACGTGAGAGTGCTCAGAACAAAATAACTGTGTTTGCTACACACACGGACCATATCTAGTTCAACTCTGCTTCTGAAACTGATACAAACCACAGGCCCTCTAACATCCAATGCGTTTCAGTTAAGAGCGAGAAACGTGTGAGCTTAGTGTACAATATAGCTTCCTTGGAGCTGAAAAGTGACTGCGTTTACCTGAAACGAAGTCTCGCTTGTAGGAAGACACAGAGCCTGGCATTTAACTCCGTTTCTGAAGGGAAACACACAGCAGAGTTCTCATCCATGAAACACACTCTGCTTTAGAGCAAGAAGCACGCTCTTGCTTTCTAGAGTCTCTAATAAGGCGGGAAACGTGAGCGTGCTCAGAACAAAAGAACTGTGTTTCCTACACACACGGACCATATCTAGTTCAACTCTGCTTCTGAAACTGATACAAACCACAGGCCCTAACATCCAATGCGTTTCAGTTAAGAGCGAGAAACGTGTGAGCTTCGTGTACAATATAGCTTCGTTTCAGCTGAAAAGTGACTGCGTTTACCTGAAACGAAGTCTCGCTTGTAGGAAGACACAGAGCCTGGCATTTACCTCCGTTTCTTAAGGGAAACACACAGCAGAGTTCTCATCCATGAAACACACTCTGCTTTAGAGCAAGAAGCACGCTCTTGCTTTCTAGAGTCTCTAATATGGCGGGAAACGTGAGCGTGCTCAGAACAAAAGAACTCTGTTTCCTACACACACGGATCATATCTAGTTCAACTCTGCTTCTGAAACTGATACAAACCACAAGCCCTCTAACATCCAATGCGTTTCAGGTAAGAGCGAGAAACGTGTGAGCTTCGTGTACAATATAGCTTCGTTTGAGCAGAAAAGTGACTGCGTTTACCTGAAACGAAGTCTCGCTTGTAGGAAGACACAGAGCCTGGCATTTAACTCCGTTTCTGAAGGGAAACACACAGCACAGTTCTCATCCATGAAACACACTCTGCTTTAGAGCAAGAAGCACGCTCTTGCTTTCTAGAGGCTCTAATAAGGTGGGAAACGTGAGAGTGCTCAGAACAAAAGAACTGTGTTTCCTACACACACGCACCATATCTAGTTCAACTCTGCTTCTGAAACTGATACAAACCACAGGCCCTCTAACATCCAATGTGTTTCAGTTAAGAGCGAGAAACGTGTGAGCTTCCTGTACAATATAGCTTCGTTTGAGCTGAAAAGTGACTGCGTTTACCTGAAACGAAGTCTCGCTTGTAGGAAGACACAGAGCCCGGCATTTAACTCCGTTTCTGAAGGGAAACACACAGCACAGTTCTCATCCATGAAACACACTCTGCTTTAGAGCAAGAAGCACGCTCTTTCTTTCTAGAGTCTCTAATAAGGCGGGAAACGTGAGAGTGCTCAGAACAAAAGAACTGTGTTTCCTACACACACGGACCATATCTAGTTCAACTCTGCTTCTGAAACTGATACAAACCACAGGCCCTCTAACATCCAATGCGTTTCAGTTATGAGCGAGAAATGTGTGAGCTTCGTGTACAATATAGCTTCGTTTGAGCTGAAAAGTGACTGCGTTTACCTGAAACGAAGTCTCGCTTGTAGGAAGACACAGATCCTGGCATTTACCTCCGTTTCTGAAGGGAAACACACAGCACACTTCTCATCCATGAAACACACTCTGCTTTAGAGCAAGAAGCACGCTCTTGCTTTCTAGAGTCTCTAATAAGGTGGGAAACGTGAGAGTGCTCAGAACAAAATAACTGTGTTTGCTACACACACGGACCATATCTAGTTCAACTCTGCTTCTGAAACTGATACAAACCACAGGCCCTCTAACATCCAATGCGTTTCAGTTAAGAGCGAGAAACGTGTGAGCTTCGTGTACAATATAGCTTCCTTGGAGCTGAAAAGTGACTGCGTTTACCTGAAACGAAGTCTCGCTCGTTGGAAGACACAGAGCCTGGCATTTAACTCCGGTTCTAAAGGGAAACACACAGCACAGTTCTCATCCATGAAACATACTCTGCTTTAGAGCTAGAAGCACGCTCTTGCTTTCTAGAGTCTCTAATATGGCAGGAAACGTGAGAGTGCTCAGAACAAAAGAACTGTGTTTCCCACACACACGGATCATATCTAGTTCAACTCTGCTTCTGAAACTGATACAAACCACAGGCCCTCTAACATCCAATGCGTTTCAGTTAAGAGCGAGAAACGTGAGAGCTTCATGTACAATATAGCTTCCTTTGAGCTGAAAAGTGACTGCCTTTACCTGAAACGAAGTCTCGCTTGTAGGAAGACACAGAGCCTGGCATTTAACTCCGTTTCTGAAGGGAAACACACAGCACACTTCTCATCCATGAAACACACTCTGCTTTAGAGCAAGAAGCACGCTCTTGCTTTCTAGAGTCTCTAATAAGACGGGAAACATGAGAGTGCTCAGAACAAAAGAACTTTGTTTGCTACACACAAGGACCATATCTAGTTCAACTCTGCTTCTGAAACTGATACAAACCACAGGCCCTCTAACATCCAATGCGTTTCAGTTAAGAGCGAGAAACGTGTGAGCTTCGTGTACAATATAGCTTCGTTTGAGCTGAAAAGTGACTGCGTTTACCTGAAACGACGTCTCGCTTGTTGGAAGACACAGAGCCTGGCATTTAACTCTGTTTCTGAAGGGAAACACACAGCACAGTTCTCATCCATGAAACACACTTTGCTTTAGAGCAGGAAGCACGCTCTTGCTTTCTAGAGTCTCTAATATGGCGGGAAACGTGAGAGTGCTCAGAACAAAAGAACTGTGTTTCCTACACACACGGACCATATCTAGTTCAACTCTGATTATGAAACTGAGACAAACCACAGGCCCTCTAATATCCAATGCGTTTCAGTTAAGAGCGAGAAACGTGTGAGCTTCGTTTACAATATAGCTTCGTTTGAGCTGAAAAGTGACTGTGTTTACCTGAAACGAAGTCTCGCTCGTTGGAAGACACAGAGCCTGGCATTTAACTCCGTTTCTAAAGGGAAACACACAGCTCAGTTCTCATCCATGAAACATACTCTGCTTTAGAGCTATAAGCACGCTCTTGCTTTCTAGAGTCTCTAATATGGCGGGAAACGTGAGAGTGCTCAGAACAAAAGAACTGTGTTTCCTACACACACGCACCATATCTAGTTCAACTCTGCTTCTGAAACTGATACAAACCACAGCCCCTCTAACATCCAATGTGTTTCAGTTAAGAGCGAGAAACCTGTGAGCTTCGTGTACAATATAGCTTCGTTTGAGCTGAAAAGTGACTGCGTTTACCTGAAACGAAGTCTCGCTTGTAGGAAGACACAGAGCCTGGCATTTAACTCCGTTTCTGAAGGGAAACACACAGCACAGTTCTCATCCATGAAACACACTCTGCTTTAGAGCAACAAGCACGTTCTTGCTTTCTAGAGGCTCTAATAAGGCGGGAAACGTGAGAGTGCTCAGAACAAAAGAACAGTGTTTCCCACACACACGGATCATATCTAGTTCAACTCTGCTTCTGAAACTGATACAAACCACAGGCCCTCTAACATCCAATGCGTTTCAGTTAAGAGCGAGAAACGTGTGAGCTTCGTGTACAATATAGCTTCGTTTGAGCTGAAAAGTGACTGAGTTTACCTGAAACGAAGTCTCGCTTGTAGAAAGACACAGAGCCTGGCATTTAACTCCGTTTCTGAAGGGAAACACACAGCACACTTCTCATCCATGAAACACACTCTGCATTAGAGCAAGAAGCACGCTCTTTCTTTCTAGAGTCTCTAATAAGGCGGGAAACGAGAGTGCTCAGAACAAAAGAACTGTGTTTCCTACACACACGGACCATATCTACTTCAACTCTGCTTCTGAAACTGATACAAACCACAGGCCCTCTAACATCCAATGCGTTTCAGTTAAGAGCGAGAAACGTGTGAGCTTCGTGTACAATATAGCATCGTTTGAGCTGAAATGTGACTGCGTTTACCTGAAACGAAGTCTCGCTTGTAGGAAGACACAGAGCCTGGCATTTAACTCTGTTTCTGAAGGGAAACACACAGCACAGTTCTCATCCATGAAACACACTTTGCTTTAGAGCAGGAAGCACGCTCTTGCTTTCTAGAGTCTCTAATATGGCGGGAAACGTGAGAGTGCTCAGAACAAAATAACTGTGTTTCCTACACACACGGACCATATCTAGTTCAACTCTGATTCTGAAACTGATACAAACCACAGGCCCTCTAACATCCAATGTGTTTCAGTTAAGAGCGAGAAACGTGTGAGCTTCGTGTACAATATAGCTTCATTTGAGCTGAAAAGTGACTGCGTTTACCTGAAACGAAGTCTCGCTTGTAGGAAGACACAGAGCCTGGCATTTAACTCCGTTTCAGAAGGGAAACACACAGCACAGTTCTCATCCATGAAACACACTCTGCTTTAGAGCAAGAAGCACGCTCTTGCTTTCTAGAGTCTCTAATAAGGTGGGAAACGTGAGAGTGCTCAGAACAAAAGAACTGTGTTTCCTACACACACGGACCATATCTAGTTCAACTCTGCTTCTGAAACTGATACAAACCACAGGCCCTCTAACATCCAATGCGTTTCAGTTAAGAGCGAGAAACGTGTGAGCTTCGTGTACAATATAGCTTTGTTTGAGCTGAAAAGTTACTGCGTTTACCTGAAACGAAGTCTCGCTTGTAGGAAGACACAGAGCCTGGCATTTAACTCCGTTTCTGAAGGGAAACACACAGCACAGTTCTCATCCATGAAACACACTCTGCTTTAGAGCAAGAAGCACGCTCTTGCTTTCTAGAGTCTCTAATAAGGCGGGAAACGTGAGCGTGCTCAGAACAAAAGAACTGTGTTTCCTACACACACGGACCATATCTAGTTCAACTCTGCTTCTTAAACTGATACAAACCACAGGCCCTCTAACATCCAATGCGTTTCAGTTAAGAGCGAGAAACGTGTGAGCTTCGTGTACAATATAGCTTCGTTTGAGCTGAAAAGTGACTGCGTTTACCTGAAACGAAGTCTCGCGTGTAGGAAGACACAGAGCCTGGCATTTAACTCCGTTTCTGAAGGGAAACACACAGCACAGTTCTCATCCATGAAACACACTTTGCTTTAGAGCAGGAAGCACGCTCTTGCTTTCTAGAGTCTCTAATATGGCGGGAAACGTGAGAGTGCTCAGAACAAAAGAACTGTGTTTCCTACACACACGGACCATATCTAGTTCAACTCTGATTCTGAAACTGATACAAACCACAGGCCCTCTAATATCCAATGCGTTTCAGTTAAGAGCGAGAAACGTGTGAGCTTCGTTTACAATATAGCTTCCTTTGAGCTGAAAAGTGACTGAGTTTACCTGAAACGAAGTCTCGCTTGTAGAAAGACACAGAGCCTGGCATTTAACTCCGTTTCTGAAGGGAAACACACAGCACACTTCTCATCCATGAAACACACTCTGCATTAGAGCAAGAAGCACGCTCTTTCTTTCTAGAGTCTCTAATAAGGCGGGAAACGAGAGTGCTCAGAACAAAAGAACTGTGTTTCCTACACACACGGACCATATCTACTTCAACTCTGCTTCTGAAACTGATACAAACCACAGGCCCTCTAACATCCAATGCGTTTCAGTTATGAGCGAGAAATGTGTGAGCTTCGTGTACAATATAGCTTCGTTTGAGCTGAAAAGTGACTGCGTTTACCTGAAACGAAGTCTCGCTTGTAGGAAGACACAGATCCTGGAATTTAACTCCGTTTCTGAAGGGAAACACACAGCACACTTCTCATCCATGAAACACACTCTGCTTTAGAGCAAGAAGCACGCTCTTGCTTTCTAGAGTCTCTAATAAGGTGGGAAACGTGAGAGTGCTCAGAACAAAATAACTGTGTTTGCTACACACACGGACCATATCTAGTTCAACTCTGCTTCTGAAACTGATACAAACCACAGGCCCTAACATACAATGCGTTTCAGTTAAGAGCGAGAAACGTGTGAGCTTCGTGTACAATATAGCTTCGTTTCAGCTGAAAAGTGACTGCGTTTACCTGAAACGAAGTCTCGCTTGTAGGAAGACACAGAGCCTGGCATTTACCTCCGTTTCTTAAGGGAAACACACAGCAGAGTTCTCATCCATGAAACACACTCTGCTTTAGAGCAAGAGGCACGCTCTTGCTTTCTAGAGTCTCTAATAAGGCGGGAAACGTGAGCGTGCTCAGAACAAAAGAACTCTGTTTCCTACACACACGGATCATATCTAGTTCAACTCTGCTTCTGAAACTGATACAAACCACAAGCCCTCTAACATCCAATGCGTTTCAGGTAAGAGCGAGAAACGTGTGAGCTTCGTGTACAATATAGCTTCGTTTGAGCAGAAAAGTGACTGCCTTTACCTGAAACGAAGTCTCGCTTGTAGGAAGACACAGAGCCTGGCATTTAACTCCGTTTCTGAAGGGAAACACACAGCACAGTTCTCATCCATGAAACACACTCTGCTTTAGAGCAAGAAGCACGCTCTTGCTTTCTAGAGGCTCTAATAAGGCAGGAAACGTGAGAGTGCTCAGAATAAAAGAACAGTGTTTCCTACACACACGGATCATATCTAGTTCAACTCTGCTTCTGAAACTGATACAAACCACAGGCACTCTAACATCCAATGCGTTTCAGTTAAGAGCGAGAAACGTGTGAGCTTCGTGTACAATATAGCTTCGTTTGAGCTGAAAAGTGACTGCATTTACCTGAAACGAAGTCTGGCTTGTAGAAAGACACAGAGCCTGGCATTGAACTCCGTTTCTGTAGGGAAACACACAGCACAGTTCTCATCCATGAAACACACTCTGCTTTAGAGCAAGAAGCACGCTCTTGCTTTCTAGTGTCTCTAATAAGGCGGGAAACGTGAGAGTGCTCAGAACAAAAGACAGTGTTTCCTACACACACGGACCATATCTAGTTCAACTCTGCTTCTGAAACTGATACAAACCACAGGCCCTCTAACATCCAATGCGTTTCAGTTAAGAGCGAGAAACGTGTGAGCTTCGTGTACAATATAGCTTCGTTTGAGCTGAAAAGTGACTGCGTTTACCTGAAACGAAGTCTCGCTTGTAGGAAGACACAGAGCCTGGCATTTAACTCCGTTTCTGAAGGGAAACACACAGCACACTTCTCATCCATGAAACACACTCTGCTTTAGAGCAAGAAGCACGCTCTTGCTTTCTAGAGTCTCTAATAAGACGGGAAACATGAGAGTGCTCAGAACAAAAGAACATTGTTTCCTACACACAAGGACCATATCTAGTTCAACTCTGCTTCTGAAACTGATACTAACCACAGGCCCTCTAACATCCAATGCGTTTCAGTTAAGAGCGAGAAACGTGTGAGCTTCGTGTACAATATAGCATCGTTTGAGCTGAAATGTGACTGCGTTTACCTGAAACGAAGTCTCGCTTGTAGGAAGACACAGAGCCTGGCATTTAACTCTGTTTCTGAAGGGAAACACACAGCACAGTTCTCATCCATGAAACACACTTTGCTTTAGAGCAGGAAGCACGCTCTTGCTTTCTAGAGTCTCTAATATGGCGGGAAACGTGAGAGTGCTCAGAACAAAATAACTGTGTTTCCTACACACACGGACCATATCTAGTTCAACTCTGATTCTGAAACTGATACAAACCACAGGCCCTCTAACATCCAATGTGTTTCAGTTAAGAGCGAGAAACGTGTGAGCTTCGTGTACAATATAGCTTCATTTGAGCTGAAAAGTGACTGCGTTTACCTGAAACGAAGTCTCGCTTGTAGGAAGACACAGAGCCTGGCATTTAACTCCGTTTCAGAAGGGAAACACACAGCACAGTTCTCATCCATGAAACACACTCTGCTTTAGAGCAAGAAGCACGCTCTTGCTTTCTAGAGTCTCTAATAAGGTGGGAAACGTGAGAGTGCTCAGAACAAAAGAACTGTGTTTCCTACACACACGGACCATATCTAGTTCAACTCTGCTTCTGAAACTGATACAAACCACAGGCCCTCTAACATCCAATGCGTTTCAGTTAAGAGCGAGAAACGTGTGAGCTTCGTGTACAATATAGCTTTGTTTGAGCTGAAAAGTTACTGCGTTTACCTGAAACGAAGTCTCGCTTGTAGGAAGACACAGAGCCTGGCATTTAACTCCGTTTCTGAAGGGAAACACACAGCACAGTTCTCATCCATGAAACACACTCTGCTTTAGAGCAAGAAGCACGCTCTTGCTTTCTAGAGTCTCTAATAAGGCGGGAAACGTGAGCGTGCTCAGAACAAAAGAACTGTGTTTCCTACACACACGGACCATATCTAGTTCAACTCTGCTTCTGAAACTGATACAAACCACAGGCCCTCTAACATCCAATGCGTTTCAGTTAAGAGCGAGAAACGTGTGAGCTTCGTGTACAATATAGCTTCGTTTGAGCTGAAAAGTGACTGCGTTTACCTGAAACGAAGTCTCGCGTGTAGGAAGACACAGAGCCTGGCATTTAACTCCGTTTCTGAAGGGAAACACACAGCACAGTTCTCATCCATGAAACACACTTTGCTTTAGAGCAGGAAGCACGCTCTTGCTTTCTAGAGTCTCTAATATGGCGGGAAACGTGAGAGTGCTCAGAACAAAAGAACTGTGTTTCCTACACACACGGACCATATCTAGTTCAACTCTGATTCTGAAACTGATACAAACCACAGGCCCTCTAATATCCAATGCGTTTCAGTTAAGAGCGAGAAACGTGTGAGCTTCGTTTACAATATAGCTTCCTTTGAGCTGAAAAGTGACTGCGTTTACCTGAAACGAATTCTCGCTTGTTGGAAGACACAGAGCCTGGCATTTAACTCCGTTTCTAAAAGGAAACACACAGCACAGTTCTCATCCATGAAACATACTCTGCTTTAGAGCTAGAAGCACGCTCTTGCTTTCTAGAGTCTCTAATATGGCTGGAAACGTGAGAGTGCTCAGAACAAAAGAACTGTGTTTCCTACACACACGCACCATATCTAGTTCAACTCTGCTTCTGAAACTGATACAAACCACAGGCCCTCTAACATCCAATGTGTTTCAGTTAAGAGCGAGAAACGTGTGAGCTTCGTGTACAATATAGCTTCGTTTGAGCTGAAAAGTGACTGCGTTTACCTGAAACGAATTCTCGCTTGTAGGAAGACACAGAGCCTGGCATTTAACTCCGTTTCAGAAGGGAAACACACAGCACAGTTCTCATCCATGAAACACACTCTGCTTTAGAGCAAGAAGCACGCTTTTGCTTTCTAGAGTCTCTAATAAGGCGGGAAACGTGAGAGTGCTCAGAACAAAAGAACTGTGTTTCCTACACACACAGACCATATCTTGTTCAACTCTGCTTCTGAAACTGACACAAACCACAGGCCCTCTAACATCCAATGCGTTTCAGTTAAGAGCGAGAAACGTGTGAGCTTCGTGTACAATATAGCTTCCTTTGAGCTGAAAAGTGACTGCGTTTACCTGAAACGAAGTCTCGCTTGTAGGAAGACACAGAGCCTGGCATTTAACTCCGTTTCTGAAGGGAAACACACAGCACAGTTCTCATCCATGAAACACACTCTGCTTTAGAGCAAGAAGCACGCTCTTGCTTTCTAGGGTTTCTAATAAGACGGGAAACATGAGAGTGCTCAGAACGAAAGAACATTGTTTCCTACACACAAGGACCATATCTAGTTCAACTCTGCTTCTGAAACTGATACAAACCACAGGCCCTCTAACATCCAATGCGTTTCAGTTAAGAGCGAGAAACGTGTGAGCTTCGTGTACAATATAGCTTCGTTTGAGCTGAAATGTGACTGCGTTTACCTGAAACGAAGTCTCGCTTGTAGGAAGACACAGAGCCTGGCATTTAACTCTGTTTCTGAAGGGAAACACACAGCACAGTTCTCATCCATGAAACACACTTTGCTTTAGAGCAGGAAGCACGCTCTTGCTTTCTAGAGTCTCTAATATGGCGGGAAACGTGAGAGTGCTCAGAACAAAATAACTGTGTTTCCTACACACGGACCATATCTAGTTCAACTCTGATTCTGAAACTGATACAAACCACAGGCCCTCTAATATCCAATGCGTTTCAGTTAAGAGCGAGAAACGTGTGAGCTTCGTTTACAATATAGCTTCCTTTGAGCTGAAAAGTGACTGCATTTACCTGAAACGAAGTCTCGCTTGTTGGAAGACACAGAGCCTGGCATTTAACTCCGTTTCTAAAGGGAAACACACAGCACAGTTCTCATCCATGAAACATACTCTGCTTTAGAGCTAGAAGCACGCTCTTGCTTTCTAGAGTCTCTAATATGGCGGGAAACTTGAGAGTGCTCAGAACAAAAGAACTGTGTTTCCTACACACACGCACCATATCTAGTTCAACTCTGCTTCTGAAACTGATACAAACCACAGGCCCTCTAACATCCAATGTGTTTCAGTTAAGAGCGAGAAACGTGTGAGCTTCATGTACAATATAGCTTCATTTGAGCTGAAAAGTGACAGCGTTTACCTGAAACGAAGTCTCGCTTGTAGGAAGACACAGAGCCTGGCATTTAACTCCGTTTCAGAAGGGAAACACACAGCACAGTTCTCATCCATGAAACACACTCTGCTTTAGAGCAAGAAGCACGCTCTTGCTTACTAGAGTCTCTAATAAGGCGGGAAACTTGAGAGTGCTCAGAACAAAAGAACTGTGTTTCCTACACACACGGACCATATCTAGTTCAACTCTGCTTCTGAAACTGATACAAACCACAGGCCCTCTAACATCCAATGCGTTTCAGTTAAGAGCGAGAAACGTGTGAGCTTCGTGTACAATATAGGTTCGTTTGAGCATAAAAGTGACTGCGTTTACCTGAAACGAAGTCTCGCTTGTAGGAAGACACAGAGCCTGGCATTTAACTCCGTTTCTGAAGGAAAACACACAGCACAGTTCTCAGCCATGAAACACACTCTGCTTTAGAGCAAGAAGCACGCTCTTGCTTTCTAGAGTCTCTAATAAGGCGGGAAACGTGAGCGTGCTCAGAACAAAAGAACTGTGTTTCCTACACACACGGACCATATCTAGTTCAACTCTGCTTCTGAAACTGATACAAACCACAGGCCCTCTAACATCCAATGCGTTTCAGTTAAGAGCGAGAAACGTGTGAGCTTCGTGTACAATATAGCTTCGTTTGAGCTGAAATGTGACTGCGTTTACCTGAAACGAAGTCTCGCTTGTAGGAAGACACAGAGCCTGGCATTTAACTCTGTTTCTGAAGGGAAACACACAGCACAGTTCTCATCCATGAAACACACTTTGCTTTAGAGCAGGAAGCACGCTCTTGCTTTCTAGAGTCTCTAATATGGCAGGAAACGTGAGAGTGCTCAGAACAAAATAACTGTGTTTCCTACACACACGGACCATATCTAGTTCAACTCTGATTCTGAAACTGATACAAACCACAGGCCCTCTAATATCCAATGCGTTTCAGTTAAGAGCGAGAAACGTGTGAGCTTCGTTTACAACATAGCTTCCTTTGAGCTGAAAAGTGACTGCGTTTACCTGAAACGAAGTCTCGCTTGTTGGAATACACAGAGCCTGGCATTTAACTCCGTTTCTAAAGGGAAACACACAGCACAGTTCTCATCCATGAAACATACTCTGCTTTAGAGCAAGAAGCACGCTCTTGCTTTCTAGAGTCTCTAATAAGGCGGGAAACGTGAGAGTGCTCAGAACAAAAGAACTGTGTTTCCTACACACACGGATCATATCTAGTTCAACTCTGCTTCTGAAACTGATACAAACCACAGTCCCTCTAAATCCAATGCGTTTCAGTTAAGAGCGAGAAACGTGTGAGCTTCGTGTACAATATAGCTTCGTTTGAGCTGAAAAGTGACTGCGTTTACCTGAAACGAAGTATCGCTTGTAGGAAGACTCAGAGACTGGCATTTAACTCCGTTTCTGAAGGGAAACACACAGCACAGTTCTCATCCATGAAACACACTCTGCTTTAGAGCAAGAAGCACGCTCTTGCTTTCTAGAGTCTCTAATAAGGCGGGAAACGTGAGAGTGCTCAGAACAAATGAACTGTGTTTCCTACACACACAGACCATATCTTGTTCAACTCTGCTTCTGAAACTGACACAAACCACAGGCCCTCTAACATCCAATGCGTTTCAGTTAAGAGCGAGAAACGTGTGAGCTTCGTGTACAATATAGCTTCGTTTGAGCTGAAAAGTGACTGCGTTTACCAGAAACGAAGTCTCGCTTGTAGAAAGACACAGAGCCTGGCATTTAACTCCGTTTCTGAAGGGAAACACACAGCACAGTTCTCATCCATGAAACACACTCTGCTTTAGAGCAAGAAGCACGCTCTTGCTTTCTAGTGTCTCTAATAAGGCGGGAAACGTGAGAGTGCTCAGAACAAAAGACAGTGTTTCCTACACACATGGACCATATCTAGTTCAACTCTGCTTCTGAAACTGATACAAACCACAGGCCCTCTAACATCCAATGCGTTTCAGTTAAGAGCGAGAAACGTGTGAGCTTCGTGTACAATATAGCTTCGTTTGAGCTGAAAAGTGACTGCGTTTACCTGAAACGAAGTCTCGCTTGTAGGAAGACACAGAGCCTGGCATTTAACTCCGTTTCTGAAGGGAAACACACAGCACACTTCTCATCCATGAAACACACTCTGCTTTAGAGCAAGAAGCACGCTCTTACTTTCTAGAGTTTCTAATAAGACGGGAAACATGAGAGTGCTCAGAACAAAAGAACTGTGTTTCCTACACACAAGGACCATATCTAGTTCAACTCTGCTTCTGAAACTGATACAAACCACAGGCCCTCTAACATCCAATGCGTTTCAGTTAAGAGCGAGAAACGTGTGAGCTTCGTGTACAATATAGCTTCGTTTGAGCTGAAAAGTGACTGCGTTTACCTGAAACGAAATCTCGCTTGTAGGAAGACACAGAGCCTGGCATTTAACTCCGTTTCTGAAGGGAAACACACAGCACAGTTCTCATCCATGAAACACACTTTGCTTTAGAGCAGGAAGCATGCTCTTGATTTCTAGAGTCTCTAATATGGCGGGAAACGTGAGAGTGCTCAGAACAAAAGAACTGTGTTTCCTACACACACGGACCATATCTAGTTCAACTCTGCTTCTGAAACTGATACAAACCACAGGCCCTCTAACATACAAGGCGTTTCAGTTGAGCGCGAGAAACGAGTGAGCTTCGTTTACAATATAGCTTCCTTTGAGCTGAAAAGTGACTGCGTTTACCTGAAACGAAGTCTCGCTTGTAGGAAGACACAGAGCCTGGCATTTAACTCCGTTTCTGAAGGGAAACACACAGCACACTTCTCATCCATGAAACACACTCTGCTTTAGAGCAGGAAGCACGCTCTTGCTTTCTTGAGTCTCTAATAAGGCGGGAAACGTGAGAGTGCTCAGAACAAAAGAACTGTGTTTCCTACACACACGGATCATATCTAGTTCAACTCTGCTTCTGAAACTGATACAAACCACAGTCCCTCTAAATCCAATGCGTTTCAGTTAAGAGCGAGAAACGTGTGAGCTTCGTGTACAATATAGCTTCGTTTGAGCTGAAAAGTGACTGCGTTTACCTGAAACGAAGTCTCGCTTGTAGGAAGACTCAGAGACTGGCATTTAACTCCGTTTCTGAAGGGAAACACACAGCACAGTTCTCATCCATGAAACACACTCTGCTTTAGAGCAAGAAGCACGCTCTTGCTTTCTAGAGTCTCTAATAAGGCGGGAAACGTGAGAGTGCTCAGAACAAATGAACTGTGTTTCCTACACACACAGACCATATCTTGTTCAACTCTGCTTCTGAAACTGACACAAACCACAGGCCCTCTAACATCCAATGCGTTTCAGTTAAGAGCGAGAAACGTGTGAGCTTCGTGTACAATATAGCTTCGTTTGAGCTGAAAAGTGACTGCGTTTACCAGAAACGAAGTCTCGCTTGTAGAAAGACACAGAGCCTGGCATTTAACTCCGTTTCTGAAGGGAAACACACAGCACAGTTCTCATCCATGAAACACACTCTGCTTTAGAGCAAGAAGCACGCTCTTGCTTTCTAGTGTCTCTAATAAGGCGGGAAACGTGAGAGTGCTCAGAACAAAAGACAGTGTTTCCTACACACATGGACCATATCTAGTTCAACTCTGCTTCTGAAACTGATACAAACCACAGGCCCTCTAACATCCAATGCGTTTCAGTTAAGAGCGAGAAACGTGTGAGCTTCGTGTACAATATAGCTTCGTTTGAGCTGAAAAGTGACTGCGTTTACCTGAAACGAAATCTCGCTTGTAGGAAGACACAGAGCCTGGCATTTAACTCCGTTTCTGAAGGGAAACACACAGCACAGTTCTCATCCATGAAACACACTTTGCTTTAGAGCAGGAAGCACGCTCTTGATTTCTAGAGTCTCTAATATGGCGGGAAACGTGAGAGTGCTCAGAACAAAAGAACTGTGTTTCCTACACACACGGACCATATCTAGTTCAACTCTGCTTCTGAAACTGATACAAACCACAGGCCCTCTAACATCCAAGGCGTTTCAGTTGAGCGCGAGAAACGAGTGAGCTTCGTTTACAATATAGCTTCCTTTGAGCTGAAAAGTGACTGCGTTTACCTGAAACGAAGTCTCGCTTGTAGGAAGACACAGAGCCTGGCATTTAACTCCGTTTCTGAAGGGAAACACACAGCACACTTCTCATCCATGAAACACACTCTGCTTTAGAGCAGGAAGCACGCTCTTGCTTTCTTGAGTCTCTAATATGGCGGGAAACGTGAGAGTGCTCAGAACAAAAGAACTGTGTTTCCTACACACACGGACCATATCTAGTTCAACTCTGCTTCTGAAACTGATACAAACCACAGGCCCTCTAACATCCAATGCGTTTCAGTTAAGAGGGAGAAACGTGTGAGCTTCGTGTACAATATAGCTTCGTTTGAGCTGAAAAGTGACTGCGTTTACCTGAAACGAAGTCTCGCTTGTAGAAAGACACAGAGCCTGGCATTTAACTCCGTTTCTGAAGGGAAACACACAGCACAGTTCTCATCCATGAAACACACTCTGCTTTAGAGCAAGAAGCACGCTCTTGCTTTCTAGTGTCTCTAATAAGGCAGGAAACGTGAGAGTGCTCAGAACAAAAGACAGTGTTTCCTACACACATGGACCATATCTAGTTCAACTCTGCTTCTGAAACTGATACAAACCACAGGCCCTCTAACCTCCAATGCGTTTCAGTTAAGAGCGAGAAACGTGTGAGCTTCGTGTACAATATAGCTTCGTTTGAGCTGAAAAGTGACTGCGTTTACCTGAAACGAAGTCTCGCTTGTAGGAAGACACAGAGCCTGGCATTTAACTCCGTTTCTGAAGGGAAACACACAGCACAGTTCTCATCCATGAAACACACTTTGCTTTAGAGCAGGAAGCACGCTCTTGATTTCTAGAGTCTCTAATATGGCGGGAAACGTGAGAGTGCTCAGAACAAAAGAACTGTGTTTCCTACACACACGGACCATATCTAGTTCAACTCTGCTTCTGAAACTGATACAAACCACAAGCCCTCTAACATCCAATGCGTTCCAGTTGAGCGCGAGAAACGTGTGAGCTTCGTTTACAATATAGCTTCCTTTGAGCTGAAAAGTGACTGCGTTTACCTGAAACGAAGTCTCGCTTGTAGGAAGACACAGAGCCTGGCATTTAACTCCGTTTCTGAAGGCAAACACACAGCACACTTCTCATCCATGAAACACACTCTGCTTTAGAGCAGGAAGCACGCTCTTGCTTTCTTGAGTCTCTAATATGGCGGGAAACGTGAGAGTGCTCAGAACAAAAGAACTGTGTTTCCTACACACACGGACCATATCTAGTTCAACTCTGCTTCTGAAACAGATACAAACCAAAGGCCCGCTAATATCCAATGCGTTTCAGTTAAGAGCGAGAAACGTGTGAGCTTCGTGTACAATATAGCTTAGTTTGAGCTGAAATTGACTGTGTTTACCTGAAACGAAGTCTCGCTTGTAGGAAGACACAGAGCCTGGCATTTAACTCCGTTTCTGAAGGGAAACACACAGCACACTTCTCATCCATGAAACACACTCTGCTTTAGAGCAAGAAGCACGCTCTTGCTTTCTAGAGTCTCTAATAAGGTGGGAAACGTGAGAGTGCTCAGAACAAAAGAACTGTGTTTCCTACACACAAGGACCATATCTAGTTCAACTCTCCTTCTGAAACTGATACAAACCACAGGCCCTCTAACATCCAATGCGTTTCAGTTAAGAGCGAGAAACGTGTGAGCTTCGTGTACAATATAGCTTCGTTTGAGCTGAAAAGTGACTGCGTTTACCTGAAACGAAATCTCGCTTGTAGGAAGACACAGAGCCTGGCATTTAACTCCGTTTCTGAAGGGAAACACACAGCACAGTTCTCATCCATGAAACACACTTTGCTTTAGAGCAGGAAGCACGCTCTTGATTTCTAGAGTCTCTAATATGGCGGGAAACGTGAGAGTGCTCAGAACAAAAGAACTGTGTTTCCTACACACACGGACCATATCTAGTTCAACTCTGCTTCTGAAACTGATACAAACCACAGGCCCTCTAACATCCAAGGCGTTTCAGTTGAGCGCGAGAAACGAGTGAGCTTCGTTTACAATATAGCTTCCTTTGAGCTGAAAAGTGACTGCGTTTACCTGAAACGAAGTCTCGCTTGTAGGAAGACACAGAGCCTGGCATTTAACTCCGTTTCTGAAGGGAAACACACAGCACACTTCTCATCCATGAAACACACTCTGCTTTAGAGCAGGAAGCACGCTCTTGCTTTCTTGAGTCTCTAATATGGCGGGAAACGTGAGAGTGCTCAGAACAAAAGAACTGTGTTTCCTACACACACGGACCATATCTAGTTCAACTCTGCTTCTGAAACTGATACAAACCACAGGCCCTCTAACATCCAATGCGTTTCAGTTAAGAGGGAGAAACGTGTGAGCTTCGTGTACAATATAGCTTCGTTTGAGCTGAAAAGTGACTGCGTTTACCTGAAACGAAGTCTCGCTTGTAGAAAGTCACAGAGCCTGGCATTTAACTCCGTTTCTGAAGGGAAACACACAGCACAGTTCTCATCCATGAAACACACTCTGCTTTAGAGCAAGAAGCACGCTCTTGCTTTCTAGTGTCTCTAATAAGGCAGGAAACGTGAGAGTGCTCAGAACAAAAGACAGTGTTTCCTACACACATGGACCATATCTAGTTCAACTCTGCTTCTGAAACTGATACAAACCACAGGCCCTCTAACCTCCAATGCGTTTCAGTTAAGAGCGAGAAACGTGTGAGCTTCGTGTACAATATAGCTTCCTTTGAGCTGAAAAGTGACTGCGTTTACCTGAAACGAAGTCTCGCTTGTAGGAAGACACAGAGCCTGGCATTTAACTCCGTTTCTGAAGGGAAACACACAGCACAGTTCTCATCCATGAAACACACTTTGCTTTAGAGCAGGAAGCACGCTCTTGATTTCTAGAGTCTCTAATATGGCGGGAAACGTGAGAGTGCTCAGAACAAAAGAACTGTGTTTCCTACACACACGGACCATATCTAGTTCAACTCTGCTTCTGAAACTGATACAAACCACAAGCCCTCTAACATCCAATGCGTTCCAGTTGAGCGCGAGAAACGTGTGAGCTTCGTTTACAATATAGCTTCCTTTGAGCTGAAAAGTGACTGCGTTTACCTGAAACGAAGTCTCGCTTGTAGGAAGACACAGAGCCTGGCACTTAACTCCGTTTCTGAAGGGAAACACACAGCACACTTCTCATCCATGAAACACACTCTGCTTTAGAGCAGGAAGCACGCTCTTGCTTTCTTGAGTCTCTAATATGGCGGGAAACGTGAGAGTGCTCAGAACAAAAGAACTGTGTTTCCTACACACACGGACCATATCTAGTTCAACTCTGCTTCTGAAACAGATACAAACCAAAGGCCCGCTAATATCCAATGCGTTTCAGTTAAGAGCGAGAAACGTGTGAGCTTCGTGTACAATATAGCTTAGTTTGAGCTGAAAAGTGACTGTGTTTACCTGAAACGAAGTCTCGCTTGTAGGAAGACACAGAGCCTGGCATTTAACTCCGTTTCTGAAGGGAAACACACAGCACACTTCTCATCCATGAAACACACACTGCTTTAGAGCAAGAAGCACGCTCTTGCTTTCTAGAGTCTCTAATAAGGTGGGAAACGTGAGAGTGCTCAGAACAAAAGAACTGTGTTTCCTACACACAAGGACCATATCTAGTTCAACTCTGCTTCTGAAACTGATACAAACCACAGGCCCTCTAACATCCAATGTGTTTCATTTAAGAGCAAGAAACGTGTGAGCTTCGTGTACAATATAGCTTCGTTTGAGCTGAAAAGTGACTGCGTTTACCTGAAACGAAGTCTCGCTTGTTGAAGACACAGAGCGTGGCATTTAACTCCGTTTATGAAGGGAAACACACAGCACACTTCTCATCCATGAAACACACTCTGCTTTAGAGCAAGAAGCACGCTCTTGCTTTCTAGAATCTCTAATAAGACGGGAAACATGAGAGTGCTCAGAACAAAAGAACTGTGTTTCCTACACACAAGGACCATATCTAGTTCAACTCTGCTTCTGAAACTGATACAAACCACAGGCCCTCTAACATCCAATGCGTTTCAGTTAAGAGCGAGAAACGTGTGAGCTTCGTGTACAATATAGCTTCGTTTGAGCTGAAAAGTGACTGCGTTTACCTGAAACGAAATCTCGCTTGTAGGAAGACACAGAGCCTGGCATTTAACTCCGTTTCTGAAGGGAAACACACAGCACAGTTCTCATCCATGAAACACACTTTGCTTTAGAGCAGGAAGCACGCTCTTGATTTCTAGAGTCTCTAATATGGCGGGAAACGTGAGAGTGCTCAGAACAAAAGAACTGTGTTTCCTACACACACGGACCATATCTAGTTCAACTCTGCTTCTGAAACTGATACAAACCACAGGCCCTCTAACATCCAAGGCGTTTCAGTTGAGCGCGAGAAACGAGTGAGCTTCGTTTACAATATAGCTTCCTTTGAGCTGAAAAGTGACTGCGTTTACCTGAAACGAAGTCTCGCTTGTAGGAAGACACAGAGCCTGGCATTTAACTCCGTTTCTGAAGGGAAACACACAGCACACTTCTCATCCATGAAACACACTCTGCTTTAGAGCAGGAAGCACGCTCTTGCTTTCTTGAGTCTCTAATATGGCGGGAAACGTGAGAGTGCTCAGAACAAAAGAACTGTGTTTCCTACACACACGGACCATATCTAGTTCAACTCTGCTTCTGAAACTGATACAAACCACAGGCCCTCTAACATCCAATGCGTTTCAGTTAAGAGGGAGAAACGTGTGAGCTTCGTGTACAATATAGCTTCGTTTGAGCTGAAAAGTGACTGCGTTTACCTGAAACGAAGTCTCGCTTGTAGAAAGACACAGAGCCTGGCATTTAACTCCGTTTCTGAAGGGAAACACACAGCACAGTTCTCATCCATGAAACACACTCTGCTTTAGAGCAAGAAGCACGCTCTTGCTTTCTAGTGTCTCTAATAAGGCAGGAAACGTGAGAGTGCTCAGAACAAAAGACAGTGTTTCCTACACACATGGACCATATCTAGTTCAACTCTGCTTCTGAAACTGATACAAACCACAGGCCCTCTAACCTCCAATGCGTTTCAGTTAAGAGCGAGAAACGTGTGAGCTTCGTGTACAATATAGCTTCGTTTGAGCTGAAAAGTGACTGCGTTTACCTGAAACGAAGTCTCGCTTGTAGGAAGACACAGAGCCTGGCATTTAACTCCGTTTCTGAAGGGAAACACACAGCACAGTTCTCATCCATGAAACACACTTTGCTTTAGAGCAGGAAGCACGCTCTTGATTTCTAGAGTCTCTAATATGGCGGGAAACGTGAGAGTGCTCAGAACAAAAGAACTGTGTTTCCTACACACACGGACCATATCTAGTTCAACTCTGCTTCTGAAACTGATACAAACCACAAGCCCTCTAACATCCAATGCGTTCCAGTTGAGCGCGAGAAACGTGTGAGCTTCGTTTACAATATAGCTTCCTTTGAGCTGAAAAGTGACTGCGTTTACCTGAAACGAAGTCTCGCTTGTAGGAAGACACAGAGCCTGGCATTTAACTCCGTTTCTGAAGGCAAACACACAGCACACTTCTCATCCATGAAACACACTCTGCTTTAGAGCAGGAAGCACGCTCTTGCTTTCTTGAGTCTCTAATATGGCGGGAAACGTGAGAGTGCTCAGAACAAAAGAACTGTGTTTCCTACACACACGGACCATATCTAGTTCAACTCTGCTTCTGAAACAGATACAAACCAAAGGCCCGCTAATATCCAATGCGTTTCAGTTAAGAGCGAGAAACGTGTGAGCTTCGTGTACAATATAGCTTAGTTTGAGCTGAAATTGACTGTGTTTACCTGAAACGAAGTCTCGCTTGTAGGAAGACACAGAGCCTGGCATTTAACTCCGTTTCTGAAGGGAAACACACAGCACACTTCTCATCCATGAAACACACTCTGCTTTAGAGCAAGAAGCACGCTCTTGCTTTCTAGAGTCTCTAATAAGGTGGGAAACGTGAGAGTGCTCAGAACAAAAGAACTGTGTTTCCTACACACAAGGACCATATCTAGTTCAACTCTGCTTCTGAAACTGATACAAACCACAGGCCCTCTAACATCCAATGCGTTTCAGTTAAGAGCGAGAAACGTGTGAGCTTCGTGTACAATATAGCTTCGTTTGAGCTGAAAAGTGACTGCGTTTACCTGAAACGAAATCTCGCTTGTAGGAAGACACAGAGCCTGGCATTTAACTCCGTTTCTGAAGGGAAACACACAGCACAGTTCTCATCCATGAAACACACTTTGCTTTAGAGCAGGAAGCACGCTCTTGATTTCTAGAGTCTCTAATATGGCGGGAAACGTGAGAGTGCTCAGAACAAAAGAACTGTGTTTCCTACACACACGGACCATATCTAGTTCAACTCTGCTTCTGAAACTGATACAAACCACAGGCCCTCTAACATCCAAGGCGTTTCAGTTGAGCGCGAGAAACGAGTGAGCTTCGTTTACAATATAGCTTCCTTTGAGCTGAAAAGTGACTGCGTTTACCTGAAACGAAGTCTCGCTTGTAGGAAGACACAGAGCCTGGCATTTAACTCCGTTTCTGAAGGGAAACACACAGCACACTTCTCATCCATGAAACACACTCTGCTTTAGAGCAGGAAGCACGCTCTTGCTTTCTTGAGTCTCTAATATGGCGGGAAACGTGAGAGTGCTCAGAACAAAAGAACTGTGTTTCCTACACACACGGACCATATCTAGTTCAACTCTGCTTCTGAAACTGATACAAACCACAGGCCCTCTAACATCCAATGCGTTTCAGTTAAGAGGGAGAAACGTGTGAGCTTCGTGTACAATATAGCTTCGTTTGAGCTGAAAAGTGACTGCGTTTACCTGAAACGAAGTCTCGCTTGTAGAAAGTCACAGAGCCTGGCATTTAACTCCGTTTCTGAAGGGAAACACACAGCACAGTTCTCATCCATGAAACACACTCTGCTTTAGAGCAAGAAGCACGCTCTTGCTTTCTAGTGTCTCTAATAAGGCAGGAAACGTGAGAGTGCTCAGAACAAAAGACAGTGTTTCCTACACACATGGACCATATCTAGTTCAACTCTGCTTCTGAAACTGATACAAACCACAGGCCCTCTAACCTCCAATGCGTTTCAGTTAAGAGCGAGAAACGTGTGAGCTTCGTGTACAATATAGCTTCCTTTGAGCTGAAAAGTGACTGCGTTTACCTGAAACGAAGTCTCGCTTGTAGGAAGACACAGAGCCTGGCATTTAACTCCGTTTCTGAAGGGAAACACACAGCACACTTCTCATCCATGAAACACACTCTGCTTTAGAGCAGGAAGCACGCTCTTGCTTTCTTGAGTCTCTAATATGGCGGGAAACGTGAGAGTGCTCAGAACAAAAGAACTGTGTTTCCTACACACACGGACCATATCTAGTTCAACTCTGCTTCTGAAACAGATACAAACCAAAGGCCCGCTAATATCCAATGCGTTTCAGTTAAGAGCGAGAAACGTGTGAGCTTCGTGTACAATATAGCTTAGTTTGAGCTGAAAAGTGACTGTGTTTACCTGAAACGAAGTCTCGCTTGTAGGAAGACACAGAGCCTGGCATTTAACTCCGTTTCTGAAGGGAAACACACAGCACACTTCTCATCCATGAAACACACTCTGCTTTAGAGCAAGAAGCACGCTCTTGCTTTCTAGAGTCTCTAATAAGGTGGGAAACGTGAGAGTGCTCAGAACAAAAGAACTGTGTTTCCTACACACAAGGACCATATCTAGTTCAACTCTGCTTCTGAAACTGATACAAACCACAGGCCCTCTAACATCCAATGTGTTTCATTTAAGAGCAAGAAACGTGTGACCTTCGTGTACAATATAGCTTCGTTTGAGCTGAAAAGTGACTGCGTTTACCTGAAACGAAGTCTCGCTTGTTGAAGACACAGAGCGTGGCATTTAACTCCGTTTATGAAGGGAAACACACAGCACACTTCTCATCCATGAAACACACTCTGCTTTAGAGCAAGAAGCACGCTCTTGCTTTCTAGAATCTCTAATAAGACGGGAAACATGAGAGTGCTCAGAACAAAAGAACTGTGTTTCCTACACACAAGGACCATATCTAGTTCAACTCTGCTTCTGAAACTGATACAAACCACAGGCCCTCTAACATCCAATGCGTTTCAGTTAAGAGCGAGAAACGTGTGAGCTTCGTGTACAATATAGCTTCGTTTGAGCTGAAAAGTGACTGCGTTTACCTGAAACGAAATCTCGCTTGTAGGAAGACACAGAGCCTGGCATTTAACTCCGTTTCTGAAGGGAAACACACAGCACAGTTCTCATCCATGAAACACACTTTGCTTTAGAGCAGGAAGCACGCTCTTGATTTCTAGAGTCTCTAATATGGCGGGAAACGTGAGAGTGCTCAGAACAAAAGAACTGTGTTTCCTACACACACGGACCATATCTAGTTCAACTCTGCTTCTGAAACTGATACAAACCACAGGCCCTCTAACATCCAAGGCGTTTCAGTTGAGCGCGAGAAACGAGTGAGCTTCGTTTACAATATAGCTTCCTTTGAGCTGAAAAGTGACTGCGTTTACCTGAAACGAAGTCTCGCTTGTAGGAAGACACAGAGCCTGGCATTTAACTCCGTTTCTGAAGGGAAACACACAGCACACTTCTCATCCATGAAACACACTCTGCTTTAGAGCAGGAAGCACGCTCTTGCTTTCTTGAGTCTCTAATATGGCGGGAAACGTGAGAGTGCTCAGAACAAAAGAACTGTGTTTCCTACACACACGGACCATATCTAGTTCAACTCTGCTTCTGAAACAGATACAAACCAAAGGCCCCCTAATATCCAATGCGTTTCAGTTAAGAGCGAGAAACGTGTGAGCTTCGTGTACAATATAGCTTAGTTTGAGCTGAAATTGACTGTGTTTACCTGAAACGAAGTCTCGCTTGTAGGAAGACACAGAGCCTGGCATTTAACTCCGTTTCTGAAGGGAAACACACAGCACACTTCTCATCCATGAAACACACTCTGCTTTAGAGCAAGAAGCACGCTCTTGCTTTCTAGAGTCTCTAATAAGGTGGGAAACGTGAGAGTGCTCAGAACAAAAGAACTGTGTTTCCTACACACAAGGACCATATCTAGTTCAACTCTGCTTCTGAAACTGATACAAACCACAGGCCCTCTAACATCCAATGCGTTTCAGTTAAGAGCGAGAAACGTGTGAGCTTCGTGTACAATATAGCTTCGTTTGAGCTGAAAAGTGACTGCGTTTACCTGAAACGAAATCTCGCTTGTAGGAAGACACAGAGCCTGGCATTTAACTCCGTTTCTGAAGGGAAACACACAGCACAGTTCTCATCCATGAAACACACTTTGCTTTAGAGCAGGAAGCACGCTCTTGATTTCTAGAGTCTCTAATATGGCGGGAAACGTGAGAGTGCTCAGAACAAAAGAACTGTGTTTCCTACACACACGGACCATATCTAGTTCAACTCTGCTTCTGAAACTGATACAAACCACAGGCCCTCTAACATCCAAGGCGTTTCAGTTGAGCGCGAGAAACGAGTGAGCTTCGTTTACAATATAGCTTCCTTTGAGCTGAAAAGTGACTGCGTTTACCTGAAACGAAGTCTCGCTTGTAGGAAGACACAGAGCCTGGCATTTAACTCCGTTTCTGAAGGGAAACACACAGCACACTTCTCATCCATGAAACACACTCTGCTTTAGAGCAGGAAGCACGCTCTTGCTTTCTTGAGTCTCTAATATGGCGGGAAACGTGAGAGTGCTCAGAACAAAAGAACTGTGTTTCCTACACACACGGACCATATCTAGTTCAACTCTGCTTCTGAAACTGATACAAACCACAGGCCCTCTAACATCCAATGCGTTTCAGTTAAGAGGGAGAAACGTGTGAGCTTCGTGTACAATATAGCTTCGTTTGAGCTGAAAAGTGACTGCGTTTACCTGAAACGAAGTCTCGCTTGTAGAAAGTCACAGAGCCTGGCATTTAACTCCGTTTCTGAAGGGAAACACACAGCACAGTTCTCATCCATGAAACACACTCTGCTTTAGAGCAAGAAGCACGCTCTTGCTTTCTAGTGTCTCTAATAAGGCAGGAAACGTGAGAGTGCTCAGAACAAAAGACAGTGTTTCCTACACACATGGACCATATCTAGTTCAACTCTGCTTCTGAAACTGATACAAACCACAGGCCCTCTAACCTCCAATGCGTTTCAGTTAAGAGCGAGAAACGTGTGAGCTTCGTGTACAATATAGCTTCCTTTGAGCTGAAAAGTGACTGCGTTTACCTGAAACGAAGTCTCGCTTGTAGGAAGACACAGAGCCTGGCATTTAACTCCGTTTCTGAAGGGAAACACACAGCACAGTTCTCATCCATGAAACACACTTTGCTTTAGAGCAGGAAGCACGCTCTTGATTTCTAGAGTCTCTAATATGGCGGGAAACGTGAGAGTGCTCAGAACAAAAGAACTGTGTTTCCTACACACACGGACCATATCTAGTTCAACTCTGCTTCTGAAACTGATACAAACCACAAGCCCTCTAACATCCAATGCGTTCCAGTTGAGCGCGAGAAACGTGTGAGCTTCGTTTACAATATAGCTTCCTTTGAGCTGAAAAGTGACTGCGTTTACCTGAAACGAAGTCTCGCTTGTAGGAAGACACAGAGCCTGGCATTTAACTCCGTTTCTGAAGGGAAACACACAGCACACTTCTCATCCATGAAACACACTCTGCTTTAGAGCAGGAAGCACGCTCTTGCTTTCTTGAGTCTCTAATATGGCGGGAAACGTGAGAGTGCTCAGAACAAAAGAACTGTGTTTCCTACACACACGGACCATATCTAGTTCAACTCTGCTTCTGAAACAGATACAAACCAAAGGCCCGCTAATATCCAATGCGTTTCAGTTAAGAGCGAGAAACGTGTGAGCTTCGTGTACAATATAGCTTAGTTTGAGCTGAAAAGTGACTGTGTTTACCTGAAACGAAGTCTCGCTTGTAGGAAGACACAGAGCCTGGCATTTAACTCCGTTTCTGAAGGGAAACACACAGCACACTTCTCATCCATGAAACACACTCTGCTTTAGAGCAAGAAGCACGCTCTTGCTTTCTAGAGTCTCTAATAAGGTGGGAAACGTGAGAGTGCTCAGAACAAAAGAACTGTGTTTCCTACACACAAGGACCATATCTAGTTCAACTCTGCTTCTGAAACTGATACAAACCACAGGCCCTCTAACATCCAATGTGTTTCATTTAAGAGCAAGAAACGTGTGAGCTTCGTGTACAATATAGCTTCTTTTGAGCTGAAAAGTGACTGCGTTTACCTGAAACGAAGTCTCGCTTGTTGAAGACACAGAGCGTGGCATTTAACTCCGTTTATGAAGGGAAACACACAGCACACTTCTCATCCATGAAACACACTCTGCTTTAGAGCAAGAAGCACGCTCTTGCTTTCTAGAATCTCTAATAAGACGGGAAACATGAGAGTGCTCAGAACAAAAGAACTGTGTTTCCTACACACAAGGACCATATCTAGTTCAACTCTGCTTCTGAAACTGATACAAACCACAGGCCCTCTAACATCCAATGCGTTTCAGTTAAGAGCAAGAAACGTGTGAGCTTCGTGTACAATATAGCTTCGTTTGAGCTGAAAAGTGACTGCGTTTACCTGAAACGAAGTCTCGCTTGTAGGAAGACACAGAGCCTGGCATTTAACTCCGTTTCTGAAGGGAAACACACAGCACAGTTCTCATCCATGAAACACACTCTGCTTTAGAGCAGGAAGCACGCTCTTGCTTTCTAGAGTCTCTAATAAGGCGGGAAACGTGAGTGTGCTCAGAACAAAAGAACTGTGTTTCCTACACACATGGACCATATCTAGTTCAACTCTGCTTCTGAAACTGATACAAACCACAGGCCCTCTAATATCCAATGCGTTTCAGTTAAGAGCTAGAAACGTGTGAGCTTCGTGTACAATATAGCTTCGTTTGAGCTGAAAAGTGACTGTGTTTACCTGAAACAAAGTCTCGCTTGTAGGAAGACACAGAGCCTGGCATTTAACTCCGTTTCTGAAGAGAAACAAACAGCACACTTCTCATCTATGAAACACACTCTGCTTTAGAGCAAGAAGCACGCTCTTGCTTTCTAGAGTGTCTAATAAGGCGGGAAACGTGAGAGTGCTCAGAACAAAAGAACTGTGTTTCCTACACACACAGATACCTATCTAGTTCAACTCTGCTTCTGAAACTGATACAAACCACAGGCCCTCTAACATCCAATGCGTTTCAATTTAGAGCGAGAAACATGTGAGCTTCGTGTACAATATAGCTTCGTTTGAGCTGAAAAGTGACAGCGTTTACCTGAAACGAAGTCTCGCTTGTAGGAAGACACAGAGCCTGGCATTTAACTCCATTTCTGAAGGGAAACACACAGCACATTTCTCATCCATGAAACACACTCTGCTTTAGAGTAAGAAGCACGCTCTTGCTTTCTAGAATCTCTAATAAGACGGGAAACATGAGAGTGCTCAGAACAAAAGAACTGTGTTTCCTACACACAAGGACCATATCTAGTTCAACTCTGCTTCTGAAACTGATACAAACCACAGGCCCTCTAACATCCAATGCGTTTCAGTTAAGAGCGAGAAACGTGTGAGCTTCGTGTACAATATAGCTTCGTTTGAGCTGAAAAGTGACTGCGTTTACCTGAAACGATGTCTCGCTTGTAGGAAGACACAGAGCCTGGCATTTAACTCCGTTTCTGAAGGGAAACACACAGCACAGTTCTCATCCATGAAACACACTCTGCTTTAGAGCAAGAAGCACGCTCTTGCTTTCTAGAGTCTCTAATGTGGCGGGAAACGTGAGTGTGCTCAGAAAAAAAGAACTGTGTTTCCTACACACATGGACCATATCTAGTTCAACTCTGCTTCTGAAACTGATACAAACCACAGGCCCTCTAATATCCAGTGCGTTTCAGTTAAGAGCGAGAAACGTGTGAGCTTCGTGTACAATATAGCTTCGTTTGAGCTGAAAAGTGACTGTGTTTACCTGAAACAAAGTCTCGATGTAGGAAGACACAGAGCCTGGCATTTAACTCCGTTTCTGAAGAGAAACACACAGCACACTTCTCATCCATGAAACACACTCTGCTTTAGAGCAAGAAGCACGCTCTTGCTTTCTAGAGTGTCTAATAAGGCGGGAAACGTGAGAGTGCTCAAAACAAAAGAACTGTGTTTCCTACACACACGGATACATATCTAGTTCAACTCTGCTTCTGAAACTGATACAAACCACAGGCCCTCTAACATCCAATGCGTTTCAATTAAGAGCGAGAAACATGTGAGCTTCGTGTACAATATAGCTTCGTTTGAGCTGAAAAGTGACAGCGTTTACCTGAAACGAAGTCTCGCTTGTAGGAAGACACAGAGCCTGGCATTTAACTCCGTTTCTGAAGGGAAACACACAGCACAGTTCTCATCCATGAAACACACTCTGCTTTAGAGCAAGAAGCACGCTCTTGCTTTCTAGAGTCTCTAATAAGGCGGGAAACGTGAGAGTGCTCAGAACAAAAGAACTGTGTTTCCTACACAAACGGACCATATCTTGTTCAACTCTGCTTCTGAAACTGATACAAACCACAGGCCCTCTAACATCCAATGTGTTTCAGTTAAGAGCGAGAAACGTGTGAGCTTCGTGTACAATATAGCTTCGTTTGAGCGGAAAAGTGACTGCGTTTACCTGAAACGAAGTCTCGCTTGTAGGAAGACACAGAGCCTGGCATTTAACTCCGTTTCTGAAGGGAAACACACAGCACACTTCTCATCCATGAAACACACTCTGCTTTAGAGCAAGAAGCACGCTCTTGCTTTCTAGAGTCTCTAATAAGGCGGGAAACGTGAGAGTGCTCAGAACAAAAGAACTGTGTTTCCTACACACATGGACCATATCTAGTTCAACTCTGCTTCTGAAACTGATACAAACCACAGGCCCACTAACATCCAATGTGTTTCACTTAAGAGCTAGAAACGTGTGAGCTTCGTGTAAAATATAGCTTCCTTGGAGCTGAAAAGTGACTGTGTTTACCTGAAACAAAGTCTCGATGTAGGAAGACACAGAGCCTGGCATTTAACTCCGTTTCTGAAGAGAAACACTTTACACTTCTCATCCATGAAACACACTCTGCTTTAGAGCAAGAAGCACGCTCTTGCTTTCTAGAGTGTCTAATAAGGCAGGAAACGTGAGAGTGCTCAGAACAAAAGAACTGTGTTTCCTACACACACGGATACATATCTAGTTCAACTCTGCTTCTGAAACTGATACAAACCACAGGCCCTCTAACATCCAATGCGTTTCAATTAAGAGCGAGAAACATGTGAGCTTCGTGTATAATATAGCTTCGTTTGAGCTGAAAAGTGACAGCGTTTACCTGAAACGAAGTCTCGCTTGTAGGAAGACACAGAGCCTGGCATTTAACTCCATTTCTGAAGGGAAACACACAGCACATTTCTCATCCATGAAACACACTCTGCTTTAGAGCAAGAAGCACGCTCTTGCTTTCTAGAGTCTCTAATGTGGCGGGAAACGTGAGTGTGCTCAGAAAAAAAGAACTGTGTTTCCTACACACATGGACCATATCTAGTTCAACTCTGCTTCTGAAACTGATACAAACCACAGGCCCTCTAATATCCAGTGCGTTTCAGTTAAGAGCGAGAAACGTGTGAGCTTCGTGTACAATATAGCTTCGTTTGAGCTGAAAAGTGACTGTGTTTACCTGAAACAAAGTCTCGATGTAGGAAGACACAGAGCCTGGCATTTAACTCCGTTTCTGAAGAGAAACACACAGCACACTTCTCATCCATGAAACACACTCTGCTTTAGAGCAAGAAGCACGCTCTTGCTTTCTAGAGTGTCTAATAAGGCGGGAAACGTGAGAGTGCTCAAAACAAAAGAACTGTGTTTCCTACACACACGGATACATATCTAGTTCAACTCTGCTTCTGAAACTGATACAAACCACAGGCCCACTAACATCCAATGTGTTTCACTTAAGAGCTAGAAACGTGTGAGCTTCATGTAAAATATAGCTTCCTTGGAGCTGAAAAGTGACTGTGTTTACCTGAAACAAAGTCTCGATGTAGGAAGACACAGAGCCTGGCATTTAACTCCGTTTCTGAAGAGAAACACACAGCACACTTCTCATCCATGAAACACACTCTGCTTTAGAGCAAGAAGCACGCTCTTGCTTTCTAGAGTGTCTAATAAGGCGGGAAACGTGAGAGTGCTCAGAACAAAAGAACTGTGTTTCCTACACACACGGATACATATCTAGTTCAACTCTGCTTCTGAAACTGATACAAACCACAGGCCCTCTAACATCCAATGCGTTTCAATTTAGAGCGAGAAACATGTGAGCTTCGTGTACAATATAGCTTCGTTTGAGCTGAAAAGTGACAGCGTTTACCTGAAACGAAGTCTCGCTTGTAGGAAGACACAGAGCCTGGCATTTAACTCCGTTTCTGAAGGGAAACACACAGCACAGTTCTCATCCATGAAACACACTCTGCTTTAGAGCAAGAAGCACGCTCTTGCTTTCTAGAGTCTCTAATAAGGCGGGAAACGTGAGAGTGCTCAGAACAAAAGAACTGTGTTTCCTACACAAACGGACCATATCTTGTTCAACTCTGCTTCTGAAACTGATACAAACCACAGGCCCTCTAACATCCAATGTGTTTCAGTTAAGAGCGAGAAACGTGTGAGCTTCGTGTACAATATAGCTTCGTTTGAGCGGAAAAGTGACTGCGTTTACCTGAAACGAAGTCTCGCTTGTAGGAAGACACAGAGCCTGGCATTTAACTCCGTTTCTGAAGGGAAACACACAGCACAGTTCTCATCCATGAAACACACTTTGCTTTAGAGCAGGAAGCACGCTCTTGATTTCTAGAGTCTCTAATATGGCGGGAAACGTGAGAGTGCTCAGAACAAAAGAACTGTGTTTCCTACACACACGGACCATATCTAGTTCAACTCTGCTTCTGAAACTGATACAAACCACAGGCCCTCTAACATCCAAGGCGTTTCAGTTGAGCGCGAGAAACGTGTGAGCTTCGTTTACAATATAGCTTCGTTTGAGCTGAAAAGTGACTGCGTTTACCTGAAACGAAGTCTCGCTTGTAGAAAGACACAGAGCCTGGCATTTAACTCCGTTTCTGAAGGGAAACACACAGCACAGTTCTCATCCATGAAACACACTCTGCTTTAGAGCAAGAAGCACGCTCTTGCTTTCTAGTGTCTCTAATAAGGCAGGAAACGTGAGAGTGCTCAGAACAAAAGACAGTGTTTCCTACACACATGGACCATATCTAGTTCAACTCTGCTTCTGAAACTGATACAAACCACAGGCCCTCTAACCTCCAATGCGTTTCAGTTAAGAGCGAGAAACGTGTGAGCTTCGTGTACAATATAGCTTCGTTTGAGCTGAAAAGTGACTGCGTTTACCTGAAACAAAGTCTCGCTTGTAGGAAGACACAGAGCCTGGCATTTAACTCCGTTTCTGAAGGGAAACACACAGCACAGTTCTCATCCATGAAACACACTTTGCTTTAGAGCAGGAAGCACGCTCTTGATTTCTAGAGTCTCTAATATGGCGGGAAACGTGAGAGTGCTCAGAACAAAAGAACTGTGTTTCCTACACACACGGACCATATCTAGTTCAACTCTGCTTCTGAAACTGATACAAACCACAGGCCCTCTAACATCCAATGCGTTCCAGTTGAGCGCGAGAAACGTGTGAGCTTCGTTTACAATATAGCTTCCTTTGAGCTGAAAAGTGACTGCGTTTACCTGAAACGAAGTCTCGCTTGTAGGAAGACACAGAGCCTGGCATTTAACTCCGTTTCTGAAGGGAAACACACAGCACACTTCTCATCCATGAAACACACTCTGCTTTAGAGCAGGAAGCACGCTCTTGCTTTCTAGAGTCTCTAATAAGGCGGGAAACGTGAGAGTGCTCAGAACAAAAGAACTGTGTTTCCTACACAAACGGACCATATCTTGTTCAACTCTGCTTCTGAAACTGATACAAACCACAGGCCCTCTAACATCCAATGTGTTTCAGTTAAGAGCGAGAAACGTGTGAGCTTCGTGTACAATATAGCTTCGTTTGAGCGGAAAAGTGACTGCGTTTACCTGAAACGAAGTCTCGCTTGTAGGAAGACACAGAGCCTGGCATTTAACTCCGTTTCTGAAGGGAAACACACAGCACACTTCTCATCCATGAAACACACTCTGCTTTAGAGCAAGAAGCACGCTCTTGCTTTCTAGAGTCTCTAATAAGGCGGGAAACGTGAGAGTGCTCAGAACAAAAGAACTGTGTTTCCTACACACACGGACCATATCTAGTTCAACTCTGCTTCTGAAACTGATACAAACCACAGGCCCACTAACATCCAATGTGTTTCACTTAAGAGCTAGAAACGTGTGAGCTTCGTGTAAAATATAGCTTCCTTGGAGCTGAAAAGTGACTGCGTTTACCTGAAACGAAGTCTGGCTTGTAGGAACACAGAGCCTGGCATTTAACTCCGTTTCTGAAGGGAAACACACAGCACACTTCTCATCCATGAAACACACTCTGCTTTAGAGCAGGAAGCACGCTCTTTCTTTGTAGAGTCTCTAATAAGGCAGGAAACGTGAGAGTGCTCAGAACAAAAGAACTGTGTTTCCTACACACACGGACCATATCTAGTTCAACTCTGCTTCTGAAACTGATAAAAACCACAGGCCCTCTAACAACCAATGCGTTTCAGTTAAGAGCGAGAAACGTGTGAGCTTCGTGTACAATATAGCTTCGTTTGAGCTGAAAAGTGACTGCGTTTACCTGAAACGAAGTCTCGCTTGTAGGAAGACACAGAGCCTGGCATTTAACTCCGTTTCTGAAGGGAAACACACAGCACACTTCTCATCCATGAAACACACTCTGCTTTAGAGCAAGAAGCACGCTCTTTGTTTCTAGAGTCTCTAATGAGGCGGGAAACGTGAGAGTGCTCAGAACAAAAGAACTATGTTTCCTACACACACGGACCATATCTAGTTCAACTCTGCTTCTGAAACTGATAAAAACCACAGGCCCTCTAAGATGCAATGCGTTTCAGTTAAGAGCGAGAAACGTGTGAGCTTCGTGTACAATATAGCTTCGTTTGAGCTGAAAAGTGACTGCGTTTACCTGAAACGATGTTTTGCTTGTAGGAAGACACAGAGCCTGGCATTTAACTCCGTTTCTGAAGGGAAACACACAGCACAGTTCTCATCCATGAAACCCACTCTGCTTTAGAGCAGGAAGCACGCTCTTGCTTTCTAGAGTCTCTAATGTGGCGGGAAACGTGAGTGTGCTCAGAACAAAAGAACTGTGTTTCCTACACACATGGACCATATCTAGTTCAACTCTGCTTCTGAAACTGATACAAACCACAGGCCCTCTAATATCCAATGCGTTTCAGTTAAGAGCGAGAAACGTGTGAGCTTCGTGTACAATATAGCTTCGTTTGAGCTGAAAAGTGACTGTATTTACCTGAAACAAAGTCTCGCTTGTAGGAAGACACAGAGCCTGGCATTTAACTCCGTTTCTGAAGAGAAACACACAGCACACTTCTCATCCATGAAACACAATCTGCTTTAGAGCAAGAAGCACGCTCTTGCTTTCTAGAGTGTCTAATAAGGCGGGAAACATGAGAGTGCTCTGAACAAAGGAACTGTGTTTCCTACACACACGGATACATATCTAGTTCAACTCTGCTTCTGAAACTGATACAAACCACAGGCCCTCTAACATCCAATGCGTTTCAATTAAGAGCGAGAAACATGTGAGCTTCGTGTACAATATAGCTTCGTTTGAGCTGAAAAGTGACAGCGTTTACCTGAAACGAAGTCTCCCTTGTAGGAAGACACAGAGCCTGCAGTTTAACTGCATTTCTGAAGGGAAACACACAGCACATTTCTCATCCATGAAACACACTCTGCTTTAGAGCAAGAAGCACGCTCTTGCTTTCTAGAGTCTCTAATAATACGGGAAACATGAGAGTGCTCAGAACAAAAAACTGTGTTTCCTACACACAAGGACCATATCTAGTTCAACTCTGCTTCTGAAACTGATACAAACCACAGGCCCTCTAACATCCAATGCGTTTCAGTTAAGAGCGAGAAACGTGTGAGCTTCGTGTACAATATAGCTTCGTTTGAGCTGAAAAGTGACTGCGTTTACCTGAAACGAAGTCTCGCTTGTAGAAAGACACAGAGCCTGGCATTTAACTCCGTTTCTGAAGGGAAACACACAGCACAGTTCTCATCCATGAAACACACTCTGCTTTAGAGCAAGAAGCACGCTCTTGCTTTCTAGTGTCTCTAATAAGGCGGGAAACGTGAGAGTGCTCAGAACAAAAGACAGTGTTTCCTACACACATGGACCATATCTAGTTCAACTCTGCTTCTGAAACTGATACAAACCACAGGCCCTCTAACATCCAATGCGTTTCAGTTAAGAGCGAGAAACGTGTGAGCTTCGTGTACAATATAGCTTCGTTTGAGCTGAAAAGTGACTGCGTTTACCTGAAACGAAGTCTCGCTTGTAGGAAGACACAGAGCCTGGCATTTAACTCCGTTTCTGAAGGGAAACACACAGCACACTTCTCATCCATGAAACACACTCTGCTTTAGAGCAAGAAGCACGCTCTTACTTTCTAGAGTTTCTAATAAGACGGGAAACATGAGAGTGCTCAGAACAAAAGAACTGTGTTTCCTACACACAAGGACCATATCTAGTTCAACTCTGCTTCTGAAACTGATACAAACCACAGGCCCTCTAACATCCAATGCGTTTCAGTTAAGAGCAAGAAACGTGTGAGCTTCGTGTACAATATAGCTTCGTTTGAGCTGAAAAGTGACTGCGTTTACCTGAAACGAAGTCTCGCTTGTAGGAAGACACAGAGCCTGGCATTTAACTCCGTTTCTGAAGGGAAACACACAGCACAGTTCTCATCCATGAAACACACTCTGCTTTAGAGCAGGAAGCACGCTCTTGCTTTCTAGAGTCTCTAATAAGGCGGGAAACGTGAGTGTGCTCAGAACAAAAGAACTGTGTTTCCTACACACATGGACCATATCTAGTTCAACTCTGCTTCTGAAACTGATACAAACCACAGGCCCTCTAATATCCAATGCGTTTCAGTTAAGAGCTAGAAACGTGTGAGCTTCGTGTACAATATAGCTTCGTTTGAGCTGAAAAGTGACTGTGTTTACCTGAAACAAAGTCTCGCTTGTAGGAAGACACAGAGCCTGGCATTTAACTCCGTTTCTGAAGAGAAACACACAGCACACTTCTCATCTATGAAACACACTCTGCTTTAGAGCAAGAAGCACGCTCTTGCTTTCTAGAGTGTCTAATAAGGCGGGAAACGTGAGAGTGCTCAGAACAAAAGAACTGTGTTTCCTACACACACGGATACATATCTAGTTCAACTCTGCTTCTGAAACTGATACAAACCACAGGCCCTCTAACATCCAATGCGTTTCAATTTAGAGCGAGAAACATGTGAGCTTCGTGTACAATATAGCTTCGTTTGAGCTGAAAAGTGTTAGCGTTTACCTGAAACGAAGTCTCGCTTGTAGGAAGACACAGAGCCTGGCATTTAACTCCATTTCTGAAGGGAAACACACAGCACATTTCTCATCCATGAAACACACTCTGCTTTAGAGCAAGAAGCACGCTCTTGCTTTCTAGAATCTCTAATAAGACGGGAAACATGAGAGTGCTCAGAACAAAAGAACTGTGTTTCCTACACACAAGGACCATATCTAGTTCAACTCTGCTTCTGAAACTGATACAAACCACAGGCCCTCTAACATCCAATGCGTTTCAGTTAAGAGCGAGAAACGTGTGAGCTTCGTGTACAATATAGCTTCGTTTGAGCTGAAAAGTGACTGCGTTTACCTGAAACGATGTCTCGCTTGTAGGAAGACACAGAGCCTGGCATTTAACTCCGTTTCTGAAGGGAAACACACAGCACACTTCTCATCCATGAAACACACTCTGCTTTAGAGCAAGAAGCACGCTCTTGCTTTGTAGAGTGTCTAATAAGGCGGGAAACGTGAGAGTGCTCAGAACAAAAGAACTGTGTTTCCTACACACACGGATACATATCTAGTTCAACTCTGCTTCTGAAACTGATACAAACCACAGGCCCTCTAACATCCAATGCGTTTCAATTAAGAGCGAGAAACATGTGAGCTTCGTGTACAATATAGCTTCGTTTGAGCGGAAAAGTGACTGCGTTTACCTGAAACGAAGTCTCGCTTGTAGGAAGACACAGAGCCTGGCATTTAACTCCGTTTCTGAAGGGAAACACACAGCACACTTCTCATCCATGAAACACACTCTGCTTTAGAGCAAGAAGCACGCTCTTGCTTTCTAGAGTCTCTAATAAGGCGGGAAACGTGAGAGTGCTCAGAACAAAAGAACTGTGTTTCCTACACACACGGACCATATCTAGTTCAACTCTGCTTCTGAAACTGATACAAACCACAGGCCCACTAACATCCAATGTGTTTCACTTAAGAGCTAGAAACGTGTGAGCTTCGTGTAAAATATAGCTTCCTTGGAGCTGAAAAGTGACTGCGTTTACCTGAAACGAAGTCTGGCTTGTAGGAACACAGAGCCTGGCATTTAACTCCGTTTCTGAAGGGAAACACACAGCACACTTCTCATCCATGAAACACACTCTGCTTTAGAGCAAGAAGCACGCTCTTGCTTTCTAGAATCTCTAATAAGACGGGAAACATGAGAGTGCTCAGAACAAAAGAACTGTGTTTCCTACACACACGGATACATATCTAGTTCAACTCTGCTTCTGAAACTGATACAAACCACAGGCCCTCTAACATCCAATGCGTTTCAATTAAGAGCGAGAAACATGTGAGCTTCGTGTACAATATAGCTTCGTTTGAGCTGAAAAGTGACAGCGTTTACCTGAAACGAAGTCTCGCTTGTAGGAAGACACAGAGCCTGGCATTTAACTCCATTTCTGAAGGGAAACACACAGCACATTTCTCATCCATGAAACACACTCTGCTTTAGAGCAAGAAGCACGCTCTTGCTTTCTAGAGTCTCTAATAATACAGGAAACATGAGAGTGCTCAGAACAAAAAACTGTGTTTCCTATACACAAGGACCATATCTAGTTCAACTCTGCTTCTGAAACTGATACAAACCACAGGCCCTCTAACATCCAATGCGTTTCAGTTAAGAGCTAGAAACGTTTGAGCTTCGTGTACAATATAGCTTCGTTTGAGCTGAAAAGTGACTGCGTTTACCTGAAACGAAGTCTCGCTTGTAGGAAGACACAGAGCCTGGCATTTAACTCCGTTTCTGAAGGGAAACACACAGCACAGTTCTCATCCATGAAACACACTCTGCTTTAGAGCAAGAAGCACGCTCTTGCTTTCTAGAGTCTCTAATAAGGCGGGAAACGTGAGAGTGCTCAGAACAAAAGAACTGTGTTTCCTACACAAACGGACCATATCTTGTTCAACTCTGCTTTTGAAACTGATACAAACCACAGGCCCTCTAACATCCAATGTGTTTCATTTAAGAGCGAGAAACGTGTGAGCTTCGTGTACAATATAGCTTCGTTTGAGCGGAAAAGTGACTGCGTTTACCTGAAACGAAGTCTCGCTTGTAGGAAGACACAGAGCCTGGCATTTAACTCCGTTTCTGAAGGGAAACACACAGCACACTTCTCATCCATGAAACACACTCTGCTTTAGAGCAAGAAGCACGCTCTTGCTTTCTAGAGTCTCTAATAAGGCGGGAAACGTGAGAGTGCTCAGAACAAAAGAACTGTGTTTCCTACACACACGGACCATATCTAGTTCAACTCTGCTTCTGAAACTGATACAAACCACAGGCCCACTAACATCCAATGTGTTTCACTTAAGAGCTAGAAACGTGTGAGCTTCGTGTAAAATATAGCTTCCTTGGAGCTGAAAATTGACTGCGTTTACCTGAAACGAAGTCTGGCTTGTAGGAACACAGACCCTGGCATTTAACTCCGTTTCTGAAGGGAAACACACAGCACACTTCTCATCCATGAAACACACTCTGCTTTAGAGCAAGAAGCACGCTCTTTCTTTGTAGAGTCTCTAATAAGGCAGGAAACGTGAGAGTGCTCAGAACAAAAGAACTGTGTTTCCTACACACACGGACCATATCTAGTTCAACTCTGCTTCTGAAACTGATAAAAACCACAGGCCCTCTAACATCCAATGCGTTTCAGTTAAGAGCGAGAAACGTGTGAGCTTCGTGTACAATATAGCTTCGTTTGAGCTGAAAAGTGACTGCGTTTACCTGAAACGAAGTCTCGCTTGTAGGAAGACACAGAGCCTGGCATTTAACTCCGTTTCTGAAGGGAAACACACAGCACACTTCTCATCCATGAAACACACTCTGCTTTAGAGCAAGAAGCACGCTCTTTGTTTCTAGAGTCTCTAATGAGGCGGGAAACGTGAGAGTGCTCAGAACAAAAGAACTATGTTTCATACACACACGGACCATATCTAGTTCAACTCTGCTTCTGAAACTGATAAAAACCACAGGCCCTCTAAGATGCAATGCGTTTCAGTTAAGAGCGAGAAACATGTGAGCTTCGTGTACAATATAGCTTCGTTTGAGCTGAAAAGTGACTGCGTTTACCTGAAACGATGTTTTGCTTGTAGGAAGACACAGAGCCTGGCATTTAACTCCGTTTCTGAAGGGAAACACACAGCACAGTTCTCATCCATGAAACCCACTCTGCTTTAGAGCAGGAAGCACGCTCTTGCTTTCTAGAGTCTCTAATGTGGCGGGAAACGTGAGTGTGCTCAGAACAAAAGAACTGTGTTTCCTACACACATGGACCATATCTAGTTCAACTCTGCTTCTGAAACTGATACAAACCACAGGCCCTCTAATATCCAATGCGTTTCAGTTAAGAGCGAGAAACGTGTGAGCTTCGTGTACAATATAGCTTCGTTTGAGCTGAAAAGTGACTGTGTTTACCTGAAACAAAGTCTCGCTTGTAGGAAGACACAGAGCCTGGCATTTAACTCCGTTTCTGAAGAGAAACACACAGCACACTTCTCATCCATGAAACACAATCTGCTTTAGAGCAAGAAGCACGCTCTTGCTTTCTAGAGTGTCTAATAAGGCGGGAAACATGAGAGTGCTCTGAACAAAGGAACTGTGTTTCCTACACACACGGATACATATCTAGTTCAACTCTGCTTCTGAAACTGATACAAACCACAGGCCCTCTAACATCCAATGCGTTTCAATTAAGAGCGAGAAACATGTGAGCTTCGTGTACAATATAGCTTCGTTTGAGCTGAAAAGTGACAGCGTTTACCTGAAACGAAGTCTCCCTTGTAGGAAGACACAGAGCCTGCAGTTTAACTGCATTTCTGAAGGGAAACACACAGCACATTTCTCATCCATGAAACACACTCTGCTTTAGAGCAAGAAGCACGCTCTTGCTTTCTAGAATCTCTAATAAGACGGGAAACATGAGAGTGCTCAGAACAAAAGAACTGTGTTTCCTACACACAAGGACCATATCTAGTTCAACTCTGCTTCTGAAACTGATACAAACCACAGGCCCTCTAACATCCAATGCGTTTCAGTTAAGAGCGAGAAACGTGTGAGCTTCGTGTACAATATAGCTTCGTTTGAGCTGAAAAGTGACTGCGTTTACCTGAAACGATGTCTCGCTTGTAGGAAGACACAGAGCCTGGCATTTAACTCCGTTTCTGAAGGGAAACACACAGCACAGTTCTCATCCATGAAACACACTCTGCTTTAGAGCAAGAAGCACGCTCTTGCTTTCTAGAGTCTCTAATGTGGCGGGAAACGTGAGTGTGCTCAGAAAAAAAGAACTGTGTTTCCTACACACATGGACCATATCTAGTTCAACTCTGCTTCTGAAACTGATACAAACCACAGGCCCTCTAATATCCAGTGCGTTTCAGTTAAGAGCGAGAAACGTGTGAGCTTCGTGTACAATATAGCTTCGTTTGAGCTGAAAAGTGACTGTGTTTACCTGAAACAAAGTCTCGATGTAGGAAGACACAGAGCCTGGCATTTAACTCCGTTTCTGAAGAGAAACACACAGCACACTTCTCATCCATGAAACACACTCTGCTTTAGAGCAAGAAGCACGCTCTTGCTTTCTAGAGTGTCTAAAAAGGCGGGAAACGTGAGAGTGCTCAGAACAAAAGAACTGTGTTTCCTACACACACGGATACATATCTAGTTCAACTCTGCTTCTGAAACTGATACAAACCACAGGCCCTCTAACATCCAATGCGTTTCAATTAAGAGCGAGAAACATGTGAGCTTCGTGTACAATATAGCTTCGTTTGAGCTGAAAAGTGACAGCGTTTACCTGAAACGAAGTCTCGCTTGTAGGAAGACACAGAGCCTGGCATTTAACTCCATTTCTGAAGGGAAACACACAGCACATTTCTCATCCATGAAACACACTCTGCTTTAGAGCAAGAAGCACGCTCTTGCTTTCTAGAGTCTCTAATAATACAGGAAACATGAGAGTGCTCAGAACAAAAAACTGTGTTTCCTATACACAAGGACCATATCTAGTTCAACTCTGCTTCTGAAACTGATACAAACCACAGGCCCTCTAACATCCAATGCGTTTCAGTTAAGAGCTAGAAACGTTTGAGCTTCGTGTACAATATAGCTTCGTTTGAGCTGAAAAGTGACTGCGTTTACCTGAAACGAAGTCTCGCTTGTAGGAAGACACAGAGCCTGGCATTTAACTCCGTTTCTGAAGGGAAACACACAGCACAGTTCTCATCCATGAAACACACTCTGCTTTAGAGCAAGAAGCACGCTCTTGCTTTCTAGAGTCTCTAATAAGGCGGGAAACGTGAGAGTGCTCAGAACAAAAGAACTGTGTTTCCTACACAAACGGACCATATCTTGTTCAACTCTGCTTCTGAAACTGATACAAACCACAGGCCCTCTAACATCCAATGTGTTTCAGTTAAGAGCGAGAAACGTGTGAGCTTCGTGTACAATATAGCTTCGTTTGAGCGGAAAAGTGACTGCGTTTACCTGAAACGAAGTCTCGCTTGTAGGAAGACACAGAGCCTGGCATTTAACTCCGTTTCTGAAGGGAAACACACAGCACACTTCTCATCCATGAAACACACTCTGCTTTAGAGCAAGAAGCACGCTCTTGCTTTCTAGAGTCTCTAATAAGGCGGGAAACGTGAGAGTGCTCAGAACAAAAGAACTGTGTTTCCTACACACACGGACCATATCTAGTTCAACTCTGCTTCTGAAACTGATACAAACCACAGGCCCACTAACATCCAATGTGTTTCACTTAAGAGCTAGAAACGTGTGAGCTTCGTGTAAAATATAGCTTCCTTGGAGCTGAAAAGTGACTGCGTTTACCTGAAACGAAGTCTGGCTTGTAGGAACACAGACCCTGGCATTTAACTCCGTTTCTGAAGGGAAACACACAGCACACTTCTCATCCATGAAACACACTCTGCTTTAGAGCAAGAAGCACGCTCTTTCTTTGTAGAGTCTCTAATAAGGCAGGAAACGTGAGAGTGCTCAGAACAAAAGAACTGTGTTTCCTACACACACGGACCATATCTAGTTCAACTCTGCTTCTGAAACTGATAAAAACCACAGGCCCTCTAACATCCAATGCGTTTCAGTTAAGAGCGAGAAACGTGTGAGCTTCGTGTACAATATAGCTTCGTTTGAGCTGAAAAGTGACTGCGTTTACCTGAAACGATGTCTCGCTTGTAGGAAGACACAGAGCCTGGCATTTAACTCCCTTTCTGAAGGGAAACACACAGCACAGTTCTCATCCATGAAACACACTCTGCTTTAGAGCAGGAAGCACGCTCTTGCTTTCTAGAGTCTCTAATGTGGCGCGAAACGTGAGAGTGCTCAGAACAAAAGAACTGTGTTTCCTACACACACGGATACATATCTAGTTCAACTCTGCTTCTGAAACTGATACAAACCACAGGCCCTCTAACATCCAATGCGTTTCAATTAAGAGCAAGAAACATGTGAGCTTCGTGTACAATATAGCTTCGTTTGAGCTGAAAAGTGACAGCGTTTACCTGAAACGAAGTCTCGCTTGTAGGAAGACACAGAGCCTGGCATTTAACTCCATTTCTGAAGGGAAACACACAGCACATTTCTCATCCCTGAAACACACTCTGCTTTAGAGCAAGAAGCACGCTCTTGCTTTCTAGAGTCTCTAATAATACGGGAAACATGAGAGTGCTCAGAACAAAAAACTGTGTTTCCTACACACAAGGACCATATCTAGTTCAACTCTGCTTCTGAAACTGATACAAACCACAGGCCCTCTAACATCCAATGCGTTTCAGTTAAGAGCGAGAAACGTGAGAGCTTCGTGTGCAATACAGCTTCGTTTGAGCGGAAAAGTGACTGCGTTTACCTGAAACGAAGTCTCGCTTGTAGGAAGACACAGAGCGTGGCATTTAACTCCGTTTCTGAAGGGAAACACACAGCACACTTCTCATACATGAAACACACTCTGCTTCAGAGCAAGAAGCACACTCTTGCTTTCTAGAGTCTGTAATAAGGCGGGAAACGTGAGAGTGCTCAGAACAAAAGAACTGTGTTTCCTACACACACGGACCATATCTAGTTCAACTCTGCTTCTGAAACTGATACAAACCACAGGCCCACTAACATCCAATGTGTTTCAGTTAAGAGCTAGAAACGTGTGAGCTTCGTGTAAAATATAGCTTCGTTGGAGCTGAAAAGTGACTGCGTTTACCTGAAACGAAGTCTCGCTTGTAGGAAGACACAGAGCCTGGCATTTAACTCCGTTTCTGAAGGGAAACACACAGCACACTTTTCATCCATGAAACACACTCTGCTTTAGAGCAAGAAGCACGCTCTTGCTTTCTAGAGTCTCTAATAAGGTGGGAAACGTGAGAGTGCTCAGAACAAAAGAACTGTGTTTCCTACACACACGCATCATATCTAGTTCAACTCTGCTTCTGAAACTGATACAAACCACAGGCCCTCTAACATCCAATGTGTTTCAGTTAAGAGCGAGAAACGTGTGAGCTTCGTGTACAATATAGCTTCGTTTGAGCTGAAAAGTGACTGCGTTTACCTGAAACGAAGTCTCGCTTGTAGGAAGACACAGAGCCTGGCATTTAACTCCGTTTCTGAAGGGAAACACACAGCACACTTCTCATCCATGAAACACACTCTGCTTTAGAGCAAGAAGCACACTCTTGCTTTCTAGAATCTCTAATAAGACAGGAAACATGAGAGTGCTCAGAACAAAAGAACTGTGTTTCCTACACACAAGGACCATATCTAGTTCAACTCTGCTTCTGAAACTGATACAAACCACAGGCCCTCTAACATCCAATGCGTTTCAGTTAAGAGCGAGAAACGTGTGAGCTTCGTGTACAATATAGCTTCGTTTGAGCTGAAAAGTGACTGCGTTTACCTGAAACGATGTCTCACTTGTAGGAAGACACAGAGCCTGGCATTTAACTCCGTTTCTGAAGGGAAACACACAGCACAGTTCTCATCCATGAAACACACTCTGCTTTAGAGCAAGAAGCACGCTCTTGCTTTCTAGAGTCTCTAATGTGGCGGGAAACGTGAGTGTGCTCAGAACAAAAGAACTGTGTTTCCTACACACATGGACCATATCTAGTTCAACTCTGCTTCTGAAACTGATACAAACCACAGGCCCTCTAATATCCAGTGCGTTTCAGTTAAGAGCGAGACACGTGTGAGCTTCGTGTACAATATAGCTTCGTTTGAGCTGAAAAGTGACTGTGTTTACCTGAAACAAAGTCTCGATGTAGGAAGACACAGAGCCTGGCATTTAACTCCGTTTCTGAAGAGAACTACACAGCACACTTCTCATCCATGAAACACACTCTGCTTTAGAGCAAGAAGCACGCTCTTGCTTTCTAGAGTGTCTAATAAGGCAGTAAACGTGAGAGTGCTCAGAACAAAAAACTGTGTTTCCTACACACACGGATACATATCTAGATCAACTCTGCTTCTGAAACTGATACAAACCACAGGCCCTCTAACATCCAATGCGTTTCAATTAAGAGCGAGAAACATGTGAGCTTCGTGTACAATATAGCTTCGTTTGAGCTGAAAAGTGACTGCGTTTACCTGAAACGATGTCTCGCTTGTAGGAAGACACAGAGCCTGGCATTTAACTCCGTTTCTGAAGGGAAACACACAGCACAGTTCTCATCCATGAAACACACTCTGCTTTAGAGCAAGAAGCACGCTCTTGCTTTCTAGAGTCTCTAATGTGGCGGGAAACGTGAGTGTGCTCAGAAAAAAAGAACTGTGTTTCCTACACACATGGACCATATCTAGTTCAACTCTGCTTCTGAAACTGATACAAACCACAGGCCCTCTAATATCCAGTGCGTTTCAGTTAAGAGCGAGAAACGTGTGAGCTTCGTGTACAATATAGCTTCGTTTGAGCTGAAAAGTGACTGTGTTTACCTGAAACAAAGTCTCGATGTAGGAAGACACAGAGCCTGGCATTTAACTCCGTTTCTGAAGAGAAACACACAGCACACTTCTCATCCATGAAACACACTCTGCTTTAGAGCAAGAAGCACGCTCTTGCTTTCTAGAGTGTCTAAAAAGGCGGGAAACGTGAGAGTGCTCAGAACAAAAGAACTGTGTTTCCTACACACACGGATACATATCTAGTTCAACTCTGCTTCTGAAACTGATACAAACCACAGGCCCTCTAACATCCAATGCGTTTCAATTAAGAGCGAGAAACATGTGAGCTTCGTGTACAATATAGCTTCGTTTGAGCTGAAAAGTGACAGCGTTTACCTGAAACGAAGTCTCGCTTGTAGGAAGACACAGAGCCTGGCATTTAACTCCATTTCTGAAGGGAAACACACAGCACATTTCTGATCCATGAAACACACTCTGCTTTAGAGCAAGAAGCACGCTCTTGCTTTCTAGAGTCTCTAATAATACAGGAAACATGAGAGTGCTCAGAACAAAAAACTGTGTTTCCTATACACAAGGACCATATCTAGTTCAACTCTGCTTCTGAAACTGATACAAACCACAGGCCCTCTAACATCCAATGCGTTTCAGTTAAGAGCTAGAAACGTTTGAGCTTCGTGTACAATATAGCTTCGTTTGAGCTGAAAAGTGACTGCGTTTACCTGAAACGAAGTCTCGCTTGTAGGAAGACACAGAGCCTGGCATTTAACTCCGTTTCTGAAGGGAAACACACAGCACAGTTCTCATCCATGAAACACACTCTGCTTTAGAGCAAGAAGCACGCTCTTGCTTTCTAGAGTCTCTAATAAGGCGGGAAACGTGAGAGTGCTCAGAACAAAAGAACTGTGTTTCCTACACAAACGGACCATATCTTGTTCAACTCTGCTTCTGAAACTGATACAAACCACAGGCCCTCTAACATCCAATGTGTTTCAGTTAAGAGCGAGAAACGTGTGAGCTTCGTGTACAATATAGCTTCGTTTGAGCGGAAAAGTGACTGCGTTTACCTGAAACGAAGTCTCGCTTGTAGGAAGACACAGAGCCTGGCATTTAACTCCGTTTCTGAAGGGAAACACACAGCACACTTCTCATCCATGAAACACACTCTGCTTTAGAGCAAGAAGCACGCTCTTGCTTTCTAGAGTCTCTAATAAGGCGGGAAACGTGAGAGTGCTCAGAACAAAAGAACTGTGTTTCCTACACACACGGACCATATCTAGTTCAACTCTGCTTCTGAAACTGATACAAACCACAGGCCCACTAACATCCAATGTGTTTCACTTAAGAGCTAGAAACGTGTGAGCTTCGTGTAAAATATAGCTTCCTTGGAGCTGAAAAGTGACTGCGTTTACCTGAAACGAAGTCTCGCTTGTAGGAACACAGACCCTGGCATTTAACTCCGTTTCTGAAGGGAAACACACAGCACACTTCTCATCCATGAAACACACTCTGCTTTAGAGCAAGAAGCACGCTCTTTCTTTGTAGAGTCTCTAATAAGGCAGGAAACGTGAGAGTGCTCAGAACAAAAGAACTGTGTTTCCTACACACACGGACCATATCTAGTTCAACTCTGCTTCTGAAACTGATAAAAACCACAGGCCCTCTAACATCCAATGCGTTTCAGTTAAGAGCGAGAAACGTGTGAGCTTCGTGTACAATATAGCTTCGTTTGAGCTGAAAAGTGACTGCGTTTACCTGAAACGATGTCTCGCTTGTAGGAAGACACAGAGCCTGGCATTTAACTCCCTTTCTGAAGGGAAACACACAGCACAGTTCTCATCCATGAAACACACTCTGCTTTAGAGCAGGAAGCACGCTCTTGCTTTCTAGAGTCTCTAATGTGGCGCGAAACGTGAGAGTGCTCAGAACAAAAGAACTGTGTTTCCTACACACACGGATACATATCTAGTTCAACTCTGCTTCTGAAACTGATACAAACCACAGGCCCTCTAACATCCAATGCGTTTCAATTAAGAGCAAGAAACATGTGAGCTTCGTGTACAATATAGCTTCGTTTGAGCTGAAAAGTGACAGCGTTTACCTGAAACGAACTCTCGCTTGTAGGAAGACACAGAGCCTGGCATTTAACTCCATTTCTGAAGGGAAACACACAGCACATTTCTCATCCCTGAAACACACTCTGCTTTAGAGCAAGAAGCACGCTCTTGCTTTCTAGAGTCTCTAATAATACGGGAAACATGAGAGTGCTCAGAACAAAAAACTGTGTTTCCTACACACAAGGACCATATCTAGTTCAACTCTGCTTCTGAAACTGATACAAACCACAGGCCCTCTAACATCCAATGCGTTTCAGTTAAGAGCGAGAAACGTGAGAGCTTCGTGTGCAATACAGCTTCGTTTGAGCGGAAAAGTGACTGCGTTTACCTGAAACGAAGTCTCGCTTGTAGGAAGACACAGAGCGTGGCATTTAACTCCGTTTCTGAAGGGAAACACACAGCACACTTCTCATACATGAAACACACTCTGCTTCAGAGCAAGAAGCACACTCTTGCTTTCTAGAGTCTCTAATAAGGCGGGAAACGTGAGAGTGCTCAGAACAAAAGAACTGTGTTTCCTACACACACGGACCATATCTAGTTCAACTCTGCTTCTGAAACTGATACAAACCACAGGCCCACTAACATCCAATGTGTTTCAGTTAAGAGCTAGAAACGTGTGAGCTTCGTGTAAAATATAGCTTCGTTGGAGCTGAAAAGTGACTGCGTTTACCTGAAACGAAGTCTCGCTTGTAGGAAGACACAGAGCCTGGCATTTAACTCCGTTTCTGAAGGGAAACACACAGCACACTTTTCATCCATGAAACACACTCTGCTTTAGAGCAAGAAGCACGCTCTTGCTTTCTAGAGTCTCTAATAAGGTGGGAAACGTGAGAGTGCTCAGAACAAAAGAACTGTGTTTCCTACACACACGCATCATATCTAGTTCAACTCTGCTTCTGAAACTGATACAAACCACAGGCCCTCTAACATCCAATGTGTTTCAGTTAAGAGCGAGAAACGTGTGAGCTTCGTGTACAATATAGCTTCGTTTGAGCTGAAAAGTTACTGCGTTTACCTGAAACGAAGTCTCGCTTGTAGGAAGACACAGAGCCTGGCATTTAACTCCGTTTCTGAAGGGAAACACACAGCACACTTCTCATCCATGAAACACACTCTGCTTTAGAGCAAGAAGCACACTCTTGCTTTCTAGAATCTCTAATAAGACGGGAAACATGAGAGTGCTCAGAACAAAAGAACTGTGTTTCCTACACACAAGGACCATATCTAGTTCAACTCTGCTTCTGAAACTGATACAAACCACAGGCCCTCTAACATCCAATGCGTTTCAGTTAAGAGCGAGAAACGTGTGAGCTTCGTGTACAATATAGCTTCGTTTGAGCTGAAAAGTGACTGCGTTTACCTGAAACGATGTCTCACTTGTAGGAAGACACAGAGCCTGGCATTTAACTCCGTTTCTGAAGGGAAACACACAGCACAGTTCTCATCCATGAAACACACTCTGCTTTAGAGCAAGAAGCACGCTCTTGCTTTCTAGAGTCTCTAATGTGGCGGGAAACGTGAGTGTGCTCAGAACAAAAGAACTGTGTTTCCTACACACATGGACCATATCTAGTTCAACTCTGCTTCTGAAACTGATACAAACCACAGGCCCTCTAATATCCAGTGCGTTTCAGTTAAGAGCGAGACACGTGTGAGCTTCGTGTACAATATAGCTTCGTATGAGCTGAAAAGTGACTGTGTTTACCTGAAACAAAGTCTCGATGTAGGAAGACACAGAGCCTGGCATTTAACTCCGTTTCTGAAGAGAAATACACAGCACACTTCTCATCCATGAAACACACTCTGCTTTAGAGCAAGAAGCACGCTCTTGCTTTCTAGAGTGTCTAATAAGGCAGGAAACGTGAGAGTGCTCAGAACAAAAAACTGTGTTTCCTACACACACGGATACATATCTAGTTCAACTCTGCTTCTGAAACTGATACAAACCACAGGCCCTCTAACATCCAATGCGTTTCAATTAAGAGCGAGAAACATGTGAGCTTCGTGTACAATATAGCTTCGTTTGAGCTGAAAAGTGACAGCGTTTACCTGAAACGAAGTCTCGCTTGTAGGAAGACACAGAGCCTGGCATTTAACTCCATTTCTGAAGGGAAACACACAGCACATTTCTCTTCCATGAAACTCACTCTGCTTTAGAGCAAGAAGCACGCTCTTGCTTTCTAGAGTCTCTAATAATACGGGAAAAATGAGAGTGCTCAGAACAAAAAACTGTATTTCCTACACACAAGGACCATATCTAGTTCAACTCTGCTTCTGAAACTGATACAAACCACAGGCCCTCTAACATCCAATGTGTTTCATTTAAGAGCAAGAAACGTGTGAGCTTCGTGTACAATATAGCTTCGTTTGAGCTGAAAAGTGACTGCGTTTACCTGAAACGAAGTCTCGCTTGTTGAAGACACAGAGCGTGGCATTTAACTCCGTTTCTGAAGGGAAACACACAGCACACTTCTCATCCATGAAACACACTCTGCTTTAGAGCAAGAAGCACGCTCTTGCTTTCTAGAATCTCTAATAAGACGGGAAACATGAGAGTGCTCAGAACAAAAGAACTGTGTTTCCTACACACAAGGACCATATCTAGTTCAACTCTGCTTCTGAAACTGATACAAACCACAGGCCCTCTAACATCCAATGCGTTTCAGTTAAGAGCAAGAAACGTGTGAGCTTCGTGTACAATATAGCTTCGTTTGAGCTGAAAAGTGACTGCGTTTACCTGAAACGAAGTCTCGCTTGTAGGAAGACACAGAGCCTGGCATTTAACTCCGTTTCTGAAGGGAAACACACAGCACAGTTCTCATCCATGAAACACACTCTGCTTTAGAGCAAGAAGCACGCTCTTGCTTTCTACAGTCTCTAATAATACGGGAAACATGAGAGTGCTCAGAACAAAAAACTGTGTTTCCTACACACAAGGACCATATCTAGTTCAACTCTGCTTCTGAAACTGATACAAACCACAGGCCCTCTAACATCCAATGCGTTTCAGTTAAGAGCGAGAAACGTGAGAGCTTCGTGTGCAATACAGCTTCGTTTGAGCGGAAAAGTGACTGCGTTTACCTGAAACGAAGTCTCGCTTGTAGGAAGACACAGAGCGTGGCATTTAACTCCGTTTCTGAAGGGAAACACACAGCACACTTCTCATACATGAAACACACTCTGCTTCAGAGCAAGAAGCACACTCTTGCTTTCTAGAGTCTCTAATAAGGCGGGAAACGTGAGAGTGCTCAGAACAAAAGAACTGTGTTTCCTACACACACGGACCATATCTAGTTCAACTCTGCTTCTGAAACTGATACAAACCACAGGCCCACTAACATCCAATGTGTTTCAGTTAAGAGCTAGAAACGTGTGAGCTTCGTGTAAAATATAGCTTCGTTGGAGCTGAAAAGTGACTGCGTTTACCTGAAACGAAGTCTCGCTTGTAGGAAGACACAGAGCCTGGCATTTAACTCCGTTTCTGAAGGGAAACACACAGCACACTTTTCATCCATGAAACACACTCTGCTTTAGAGCAAGAAGCACGCTCTTGCTTTCTAGAGTCTCTAATAAGGTGGGAAACGTGAGAGTGCTCAGAACAAAAGAACTGTGTTTCCTACACACACGCACCATATCTAGTTCAACTCTGCTTCTGAAACTGATACAAACCACAGGCCCTCTAACATCCAATGTGTTTCAGTTAAGAGCGAGAAACGTGTGAGCTTCGTGTACAATATAGCTTCGTTTGAGCTGAAAATTGACTGCGTTTACCTGAAACGAAGTCTCGCTTGTAGGAAGACACAGAGCCTGGCATTTAACTCCGTTTCTGAAGGGAAACACACAGCACACTTCTCATCCATGAAACACACTCTGCTTTAGAGCAAGAAGCACGCTCTTGCTTTCTAGAGTCTCTAATGTGGCGGGAAACGTGAGTGTGCTCAGAACAAAAGAACTGTGTTTCCTACACACATGGACCATATCTAGTTCAACTCTGCTTCTGAAACTGATACAAACCACAGGCCCTCTAATATCCAGTGCGTTTCAGTTAAGAGCGAGACACGTGTGAGCTTCGTGTACAATATAGCTTCGTTTGAGCTGAAAAGTGACTGTGTTTACCTGAAACAAAGTCTCGATGTAGGAAGACACAGAGCCTGGCATTTAACTCCGTTTCTGAAGAGAAATACACAGCACACTTCTCATCCATGAAACACACTCTGCTTTAGAGCAAGAAGCACGCTCTTGCTTTCTAGAGTGTCTAATAAGGCAGGAAACGTGAGAGTGCTCAGAACAAAAGAACTGTGTTTCCTACACACACGGATACATATCTAGTTCAACTCTGCTTCTGAAACTGATACAAACCACAGGCCCTCTAACATCCAATGCGTTTCAATTAAGAGCGAGAAACATGTGAGCTTCGTGTACAATATAGCTTCGTTTGAGCTGAAAAGTGACAGCGTTTACCTGAAACGAAGTCTCGCTTGTAGGAAGACACAGAGCCTGGCATTTAACTCCATTTCTGAAGGGAAACACACAGCACATTTCTCATCCATGAAACACACTCTGCTTTAGAGCAAGAAGCACGCTCTTGCTTTATAGAATCTCTAATAAGACGGGAAACATGAGAGTGCTCAGAACAAAAAACTGTGTTTCCTACACACAAGGACCATATCTAGTTCAACTCTGCTTCTGAAACTGATACAAACCACAGGCCCTCTAACATCCAATGTGTTTCATTTAAGAGCAAGAAACGTGTGAGCTTCGTGTACAATATAGCTTCGTTTGAGCTGAAAAGTGACTGCGTTTACCTGAAACGAAGTCTCGCTTGTTGAAGACACAGAGCGTGGCATTTAACTCCGTTTCTGAAGGGAAACACACAGCACAGTTCTCATCCATGAAACACACTCTGCTTTAGAGCAAGAAGCACGCTCTTGCTTTCTAGAATCTCTAATAAGGTGGGAAACGTGAGAGTGCTCAGAACAAAAGAACTGTGTTTCCTACACACAAGGACCATATCTAGTTCAACTCTGCTTCTGAAACTGATACAAACCACAGGCCCTCTAACATCCAATGCGTTTCAGTTAAGAGCAAGAAACGTGTGAGCTTCGTGTACAATATAGCTTTGTTTGAGCTGAAAAGTGACTGTGTTTACCTGAAACAAAGTCTCGCCTGTAGGAAGACACAGAGCCTGGCATTTAACTCCGTTTCTGAAGAGAAACACACAGCACACTTCTCATCTATGAAACACACTCTGCTTTAGAGCAAGAAGCACGCTCTTGCTTTCTAGAGTGTCTAATAAGGCGGGAAACGTGAGAGTGCTCAGAACAAAAGAACTGTGTTTCCTACACACACGGATACATATCTAGTTCAACTCTGCTTCTGAAACTGATACAAACCACAGGCCCTCTAACATCCAATGCGTTTCAATTTAGAGCGAGAAACATGTGAGCTTCGTGTACAATATAGCTTCGTTTGAGCTGAAAAGTGTTAGCGTTTACCTGAAACGAAGTCTCGCTTGTAGGAAGACACAGAGCCTGGCATTTAACTCCATTTCTGAAGGGAAACACACAGCACATTTCTCATCCATGAAACACACTCTGCTTTAGAGCAAGAAGCACGCTCTTGCTTTCTAGAATCTCTAATAAGACGGGAAACATGAGAGTGCTCAGAACAAAAGAACTGTGTTTCCTACACACAAGGACCATATCTAGTTCAACTCTGCTTCTGAAACTGATACAAACCACAGGCCCTCTAACATCCAATGCGTTTCAGTTAAGAGCGAGAAACGTGTGAGCTTCGTGTACAATATAGCTTCGTTTGAGCTGAAAAGTGACTGTGTTTACCTGAAACGATGTCTCGCTTGTAGGAAGACACAGAGCCTGGCATTTAACTCCGTTTCTGAAGGGAAACACACAGCACAGTTCTCATCCATGAAACACACTCTGCTTTAGAGCAAGAAGCACGCTCTTGCTTTCTAGAGTCTCTAATGTGGCGGGAAACGTGAGTGTGCTCAGAAAAAAAGAACTGTGTTTCCTACCACATGGACCATATCTAGTTCAACTCTGCTTCTGAAACTGATACAAACCACAGGCCCTCTAATATCCAGTGCGTTTCAGTTAAGAGCGAGAAACGTGTGAGCTTCGTGTACAATATAGCTTCGTTTGAGCTGAAAAGTGACTGTGTTTACCTGAAACAAAGTCTCGATGTAGGAAGACACAGAGCCTGGCATTTAACTCCGTTTCTGAAGGGAAACACACAGCACACTTTTCATCCATGAAACACACTCTGCTTTAGAGCAAGAAGCACGCTCTTGCTTTCTAGACTGTCTAAAAAGGCGGGAAACGTGAGAGTGCTCAGAACAAAAGAACTGTGTTTCCTACACACACGGATACATATCTAGTTCAACTCTGCTTCTGAAACTGATACAAACCACAGGCCCTCTAACATCCAATGCGTTTCAATTAAGAGCGAGAAACATGTGAGCTTCGTGTACAATATAGCTTCGTTTGAGCTGAAAAGTGACAGCGTTTACCTGAAACGAAGTCTCGCTTGTAGGAAGACACAGAGCCTGGCATTTAACTCCATTTCTGAAGGGAAACACACAGCACATTTCTCATCCATGAAACACACTCTGCTTTAGAGCAAGAAGCACGCTCTTGCTTTCTAGAGTCTCTAATAATACGGGAAACATGAGAGTGCTCAGAACAAAAAACTGTGTTTCCTATACACAAGGACCATATCTAGTTCAACTCTGCTTCTGAAACTGATACAAACCACAGGCCCTCTAACATCCAATGCGTTTCAGTTAAGAGCTAGAAACGTTTGAGCTTCGTGTACAATATAGCTTCGTTTGAGCTGAAAAGTGACTGCGTTTACCTGAAACGAAGTCTCGCTTGTAGGAAGACACAGAGCCTGGCATTTAACTCCATTTCTGAAGGGAAACACACAGCACAGTTCTCATCCATGAAACACACTCTGCTTTAGAGCAAGAAGCACGCTCTTGCTTTCTAGAGTCTCTAATAAGGCGGGAAACGTGAGAGTGCTCAGAACAAAAGAACTGTGTTTCCTACAAAAACGGACCATATCTTGTTCAACTCTGCTTCTGAAACTGATACAAACCACAGGCCCTCTAACATCCAATGTGTTTCAGTTAAGAGCGAGAAACGTGTGAGCTTCGTGTACAATATAGCTTCGTTTGAGCGGAAAAGTGACTGCGTTTACATGAAACGAAGTCTCGCTTGTAGGAAGACACAGAGCCTGGCATTTAACTCCGTTTCTGAAGGGAAACACACAGCACACTTCTCATCCATGATACACACTCTGCTTTAGAGCAAGAAGCACGCTCTTGCTTTCTAGAGTCTCTAATAAGGCGGGAAACGTGAGAGTGCTCAGAACAAAAGAACTGTGTTTCCTACACACACGGATACATATCTAGTTCAACTCTGCTTCTGAAACTGATACAAACCACAGGCCCTCTAACATCCAATGCGTTTCAATTTAGAGCGAGAAACATGTGAGCTTCGTGTACAATATAGCTTCGTTTGAGCTGAAAAGTGACAGCGTTTACCTGAAACGAAGTCTCGCTTGTAGGAAGACACAGAGCCTGGCATTTAACTCCATTTCTGAAGGGAAACACACAGCACATTTCTCATCCATGAAACACACTCTGCTTTAGAGCAAGAAGCACGCTCTTGCTTTCTAGAATCTCTAATAATACGGGAAACATGAGAGTGCTCAGAACAAAAAACTGTGTTTCCTATACACAAGGACCATATCTAGTTCAACTCTGCTTCTGAAACTGATACAAACCACAGGCCCTCTAACATCCAATGCGTTTCAGTTAAGAGCTAGAAACGTTTGAGCTTCGTGTACAATATAGCTTCGTTTGAGCTGAAAAGTGACTGCGTTTACCTGAAACGAAGTCTCGCTTGTAGGAAGACACAGAGCCTGGCATTTAACTCCATTTCTGAAGGGAAACACACAGCACACTTCTCATCCATGAAACACACTCTGCTTTAGAGCAAGAAGCACGCTCTTGCTTTCTAGAGTCTCTAATAAGGCGGGAAACGTGAGAGTGCTCAGAACAAAAGAACTGTGTTTCCTACAAAAACGGACCATATCTTGTTCAACTCTGCTTCTGAAACTGATACAAACCACAGGCCCTCTAACATCCAATGTGTTTCAGTTAAGAGCGAGAAACGTGTGAGCTTCGTGTACAATACAGCTTCGTTTGAGCGGAAAAGTGACTGCGTTTACCTGAAACGAAGTCTCGCTTGTAGGAAGACACAGAGCCTGGCATTTAACTCCGTTTCTGAAGGGAAACACACAGCACAGTTCTCATCCATGAAACACACTCTGCTTTAGAGCAAGAAGCACGCTCTTGCTTTCTAGAGGCTCTAATAAGGCGGGAAACGTGAGAGTGCTCAGAATAAAAGAACTGTGTTTCCTATACACAAGGACCATATCTAGTTCAACTCTGCTTCTGAAACTGATACAAAACACAGGCCCTCTAACATCCAATGCGTTTCAGTTAAGAGCTAGAAACGTTTGAGCTTCGTGTACAATATAGCTTCGTTTGAGCTGAAAAGTGACTGCGTTTACCTGAAACGAAGTCTCGCTTGTAGGAAGACACAGAGCCTGGCATTTAACTCCATTTCTGAAGGGAAACACACAGCACAGTTCTCATCCATGAAACACACTCTGCTTTAGAGCAAGAAGCACGCTCTTGCTTTCTAGAGTCTCTAATAAGGCGGGAAACGTGAGAGTGCAAAGAACAAAAGAACTGTGTTTCCTACACACACGGACCATATCTTGTTCAACTCTGCTTCTGAAACTGATACAAACCACAGGCCCTCTAACATCCAATGCGTTTCAGGTAAGAGCGAGAAACGTGTGAGCTTCGTGTACAATATAGCTTCGTTTGAGCTGAAAAGTGACGGCGTTTACCTGAAACGAAGTCTCGCTTGTAGGAAGACACAGAGCCTGGCATTTAACTCCGTTTCTGAAGGGAAACACACAGCACAGTTCTCATACATGAAACACACTCTGCTTCAGAGCAAGAAGCACACTCTTGCTTTCTAGAGTCTCTAATAAGGCGGGAAACGTGAGAGTGCTCAGAACAAAAGAACTGTGTTTCCTACACACACGGACCATATCTAGTTCAACTCTGCTTCTGAAACTGATACAAACCACAGGCCCACTAACATCCAATGTGTTTCAGTTTAGAGCTAGAAACGTGTGAGCTTCGTGTAAAATATAGCTTCGTTGGAGCTGAAAAGTGACTGCGTTTACCTGAAACGAAGTCTGGCTTGTAGGAACACAGAGCCTGGCATTTAACTCCGTTTCTGAAGGGAAACACACAGCACACTTCTCATCCATGAAACACACTCTGCTTTAGAGCAAGAAGCACGCTCTTGCTTTCTACAGTCTCTAATAATACGGGAAACATGAGAGTGCTCAGAACAAAAAACTGTGTTTCCTACACACAAGGACCATATCTAGTTCAACTCTGCTTCTGAAACTGATACAAACCACAGGCCCTCTAACATCCAATGCGTTTCAGTTAAGAGCGAGAAACGTGAGAGCTTCGTGTGCAATACAGCTTCGTTTGAGCGGAAAAGTGACTGCGTTTACCTGAAACGAAGTCTCGCTTGTAGGAAGACACAGAGCGTGGCATTTAACTCCGTTTCTGAAGGGAAACACACAGCACACTTCTCATACATGAAACACACTCTGCTTCAGAGCAAGAAGCACACTCTTGCTTTCTAGAGTCTCTAATAAGGCGGGAAACGTGAGAGTGCTCTGAACAAAAGAACTGTGTTTCCTACACACACGGACCATATCTAGTTCAACTCTGCTTCTGAAACTGATACAAACCACAGGCCCACTAACATCCAATGTGTTTCAGTTAAGAGCTAGAAACGTGTGAGCTTCGTGTAAAATATAGCTTCGTTGGAGCTGAAAAGTGACTGCGTTTACCTGAAACGAAGTCTCGCTTGTAGGAAGACACAGAGCCTGGCATTTAACTCCGTTTCTGAAGGGAAACACACAGCACACTTTTCATCCATGAAACACACTCTGCTTTAGAGCAAGAAGCACGCTCTTGCTTTCTAGAGTCTCTAATAAGGTGGGAAACGTGAGAGTGCTCAGAACAAAAGAACTGTGTTTCCTACACACACGCACCATATCTAGTTCAACTCTGCTTCTGAAACTGATACAAACCACAGGCCCTCTAACATCCAATGTGTTTCAGTTAAGAGCGAGAAACGTGTGAGCTTCGTGTACAATATAGCTTCGTTTGAGCTGAAAAGTGACTGCGTTTACCTGAAACGAAGTCTCGCTTGTAGGAAGACACAGAGCCTGGCATTTAACTCCGTTTCTGAAGGGAAACACACAGCACACTTCTCATCCATGAAACACACTCTGCTTTAGAGCAAGAAGCACGCTCTTGCTTTCTAGAGTCTCTAATGTGGCGGGAAACGTGAGTGTGCTCAGAACAAAAGAACTGTGTTTCCTACACACATGGACCATATCTAGTTCAACTCTGCTTCTGAAACTGATACAAACCACAGGCCCTCTAATATCCAGTGCGTTTCAGTTAAGAGCGAGACACGTGTGAGCTTCGTGTACAATATAGCTTCGTTTGAGCTGAAAAGTGACTGTGTTTACCTGAAACAAAGTCTCGATGTAGGAAGACACAGAGCCTGGCATTTAACTCCGTTTCTGAAGAGAAATACACAGCACACTTCTCATCCATGAAACACACTCTGCTTTAGAGCAAGAAGCACGCTCTTGCTTTCTAGAGTGTCTAATAAGGCAGGAAACGTGAGAGTGCTCAGAACAAAAGAACTGTGTTTCCTACACACACGGATACATATCTAGTTCAACTCTGCTTCTGAAACTGATACAAACCACAGGCCCTCTAACATCCAATGCGTTTCAATTAAGAGCGAGAAACATGTGAGCTTCGTGTACAATATAGCTTCGTTTGAGCTGAAAAGTGACAGCGTTTACCTGAAACGAAGTCTCGCTTGTAGGAAGACACAGAGCCTGGCATTTAACTCCATTTCTGAAGGGAAACACACAGCACATTTCTCATCCATGAAACACACTCTGCTTTAGAGCAAGAAGCACGCTCTTGCTTTCTAGAATCTCTAATAAGACGGGAAACATGAGAGTGCTCAGAACAAAAAACTGTGTTTCCTACACACAAGGACCATATCTAGTTCAACTCTGCTTCTGAAACTGATACAAACCACAGGCCCTCTAACATCCAATGTGTTTCATTTAAGAGCAAGAAACGTGTGAGCTTCGTGTACAATATAGCTTCGTTTGAGCTGAAAAGTGACTGCGTTTACCTGAAACGAAGTCTCGCTTGTTGAAGACACAGAGCGTGGCATTTAACTCCGTTTCTGAAGGGAAACACACAGCACAGTTCTCATCCATGAAACACACTCTGCTTTAGAGCAAGAAGCACGCTCTTGCTTTCTAGAATCTCTAATAAGGTGGGAAACGTGAGAGTGCTCAGAACAAAAGAACTGTGTTTCCTACACACAAGGACCATATCTAGTTCAACTCTGCTTCTGAAACTGATACAAACCACAGGCCCTCTAACATCCAATGCGTTTCAGTTAAGAGCAAGAAACGTGTGAGCTTCGAGTACAATATAGCTTTGTTTGAGCTGAAAAGTGACTGTGTTTACCTGAAACAAAGTCTCGCCTGTAGGAAGACACAGAGCCTGGCATTTAACTCCGTTTCTGAAGAGAAACACACAGCACACTTCTCATCTATGAAACACACTCTGCTTTAGAGCAAGAAGCACGCTCTTGCTTTCTAGAGTGTCTAATAAGGCGGGAAACGTGAGAGTGCTCAGAACAAAAGAACTGTGTTTCCTACACACACGGATACATATCTAGTTCAACTCTGCTTCTGAAACTGATACAAACCACAGGCCCTCTAACATCCAATGCGTTTCAATTTAGAGCGAGAAACATGTGAGCTTCGTGTACAATATAGCTTCGTTTGAGCTGAAAAGTGTTAGCGTTTACCTGAAACGAAGTCTCGCTTGTAGGAAGACACAGAGCCTGGCATTTAACTCCATTTCTGAAGGGAAACACACAGCACATTTCTCATCCATGAAACACACTCTGCTTTAGAGCAAGAAGCACGCTCTTGCTTTCTAGAATCTCTAATAAGACGGGAAACATGAGAGTGCTCAGAACAAAAGAACTGTGTTTCCTACACACAAGGACCATATCTAGTTCAACTCTGCTTCTGAAACTGATACAAACCACAGGCCCTCTAACATCCAATGCGTTTCAGTTAAGAGCGAGAAACGTGTGAGCTTCGTGTACAATATAGCTTCGTTTGAGCTGAAAAGTGACTGCGTTTACCTGAAACGATGTCTCGCTTGTAGGAAGACACAGAGCCTGGCATTTAACTCCGTTTCTGAAGGGAAACACACAGCACAGTTCTCATCCATGAAACACACTCTGCTTTAGAGCAAGAAGCACGCTCTTGCTTTCTAGAGTCTCTAATGTGGCGGGAAACGTGAGTGTGCTCAGAAAAAAAGAACTGTGTTTCCTACCACATGGACCATATCTAGTTCAACTCTGCTTCTGAAACTGATACAAACCACAGGCCCTCTAATATCCAGTGCGTTTCAGTTAAGAGCGAGAAACGTGTGAGCTTCGTGTACAATATAGCTTCGTTTGAGCTGAAAAGTGACTGTGTTTACCTGAAACAAAGTCTCGATGTAGGAAGACACAGAGCCTGGCATTTAACTCCGTTTCTGAAGGGAAACACACAGCACACTTTTCATCCATGAAACACACTCTGCTTTAGAGCAAGAAGCACGCTCTTGCTTTCTAGACTGTCTAAAAAGGCGGGAAACGTGAGAGTGCTCAGAACAAAAGAACTGTGTTTCCTACACACACGGATACATATCTAGTTCAACTCTGCTTCTGAAACTGATACAAACCACAGGCCCTCTAACATCCAATGCGTTTCAATTAAGAGCGAGAAACATGTGAGCTTCGTGTACAATATAGCTTCGTTTGAGCTGAAAAGTGACAGCGTTTACCTGAAACGAAGTCTCGCTTGTAGGAAGACACAGAGCCTGGCATTTAACTCCATTTCTGAAGGGAAACACACAGCACATTTCTCATCCATGAAACACACTCTGCTTTAGAGCAAGAAGCACGCTCTTGCTTTCTAGAGTCTCTAATAATACGGGAAACATGAGAGTGCTCAGAACAAAAAACTGTGTTTCCTATACACAAGGACCATATCTAGTTCAACTCTGCTTCTGAAACTGATACAAACCACAGGCCCTCTAACATCCAATGCGTTTCAGTTAAGAGCTAGAAACGTTTGAGCTTCGTGTACAATATAGCTTCGTTTGAGCTGAAAAGTGACTGCGTTTACCTGAAACGAAGTCTCGCTTGTAGGAAGACACAGAGCCTGGCATTTAACTCCATTTCTGAAGGGAAACACACAGCACAGTTCTCATCCATGAAACACACTCTGCTTTAGAGCAAGAAGCACGCTCTTGCTTTCTAGAGTCTCTAATAAGGCGGGAAACGTGAGAGTGCTCAGAACAAAAGAACTGTGTTTCCTACAAAAACGGACCATATCTTGTTCAACTCTGCTTCTGAAACTGATACAAACCACAGGCCCTCTAACATCCAATGTGTTTCAGTTAAGAGCGAGAAACGTGTGAGCTTCGTGTACAATATAGCTTCGTTTGAGCGGAAAAGTGACTGCGTTTACATGAAACGAAGTCTCGCTTGTAGGAAGACACAGAGCCTGGCATTTAACTCCTTTTCTGAAGGGAAACACACAGCACACTTCTCATCCATGAAACACACTCTGCTTTAGAGCAAGAAGCACGCTCTTGCTTTCTAGAGTCTCTAATAAGGCGGGAAACGTGAGAGTGCTCAGAACAAAAGAACTGTGTTTCCTACACACACGGATACATATCTAGTTCAACTCTGCTTCTGAAACTGATACAAACCACAGGCCCTCTAACATCCAATGCGTTTCAATTTAGAGCGAGAAACATGTGAGCTTCGTGTACAATATAGCTTCGTTTGAGCTGAAAAGTGTTAGCGTTTACCTGAAACGAAGTCTCGCTTGTAGGAAGACACAGAGCCTGGCATTTAACTCCGTTTCTGAAGGGAAACACACAGCACAGTTCTCATCCATGAAACACACTCTGCTTTAGAGCAAGAAGCACGCTCTTGCTTTCTAGAGGCTCTAATAAGGCGGGAAACGTGAGAGTGCTCAGAATAAAAGAACTGTGTTTCCTATACACAAGGACCATATCTAGTTCAACTCTGCTTCTGAAACTGATACAAAACACAGGCCCTCTAACATCCAATGCGTTTCAGTTAAGAGCTAGAAACGTTTGAGCTTCGTGTACAATATAGCTTCGTTTGAGCTGAAAAGTGACTGCGTTTACCTGAAACGAAGTCTCGCTTGTAGGAAGACACAGAGCCTGGCATTTAACTCCATTTCTGAAGGGAAACACACAGCACAGTTCTCATCCATGAAACACACTCTGCTTTAGAGCAAGAAGCACGCTCTTGCTTTCTAGAGTCTCTAATAAGGCGGGAAACGTGAGAGTGCAAAGAACAAAAGAACTGTGTTTCCTACACACACGGACCATATCTTGTTCAACTCTGCTTCTGAAACTGATACAAACCACAGGCCCTCTAACATCCAATGCGTTTCAGGTAAGAGCGAGAAACGTGTGAGCTTCGTGTACAATATAGCTTCGTTTGAGCTGAAAAGTGACGGCGTTTACCTGAAACGAAGTCTCGCTTGTAGGAAGACACAGAGCCTGGCATTTAACTCCGTTTCTGAAGGGAAACACACAGCACAGTTCTCATACATGAAACACACTCTGCTTCAGAGCAAGAAGCACACTCTTGCTTTCTAGAGTCTCTAATAAGGCGGGAAACGTGAGAGTGCTCAGAACAAAAGAACTGTGTTTCCTACACACACGGACCATATCTAGTTCAACTCTGCTTCTGAAACTGATACAAACCACAGGCCCACTAACATCCAATGTGTTTCAGTTTAGAGCTAGAAACGTGTGAGCTTCGTGTAAAATATAGCTTCGTTGGAGCTGAAAAGTGACTGCGTTTACCTGAAACGAAGTCTGGCTTGTAGGAACACAGAGCCTGGCATTTAACTCCGTTTCTGAAGGGAAACACACAGCACACTTCTCATCCATGAAACACACTCTGCTTTAGAGCAAGAAGCACGCTCTTGCTTTCTACAGTCTCTAATAATACGGGAAACATGAGAGTGCTCAGAACAAAAAACTGTGTTTCCTACACACAAGGACCATATCTAGTTCAACTCTGCTTCTGAAACTGATACAAACCACAGGCCCTCTAACATCCAATGCGTTTCAGTTAAGAGCGAGAAACGTGAGAGCTTCGTGTGCAATACAGCTTCGTTTGAGCGGAAAAGTGACTGCGTTTACCTGAAACGAAGTCTCGCTTGTAGGAAGACACAGAGCGTGGCATTTAACTCCGTTTCTGAAGGGAAACACACAGCACACTTCTCATACATGAAACACACTCTGCTTCAGAGCAAGAAGCACACTCTTGCTTTCTAGAGTCTCTAATAAGGCGGGAAACGTGAGAGTGCTCTGAACAAAAGAACTGTGTTTCCTACACACACGGACCATATCTAGTTCAACTCTGCTTCTGAAACTGATACAAACCACAGGCCCACTAACATCCAATGTGTTTCAGTTAAGAGCTAGAAACGTGTGAGCTTCGTGTAAAATATAGCTTCGTTGGAGCTGAAAAGTGACTGCGTTTACCTGAAACGAAGTCTCGCTTGTAGGAAGACACAGAGCCTGGCATTTAACTCCGTTTCTGAAGGGAAACACACAGCACACTTTTCATCCATGATACACACTCTGCTTTAGAGCAAGAAGCACGCTCTTGCTTTCTAGAGTCTCTAATAAGGTGGGAAACGTGAGAGTGCTCAGAACAAAAGAACTGTGTTTCCTACACACACGCACCATATCTAGTTCAACTCTGCTTCTGAAACTGATACAAACCACAGGCCCTCTAACATCCAATGTGTTTCAGTTAAGAGCGAGAAACGTGTGAGCTTCGTGTACAATATAGCTTCGTTTGAGCTGAAAAGTGACTGCGTTTACCTGAAACGAAGTCTCGCTTGTAGGAAGACACAGAGCCTGGCATTTAACTCCGTTTCTGAAGGGAAACACACAGCACACTTCTCATCCATGAAACACACTCTGCTTTAGAGCAAGAAGCACGCTCTTGCTTTCTAGAGTCTCTAATGTGGCGGGAAACGTGAGTGTGCTCAGAACAAAAGAACTGTGTTTCCTACACACATGGACCATATCTAGTTCAACTCTGCTTCTGAAACTGATACAAACCACAGGCCCTCTAATATCCAGTGCGTTTCAGTTAAGAGCGAGACACGTGTGAGCTTCGTGTACAATATAGCTTCGTTTGAGCTGAAAAGTGACTGTGTTTACCTGAAACAAAGTCTCGATGTAGGAAGACACAGAGCCTGGCATTTAACTCCGTTTCTGAAGAGAAATACACAGCACACTTCTCATCCATGAAACACACTCTGCTTTAGAGCAAGAAGCACGCTCTTGCTTTCTAGAGTGTCTAATAAGGCAGGAAACGTGAGAGTGCTCAGAACAAAAGAACTGTGTTTCCTACACACACGGATACATATCTAGTTCAACTCTGCTTCTGAAACTGATACAAACCACAGGCCCTCTAACATCCAATGCGTTTCAATTAAGAGCGAGAAACATGTGAGCTTCGTGTACAATATAGCTTCGTTTGAGCTGAAAAGTGACAGCGTTTACCTGAAACGAAGTCTCGCTTGTAGGAAGACACAGAGCCTGGCATTTAACTCCATTTCTGAAGGGAAACACACAGCACATTTCTCATCCATGAAACACACTCTGCTTTAGAGCAAGAAGCACGCTCTTGCTTTCTAGAATCTCTAATAAGACGGGAAACATGAGAGTGCTCAGAACAAAAAACTGTGTTTCCTACACACAAGGACCATATCTAGTTCAACTCTGCTTCTGAAACTGATACAAACCACAGGCCCTCTAACATCCAATGTGTTTCATTTAAGAGCAAGAAACGTGTGAGCTTCGTGTACAATATAGCTTCGTTTGAGCTGAAAAGTGACTGCGTTTACCTGAAACGAAGTCTCGCTTGTTGAAGACACAGAGCGTGGCATTTAACTCCGTTTCTGAAGGGAAACACACAGCACAGTTCTCATCCATGAAACACACTCTGCTTTAGAGCAAGAAGCACGCTCTTGCTTTCTAGAATCTCTAATAAGGTGGGAAACGTGAGAGTGCTCAGAACAAAAGAACTGTGTTTCCTACACACAAGGACCATATCTAGTTCAACTCTGCTTCTGAAACTGATACAAACCACAGGCCCTCTAACATCCAATGCGTTTCAGTTAAGAGCAAGAAACGTGTGAGCTTCGAGTACAATATAGCTTTGTTTGAGCTGAAAAGTGACTGTGTTTACCTGAAACAAAGTCTCGCCTGTAGGAAGACACAGAGCCTGGCATTTAACTCCGTTTCTGAAGAGAAACACACAGCACACTTCTCATCTATGAAACACACTCTGCTTTAGAGCAAGAAGCACGCTCTTGCTTTCTAGAGTGTCTAATAAGGCGGGAAACGTGAGAGTGCTCAGAACAAAAGAACTGTGTTTCCTACACACACGGATACATATCTAGTTCAACTCTGCTTCTGAAACTGATACAAACCACAGGCCCTCTAACATCCAATGCGTTTCAATTTAGAGCGAGAAACATGTGAGCTTCGTGTACAATATAGCTTCGTTTGAGCTGAAAAGTGTTAGCGTTTACCTGAAACGAAGTCTCGCTTGTAGGAAGACACAGAGCCTGGCATTTAACTCCATTTCTGAAGGGAAACACACAGCACATTTCTCATCCATGAAACACACTCTGCTTTAGAGCAAGAAGCACGCTCTTGCTTTCTAGAATCTCTAATAAGACGGGAAACATGAGAGTGCTCAGAACAAAAGAACTGTGTTTCCTACACACAAGGACCATATCTAGTTCAACTCTGCTTCTGAAACTGATACAAACCACAGGCCCTCTAACATCCAATGCGTTTCAGTTAAGAGCGAGAAACGTGTGAGCTTCGTGTACAATATAGCTTCGTTTGAGCTGAAAAGTGACTGCGTTTACCTGAAACGATGTCTCGCTTGTAGGAAGACACAGAGCCTGGCATTTAACTCCGTTTCTGAAGGGAAACACACAGCACAGTTCTCATCCATGAAACACACTCTGCTTTAGAGCAAGAAGCACGCTCTTGCTTTCTAGAGTCTCTAATGTGGCGGGAAACGTGAGTGTGCTCAGAAAAAAAGAACTGTGTTTCCTACCACATGGACCATATCTAGTTCAACTCTGCTTCTGAAACTGATACAAACCACAGGCCCTCTAATATCCAGTGCGTTTCAGTTAAGAGCGAGAAACGTGTGAGCTTCGTGTACAATATAGCTTCGTTTGAGCTGAAAAGTGACTGTGTTTACCTGAAACAAAGTCTCGATGTAGGAAGACACAGAGCCTGGCATTTAACTCCGTTTCTGAAGGGAAACACACAGCACACTTTTCATCCATGAAACACACTCTGCTTTAGAGCAAGAAGCACGCTCTTGCTTTCTAGACTGTCTAAAAAGGCGGGAAACGTGAGAGTGCTCAGAACAAAAGAACTGTGTTTCCTACACACACGGATACATATCTAGTTCAACTCTGCTTCTGAAACTGATACAAACCACAGGCCCTCTAACATCCAATGCGTTTCAATTAAGAGCGAGAAACATGTGAGCTTCGTGTACAATATAGCTTCGTTTGAGCTGAAAAGTGACAGCGTTTACCTGAAACGAAGTCTCGCTTGTAGGAAGACACAGAGCCTGGCATTTAACTCCATTTCTGAAGGGAAACACACAGCACATTTCTCATCCATGAAACACACTCTGCTTTAGAGCAAGAAGCACGCTCTTGCTTTCTAGAGTCTCTAATAATACGGGAAACATGAGAGTGCTCAGAACAAAAAACTGTGTTTCCTATACACAAGGACCATATCTAGTTCAACTCTGCTTCTGAAACTGATACAAACCACAGGCCCTCTAACATCCAATGCGTTTCAGTTAAGAGCTAGAAACGTTTGAGCTTCGTGTACAATATAGCTTCGTTTGAGCTGAAAAGTGACTGCGTTTACCTGAAACGAAGTCTCGCTTGTAGGAAGACACAGAGCCTGGCATTTAACTCCATTTCTGAAGGGAAACACACAGCACAGTTCTCATCCATGAAACACACTCTGCTTTAGAGCAAGAAGCACGCTCTTGCTTTCTAGAGTCTCTAATAAGGCGGGAAACGTGAGAGTGCTCAGAACAAAAGAACTGTGTTTCCTACAAAAACGGACCATATCTTGTTCAACTCTGCTTCTGAAACTGATACAAACCACAGGCCCTCTAACATCCAATGTGTTTCAGTTAAGAGCGAGAAACGTGTGAGCTTCGTGTACAATATAGCTTCGTTTGAGCGGAAAAGTGACTGCGTTTACATGAAACGAAGTCTCGCTTGTAGGAAGACACAGAGCCTGGCATTTAACTCCTTTTCTGAAGGGAAACACACAGCACACTTCTCATCCATGAAACACACTCTGCTTTAGAGCAAGAAGCACGCTCTTGCTTTCTAGAGTCTCTAATAAGGCGGGAAACGTGAGAGTGCTCAGAACAAAAGAACTGTGTTTCCTACACACACGGATACATATCTAGTTCAACTCTGCTTCTGAAACTGATACAAACCACAGGCCCTCTAACATCCAATGCGTTTCAATTTAGAGCGAGAAACATGTGAGCTTCGTGTACAATATAGCTTCGTTTGAGCTGAAAAGTGTTAGCGTTTACCTGAAACGAAGTCTCGCTTGTAGGAAGACACAGAGCCTGGCATTTAACTCCATTTCTGAAGGGAAACACACAGCACATTTCTCATCCATGAAACACACTCTGCTTTAGAGCAAGAAGCACGCTCTTGCTTTCTAGAATCTCTAATAATACGGGAAACATGAGAGTGCTCAGAACAAAAAACTGTGTTTCCTATACACAAGGACCATATCTAGTTCAACTCTGCTTCTGAAACTGATACAAACCACAGGCCCTCTAACATCCAATGCGTTTCAGTTAAGAGCTAGAAACGTTTGAGCTTCGTGTACAATATAGCTTCGTTTGAGCTGAAAAGTGACTGCGTTTACCTGAAACGAAGTCTCGCTTGTAGGAAGACACAGAGCCTGGCATTTAACTCCATTTCTGAAGGGAAACACACAGCACACTTCTCATCCATGAAACACACTCTGCTTTAGAGCAAGAAGCACGCTCTTGCTTTCTAGAGTCTCTAATAAGGCGGGAAACGTGAGAGTGCTCAGAACAAAAGAACTGTGTTTCCTACAAAAACGGACCATATCTTGTTCAACTCTGCTTCTGAAACTGATACAAACCACAGGCCCTCTAACATCCAATGTGTTTCAGTTAAGAGCGAGAAACGTGTGAGCTTCGTGTACAATACAGCTTCGTTTGAGCGGAAAAGTGACTGCGTTTACCTGAAACGAAGTCTCGCTTGTAGGAAGACACAGAGCCTGGCATTTAACTCCGTTTCTGAAGGGAAACACACAGCACACTTCTCATCCATGAAACACACTCTGCTTTAGAGCAAGAAGCACGCTCTTGCTTTCTAGAGTCTCTAATAAGGCGGGAAACGTGAGAGTGCTCAGAACAAAAGAACTGTGTTTCCTACACACACGGATACATATCTAGTTCAACTCTGCTTCTGAAACTGATACAAACCACAGGCCCTCTAACATCCAATGCGTTTCAATTTAGAGCGAGAAACATGTGAGCTTCGTGTACAGTATAGCTTCGTTTGAGCTGAAAAGTGTTAGCGTTTACCTGAAACGAAGTCTCGCTTGTAGGAAGACACAGAGCCTGGCATTTAACTCCATTTCTGAAGGGAAACACACAGCACATTTCTCATCCATGAAACACACTCTGCTTTAGAGCAAGAAGCACGCTCTTGCTTTCTAGAATCTCTAATAAGACGGGAAACATGAGAGTGCTCAGAACAAAAGAACTGTGTTTCCTACACACAAGGACCATATCTAGTTCAACTCTGCTTCTGAAACTGATACAAACCACAGGCCCTCTAACATCCAATGCGTTTCAGTTAAGAGCGAGAAACGTGTGAGCTTCGTGTACAATATAGCTTCGTTTGAGCTGAAAAGTGACTGCGTTTACCTGAAACGATGTCTCGCTTGTAGGAAGACACAGAGCCTGGCATTTAACTCCGTTTCTGAAGGGAAACACACAGCACAGTTCTCATCCATGAAACACACTCTGCTTTAGAGCAAGAAGCACGCTCTTGCTTTCTAGAGTCTCTAATGTGGCGGGAAACGTGAGTGTGCTCAGAAAAAAAGAACTGTGTTTCCTACACACATGGACCATATCTAGTTCAACTCTGCTTCTGAAACTGATACAAACCACAGGCCCTCTAATATCCAGTGCGTTTCAGTTAAGAGCGAGAAACGTGTGAGCTTCGTGTACAATATAGCTTCGTTTGAGCTGAAAAGTGACTGTGTTTACCTGAAACAAAGTCTCGATGTAGGAAGACACAGAGCCTGGCATTTAACTCCGTTTCTGAAGAGAAACACACAGCACACTTCTCATCCATGAAACACACTCTGCTTTAGAGCAAGAAGCACGCTCTTGCTTTCTAGAGTGTCTAAAAAGGCGGGAAACGTGAGAGTGCTCAGAACAAAAGAACTGTGTTTCCTACACACACGGATACATATCTAGTTCAACTCTGCTTCTGAAACTGATACAAACCACAGGCCCTCTAACATCCAATGCGTTTCAATTAAGAGCGAGAAACATGTGAGCTTCGTGTACAATATAGCTTCGTTTGAGCTGAAAAGTGACAGCATTTACCTGAAACGAAGTCTCGCTTGTAGGAAGACACAGAGCCTGGCATTTAACTCCATTTCTGAAGGGAAACACACAGCACATTTCTCATCCATGAAACACACTCTGCTTTAGAGCAAGAAGCACGCTCTTGCTTTCTATAGTCTCTAATAATACGGGAAACATGAGAGTGCTCAGAACAAAAAACTGTGTTTCCTATACACAAGGACCATATCTAGTTCAACTCTGCTTCTGAAACTGATACAAAACACAGGCCCTCTAACATCCAATGCGTTTCAGTTAAGAGCTAGAAACGTTTGAGCTTCGTGTACAATATAGCTTCGTTTGAGCTGAAAAGTGACTGCGTTTACCTGAAACGAAGTCTCGCTTGTAGGAAGACACAGAGCCTGGCATTTAACTCCATTTCTGAAGGGAAACACACAGCACAGTTCTCATCCATGAAACACACTCTGCTTTAGAGCAAGAAGCACGCTCTTGCTTTCTAGAGTCTCTAATAAGGCGGGAAACGTGAGAGTGCAAAGAACAAAAGAACTGTGTTTCCTACACACACGGACCATATCTTGTTCAACTCTGCTTCTGAAACTGATACAAACCACAGGCCCTCTAACATCCAATGCGTTTCAGGTAAGAGCGAGAAACGTGTGAGCTTCGTGTACAATATAGCTTCGTTTGAGCTGAAAAGTGACGGCGTTTACCTGAAACGAAGTCTCGCTTGTAGGAAGACACAGAGCCTGGCATTTAACTCCGTTTCTGAAGGGAAACACACAGCACAGTTCTCATACATGAAACACACTCTGCTTCAGAGCAAGAAGCACACTCTTGCTTTCTAGAGTCTCTAATAAGGCGGGAAACGTGAGAGTGCTCAGAACAAAAGAACTGTGTTTCCTACACACACGGACCATATCTAGTTCAACTCTGCTTCTGAAACTGATACAAACCACAGGCCCACTAACATCCAATGTGTTTCAGTTTAGAGCTAGAAACGTGTGAGCTTCGTGTAAAATATAGCTTCGTTGGAGCTGAAAAGTGACTGCGTTTACCTGAAACGAAGTCTGGCTTGTAGGAACACAGAGCCTGGCATTTAACTCCGTTTCTGAAGGGAAACACACAGCACACTTCTCATCCATGAAACACACTCTGCTTTAGAGCAAGAAGCACGCTCTTTCTTTGTAGAGTCTCTAATAAGGCAGGAAACGTGAGAGTGCTCAGAACAAAAGAACTGTGTTTCCTACACACACGGACCATATCTAGTTCAACTCTGCTTCTGAAACTGATACAAACCACAGGCCCTCTAACATCCAATGCGTTTCAGTTAAGAGCGAGAAACGTGTGAGCTTCGTGTACAATATAGCTTCGTTTGAGCTGAAAAGTGACTGCCTTTACCTGAAACGATGTCTCGCTTGTAGGAAGACACAGAGCCTGGCATTTAACTCCGTTTCTGAAGGGAAACACACAGCACAGTTCTCATCCATGAAACACACTCTGCTTTAGAGCAGGAAGCACACTCTTGCTTTCTAGAGTCTCTAATAAGGCGGGAAACGTGAGAGTGCTCAGAACAAAAGAACTGTGTTTCCTACACACAGGGACCATATCTTGTTCAACTCTGCTTCTGAAACTGATACAAACCACAGGCCCTCTAACATCCAATGTGTTTCAGTTAAGAGCGAGAAACGTGTGAGCTTCGTGTACAATATAGCTTCGTTTGAGCGGAAAAGTGACTGCGTTTACCTGAAACGAAGTCTCGCTTGTAGGAAGACACAGAGCGTGGCATTTAACTCCGTTTCTGAAGGGAAACACACAGCACACTTCTCATCCATGAAACACACTCTGCTTTAGAGCAAGAAGCACGCTCTTGCTTTCTAGAGTTTCTAATAAGGCGGGAAACGTGAGAGTGCTCAGAACAAAATAACTGTGTTTCCTACACACACGGACCATATCTAGTTCAACTCTGCTTCTGAAACTGATACAAACCACAGGCCCTCTAACATCCAATGCGTTTCAGGTAAGAGCGAGAAACGTGTGAGCTTCGTGTACAATATAGCTTCGTTTGAGCTGAAAAGTGACGGCGTTTACCTGAAACGAAGTCTCGCTTGTAGGAAGACACAGAGCCTGGCATTTAACTCCGTTTCTGAAGGGAAACACACAGCACAGTTCTCATCCATGAAACACACTCTGCTTCAGAGCAAGAAGCACACTCTTGCTTTCTAGAGTCTCTAATAAGGCGGGAAACGTGAGAGTGCTCAGAACAAAAGAACTGTGTTTCCTACACACACGGACCATATCTAGTTCAACTCTGCTTCTGAAACTGATACAAACCACAGGCCCACTAACATCCAATGTGTTTCAGTTAAGAGCTAGAAACGTGTGAGCTTCGTGTAAAATATAGCTTCGTTGGAGCTGAAAAGTGACTGCGTTTACCTGAAACGAAGTCTGGCTTGTAGGAACACAGAGCCTGGCATTTAACTCCGTTTCTGAAGGGAAACACACAGCACACTTCTCATCCATGAAACACACTCTGCTTTAGAGCAAGAAGCACGCTCTTTCTTTGTAGAGTCTCTAATAAGGCAGGAAACGTGAGAGTGCTCAGAACAAAAGAACTGTGTTTCCTACACACACGGACCATATCTAGTTCAACTCTGCTTCTGAAACTGATAAAAACCACAGGCCCTCTAACATCCAATGCGTTTCAGGTAAGAGCGAGAAACGTGTGAGCTTCGTGTACAATATAGCTTCGTTTGAGCGGAAAAGTGACTGCGTTTACCTGAAACGAAGTCTCGCTTGTAGGAAGACACAGAGCCTGGCATTTAACTCCGTTTCTGAAGGGAAACACACAGCACACTTCTCATCCATGAAACACACTCTGCTTCAGAGCAAGAAGCACACTCTTGCTTTCTAGAGTCTCTAATAAGGCGGGAAACGTGAGAGTGCTCAGAACAAAAGAACTGTGTTTCCTACACACACGCACCATATCTAGTTCGACTCTGCTTCTGAAACTGATACAAACCACAGGCCCTCTAACATCCAATGTGTTTCAGTTAAGAGCGAGAAACGTGTGAGCTTCGTGTACAATATAGCTTCGTTTGAGCTGAAAAGTGACTGCGTTTACCTGAAACGAAGTCTCGCTTGTAGGAAGACACAGAGCCTGGCATTTAACTCTGTTTCTGAAGGGAAACACACAGCACACTTCTCATCCATGAAACACACTCTGCTTTAGAGCAAGAAGCACGCTCTTGCTTTCTAGAATCTCTAATAAGACGGGAAACATGAGAGTGCTCAGAACAAAACAACTGTGTTTCCTACACACAAGGACCATATCTAGTTCAACTCTGCTTCTGAAACTGATACAAACCACAGGCCCTCTAACATCCAATGCGTTTCAGTTAAGAGCGAGAAACGTGTGAGCTTCGTGTACAATATAGCTTCGTTTGAGCTGAAAAGTGACTGCGTTTACCTGAAACGAAGTCTCGCTTGTAGGAAGACACAGAGCCTGGCATTTAACTCTGTTTCTGAAGGGAAACACACAGCACACTTCTCATCCATGAAACACACTCTGCTTTAGAGCAAGAAGCACGCTCTTGCTTTCTAGAATCTCTAATAAGACGGGAAACATGAGAGTGCTCAGAACAAAACAACTGTGTTTCCTACACACAAGGACCATATCTAGTTCAACTCTGCTTCTGAAACTGATACAAACCACAGGCCCTCTAACATCCAATGCGTTTCAGTTAAGAGCGAGAAACGTGTGAGCTTCGTGTACAATATAGCTTCGTTTGAGCTGAAAAGTGACTGCGTTTACCTGAAACTATGTCTCGCTTGTAGGAAGACAGAGAGACTGGCATTTAACTCCGTTTCTGAAGGGAAACACACAGCACAGTTCTCATCCATGAAACACACTCTGCTTTAGAGCAGGAAGCACGCTCTTGCTTTCTAGAGACTCTAATGTGGCGGGAAACGTGAGTGTGCTCAGAACAAAAGAACTGTGTTTCCTACACACATGGACCATATCTAGTTCAACTCTGCTTCTGAAACTGATACAAACCACAGGCCCTCTAATATCCAATGCGTTTCAGTTAAGAGCGAGGAACGTGTGAGCTTCGTGTACAATATAGCTTCGTTTGAGCTGAAAAGTGACTGTGTTTACCTGAAACAAAGTCTTGTTTGTAGGAAGACACAGAGCCTGGCATTTAACTCCGTTTCTGAAGAGAAACACACAGCACATTTCTCATCCATGAAACACACTCTGCTTTAGAGCAAGAAGCACGCTCCTGCTTTCTAGATTGTCTAATAAGGCGGGAAACGTGTTTGTGCTCAGAACAAAAGAACTGTGTTTCCTACACACACAGATACATATCTAGTTCAACTCTGCTTCTGAATCTGATACAAACCACAGGCCCTCTAACATCCAATGCGTTTCAATTAAGAGCGAGAAACATGTGAGCTTCGAGTACAATATAGCTTCCTTTGAGCTGAAAAGTGACAGCGTTTACCTGAAACGAAGTCTCACTTGTAGGAAGATACAGAGCCTGGCATTTAACTCCGTTTCTGAAGGGAAACACACAGCACACTTCTCATCCATGAAACACACTCTGCTTTAGAGCAAGAAGCACGCTCTTGCTTTCTAGAGTCTCTAATAAGACGGGAAACATGAGAGTGCTCAGAACAAAAAACTGTGTTTCCTACACACAAGGACCATATCTAGTTCAACTCTGCTTCTGAAACTGATACAAACCACAGGCCCTCTAACATCCAATGCGTTTCAGTTAAGAGCGAGAAACGTTTGAGCTTCGTGTACAATATAGCTTCCTTTGAGCTGAAAAGTGACTGCGTTTACCTGAAACGATGTCTCGCTTGTAGGAAGACACAGAGCCTGGCATTTAACTCCATTTCTGAAGGGAAACACACAGCACAGTTCTCATCCATGAAACACACTCTGCTTTAGAGCAAGAAGCACGCTCTTGCTTTCTAGTGTCTCTAATAAGGCGGGAAACGTGAGAGTACTCAGAACAAAAGAACTGTGTTTCCTACACACACGGACCATATCTTGTTCAACTCTGCTTCTGAAACTGATACAAACCACAGGCCCTCTAACATCCAATGCGTTTCAGTTAAGAGCGAGAAACATGTGAGCTTCGTGTACAATATAGCTTCGTTTGAGCTGAAAAGTGACTGCGTTTACCTGAAACGAAGTCTCGCTTGTAGGAAGACACAGAGCCTGGCATTTAACTCCGTTTCTGAAAGGAAACACAAAGCACACTTCTCATCCATGAAACACACTCTGCTTTAGATCAAGAAGCACGCTCTTGCTTTGTAGAGTCTCGAATAAGGCGGGAAAAGTGAGAGTGCTCAGAACAAAATAACTGTGTTTCCTACACACACGGACCATATCTAGTTCAACTCTGCTTCTGAAACTGATACAAACCACAGGCCCTCTAACATCCAATGCGTTTCAGTTAAGAGCGAGAAACGTGTGAGCTTCGTGTACAATATAGCTTCGTTTGAGCTGAAAAGTGACTGCGTTTACCTGAAACGAAGTCTCGCTTGTAGGAAGACACAGAGCCTGGCATTTAACTCCGTTTCTGAAGGGAAACACACAGCACAGTTCTCATCCATGAAACACACTCTGCTTTAGAGCAAGAAGCACGCTCTTGCTTTCTAGAGTCTCTAATAAGGTGGGAAACGTGAGAGTGCTAAGAACAAAAGAACTGTGTTTCCTACACACAAGGACCATATCTAGTTCAACTCTGCTTCTGAAACTGATAAAAACCACAGGCCCTCTAACATCCAAAGCCTTTCAGTTAAGAGCGAGAAACGTGTGAGCTTCGTGTACAATATAGCTTCCTTGGAGCTGAAAAGTGACTGCGTTTACCTGAAACGAAGTCTCGCTTGTAGGAAGACACAGAGCCTGGCATTTAACTCCGTTTCTGAAGGGAAACACACAGCACACTTCTCATCCATGAAACACACTCTGCTTTAGAGCAAGAAGCACGCTCTTGCTTTCTAGAGTCTCTAATAATACGGGAAACATGAGAGTGCTCAGAACAAAAAACTGTGTTTCCTACACACAAGGACCATATCTAGTTCAACTCTGCTTCTGAAACTGATACAAACCACAGGCCCTCTAACATCCAATGCGTTTCAGTTAAGAGCGAGAAACGTGTGAGCTTCGTGTACAATATAGCTTCGTTTGAGCTGAAAAGTGACTGCGTTTACCTGAAACGAAGTCTCGCTTGTAGGAAGACACAGAGCCTGGCATTTAACTCCGTTTCAGAAGGGAAACACACAGCACAGTTCTCATCCATGAAACACACTCTGCTTTAGAGCAAGAAGCACGCTCTTGCTTTCTAGAGTCTCTAATAAGGCGGGAAAGGTGAGAGTGCTCAGAACAAAAGAACTGTGTTTCCTACACACACGGACCATATCTTGTTCAACTCTGCTTCTGAAACTGATACAAACCACAGGCCCTCTAACATCCAATGCGTTTCAGTTAAGAGCGAGAAACGTGTGAGCTTCGTTTACAATATAGCTTCGTTTGAGCTGAAAAGTGACTGCGTTTACCTGAAACGAAGTCTCGCTTGTAGGAAGACACAGAGCCTGGCATTTAACTCCGTTTCTGAAGGGAAACACACAGCACACTTCTCATCCATGAAACACACTCTGCTTTAGAGCAGGAAGCACGCTCTTGCTTTCTAGAATCTCTAATAAGACGGGAAACATGAGAGTGCTCAGAACAAAAGAACTGTGTTTCCTACACACAAGGACCATATCTAGTTCAACTCTGCTTCTGAAACTGATACAAACCACAGGCCCTCTAACATCCAATGCGTTTCAGTTAAGAGCGAGAAACGTGTGAGCTTCGTGTACAATATAGCTTCGTTTGAGCTGAAAAGTGACTGCGTTTACCTGAAACGATGTCTCGCTTGTAGGAAGACACAGAGCCTGGCATTTAACTCCGTTTCTGAAGGGAAACACACAGCACAGTTCTCATCCATGAAACACACTCTGCTTTAGAGCAAGAAGCACGCTCTTGCTTTCTAGAGTCTCTAATGTGGCGGGAAACGTGAGTGTGCTCAGAACAAAAGAACTGTGTTTCCTACACACATGGACCATATCTAGTTCAACTCTGCTTCTGAAACTGATACAAAGCACAGGCCCTCTAATATCCAGTGCGTTTCAGTTAAGAGCGAGAAACGTGTGAGCTTCGTGTACAATATAGCTTCGTTTGAGCTGAAAAGTGACTGTGTTTACCTGAAACAAAGTCTCCATGTAGGAAGACACAGAGCCTGGCATTTAACTCCGTTTCTGAAGAGAAACACACAGCACACTTCTCATCCATGAAACACACTCTGCTTTAGAGCAAGAAGCACGCTCTTGCTTTCTAGAGTGTCTAATAAGGCAGGAAACGTGAGAGTGCTCAGAACAAAAGAACTGTGTTTCCTACACACACGGATACATATCTAGTTCAACTCTGCTTCTGAAACTGATACAAACCACAAGGCCTCTAACATCCAATGCGTTTCAATTAAGAGCGAGAAACATGTGAGCTTCGTGTACAATATAGCTTCGTTTGAGCTGAAAAGTGACAGCGTTTACCTGAAACGAAGTCTCGCTTGTAGGAAGACACAGAGCCTGGCATTTAACTCCGTTTCTGAAGGGAAACACACAGCACAGTTCTCATCCATGAAACACACTCTGCTTTAGAGCAGGAAGCACGCTCTTGCTTTCTAGAGTCTCTAATAAGGCGGGAAACGTGAGAGTGCTCAGAACAAAAGAACTGTGTTTCCTACACACAAGGACCATATCTAGTTCAACTCTGCTTCTGAAACTGATACAAACCACAGGCCCTCTAACATCCAATGCGTTTCAGTTAAGAGCGAGAAACGTGTGAGCTTCGTGTACAATATAGCTTCGTTTGAGCTGAAAAGTGACTGCGTTTACCTGAAACGATGTCTCGCTTGTAGGAAGACACAGAGCCTGGCATTTAACTCCGTTTCTGAAGGGAAACACACAGCACAGTTCTCATCCATGAAACACACTCTGCTTTAGAGCAGGAAGCACGCTCTTGCTTTCTAGAGTCTCTAATAAGGCGGGAAACGTGAGTGTGCTCAGAACAAAAGAACTGTGTTTCCTACACACATGGACCATATCTAGTTCAACTCTGCTTCTGAAACTGATACAAACCACAGGCCCTCTAATATCCAATGCGTTTCAGTTAAGAGCGAGAAACGTGTGAGCTTCGTGTACAATATAGCTTCGTTTGAGCTGAAAAGTGACTGTGTTTACCTGAAAAAAAGTCTCGCTTGTAGGAAGACACAGAGCCTGGCATTTAACTCCGTTTCTGAAGAGAAACACACAGCACACTTCTCATCTATGAAACACACTCTGCTTTAGAGCAAGAAGCACGCTCTTGCTTTCTAGAGTGTCTAATAAGGCGGGAAACGTGAGAGTGCTCAGAACAAAAGAACTGTGTTTCCTACACACACGGATACATATCTAGTTCAACTCTGCTTCTGAAACTGATACAAACCACAGGCCCTCTAACATCCAATGCGTTTCAATTTAGAGCGAGAAACATGTGAGCTTCGTGTACAATATAGCTTCCTTTGAGCTGAAAAGTGACAGCGTTTACCTGAAACGAAGTCTCGCTTGTAGGAAGACACAGAGCCTGGCATTTAACTCCATTTCTGAAGGGAAACACACAGCACATTTCTCATCCATGAAACACACTCTGCTTTAGAGCAAGAAGCACGCTCTTGCTTTCTAGAGTCTCTAATAATACGGGAAACGTGAGAGTGCTCAGAACAAAAAACTGTGTTTCCTACACACAAGGACCATATCTAGTTCAACTCTGCTTCTGAAACTGATACAAACCACAGGCCCTCTAACATCCAATGCGTTTCAGTTCAGAGCGAGAAACGTTTGAGCTTCGTGTACAATATAGCTTCGTTTGAGCTGAAAAGTAACTGCATTTACCTGAAACGAAGTCTCGCTTGTAGGCAGACACAGAGCCTGGCATTTAACTCCGTTTCAGAAGGGAAACACACAGCACAGTTCTCATCCATGAAACACACTCTGCTTTAGAGCAAGAAGCACGCTCTTGCTTTCTAGAGTCTCTAATAAGGCGGGAAAGGTGAGAGTGCTCAGAACAAAAGAACTGTGTTTCCTACACACACGGACCATATCTTGTTCAACTCTGCTTCTGAAACTGATACAAACCACAGGCCCTCTAACATCCAATGCGTTTCAGTTAAGAGCGAGAAACGTGTGAGCTTCGTTTACAATATAGCTTCCTTTGAGCTGAAAAGTGACTGCGTTTACCTGAAACGAAGTCTCGCTTGTAGGAAGACACAGAGCCTGGCATTTAACTCCGTTTCTGAAGGGAAACACACAGCACACTTCTCATCCATGAAACACACTCTTCTTTAGAGCAGGAAGCACGCTCTTGCTTTCTTGAGTCTCTAATATGGCGGGAAACGTGAGAGTGCTCAGAACAAAAGAACTGTGTTTCCTACACACACGGACCATATCTAGTTCAACTCTGCTTCTGAAACTGATACAAACCACAGGCCCTCTAACATCCAATGCGTTTCAGTTAAGAGCGATTAACGTGTGAGCTTCGTGTACAATATAGCTTCGTTTGAGCTGAAAAGTGACTGTGTTTACCTGAAACGAAGTCTCGCTTGTAGGAAGACACAGAGCCTGGCATTTAACTCCGTTTCTGAAGGGAAACACACAGCACAGTTCTCATCCATGAAACACACTCTGCTTTAGAGCAAGAAGCACGCTCTTGCTTTCTAGAGTCTCTAATGTGGCGGGAAACGTGAGTGTGCTCAGAACAAAAGAACTGTGTTTCCTACACACATGGACCATATCTAGTTCAACTCTGCTTCTGAAACTGATACAAAGCACAGGCCCTCTAATATCCAGTGCGTTTCAGTTAAGAGCGAGAAACGTGTGAGCTTCGTGTACAATATAGCTTCGTTTGAGCTGAAAAGTGACTGTGTTTACCTGAAACAAAGTCTCCATGTAGGAAGACACAGAGCCTGGCATTTAACTCCGTTTCTGAAGAGAAACACACAGCACACTTCTCATCCATGAAACACACTCTGCTTTAGAGCAAGAAGCACGCTCTTGCTTTCTAGAGTGTCTAATAAGGCAGGAAACGTGAGAGTGCTCAGAACAAAAGAACTGTGTTTCCTATACACACGGATACATATCTAGTTCAACTCTGCTTCTGAAACTGATACAAACCACAGGGCCTCTAACATCCAATGCGTTTCAATTAAGAGCGAGAAACATGTGAGCTTCGTGTACAATATAGCTTCGTTTGAGCTGAAAAGTGACAGCGTTTACCTGAAACGAAGTCTCGCTTGTAGGAAGACACAGAGCCTGGCATTTAACTCCGTTTCTGAAGGGAAACACACAGCACAGTTCTCATCCATGAAACACACTCTGCTTTAGAGCAGGAAGCACGCTCTTTCTTTCTAGAGTCTCTAATAAGGCGGGAAACGTGAGAGTGCTCAGAACAAAAGAACTGTGTTTCCTACACACAAGGACCATATCTAGTTCAACTCTGCTTCTGAAACTGATACAAACCACAGGCCCTCTAACATCCAATGCGTTTCAGTTAAGAGCAAGAAACGTGTGAGCTTCGTGTACAATATAGCTTCGTTTGAGCTGAAAAGTGACTGCGTTTACCTGAAACGATGTCTCGCTTGTAGGAAGACACAGAGCCTGGCATTTAACTCCGTTTCTGAAGGGAAACACACAGCACAGTTCTCATCCATGAAACACACTCTGCTTTAGAGCAGGAAGCACGCTCTTGCTTTCTAGAGTCTCTAATAAGGCGGGAAACGTGAGTGTGCTCAGAACAAAAGAACTGTGATTCCTACACACATGGACCATATCTAGTTCAACTCTGCTTCTGAAACTGATACAAACCACAGGCCCTCTAATATCCAATGCGTTTCAGTTAAGAGCGAGAAACGTGTGAGCTTCGTGTACAATATAGCTTCGTTTGAGCTGAAAAGTGACTGTGTTTACCTGAAAAAAAGTCTCGCTTGTAGGAAGACACAGAGCCTGGCATTTAACTCCGTTTCTGAAGAGAAACACACAGCACACTTCTCATCTATGAAACACACTCTGCTTTAGAGCAAGAAGCACGCTCTTGCTTTCTAGAGTGTCTAATAAGGCGGGAAACGTGAGAGTGCTCAGAACAAAAGAACTGTGTTTCCTACACACACGGATACATATCTAGTTCAACTCTGCTTCTGAAACTGATACAAACCACAGGCCCTCTAACATCCAATGCGTTTCAATTTAGAGCGAGAAACATGTGAGCTTCGTGTACAATATAGCTTCCTTTGAGCTGAAAAGTGACAGCGTTTACCTGAAACGAAGTCTCGCTTGTAGGAAGACACAGAGCCTGGCATTTAACTCCATTTCTGAAGGGAAACACACAGCACATTTCTCATCCATGAAACACACTCTGCTTTAGAGCAAGAAGCACGCTCTTGCTTTCTAGAGTCTCTAATAATACGGGAAACGTGAGAGTGCTCAGAACAAAAAACTGTGTTTCCTACACACAAGGACCATATCTAGTTCAACTCTGCTTCTGAAACTGATACAAACCACAGGCCCTCTAACATCCAATGCGTTTCAGTTAAGAGCGAGAAACGTTTGAGCTTCGTGTACAATATAGCTTCGTTTGAGCTGAAAAGTAACTGCATTTACCTGAAACGAAGTCTCGCTTGTAGGAAGACACAGAGCCTGGCATTTAACTCCGTTTCAGAAGGGAAACACACAGCACAGTTCTCATCCATGAAACACACTCTGCTTTAGAGCAAGAAGCACGCTCTTGCTTTCTAGAGTCTCTAATAAGGCGGGAAAGGTGAGAGTGCTCAGAACAAAAGAACTGTGTTTCCTACACACACGGACCATATCTTGTTCAACTCTGCTTCTGAAACTGATACAAACCACAGGCCCTCTAACATCCAATGCGTTTCAGTTAAGAGCGAGAAACGTGTGAGCTTCGTTTACAATATAGCTTCCTTTGAGCTGAAAAGTGACTGCGTTTACCTGAAACGAAGTCTCGCTTGTAGGAAGACACAGAGCCTGGCATTTAACTCCGTTTCTGAAGGGAAACACACAGCACACTTCTCATCCATGAAACACACTCTTCTTTAGAGCAGGAAGCATGCTCTTGCTTTCTTGAGTCTCTAATATGGCGGGAAACGTGAGAGTGCTCAGAACAAAAGAACTGTGTTTCCTACACACACGGACCATATCTAGTTCAACTCTGCTTCTGAAACTGATACAAACCACAGGCCCTCTAACATCCAATGCGTTTCAGTTAAGAGCGATTAACGTGTGAGCTTCGTGTACAATATAGCTTCGTTTGAGCTGAAAAGTGACTGTGTTTACCTGAAACGAAGTCTCGCTTGTAGGAAGACATAGAGCGTGGCATTTAACTACGTTTCTGAAGGGAAACACACAGCACACTTCTCATCCATGAAACACACTCTGCTTTAGAGCAAGAAGCACGCTCTTGCTTTCTAGAATCTCTAATAAGACGGGAAACATGAGAGTGCTCAGAACAAAAGAACTGTGTTTCCTACACACAAGGACCATATCTAGTTCAACTCTGCTTCTGAAACTGACACAAACCACAGGCCCTCTAACATCCAATGCGTTTCAGTTAAGAGCGAGAAACGTGTGAGCTTCGTGTACAATATAGCTTCGTTTGAGCTGAAAAGTGACTGCGTTTACCTGAAACGATGTCTCGCTTGTAGGAAGACACAGAGCCTGGCATTTAACTCCGTTTCTGAAGAGAAACACACAGCACAGTTCTCATCCATGAAACACACTCTGCTTTAGAGCAAGAAGCACGCTCTTGCTTTCTAGAGTCTCTAATGTGGCGGGAAACGTGAGTGTGCTCAGAACAAAAGAACTGTGTTTCCTACACACATGGACCATATCTAGTTCAACTCTGCTTCTGAAACTGATACAAACCACAGGCCCTCTAATATCCAGTGCGTTTCAGTTAAGAGCGAGAAACGTGTGAGCTTCGTGTACAATATAGCTTCGTTTGAGCTGAAAAGTGACTGTGTTTACCTGAAACAAAGTCTCGATGTAGGAAGACACAGAGCCTGGCATTTAACTCCGTTTCTGAAGAGAAACACACAGCACACTTCTCATCCATGAAACACACTCTGCTTTAGAGCAAGAAGCACGCTCTTGCTTTCTAGAGTGTCTAATAAGGCAGGAAACGTGAGAGTGCTCAGAACAAAAGAACTGTGTTTCCTACACACACGGATACATATCTAGTTCAACTCTGCTTCTGAAACTGATACAAACCACAGGGCCTCTAACATCCAATGCGTTTCAATTAAGAGCGAGAAACATGTGAGCTTCGTGTACAATATAGCTTCGTTTGAGCTGAAAAGTGACAGCGTTTACCTGAAACGAAGTCTCGCTTGTAGGAAGACACAGAGCATGGCATTTAACTCCATTTCTGAAGGGAAACACACAGCACATTTCTCATCCATGAAACACACTCTGCTTTAGAGCAAGAAGCACGCTCTTGCTTTCTAGAGTCTCTAATAATACGGGAAACATGAGAGTGCTCAGAACAAAAAACTGTGTTTCCTATACACAAGGACCATATCTAGTTCAACTCTGCTTCTGAAACTGATACAAACCACAGGCCCTCTAACATCCAATGCGTTTCAGTTAAGAGCTAGAAACGTTTGAGCTTCGTTTACAATATAGCTTCGTTTGAGCTGAAAAGTGACTGCGTTTACCTGAAACGAAGTCTCGCTTGTAGGAAGACACAGAGCCTGGCATTTAACTCCGTTTCTGAAGGGAAACACACAGCACAGTTCTCATCCATGAAACACACTCTGCTTTAGAGCAAGAAGCACGCTCTTGCTTTCTAGAGTCTCTAATAAGGCGGGAAACGTGAGAGTGCTCAGAACAAAAGAACTGTGTTTCCTACACACACGGACCATATCTTGTTCAACTCTGCTTCTGAAACTGATACAAACCACAGGCCCTCTAACATCCAATGTGTTTCAGTTAAGAGCGAGAAACGTGTGAGCTTCGTGTACAATATAGCTTCGTTTGAGCTGAAAAGTGACTGCGTTTACCTGAAACGAAGTCTCGCTTGTAGGAAGACACAGAGCCTGGCATTTAACTCCGTTTCTGAAGGGAAACACACAGCACACTTCTCATCCATGAAACACACTCTGCTTTAGAGCAAGAAGCACGCTCTTGCTTTCTAGAGTTTCTAATAAGACGGGAAACATGAGAGTGCTCAGAACAAAAGAACTGTGTTTGCTATACACAAGGACCTTATCTAGTTCAACTCTGCTTCTGAAACTGATACAAACCACAGGCCCTCTAACATCCAATGCGTTTCAGTTAAGAGCGAGAAACGTGTGAGCTTCCTGTACAATATAGCTTCGTTTGAGCTGAAAAGTGACTGCGTTTACCTGAAACGAAGTCTCGCTTGTAGGAAGACACAGAGCCTGGCATTTAACTCCGTTTCTGAAGGGAAACACACAGCACACTTCTCATCCATGAAACACACTTTGCTTTAGAGCAGGAAGCACGCTCTTGATTTCTAGAGTCTCTAATATGGCGGGAAACGTGAGAGTGCTCAGAACAAAAGAACTGTGTTTCCTACACACACGGACCATATCTAGTTCAACTCTGCTTCTGAAACTGATACAAACCACAGGCCCTCTAACATCCAATGCGTTCCAGTTGAGCGCGAGAAACGTGTGAGCTTCGTTTACAATATAGCTTCCTTTGAGCTGAAAAGTGACTGCGTTTACCTGAAACGAAGTCTCGCTTGTAGGAAGACACAGAGCCTGGCATTTAACTCCGTTTCTGAAGGGAAACACACAGCACACTTCTCATCCATGAAACACACTCTGCTTTAGAGCAGGAAGCACGCTCTTGCTTTCTTGAGTCTCTAATATGGCGGGAAACGTGAGAGTGCTCAGAACAAAAGAACTGTGTTTCCTACACACACGGACCATATCTAGTTCAACTCTGCTTCTGAAACAGATACAAACCAAAGGCCCTCTAATATCCAATGCGTTTCATTTAAGAGCGAGAAACGTGTGAGCTTCGTGTACAATATAGCTTCGTTGGAGCTGAAAAGTGACTGCGTTTACCTGAAACGAAGTCTCGCTTGTTGAAGACACAGAGCGTGGCATTTAACTCCGTTTCTGAAGGGAAACACACAGCACACTTCTCATCCATGAAACACACTCTGCTTTAGAGCAAGAAGCACGCTCTTGCTTTCTAGAATCTCTAATAAGACGGGAAACATGAGAGTGCTCAGAACAAAAGAACTGTGTTTCCTACACACACGGACCATATCTTGTTCAACTCTGCTTCTGAAACTGATACAAACCACAGGCCCTCTAACATCCAATGCGTTTATGTTAAGAGCGAGAAACGTGTGAGCTTCGTTTACAATATAGCTTCCTTTGAGCTGAAAAGTGACTGCGTTTACCTGAAACGAAGTCTCGCTTGTAGGAAGACACAGAGCCTGGCATTTAACTCCGTTTCTGAAGGGAAACACACAGCACACTTCTCATCCATGAAACACACTCTGCTTTAGAGCAGGAAGCACGCTCTTGCTTTCTTGAGTCTCTAATATGGCGGGAAACGTGAGAGTGCTCAGAACAAAAGAACTGTGTTTCCTACACACACGGACCATATCTAGTTCAACTCTGCTTCTGAAACTGATACAAACCACAGGCCCTCTAACATCCAATGCGTTTCAGTTAAGAGCGATTAACGTGTGAGCTTCGTGTACAATATAGCTTCCTTTGAGCTGAAAAGTGACTGTGTTTACCTGAAACGAAGTCTCGCTTGTAGGAAGACATAGAGCGTGGCATTTAACTACGTTTCTGAAGGGAAACACACAGCACACTTCTCATCCATGAAACACACTCTGCTTTAGAGCAAGAAGCACGCTCTTGCTTTCTAGAATCTCTAATAAGACGGGAAACATGAGAGTGCTCAGAACAAAGAACTGTGTTTCCTACACACAAGGACCATATCTAGTTCAACTCTGCTTCTGAAACTGATACAAACCACAGGCCCTCTAACATCCAATGCGTTTCAGTTAAGAGCGAGAAACGTGTGAGCTTCGTGTACAATATAGCTTCGTTTGAGCTGAAAAGTGACTGCGTTTACCTGAAACGATGTCTCGCTAGTAGGAAGACACAGAGCCTGGCATTTAACTCCGTTTCTGAAGGGAGACACACAGCACAGTTCTCATCCATGAAACACACTCTGCTTTAGAGCAAGAAGCACGCTCTTGCTTTCTAGAGTCTCTAATGTGGCGGGAAACGTGAGTGTGCTCAGAACAAAAGAACTGTGTTTCCTACACACATGGACCATATCTAGTTCAACTCTGCTTCTGAAACTGATACAAACCACAGGCCCTCTAATATCCAGTGCGTTTCAGTTAAGAGCGAGAAACGTGTGAGCTTCGTGTACAATATAGCTTCGTTTGAGCTGAAAAGTGACTGTGTTTACCTGAAACAAAGTCTTGATGTAGGAAGACACAGAGCCTGGCATTTAACTCCGTTTCTGAAGAGAAACACACAGCACACTTCTCATCCATGAAACACACTCTGCTTTAGAGCAAGAAGCACGCTCTTGCTTTCTAGAGTGTCTAATAAGGCAGGAAACGTGAGAGTGCTCAGAACAAAAGAACTGTGTTTCCTACACACACGGATACATATCTAGTTCAACTCTGCTTCTGAAACTGATACAAACCACAGGGCCTCTAACATCCAATGCGTTTCAATTAAGAGCGAGAAACATGTGAGCTTCGTGTACAATATAGCTTCGTTTGAGCTGAAAAGTGACAGCATTTACCTGAAACGAAGTCTCGCTTGTAGGAAGACACAGAGCATGGCATTTAACTCCATTTCTGAAGGGAAACACACAGCACATTTCTCATCCATGAAACACACTCTGCTTTAGAGCAAGAAGCACGCTCTTGCTTTCTAGAGTCTCTAATAATACGGGAAACATGAGAGTGCTCAGAACAAAAAACTGTGTTTCCTACACACACGGACCATATCTAGTTCAACTCTGCTTCTGAAACTGATACAAACCACAGGCCCTCTAACATCCAATGCGTTTCAGTTAAGAGCGAGAAACGTGTGAGCTTCGTGTACAATATAGCTTCGTTTGAGCTGAAAAGTGACTGCGTTTACCTGAAACGAAGTCTCGCTTGTAAGAAGACACAGAGCCTGGCATTTAACTCCGTTTCTGAAGGGAAACACACAGCACACTTCTCATACATGAAACACACTCTGCTTCAGAGCAAGAAGCACACTCTTGCTTTCTAGAGTCTCTAATAAGGCGGGAAACGTGAGAGTGCTCAGAACAAAAGAACTGTGTTTCCTACACACACGGACCATATCTAGTTCAACTCTGCTTCTGAAACTGATACAAACCACAGGCCCACTAACATCCAATGTGTTTCAGTTAAGAGCTAGAAACGTGTGAGCTTCGTGTAAAATATAGCTTCCTTGGAGCTGAAAAGTGACTGCGTTTACCTGAAACGAAGTCTGGCTTGTAGGAACACAGAGCCTGGCATTTAACTCCGTTTCTGAAGGGAAACACACAGCACACTTCTCATCCATGAAACACACTCTGCTTTAGAGCAAGAAGTACGCTCTTTCTTTGTAGAGTCTCTAATAAGGCAGGAAACGTGAGAGTGCTCAGAACAAAAGAACTGTGTTTCCTACACACACGGACCATATCTAGTTCAACTCTGCTTCTGAAACTGATAAAAACCACAGGCCCTCTAACATCCAATGCGTTTCAGTTAAGAGCGAGAAACGTGTGAGCTTCGTGTACAATATAGCTTTGTTTGAGCTGAAAAGTGACTGCGTTTACCTGAAACGATGTCTCGCTTGTAGGAAGACACAGAGCCTGGCATTTAACTCCGTTTCTGAAGGGAAACACACAGCACAGTTCTCATCCATGAAACACACTCTGCTTTAGAGCAGGAAGCACGCTCTTGCTTTCTAGAGTCTCTAATGTGGCGCGAAACGTGAGAGTGCTCAGAACAAAAGAACTGTGTTTCCTACACACACGGATACATATCTAGTTCAACTCTGCTTCTGAAACTGATACAAACCACAGGCCCTCTAACATCCAATGCGTTTCAATTAAGAGCGAGAAACATGTGAGCTTCGTGTACAATATAGCTTCGTTTGAGCTGAAAAGTGACAGCATTTACCTGAAACGAAGTCTCGCTTGTAGGAAGACACAGAGCCTGGCATTTAACTCCATTTCTGAAGGGAAACACACAGCACATTTCTCATCCCTGAAACACACTCTGCTTTAGAGCAAGAAGCACGCTCTTGCTTTCTAGAGTCTCTAATAATACGGGAAACATGAGAGTGCTCAGAACAAAAAACTGTGTTTCCTACACACAAGGACCATATCTAGTTCAACTCTGCTTCTGAAACTGATACAAACCACAGGCCCTCTAACATCCAATGCGTTTCAGTTAAGAGCTAGAAACGTTTGAGCTTCGTGTACAATATAGCTTCGTTTGAGCTGAAAAGTGACTGCGTTTACCTGAAACGAAGTCTCGCTTGTAGGAAGACACAGAGCCTGGCATTTAACTCCGTTTCTGAGGGGAAACACACAGCACAGTTCTCATCCATGAAACACACTCTGCTTTAGAGCAAGAAGCACGCTCTTGCTTTCTAGAGACTCTAATAAGGCGGGAAACGTGAGAGTGCTCAGAACAAAAGAACTGTGTTTCCTACACACACGGACCATATCTTGTTCAACTCTGCTTATGAAACTGATACAAACCACAGGCCCTCTAACATCCAATGCGTTTCAGTTAAGAGCGAGAAACGTGAGAGCTTCGTGTGCAATACAGCTTCGTTTGAGCGGAAAAGTGACTGCGTTTACCTGAAACGAAGTCTCGCTTGTAGGAAGACACAGAGCGTGGCATTTAACTCCGTTTCTGAAGGGAAACACACAGTACACTTCTCATACATGAAACACACTCTGCGTCAGAGCAAGAAGCACACTCTTGCTTTCTAGAGTCTCTAATACGGCGGGAAACGTGAGAGTGCTCAGAACAAAAGAACTGTGTTTCCTACACACACGGACCATATCTAGTTCAACTCTGCTTCTGAAACTGATACAAACCACAGGCCCACTAACATCCAATGTGTTTCAGTTAAGAGCTAGAAACGTGTGAGCTTCGTGTAAAATATAGCTTCGTTGGAGCTGAAAAGTGACTGCGTTACCTGAAACGAAGTCTCGCTTGTAGGAAGACACAGAGCCTGGCATTTAACTCCGTTTCTGAAGGGAAACACACAGCACACTTTTCATCCATGAAACACACTCTGCTTTAGAGCAAGAAGCACGCTCTTGCTTTCTAGAGTCTATAATAAGGTGGCAAACGTGAGAGTGCTCAGAACAAAAGAACTGTGTTTCCTACACACACGCACCATATCTAGTTCAACTCTGCTTCTGAAACTGATACAAACCACAGGCCCTCTAACATCCAATGTGTTTCAGTTAAGAGCGAGAAACGTGTGAGCTTTGTGTACAATATAGCTTCGTTTGAGCTGAAAAGTGACTGCGTTTACCTGAAACGAAGTCTCGCTTGTAGGAAGACACAGAGCCTGGCATTTAACTCCGTTTCTGAAGGGAAACACACAGCACACTTCTCATCCATGAAACACACTCTGCTTTAGAGCAAGAAGCACACTCTTGCTTTCTAGATTCTCTAATAAGACGGGAAACATGAGAGTGCTCAGAACAAAAGAACTGTGTTTCCTACACACAAGGACCATATCTAGTTCAACTCTGCTTCTGAAACTGATACAAACCACAGGCCCTCTAACATCCAATGCGTTTCAGTTAAGAGCGAGAAACGTGTGAGCTTCGTGTACAATATAGCTTCGTTTGAGCTGAAAAGTGACTGCGTTTACCTGAAACGATGTCTCGCTTGTAGGAAGACACAGAGCCTGGCATTTAACTCCGTTTCTGAAGGGAAACACACAGCACAGTTCTCATCCATGAAACACACTCTGCTTTAGAGCAAGAAGCACGCTCTTGCTTTCTAGAGTCTCTAATGTGGCGGGAAACGTGAGTGTGCTCAGAACAAAAGAACTGTGTTTCCTACACACATGGACCATATCTAGTTCAACTCTGCTTCTGAAACTGATACAAACCACAGGCCCTCTAATATCCAGTGCGTTTCAGTTAAGAGCGAGACACGTGTGAGCTTCGTGTACAATATAGCTTCGTTTGAGCTTAAAAGTGACTGTGTTTACCTGAAACAAAGTCTCGATGTAGGAAGACACAGAGCCTGGCATTTAACTCCGTTTCTGAAGAGAAACACACAGCACACTTCTCATCCATGAAACACACTCTGCTTTAGAGCAAGAAGCACGCTCTTGCTTTCTAGAGTGTCTAATAAGGCAGGAAACGTGAGAGTGCTCAGAACAAAAGAACTGTGTTTCCTACACACACGGATACATATCTAGTTCAACTCTGCTTCTGAAACTGATACAAACCACAGGCCCTCTAACATCCAATGCGTTTCAATTAAGAGCGAGAAACATGTGAGCTTCGTGTACAATATAGCTTCGTTTGAGCTGAAAAGTGACAGCGTTTACCTGAAACGAAGTCTCGCTTGTAGAAAGACACAGAGCCTGGCATTTAACTCCATTTCTGAAGGGAAACACACAGCACATTTCTCTTCCATGAAACACACTCTGCTTTAGAGCAAGAAGCACGCTCTTGCTTTCTAGAGTCTCTAATAATACGGGAAAAATGAGAGTGCTCAGAACAAAAAACTGTGTTTCCTATACACAAGGACCATATCTAGTTCAACTCTGCTTCTGAAACTGATACAAACCACAGGCCCTCTAACATCCAATGCGTTTCAGTTAAGAGCTAGAAACGTTTGAGCTTCGTGTACAATATAGCTTCGTTGGAGCTGAAAAGTGACTGCGTTTACCTGAAACGAAGTCTCGCTTGTAGGAAGACACAGAGCCTGGCATTTAACTCCGTTTCTGAAGGGAAACACACAGCACAGTTCTCATCCATGAAACACACTCTGCTTTAGAGCAAGAAGCACGCTCTTGCTTTCTAGAGTCTCTAATAAGGTGGGAAACGTGAGAGTGCTCAGAACAAAAGAACTGTGTTTCCTACACACACGCACCATATCTAGTTCAACTCTGCTTCTGAAACTGATACAAACCACAGGCCCTCTAACATCCAATGTGTTTCAGTTAAGAGCGAGAAACGTGTGAGCTTCCTGTACAATATAGCTTCGTTTGAGCTGAAAAGTGACTGCGTTTACCTGAAACGATGTCTCGCTTGTAGGAAGACACAGAGCCTGGCATTTAACTCCGTTTCTGAAGGGAAACACACAGCACAGTTCTCATCCATGAAACACACTCTGCTTTAGAGCAAGAAGCACGCTCTTGCTTTCTAGAGTCTCTAATGTGGCGGGAAACATGAGTGTGCTCAGAACAAAAGAACTGTGTTTCCTACACACATGGACCATATCTAGTTCAACTCTGCTTCTGAAACTGATACAAACCACAGGCCCTCTAATATCCAGTGCGTTTCAGTTAAGAGCGAGACACGTGTGAGCTTCGTGTACAATATAGCTTCGTTTGAGCTGAAAAGTGACTGTGTTTACCTGAAACAAAGTCTCGATGTAGGAAGACACAGAGCCTGGCATTTAATTCCGTTTCTGAAGAGAAACACACAGCACACTTCTCATCCATGAAACACACTCTGCTTTAGAGCAAGAAGCACGCTCTTGCTTTCTAGAGTGTCTAATAAGGCAGGAAACGTGAGAGTGCTCAGAACAAAAGAACTGTGTTTCCTACACACACGGATACATATCTAGTTCAACTCTGCTTCTGAAACTGATACAAACCACAGGCCCTCTAACATCCAATGCGTTTCAATTAAGAGCGAGAAACATGTGAGCTTCGTGTACAATATAGCTTCGTTTGAGCTGAAAAGTGACAGCGTTTACCTGAAACGAAGTCTCGCTTGTAGGAAGACACAGAGCCTGGCATTTAACTCCATTTCTGAAGGGAAACACACAGCACATTTCTCTTCCATGAAACACACTCTGCTTTAGAGCAAGAAGCACGCTCTTGCTTTCTAGAGTCTCTAATAATACGGGAAAAATGAGAGTGCTCAGAACAAAAAACTGTGTTTCCTATACACAAGGACTATATCTAGTTCAACTCTGCTTCTGAAACTGATACAAACCACAGGCCCTCTAACATCCAATGCGTTTCAGTTAAGAGCTAGAAACGTTTGAGCTTCGTGTACAATATAGCTTCGTTTGAGCTGAAAAGTGACAGCGTTTACCTGAAACGAAGTCTCGCTTGTAGGAAGACACAGAGCCTGGCATTTAACTCCGTTTCTGAAGGGAAACACACAGCACACTTTTCATCCATGAAACACACTCTGCTTTAGAGCAAGAAGCAAGCTCTTGCTTTCTAGAGTCTCTAATAAGGTGGGAAACGTGAGAGTGCTCAGAACAAAAGAACTGTGTTTCCTACACACACGCACCATATCTAGTTCAACTCTGCTTCTGAAACTGATACAAACCACAGGCCCTCTAACATCCAATGTGTTTCAGTTAAGAGCGAGAAACGTGTGAGCTTTGTGTACAATATAGCTTCGTTTGAGCTGAAAAGTGACTGCGTTTACCTGAAACGAAGTCTCGCTTGTAGGAAGACACAGAGCCTGGCATTTAACTCCGTTTCTGAAGGGAAACACACAGCACACTTCTCATCCATGAAACACACTCTGCTTTAGAGCAAGAAGCACACTCTTGCTTTCTAGATTCTCTAATAAGACGGGAAACATGAGAGTGCTCAGAACAAAAGAACTGTGTTTCCTACACACAAGGACCATATCTAGTTCAACTCTGCTTCTGAAACTGATACAAACCACAGGCCCTCTAACATCCAATGCGTTTCAGTTAAGAGCGAGAAACGTGTGAGCTTCGTGTACAATATAGCATCGTTTGAGCTGAAAAGTGACTGCGTTTACCTGAAACGATGTCTCGCTTGTAGGAAGACACAGAGCCTGGCATTTAACTCCGTTTCTGAAGGGAAACACACAGCACAGTTCTCATCCATGAAACACACTCTGCTTTAGAGCAAGAAGCACGCTCTTGCTTTCTAGAGTCTCTAATAAGGTGGCAAACGTGAGAGTGCTCAGAACAAAAGAACTGTGTTTCCTACACACACGCACCATATCTAGGTCAACTCTGCTTCTGAAACTGATACAAACCACAGGCCCTCTAACATCCAATGTGTTTCAGTTAAGAGCGAGAAACGTGTGAGCTTTGTGTACAATATAGCTTCGTTTGAGCTGAAAAGTGACTGCGTTTACCTGAAACGAAGTCTCGCTTGTAGGAAGACACAGAGCCTGGCATTTAACTCCGTTTCTGAAGGGAAACACACAGCACACTTCTCATCCATGAAACACACTCTGCTTTAGAGCAAGAAGCACACTCTTGCTTTCTAGATTCTCTAATAAGACAGGAAACATGAGAGTGCTCAGAACAAAAGAACTGTGTTTCCTACACACAAGGACCATATCTAGTTCAACTCTGCTTCTGAAACTGATACAAACCACAGGCCCTCTAACATCCAATGTGTTTCAGTTAAGAGCGAGAAACGTGTGAGCTTTGTGTACAATATAGCTTCGTTTGAGCTGAAAAGTGACTGCGTTTACCTGAAACGAAGTCTCGCTTGTAGGAAGACACAGAGCCTGGCATTTAACTCCGTTTCTGAAGGGAAACACACAGCACACTTCTCATCCATGAAACACACTCTGCTTTAGAGCAAGAAGCACACTCTTGCTTTCTAGATTCTCTAATAAGACGGGAAACATGAGAGTGCTCAGAACAAAAGAACTGTGTTTCCTACACACAAGGACCATATCTAGTTCAACTCTGCTTCTGAAACTGATACAAACCACAGGCCCTCTAACATCCAATGCGTTTCAGTTAAGAGCGAGAAACGTGTGAGCTTCGTGTACAATATAGCTTCGTTTGAGCTGAAAAGTGACTGCGTTTACCTGAAACGATGTCTCGCTTGTAGGAAGACACAGAGCCTGGCATTTAACTCCGTTTCTGAAGGGAAACACACAGCACAGTTCTCATCCATGAAACACACTCTGCTTTAGAGCAAGAAGCACGCTCTTGCTTTCTAGAGTCTCTAATGTGGCGGGAAACGTGAGTGTGCTCAGAACAAAAGAACTGTGTTTCCTACACACATGGACCATATCTAGTTCAACTCTGCTTCTGAAACTGATACAAACCACAGGCCCTCTAATATCCAGTGCGTTTCAGTTAAGAGCGAGACACGTGTGAGCTTCGTGTACAATATAGCTTCGTTTGAGCTTAAAAGTGACTGTGTTTACCTGAAACAAAGTCTCGATGTAGGAAGACACAGAGCCTGGCATTTAACTCCGTTTCTGAAGAGAAACACACAGCACACTTCTCATCCATGAAACACACTCTGCTTTAGAGCAAGAAGCACGCTCTTGCTTTCTAGAGTGTCTAATAAGGCAGGAAACGTGAGAGTGCTCAGAACAAAAGAACTGTGTTTCCTACACACACGGATACATATCTAGTTCAACTCTGCTTCTGAAACTGATACAAACCACAGGCCCTCTAACATCCAATGCGTTTCAATTAAGAGCGAGAAACATGTGAGCTTCGTGTACAATATAGCTTCGTTTGAGCTGAAAAGTGACAGCGTTTACCTGAAACGAAGTCTCGCTTGTAGAAAGACACAGAGCCTGGCATTTAACTCCATTTCTGAAGGGAAACACACAGCACATTTCTCTTCCATGAAACACACTCTGCTTTAGAGCAAGAAGCACGCTCTTGCTTTCTAGAGTCTCTAATAATACGGGAAAAATGAGAGTGCTCAGAACAAAAAACTGTGTTTCCTATACACAAGGACCATATCTAGTTCAACTCTGCTTCTGAAACTGATACAAACCACAGGCCCTCTAACATCCAATGCGTTTCAGTTAAGAGCTAGAAACGTTTGAGCTTCGTGTACAATATAGCTTCGTTGCAGCTGAAAAGTGACTGCGTTTACCTGAAACGAAGTCTCGCTTGTAGGAAGACACAGAGCCTGGCATTTAACTCCGTTTCTGAAGGGAAACACACAGCACAGTTCTCATCCATGAAACACACTCTGCTTTAGAGCAGGAAGCACGCTCTTGCTTTCTAGAGTCTCTAATATGGCGGGAAATGTGAGAGTGCTCAGAACAAAAGAACTGGGTTTCCTACACACACGGACCATATCTAGTTCAACTCTGCTTCTGAAACTGATACAAACCACAGGCCCTCTAATATCCAGTGCGTTTCAGTTAAGAGCGAGACACGTGTGAGCTTCGTGTACAATATAGCTTCGTTTGAGCTTAAAAGTGACTGTGTTTACCTGAAACAAAGTCTCGATGTAGGAAGACACAGAGCCTGGCATTTAACTCCGTTTCTGAAGAGAAACACACAGCACACTTCTCATCCATGAAACACACTCTGCTTTAGAGCAAGAAGCACGCTCTTGCTTTCTAGAGTGTCTAATAAGGCAGGAAACGTGAGAGTGCTCAGAACAAAAGAACTGTGTTTCCTACACACACGGATACATATCTAGTTCAACTCTGCTTCTGAAACTGATACAAACCACAGGCCCTCTAACATCCAATGCGTTTCAATTAAGAGCGAGAAACATGTGAGCTTCGTGTACAATATAGCTTCGTTTGAGCTGAAAAGTGACAGCGTTTACCTGAAACGAAGTCTCGCTTGTAGAAAGACACAGAGCCTGGCATTTAACTCCATTTCTGAAGGGAAACACACAGCACATTTCTCTTCCATGAAACACACTCTGCTTTAGAGCAAGAAGCACGCTCTTGCTTTCTAGAGTCTCTAATAATACGGGAAAAATGAGAGTGCTCAGAACAAAAAACTGTGTTTCCTATACACAAGGACCATATCTAGTTCAACTCTGCTTCTGAAACTGATACAAACCACAGGCCCTCTAACATCCAATGCGTTTCAGTTAAGAGCTAGAAACGTTTGAGCTTCGTGTACAATATAGCTTCGTTGCAGCTGAAAAGTGACTGCGTTTACCTGAAACGAAGTCTCGCTTGTAGGAAGACACAGAGCCTGGCATTTAACTCCGTTTCTGAAGGGAAACACACAGCACAGTTCTCATCCATGAAACACACTCTGCTTTAGAGCAGGAAGCACGCTCTTGCTTTCTAGAGTCTCTAATATGGCGGGAAATGTGAGAGTGCTCAGAACAAAAGAACTGGGTTTCCTACACACACGGACCATATCTAGTTCAACTCTGCTTCTGAAACTGATACAAACCACAGGCCCTCTAATATCCAGTGCGTTTCAGTTAAGAGCGAGACACGTGTGAGCTTCGTGTACAATATAGCTTCGTTTGAGCTTAAAAGTGACTGTGTTTACCTGAAACAAAGTCTCGATGTAGGAAGACACAGAGCCTGGCATTTAACTCCGTTTCTGAAGAGAAACACACAGCACACTTCTCATCCATGAAACACACTCTGCTTTAGAGCAAGAAGCACGCTCTTGCTTTCTAGAGTGTCTAATAAGGCAGGAAACGTGAGAGTGCTCAGAACAAAAGAACTGTGTTTCCTACACACACGGATACATATCTAGTTCAACTCTGCTTCTGAAACTGATACAAACCACAGGCCCTCTAACATCCAATGCGTTTCAATTAAGAGCGAGAAACATGTGAGCTTCGTGTACAATATAGCTTCGTTTGAGCTGAAAAGTGACAGCGTTTACCTGAAACGAAGTCTCGCTTGTAGAAAGACACAGAGCCTGGCATTTAACTCCATTTCTGAAGGGAAACACACAGCACATTTCTCTTCCATGAAACACACTCTGCTTTAGAGCAAGAAGCACGCTCTTGCTTTCTAGAGTCTCTAATAATACGGGAAAAATGAGAGTGCTCAGAACAAAAAACTGTGTTTCCTATACACAAGGACCATATCTAGTTCAACTCTGCTTCTGAAACTGATACAAACCACAGGCCCTCTAACATCCAATGCTTTTCAGTTAAGAGCTAGAAACGTTTGAGCTTCGTGTACAATATAGCTTCGTTGCAGCTGAAAAGTGACTGCGTTTACCTGAAACGAAGTCTCGCTTGTAGGAAGACACAGAGCCTGGCATTTAACTCCGTTTCTGAAGGGAAACACACAGCACAGTTCTCATCCATGAAACACACTCTGCTTTAGAGCAAGAAGCACGCTCTTGCTTTCTAGAGTCTCTAATAAGGTGGGAAACGTGAGAGTGCTCAGAACAAAAGAACTGTGTTTCCTACACACACGCACCATATCTAGTTCAACTCTGCTTCTGAAACTGATACAAACCACAGGCCCTCTAACATCCAATGTGTTTCAGTTAAGAGCGAGAAACGTGTGAGCTTCCTGTACAATATAGCTTCGTTTGAGCTGAAAAGTGACTGCGTTTACCTGAAACGATGTCTCGCTTGTAGGAAGACACAGAGCCTGGCATTTAACTCCGTTTCTGAAGGGAAACACACAGCACAGTTCTCATCCATGAAACACACTCTGCTTTAGAGCAAGAAGCACGCTCTTGCTTTCTAGAGTCTCTAATGTGGCGGGAAACGTGAGTGTGCTCAGAACAAAAGAACTGTGTTTCCTACACACATGGACCATATCTAGTTCAACTCTGCTTCTGAAACTGATACAAACCACAGGCCCTCTAATATCCAGTGCGTTTCAGTTAAGAGCGAGACACGTGTGAGCTTCGTGTACAATATAGCTTCGTTTGAGCTGAAAAGTGACTGTGTTTACCTGAAACAAAGTCTCGATGTAGGAAGACACAGAGCCTGGCATTTAACTCCGTTTCTGAAGAGAAACACACAGCACACTTCTCATCCATGAAACACACTCTGCTTTAGAGCAAGAAGAACGCTCTTGCTTTCTAGAGTGTCTAATAAGGCAGGAAACGTGAGAGTGCTCAGAACAAAAGAACTGTGTTTCCTACACACACGGATACATATCTAGTTCAACTCTGCTTCTGAAACTGATACAAACCACAGGCCCTCTAACATCCAATGCGTTTCAATTAAGAGCGAGAAACATGTGAGCTTCGTGTACAATATAGCTTCGTTTGAGCTGAAAAGTGACAGCGTTTACCTGAAACGAAGTCTCGCTTGTAGGAAGACACAGAGCCTGGCATTTAACTCCATTTCTGAAGGGAAACACACAGCACATTTCTCTTCCATGAAACACACTCTGCTTTAGAGCAAGAAGCACGCTCTTGCTTTCTAGAGTCTCTAATAATACGGGAAAAATGAGAGTGCTCAGAACAAAAAACTGTGTTTCCTATACACAAGGACCATATCTAGTTCAACTCTGCTTCTGAAACTGATACAAACCACAGGCCCTCTAACATCCAATGCGTTTCAGTTAAGAGCTAGAATCGTTTGAGCTTCGTGTACAATATAGCTTCGTTTGAGCTGAAAAGTGACAGCGTTTACCTGAAACGAAGTCTCGCTTGTAGGAAGACACAGAGCCTGGCATTTAACTCCGTTTCTGAAGGGAAACACACAGCACACTTTTCATCCATGAAACACACTCTGCTTTAGAGCAAGAAGCACGCTCTTGCTTTCTAGAGTCTCTAATAAGGTGGGAAACGTGAGAGTGCTCAGAACAAAAGAACTGTGTTTCCTACACACACGCACCATATCTAGTTCAACTCTGCTTCTGAAACTGATACAAACCACAGGCCCTCTAACATCCAATGTGTTTCAGTTAAGAGCGAGAAACGTGTGAGCTTTGTGTACAATATAGCTTCGTTTGAGCTGAAAAGTGACTGCGTTTACCTGAAACGAAGTCTCGCTTGTAGGAAGACACAGAGCCTGGCATTTAACTCCGTTTCTGAAGGGAAACACACAGCACACTTCTCATCCATGAAACACACTCTGCTTTAGAGCAAGAAGCACACTCTTGCTTTCTAGATTCTCTAATAAGACGGGAAACATGAGAGTGCTCAGAACAAAAGAACTGTGTTTCCTACACACAAGGACCATATCTAGTTCAACTCTGCTTCTGAAACTGATACAAACCACAGGCCCTCTAACATCCAATGCGTTTCAGTTAAGAGCGAGAAACGTGTGAGCTTCGTGTACAATATAGCATCATTTGAGCTGAAAAGTGACTGCGTTTACCTGAAACGATGTCTCGCTTGTAGGAAGACACAGAGCCTGGCATTTAACTCCGTTTCTGAAGGGAAACACACAGCACAGTTCTCATCCATGAAACACACTCTGCTTTAGAGCAAGAAGCACGCTCTTGCTTTCTAGAGTCTCTAATAAGGTGGCAAACGTGAGAGTGCTCAGAACAAAAGAACTGTGTTTCCTACACACACGCACCATATCTAGGTCAACTCTGCTTCTGAAACTGATACAAACCACAGGCCCTCGAACATCCAATGTGTTTCAGTTAAGAGCGAGAAACGTGTGAGCTTTGTGTACAATATAGCTTCGTTTGAGCTGAAAAGTGACTGCGTTTACCTGAAACGAAGTCTCGCTTGTAGGAAGACACAGAGCCTGGCATTTAACTCCGTTTCTGAAGGGAAACACACAGCACACTTCTCATCCATGAAACACACTCTGCTTTAGAGCAAGAAGCACACTCTTGCTTTCTAGATTCTCTAATAAGACAGGAAACATGAGAGTGCTCAGAACAAAAGAACTGTGTTTCCTACACACAAGGACCATATCTAGTTCAACTCTGCTTCTGAAACTGATACAAACCACAGGCCCTCTAACATCCAATGCGTTTCAGTTAAGAGCGAGAAACGTGTGAGCTTCGTGTACAATATAGCTTCGTTTGAGCTGAAAAGTGACTGCGTTTACCTGAAACGATGTCTCGCTTGTAGGAAGACACAGAGCCTGGCATTTAACTCCGTTTCTGAAGGGAAACACACAGCACAGTTCTCATCCATGAAACACACTCTGCTTTAGAGCAAGAAGCACGCTCTTGCTTTCTAGAGTCTCTAATGTGGCGGGAAACGTGAGTGTGCTCAGAACAAAAGAACTGTGTTTCCTACACACATGGACCATATCTAGTTCAACTCTGCTTCTGAAACTGATACAAACCACAGGCCCTCTAATATCCAGTGCGTTTCAGTTAAGAGCGAGACACGTGTGAGCTTCGTGTACAATATAGCTTCGTTTGAGCTTAAAAGTGACTGTGTTTACCTGAAACAAAGTCTCGATGTAGGAAGACACAGAGCCTGGCATTTAACTCCGTTTCTGAAGAGAAACACACAGCACACTTCTCATCCATGAAACACACTCTGCTTTAGAGCAAGAAGCACGCTCTTGCTTTCTAGAGTGTCTAATAAGGCAGGAAACGTGAGAGTGCTCAGAACAAAAGAACTGTGTTTCCTACACACATGGACCATATCTAGTTCAACTCTGCTTCTGAAACTGATACAAACCACAGGCCCTCTAATATCCAGTGCGTTTCAGTTAAGAGCGAGACACGTGTGAGCTTCGTGTACAATATAGCTTCGTTTGAGCTGAAAAGTGACTGTGTTTACCTGAAACAAAGTCTCGATGTAGGAAGACACAGAGCCTGGCATTTAACTCCGTTTCTGAAGAGAAACACACAGCACACTTCTCATCCATGAAACACACTCTGCTTTAGAGCAAGAAGCACGCTCTTGCTTTCTAGAGTGTCTAATAAGGCAGGAAACGTGAGAGTGCTCAGAACAAAAGAACTGTGTTTCCTACACACACGGATACATATCTAGTTCAACTCTGCTTCTGAAACTGATACAAACCACAGGCCCTCTAACATCCAATGTGTTTCAGTTAAGAGCGAGAAACGTGTGAGCTTTGTGTACAATATAGCTTCGTTTGAGCTGAAAAGTGACTGCGTTTACCTGAAACGAAGTCTCGCTTGTAGGAAGACACAGAGCCTGGCATTTAACTCCGTTTCTGAAGGGAAACACACAGCACACTTCTCATCCATGAAACACACTCTGCTTTAGAGCAAGAAGCACACTCTTGCTTTCTAGGTTCTCTAATAAGACGGGAAACATGAGAGTGCTCAGAACAAAAGAACTGTGTTTCCTACACACAAGGACCATATCTAGTTCAACTCTGCTTCTGAAACTGATACAAACCACAGGCCCTCTAACATCCAATGCGTTTCAGTTAAGAGCGAGAAACGTGTGAGCTTCGTGTACAATATAGCTTCGTTTGAGCTGAAAAGTGACAGCGTTTACCTGAAACGAAGTCTCGCTTGTAGGAAGACACAGAGCCTGGCATTTAACTCCATTTCTGAAGGGAAACACACAGCACATTTCTCTTCCATGAAACACACTCTGCTTTAGAGCAAGAAGCACGCTCTTGCTTTCTAGAGTCTCTAATAATACGGGAAAAATGAGAGTGCTCAGAACAAAAAACTGTGTTTCCTATACACAAGGACCATATCTAGTTCAACTCTGCTTCTGAAACTGATACAAACCACAGGCCCTCTAACATCCAATGCGTTTCAGTTAAGAGCTAGAAACGTTTGAGCTTCGTGTACAATATAGCTTCGTTTGAGCTTAAAAGTGACTGTGTTTACCTGAAACAAAGTCTCGATGTAGGAAGACACAGAGCCTGGCATTTAACTCCGTTTCTGAAGAGAAACACACAGCACACTTCTCATCCATGAAACACACTCTGCTTTAGAGCAAGAAGCACGCTCTTGCTTTCTAGAGTGTCTAATAAGGCAGGAAACGTGAGAGTGCTCAGAACAAAAGAACTGTGTTTCCTACACACATGGACCATATCTAGTTCAACTCTGCTTCTGAAACTGATACAAACCACAGGCCCTCTAATATCCAGTGCGTTTCAGTTAAGAGCGAGACACGTGTGAGCTTCGTGTACAATATAGCTTCGTTTGAGCTGAAAAGTGACTGTGTTTACCTGAAACAAAGTCTCGATGTAGGAAGACACAGAGCCTGGCATTTAACTCCGTTTCTGAAGGGAAACACACAGCACACTTCTCATCCATGAAACACACTCTGCTTTAGAGCAAGAAGCACACTCTTGCTTTCTAGGTTCTCTAATAAGACGGGAAACATGAGAGTGCTCAGAACAAAAGAACTGTGTTTCCTACACACAAGGACCATATCTAGTTCAACTCTGCTTCTGAAACTGATACAAACCACAGGCCCTCTAACATCCAATGCGTTTCAGTTAAGAGCGAGAAACGTGTGAGCTTCGTGTACAATATAGCTTCGTTTGAGCTGAAAAGTGACAGCGTTTACCTGAAACGAAGTCTCGCTTGTAGGAAGACACAGAGCCTGGCATTTAACTCCATTTCTGAAGGGAAACACACAGCACATTTCTCTTCCATGAAACACACTCTGCTTTAGAGCAAGAAGCACGCTCTTGCTTTCTAGAGTCTCTAATAATACGGGAAAAATGAGAGTGCTCAGAACAAAAAACTGTGTTTCCTATACACAAGGACCATATCTAGTTCAACTCTGCTTCTGAAACTGATACAAACCACAGGCCCTCTAACATCCAATGCGTTTCAGTTAAGAGCTAGAAACGTTTGAGCATCGTGTACAATATAGCTTCGTTTGAGCTGAAAAGTGACTGCGTTTACCTGAAACGAAGTCTCGCTTGTAGGAAGACACAGAGCCTGGCATTTAACTCCGTTTCTGAAGGGAAACACACAGCACAGTTCTCATCCATGAAACACACTCTGCTTTAGAGGAAGAAGCACGCTCTTGCTTTCTAGAGTCTCTAATAAGGCGGGAAACGTGAGAGTGCTCAGAACAAAAGAACTGTGTTTCCTACACACACGGACCATATCTTGTTCAACTCTGCTTCTGAAACTGATACAAACCACTGGCCCTCTAACATCCAATGCGTTTCAGTTAAGAGCGAGAAACGTGTGAGCTTCGTGTACAATATAGCATCGTTTGAGCTGAAAAGTGACTGCGTTTACCTGAAACGATGTCTCGCTTGTAGGAAGACACAGAGCCTGGCATTTAACTCCGTTTCTGAAGGGAAACACACAGCACAGTTCTCATCCATGAAACACACTCTGCTTTAGAGCAAGAAGCACGCTCTTGCTTTCTAGAGTCTCTAATAAGGCGGGAAACGTGAGAGTGCTCAGTACAAAAGAACTGTGTTTCCTACAAACACGGACCATATCTAGTTCAACTCTGCTTCTGAAACTGATACAAACCACAGGCCCTCTAACATCCAATGTGTTTCAGTTAAGAGCTAGAAACGTGTGAGCTTCGTGTAAAATATAGCTTCGTTGGAGCTGAAAAGTGACTGCGTTTACCTGAAACGAAGTCTGGCTTGTAGGAACACAGAGCCTGGCATTTAACTCCGTTTCTGAAGGGAAACACACAGCACACTTCTCATCCATGAAACACACTCTGCTTTAGAGCAAGAAGCACGCTCTTTCTTTGTAGAGTCTCTAATAAGGCAGGAAACGTGAGAGTGCTCAGAACAAAAGAACTGTGTTTCCTACACACACGGACCATATCTAGTTCAACTCTGCTTCTGAAACTGATAAAAACCACAGGCCCTCTAACATCCAATGCGTTTCAGTTAAGAGCGAGAAACGTGTGAGCTTCGTGTACAATATAGCTTCGTTTGAGCTGAAAAGTGACTGCCTTTACCTGAAACGATGCCTCGCTTGTAGGAAGACACAGAGCCTGGCATTTAACTCCGTTTCTGAAGGGAAACACACAGCACAGTTCTCATCCATGAAACACACTCTGCTTTAGAGCAGGAAGCACGCTCTTGCTTTCTAGAGTCTCTAATGTGGCGCGAAACGTGAGAGTGCTCACAACAAAAGAACTGTGTTTCCTACACACACGGATACATATCTAGTTCAACTCTGCTTCTGAAACTGATACAAACCACAGGCCCTCTAACATCCAATGCGTTTCAATTAAGAGCGAGAAACATGTGAGCTTCGTGTACAATATAGCTTCGTTTGAGCTGAAATGTGACAGCGTTTACCTGAAACGAAGTCTCGCTTGTAGGAACACAGAGCCTGGCATTTAACTCCATTTCTGAAGGGAAACACACAGCACATTTCTCATCCCTGAAACACACTCTGCTTTAGAGCAAGAAGCACGCTCTTGCTTTCTAGAGTCTCTAATAATACGGGAAACATGAGAGTGCTCAGAACAAAAAACTGTGTTTCCTACACACAAGGACCATATCTAGTTCAACTCTGCTTCTGAAACTGATACAAACCACAGGCCCTCTAACATCCAATGCGTTTCAGTTAAGAGCTAGAAACGTTTGAGCTTCGTGTACAATATAGGTTCGTTTGAGCTGAAAAGTGACTGCGTTTACCTGAAACGAAGTCTCGCTTGTAGGAAGACACAGAGCCTGGCATTTAACTCCGTTTCTGAAGGGAAACACACAGCACAGTTCTCATCCATGAAACACACTCTGCTTTAGAGCAAGAAGCACGCTCTTGCTTTCTAGAGTCTCTAATAAGGCGGGAAACGTGAGAGTGCTCAGAACAAAAGAACTGTGTTTCCTACACACACGGACCATATCTTGTTCAACTCTGCTTTTGAAACTGATACAAACCACAGGCCCTCTAACATCCAATGCGTTTCAGTTAAGAGCGAGAAACGTGAGAGCTTCGTGTGCAATACAGCTTCGTTTGAGCGGAAAAGTGACTGCGTTTACCTGAAACGAAGTCTCGCTTGTAGGAAGACACAGAGCCTGGCATTTAACTCCGTTTCTGAAGGGAAACACACAGCACACTTCTCATCCATGAAACACACTCTGCTTTAGAGCAAGAAGCACGCTCTTGCTTTCTAGAGTGTCTAATAAGGCAGGAAACGTGAGAGTGCTCAGAACAAAAGAACTGTGTTTCCTACACACACGGATACATATCTAGTTCAACTCTGCTTCTGAAACTGATACAAACCACAGGCCCTCTAACATCCAATGCGTTTCAATTAAGAGCGAGAAACATGTGAGCTTCGTGTACAATATAGCTTCGTTTGAGCTGAAAAGTGACAGCGTTTACCTGAAACGAAGTCTCGCTTGTAGGAAGACACAGAGCCTGGCATTTAACTCCATTTCTGAAGGGAAACACACAGCACATTTCTCTTCCATGAAACACACTCTGCTTTAGAGCAAGAAGCACGCTCTTGCTTTCTAGAGTCTCTAATTATACGGGAAAAATGAGAGTGCTCAGAACAAAAAACTGTGTTTCCTATACACAAGGACCATATCTAGTTCAACTCTGCTTCTGAAACTGATACAAACCACAGGCCCTCTAACATCCAATGCGTTTCAGTTAAGAGCTAGAAACGTTTGAGCTTCGTGTACAATATAGCTTCGTTTGAGCTGAAAAGTGACTGCGTTTACCTGAAACGAAGTCTCGCTTGTAGGAAGACACAGAGCCTGGCATTTAACTCCGTTTCTGAAGGGAAACACACAGCACAGTTCTCATCTATGAAACACACTCTGCTTTAGAGCAAGAAGCACGCTCTTGCTTTCTAGAGTCTCTAAAAAGGCGGGAAACGTGAGAGTGCTCAGAACAAAAGAACTGTGTTTCCTACACACACGGACCATATCTTGTTCAACTCTGCTTCTGAAACTGATACAAACCACAGGCCCTCTAACATCCAATGTGTTTCAGTTAAGAGCGAGAAACGTGTGAGCTTCGTGTACAATATAGCTTCGTTTGAGCGGAAAAGTGACTGCGTTTACCTGAAACGAAGTCTCGCTTGTAGGAAGACACAGAGCCTGGCATTTAACTCCGTTTCTGAAGGGAAACACACAGCACACTTCTCATCTATGAAACACACTCTGCTTTAGAGCAAGAAGCACGCTCTTGCTTTCTAGAGTTTCTAATAAGGCAGGAAACGTGAGAGTGCTCAGAACAAAAGAACTGTGTTTCCTACACACACGGATACATATCTAGTTCAACTCTGCTTCTGAAACTGATACAAACCACAGGCCCTCTAACATCCAATGCGTTTCAGTTAAGAGCTAGAAACGTTTGAGCTTCGTGTACAATATAGCTTCGTTTGAGCTGAAAAGTGACTGCGTTTACCTGAAACGAAGTCTCGCTTGTAGGAAGACACAGAGCCTGGCATTTAACTCCGTTTCTGAAGGGAAACACACAGCACAGTTCTCATCCATGAAACACACTCTGCTTTAGAGGAAGAAGCACGCTCTTGCTTTGTAGAGTCTCTAATAAGGCAGGAAACGTGAGAGTGCTCAGAACAAAAGAACTGTGTTTCCTACACACACGGACCATATCTAGTTCAACTCTGCTTCTGAAACTGATAAAAACCACAGGCCCTCTAACATCCAATGCGTTTCAGTTAAGAGCGAGAAACGTGTGAGCTTCGTGTACAATATAGCTTCGTTTGAGCTGAAAAGTGACTGCCTTTACCTGAAACGATGTCTCGCTTGTAGGAAGACACAGAGCCTGGCATTTAACTCCGTTTCTGAAGGGAAACACACAGCACAGTTCTCGTCCATGAAACACACTCTGCTTTAGAGCAGGAAGCACGCTCTTGCTTTCTAGAGTCTCTAATGTGGCGCGAAACGTGAGAGTGCTCAGAACAAAAGAACTGTGTTTCCTACACACACGGATACATATCTAGTTCAACTCTGCTTCTGAAACTGATACAAACCACAGGCCCTCTAACATCCAATGCGTTTCAATTAAGAGCGAGAAACATGTGAACTTCGTGTACAATATAGCTTCGTTTGAGCTGAAAAGTGACAGCGTTTACCTGAAACGAAGTCTCGCTTGTAGGAAGACACAGAGCCTGGCATTTAACTCCATTTCTGAAGGGAAACACACAGCACATTTCTCATCCCTGAAACACACTCTGCTTTAGAGCAAGAAGCACGCTCTTGCTTTCTAGAGTCTCTAATAATACGGGAAACATGAGAGTGCTCAGAACAAAAAACTGTGTTTCCTACACACACGGACCATATCTAGTTCAACTCTGCTTCTGACACTGATACAAACCACAGGCCCTCTAACATCCAATGTGTTTCAGTTAAGAGCTAGAAACGTGTGAGCTTCGTGTAAAATATAGTTTGGTTGGAGCTGAAAAGTGACTGCGTTTACCTGAAACGAAGTCTGGCTTGTAGGAACACAGAGCCTGGCATTTAACTCCGTTTCTGAAGGGAAACACACAGCACACTTCTCATCCATGAAACACACTCTGCTTTAGAGCAAGAAGCACGCTCTTTCTTTGTAGAGTCTCTAATAAGGCTGGAAACGTGAGAGTGCTCAGAACAAAAGAACTGTGTTTCCTACACACACGGACCATATCTAGTTCAACTCTGCTTCTGAAACTGATAAAAACCACAGGCCCTCTAACATCCAATGCGTTTCAGTTAAGAGCGAGAAACGTGTGAGCTTCGTGTACAATATAGCTTCGTTTGAGCTGAAAAGTGACTGCCTTTACCTGAAACGAAGTCTCGCTTGTTGGAAGACACAGAGCCTGGCATTTAACTCCATTTCTGAAGGGAAACACACAGCACATTTCTCATCCCTGAAACACACTCTGCTTTAGAGCAAGAAGCACGCTCTTGCTTTCTAGAGTCTCTAATAATACGGGAAACATGAGAGTGCTCAGAACAAAAAACTGTGTTTCCTACACACAAGGACCATATCTAGTTCAACTCTGCTTCTGAAACTGATACAAACCACAGGCCCTCTAACATCCAATGCGTTTCAGTTAAGAGCTAGAAACGTTTGAGCTTCGTGTACAATATAGCTTCGTTTGAGCTGAAAAGTGACTGCGTTTACCTGAAACGAAGTCTCGCTTGTAGGAAGACACAGAGCCTGGCATTTAACTCCGTTTCTGAAGGGAAACACACAGCACAGTTCTCATCCATGAAACACACTCTGCTTTAGAGCAAGAAGCACGCTCTTGCTTTCTAGAGTCTCTAATAAGGCGGGAAACGTGAGAGTGCTCAGAACAAAAGAACTGTGTTTCCTACACACACGGACCATATCTTGTTCAACTCTGCTTTTGAAACTGATACAAACCACAGGCCCTCTAACATCCAATGCGTTTCAGTTAAGAGCGAGAAACGTGAGAGCTTCGTGTGCAATACAGCTTCGTTTGAACGGAAAAGTGACTGCGTTTACCTGAAACGAAGTCTCGCTTGTAGGAAGACACAGAGCGTGGCATTTAACTTCGTTTCTGAAGGGAAACACACAGCACACTTCTCATACATGAAACACACTCTGCTTCAGAGCAAGAAGCACACTCTTGCTTTCTAGAGTCTCTAATAAGGCGGGAAACATGAGAGTGCTCAGAACAAAAGAACTGTGTTTCCTACACACACGGACCATATCTAGTTCAACTCTGCTTCTGAAACTGATACAAACCACAGGCCCACTAACATCCAATGTGTTTCAGTTAAGAGCTAGAAACGTGTGAGCTTCGTGTACAATATAGCTTCGTTTGAGCTGAAAAGTGACTGCGTTTACCTGAAACGAAGTCTCGCTTGTAGGAAGACACAGAGCCTGGCATTTAACTCCGTTTCTGAAGGGAAACACACAGCACACTTCTCATCCATGAAACACACTCTGCTTTAGAGCAAGAAGCACGCTCTTGCTTTCTAGAGTGTCTAATAAGGCAGGAAACGTGAGAGTGCTCAGAACAAAAGAACTGTGTTTCCTACACACACGGATACATATCTAGTTCAACTCTGCTTCTGAAACTGATACAAACCACAGGCCCTCTAACATCCAATGCGTTTCAATTAAGAGCGAGAAACATGTGAGCTTCGTGTACAATATAGCTTCGTTTGAGCTGAAAAGTGACAGCGTTTACCTGAGACGAAGTCTCGCTTGTAGGAAGACACAGAGCCTGGCATTTAACTCCATTTCTGAAGGGAAACACACAGCACATTTCTCTTCCATGAAACACACTCTGCTTTAGATCAAGAAGCACGCTCTTGCTTTCTAGAGTCTCTAATTATACGGGAAAAATGAGAGTGCTCAGAACAAAAAACTGTGTTTCCTATACACAAGGACCATATCTAGTTCAACTCTGCTTCTGAAACTGATACAAACCACAGGCCCTCTAACATCCAATGCGTTTCAGTTAAGAGCTAGAAACGTTTGAGCTTCGTGTACAATATAGCTTCGTTGGAGCTGAAAAGTGACTGCGTTTACCTGAAAAGAAGTCTCGCTTGTAGGAAGACACAGAGCCTGGCATTTAACTCCGTTTCTGAAGGGAAACACACAGCACAGTTCTCATCCATGAAACACACTCTGCTTTAGAGCAAGAAGCACGCTCTTGCTTTCTAGAGTCTCTAATAAGGCGGGAAACGTGAGAGTGCTCAGAACAAAAGAACTGTGTTTCCTACACACACGGACCATATCTTGTTCAACTCTGCTTCTGAAACTAATACAAACCACAGGCTCTCTAACATCCAATGTGTTTCAGTTAAGAGCGAGAAACGTGTGAGCTTCGTGTACAATATAGCTTCGTTTGAGTGGAAAAGTGACTGCGTTTACCTGAAACGAAGTCTCGCTTGTAGGAAGACACAGAGCCTGGCATTTAACTCCGTTTCTGAAGGGAAACACACAGCACACTTCTCATCTATGAAACACACTCTGCTTTAGAGCAAGAAGCACGCTCTTGCTTTCTAGAGTTTCTAATAAGGCGGGAAACGTGAGAGTGCTCAGAACAAAATAACTGTGTTTCCTACACACACGGACCATATCTAGTTCAACTCTGCTTCTGAAACTGATACAAACCACAGGCCCTCTAACATCCAATGCTTTTCAGTTAAGAGCGAGAAACGTGTGAGCTTCGTGTACAATATAGCTTCGTTTGAGCTGAAAAGTGACTGCGTTTACCTGAAACGAAGTCTCGCTTGTAGGAAGACACAGAGCCTGGCATTTAACTCCGTTTCTGAAGGGAAACACACAGCACAGTTCTCATACATGAAACACACTCTGCTTCAGAGCAAGAAACACACTCTTGCTTTCTAGAGTCTCTAATAAGGCGGGAAACGTGAGAGTGCTCAGAACAAAAGAACTGTGTTTCCTACACACACGGACCATATCTAGTTCAACTCTGCTTCTGAAACTGATAAAAACCACAGGCCCTCTAACATCCAATGCGTTTCAGTTAAGAGCGAGAAACGTGTGAGCTTCGTGTACAATATAGCTTCGTTTGAGCTGAAAAGTGACTGCCTTTACCTGAAACGATGTCTCGCTTGTAGGAAGACACAGAGCCTGGCATTTAACTCCGTTTCTGAAGGGAAACACACAGCACAGTTCTCATCCATGAAACACACTCTGCTTTAGAGCAGGAAGCACGCTCTTGCTTTCTAGAGTCTCTAATGTGGCGCGAAACGTGAGAGTGCTCAGAACAAAAGAACTGTGTTTCCTACACACACGGATACATATCTAGTTCAACTCTGCTTCTGAAACTGATACAAACCACAGGCCCTCTAACATCCAATGCGTTTCAATTAAGAGCGAGAAACATGTGAGCTTCGTGTACAATATAGCTTCGTTTGAGCGGAAAAGTGACAGCGTTTACCTGAAACGAAGTCTCGCTTGTAGGAAGACACAGAGCCTGGCATTTAACTCCATTTCTGAAGGGAAACACACAGCACATTTCTCTTCCATGAAACACACTCTGCTTTAGATCAAGAAGCACGCTCTTGCTTTCTAGAGTCTCTAATTATACGGGAAAAATGAGAGTGCTCAGAACAAAAAACTGTGTTTCCTATACACAAGGACCATATCTAGTTCAACTCTGCTTCTGAAACTGATACAAACCACAGGCCCTCTAACATCCAATGCGTTTCAGTTAAGAGCTAGAAACGTTTGAGCTTCGTGTACAATATAGCTTCGTTGGAGCTGAAAAGTGACTGCGTTTACCTGAAACGAAGTCTCGCTTGTAGGAAGACACAGAGCCTGGCATTTAACTCCGTTTCTGAAGGGAAACACACAGCACAGTTCTCATCCATGAAACACACTCTGCTTTAGAGCAAGAAGCACGCTCTTGCTTTCTAGAGTCTCTAATAAGGCGGGAAACGTGAGAGTGCTCAGAACAAAAGAACTGTGTTTCCTACACACACGGACCATATCTTGTTCAACTCTGCTTCTGAAACTGATACAAACCACAGGCCCTCTAACATCCAATGTGTTTCAGTTAAGAGCGAGAAACGTGTGAGCTTCGTGTACAATATAGCTTCGTTTGAGCGGAAAAGTGACTGTGTTTACCTGAAACGAAGTCTCGCTTGTAGGAAGACACAGAGCCTGGCATTTAACTCCGTTTCTGAAGGGAAACACACAGCACAGTTCTCATCCCTGAAACACACTCTGCTTTAGAGCAAGAAGCACGCTCTTGCTTTCTAGAGTCTCTAATAAGACGGGAAACATGAGAGTGCTCAGAACAAAAAACTGTGTTTCCTACACACAAGGACCATATCTAGTTCAACTCTGCTTCTGAAACTGATACAAACCACAGGCCCTCTAACATCCAATGCGTTTCAGTTAAGAGCTAGAAACGTTTGAGCTTCGTGTACAATATAGCTTCGTTTGAGCTGAAAAGTGAATGCGTTTACCTGAAACGAAGTCTCGCTTGTAGGAAGACACAGAGCCTGGCATTTAACTCCGTTTCTGAAGGGAAACACACAGCACAGTTCTCATCCATGAAACACACTCTGCTTTAGAGCAAGAAGCACGCTCTTGCTTTCTAGAATCTCTAATAAGACGGGAAACATGAGAGTGCTCAGAACAAAAGAACTGTGTTTCCTACACACAAGGACCATATCTAGTTCAACTCTGCTTCTGAAACTGATACAAACCACAGGCCCTCTAACATCCAATGCGTTTCAGTTAAGAGCGAGAAACGTGTGAGCTTCGTGTACAATATAGCTTCGTTTGAGCTGAAAAGTGACTGCGTTTACCTGAAACGATGTCTCGCTTGTAGGAAGACACAGAGCCTGGCATTTAACTCCGTTTCTGAAGGGAAACACACAGCACAGTTCTCATCCATGAAACACACTCTGCTTTAGAGCAAGAAGCACGCTCTTGCTTTCTAGAGTGTCTAATAAGGCAGGAAACGTGAGAGTGCTCAGAACAAAAGAACTGTGTTTCCTACACACACGGATACATATCTAGTTCAACTCTGCTTCTGAAACTGATACAAACCACAGGCCCTCTAACATCCAATGGGTTTCAGTTAAGAGCGAGAAACATGTGAGCTTCGTGTACAATATAGCTTCGTTTGAGCTGAAAAGTGACAGCGTTTACCTGAAACGAAGTCTCGCTTGTAGGAAGACACAGAGCCTGGCATTTAACTCCATTTCTGAAGGGAAACACACAGCACATTTCTCTTCCATGAAACACACTCTGCTTTAGAGCAAGAAGCACGCTCTTGCTTTCTAGAGTCTCTAATAATACGGGAAAAATGAGAGTGCTCAGAACAAAAAACTGTGTTTCCTATACACAAGGACCATATCTAGTTCAACTCTGCTTCTGAAACTGATACAAACCACAGGCCCTCTAACATCCAATGCGTTTCAGTTAAGAGCTAGAAACGTTTGAGCTTCGTGTACAATATAGCTTCGTTTGAGCTGAAAAGTGACTGCGTTTACTTGAAACGAAGTCTCGCTTGTAGGAAGACACAGAGCCTGGCATTTAACTCCGTTTCTGAAGGGAAACACACAGCACAGTTCTCATCCATGAAACACACTCTGCTTTAGAGCAAGAAACACGCTCTTGCTTTCTAGAGTCTCTAATAAGGCGGGAAACGTGAGAGTGCTCAGAACAAAAGAACTGTGTTTCCTACACACACGGACCATATCTTGTTCAACTCTGCTTCTGAAACTGATACAAACCACAGGCCCTCTAACATCCAATGTGTTTCAGTTAAGAGCGAGAAACGTGTGAGCTTCGTGTACAATATAGCTTCGTTTGAGCGGAAAAGTGACTGCGTTTACCTGAAACGAAGTCTCGCTTGTAGGAAGACACAGAGCCTGGCATTTAACTCCGTTTCTGAAGGGAAACACACAGCACACTTCTCATCCATGAAACACACTCTGCTTTAGAGCAAGAAGCACGCTCTTGCTTTCTAGAGTTTCTAATAAGGCGGGAAACGTGAGAGTGCTCAGAACAAAATAACTGTGTTTCCTACACACACGGACCATATCTAGTTCAACTCTGCTTCTGAAACTGATACAAACCACAGGCCCTCTAACATCCAATGCGTTTCAGTTAAGAGCGAGAAACGTGTGAGCTTCGTGTACAATGTAGCTTCCTTTGAGCTGAAAAGTGACTGCGTTTACCTGAAACGAAGTCTCGCTTGTAGGAAGACACAGAGCCTGGCATTTAACTCCGTTTCTGAAGGGAAACACACAGCACAGTTCTCATACATGAAACACACTCTGCTTCAGAGCAAGAAGCACGCTCTTTCTTTGTAGAGTCTCTAATAAGGCAGGAAACGTGAGAGTGCTCAGAACAAAAGAACTGTGTTTCCTACACACAGGGACCATATCTAGTTCAACTCTGCTTCTGAAACTGATACAAACCACAGGCCCTCTAACATCCAATGCGTTTCAGTTAAGAGCGAGAAACGTGTGAGCTTCGTGTACAATATAGCTTCGTTTGAGCTGAAAAGTGACTGCGTTTACCTGAAACGAAGTCTCGCTTGTAGGAAGACACAGAGCCTGGCATTTAACTCCATTTCTGAAGGGAAACACACAGCACATTTCTCATCCCTGAAACACACTCTGCGTTAGAGCAAGAAGCAAGCTCTTGCTTTCTAGAGTCTCTAATAATACGGGAAACATGAGAGTGCTCAGAACAAAAAACTGTGTTTCCTACACACAAGGACCATATCTAGTTCAACTCTGCTTCTGAAACTGATACAAACCACAGGCCCTCTAACATCCAATGCGTTTCAGTTATGAGCGAGAAACGTGTGAGCTTCGTGTACAATATAGCTTCCTTGTAGCTGAAAAGTGACTGGTTTACCTGAAACGAAGTCTCGCTTGTAGGAAGACACAGAGCCTGGCATTTAACTCCGTTTCTGAAGGGAAACACACAGCACACTTTTCATCCATGAAACACACTCTGCTTTAGAGCAAGAACCACGCTCTTGCTTTCTAGAGTCTCTAATAAGGTGGGAAACGTGAGAGTGCTCAGAACAAAAGAACTGTGTTTCCTACACACACGCACCATATCTAGTTCAACTCTGCTTCTGAAACTGATACAAACCACAGGCCCTCTAACATCCAATGTGTTTCAGTTAAGAGCGAGAAACGTGTGAGCTTCGTGTACAATATAGCTTCGTTTGAGCTGAAAAGTGACTGCGTTTACCTGAAACGAAGTCTCGCTTGTAGGAAGACACAGAGCCTGGCATTTAACTCCGTTTCTGAAGGGAAACACACAGCTCACTTCTCATTCATGAAACACACCCTGCTTTAGAGCAAGAAGCACGCTCTTGCTTTCTAGGATCTCTAATAAGACGGGAAACATGAGAGTGCTCAGAACAAAAGAACTGTGTTTCCTACACACAAGGACGATATCTAGTTCAACTCTGCTTCTGAAACTGATACAAACCACAGGTCGTCTAACATCCAATGCGTTTCAGTTAAGAGCGAGAAACTCGTGTACAATATAGCTTCGTTTGAGCTGAAAAGTGACTGCGTTTACCTGAAACGAAGTCTCGCTTGTAGGAAGACACAGAGCCTCGCCTTTATCTCCGTTTCTGAAGGGAAACACACAGCACACTTCTCATCCATGAAACACCCTCTGCTTTAGAGCAAGAAGCACACTCTTGCTTTCTAGAATCTCTAATAAGACGGGAAACATGAGAGTGCTCAGAACAAAAGAACTGTGTTTCCTCCACACAAGGACCATATCTAGTTCAACTCTGCTTCTGAAACTGATACAAACCACAGGCCCTCTAACATCCAATGCGTTTCAGTTAAGAGCAAGAAACGTGTGAGCTTCGTGTACAATATAGCTTCGTTTGAGCGGAAAAGTGACTGCGTTTACCTGAAACGATGTCTCGCTTGTAGGAAGACACAGAGCCTGGCATTTAACTCCGTTTCTGAAGGGAAACACACAGCACAGTTCTCATCCATGAAACACACTCTGCTTTAGAGCAAGAAGCACGCTCTTTCTTTGTAGAGTCTCTAATGTGGCAGGAAACGTGAGTGTGCTCAGAACAAAAGAACTGTGTTTCCTACACACATGGACCATATCTGGTTCAACTCTGCTTCTGAAACTGATACAAACCACAGGCCCTCTAACATCCAATGCGTTTCAGTTAAGAGCGAGAAACGTGAGAGCTTCGTGTACAATATAGCTTCGTTTGAGCGGAAAAGTGACTGCGTTTACCTGAAACGAAGTCTCGCTTGTAGGAAGACACAGAGCCTGGCATTTAACTCCGTTTCTGAAGGGAAACACACAGCACACTTCTCATCCATGAAACACACTCTGCTTTAGAGCAAGAAGCACGCTCTTGCTTTCTAGAGTCTGTAATAAGGCGGGAAACGTGAGAGTGCTCAGAACAAAAGAACTGTGTTTCCTACACACACGGACCATATCTAGTTCAACTCTGCTTCTGAAACTGATACAAACCACATTCCCTCTAACATCCAATGCGTTTCAGTTAAGAGCGAGAAACGTGTGAGCTTCGTGTACAATATAGCTTCCTTGTAGCTGAAAAGTGACTGGTTTACCTGAAACGAAGTCTCGCTTGTAGGAAGACACAGAGCCTGGCATTTAACTCCGTTTCTGAAGGGAAACACACAGCACACTTTTCATCCATGAAACACACTCTGCTTTAGAGCAAGAACCACGCTCTTGCTTTCTAGAGTCTCTAATAAGGTGGGAAACGTGAGAGTGCTCAGAACAAAAGAACTGTGTTTCCTACACACACGCACCATATCTAGTTCAACTCTGCTTCTGAAACTGATACAAACCACAGGCCCTCTAACATCCAATGTGTTTCAGTTAAGAGCGAGAAACGTGTGAGCTTCGTGTACAATATAGCTTCGTTTGAGCTGAAAAGTGACTGCGTTTACCTGAAACGAAGTCTCGCTTGTAGGAAGACACAGAGCCTGGCATTTAACTCCGTTTCTGAAGGGAAACACACAGCTCACTTCTCATTCATGAAACACACCCTGCTTTAGAGCAAGAAGCACGCTCTTGCTTTCTAGGATCTCTAATAAGACGGGAAACATGAGAGTGCTCAGAACAAAAGAACTGTGTTTCCTACACACAAGGACGATATCTAGTTCAACTCTGCTTCTGAAACTGATACAAACCACAGGTCGTCTAACATCCAATGCGTTTCAGTTAAGAGCGAGAAACTCGTGTACAATATAGCTTCGTTTGAGCTGAAAAGTGACTGCGTTTACCTGAAACGAAGTCTCGCTTGTAGGAAGACACAGAGCCTCGCCTTTATCTCCGTTTCTGAAGGGAAACACACAGCACACTTCTCATCCATGAAACACCCTCTGCTTTAGAGCAAGAAGCACACTCTTGCTTTCTAGAATCTCTAATAAGACGGGAAACATGAGAGTGCTCAGAACAAAAGAACTGTGTTTCCTCCACACAAGGACCATATCTAGTTCAACTCTGCTTCTGAAACTGATACAAACCACAGGCCCTCTAACATCCAATGCGTTTCAGTTAAGAGCAAGAAACGTGTGAGCTTCGTGTACAATATAGCTTCGTTTGAGCTGAAAAGTGACTGCGTTTACCTGAAACGATGTCTCGCTTGTAGGAAGACACAGAGTCTGGCATTTAACTCCGTTTCTGAAGGGAAACACACAGCACAGTTCTCATCCATGAAACACACTCTGCTTTAGAGCAAGAAGCACGCTCTTTCTTTGTAGAGTCTCTAATGTGGAAGGAAACGTGAGTGTGCTCAGAACAAAAGAACTGTGTTTCCTACACACATGGACCATATCTAGTTCAACTCTGCTTCTGAAACTGATACAAACCACAGGCCCTCTAATATCCAGTGCGTTTCACTTAAGAGCGAGACACGTGTGAGCTTAGTGTACAATATAGCTTCGTTTGAGCTGAAAAGTGACTGTGTTTACCTGAAACAAAGTCTCGATGTAGGAAGACACAGAGCCTGGCATTTAACTCCGTTTCTGAAGAGAAACACACAGCACACTTCTCATCCATGAAACACACTCTGCTTTAGAGCAAGAAGCACGCTCTTGCTTTCTAGAGTGTCTAATAAGGCAGGAAAAGTGAGAGTGCTCAGAACAAAAGAACTGTGTTTCCTACACACATGGATACATATCTAGTTCAACTCTGCTTCTGAAACTGATACAAACCACAGGCCCTCTAACATCCAATGCGTTTCAATTAAGAGCGAGAAACATGTGAGCTTCGTGTACAATATAGCTTCGTTTGAGCTGAAAAGTGACAGCGTTTACCTGAAACGAAGTCTCGCTTGTAGGAAGACACAGAGCCTGGCATTTAACTCCATTTCTGAAGGGAAACACACAGCACATTTCTCTTCCATGAAACACACTCTGCTTTAGAGCAAGAAGCACGCTCTTGCTTTCTAGAGTCTCTAATAATACGGGAAACATGAGAGTGCTCAGAACAAAAAACTGTGTTTCCTATACACAAGGACCATATCTAGTTCAACTCTGCTTCTGAAACTGATACAAACCACAGGCCCTCTAACATCCAATGCGTTTCAGTTAAGAGCTAGAAACGTTTGAGCTTCGTGTACAATATAGCTTCGTTTTAGCTGAAAAGTGACTGCGTTTACCTGAAACGAAGTCTCGCTTGTAGGAAGACACAGAGCCTGGCCTTTAACTCCGTTTCTGAAGGGAAACACACAGCACAGTTCTCATCCATGAAACACACTCTGCTTTAGAGCAAGAAGCACGCTCTTGCTTTCTAGAGTCTCTAATAAGGCGGGAAACGTGAGAGTGCTCAGAACAAAAGAACTGTGTTTCCTACACACACGGACCATATCTTGTTCAACTCTGCTTCTGAAACTGATACAAACCACAGGCCCTCTAACATCCAATGTGTTTCAGTTAAGAGCGAGAAACGTGTGAGCTTCGTGTACAATATAGCTTCGTTTGAGCTGAAAAGTGACTGCGTTTACCTGATACGAAGTCTAGCTTGTAGGAAGACACAGAGCCTGGCATTTAACTCCGTTTCTGAAGGGAAACACACAGCACACTTCTCATCCATGAACACACTCTGCTTTAGAGCAAGAAGCACGCTCTTGCTTACTAGAGTCTCTAATAAGAGAGGAAACATGAGAGTGCTCAGAACCAAAGAACTGTGTTTCCTACACACACGGACCATATCTAGTTCAACTCTGCTTCTGACAGTGATACAAACCACAGACCCTCTAACATCCAATGCGTTTCAGTTAAGAGCGAGAAACGTGTGAGCTTTGTGTACAATATAGCTTCGTTGGAACTGAAAAGTGACTGCGTTTACCTGAAACGAATTCTCGCTTGTAGGAAGACACAGAGCCTGGCATTTAACTCCGATTCTGAAGGGAAACACACAGCACACTTCTCATCCATGAAACACACTCTGCTTTAGAGCAAGAAGCACGCTCTTGCTTTCTAGAGTCTCTAATAAGGCGGGCAACGTGAGAGTGCTCAGAACAAAAGAACTGTGTTTCCTACACACACGGACCATATCTAGTTCAACTCTGCTTCTGAAACTGATACAAACCACAGGCCCTCTAACATCCAATGCGTTTCAGTTAAGAGCGAGAAACGTGTGAGCTTCGTGTACAATATAGCTTCGTTTGAGCTGAAAAGTGACAGCGTTTACCTGAAACGAAGTCTCGCTTGTAGGAAGACACAGAGCCTGGCATTTAACTCCGTTTCTGAAGGGAAACACACAGCACAGTTCTCATACATGAAACACACTCTGCTTCAGAGCAAGAAGCACACTCTTGCTTTCTAGAGTCTCTAATAAGGCGGGAAACGTGAGAGTGCTCAGAACAAAAGAACTGTGTTTCCTACACACACGGACCATATCTAGTTCAACTCTGCTTCTGAAACTGATACAAACCACAGGCCCACTAACATCCAATGTGTTTCAGTTAAGAGCTAGAAACGTGTGAGCTTCGTGTAAAATATAGCTTCGTTGGAGCTGAAAAGTGACTGCGTTTACCTGAAACGAAGTCTGGCTTGTAGGAACACAGAGCCTGGCATTTAACTCCGTTTCTGAAGGGAAACACACAGCACACTTCTCATCCATGAAACACACTCTGCTTTAGAGCAAGAAGCACGCTCTTTCTTTGTAGAGTCTCTAATAAGGCAGGAAACGTGAGAGTGCTCAGAACAAAAGAACTGTGTTTCCTACACACACGGACCATATCTAGTTCAACTCTGCTTCTGAAACTGATAAAAACCACAGGCCCTCTAACATCCAATGCGTTTCAGTTAAGAGCGAGAAACGTGTGAGCTTCGTGTACAATATAGCTTCGTTTGAGCTGAAAAGTGACTGCCTTTACCTGAAACGATGTCTCGCTTTTAGGAAGACACAGAGCCTGGCATTTAACTCCGTTTCTGAAGGGAAACACACAGCACAGTTCTCATCCATGAAACACACTCTGCTTTAGAGCAGGAAGCACGCTCTTGCTTTCTAGAGTCTCTAATGTGGCGCGAAACGTGAGAGTGCTCAGAACAAAAGAACTGTGTTTCCTACACACACGGATACATATCTAGTTCAACTCTGCTTCTGAAACTGATACAAACCACAGGCCCTCTAACATCCAATGCGTTTCAATTAAGAGCGAGAAACATGTGAGCTTCGTGTACAATATAGCTTCGTTTGAGCTGAAAAGTGACAGCGTTTACCTGAAACGAAGTCTCGCTTGTAGGAAGACACAGAGCCTGGCATTTAACTCCATTTCTGAAGGGAAACACACAGCACATTTCTCATCCCTGAAACACACTCTGCTTTAGAGCAAGAAGCACGCTCTTGCTTTCTAGAGTCTCTAATAATACGGGAAACATGAGAGTGCTCAGAACAAAAAACTGTGTTTCCTACACACAAGGACCATATCTAGTTCAACTCTGCTTCTGAAACTGATACAAACCACAGGCCCTCTAACATCCAATGCGTTTCAGTTAAGAGCTAGAAACGTTTGAGCTTCGTGTACAATATAGCTTCGTTTGAGCTGAAAAGTGACTGCGTTTACCTGAAACGAAGTCTCGCTTGTAGGAAGACACAGAGCCTGGCATTTAACTCCGTTTCTGAAGGGAAACACACAGCACAGTTCTCATCCATGAAACACACTCTGCTTTAGAGCAAGAAGCACGCTCTTGCTTTCTAGAGTCTCTAATAAGGCGGGAAACGTGAGAGTGCTCAGAACAAAAGAACTGTGTTTCCTACACACACGGACCATATCTTGTTCAACTCTGTTTCTGAAACTGATACAAACCACAGGCCCTCTAACATCCAATGCGTTTCAGTTAAGAGCGAGAAACATGAGAGCTTCGTGTACAATATAGCTTCGTTTGAGCGGAAAAGTGACTGCGTTTACCTGAAACGAAGTCTCGCTTGTAGGAAGACACAGAGCCTGGCATTTAACTCCGTTTCTGAAGGGAAACACACAGCACACTTCTCATCCATGAAACACACTCTGCTTTAGAGCAAGAAGCACGCTCTTGCTTTCTAGAGTCTGTAATAAGGCGGGAAACGTGAGAGTGCTCAGAACAAAATAACTGTGTTTCCTACACACATGGACCATATCTAGTTCAACTCTGCTTCTGAAACTGATACAAACCACATTCCCTCTAACATCCAATGCGTTTCAGTTAAGAGCGAGAAACGTGTGAGCTTCGTGTACAATATAGCTTCCTTGGAGCTGAAAAGTGACTGCGTTTACCTGAAACGAAGTCTCGCTTGTAGGAAGACACAGAGCGTGGCATTTAACTCCGTTTCTGAAGGGAAACACACAGCTCACTTCTCATTCATGAAACACACCCTGCTTTAGAGCAAGAAGCACGCTCTTGCTTTCTAGGATCTCTAATAAGACGGGAAACATGAGAGTGCTCAGAACAAAAGAACTGTGTTTCCTACACACAAGGACGATATCTAGTTCAACTCTGCTTCTGAAACTGATACAAACCACAGGTCGTCTAACATCCAATGCGTTTCAGTTAAGAGCGAGAAACTCGTGTACAATATAGCTTCGTTTGAGCTGAAAAGTGACTGCGTTTACCTGAAACGAAGTCTCGCTTGTAGGAAGACACAGAGCCTCGCCTTTATCTCCGTTTCTGAAGGGAAACACACAGCACACTTCTCATCCATGAAACACCCTCTGCTTTAGAGCAAGAAGCACACTCTTGCTTTCTAGAATCTCTAATAAGACGGGAAACATGAGAGTGCTCAGAACAAAAGAACTGTGTTTCCTCCACACAAGGACCATATCTAGTTCAACTCTGCTTCTGAAACTGATACAAACCACAGGCCCTCTAACATCCAATGCGTTTCAGTTAAGAGCAAGAAACGTGTGAGCTTCGTGTACAATATAGCTTCGTTTGAGCTGAAAAGTGACTGCGTTTACCTGAAACGATGTCTCGCTTGTAGGAAGACACAGAGTCTGGCATTTAACTCCGTTTCTGAAGGGAAACACACAGCACAGTTCTCATCCATGAAACACACTCTGCTTTAGAGCAAGAAGCACGCTCTTTCTTTGTAGAGTCTCTAATGTGGAAGGAAACGTGAGTGTGCTCAGAACAAAAGAACTGTGTTTCCTACACACATGGACCATATCTAGTTCAACTCTGCTTCTGAAACTGATACAAACCACAGGCCCTCTAATATCCAGTGCGTTTCACTTAAGAGCGAGACACGTGTGAGCTTAGTGTACAATATAGCTTCGTTTGAGCTGAAAAGTGACTGTGTTTACCTGAAACAAAGTCTCGATGTAGGAAGACACAGAGCCTGGCATTTAACTCCGTTTCTGAAGAGAAACACACAGCACACTTCTCATCCATGAAACACACTCTGCTTTAGAGCAAGAAGCACGCTCTTGCTTTCTAGAGTGTCTAATAAGGCAGGAAAAGTGAGAGTGCTCAGAACAAAAGAACTGTGTTTCCTACACACATGGATACATATCTAGTTCAACTCTGCTTCTGAAACTGATACAAACCACAGGCCCTCTAACATCCAATGCGTTTCAATTAAGAGCGAGAAACATGTGAGCTTCGTGTACAATATAGCTTCGTTTGAGCTGAAAAGTGACAGCGTTTACCTGAAACGAAGTCTCGCTTGTAGGAAGACACAGAGCCTGGCATTTAACTCCATTTCTGAAGGGAAACACACAGCACATTTCTCTTCCATGAAACACACTCTGCTTTAGAGCAAGAAGCACGCTCTTGCTTTCTAGAGTCTCTAATAATACGGGAAACATGAGAGTGCTCAGAACAAAAAACTGTGTTTCCTATACACAAGGACCATATCTAGTTCAACTCTGCTTCTGAAACTGATACAAACCACAGGCCCTCTAACATCCAATGCGTTTCAGTTAAGAGCTAGAAACGTTTGAGCTTCGTGTACAATATAGCTTCGTTTTAGCTGAAAAGTGACTGCGTTTACCTGAAACGAAGTCTCGCTTGTAGGAAGACACAGAGCCTGGCCTTTAACTCCGTTTCTGAAGGGAAACACACAGCACAGTTCTCATCCATGAAACACACTCTGCTTTAGAGCAAGAAGCACGCTCTTGCTTTCTAGAGTCTCTAATAAGGCGGGAAACGTGAGAGTGCTCAGAACAAAAGAACTGTGTTTCCTACACACACGGACCATATCTTGTTCAACTCTGCTTCTGAAACTGATACAAACCACAGGCCCTCTAACATCCAATGTGTTTCAGTTAAGAGCGAGAAACGTGTGAGCTTCGTGTACAATATAGCTTCGTTTGAGCTGAAAAGTGACTGCGTTTACCTGATACGAAGTCTAGCTTGTAGGAAGACACAGAGCCTGGCATTTAACTCCGTTTCTGAAGGGAAACACACAGCACACTTCTCATCCATGAACACACTCTGCTTTAGAGCAAGAAGCACGCTCTTGCTTACTAGAGTCTCTAATAAGAGAGGAAACATGAGAGTGCTCAGAACCAAAGAACTGTGTTTCCTACACACACGGACCATATCTAGTTCAACTCTGCTTCTGACAGTGATACAAACCACAGACCCTCTAACATCCAATGCGTTTCAGTTAAGAGCGAGAAACGTGTGAGCTTTGTGTACAATATAGCTTCGTTGGAACTGAAAAGTGACTGCGTTTACCTGAAACGAATTCTCGCTTGTAGGAAGACACAGAGCCTGGCATTTAACTCCGATTCTGAAGGGAAACACACAGCACACTTCTCATCCATGAAACACACTCTGCTTTAGAGCAAGAAGCACGCTCTTGCTTTCTAGAGTCTCTAATAAGGCGGGCAACGTGAGAGTGCTCAGAACAAAAGAACTGTGTTTCCTACACATACGGACCATATCTAGTTCAACTCTGCTTCTGAAACTGATACAAACCACAGGCCCTCTAACATCCAATGCGTTTCAGTTAAGAGCGAGAAACGTGTGAGCTTCGTGTACAATATAGCTTCGTTTGAGCTGAAAAGTGACAGCGTTTACCTGAAACGAAGTCTCGCTTGTAGGAAGACACAGAGCCTGGCATTTAACTCCGTTTCTGAAGGGAAACACACAGCACAGTTCTCATACATGAAACACACTCTGCTTCAGAGCAAGAAGCACACTCTTGCTTTCTAGAGTCTCTAATAAGGCGGGAAACGTGAGAGTGCTCAGAACAAAAGAACTGTGTTTCCTACACACACGGACCATATCTAGTTCAACTCTGCTTCTGAAACTGATACAAACCACAGGCCCACTAACATCCAATGTGTTTCAGTTAAGAGCTAGAAACGTGTGAGCTTCGTGTAAAATATAGCTTCGTTGGAGCTGAAAAGTGACTGCGTTTACCTGAAACGAAGTCTGGCTTGTAGGAACACAGAGCCTGGCATTTAACTCCGTTTCTGAAGGGAAACACACAGCACACTTCTCATCCATGAAACACACTCTGCTTTAGAGCAAGAAGCACGCTCTTTCTTTGTAGAGTCTCTAATAAGGCAGGAAACGTGAGAGTGCTCAGAACAAAAGAACTGTGTTTCCTACACACACGGACCATATCTAGTTCAACTCTGCTTCTGAAACTGATAAAAACCACAGGCCCTCTAACATCCAATGCGTTTCAGTTAAGAGCGAGAAACGTGTGAGCTTCGTGTACAATATAGCTTCGTTTGAGCTGAAAAGTGACTGCCTTTACCTGAAACGATGTCTCGCTTTTAGGAAGACACAGAGCCTGGCATTTAACTCCGTTTCTGAAGGGAAACACACAGCACAGTTCTCATCCATGAAACACACTCTGCTTTAGAGCAGGAAGCACGCTCTTGCTTTCTAGAGTCTCTAATGTGGCGCGAAACGTGAGAGTGCTCAGAACAAAAGAACTGTGTTTCCTACACACACGGATACATATCTAGTTCAACTCTGCTTCTGAAACTGATACAAACCACAGGCCCTCTAACATCCAATGCGTTTCAATTAAGAGCGAGAAACATGTGAGCTTCGTGTACAATATAGCTTCGTTTGAGCTGAAAAGTGACAGCGTTTACCTGAAACGAAGTCTCGCTTGTAGGAAGACACAGAGCCTGGCATTTAACTCCATTTCTGAAGGGAAACACACAGCACATTTCTCATCCCTGAAACACACTCTGCTTTAGAGCAAGAAGCACGCTCTTGCTTTCTAGAGTCTCTAATAATACGGGAAACATGAGAGTGCTCAGAACAAAAAACTGTGTTTCCTACACACAAGGACCATATCTAGTTCAACTCTGCTTCTGAAACTGATACAAACCACAGGCCCTCTAACATCCAATGCGTTTCAGTTAAGAGCTAGAAACGTTTGAGCTTCGTGTACAATATAGCTTCGTTTGAGCTGAAAAGTGACTGCGTTTACCTGAAACGAAGTCTCGCTTGTAGGAAGACACAGAGCCTGGCATTTAACTCCGTTTCTGAAGGGAAACACACAGCACAGTTCTCATCCATGAAACACACTCTGCTTTAGAGCAAGAAGCACGCTCTTGCTTTCTAGAGTCTCTAATAAGGCGGGAAACGTGAGAGTGCTCAGAACAAAAGAACTGTGTTTCCTACACACACGGACCATATCTTGTTCAACTCTGTTTCTGAAACTGATACAAACCACAGGCCCTCTAACATCCAATGCGTTTCAGTTAAGAGCGAGAAACATGAGAGCTTCGTGTACAATATAGCTTCGTTTGAGCGGAAAAGTGACTGCGTTTACCTGAAACGAAGTCTCGCTTGTAGGAAGACACAGAGCCTGGCATTTAACTCCGTTTCTGAAGGGAAACACACAGCACACTTCTCATCCATGAAACACACTCTGCTTTAGAGCAAGAAGCACGCTCTTGCTTTCTAGAGTCTGTAATAAGGCGGGAAACGTGAGAGTGCTCAGAACAAAATAACTGTGTTTCCTACACACATGGACCATATCTAGTTCAACTCTGCTTCTGAAACTGATACAAACCACATTCCCTCTAACATCCAATGCGTTTCAGTTAAGAGCGAGAAACGTGTGAGCTTCGTGTACAATATAGCTTCCTTGGAGCTGAAAAGTGACTGCGTTTACCTGAAACGAAGTCTCGCTTGTAGGAAGACACAGAGCGTGGCATTTAACTCCGTTTCTGAAGGGAAACACACAGCACACTTCTCATACATGAAACACACTCTGCTTCAGAGCAAGAAGCACACTCTTGCTTTCTAGAGTCTCTAATAAGGCGGGAAACGTGAGAGTGCTCAGAACAAAAGAACTGTGTTTCCTACACACACGGACCATATCTAGTTCAACTCTGCTTCTGAAACTGATACAAACCACAGGCCCACTAACATCCAATGTGTTTCAGTTAAGAGCTAGAAACGTGTGAGCTTCGTGTAAAATATAGCTTCGTTGGAGCTGAAAAGTGACTGCCTTTACCTGAAACGAAGTCTCGCTTGTAGGAAGACACAGAGCCTGGCATTTAACTCCGTTTCTGAAGGGAAACACACAGCACACTTTTCATCCATGAAACACACTCTGCTTTAGAGCAAGAAGCACGCTCTTGCTTTCTAGAGTCTCTAATAAGGTGGGAAACGTGAGAGTGCTCAGAACAAAAGAACTGGGTTTCCTACACACACGCACCATATCTAGTTCAACTCTGCTTCTGAAACTGATACAAACCACAGGCCCTCTAACATCCAATGTGTTTCAGTTAAGAGCGAGAAACGTGTGAGCTTCGTGTACAATATAGCTTCGTTTGAGCTGAAAAGTGACAGCGTTTACCTGAAACGAAGTCTCGCTTGTAGGAAGACACAGAGCCTGGCATTTAACTCCGTTTCTGAAGGGAAACACACAGCACACTTCTCATCCATGAAACACACTCTGCTTTAGAGCAAGAAGCACGCTCTTGCTTTCTAGAATCTCTAATAAGACGGGAAACATGAGAGTGCTCAGAACAAAAGAACTGTGTTTCCTACACACAAGGACCATATCTAGTTCAACTCTGCTTCTGAAACTGATACAAACCACAGGCCCTCTAACATCCAATGCGTTTCAGTTAAGAGCGAGAAACGTGTGAGCTTCCTGTACAATATAGCTTCGTTTGAGCTGAAAAGTGACTGCGTTTACCTGAAATTATGTCTCGCTTGTAGGAAGACACAGAGACTGGCATTTAACTCCGTTTCTGAAGGGAAACACACAGCACAGTTCTCATCCATGAAACACACTCTGCTTTAGAGCAGGAAGCACGCTCTTGCTTTCTAGAGACTCTAATGTGGCGGGAAACGTGAGTGTGCTCAGAACAAAAGAACTGTGTTTCCTACACACATGGACCATATCTAGTTCAACTCTGCTTCTGAAACTGATACAAACCACAGGCCCTCTAATATCCAATGCGTTTCAGTTAAGAGCGAGGAACGTGTGAGCTTCGTGTACAATATAGCTTCGTTAGAGCTGAAAAGTGACTGTGTTTACCTGAAACAAAGTCTTGCTTGTAGGAAGACACAGAGCCTGGCATTTAACTCCGTTTCTGAAGAGAAACACACAGCACATTTCTCATCCATGAAACACACTCTGCTTTAGAGCAAGAAGCACGCTCCTGCTTTCTAGAGTGTCTAATAAGGCGGGAAACGTGAGTGTGCTCAGAACAAAAGAACTGTGTTTCCTACACACACGGATACATATGTAGTTCAACTCTGCTTCTGAAACTGATACAAACCACAGGCCCTCTAACATCCAATGCGTTTCAATTAAGAGCGAGAAACATGTGAGCTTCGTGTACAATATAGCTTCGTTTGAGCTGAAATGTGACAGCGTTTACCTGAAACGAAGTCTCACTTGTAGGAAGACACAGAGCCTGGCATTTAACTCCGTTTCTGAAGGGAAACACACAGCACACTTCTCATCCATGAAACACACTCTGCTTTAGAGCAAGAAGCACGCTCTTACTTTCTAGAGTCTCTAATAAGACGGGAAACATGAGAGTGCTCAGAACAAAAAACTGTGTTTCCTACACACAAGGACCATATCTAGTTCAACTCTGCTTCTGAAACTGATACAAACCACAGGCCCTCTAACATCCAATGCGTTTCAGTTAAGAGCGAGAAACGTTTGAGCTTCGTGTACAATATAGCTTCCTTTGAGCTGAAAAGTGACTGCGTTTACCTGAAACGAAGTCTCGCTTGTAGGAAGACACAGAGGCTGGCATTTAACTCCGTTTCTGAAGGGAAACACACAGCACAGTTCTCATCCATGAACCACACTCTGCTTTAGTGCAAGAAGCACGCTCTTGCTTTATAGAGTCTCTAATAAGGGGGGAACATGAGTGTGCTCAGAACAAAAGAACGGTGTTTCCCACACACAGAGACTATATATAGTTCAACTCTGCTTCTGAAACTGAAACAAACCACAGGTCCTCTAACATCCAATGCTTTTCAGTTAAGAGCAGGAAACGTGGGATCTCTTTAACGATGTAGCTTCGTTTGAGCTGAAAAGTGAGTGCGTTTTCCTGAAACATAGTCTTGCTTGTAGGAAGACACAGATCCTGCCATTGAACAATGATTCTGAAGGCACACACACAGCACAGTTCTCATCCATGAAACACACTCTGCTTTAGAGCAAGAAGCACGCTCTTGCTTTCCAGAGTCTAATAAGGCGGGAAACAAGAGTGTGCTCAGAACAAAAGAACCGTGTTTCCTACACACACAGACCATATCTAGTTCAACTCTGCTTCTGAAACTGATACAAACCACAGGTCCTCTAACATCCAATGCTTTTCATTTCAGAGCTAGAAACGTGTGAGCTTCGGATACGATGTAGCTTCCTTTGTGCTGAAAAGGGAGTGCGTTTACCAGAAACGAAGTCTTGCTTATAGGAAGACACAGAGCCTGGCATTGAACTCCGATTCTGAAGGCACACACACAGCACAGTTCTCATCCATGAAACACACTCTGCTTTAGAGCAAGAAGCACTCTCTTGAATTCTAGTGTCTCTAATAAGGGGGGAAAAGTGGGTGTGCTCATAACAAAAGAACGATGTTTCCTCCACACACGGACCATATCTTGTTCAACTCTGCTTCTGAAACTGATACAAACCACAGGTCCTCTAACATCCAATGCTTTTCAGTTAAGAGCAAGAAACGTGTGAGCTTGTGAATGATGTAGCTTCTTTTGAGCAGAAAAGTGAGTGCTTTTCCTGAAACGAAGTCTTTCTTGTAGGAAGACACAGAGCCTGGCATTTCACGCCGTTTCTGAAGGGAAACACAAAGCACAGTTCTCATCCATGAAACACACTCTGCTTCAGAGAAAGAAGCACGCTTGTGCTTTCTAGATTCTCTAATAAGGCTGGAAACGTGAGTGTGCTCAGAACAAAAGAACCGTGTTTCCTACACACACGGACCATATCTAGTTCAACTCTGCTTCAGAAACTGATACAAACCACAGGTCCTCTAACATCCAATGCTTTTCATTTCAGAGCTAGAAACGTATGAGCTTCGTGAACGATGTAGCTCCATTTGAGCTGAAAAGTGAGTGCTTTTTCCTAAAACGAAGTCTTGCTTGTAGGAAGACACAGAGCCTGGCATTTCACTCCGTTTCTGAAGCGAAACACACAGCACAGTTCTCATCCATGAACCCAACTCTGCTTCAGAGCAAGAAGCACGCTCTTGCTTTCTAGATTCTCTAATACGGCAGGAAACGTGAGTGTGCTCAGTACAAAAGAACTGTGTTTCCTACACACACGGACCATATCTAGTTCAACTCTGCTTCTGAAACTGATACAAACAACAGGTCCTCTAACATCCAATGCTTTTCTGTTAAAAGCAAGAAACGTGTGAGCTTCGTGAACAAAGTAGCTTCGTTTGAGATGAAAAGTGAGTGTGTTTACATGAAACGAAGTCTTGCTTGTAGTAAGACACAGAGCCTGGCATTTCACGCCGTTTCTGAAGGGAAACACACAGCACAGTTCACATCCATGAAACACACTCTGCTTTAGAGAAAGAAGCACGCTCTTGCTTTCTAGAGTCTCTAATAAGCCTGGAAACGTGAGTGTGCTCAGAACAAAAGAACCATGTTTCCTACACACATGGACCATATCTAGTGCAACTCTGCTTCTGAAACTGATACAAACCACAGGTCCTCTAACATCCAATGCTTTTCTGTTCAGAGCGAGAAACGTGTGAGCTTCGTGAACAAAGTAGCTTCGTTTGAGATGAAAAGTGAGTGTGTTTACATGAAACGAAATCTTGCTTGTAGTAAGACACAGAGCCTGGCATTTCATGCCGTTTCTGAAGGGAAACACACAGCACAGTTCTCATCCATGAACCACACTCTGCTTTAGTGCAAGAAGCATGCTCTTGCTTTATAGAGTCTCTAATAAGGGGGGAACATGAGTGTGCTCAGAACAAAAGAACGGTGTTTCCCACACACAGAGACTATATAGTTCAACTCTGCTTCTGAAACTGATACAAACCACAGGTCCTCTAACATCCAATGCTTTTCAGTTAAGAGCAGGAAACGTGTGAGCTCGTGAACGATGTAGCTTCGTTTGAGCTGAAAAGTGAGTGCGTTTTCCTGAAACGTAGTCTTGCTTGTAGGAAGACACAGATCCTGCCATTGAACAATGATTCTGAAGGCACACACACAGCACAGTTCTCATCCATGAAACAGACTCTGCTTTAGAGCAAGAAGCACGCTCTTGCTTTCTAGAGTCTAATAAGGCGGGAAACGTGAGTGTGCTCAGAACAAAAGAACCGTGTTTCCTACACACACAGACCATATCTAGTTCAACTCTGCTTCTGAAACTGATACAAACCACAGGTCCTCTAACATCCAATGCTTTTCAGTTAAGAGCAAGAAACGTGTGAGCTTGTGAACGATGTAGCTTCTTTTGAGCAGAAAAGTGAGTGCTTTTCCTGAAACAAAGTCTTTCTTGTAGGAAGACACAGAGCCTGGCATTTCACTCCGTTTCTGAAGGGAAACACAAAGCACAGTTCTCATCCATGAAACACACTCTGCTTTAGAGAAAGAAGCACGCTTGTGCTTTCTAGATTCTCTAATAAGGCTGGAAACGTGAGTGTGCTCAGAACAAAAGAACCGTGTTTCCTACACACACGGACCATGTCTAGTTCAACTCTGCTTCTGAAACTGATACAAACCACAGGTCCTCTAACATCCAATGCTTTTCATTTCAGAGCTAGAAACGTATGAGCTTCGTGAACGATGTAGCTCCATTTGAGCTGAAAAGTGAGTGCTTTTTCCTAAAAGGAAGTCTTGCTTGTAGGAAGACACAGAGCCTGGCATTTCACTCCGTTTCTGAAGCGAAACACACAGCACAGTTCTCATCCATGAACCCCACTCTGCTTCAAAGCAAGAAGCATGCTCTTGCTTTCTAGATTCTCTAATACGGCAGGAAAGGTGAGTGTGCTCAGAACAAAAGAACTGTGTTTCCTACACACACGGACCATATCTAGTTCAACTCTGCTTCTGAAACTGATACAAACAACAGGTCCTCTAACATCCAATGCTTTTCTGTTAAAAGCAAGAAACGTGTGAGCTTCGTGAACAAAGTAGCTTCGTTTGAGATGAAAAGTGAGTGTGTTTACCTGAAACGAATTCTCGCTTGTAGGAAGACACAGAGCCTGGCATTTAACTCCGTTTCTGAAGGGAAACACACAGCACAGTTCTCATACATGAAACACACTCTGCTTCAGAGCAAGAAGCACACTCTTGCTTTCTAGAGTCTCTAATAAGGCGGGAAACGTGAGAGTGCTCAGAACAAAAGAACTGTGTTTCCTACACACACGGACCATATCTAGTTCAACTCTGCTTCTGAAACTGATACAAACCACAGGCCCACTAACATCCAATGTGTTTCAGTTAAGAGCTAGAAACGTGTGAGCTTCGTGTACAATATCGCTTCGTTGGAGCTGAAAAGTGACTGCGTTTACCTGAAACGAAGTCTGGCTTGTAGGAACACAGAGCCTGGCATTTAACTCCGTTTCTGAAGGGAAACACACAGCACAGTTCTCATCCATGAAACACACTCTGCTTTAGAGCAGGAAGCACGCTCTTGCTTTCTAGAGTCTCTAATGTGGCGCGAAACGTGAGAGTGCTCAGAACAAAAGAACTGTGTTTCCTACACACACGGATACATATCTAGTTCAACTCTGCTTCTGAAACTGATACAAACCACAGGCCCTCTAACATCCAATGCGTTTCAATTAAGAGCGAGAAACATGTGAGCTTCGTGTACAATATAGCTTCGTTTGAGCTGAAAAGTGACAGCGTTTACCTGAAACGAAGTCTCGCTTGTAGGAAGACACAGAGCCTGGCATTTAACTCCATTTCTGAAGGGAAACACACAGCACATTTCTCATCCCTGAAACACACTCTGCTTTAGAGCAAGAAGCACGCTCTTGCTTTCTAGAGTCTCTAATAATACGGGAAACATGAGAGTGCTCAGAACAAAAAACTGTGTTTCCTACACACAAGGACCATATCTAGTTCAACTCTGCTTCTGAAACTGATACAAACCACAGGCCCTCTAACATCCAATGCTTTTCAGTTAAGAGCTAGAAATGTTTGAGCTTCGTGTACAATATAGCTTCGTTGGAGCTGAAAAGTGACTGCGTTTACCTGAAACGAAGTCTCGCTTGTAGGAAGACACAGAGCCTGGCATTTAACTCCGTTTCTGAAGGGAAACACACAGCACAGTTCTCATCCATGAAACACACTCTGCTTTAGAGCAAGAAGCACGCTCTTGCTTTCTAGAGTCTCTAATAAGGCGGGAAACGTGAGAGTGCTCAGAACAAATGAACTGTGTTTCCTACACACACGGACCATATCTTGTTCAACTCTGCTTCTGAAACTGATACAAACCACAGGCCCTCTAACATCCAATGTGTTTCAGTTAAGAGCGAGAAACGTGTGAGCTTCGTGTACAATATAGCTTCGTTTGAGCAGAAAAGTGACTGCGTTTACCTGAAACGAAGTCTCGCTTGTAGGAAGACACAGAGCCTGGCATTTAACTCCGTTTCTGAAGGGAAACACACAGCACACTTCTCATCCATGAAACACACTCTGCTTTAGAGCAAGAAGCACGCTCCTGCTTTCTAGAGTTTCTAATAAGGCGGGAAACGTGAGAGTGCTCAGAACAAAATAACTGTGTTTCCTACACACACGGACCATATCTAGTTCAACTCTGCTTCTGAAACTGATACAAACCACAGGCCCTCTAACATCCAATGCGTTTCAGTTAAGAGCGAGAAACGTGTGAGCTTCGTGTACAATATAGCTTCCTTTGAGCTGAAAAGTGACTGCGTTTACCTGAAACGAAGTCTCGCTTGTAGGAAGACAAAGAGCCTGGCATTTAACTCCGTTTCTGAAGGGAAACACACAGCACAGTTCTCATACATGAAACACACTCTGCTTCAGAGCAAGAAGCACACTCTTGCTTTATAGAGTCTCTAATAAGGCGGGAAACGTGAGAGTGCTCAGAACAAAAGAACTGTGTTTCCTACACACACGGACCATATCTAGTTCAACTCTGCTTCTGAAACTGATACAAACCACAGGCCCACTAACATCCAATGTGTTTCAGTTAAGAGCTAGAAACGTGTGAGCTTCGTGTAAAATATAGCTTCGTTGGAGCTGAAAAGTGACTGTGTTTACCTGAAACGAAGTCTGGCTTGTAGGAACACAGAGCCTGGCATTTAACTCCGTTTCTGAAGGGAAACACACAGCACACTTCTCATCCATGAAACACACTCTGCTTTAGAGCAAGAAGCACGCTCTTTCTTTGTAGAGTCTCTAATAAGGCAGGAAACGTGAGAGTGCTCAGAACAAAAGAACTGTGTTTCCTACACACACGGACCATATCTAGTTCAACTCTGCTTCTGAAACTGATACAAACCACAGGCCCTCTAACATCCAATGCGTTTCAGTTAAGAGCGAGAAACGTGTGAGCTTCGTGTACAATATAGCTTCGTTTGAGCTGAAAAGTGACTGCGTTTACCTGAAACGAAGTCTCGCTTGTAGGAAGACACAGAGCCTGGCATTTAACTCCGTTTCTGAAGGGAAACACACAGCACAGTTCTCATACATGAAACACACTCTGCTTCAGAGCCAGAAGCACACTCTTGCTTTCTAGAGTCTCTAATAAGGCGGGAAACGTGAGAGTGCTCAGAACAAAAGAACTGTGTTTCCTACACACACGGACCATATCTAGTTCAACTCTGCTTCTGAAACTGATACAAACCACAGGCCCACTAACATCCAATGTGTTTCAGTTAAGAGCTAGAAACGTGTGAGCTTCGTGTAAAATATAGCTTCGTTGGAGCTGAAAAGTGACTGCGTTTACCTGAAACGAAGTCTGGCTTGTAGGAACACAGAGCCTGGCATTTAACTCCGTTTCTGAAGGGAAACACACAGCACACTTCTCATCCATGAAACACACTCTGCTTTAGAGCAAGAAGCACGCTCTTTCTTTGTAGAGTCTCTAATAAGGCAGGAAACGTGAGAGTGCTCAGAACAATAGAACTGTGTTTCCTACACACACGGACCATATCTAGTTCAACTCTGCTTCTGAAACTGATAAAAACCACAGGCCCTCTAACATCCAATGCGTTTCAGTTAAGAGCGAGAAACGTGTGAGCTTCGTGTACAATATAGCTTCGTTTGAGCTGAAAAGTGACTGCGTTTACCTGAAACGATGTCTCGCTTGTAGGAAGACACAGAGCCTGGCATTTAACTCCGTTTCTGAAGGGAAACACACAGCACAGTTCTCATCCATGAAACACACTCTGCTTTAGAGCAGGAAGCACGCTCTTGCTTTCTAGAGTCTCTAATGTGGCGCGAAACGTGAGAGTGCTCAGAACAAAAGAACTGTGTTTCCTACACACACGGATACATATCTAGTTCAACTCTGCTTCTGAAACTGATACAAACCACAGGCCCTCTAACATCCAATGCGTTTCAATTAAGAGCGAGAAACATGTGAGCTTCGTGTACAATATAGCTTCGTTTGAGCTGAAAAGTGACAGCGTTTACCTGAAACGAAGTCTCGCTTGTAGGAAGACACAGAGCCTGGCATTTAACTCCATTTCTGAAGGGAAACACACAGCACATTTCTCATCCCTGAAACACACTCTGCTTTAGAGCAAGAAGCACGCTCTTGCTTTCTAGAGTCTCTAATAATACGGGAAATATGAGAGTGCTCAGAACAAAAAACTGTGTTTCCTACACACACGGACCATATCTAGTTCAACTCTGCTTCTGAAACTGATACAAACCACAGGCCCTCTAACATCCAATGCGTTTCAGTTAAGAGCGAGAAACGTGTGAGCTTCGTGTACAATATAGCTTCGTTTGAGCTGAAAAGTGACTGCGTTTACCTGAAACGAAGTCTCGCTTGTAGGAAGACACAGAGCCTGGCATTTAACTCCGTTTCTGAAGGGAAACACACAGCACAGTTCTCATACATGAAACACACTCTGCTTCAGAGCAAGAAGCACACTCTTGCTTTCTAGAGTCTCTAATAAGGCGGGAAACGTGAGAGTGCTCAGAACAAAAGAACTGTGTTTCCTACACACACGGACCATATCTAGTTCAACTCTGCTTCTGAAACTGATACAAACCACAGGCCCACTAACATCCAATGTGTTTCAGTTAAGAGCTAGAAACGTGTGAGCTTCGTGTAAAATATAGCTTCGTTGGAGCTGAAAAGTGACTGCGTTTACCTGAAACGAAGTCTGGCTTGTAGGAACACAGAGCCTGGCATTTAACTCCGTTTCTGAAGGGAAACACACAGCACACTTCTCATCCATGAAACACACTCTGCTTTAGAGCAAGAAGCACGCTCTTTCTTTGTAGAGTCTCTAATAAGGCAGGAAACGTGAGAGTGCTCAGAACAAAAGAACTGTGTTTCCTACACACACGGACCATATCTAGTTCAACTCTGCTTCTGAAACTGATAAAAACCACAGGCCCTCTAACATCCAATGCGTTTCAGTTAAGAGCGAGAAACGTGTGAGCTTCGTGTACAATATAGCTTCGTTTGAGCTGAAAAGTGACTGCCTTTACCTGAAACGATGTCTCGCTTGTAGGAAGACACAGAGCCTGGCATTTAACTCCGTTTCTGAAGGGAAACACACAGCACAGTTCTCATCCATGAAACACACTCTGCTTTAGAGCAGGAAGCACGCTCTTGCTTTCAAGAGTCTCTAATGTGGCGCGAAACGTGAGAGTGCTCAGAACAAAAGAACTGTGTTTCCTACACACACGGATACATATCTAGTTCAACTCTGCTTCTGAAACTGATACAAACCACAGGCCCTCTAACATCCAATGCGTTTCAATTAAGAGCGAGAAACATGTGAGCTTCGTGTACAATATAGCTTCTTTTGAGCTGAAAAGTGACAGCGTTTACCTGAAACGAAGTCTCGCTTGTAGGAAGACACAGAGCCTGGCATTTAACTCCATTTCTGAAGGGAAACACACAGCACATTTCTCATCCCTGAAACACACTCTGCGTTAGAGCAAGAAGCACGCTCTTGCTTTCTAGAGTCTCTAATAATACGGGAAACATGAGAGTGCTCAGAACAAAAAACTGTGTTTCCTACACACAAGGACCATATCTAGTTCAACTCTGCTTCTGAAACTGATACAAACCACAGGCCCTCTAACATCCAATGCGTTTCAGTTAAGAGCTAGAAACGTTTGAGCTTCGTGTACAATATAGCTTCCTTTGAGCTGAAAAGTGACTGCGTTTACCTGAAACGAAGTCTCGCTTGTAGGAAGACACAGAGCCTGGCATTTAACTCCGTTTCTGAAGGGAAACACACAGCACACTTCTCATCCATGAAACACACTCTGCTTTAGAGCAAGAAGCACGGTCTTGCTTTCTAGAGTCTGTAATAAGGCGGGAAACGTGAGAGTGCTCAGAACAAAATAACTGTGTTTCCTACACACACGGACCATATCTAGTTCAACTCTGCTTCTGAAACTGATACAAACCACATTCCCTCTAACATCCAATGCGTTTCAGTTAAGAGCGAGAAACGTGTGAGCTTCGTGTACAATATAACTTCCTTGGAGCTGAAAAGTGACTGCGTTTACCTGAAACGAAGTCTCGCTTGTAGGAAGACACAGAGCGTGGCATTTAACTCCGTTTCTGAAGGGAAACACACAGCACACTTCTCATACATGAAACACACTCTGCTTCAGAGCAAGAAGCACACTCTTGCTTTCTAGAGTCTCTAATAAGGCGGGAAACATGAGAGTGCTCAGAACAAAAGAACTGTGTTTCCTACACACACGGACCATATCTAGTTCAACTCTGCTTCTGAAACTGATACAAACCACAGGCCCACTAACATCCAATGTGTTTCAGTTAAGAGCTAGAAACGTGTGAGCTTCGTGTAAAATATAGCTTCGTTGGAGCTGAAAAGTGACTGCCTTTACCTGAAACGAGGTCTCGCTTGTAGGAAGACACAGAGCCTGGCATTTAACTCCGTTTCTGAAGGGAAACACACAGCACACTTTTCATCCATGAAACACACTCTGCTTTAGAGCAAGAAGCACGCTCTTGCTTTCTAGAGTCTCTAATAAGGTGGGAAACGTGAGAGTGCTCAGAACAAAAGAACTGTGTTTCCTACACACACGCACCATATCTAGTTCAACTCTGCTTCTGAAACTGATACAAACCAGAGGCCCTCTAATATCCAATGCGTTTCAGTTAAGAGCGAGGAACGTGTGAGCTTCGTGTACAATATAGCTTCGTTTGAGCTGAAAAGTGACTGTGTTTACCTGAAACAAAGTCTTGCTTGTAGGAAGACACAGAGCCTGGCATTTAACTCCGTTTCTGAAGAGAAACACACAGCACATTTATCATCCATGAAACACACTCTGCTTTAGAGCAAGAAGCACGCTCCTGCTTTCTAGAGTGTCTAATAAGGCGGGAAACGTGAGTGTGCTCAGAACAAAAGAACTGTGTTTCCTACACACACGGATACATATCTAGTTCAACTCTGCTTCTGAAACTGATACAAACCACAGGCCCTCTAACATCCAATGCGTTTCAATTAAGAGCGAGAAACATGTGAGCTTCATGTACAATATAGCTTCGTTTGAGCTGAAAAGTGACAGCGTTTACCTGAAACGAAGTCTCACTTGTAGGAAGACACAGAGCCTGGCATTTAACTCCGTTTCTGAAGGGAAACACACAGCACACTTCTCATCCATGAAACACACTCTGCTTTAGAGCAAGAAGCACGCTCTTGCTTTCTAGAGTCTCTAATAAGACGGGAAACATGAGAGTGCTCAGAACAAAAAACTGTGTTTCTTACACACAAGGGCCATATCTAGTTCAACTCTGCTTCTGAAACTGATACAAACCACAGGCCCTCTAACATCCAATGCGTTTCAGTTAAGAGCGAGAAACGTTTGAGCTTCGTGTACAATATAGCTTCCTTTGAGCTGAAAAGTGACTGCGTTTACCTGAAACGAAGTCTCGCTTGTAGGAAGACACAGAGCCTGGCATTTAACTCCGTTTCTGAAGGGAAACACACAGCACAGTTCTCATCCATGAAACACACTCTGCTTTAGAGCAAGAAGCACGTTCTTGCTTTCTAGAGTCTCTAATAAGGCGGGAAACGTGAGAGTACTCAGAACAAAAGAACTGTGTTTCCTACACACACGGACCATATCTTGTTCAACTCTGCTTCTGAAACTGATACAAACCACAGGCCCTCTAACATCCAATGCGTTTCAGTTAAGAGCGAGAAACGTGTGAGCTTCGTGTACAATATAGCTTCGTTTGAGCTGAAAAGTGACTGCGTTTACCTGAAACGAAGTCTCGCTTGTAGGAAGACACAGAGCCTGGCATTTAACTCCATTTCTGAAAGGAAACACAAAGCACACTTCTCATCCATGAAACACACTCTGCTTTAGATCAAGAAGCACGCTCTTGCTTTGTAGAGTCTCGAATAAGGCGGGAAAAGTGAGAGTGCTCAGAACAAAATAACTGGGTTTCCTACACACACGGACCATATCTTGTTCAACTCTGCTTCTGAAACTGATAAAAACCACAGGCCCTCTAACATCCAAAGCCTTTCAGTTAAGAGCGAGAAACGTGTGAGCTTCGTGTACAATATAGCTTCGTTGGAGCTGAAAAGTGACTGCATTTACCTGAAACGAAGTCGCGCTTGTAGGAAGACACAGAGCCTGGCATTTAACTCCGTTTCTGAAGGGAAACACACAGCACAGTTCTCATCCATGAAACACACTCTGCTTTAGAGCAAGAAGCACGCTCTTGCTTTCTAGAGTCTCTAATAAGGCAGGAAACGTGAGCGTGCTCAGAACAAAAGAACTGTGTTTCCTACACACACGGACCATATCTAGTTCAACTCTGCTTCTGAAACTGATACAAACCACAGGCCCTCTAACATCCAATGCCTTTCAGTTAAGAGTGAGAAACGTGTGAGCTTCGTGTACAATATAGCTTCGTTTGAGCTGAAAAGTGACTGCGTTTACCTGAAACGAAGTCTCGCTTGTAGGAAGACACAGAGCCTGGCATTTAATTCCGTTTCTGATGGGAAACACACAGCACACTTCTCATCCATGAAACACACTCTGCTTTAGAGCAAGAAGCACGCTCTTGCTTTCTAGAGTCTCTAATAAGGCGGGAAACGTGAGAGTGCTCAGAACAAAAGAACTGTGTTTCCTAAACACACGGACCATATCTAGTTCAACTCTGCGTCTGAAACTGATACAAACCACAGGCCCTCTAACATCCAATGCTTTTCAGTTAAGAGTGAGAAACGTGTGAGCTTTGTGAACGATGTAGCTTCTTTTGAGCTGAAAAGTGACTGCGTTTATCTGAAACGAAGTCTTGCTTTAGGAAGACAAATAGCCTGGAATTTCACTCCGTTACTGAAGGGAATCACACAGCACAGTTCTCATCCATGAACCACACTCTGCTTTAGACCAGGAACCATGCTCTTGCTTTCTAGAGTCTCTAATAAGGCGTCAAATGTGAGTGTACTCATAACAAAAGAACTGTGTTTCCTACACACATGGCCTATATATAGTTCAACTTTGCTCCTGAAACTGATACAAACCACAGGTCCTCTAACATCCAATGCTTTTCAGTTAAGAGTGAGAAACGTGTGAGCTTCGTGTACGATGTAGCTTCATTTGAGCTGAAAAGTGACTGCGTTTACCTGAAACGAAGTCTTGCTTGTAGGAAGTCACAGAGCCTGGCATTTATTTCTGTTTCTGAAGGGAAACACATAGCCCAGTACTCATCCATGAACCACACTCTACTTTAGAGCAAGAAACACGGTCTTGCTTTCGACAGTCTCTAATAAGGCGGGAAAAGTGAGTGTGCTAAGAACAAAAGAACTGAGTTTCCTACACACACGGACCACATCTAGTTCAACTCCACTTCTGAAACTGATACAAACCACAAGTCCTCTAACATCCAATGCTTTTCTGTTAAGAGTGAGAAACGTGTGAGTTTCGTGAACGATGTAGATTCTTTTGAGCTGAAAAGTGACTGCGTTTACCTGAAACGAAGTCGTGCTTGTAGGAAGACACAGAAGCTGGGATAACACTCCGTTTCTGAAGGAAAACACACAGCACAGTTCTCATCCATGAAGCACACTCTGCTTTAGAGCAAGAAGCACGCTCTTGCTTTCTAGAGTCTCTAATAAGGCGGGAAATGTGATTGTACTCAGAACAAAAGAACTGTGTTTCCTACACACACGCGCCATATCTAGTTCAACTCTGCTTCTGAAACTGATACAAACCACAGGTCCTCTAACATCCAATGCTTTTCTGTTAAGAGTGAGAAACGTGTGAGCTTTGTGAACGCTGTAGCTTCTTTTGAGCTGAAAAGTGACTGCGTTTATCTGAAACGAAGTCTTGCTTTAGGAAGACAAATAGCCTGGAATTTCACTCCGTTACTGAAGGGAATCACACAGCACAGTTCTCATCCATGAACCACACTCTGCTTTAGACCAGGAACCATGCTCTTGCTTTCTAGAGTCTCTAATAAGGCGTCAAATGTGAGTGTACTCATAACAAAAGAACTGTGTTTCCTACCCACATGGCCCATATATAGTTCAACTTTGCTCCTGGAAGTGATACAAACCACAGGTCCTCTAACATCCAATGCTTTTCAGTTAAGAGTGAGAAACGTGTGAGCTTCGTGAACGATGTAGCTTCTTTGAGCTGAAAAGTGACTGCCTTTACCTGAAACGAAGTCTTGCTTGTAGGAAGACACAGAGGCTGGGATTACACTCCGTTTCTGAAGAGAAACACAATGCACAGTTCTCATCCATGAAGCACACTCTGCTTTAGAGCAAGAAGCACGCTCTTGCTTTCTAGAGTCTCTAATAAGGCGGCAAATGTGAGTGTACTCAGAACAAAAGAACTGTGTTTCCTACACACATGGACCATATCTAGTTCAACGTTGCTTCTGAAACTGATACAAACCACAGGTCCTCTAACATCCAATGCTTTTCAGTTCAGAGTGAGAAACGTGTGAGCTTCATGAACAATGTAGCCTCTTTTGAGCTGAAAAGTGACTGCGTTTATCTGAAACGAAGTCTTGCTTTAGGAAGACAAAGAGCCTGGCATTTAACTCCGTTTCTGAAGGGAATCACACAGCACAGTTCTCTTCCATGAACCACACTCTGCTTTAGAGCAAGAAGCACGCTCTTGCTTTCTAGAGTCTCTAATAAGGCGGGAAACGTGAGAGTGCACAGAACAAAAGAACTGTGTTTCCTACACACACGGACCATATCTAGTTCAACTCTGCTTCTGAAACTGATACAAACCACAGGACCTCTAACATCCAATGCGTTTCAGTTAAGAGCGAGAAACGTGTGAGCTTCATGTACAATATAGCTTCCTTGGAGCTGAAAAGTGACTGCGTTTACCTGAAACGAAGTCTCGCTTGTAGGAAGACACAGAGCCTGGCATTTAAGTCCGTTTCTGAAGGGAAACACACAGCACACTTCTCATCCATGAAACACACTCTGCTTTAGAGCAAGAAGCACGCTCTTGCTTTCTAGAGTCTCTAATAAGGCGGGAAACGTGAGAGTGCTCAGAACAAAAGAACTGTGTTTCCTACACACACCGAACATATCTAATTCAACTCTGCTTCTGAAACTGATACAAACCACAGGCCCTCTAACATCCAATGCGTTTCAGTAAAGAGCGAGAAATGTTTGAGCTTCGTTTACAATATAGCTTCGTTTGAGCTGAAAAGTGACTGCGTTTACCTGAAACGAAGTCTTGCTTGTAGGATAACACAGAGCCTGGGATTTCACTCCGTTTCTGAAGGGAAACACATAGCCCAGGACTCATCCATGAACCACACTCTGCTTTAGTGCAAGAACCATGCTCTTGCTTTCTAGAGTCTCTAAAGACGGGAAATGTGAGTGTACTCATAAAAAAAGAACTGTGTTTTCTACACACATGGCCAATATCTAGTTCTACTTTGGTCCTGAAACCGATACAAACCACAGGTCCTCTAACATCCAATGCTTTTCAGTTAAGATTGAGAAACGTGTGTGCTTCGTGAACAATGTAGCTTCTTTTGAGCTGAAAAGTGACGGCGTTTATCTGAAACGAAGTCTTGCATGTAGGAAGACACAGAGCATGGCATTTTACTCCGATTATGAATGGAAACACATAGCACAGTTTTCATCCATGAACCACATTCTGCTCTAGAGCAAGAAACAAGGTCTTACTTTCCACAGTCTCTAATAAGGCGGGAAAAGTGAGTGTGCGCAGAACAAAAGAACTGAGATTCCTATACACACGGACCACATCTAGTTCATCTCCGCTTCTGAAACTGATACAAACCACAGGGCCTCTAACATCCAATGCTTTTCAGTTAAGAGTGAGAAACGTGTGAGCTTCGTGAACGATGTAGCTTCTTTGAGCTGAAAAGAGACTGCGTTTACCTGAAACGAAGTCTTGCTTGTAGGAAGACACAGAGCCTGGGATTACACTCCGTTTCTGAAGGGAAATGCACAGCACAGTTCTCATCCATGAAGCACACTCTGCTTTAGAGCAAGAAGCACGCTCTTGCTTTCTAGAGTCTCTAATAAGGCGGGAAATGTGAGTGTACTCAGAACAAAAGAACTGTGTTTCCTTCACACATGGACCATATCTAGTTCAACGTTGCTTCTGAAACTGATACAAACCACAAGTCCTCTAACATCCAATGCTTTTCAGTTAACAGTGAGAAACGTGTGAGCTTCATGAACGATGTAGCTTCGTTTGAGCTGAAAAGTGACTGTGTTTACCTGATACGAAGTCTTGATTGTAGGAAGACACAGAGCCTGGGATTTCACTCCGTTTCTGAAGTGAAACACATAGCCCAGTACTCATCCATGAACCACACTCTGCTTTAGTGCAATATCCATGCTCTTGCTTTCTAGAGTCTCTAATAAGGCGGGAAATGTGAGTGTACTCATAAAAAAAGAACTGTGTTTTCTACACATGGACAATATCTAGTTCTTCTTTGCTCCTGAAACTGATACAAACCACAGGTCCTCTAACATCCAATGCTTTTCAGTAAAGATTGAGAAACGTGTGTGCTTCGTGAACAATGTAGCTTCTTTTGAGCTGAAAAGTGACTGCGTTTATCTGAAACGAAGTGTTCCATGTAGGAAGACATAGAGCTTGGCATTTCACTCCGCTTCTGAAGGGAAACACATAGCACAGTTCTCATCCATGAACCACACTCTACTTTAGAGCAAGAAACACGGTCTTGCTTTTGACAGTCTCTAATAAGGCGGGAAAAGTGAGTGTGCTAAGAACAAAAGAACTGAGTTTCCTACACACACGGACCACATCTAGTTCAACTCCACTTCTGAAACTGATACAAACCACAAGTCCTCTAACATCCAATGCTTTTCTGTTAAGAGTGAGAAACGTGTGAGCTTCGTGAACGATGTAGCTTCTTTTGAGCTGAAAAGTGACTTCGTTTACCTGAAACGAAGTCGTGCTTGTAGGAAGACACAGAAGCTGGGATAACACTCCGTTTCTGAAGGAAAACACACAGCACAGTTCTCATCCATGAAGCACACTCTGCTTTAGAGCAAGAAGCACGCTCTTGCTTTCTAGAGTCTCTAATAAGGCGGGAAATGTGATTGTACTCAGAACAAAAGAACTGTGTTTCCTACACACACGCGCCATATCTAGTTCAACTCTGCTTCTGAAACTGATACAAACCACAGGTCCTCTAACATCCAATGCTTTTCAGTTAAGAGTGAGAAACGTGTGAGCTTCGTGTACGATGTAGGTTCATTTGAGCTGAAAAGTGACTGTGTTTACCTGAAACGAAGTCTTGCTTGTAGGAAGTCACAGAGCCTGGCATTTCACTCTGTTTCTGAAGGGAAACACATAGCCCAGTACTCATCCATGAACCACACTCTGCTTTAGAGTAAGAACCATGCTCTTGCTTTCTAGAGTCTCTAATAAGGCAGGAAATGTGAGTGTGCTCAGAACAAAAGAACTGTGTTTCCTACACACATGGACCATATCCAGTTCAACTTTGCTCCTGAAACTGATACAAACTACAGGTCCTCTAACATCCATTGCTTTTCAGTTAAGAGTGAGAAACGTGCGAGCTTCGTGAACAATGTAGCTTCTTTTGAGCTGAAAAGTGACTGTGTTTATCTGAAACGAAGTCTTGCATGTAGGAAGAAAGACAGCCTGGCATTTCACTACGTTTCTGAAGGGAAACACATAGCACAGTTCTCATCCATGAACCACACTCTGCTTTAGAACAAGAACCCCCCTTTGCTTTCTAGAGTCTCTAATAAGGCGGGAAAAGTGAGTGTGCTCAGAACAAAAGAACTGAGTTTCCTACACACAAGGACCACATCTAGTTCATCTCTGCTTCTGAAACTGATACAAACCACAGGTTCTCTAACATCCAATGCTTTTCAGTTAAGAGTGAGAAACGTGTGAGCTTCGTGAACGATGTAGCTTCTTTGAGCTGAAAAGTGACTGCCTTTACCTGAAACGAAGTCTTGCTTGTAGGAAGACACAGAGCCTGGGATTACACTCCGTTTCTGAAGAGAAACACACTGCACAGTTCTCATCCATGAAGCACACTCTGCTTTAGAGCAAGAAGCACGCTCTTGCTTTCTAGAGTCTCTAATAAGGCGGCAAATGTGAGTGTACTCAGAACAAAAGAACTGTGTTTCCTACACACATGGACCATATCTAGTTCAACGTTGCTTCTGAAACTGATACAAACCACAGGTCCTCTAATATCCAATGCTTTTCAGGTAAGAGTGAGAAACGTGTGAGCTTCATGAACAATGTAGCCTCTTTTGAGCTGAAAAGTGACTGCGTTTATCTGAAACGAAGTCTTGCTTTAGGAAGACAAAGAGCCTGGCATTTAACTCCGTTTCTGAAGGTAATCACACAGCACAGTTCTCTTCCATGAACCACACTCTGCTTTAGAGCAAGAAACACGCTCTTGCTTTCCACAGTCTCTAATAAGTCGGGAAACGTGAGTGTGCTCAGAACAAAAGAACTATGTTTCCTACACACACGCACCACATCTAGTTCAACTCTGCTTCTGAAACGGATACGAAGGACAGGTCCTCTAACATCCAATGCTTTTCAGTAGAGTGAGAAACGTGTGAGCTTCGTGACTGATGTAGCTTCTTTTGAGATGAAAAGTGACTGCGTTTACCTGACACGAAGTCTTGCATTTAGGAAGACAAAGAGCCTGGCATTTCACTCCGTTTCTGAAGGCAAACACATAGCACAGTTCTCATCCATGTACTACACTCTGCTTTAGAGCAAGAAACACGCTCTTGCTTTCCACAGTCTCTAATAAGGCGGGAAAATCGTGTGTGCTCACAACAAAAGAACTGAGTTTTCTACACATACGGACTACATCTAGTTCAACTCCGCTTCTGAAACTGATACAAACCACAGGTCCTCTAACATCCAATGCTTTTCAGTTAAGAGTGAGAAACGTGTGAGCTTCGTCAACTATGTAGGTTCATTTGAGCTGAAAAGTGACTGCTTTTACCTGAAATGAAGTCTTGCTTGTAGGAAGACACAGAGCCTGGGATTACACTCCGTTTCTGAAGGGAAACACACAGCGCGGTTCTCATCCCTGAAGCACACTCTGCTTTAGAGCAAGAAGCACGCTCTTGCTTTCTAGAGTCTCTAATAAGGCGGGAAATGTGAGTGTACTCATAAAAAATGAACTGTGTTTCCTACACACATGGACCATATCTAGTTCAACTTTGCTCCTGAAACTGATACAAACCACACGTACTCTAACATCCAATGCTTTTCAGTTAAGAGTGAGAAACGTGTGAGCTTCGTGAACAATGTAGCGTCTTTTGAGCTGAAAAGTGACTGTGTTTATCTTAAACGAAGTCTTGCTTTAGGAAGACAAAGAGCCTGGAATTTCACTCCGTTACTGAAGGGAATCACACAGCACAGTTCTCATCCATGAACCACACTCTGCTTTAGAGCAGAAGCACGCTCTTGCATTCTAGAGTCTCTAATAAGGCGGGAAATGTGAGTGTACTACTAACAAAAGAACTGTGTTTTCTACACACATGGACCATATCTAGTTCAACTTTGCTCCTGAAACTGATACAAACCACAGGTCCTCTAACATCCAATGCTTTTCAGTAGAGTGAGAAACGTGTGAGCTTCATGACTGATGTAGCTTCTTTTGAGATGAAAAGTGACTGCGTTTACCTGAAACGAAGTCATGCTTGTAGGAAGACACAGAGCCTGGGAATACACTCCGTTTTAGAAGGGAAACAAACAGCACAGTTCTCATCCATGAAGCACACTCTGCTTTAGAGCAAGAAGCACGATCTTGCTTTCTAGAGTCTCTAATAAGGTGGGAAACGAGAGTGTGCTCAGAACAAATGAACTATGTTTCCTACACACACGCACCACATCTAGTTCAACTCTGCTTCTGAAACTGATACAAACCACAGGTCCTCTAACATCCAATGCTTTTCAGTTAAGAGTGAGAAACGTGTGAGCTTCGTGAACGGTGTAGCTTCTTTTGAGCTAAAAAGTGACTGCGTTTATCTGAAACGAAGTCTTGCATGTAGGAAGACACAAGGCCTGGGATTACCCTCCTTTTTTGAAGGGAAACACACAGCACAGTTCTCATCCATGAACCACACTCTGCTTTAGAGCAAGAAACACGCTCTTGCTTTCTAAAGTCTCTAATAAGGCGGGAAACGTGAGTGTGCTCAGAACAAAAGAATTATGTTTCCTACACACACGCCCCATATCTATTAAAACTCTGCTTCTGAAATTGATACAAACCACTGGTCCACTAACATCCAATGCTTTAATTAAGAGTAGGAAACGTGTGAGCTTCGTGAACGATGTAGCTTCTTTTGAGCTGAAAAGTGACTGTGTTTATCAGAAACGAAGTCTTGCATGTAGGAAGACACAGAGCCTGGCATTTCACTCCGTTTCTGAAGGGAAACACATACCACAGTTCTCATCCATGAACTATACTCTGCTTTAGAGCAAGAAACACGCTCTTGCTTTCCGCAGTCTCTAATAAGGCAGGAAAAGTGAGTGTGCTCAGAACAAAAGAACTGAGTTTCCTACACAAACGGACCACATATAGTTCAACTCTGCTTCTGAAACTGATACAAACCACAGGTCCTCTAACATCCAATGCTTTTCAGTTAAGAGTGAGAAACATGTGAGCTTCGTGAACGATGTAGCTTCTTTGAGCTGAAAAGTGACTGCGTTTACCTGAAACGAAGTCTTGCCTGTAGGAAGACACAGAGCGTGGGATTACACTCCGTTTCTGAAGGGAAACACACAGCACAGTTCTCATCCATGAACCACACTCTGCTTTAGAGCAAGAAGCACGCTCTTGCTTTCTAGAGTCTCTAATAAGGTGGGAAATGTGAGTGTACTCAGAACAAAAGAACTGTGTTTCCTACACACATGGACCATATCTAGTTCAACGTTGCTTCTGAAACTGATACAAACCAAAGGTCTTCTAACATCCAATGCTTTTCAGTTCAGAGCGAGAAACGTGTGAACTTCGTGAACTATGTAGCTTTATTTGAGCTGAAAAGACACTGCGTTTACCTGAAACGACGTCTTGCATGTAGGAAGACACAGAGCCTGGGATTACACTCCTTTTCTGAAGGGAAACACACAGCACAGTTCTCATCCATGAACCACACTCTGCTTTAGAGCAAGAAACACGCTCTTGCTTTCTAGAGTCTCTAATAAGGCGGGAAACGTGAGTGTGCTCAGAACAAAAGAACTATGTTTCCTACACACACGCCCCATATCTATTTCAACTCTGCTTCTGAAACTGATACATACCAAAGGTCCTCTAACATCCAATGTTTTTCAGTTAAGAGTGAGAAACATGTGAGCTTCGTGAACGATGTAGATTCTTTGAGCTGAAAAGTGACTGCGTTTACCAGAAACGAAGTCTTGCCTGTAGAGAGACACAGAGACTGTTATTACACTCCGTTTATGAAGGGAAACACATAGCACAGTTCTCATCCATGAACCACAGTCTGCTTTAGAGTAAGAAACACACTCTTGCTTTCCACAGTCTCTAATAAGGCGGGAAAAGTGAGTGTGCTCAGAACAAAAGAACTGAGTTTCCTACACACACGGACCACATCTGGTTCATCTCCGCTTCTGAAACTGATACAAACCACAGGTCCTTTAACCTCCAATGCTTTTCAGTTAAGAGTGAGAAACGTGTGAGCTTCGTGAACGATGTAGCTTCGTTTGAGCTGAAAAGTTACTGCGTTTACCTGAAACGAAGTCTTGATTGTAGGAAGTCAAAGAGCCTGGCATTTCACTCTGTCTCTGAAGGGAAACACATAGCCCAGGACTCATCCATGAACCACATTCTGCTTTAGAGAAAGACCCATGCTCTTGCTTTCTAGAGTCTCTAATAAAGCGGGAAATGTGAGTGTACTAATAACAAAAGAACTGTGTTTTCTACACACATGGACCATATCTAGTTCAACTTTGCTCCTGAAACTGATACAAACCACAGGTCATCTGACATCCAATGCTTTCCAGGTAAGAGTGAGAAACGTGTGAGCTTCATGAACAATGTAGCGTCTTTTGAGCTGAAAAGTGACTGCGTTTATCTGAAACGAAGTCTTGCATGTAGGAAGACACAGAGCCTGGACTTTTACTCCGTTTCTGAAGGGAAACACATACCACAGTTCTCATCCATGAACCACACTCTGCTTTAGAGCAAGAAGCACGCTCTTGCTTTCTAGAGTCTCTAATAAGGCGGCAAATGTGAGTGTACTCTGAACAAAAGAACTGTGTTTCCTACACACATTGACCATATCTAGTTAAACGTTGCTTCTGAAACTGATACAAACCCCAGGTCCTCTAACATCCAATGCTTTTCAGGTAAGAGTGAGAAACGTGTGAGCTTCATGAACAATGTAGCCTCTTTTGAGCTGAAAAGTGACTGCGTTTATCTGAAACGAAGTCTTGCTTTAGGAAGACAAAGAGCCTGGCATTTAACTCCGTTTCTGAAGGGAATCACACAGCACAGTTCTCATCCATGAACCACACTCTGCTTTAGAGCAAGAAACACGCTCTTGCTTTCCACAGTCTCTAATAAGTCAGGAAACGTGAGTGTGCTCAGAACAAAAGAACTATGTTTCCTACACACGCACCACATCTAGTTCAACTCTGCTTCTGAAAAGGATACAAACGACAGGTCCTCTAACATCCAATGCTTTTCAGTAGAGTGAGAAACATGTGAGCTTCGTGACTGATGTAGCTTCTTTTGAGATGAAAAGTGACTGCGTTTACCTGAAACGAAGTCTTGCTTGTAGAAAGACACAGAGCCTGGGATTACACTCCGTTTCTGAAGGGAAACACACAGCACAGTTCTCATCCATGAAGCACACTCTGCTTTAGAGCAAGAAGCAGGCTCTTGCTTTCTAGAGTCTCTAATAAGGTGGGAAACGTGAGTGTGCTCAGAACAAAAGAACTATGTTTCCTACACACACGCACCATATCTAGTTCAACTCTGCTTCTGAAACTGATACAAACCACAGATCCTCTAACATCCAATGCTTTTCAGTTAAGAGTGAGAAACATGTGAGCTTCGTGAAGATGTAGCTTCTTTTAGCTGAAAATTGACTGCGTTTACCTGAAACGAAGTCTTGCCTGTAGGAGACACAGAGCCTGGGATTACACTCCGTTTCTGAAGGGAAACACACAGCACAGTTCTCATCCATAAAGCACACTCTGCTTTAGAGCAAGAAGCACGCTCATGCTTTCTAGAGTCTCTAATAAGGCGGGAAACGTGAGTGTGCTCAGAACAAAAGAATTATGTTTCCTACATACACGCCCCATATCTATTAAAACTCTGCTCCTGAAATTGATACAATCCACAGGTGAGCTAACATCCAATGCTTGTCAATTAAGAGTAAGATACGTGTGAGCTTCGTGAACGATGTAGCTTCTTTTGAGCTGAAAAGTGACTGTGTTTATCTGAAATGAAGTCTTGCATGTAGGAAGACACAGAGCCTGGCATTTCACTCCGTTTCTGAAGGGAAACACATACCACAGTTCTCATACATGAACCACACTCTGCTTTAGAGCAAGAAACACACTCTTGCTTTCCACAGTCTCTAATAAGGCGGGAAAAGTGAGTGTGCTCAGAACAAAAGAACTGAGTTTCCTACATACACGGACCACATATAGTTCAACTCCGCTTCTGAAACTGATACAAACCACAGGTCCTCTAACGTCCAATGCTTTTCAATTAAGAGTGAGAAACGAGTGAGCTTCGTGAACGATGTAGCTTCTTTTGAGCTGAAAAGTGACTGCGTGTACCTGAAACGAAGTCTTGCTTGTAGGAAGTCAAAGAGCCTGGCATTTCACTCTGTTTCTGAAGGGAAACAAATAGCCCAGTACTCATCCATGAACCTCACTCTGCTTTAGAGCAAGAACCATGCTCTTGCTTTCTAGAATCTATAATAAAGAGGGAAATGTGAGTGTGCTCAGAACAAAAGAACTGAGTTTCCTACACACAGGGACCACATATAGTTCAACTTTGCTTCTGAAACTGATACAACCACAGGTCCTCTAACATCCAATGCTTTTCATTTAAGAGTGAGAAACATGTGAGCTTCGTGAACGATGTAGATTCTTTGACCTGAAAAGTGACTGCGTTTACCTGAAACGAAGCCTTGCTTGTAGGAAGACACAGAGCCTGGGATTTCACTCCATTTCTGAAGGGAAACACATAGGCCAGTACTCATCCATGAACCACACTCTGCTTTAGAGCAAGACCCATGCTCTTGCTTTCTAGAGTCTCTAATAAGGCGGGAAATGTGAGTGTACTAATAACAAAAGAACTGTGTTTTCTACACACATGGACCATATCTAGTTCACTTTGCTCCTGAAACTGATACAAACCACAGGTCCTCTAATATCCAATGCTTTTCAGGTAAGAGTGAGAAACGTGTGAGCTTCATGAACAATGTAGCGTCTTTTGAGCTGAAAAGTAATTTTGTTTATCTGAAACGAAGTCTTGCATGTAGAAAGACACAGAGCCTGGCATTTCACTCCGTTTCTGAAGGGAAACACATACCACAGTTCTCATCCATGAACCACACTCTGCTTTAGAGCAAGAAACACGCTCTTGCTTTCCACAGTCTCTAATAAGGCGGGAAACGTGAGTGTGCTCAGAACAAAAGAACTATGTTTCCTACACACACGCCCCATGTCTATTTCAACGCTGCTTCTAAAACTGATACATACCACAGGTCCTTAAACATCCAATGCTTTTCAGTTAAGAGTGAGAAACGTGTGAGCTTCGTGAACGATGTAGCTTCGTTTGAGCTGAAAAGTTACTGCGTTTACCTGCAACGAAGTCTTGATTGTAGGAAGTCAAAGAGCCTGGCATTTCACTCTGCTTCTGAAGGGAAACACATAGCCCAGGACTCATCCATGAACCACACTCTGCTTTAGAGAAAGACCCATGCTCTTGCTTTATAGAGTCTCTAATAAGGCGGGAAATGTGAATGTACTAATAACAAAAGAACTGTGTATTCTACACACATGGACCATATCTAGTTCAACTTTGCTCCTGAAACTGATACAAACCACAGGTCATCTGACATGCAATGCTTTCCAGGTAAGAGTGAGAAACGTGTGAGCTTCATGAACAATGTAGCGTCTTTTGAGCTGAAAAGTGACTGCGTTGATCTGAAACGAAGTCTTGCTTTAGGAAGACAAAGAGCCTGGAATTTCACTCCTTTACTGAAGGGAATCACACAGCACAGTTCTCATCCATGAACCACACTCTGCTTTAGAGCAAGAACCATGCTCTTGCTTTCTAGGGTCTATAATAAGGCGGGAAATGTGAGTGTACTCATAACAAAAGAACTGTGTTTCCCACACACATGGACAATATCTAGTTCAACTTTGCTCCTGAAACTGATAGAAACCACAGGTCCTCTTACATCCAATGCTTTTCAGTTAAGAGTAAGAAACGTGTGAGCTTAGTGAACAATGTAGCTTCTTTTGAGCTGAAAAGTGACTGTGTTTATCTGAAACGAAGTCTTGCATGTAGGAAGACACAGAGCCTGGACTTTTACTCCGTTTCTGAAGGGAAACACATACCACAGTTCTCATCCATGAACCACACTCTGCTTTATAGCAAGTAACACGCTCTTGCTTACCACAGTCTCTAATAAGGCGGGAAACGTGAGAGTGCTCAGAACAAAAGAACTATGTTTCCTACACACATGGACCATATCTATATCAACTTTGCTCCTGAAACTGATACAAACCACAGGTCCTCTAACATCCAATGCTTTTCCGGTAGAGTTTGAAACGTGTGAGCTTCATGAACAATGTAGCGTCTTTTGAGCTGAAAAGTGACTGTGTTTATCTTAAACGAAGTCTTGCTTTAGGAAGACAAAGAGCCTGGAATTTCACTCCGTTACTGAAGGGAATCACACAGCACAGTTCTCATCCATGAACCACACTCTGCTTTAGAGCAGAAGCACGCTCTTGCTTTCTAGAGTCTCTAATAAGGCGGGAAATGTGAGTGTACTAATAACAAAAGAACTGTGTTTTCTACACACATGGACCATATCTAGTTCAACTTTGCTCCTGAAACTGATACAAACCACAGGTCCTCTAACATCCAATGCTTTCCAGGTAAGAGTGAGAAACGTGTGAGCTTCATGAACAATGTAGCCTCTTTTGAGCTGAAAAGTGACTGCGTTTATCTGAAACGAAGTCTTGCTTTAGGAAGACAAAGAGCCTGGCATTTAACTCCGTTTCTGAAGGTAATCACACAGCACAGTTCTCCTCCATGAACCACACTCTGCTTTAGAGCAAGAAACACGCTCTTGCTTTCCACAGTCTCTAATAAGTCAGGAAACGTGAGTGTGCTCAGAACAAAAGAACTATGTTTCCTACACACACGCACCACATCTAGTTCAACTCTGCTTCTGAAAAGGATACAAACGACAGGTCCTCTAACATCCAATGCTTTTCAGTAGAGTGAGAAACGTGTGAGCTTCGTGACTGATGTAGCTTCTTTTGAGATGAAAAGTGACTGCGTTTACCTGAAACGAAGTCTTGCTTGTAGGAAGACACAGAGCCTGGGATTACACTCCTTTTTATAAGGGAAACACACAGCACAGTTCTCATCCATGAAGCACACTCTGCTTTAGAGCAAGAAGCACGCTCTTGCTTTCTAGAGTCTCTAATAAGGTGGGAAACGTGAGTGTGCTCAGAACAAAAGAACTATGTTTCCTACACACACGCACCATATCTAGTTCAACTCTGCTTCTGAAACTGATACAAACCACAGATCCTCTAACATCCAATGCTTTTCAGTTAAGAGTGAGAAACATGTGAGCTTCGTGAACGATGTAGCTTCTTTTAGCTGAAAATTGACTGCGTTTACCTGAAACGAAGTCTTGCCTGTAGGAGACACAGAGCCTGGGATTACACTCCGTTTCTGAAGGGAAACACAGCACAGTTCTCATCCATAAAGCACACTCTGCTTTAGAGCAAGAAGCACGCTCTTGCTTTCTAGAGTCTCTAATAAGGCGGGAAACGTGAGTGTGCTCAGAACAAAAGAATTATGTTTCCTACACACACGCCCCATATCTATTAAAACTCTGCTCCTGAAATTGATACAAACCACAGGTCAGCTAACATCCAATGCTTGTCAATTAAGAGTAAGATACGTGTGAGCTTCGTGAACGATGTAGCTTCTTTTGAGCTGAAAAGTGTCTGTGTTTATCTGAAACGAAATCTTGCATGTAGGAAGACACAGAGCCTGGCATTTCACTCCGTTTCTGAAGGGAAACACATACCACAGTTCTCATACATGAACCACACTCTGCTTTAGAGCAAGAAACACACTCTTGCTTTCCACAGTCTCTAATAATGCGGGAAAAGTGAGTGTGCTCAGAACAAAAGAACTGAGTTTCCTACATACACGGACCACATATAGTTCAACTCCGCTTCTGAAACTGATACAAACCACAGGTCCTCTAACGTCCAATGCTTTTCAATTAAGAGTGAGAAACGTGTGAGCTTCGTGAACGATGTAGCTTCTTTGAGCTGAAAAGTGACTGCGTTTACCTGAAATGAAGTCTTGCTTGTAGGAAGACACAGAGCCTGGGATTACACTCCGTTTCTGAAGGGAAACACACAGCACAGTTCTCATCCATGAAGCACACTCTGCTTTAGAGCCAGAACCACGCTCTTGCTTTCTAGAGTCTCTAATAAGGCGGCAAATGTGAGAGTACTCAGAACAAAAGAACTGTGTTTCCTACACACATGGACCATATCTAGTTCAACTTTGATCCTGAAACTGATACAAACCACAGGTCCTCTAACATCCAATGCTTTTCAGTTAAGAGTGAGAATAGTGTGAGCTTCGTGACTGATGTAGCTTCATTTGAGCAGAAAAGTGAATGTGTTTACCTGAAACGAAATCTTGCTTGTAGGAATACACAGAGCCTGGGATTACACTCCGTTTCTGAAGGGAAACACACAGCACAGTTCTCATCCATGAATCACACTCTGCTTTAGAGCAAGAAGCACGCTCTTGCTTTCTACAGTCTCTAATAAGGCGGGAAAAGTGAGTGTGCTCAGAACAAAAGAACTATGTTTCCTACACACATGCACCATATCTAGTTCAACTCTGCTTCTGAAACTGATACAAACCACAGCTCCTCTAACATCCAAAGCTTTTGAGTTAAGATTGAGAAACGTGTGAGCTTCGTGAACAGTGTAGCTTCTTTTGAGCTGAAAAGTGACTGCGTTTATCTGAAACGAAGTCTTGCATGTAGGAAGACACAGAGCCTGGCATTTCACTCCGTTTCTGAAGGCAAACACATAGCACAGTTCTCATATATGATCCACACTCTGCTTTAGAGCAAGAAACATGCTCTTGCTTTCCACAGTCTCTAATAAGGCGGGAAACGTGAGTGTGCTCAGAACAAAAGAACTATGTTTCCTACACAAACGCCCCATATCTATTTCACCTCTGCTTCTGAAACTGATACAAACCACAGGTCCTCTAACATCCAATGCTTTTCAGTTAAGAATGAGAAACGAGTGAGATTCGTGAACGATGTAGCTTCTTTTGAGCTGAAAAGTGACTGCGTTTACCTGAAACGAAGTCTTGCTTGTAGGAAGTCAAAGAGCCTGGCATTTCACTCTGTTTCTGAAGGGAAACAAATAGCCCAGTACTCATCCATGAACCACACTCTGCTTTAGAGCAAGAACCATGCTCTTGCTTTCTAGAGTCTATAATAAGGCGGCCAAAGTGAGTGAGCTCAGAACAAAAGAAATTGAGTTTCCTACACACACGGACCACATATAGTTCAACTTTGCTTCTGAAACTGATACAACCACAGGTCCTCTAACATCCCATGCTTTTCAGTTAAGAGTGAGAAACATGTGAGCTTCGTGAACGATGTAGCTTCTTTGACCTGAAAAGTGACTGCCTTTACCTGAAACGAAGTCTAGCCTGCAGGAAGACACAGAGTCTGGGATTACACTCCGTTTCTGAAGGGAAACACACAGCATAGTTCTCATCCATGAAGCACTCTCTGCTGTAGAGCAAGAAGCACGCTCTTGCTTTCTAGAGTCTCTAATAAGGCGGGAAATGTGAGTGTACTCAGAACAAAAGAACTGTGTTTCCTACACACACGGACCATATCTAGTTCAACTCTGCTTCTTAAACTGATACAAACCACAGATCCTCTAACATCCAATGCTTTTCAGTTAAGAGTAAGAAGAGTGTGAGCTTCGTGAACGATGTTGCATCTTTTGATCTGAAAAGTGACTGTGTTTATCTGAAACGAAGTCTTGCATGTAGGAAGACACAGAGCCTGGCATTTCACTCCGTTTCTGAATGGAAACACATACCACAGGTCTCATCCATGAACCACACTCTGCTTTAGAGCAAGAAACACGCTCTTGGGTTCCACAGTCTCTAATAAGGCGGGAAAAGTGAGTGTGCTCAGAACAAAAGAATTTGAGTTTCCTACACACACGGACCACATATAGTTCAACTTTGCTTCTGAAACTGATAAAACCAAAGGTCCTCTAACATCCAATGCTTTTCAGTTAGGAGTGAGAAACATGTGAGCTTCGTGAACGATGTAGCTTCTTTGACCTGAAAAGTGACTGCGTTTACCTGAAACGAAGTCTAGCCTGTAGGAAGACACAGAGCCTGGGATTACACTCCGTTTCTGAAGGGAAACACACAGCATAGTTCTCATCCATGAAGCACTCTCTGCTTTCGAGCAAGAAGCACGCTCTTGCTTTCTAGAGTCTCTAATAAGGCGGGAAATGTGAGTGTACTCAGAACAAAAGAACTGTGTTTCCTATACACATGGACCATATCTAGTTCAACTTTGCTCCTGAAACTGATAAAAACCACAATTCCTCTAACATCCAATGCTTTTCAGTTAAGAGTGAGAAACGTTTGAGCTTCGTGAACAATGTAGCTTCTTTTGAGCTGAAAAGTGACTGCGTTTATCTGAAACGAAGTCTTGCATGTAGGAAGACACAGAGCCTGGCATTTCACTCCGTTTCTGAAGGCAAACACATAGCACAGTTCTCATCCACGAACCACACTCTGCTTTAGAGCAAGAAACATGCTCTTGCTTTCCACAGTCTCTAAAAAGGCGGGAAAAGTGAGTGTGCTCAGAACAAAAGAACTGAGTTTCCTACACACACGGACCACATATAGTTCAACTCCGCTTCTGAAACTGATACAAACCACAGGTCCTCTAACATCCAATGCTTTTCAGGTAAGAGTGAGAAACGTGTGAGCTTCATGAACAATGTAGCGTCTTTTGAGCTGAAAAGTGACTGTGTTTACCTGAAACGAAGTCTTGCCTGTAGGAAGACACAGAGCCTGGGATTACACTCCGTTTCTGAAGGGAAACACACAGCAGAGTTCTCATCCATGAAGCACACTCTGCTTTAGAGCAAGACCCATGCTCTTGCTTTCTAGAGTCTCTAATAAGGCGGGAAATGTGAGTGTACTAATAACAAAGAACTGTGTTTTTTCACACATGGACCATATCTAGTTCAACTTTGCTCCTGAAACTGATACAAACCACAGGTCCTCTAACATCCAATGCTTTCCAGGTAAGAGTGAGAAACGTGTGAGCTTCATGAACAATGTAGCCTCTTTTGAGCTGAAAAGTGACTGCGTTTATCTGAAACGAAGTCTTGCTTTAGGAAGACAAAGAGCCTGGCATTTAACTCCGTTTCTGAAGGTAATCACACAGCACAGTTCTCATCCATGAACCACACTCTGCTTTAGAGCAAGAAACACGCTCTTGCTTTCCACAGTCTCTAATAAGTCAGGAAACGTGAGTGTGCTCAGAACAAAAGAACTATGTTTCCTACACACACGCACCACATCTAGTTCAACTCTGCTTCTGAAAAGGATACAAACGACAGGTCCTCTAACATCCAATGCTTTTCAGTAGAGTGAGAAACGTGTGAGCTTCGTGACTGATGTAGCTTCTTTTGAGATGAAAAGTGACTGCGTTTACCTGAAACGAAGTCTTGCTTGTAGGAAGACACAGAGCCTGGGATTACACTCCGTTTTATAAGGGAAACACACAGCACAGTTCTCATCCATGAAGCACACTCTGCTTTAGAGCAAGAAGCACGCTCTTGCTTTCTAGAGTCTCTAATAAGGTGGGAAACGTGAGTGTGCTCAGAACAAAAGAACTATGTTTCCTACACACACGCACCATATCTAGTTCAACTCTGCTTCTGAAACTGATACAAACCACAGATCCTCTAACATCCAATGCTTTTCAGTTAAGAGTGAGAAACATGTGAGCTTCGTGAACGATGTAGCTTCTTTTAGCTGAAAATTGACTGCGTTTACCTGAAATGAAGTCTTGCTTGTAGGAAGACACAGAGCCTGGGATTACACTCCGTTTCTGAAGGGAAACACACAGCACAGTTCTCATCCATGAAGCACACTCTGCTTTAGAGCCAGAACCACGCTCTTGCTTTCTAGAGTCTCTAATAAGGCGGCAAATGTGAGAGTACTCAGAACAAAAGAACTGTGTTTCCTACACACATGGACCATATCTAGTTCAACTTTGATCCTGAAACTGATACAAACCACAGGTCCTCTAACATCCAATGCTTTTCAGTTAAGAGTGAGAATAGTGTGAGCTTCGTGACTGATGTAGCTTCATTTGAGCAGAAAAGTGACTGCGTTTACCTGAAACGAAGTCTTGCCTGTAGGAGACACAGAGCCGGGGATTACACTCCGTTTCTGAAGGGAAACACAGCACAGTTCTCATCCATAAAGCACACTCTGCTTTAGAGCAAGAAGCACGCTCTTGCTTTCTAGAGTCTCTAATAAGGCGGGAAACGTGAGTGTGCTCAGAACAAAAGAATTATGTTTCCTACACACACGCCCCATATCTATTAAAACTCTGCTCCTGAAATTGATACAAACCACAGGTCAGCTAACATCCAATGCTTGTCAATTAAGAGTAAGATACGTGTGAGCTTCGTGAACGATGTAGCTTCTTTTGAGCTGAAAAGTGTCTGTGTTTATCTGAAACGAAATCTTGCATGTAGGAAGACACAGAGCCTGGCATTTCACTCCGTTTCTGAAGGGAAACACATACCACAGTTCTCATACATGAACCACACTCTGCTTTAGAGCAAGAAACATACTCTTGCTTTCCACAGTCTCTAATAATGCGGGAAAAGTGAGTGTGCTCAGAACAAAAGAACTGAGTTTCCTACATACACGGACCACATATAGTTCAACTCCGCTTCTGAAACTGATACAAACCACAGGTCCTCTAACGTCCAATGCTTTTCAATTAAGAGTGAGAAACGTGTGAGCTTCGTGAACGATGTAGCTTCTTTGAGCTGAAAAGTGACTGCGTTTACCTGAAATGAAGTCTTGCTTGTAGGAAGACACAGAGCCTGGGATTACACTCCGTTTCTGAAGGGAAACACACAGCACAGTTCTCATCCATGAAGCACACTCTGCTTTAGAGCCAGAACCACGCTCTTGCTTTCTAGAGTCTCTAATAAGGCGGCAAATGTGAGAGTACTCAGAACAAAAGAACTGTGTTTCCTACACACATGGACCATATCTAGTTCAACTTTGATCCTGAAACTGATACAAACCACAGGTCCTCTAACATCCAATGCTTTTCAGTTAAGAGTGAGAATAGTGTGAGCTTCGTGACTGATGTAGCTTCATTTGAGCAGAAAAGTGAATGTGTTTACCTGAAACGAAATCTTGCTTGTAGGAATACACAGAGCCTGGGATTACACTCCGTTTCTGAAGGGAAACACACAGCACAGTTCTCATCCATGAATCACACTCTGCTTTAGAGCAAGAAGCACACTCTTGCTTTCTACAGTCTCTAATAAGGCGGGAAAAGTGAGTGTGCTCAGAACAAAAGAACTATGTTTCCTACACACATGCACCATATCTAGTTCAACTCTGCTTCTGAAACTGATACAAACCACAGCTCCTCTAACATCCAAAGCTTTTGAGTTAAGATTGAGAAACGTGTGAGCTTCGTGAACAATGTAGCTTCTTTTGAGCTGAAAAGTGACTGCTTTTATCTGAAACGAAGTCTTGCATGTAGGAAGACACAGAGCCTGGCATTTCACTCCGTTTCTGAAGGCAAACACATAGCACAGTTCTCATATATGAACCACACTCTGCTTTAGAGCAAGAAACATGCTCTTGCTTTCCACTGTCTGTAATAAGGCGGGAAACGTGAGTGTGCCCAGAACAAAAGAACTATGTTTCCTACACAAACGCCCCATATCTATTTCACCTCTGCTTCTGAAACTGATACAAACCACAGGTCCTCTAACATCCAATGCTTTTCAGTTAAGAATGAGAAACGAGTGAGATTCGTGAACGATGTAGCTTCTTTTGAGCTGAAAAGTGACTGCGTTTACCTGAAACGAAGTCTTGCTTGTAGGAAGTCAAAGAGCCTGGCATTTCACTCTGTTTCTGAAGGGAAACAAATAGCCCAGTACTCATCCATGAACCACACTCTGCTTTAGAGCAAGAACCATGCTCTTGCTTTCTAGAGTCTATAATAAGGCGGCAAAAGTGAGTGAGCTCAGAACAAAAGAAATTGAGTTTCCTACACACACGGACCACATATAGTTCAACTTTGCTTCTGAAACTGATACAACCACAGGTCCTCTAACATCCCATGCTTTTCAGTTAAGAGTGAGAAACATGTGAGCTTCGTGAACGATGTAGCTTCTTTGACCTGAAAAGTGACTGCCTTTACCTGAAACGAAGTCTAGCCTGCAGGAAGACACAGAGTCTGGGATTACACTCCGTTTCTGAAGGGAAACACACAGCATAGTTCTCATCCATGAAGCACTCTCTGCTGTAGAGCAAGAAGCACGCTCTTGCTTTCTAGAGTCTCTAATAAGGCGGGAAATGTGAGTGTACTCAGAACAAAAGAACTGTGTTTCCTACACACACGGACCATATCTAGTTCAACTCTGCTTCTTAAACTGATACAAACCACAGATCCTCTAACATCCAATGCTTTTCAGTTAAGAGTAAGAAGAGTGTGAGCTTCGTGAACGATGTTGCATCTTTTGATCTGAAAAGTGACTGTGTTTATCTGAAACGAAGTCTTGCATGTAGGAAGACACAGAGCCTGGCATTTCACTCCGTTTCTGAATGGAAACACATACCACAGGTCTCATCCATGAACCACACTCTGCTTTAGAGCAAGAAACACGCTCTTGGGTTCCACAGTCTCTAATAAGGCGGGAAAAGTGAGTGTGCTCAGAACAAAAGAATTTGAGTTTCCTACACACACGGACCACATATAGTTCAACTTTGCTTCTGAAACTGATAAAACCAAAGGTCCTCTAACATCCAATGCTTTTCAGTTAGGAGTGAGAAACATGTGAGCTTCGTGAACGATGTAGCTTCTTTGACCTGAAAAGTGACTGCGTTTACCTGAAACGAAGTCTAGCCTGTAGGAAGACACAGAGCCTGGGATTACACTCCGTTTCTGAAGGGAAACACACAGCATAGTTCTCATCCATGAAGCACTCTCTGCTTTCGAGCAAGAAGCACGCTCTTGCTTTCTAGAGTCTCTAATAAGGCGGGAAATGTGAGTGTACTCAGAACAAAAGAACTGTGTTTCCTATACACATGGACCATATCTAGTTCAACTTTGCTCCTGAAACTGATAAAAACCACAATTCCTCTAACATCCAATGCTTTTCAGTTAAGAGTGAGAAACGTTTGAGCTTCGTGAACAATGTAGCTTCTTTTGAGCTGAAAAGTGACTGCGTTTATCTGAAACGAAGTCTTGCATGTAGGAAGACACAGAGCCTGGCATTTCACTCCGTTTCTGAAGGCAAACACATAGCACAGTTCTCATCCACGAACCACACTCTGCTTTAGAGCAAGAAACATGCTCTTGCTTTCCACAGTCTCTAAAAAGGCGGGAAAAGTGAGTGTGCTCAGAACAAAAGAACTGAGTTTCCTACACACACGGACCACATATAGTTCAACTCCGCTTCTGAAATTGATACAAACCACAGGTCCTCTAACATCCCATGCTTTTCAGTTAAGAGTGAGAAACACGTGAGCTTCGTGAATGATGTAGCTTCTTTGACCTGAAAAGTGACTGCCTTTACCTGAAACGAAGTCTAGCCTGCAGGAAGACACAGAGTCTGGGATTACACTCCGTTTCTGAAGGGAAACACACAGCATAGTTCTCATCCATGAAGCACTCTCTGCTTTAGAGCAAGAAGCACGCTCTTGCTTTCTAGAGTCTCTAATAAGGCGGGAAACGTGAGTGTGCTCAGAACAAAAGAACGGTGTTTCCTACACATACGGACCATATCTAGTTCAAATCTGCTTCTGAAACTGATAGAAACCACAGGTCCTCTAACATCCAATGCTTTTCAGTTAATCGCGAGAATCGTGTGAGCTTTGTGTATGATTTATTTTCGTTTGTGCTAAAAGTGATTGCGTTTACCAGAAATCATGTCTTTTTGTAGGAAGACACAGAGCCTGGGATTTAATTCCATTTCCGAAGGGAAACACACAGCACAGTTTTCATCCATGAAACACACTCTGCTTTAGAGCAAGAATCACGCTCTTGATTACTAGAGTCTCTAATGCAGCATGTAAAATGAGTGTGCTCAGAACAAAAGAACGGTGTTTCCTACACATACGGACCATATCTAGTTCAAATCTGCTTCTGAAACTGATACAAACCACAGGTCCTCTAACATCCAATGCTTTTCAGTTACAAATGAGATTCGTGTGAGCTTCGTGAACGATGTCGCTTCCTTTGAGCTGAAAAGTGACTGAGTTTACCTGAAAAGATGTCTAGCTTGTAGGAAGACACAAAGCCTGGGATTTAAGTCCATTTCTGAAGGGAAACACACAGCCCAGTTCTCATGCATGAAACACACTCTCCTTTAGAGCGAGAAGCATGCTCTTGCTTTCTAGAGTCTCTAATAGAGCCAAAAGCTAGTGTGCTCAGAACAAAAGAACGGTGTTTCCTACACATATGGACCATTGCTAGTACAACTCTCCTTCTGAAACTGATACAAACCACAGGTCATCTAACATCCAATGCTTTTCAGTTAAGAGCGAGAAACCTGTGAGCTATGTAAACGATATAGTTTGTATGAGCTGAAACTTGTGTGAGTTTACCTGAAACAAAGTCTTGCTTGTAGGAAGACACAGAGCATAGGATTGAACTCCATTTCTGAAGGGAAACACACAGCACGGTTCTCACTCATGAAACACACTCTGCTTTAGAGCAAGAAGCATGCTGTTGATTTCTAGGGTCTGTAATACAGCAGGAAAGTGAGTGTGGACAGAACAACAGAATGGTGTTTCCTACAAATATGTTCCATATCTAGTAAAACTCTGCTTCTGAAACTGATACAAACCAAGGGTCCTCTAACATCCAATGCTTTCCAGTTACAAACGAGAACTTGTGAACTTCGTGAACGATGTAGCTTCCTTTGAGCTGAAAAGTGACTGAGTTTACCTGAAAAGATGTCTTCCTTGTAGGAAGACACAGAGCCTGGGATTTAACTCCATCTCTGAAGGGAAACACACATCACAGTTCTCATGCATGAAACACACTCTGCATTAGAGCAAGAAGCATGCTCTTGCTTTCTAGAGTCTCAACTACAGTGAGAAACTTGAGTGTGCTCAGAACAAAAGAACGGATTTCCTACACCTACAGACCATATCCAGTTCAACTCTGCTTCTGAAACTGATACAAACCACAGTACTTCTAACATCCAATGCTTTTCAGTTAAGAGCGAGAAACGTGTGAGCAACATAAACGATGTAGCTTTGTTTGAGCTGAAACGTGAGTGAGTCTACCTGAAACGAAGTCTTGGTGGTAGGAAGACACAGAGCCTGTGATTTAACTCCATTTCTGAAGGGAAACACACAGCACAGTTGTCATCCATGAAACACACTCTCCTTATAGCAAGAAGCACGCTGTTGCTTTCTAGTTTCTCTAATGGAGCAGGAAACGTGTGTATGCTCAGAACAAAAGAACGGTGTTTACTACACATATGGAACATTGCTAGTTCAACTCTGCTTCTGAAACTGATACAAACCACAGGTCCTCTAACATCCAATGCTTTTCAGTTAAGAGCGAGAAACATGTGAGCTATGTGAACGATGTAGTTTTGTTTGAGCTGAAAAGTAACTGAGTTTACATGAAACGAAGTCATGCTTGTATGTAGTCACAGAGCCTGTGATTTTACACCATTTCTGAAGGGAAACACACAGCACAGTTCTCATCCATGAAACACATTCTGCTTATAGCAAGAGGCACCTTCTTGCTTTCTGGAGTCTCTAATACAGCAGGTAAAGTGAGTGGGGTCAGAACAAAGTAACGGTGTTTCCTACACATACGGACCATATGTAGTTCAACTCTGCTTCTGAAACTGATACAAACCACAAGTCATGCAACATCCAATGCTTTTCAGTTAAGAGCGAGAAACGTGTGAGCTTCGTAAACAATTTATATTCATTTGAGCTGAAAAGTGACTCCAATAACCTGAAATGATGTCTTGCATGAAGGAAGACACAGAGCCTGGAATTTTACTCCATTTTTGAAGGGAAACACACAGCACAGTTCTCATCCATGAAACACACTCTGATTTAGAGCAAGAAGCATGCTCTTGCTTTCTAAGAGTCTCTAATTCAGCAGGACACGTGACTGTGGTCAGAACAAAATAACGGTGTTTCCTACACATACGGACCATATCTAGGTCAACTCTTCTTCTGAAACTGATACAAACCACTGTTCCTCTAACATGCAATGCTTTCCACTTAAGAGCGAGAAACGTGTGAGCTTCGTGAAAGATGTAGCTTCCTTTGAGCTGAATATTGACTGAGTTTACCTGAAAAGATGTCTTGCTTATAGGAAGACACAGAGCCTGGGATTTAACTCCATTTCTGTAGGGAAACACACAGCACAGTTCTAATCCATGAAGCACAATCTGCTTTAGAGCAAGAAGCATGCTCTTGCTGTCTAGAGTGTCTAATAGACTATGAAACGTGAGTTGGTTAGAACAAAAGACCGATGTTTCCTACACATACAGACCATTGCTATTTTAACTCTGCTTCTGAAACTGATACAAACCACAGGTCATCTAACATCCAATGCTTTAGAGTTAAGAGTGACAAACGTGTGAACTTCGTCAGAGATTTATATTCCTTTGAGCTAAAAGTGACTGCGTTTACCTGAAATGATATCTCATTGTAGGAAGACACAGAGCCTGGGATTTAACTCCATTTCGGAAGGGAAACACAAAGCACAGTTCTCATCCATGAAACACACTCTGCTTATAGCAAGTCGCACGCTCTTGCTTTCTAGGGTCTCTAATAGAACAGACACTTGAGTGTGCTCAGAACAAAAGGACGGTGTTTCCTACACATAAGTTCCATATCTAGTTCAACTCTGCTTCTGAAACTGATACAAACCACAGGTCCTCTAACATCCAATGCTTTTCTTATAAGAGCGAGAAACACGTGAGCTATGTGAATGATGTAGTTTTGTTTGAGCTGAAAAGTAACTGAGTTTACATGAAACGAATTCATGCTTGTAGGAAGACACGGAGCCTGTTATTTTACACCATTTCTGAAGGAAAACTCACAGCACAATTCTCATCCATGAAACACATTCTGCTTATAGCAAGAGGCACCTTCTTGCTTTCTGGAGTCTCTAATACAGCAGGTAAAGTGAGTGGGGTCAGAACAAAGTAACGGTGTTTCCTACACATACGGACCATATGTAGTTCAACTCTGCTTCTGAAACAGATACAAACCACAGGTCCTCTAACATCCAATTCTTTTCCATTAAGAGCCAGAAACGTGTGAGTTACGTGAACGATGTAGTTTTGTTTGAGCTGAAAAGTTACTGAGTTTACATGAAAAGAACTCTTGCTTGTAGGAAGCCACAGAGCCTGTGATTTAACTCCATTTCTGAAGGGAAACCCACAGCACAGTTGTAATCCATGAAACACACTCTGCTTTAGAGCAAAAAGCACGCTCTTGCTTTCTAGAGCCTCTAATAAAGCAGGAAACATGAGTGTGCTCAGAGCAAAAGAACGTTGTTTCCTACAAATACGGACCATATCTAGTTCAACTCTTCTTCTGAAACTGATAGAAACCACAGTTCCTCTAACATCAAATGTTTTCCAGTTACGAACAAGAAACGTGTGAGCTTCGTGAACCATGTAACTTCCTTTGAGCTGAAAAGTGACTGAGTTTACCTGAAAAGACGTCTTGCTTGTATGAAGACATAGAGCCTGGGATTTAACTCCATTCTGAAGGGAAACACGCAGCACAGTTCTAATCCATGAAACACACTCTGCTTTAGAACAAGAAGCATGATCTTGCTTTCTAGAGTCTCTAATAGAGCCAGAAACTTGAAAGTGTGCTCAGAACAAAAGAACGGTGTTTCCTACATATATGGACCATTGCTAGTTCAACTCTGCTTCTGAAACTGATAAAAAACACAAGTCATGCAACATCCAATGCTTTTCAGTTAAGAGCGAGAAACGTGTGAGCTTCGTGAACGATTTATATTCATTTGAGCTGAAAAGTGACTCCAATAACCTGAAATGATGTCTTGCATGTAGGACGACACAGAGCCTGGAATTTTATTCCATTTTTGAAGGGAAACACACAGCACAGTTCTCATCCATAAAACACCCTCTGATTTAGAGCAAGAAGCATGCTCTTGCTTTCTAGAGTGTCTAATAGAGTAGGAAACGTGAGTTGGTTAGAACAAAAGAACGATGTTTCCTACACATACAGACCATTGCTATTTTAACTCTGCTTCTGAAACTGATACAAACCACAGGTCATCTAACATCCAATGCTTTAGAGTTAAGAGTGACAAACGTGTGAACTTCGTGAGAGCTTTATATTCCTTTGAGCTAAAAGTGACTGCGTTTACCTGAAATGATATCTCGTTGTAGGAAGACACAGAGCCTGGGATTTAACTACATTTCAGAAGGGAAACACAAAGCACAGTTCTCATCCATGAAACACACTCTGCTTTAGAGCAAGAAGCACGATCTTGCTTTCTAGGGTCTCTAATAGAAGAGACACTTGAGTGTGCTCAGAACAAAAGAACGGTGTTTCCTACACATACGGACTATTGCTAGTTCAACTCTGCTTCTGAAACTGATACAAAACACAGGTCCTCTAATATCCAATGCTTTACAGTTAAGAGCGAGAGACGTGTGTGCTCTGAGAACTATGTAACTTTTGTTTGAGCTGAAAGGTGACTGAGTTTACCTTAAACGAAGTCTTGCTTTTAGGAAGACACAGAGCCTGGGATTTAACTCCATTTCTGAAGGGAAACACACAGCACAGTTCTCATCCATGAAACACAGTCTGCTTTAGAGCAAGAAGCATGCTCTTGCTTTCTAAGAGTCTCTAATTCAGCAGGACACGTGACTGTGGTCAGAACAAAATAATGGTGTTTCCTACACATACGGACCATATCTAGGTCAACTCTTCTTCTGAAACTGATACAAACCACTGTTCCTCTAACATGCAATGCTTTCCACTTAAGAGCGAGAAACGTGTGAGCTTCGTGAAAGATGTAGCTTCCTTTGAGCTGAATATTGACTGAGTTTACCTGAAAAGATGTCTTGCTTATAGGAAGACACAGAGCCTGGGATTTAACTCCATTTCTGTAGGGAAACACACAGCACAGTTCTAATCCATGAAGCACAATCTGCTTTAGAGCAAGAAGCATGCTCTTGCTGTCTAGAGTGTCTAATAGACTATGAAACGTGAGTTGGTTAGAACAAAAGACCGATGTTTCCTACACATACAGACCATTGCTATTTTAACTCTGCTTCTGAAACTGATACAAACCACAGGTCATCTAACATCCAATGCTTTAGAGTTAAGAGTGACAAACGTGTGAACTTCGTCAGAGATTTATATTCCTTTGAGCTAAAAGTGACTGCGTTTACCTGAAATGATATCTCATTGTAGGAAGACACAGAGCCTGGGATTTAACTCCATTTCGGAAGGGAAACACAAAGCACAGTTCTCATCCATGAAACACACTCTGCTTATAGCAAGTCGCACGCTCTTGCTTTCTAGGGTCTCTAATAGAACAGACACTTGAGTGTGCTCAGAACAAAAGGACGGTGTTTCCTACACATAAGTTCCATATCTAGTTCAACTCTGCTTCTGAAACTGATACAAACCACAGGTCCTCTAACATCCAATGCTTTTCTTATAAGAGCGAGAAACACGTGAGCTATGTGAATGATGTAGTTTTGTTTGAGCTGAAAAGTAACTGAGTTTACATGAAACGAATTCATGCTTGTAGGAAGACACGGAGCCTGTTATTTTACACCATTTCTGAAGGAAAACTCACAGCACAATTCTCATCCATGAAACACATTCTGCTTATAGCAAGAGGCACCTTCTTGCTTTCTGGAGTCTCTAATACAGCAGGTAAAGTGAGTGGGGTCAGAACAAAGTAACGGTGTTTCCTACACATACGGACCATATGTAGTTCAACTCTGCTTCTGAAACAGATACAAACCACAGGTCCTCTAACATCCAATTCTTTTCCATTAAGAGCCAGAAACGTGTGAGTTACGTGAACGATGTAGTTTTGTTTGAGCTGAAAAGTTACTGAGTTTACATGAAAAGAACTCTTGCTTGTAGGAAGCCACAGAGCCTGTGATTTAACTCCATTTCTGAAGGGAAACCCACAGCACAGTTGTAATCCATGAAACACACTCTGCTTTAGAGCAAAAAGCACGCTCTTGCTTTCTAGAGCCTCTAATAAAGCAGGAAACATGAGTGTGCTCAGAGCAAAAGAACGTTGTTTCCTACAAATACGGACCATATCTAGTTCAACTCTTCTTCTGAAACTGATAGAAACCACAGTTCCTCTAACATCAAATGTTTTCCAGTTACGAACAAGAAACGTGTGAGCTTCGTGAACCATGTAACTTCCTTTGAGCTGAAAAGTGACTGAGTTTACCTGAAAAGACGTCTTGCTTGTATGAAGACATAGAGCCTGGGATTTAACTCCATTCTGAAGGGAAACACGCAGCACAGTTCTAATCCATGAAACACACTCTGCTTTAGAACAAGAAGCATGATCTTGCTTTCTAGAGTCTCTAATAGAGCCAGAAACTTGAAAGTGTGCTCAGAACAAAAGAACGGTGTTTCCTACATATATGGACCATTGCTAGTTCAACTCTGCTTCTGAAACTGATAAAAAACACAAGTCATGCAACATCCAATGCTTTTCAGTTAAGAGCGAGAAACGTGTGAGCTTCGTGAACGATTTATATTCATTTGAGCTGAAAAGTGACTCCAATAACCTGAAATGATGTCTTGCATGTAGGACGACACAGAGCCTGGAATTTTATTCCATTTTTGAAGGGAAACACACAGCACAGTTCTCATCCATAAAACACCCTCTGATTTAGAGCAAGAAGCATGCTCTTGCTTTCTAGAGTGTCTAATAGAGTAGGAAAAGTGAGTTGGTTAGAACAAAAGAACGATGTTTCCTACACATACAGACCATTGCTATTTTAACTCTGCTTCTGAAACTGATACAAACCACAGGTCATCTAACATCCAATGCTTTAGAGTTAAGAGTGACAAACGTGTGAACTTCGTGAGAGCTTTATATTCCTTTGAGCTAAAAGTGACTGCGTTTACCTGAAATGATATCTCGTTGTAGGAAGACACAGAGCCTGGGATTTAACTACATTTCAGAAGGGAAACACAAAGCACAGTTCTCATCCATGAAACACACTCTGCTTTAGAGCAAGAAGCACGATCTTGCTTTCTAGGGTCTCTAATAGAAGAGACACTTGAGTGTGCTCAGAACAAAAGAACGGTGTTTCCTACACATACGGACTATTGCTAGTTCAACTCTGCTTCTGAAACTGATACAAAACACAGGTCCTCTAATATCCAATGCTTTACAGTTAAGAGCGAGAGACGTGTGTGCTCTGAGAACTATGTAACTTTTGTTTGAGCTGAAAGGTGACTGAGTTTACCTTAAACGAAGTCTTGCTTTTAGGAAGACACAGAGCCTGGGATTTAACTCCATTTCTGAAGGGAAACACACAGCACAGTTCTCATCCATGAAACACAGTCTGCTTTAGAGCAAGAAGCATGCCCATGCTTTCTAGAGTCTATATTAGAGCAGGAAACGTGAGTGTGCTCAGAAAAAGGAACGGATTTCCTACACATACAGACCATATCCAGTTCAACTCTGCTTCTGAAACTGATACAAACCACAGTTCTTCTAACATCCAATGCTTTTCGTTTAAGTGTGAGAAACGTGTGAGCAACGTAAATGATGTAGCTTTGTTTGAGCTGAAAAGTGAGTGAGATTACCTGAAACGAAGTCTTGGTGGTAGGAAGACACAGAGCCTGTGATTCAACTCCATTTCTGAAGGGAAACACACAGCCCAGTATTCATCCATGAAACACACTCTGCTTATAGCAAGAAGCATGCTGTTGCTTTCTAGAGTCTCTAATAGAGCAAGAAACATGTGTATGCTCAGAACAATAAAACGGTGTTTACTACACATATGTACCATTGCTAGTTCAACTCTGCTTCTGAAACTGATACAAACCACAGGTCATCTAACATCCAATGCTTTTCAGTTAAGAGCAACAAACGTGTGAGCTTTGTGAAAGATTTATATTCGTTTGAGCTAAAAGTGACTGCGTTTACCTGAAATGATAAACTGTTGTAGGAAGACACAGAGCCTGGGATTTATCTCCATTTCTGAAGGGAAACACACAGCACAGTTCTCATCCATGAAACACACTCTGCTTTAGAGCAAGAAGCACGCTCTCATTTCTAGGGTCTCTAATACAGCAGGTAAAGTGGGTGTGGTAAGAACAACAGAATGGTGTTTCCTACACATAAGTTCCATATCTAGTTCAACTCTGCTTCTGAAACTGATACAAACCACAGGTCCTCTAACATCCAATGCTTTTCTTATAAGAGCGAGAAACACGTGAGCTATGTGAATGATGTAGTTTTGTTTGAGCTGAAAAGTAACTGAGTTTACATGAAACGAATTCATGCTCGTAGGAAGACACGGAGCCTGTTATTTTACACCATTTCTGAACGAAAACTCACAGCACAATTCTCATCCATGAAACACATTCTGCTTATAGCAAGAGGCACCTTCTTGCTTTCTGGAGTCCCTAATACAGCAGGTAAAGTGAGTGGGGTCAGAACAAAGGAACAGTGTTTCCTACACATAAGGAACATATGTAGTTCAACTCTGCTTCTGAAACTGATACAAACCACAGTTTCTCTAACATGCAATGCTTTCTAGTTAAGAGCGAGAAACGTGAGAGCTTCGTGAAAGATGTAGCTTCCTTTGAGCTGAAAAGTGACTGAGTTTACCTGAAAAGATGTCTTGCTTGTAGGAAGACACAGAGCCTGGTATTTAACACCATTTCTGAAAGGAAACACACAGCACAGTTCTCATCCTTGAAACACACTCTGCTTTAGAGCAAGAAGCATTCACTTGCTTTCTAGAGTCTTTAATAGAGCCAGAAATTTGAGGGTACTCTGAACAAAAGAACGGTGTTTCCTACACATACGGACCATTGCTAGTTCAACTCTGCTTCTGAAACTGATACAAACCACAGGTCCTCTAAAATCCAATGCTTTACAGTTATGAGCAAGAAACGTGTGAGCTACATGAACGATGTAGCTTTGTTTGAGCTGAAAGGTGACTGAGTTTACGTGAAACGAAGACTTGCTTGTAGGAAGATACAGAGCCTGGGATTTAACTCCATTTCTGAAGGGAAACACACAGCACAGTTGTCCTCCGTGAAACACACTCTGCTTTAGAGCAAGAAGCATGTTCTTGCTTTCTAGAGACTCAATTAGAGCCAGAAACTTGAAAGTGTGCTCAGAACAAAAGAACGGTGTTTCCTATACATACGGACCATAGCTAGTTCAACTCTGCTTCTGAAACTGATACAAACCACAAGTCATCTAACATCCAATGCTTTTCATTTAAGAGCGAGAAACGTGTGAGCTTCGTAAATGATTTATTTTCCTTTGAGCTGAAAAGTGACTGCGATTACCTGAAATGATATCTTGCTTGTAGGAAGACACAGAGCCTGGAATTATCTCCATTTCTGAAGGGAAACACCCAGCACAGTTCTCATCCATGAAACACACTCAGCATTAGAGCAAGAAACAAGCACTTGCTTTCTAAGAGTCTCTAATACAGCAGAAAAAGTGAATGTAGTCAGAACAAAATAACGGTGTTTCATACACATACTGACCATATCTAGGACAACTCTTCTTCTGAAACTGATACAAACCACAGGTCCTCTAATATCGAATGCTTTACATTAAGAGCAAGAAACGTGTGAGCTACGTGAACGATGTAGCTTTTTTTGAGCTGAACGGTGACTGAGTTTACGTGAAATGAAGACTTGCTTGTAGAAAGATACAGAGCCTGTGATTTAACTACATTTCTGTAGGGAAACACACAGCACAGTTCTCACGATGAAACACATTCTCCGTATAGGAACAATCACGCTCTTGCTTTCTAGACTCTCTAATAGTGCAGGAAACGTGAGTGTGCTCAGAACACAAGAACGGAGTTTCCTACACATACAGACCATATCTAGTCCAACTCTGCTTCTGAAACTGATACAAACCACAGTTCCTCTAATATCCAATGCATTTCAGTTAGAGCAAGAAACTTGTGGGCTAAGTAAACGATGTAGCTTTCTTTGAGCTGAAACGTGAGTTAGATTACCTGAAACGAAGTCTTGCTTGTAGGAAGACACAGAGCCTGGGATTTAACTCCATTTCTGAAGGGAAACACAAAGCACAGTTGTCCTCCGTAAAACACACTCTGCTTTAGAGCAAGAAGCACGCTCTTGCTTTCGAGAGTCTCTAATAGAGCCAGAAACTTGAAAGTGTGCTCAAAACAAAAGAACGGTGTTTCCTACACATACGGACCATTGCTAGTTCAACTCTGCTTCTGAAACTGATACAAACCACAAGTCATCTAAAATCCATTGCTTTTCAGTTAAGAGCGAGAAACGTGTGAGCTTCATAAACGATTTATATTCATTTGAGCTCAAAAGTGACTGCATTTACCTGAAATGATGTCTTGCTTGTAGGAAGACACAGAGCCTGGAATTTAACTCCATTTCTGAAGGGAAACACCCAGCACAGTTCTCATTCATGAAACACACTCTGCTTTAGAGCAAGAAGCTGGCTCTTTTTTCTAAGAGTCTCTAATACAGCAAGAAACGTGACTGTGGGAAGAACAAAATAACGGTGTTTCCTACACATATGGACCATATCTAGGTCAACTCTTCTTCTGAAACTGATACAAACCTCAGTTCCTCTAACATGCAATACATTCCAGTTAAGAGCGAGAAACGTGTGAGCTTCATGAACGATGTAGCTACCTTTGATCTGAAAAGTGACTGAGTTTACCTGAAAAGATGTCTTGCTTGTAGGAAGACACAGAGCATGGGATTTAACTCCATTTCTGAAGGGAAACACACAGCACAGTTCTCATCCTTGCAAAACACTCTACGTACAGGAAGAAGCACGCTCTTGATTTCTAGAGTCTCTAACAGAGCCAGAAACTTGAAAGTGTGCTCAGAACAAAGAACGGTGTTTCCTACATATATGGACCATTGCTAGTTCAACTCTGCTTCTGAAACTGATACAAAGCACAAGTCATCTAACATCCAATGCTTTTTAGTTAAGAGAGAGAAACTTCTGAGCTTCGTGAACGATGTAGCTTCCTTTGAGCTGAAAATTAACTGAGTTTACCTGAAAAGATGTCTTGCTTGTAGGAAGACACAGAGACTCGGATTTAACTCCATTTCTGAAGGGAAACACACAGCACAGTTCTCATCCATGAAGCACACTCTGCTTTAGAGCAAGAAGCACGCTCTTTCTTTCTAAGAATCTCTAATACAGCAGGAAACGTGACTGTGGTCCGAACAAAATAACGGTGTTTCCTACACATACGGACCATATCTAGGTCAAACCTACTTCTGAAACTGATAAAAACCACAGTTCCTTTAACATGCAATGGTTTCCATTTAAGAGCGAGAAACCTGTGAGCTTCGTGAATGATGTAGCTTCCTTTGAGCTGAAAAGTGACTGAGTTTTCCTGAAAAGATGTCTTGCATGTAGGAAGACACATGGCTTGGGATTTAACTCCATTTCTGAAGTGAAACACTCAGCACAGTTCTCATCCATGAAACACACTCTGCTTTAGAGCACGAAGCATGCTCTTGCTTTCTAGAGTCTCTAATAGTGGCAGAAATTGCGGATACTCAGAACAAAGAATGGTGTTTCCTACACATATGGATAATTGCTAGTTCAACTCTGCTTCTGAAACTGATACAAACCACAGGTCCTCTAACATCCAATGCTTTACAGTTAAGAGCAAGAAACGTGTGAGCTACGTGAACGATGTAGCTTTGTTTGAGCTAAAGTTGACTGAGTTTACATGAAACGAAGTCTTGCTTGTAGGAAGATACAGAGGCTGTGATTTAACTCCATTTCTGAAGGGAAACACACAGCACAGTTCTCACTATGAAACAAACTCTGCCTATAGGAAGAAGCACGCTCTTGCTTTCTAGAGTCTCTAATAGAGCAGGTAACGTGAGTGTGCTCAGAACAAAATAAAAGAGTTTCCTACACATACAGAAAATATCTAGTCTAACTCTGCTTCTGAAACTGATAAAAACCACAGTTCCTCTAATATCCAATGCTTTTCAGTTACAGCAAGAAATGGGTGAGTTACATAAAAGATGCAGCTATGTTTGAGCTGAAACGTGAGTGAGTTTAACTGAAACGAAATCTTGCTTGTAGGAAGACACAGAGCCTGGGATTTAACTCCATTTCTGAAGGAAACACCCAGCACAGTTCTCATCCACGAAACACACTCTGCTTTAGAGAAAGAAGCCAGCTCTTTCTTTCTAAGAGTCTCTAATACAGCAGGAAACGTGACTGTGAATAGAACAAAATAACGGTGTTTCCTACACATACAGACCATATCTAGGTCAACTCTTCTTCTGAAACTGATAAAAAGCAGAGTTCCTGTAACATGCAATGCTTTCCAGTTAAGAGCGAGAAACGTGTGAGCTTCGTGAAGGATGTAGCTTCCTTTGAGCTGAAAAGTGACTGAGTTTACCTGAAAAGATGTCTTCCTTGTAGGAAGACACAGAGCATGGGATTTAACTCCATTTCTGAAGGGAAACACAAAGCAAAGTTCACATCAATGAAACACACTCTGCTTTAGAGCACGAAGCATGCTCTTGCTTTCTAGAGTCTCTAATAGAGCCAGAAACCTGAGGGTACTCAGAAAAAAGATCATGTTTCCTACACATAGCGACCATTGCTAGTTAAAATCTGCTTCTGAAACTGATACAAACCACAAGTCATCTAACATCCAAAGCTTTTCAGTTAAGAGCAAGTAACATGTGAGCTTCGTTAACGATTTATATTCATTTGAGCTGAAAAGTGACTGTGTTTACCTAAAATGATGTCTTGCTTGCAGGAAGACACAGAGCCTGGAATTTAACTCCATTTCTGAAGGAAAAACCCAGCACAGTTCTCATCCACGAAACACTCTCTGCTTTAGAGAAAGAAGCCCGCTCTTACTTTCAAAGAGTCTCTAATACAGCAGGAAACGTGACTGTGGATAGAACAAAATAACGGTGTTTCCTACACATACAGACCATATCTAGGTCAACTCTTCTTCTGAAACTGATACAAAGCACAGTTCCTTTAACATGCAATGCTTTCCAGTTAAGAGCGTGAAACGTGTGAACTTCGTGAACGATATAGCTTCCTTTGAGATGTGAAGTGACTGAGTTTACCTGAAATGATGTCTTGCTTGTAAGAAGACACAGAGCCTGGGATTTAACACCATTTCTGAAAGGAAACACACAGCACAGTTCTCATCCATGAAACACACTCTGCTTTAGAGCACGAAGCATGCTCTTGCCTTCTAGAGTCTGTAATAGAGCCAGAAACTTGAGGGTACTCAGAACAAAGAACGGTGTTTCCTACACAAACGGACAATTGCTAGTTCAACTCTGCTTCTGAATCTGATACAAACCACAGGTCCTCTAACATCCAATGCTTTACAGTTAAGAGCAAGAAACGTGTGAGCTACGTGAACGATGTAGCTTTGTTTGAGCTGAAAGGTGACTGAGTTTACGTGAAACGAAATCTTGCTTGTAGGAAGATACAGAGCCTGTGATTTAACTCCATTTCTGAAGGGAAACACACAGCACAGTTCTCACGATGAAACATACTCTGCATATAGGAAGAAGGACGCTCTTGCTTTCTAGAGTCTCTAATAGAGCAGGAAACGTGAGTGTGCTCAGAACAAAATAACGGAGTTTCCTACACATACAGATCATATCTAGTCCAACTCTGCTTCTGACACTGATACCAACCACAGGTCCTCTAATATCCAATGTTTTTCAGTTAGAGCAAGAAACAGGTGAGCTACATAAAAGATGTAGCTTTGTTTGAGTGCAAGGTGACTGAGTTTACATGAAATGAAGTATTGCTTGTAGGAAGACACAGAGCATGGGATTTAACTCCATTTCTGAAGGAGAACACACAGCAAAGTTCTCATCCATGAAACACACTCTGCTTTAGAGCACGAAGCATGCTCTTGCTTTCTAGAGTCTCTAGTAGAGCAGGAAACGTGAGTGTGCTCAGAACAAAATAACGGAGTTTCCTACACATACAGACCATATCTAGTCCAACTCTGCTTCTGAAACTGATAAAAACCACAGTTCCTCTAATATCCAATGCTTTTCAGTTAGAGCAAGAAACGGGTGAGTTACGTAAAAGATGTTCTTTGTTTGAGCTGAAACGTGAGTGAGTTTACCTGAAACGAAGTCTTGCTTGTAGGAAGACACAGAGCCTGGGATTTAACTCCATTTCTGAAGGGAAACACACAGCACAGTTGTCCTCCGTGAAACACACTCTGCTTTAGAGCAAGAAGCACGCTCTTGCTTTCACGAGTATCTAATAGAGCCAGAAACTTGACAGTGTGCTCAGAACAAAAGAACGGTGTTTCCTACACATACGGGCGATTGCTAGTTCAACTCTACTTCTGAAACTGATACCAAACACAGGTCCTCTAATATCCAATGCTTTCCAGTTAAGAGCGAGAAACGTGTGAGCTTCGTGAATGATGTAGCTACCTTTGAGCTGAAAAGTGACTGAGTTTACCTGAAATGATGTCTTGCTTGTAGGAAGACACAGAGCCTGGGATTTAACTCCATTTTTGTAGGGCAACACACAGCACAGTTCTCATGCATTAAACACACTCTGCTTTAGAGCAAGAATTATGCTCTTGCTTTCTAGAGTCTCTAATAGAGCAGCAAACGTGAGTGTGCTCAGAACAAAAGAACGGTGTTTCCTACACATATGCACCATTGCTAGTTCAACTCTGCTTTTGAAACTGATACAAACCACAAGTCATCTGACATCCAATGCTTTTCAGTTAAGAGCGAGAAACGTGTGAGCTTTGTAAACGATTTATGTTCATTTGAACTGAAAAGTGACTGTGTTTACCTGAAAAGATTTATTGCTTGTAGGAAGACACAGAGCCTCGAATTTAACTCCTTTTCTGAAGGGAAACACACAGCACAGTTCTCGTCCATGAAGCACACTCTGCTTTAGAGCAAGAAGCACGCTCTTTCTTTCTAAGAATCTCTAATACAGCAGGAAACGTGACTGTGGTCAGAACTAAATAACGGTGTTTCCTACACATACACACCAAATCTAGGTCAACTCTTCTTCTGAAACTGATACAAACCACATTTCCTCTAACATGCAATGCTTTCCACTTAAGAGAGAGAAACTTCTGAGCTTCGTGAACGATGTCGCTTCCTTTGAGCTGAAAAGTAACTGAGTTTACCTGAAAAGATGTCTTGCATGTTGGAAGATACAGAGACTGGAATTTAACTCCATTTCTGAAGGGTAACACACAGCACAGTTCTCATCCATGGAACACACTCTGCTTTAGAGAAGGAGCACGCTCTTGCTTTCTAAGAGTCTCTAATACAGCAGGAAATGTGACTGTGGTCAGAACAAAATAACGGTGTTTCCTACACATATGGACCATATATAGATCAACTCTTCTTCAGAAACTGATAAAAACCAAAGTTCCTCTAACATGCAATGGTTTCCATTTAACAGCGAGAAACCTGTGAGCTTCGTGAACGATTTAGCTTCCTTTGAGCTAAAGTGACTGAGTTTACCTGAAAAGATGTCTTGCTTGTAGGAAGACACAGAGCCTGGGATTTAATTCCATTTCTGAAGGGAAACACACAGCCCAGTTCTCACCATGAAACACACTCTGCGTATAGGAAGAAGCGCACTCATGCTTTCTATATTCTCTAGTAGAGCAGGAAACGTGAGTGTGCTCAGAACAAAATAATTGAATTTCCTACACATACAGACCATATCTAGCCATACTCTGCTTCTGAAACTGATACCAACCACAGGTCCTCTAATGTCCAATGCTTTTCAGTTAGAGCAAGAAACGGGTGAGCTACGTAAAAGATGTAGCTTTGTTTGAGTGCAAGGTGACTGAGTTTACGTGAAATGAAGTATTGCTTGTAGGAAGACACAGAGCATGGGATTTACCTCCATTTCTGAAGGAGAACACACAGCAAAGTTCTCACCCATGAAACACACTCTGCTTTAGAGCAGGAAGCATGCTCTTGCTTTCTAGAGTCTCTAATAGAGCCAGAAACCTGAGGGTACTCATAAAAAAGATCACTGTTTCCTACACATAGGGATCATTGCTAGTTCAACTCTGCTTCTGAAAGTGATACAAACCACAATTCATCTAACATTCAATGCTTTTCAGTTAAGAGCAAGAAACATGTGAGCTTCGTTAAAGATTTATATTCATTTGTGCTGAAAAGTGACTGCGTTTACCTGAAATGATGTCTTGCTTGTTGGAAGAACAGAAACGGGAATTTAACTCCATTTCTGAAGGGAAACACACAGCACAGTTCTCATCCATGAAACACACTCTGCTTTAGAGCAAGAAGCACGCTCTTGCTTTCTAAGAGTCTCTAATACAATAGGAAATGTGATTGTGGTCAGAACAAAATAACGGTGTTTCCTACAAATACGGACCATATCTTGGTCAACTCTTCTTCTGAAACTTATACAAACCACAAGTCATCTAAGATCCAATGCTTTTCAGTTAAGAGCGAGAAACTTGTGAGCTTCGTAAATGATTTATATTCATTTGAGCAGAAAAGTGACAGCGTTTACCTGAAATGATATCTTGCTTGTAGGGAGAAACAGGGCCTGGAATTTAACTCCATTCCTTAAGAGAAACAAAAAGCACAGTTCTCATCCATGAAACACCCTCTGCTTTAGAGCAAAAAGCACGCTCTTGCTTTCTAAGAGTCTCCAATACAGCAGGAAACGTGACTGTGGTCAGAACAAAATAACGGTGTTTCCTACACATACGGACCATATCTAGGTCAACTCTTCTTCTGAAACTGAGACCAAGCACAATTCCATTAACATGCAATACTTTCCAGTAAAGAGCGAGAAACGTGTGAGCTTTGTGAACGATGTAGCTTCCTTTGAGCTGAAAAGTGACTGAGTTTACATGAAAAGATGTCTTGCTTGTAGGAAGACACAGAGCCTGGGATTTAACTCCATTTCTGAAGGGAAACACACAGCACAGTTGTCATGCATGAAACACACTCTACTTTACAGCAAGAAGCACGCTCTTGCTTTCTAGAGTCTATAATAGATCCAGAAACTGGAAAGTGTGCTCAGAGCAAAAGAACGGTGTTTCCTACACATTCGGACCATTGCTAGTCCAACTCTGCTTCTGAAACTGATAGAAACCACAGTTCCTGTAACATGCATTGCTTTCCAGTTAAGAGCGAGAAACGTGTGAGCTTCGTGAATGATGTAGCTTCCTTTGAGCTGAAAAGTGACAGAGTTTACCTGAAAAGATATCTTGCTTGTAGGAAGACCCAGAGCCTGGGATTTAACTCCATTTCTGAAGGGAAACACACAGCACAGTTATCACCATGAAACACACTCTGCGTATAGGAAGAAGCACGCTCTTGCTTTCTAAGAGTCTCCAATACAGCAGGAAACGTGACTGTAGTCAGAACAAATTAACGGTGTTTCCTACACATACGGACCATTGCTAGTTCAACGCTGCTTCTGAAACTGATACAAACCACAAGTCATCTACATCCAATATTTTTCAGTTAAGAACAAGAAACGTGTGAGCTTCGTTAACGATTTATATTCATTTGAGCTGAAAAGTGACTGTGTTTACCTGAAATGATGTCTTGCTTGTAGGAAGACACAGAGCCTGGAATTTAACTCCATTTCTGAAGGGAAACACACAGCACAGTTCTCATCCATGAAACACACTCTGCTTTAAATCAAGAAGCACAATCTTGCTTTCTACGAGTCTCTAATACAGCAGGAAACGTGACTGTGGTCAGAACAAACTAATGGTGTTTCCTACACATACGGACCATATCTAGGTCAACTCTTCTTCTGAATCTGATACAAAGGACAGTTCAATTAACATGCAATGCTTTCAATTTAAGAGCGAGAAACGTGTGAGCTTCATGAACGATGTAGCTTCCTTTGAGCTGAAAAGTGACTGAGTTTACCTGAAATGATGTCTTGCTTGTAGGAAGACACAGAGCCTGGGATTTAACTCCATTTCTGAAGGGAAACACACAGCACCGTTCTCATCCATGAAACACACTCTGCTTTATAGCACGAAACAGGCTCTTGCTTTCCAGAGTCTCTAATAGAACCAGAAACTAGAGGGTACTCAGACCAAAAGAACGGGGTTTCCTACAAATACGGACAATTGCTAGTTCAACTCTGCTTCTGAAACTGATACAAACCACTGGTCCTCTAATATCAAATGCTGTACAGTTAAGAACAAGAAACTTGTGAGCTACGTGAACGATGTAGCTTTGTTTGAGCTGAAAGGTGACTGAGTTTACGTGAAATGAATTCTTGCTTGTAGGAAGATACAGAACTTGCGATTTAACTCCATTTCTGAAGGGAAACACACATCACAGTTCTCACGATGAAACACACTCTTCATATAGGAAGAAGCACGCTCTTGCTTTCTAGAGGCTCTAATATAGCAGGAAACATGAGTGGGCTCAGAACAAAAGAATGGTGTTTCCTACACATACGGACCATAGCTAGTTCATCTCTGCTTCTGAAACTGATACAAACCACAAGTCATCTAACATCCAATGCTTTTCAGTTAAGAGCGAGAAATGTTTGTGCTTCGTAAATGATTTATATTCATTTGAACTGAAAACTGACTGCGTTTACCTGAAATGATGTCTTGCTAGTAGGAAGACATAGAGCCTGGAATTTAACTCCATTTCTGAAGGGACACACACAGCACAGTTCCCATCCTTGAATAACACTCTGCGTATAGAATGAAGCATGCTATTGCTTTCTAGATTCTCTAATAGAGCAAGAAACGTGAGTGTGCTCAGAACAAAAGAATGGTGTTTCCTACAAATATGGAAAATTGCTAGTTCACCCTGCTTGTGATACTGATACAAACCACAGGTCCTCTAACATCCAATTCTTTACAGTTAAGAGCAAGAAACGTGTCAGCTACGTGAACGATGTAGCTTTGTTTGAGCTGAAAGGTGACTGAGTTTACGTGAAACGAAGTCTTCCTTGTAGGAAGATTCAGAGCCTGTGATTTTACTCAATTTCTGAAGGGAACGACACAGCACCGTTCTCACGATGAAACACACACTACATATAGGAAGAAGCACGCTGTTGCTTTCTAGAGTCTCTAGTAGAGCAGGAAAGGAGAGTGTGCTCAGAACAAAATAATTGAGTTTCCTACACATACATACCATATCTAGTCCAACTCTGCTTCTGAAACTGATACGAACCACAGTTCCTCTAATATCCAATGCTTTTCAGTTAGAGCAAGAAACGGGTGAGTTACATAAAAGATGTAGTTTTGTTTGAGCTGAAACGTGAGTGAGTTTACCTGAAACGAAGTCTTGCTTGTAGGAAGACACAGAGCCTGGGATTTAACTCCATTTCTGAAGGGAAACACACAGCACAGTTCTCATGCATGAAACACACTCTACTTTAGAGCAAGAAGCACGCTCTTGCTTTCTAGAGTCTATAATAGATCCAGAAACTGGAAAGTGTGCTCAGAGCAAAAGAACGGTGTTTCCTACACATTCGGGCCATTGCTAGTCCAACTCTGCTTCTGAAACTGATACAAACCACAGTTCCTGTAACATGCAATGCTTTCCAGTTAAGAACGAGAAACGTGTGAGCTTCGTGAATGATGTAGCTTCCTTTGAGCTGAAAAGTGACAGAGTTTACCTGAAAAGACATCTTGCTTGTAGGAAGACCCAGAGCCTGGGATTTAACTCCATTTCTGAAGGGAAACACACAGCACAGTTATCACCATGAAACACACTCTGCGTATAGGAAGAAGCACGCTCTTGCTTTCTAAGAGTCTCCAATACAGCAGGAAACGTGACTGTAGTCAGAACAAAATAACGGTGTTTCCTACACATACGGACCATTGCTAGTTCAACTCTCCTTCTAAAACTGATACAAACCACAAGTCATCTAACATCCAATATTTTTCAGTTAAGAACAAGAAACGTGTGAGCTTCGTTAATGATTTATATTCATTTGAGCTGAAAACTGACTGTGTTTACCTGAATGATGTCTGGCTTGTAGGAAGACACAGAGCCTGGATTTAAATCCATTTCTGAAGGGAAACACACAGCACAGTTCTCATCCATGAAACACACTCTGCTTTAAATCAAGAAGCACAATCATGCTTACTACAAGTCTCTAATACAGCAGGAAACGTGACTGTGGTCAGAACAAACTAATGGTGTTTCCTACACATACGGACCATATCTAGTTCAACTCTTCTTCTGAAACTGATACAAAGCACAGTTCCATTAACATGTAATGCTTTCAAGTTAAGAGCGAGAAACTTGTGAGCTTCATGAACGATGTAGCTTCCTTTGAGCTGAAAAGTGACTGAGTTTACCTGAAAGGATGTCTTGCTTGTAGGAAGACACAGAGCCTGGGATTTAACTCCATTTCTGACGGGAAACACACAGCACCGTTCTCATCCATGAAACACACTCTGCTTTATAGCACGAAGCATGCTCTTGCTTTCCAGAGTCTCTAATAGAACCAGAAACTAGAGGGTACTCAGACCAAAAGAACGGTGTTTCCTACAAATACGGACAATTTCTAGTTCAACTCTGCTTCTGAAACTGATACAAACCACTGGTCCTCTAACATCAAATGTTTTAGAGTTAAGAACAGGAAACATGTGAGCTTCGTGAACGATGTAGCTTTGTTTGAGCTGAAAGGTGACTGAGTTTACGTGAAACGAATTCTTGCTTGTAGGAAGATTCAGAGCTTGTGATTTAACTCCATTTCTGAAGGGAAACACACATCACAGTTCTCACGATAAAACACACTCTTCATATAGGAAGAAGCACGCTCTTGCTTTCTAGAGGCTCTAATATAGCAGAAAACGTGAGTGGGCGCAGAACAAAAGAAAGGTGTTTCCTACACATACGGACCATAGCTAGTTCATCTCTGCTTCTGAAACTGATACAAACCACAAGTCATCTAACATCCAATGCTTTTCAGTTAAGAGCCAGAAATGTTTGTGCTTCGTAAATGATTTATATTCATTTGAACTGAAAACTGACTGCGTTTACCTGAAATGATGTCTTGCTTGTAGGAAGACATAGAGCCTGGAATTTAACTCCATTTCTGAAGGGACACACACAGCACAGTTCTCATCCTTGAAAAACACTCTGCATATAGGATGAAGCATGCTATTGCTTTCTAGATTCTCTAATAGAGCAAGAAAAGTGAGTGTGCTCAGAACAAAAGAATGGTGTTTCCTACACATATGGAAAATTGCTATTTCACTCTGCTTGTGAAACTGATACAAACCACAGGTCCTCTAACATCCAATTCTTTACAGTTAAGAGCAAGAAACGTTTAAGCTACGTAAACGATGTATATTCATTTGAGCTGAAAAGTGACTGCCTTTTCCTAAAACGATTTCTTGCTTGTACGAAGACACTGAGCCTGGAATTTAACTCCACTTCTGAAGGGAAACACACAGCAGAGTTCTCATCCATGAAACACACTCTGCTTTAGACCAAGAAGCACGCTCTTGCTTTCTATCAGTCTCTAATACAGCAGGAAACGTGACATTGGTCAGAACAAAATAATGGTATTTCCTACACATACGGACCATTTCTAGGTCAACACTTTTTCTGAAACTGATACAAAGCACAGTTCCATTAACATGCAATGCCTTCAAGTTAAGAGCGAGAAATGTGTGAGCTTCGTGAACGATGTTGCTACCTTTGAACTGAAAAGTGACTGAGTTTACCTGAAAAGATGCCTTGCTTGTAGGAAGACACAGAGCCTGGGATTTAACTCCATTTCTGAAGGGAAACACACAGCACAGTTCTCATCCATGAAACACACTCTGCTTTATAGTAACAAGCATGCGCTTCCTTTCTAAGTGTCTCTAATAAAGCCGGAAACGTGACTGTGTTCAGAACAAAATAATGGTGTTTCTACACATAATGACCATATCTAGGTCAACTCTTCTTCTGAAACTGATACAAACCACAAGGCATCCTACGTCCAATGCTTTTCAGTTTAGAGCGAGAAACATGTGAGCTTCGTAAATGATTTATATTCATTTGATCTGAAAAGTGACTGCCTTTTCCTGAAATGATGTCTTGGTGTAGGCAGACACAGAGCCTGGGATTTAACTCCATTTCTGAAGGGAAACACACAGCACAGTTCTCATCGATGAAACAGACTCTGCTATAGAGCAAGAAGCACGCTCTTGCTTTCTATAGTCTATAATAGAGCCAGACTCTTGAAAGTGTGCTCAGAACAAAAGAAGGGTGTTTCCTACACATAGTTACCATTGCTAGTCCAACTCTGCTTCTAAAACTGATACAAACCAGAGTTCCTGTAACATGCAATGCTTTCCAGTTAAGAGCGAGAAACGTGTGAGCTTCGTGAAGGATGTAGCTTCCTTTGAGCTGAAAAGTGACTGAGTTTACCTGAAAAGATGTCTTGCTTTTAGGAAGACACAGAGCGTGGGATTTAACTCCATTTCTGAAGGAAAACACACAGCACAGTTCTCATCCATGAAACACACTCTGCTTTAGAGCAAGAAGCACGCTCTTGCTGTCTAGAGTCTATAATAGAGCCAGAAACTTGAAAGTGTGCTCAGAACAAAAGAACGGAGTTTCCTACACATACGGACCATATCTAGATCAACTCCTCCTCTGAAACTGATACAAACCAAAAGGCATCTAACGTCCAACGCTTTTCATTTAAGAGCAAGAAACGTGTGAGCTTCAAAATCGATTTACATTCATTTGAGCTGAAAAGTGAATGTGTTTTCCTGAAATGATGTCTTGCTTGTAGGAAGACACAGAGCCTGGAATTTAACTGTACTTCTGAAGGGAAACACACAGCACAGTTCTCATCCATGAAACACACTCTGCTTTAGACCAAGAAGCACGCTCTTGCTTTCTATGAGTCTCTAATACAGCAGGAAACGTGACATTGGTCAGAACAAAATAACTGTATTTCCTACACATACGGACCATATCTATTTCAACTCTTCTTCTGAAACTGATACAAAGCACAGTTCCATTAACATGCAATGCTTTACAGTTAAGAGCGAGAAATGTGTGAGCTTAGTGAACGATGTTGTTACCTTTGAGCTGAAAAGTGACTGAGTTTACCTGAAAAGATGCCTTGCTTGTAGGAAGACACAGAGCCTGGGATTTAACTCCATTTCTGAAAGGAAAAACACAGCATAGTTCTCCTCCATGAAACACACTCTGCTTTAGAGCAAGAAGTACGCTATTGCTTTCTAAAGTCTATAATAAAGTCAGAAACTTGAAAGTGTGCTCAGAACAAATGAACGGTGTTTCCTACACATAAGGACCATATCTAGATCAACTCTTATTCTGAAACTCATACAAACCAAAAGCCATCTAATGTCCATTGCTTTTCAGTTAAGAGCCAGAAACATGTGAGCTTCGTAAATGATTTACATTCATTTGAGCTGAAAAGTGACTGAGATTACCTGAAAAGATGACTTGCTTGTAGGAAGACACAGAGCCTGGGATTTAACTCCATTTCTGAAGGGAAACACACAGCACAGTTCTCATCCATGAATCACACTCTGTTTTAGAGCAAGAAGCACGCTCTTGCTTTATAGAGTCTATAATAGAGTCATAAACTTGAAAGTGTGCTCAGAACAAAAGAACGGAGTTTCTTACACATACGGACCATATCTAGATCAACTCTTCTTCTGAAACTGATACAAACCAAAAGGCATCTAACGTCCAATGCTTTTCACTTAAGAGCCAGAAATAAGCGAGCTTCGTAAATGATTTATATTCATTTGAGCTGAAAAGTGACTGCCTTTTCCTGAAATGATGTCTTGCTTGTAGGAACACACAGAGCCTGGGATTTAACTCCATTTCTGAAGGGAAACACACAGCACAGTTCTCATCGATGAAACACACTCTGCTTTAGAGCAAGATGCACGCTCTTGCTTTCTAGAGTCTATAATAGAGCCAGAAACTTGAAAGTGTGCTCAGAACAAAAGATGGGTGTTTCCTACACATAGGGACCATGGATAGTCCAACTCTGCTTCTGAAACTGATACAAACCAGAGTTCCTGTAACATGCAATGCTTTCCAGTTAAGAGCGAGAAACGTGTGAGCTTCGTGAACGATGTAGATTCCTTTGAGCTGAAAAGTGACTGAGTTTACCTGAAAAGATATCTTGCTTGTAGGAAGACACAGAGCCTGGGATTTAACTCCGTTTCTGAAGGGAAACACACAGCAGAGTTCTCATCCATGAAACACACTCTGCTTTAGAGCAAGAAGCACGCTCTTGCTTTCTAAGAATCTCTAATACAGCAGGAAACGTGACTGTACATAGACCAAAATAACGGTGTTTCCTACACATACGGACCATATCTAGGTCAACTCTTCTTCTGAAACTGATACAAAGCAGAGTTCCTGTAACATGCAATGCTTTCCACTTAAGAGCGAGATATGTGTGAGCTTCGTGAACGATGTAGCTTCCTTTGAGCTGTAAAGAGACTGAGTTTGCCTGAAATGATGTCTTGCCTGAGGGAAGACACAGAGCCTGGGATTTAACTCCATTTCTGAAAGGAAACAGACAGCACAGTTCTCATCGATGAAACACACTCTGCTTTAGAGCAAGAAGCACGCTCTTGCTTTCTAGACTCTCTAATAGAGCCAGAAACTTGAAAGTGTGCTCAGAACAAAAGAATGGTGTTTCCTACACATACAGACCATACCTAGATCAACTCTTCTTCTGAAACTCATACAAACCAAAAGCCATCTAACATCCAATGCTTTTCAGTTAAGAGCCAGAAACATGTGAGCTTCGTAAATGATTTATATTCATTTGAGCTGAAAAGTGACTGCCTTTTCCTAAAATGATTTCTTGCTTGTACGAAGACACTGAGCCTGGAATTTAACTCCACTTCTGAAGGGAAACACACAGCAGTGTTCTCATCCATGAAACACACTCTGCTTTAGACCAAGAAGCATGCTCTTGCTTTCTATCAGTCTCTAATACAGCAGGAAACGTGACATTGGTCAGAACAAAATAATGGTATTTCCTACACATACGGACCATTTCTAGGTCAACACTTTTTCTGAAACTGATACAAAGCACAGTTCCATTAACATGCAATGCCTTCAAGTTAAGAGCGAGAAATGTGTGAGCTTCGTGAACGATGTTGCTACCTTTGAACTGAAAAGTGACTGAGTTTACCTGAAAAGATGCCTTGCTTGTAGGAAGACACAGAGCCTGGGATTTAACTCCATTTCTGAAGGGAAACACACAGCACAGTTCTCATCCATGAAACACACTCTGCTTTATAGTAACAAGCATGCGCTTCCTTTCTAAGTGTCTCTAATAAAGCCGGAAACGTGACTGTGTTCAGAACAAAATAATGGTGTTTCTACACATAAGGACCATATCTAGGTCAACTCTTCTTCTGAAACTGATACAAACCACAAGGCATCCTACGTCCAATGCTTTTCAGTTTAGAGCGAGAAACATGTGAGCTTCGTAAATGATTTATATTCATTTGATCTGAAAAGTGACTGCCTTTTCCTGAAATGATGTCTTGGTGTAGGCAGACACAGAGCCTGGGATTTAACTCCATTTCTGAAGGGAAACACACAGCACAGTTCTCATCGATGAAACAGACTCTGCTATAGAGCAAGAAGCAAGCTCTTGCTTTCTATAGTCTATAATAGAGACAGACTCTTGAAAGTGTGCTCAGAACAAAAGAAGGGTGTTTCCTACACATAGTTACCATTGCTAGTCCAACTCTGCTTCTAAAACTGATACAAACCAGAGTTCCTGTAACATGCAATGCTTTCCAGTTAAGAGCGAGAAACGTGTGAGCTTCGTGAAGGATGTAGCTTCCTTTGAGCTGAAAAGTGACTGAGTTTACCTGAAAAGATGTCTTGCTTTTAGGAAGACACAGAGCATGGGATTTAACTCCATTTCTGAAGGGAAACACACAGCACAGTTCTCATCCATGAAACACACTCTGCTTTAGAGCAAGAAGCACGCTCTTGCTGTCTAGAGTCTATAATAGAGCCAGAAACTTGAAAGTGTGCTCAGAACAAAAGAACGGAGTTTCCTACACATACGGACCATATCTAGATCAACTCCTCCTCTGAAACTGATACAAACCAAAAGGCATCTAACGTCCAATGCTTTTCAGTTAAGAGCAAGAAACGTGTGAGCTTCAAAATCGATTTACATTCATTTGAGCTGAAAAGTGAATGTGTTTTCCTGAAATGATGTCTTGCTTGTAGGAAGACACAGAGCCTGGAATTTAACTGTACTTCTGAAGGGAAACACACAGCACAGTTCTCATCCATGAAACACACTCTGCTTTAGACCAAGAAGCACGCTCTTGCTTTCTATGAGTCTCTAATACAGCAGGAAACGTGACATTGGTCAGAACAAAATAACGGTATTTCCTACACATACGGACCATATCTATTTCAACTCTTCTTCTGAAACTGATACAAAGCACAGTTCCATTAACATGCAATGCTTTACAGTTAAGAGCGAGAAATGTGTGAGCTTAGTGAACGATGTTGTTACCTTTGAGCTGAAAAGTGACTGAGTTTACCTGAAAAGATGCCTTGCTTGTAGGAAGACACAGAGCCTGGGATTTAACTCCATTTCTGAAAGGAAACACACAGCACAGTTCTCCTCCATGAAACACACTCTGCTTTAGAGCAAGAAGTACGCTATTGCTTTCTAAAGTCTATAATAAAGTCAGAAACTTGAAAGTGTGCTCAGAACAAATGAACGGTGTTTCCTACACATAAGGACCATATCTAGATCAACTCTTATTCTGAAACTCATACAAACCAAAAGCCATCTAACGTCCATTGCTTTTCAGTTAAGAGCCAGAAACATGTGAGCTTCGTAAATGATTTACATTCATTTGAGCTGAAAAGTGACTGAGATTACCTGAAAAGATGACTTGCTTGTAGGAAGACACAGAGCCTGGGATTTAACTCCATTTCTGAAGGGAAACACACAGCACAGTTCTCATCGATGAAACACACTCTGCTTTAGAGCAAGATGCACGCTCTTGCTTTCTAGAGTCTATAATAGAGCCAGAAACTTGAAAGTGAGCTCAGAACAAAAGAAGGGTTTTTCCTCCATATACGGACCATTGCTATTCCAACTCTGCTTCTGAAACTGATACAAAGCACAGTTCCATTAACATGCAATGCTTTCCAGTTAAAGCGAGAAACGTATGTGCTTCGTGAACGATGTAGCTTCCTTTGAGCTGAAAAGTGACTGGGTTTCTCTGAAATGATGTCTTGCTTGTAGGAAGACACAGAGCCTGGAATTTAACAGCATTTCTGAAGGGAAACACACAGCACAGTTCTCATCCATGAAACACACTCTGCTTTAGAGCAAGAAGCACGCTATTGCTTTCTAAGAATCTCTAATACAGCAGGAAACGTGACTGTAGATAGAACAAAATATCGGTGTTTCCTACACATACGGACCATATCTAGGTCAACTCTTCTTCTGAAACTGATACAAACCACAAGTCATCTAACATCCAATGCTTTTCAGTTAAGAGCGAGAAACGTGTGAGCTTCGTAAACGATTTATATTCATTTGAGCTGAAAAGTGACTGCATTTCCCTGAAATGATGTCTTGCTTGTAGGAAGACACGGAGCCTGGAATTTAACTCCGTTTCTGAAGGGAAACACACAGCACAGTTCTCATCGATGAAACACACTGTGCTTTAGATAAAGAAGCACGCTGTTTCTAAGAGTGTCTAATACAGCAGGAAACGTGACTGTGGATAGAAAAAAATAACGGTTTTTCCTACACATAAGGACCATATCTAGGTCAACTCTTCTTCTGAAACCGATACAAACCACAGTTCCTCTAACATGCAATGCTTTCCAGTTAAGAGCGAGAAACGTGTGACCTTCGTGAAGGATGTAGCTTCCTTTGAGCTGAAAAGTGACTGAGTTTACCTGAAAAGATGTCTTGCTTGTAGGAAGACACAGAGCCTGGGATTTAACTCCATTTCTGAAAGGAAACACACAGCACAGTTCTCATCCATGAAAGACACTCTGCTTTAGAACAAGAAGCACGCTCTTGCTTTCTAGAGTCTATAATAGAGCCAGAAACTTGAAAGTGTGCTCAGAACAAGAGAACGGTGTTTCCTACACATACACACCATACCTAGATCAACTCTTCTTCTGAAACTCATACAAACCAAAAGCCATCTAACATCCAATGCTTTTCAGTTAAGAGCCAGAAACATGTGAGCTTCGTAAATGATTTATATTCATTTGAGCTGAAAAGTGACTGCCTTTTCCTAAAATGATTTCTTGCTTGTACGAAGACACAGAGCCTGGAATTTAACTCCACTTCTGAAGGGAAACACACAGCAGAGTTCTCATCCATGAAACACACTCTGCTTTAGACCAAGAAGCACGCTCTTGCTTTCTATCAGTCTCTAATACAGCAGGAAACGTGACATTGGTCAGAACAAAATAATGGTATTTCCTACACATACGGACCATTTCTAGGTCAACACTTTTTCTGAAACTGATACAAAGCACAGTTCCATTAACATGCAATGCTTTCAAGTTAAGAGCGAGAAATATGTGAGCTTCGTGAACGATGTTGCTACCTTTGAACTGAAGGGTGACTGAGTTTACCTGAAAAGATGTCTTGCTTGTAGGAAGACACAGAGCATGGGATTTAACTCCATTTCTGAAGGGAAACACACAGCACAGTTCTCATCCATGAAACACACTCTGCTTTAGAGCACGAAGCATGCTCTTCCTTTCTCAGAGTCTCTAATAGAGCAGGAAACGTGACTGTGTTCAGAACAAAATAACGGTGTTTCTACACATAAGGACCATATCTAGGTCAACTCTTCTTCTGAAACTGATACAAACCACAAGGCATCCTACGTCCAATGCTTTTCAGTTAAGAGCGAGAAACATGTGAGCTTCGTAAATGATTTATATTCATTTGAGCTGAAAAGTGACTGCCTTTTCCTGAAATGATGTCTTGGTGTAGGCAGACACAGAGCCTGGGATTTAACTCCATTTCTGAAGGGAAACACACAGCACAGTTCTCATCGATGAAACACACTCTGCTATAGAGCAAGAAGCACACTCTTGCTTTCTATAGTCTATAATAGAGCCAGACACTTGAAAGTGTGCTTAGAACAAAAGAAGGGTGTTTCCTACACATAGTTACCATTGCTAGTCCAACTCTGATTCTGAAACTGATACAAACCAGAGTTCCTGTAACATGCAATGCTTTCCAGTTAAGAGCGAGAAACGTGTGAGCTTCGTGAAGGATGTAGCTTTCTTTGAGCTGAAAAGTGACTGAGTTTACCTGAAAAGATATCTTGCTTGTAGGAAGACACAGAGCCTGATATTTAACTCCATTTCTGAAGGGAAACACACAGCAGAGTTCTCATCCATGAAACACACTCTGCTTTAGACCAAGAAGCACGCTCTTGCTTTCTATCAGTCTCTAATACAGCAGGAAACGTGACATTGGTCAGAACAAAATAATGGTATTTCCTACACATACGGACCATTTCTAGGTCAACACTTTTTCTGAAACTGATACAAAGCACAGTTCCATTAACATGCAATGCTTTCAAGTTAAGAGCGAGAAATATGTGAGCTTCGTGAACGATGTTGCTACCTTTGAACTGAAGGGTGACTGAGTTTACCTGAAAAGATGTCTTGCTTGTAGGAAGACACAGAGCATGGGATTTAACTCCATTTCTGAAGGGAAACACACAGCACAGTTCTCATCCATGAAACACACTCTGCTTTAGAGCACGAAGCATGCTCTTCCTTTCTCAGAGTCTCTAATAGAGCAGGAAACGTGACTGTGTTCAGAACAAAATAACGGTGTTTCTACACATAAGGACCATATCTAGGTCAACTCTTCTTCTGAAACTGATACAAACCACAAGGCATCCTACGTCCAATGCTTTTCAGTTAAGAGCGAGAAACATGTGAGCTTCGTAAATGATTTATATTCATTTGAGCTGAAAAGTGACTGCCTTTTCCTGAAATGATGTCTTGGTGTAGGCAGACACAGAGCCTGGGATTTAACTCCATTTCTGAAGGGAAACACACAGCACAGTTCTCATCGATGAAACACACTCTGCTATACAGCAAGAAGCACACTCTTGCTTTCTATAGTCTATAATAGAGCCAGACACTTGAAAGTGTGCTTAGAACAAAAGAAGGGTGTTTCCTACACATAGTTACCATTGCTAGTCCAACTCTGATTCTGAAACTGATACAAACCAGAGTTCCTGTAACATGCAATGCTTTCCAGTTAAGAGCGAGAAACGTGTGAGCTTCGTGAAGGATGTAGCTTTCTTTGAGCTGAAAAGTGACTGAGTTTACCTGAAAAGATATCTTGCTTGTAGGAAGACACAGAGCCTGATATTTAACTCCATTTCTGAAGGGAAACACACAGCACAGTTCTCATCCATGAAACACACTCTGCTTTAGACCAAGAAGCATGCTCTTGCTTTCCAGAGTCTATAATAGAGTTAGAAACTTGAAAGTGTGCTCAGAACAAAAGAAGGGTGTTTCCTACACATAGTTACCATTGCTAGTCCAACTCTTCTTCTGAAACTGATACAAACCAGAGTTCCTGTAACATGCAATGCGTTCCAGTTAAGTTCGAGAAACGTGTGAGTTTCGCGAACGATGTAGCTTCCTTTGAGCTGAAAAGTGACAGAGTTTAACTGAAGAGATGTCTTGCTTGTAGGAAGACACAGAGCCTGGGATTTAACTCCATTTTTGAAGGGAAACACACAGCACAGTTCTCATCCATGAAACACACTCTGCTTTAGAGCAAGAAGCACGCTCTTGCTTTCTAGAGTCTATAATAGTGTGAGAAACTTGAAAGTGTGCTCAGAACAAAAGAACGGTGTTTCCTACACATACGGACCATATCTAGATCAACTCTTCTTCTGAAACAGATAAAAACCAAAAGCCATCTAACGTCCAATGCTTTTCAGGTAAGAGCCAGAAACATGTGAGCTTCGTAAATGAGTTATATTCATTTGAGCTGAAAAGTGACTGCCTTTTCCTGAAATGATGTCTTGCTTGTAGGAACACACAGAGCCTGGGATTTAACTCCATTTCCTAAGGGAAACACACAGCACAGTTCTCATCCATGAAACACACTCTTCTTTAGAGAAAGAAGCATGCTCTTGCTTTCTAAGAGTCTCCAATACAGCAGGAAAAGTGACTGTGGTCAGAACAAATTATCAGTGTTTCCTACACATACGGACCATATCTAGGTCAACTCTTCTTCTGCAACTAATACAAAGCACAGTTCCATTAACATACAATGCTTACCAGTTAAGAGTGAGAAACGTGTGAGCTTCGTGAACGATGTAGCTTCCATTGAGCTGAAAAGTGACAGAGTTTAACTGAAGAGATGTCTTGCTTGTAGGAAGACACAGAGCCTGGGATTTAACTCCATTTTTGAAGGGAAACACACAGCACAGTTCTCATCCATGAAACACACTCTGCTTTAGAGCAAGAAACACGCTCTTGCTTTCTAGAGTCTATAATAGAGTGAGAAACTTGAAAGTGTGCTCAGAACAAAAGAACGGTGTTTCCTACACATACGGACCATATCTAGATCAACTCTTCTTCTGAAACAGATAAAAACCAAAAGCCATCTAACGTCCAATGCTTTTCAGGTAAGAGCCAGAAACATGTGAGCTTCGTAAATGATTTATATTCATTTGAGCTGAAAAGTGACTGCCTTTTCCTGAAATGATGTGTTGCTTGTAGGAACACACAGAGCCTGGGATTTAACTCCATTTCTGAAGGGAAACACACAGCACAGTTCTCATCCATGAAACACACTCTGCTTTAGAGCAAGAAGCATGCTCTTGCTTTCTAAGAGTCTCTAATACAGCAGGAAACGTGACTGTGGATAGAACAAAAGAACTGAGTTTCCTACACATCCGGACCATATCTAGTTCAACTCTGCTTCTGAAACTGATGCAAACCACAAGTCATCTAACATCCATTGCTTTTCAGTTAAGAGGGAGAAACGTGTGAGCTTGGTAAACGATTTATATTAATTTGAGATGAAAAGTGACTTAGTTCACCTGAAAAGTTGTCTTGCTTGTAGGAAGACAGAGAGCCTGGGATTTAATTCCATTTCTGATGGGAAACACACAGCACAGTTCTTATCCATGAAACACACTCTGCTTTAGACCAAGAAGCACGATCTTGCTTTCTAAGAGTCTCTAATACAGCAGGAAACGTGACTGTGGTCAGAACAAAATAACGGTGTTTCCTACACATACGGACCATATCTAGGTCAACTCTTCTTCTGTTACTGATACAAACCACAGTTCCATTAACATGCAATGCTTTCCAGTTAAGAGCGAGAAACGTGTGAGCTTCGTGAAAGATGTAGATTCCTTTGAGCTGAAAAGTGACTGAGTTTCCCTGAAAAGATATCTTGCTTGTAGGAAGACACAGAGCCTGGGATTTAACTCCATTTCTGAAGGGAAAAACACAGCCCAGTTCTCATCCATGAAACACACTCTGCTTTAGAGTAAGAAGCACGCTCTTGCTTTCTAGATTCTCTAATACAGCCAGAAACTTGAGGGCGCTCTGAACAAAAGAACGGTGTTTCCTACACATAAGGACCATTGCTAGTTCAACTCGGCTTCTGAAACTGATACAAACCACAAGTCATCTAACATTCAATGCTTTTTAGTTAAGAGCAAAAAACGTGTGAGGTTCATAAACGATTTATATTCATTTGAGCTGAAAAGTGACTGCGTTTACCTGAAAAGATGTCAGGCTTGTAGGAAGACACAGAGCTTGTAATTTAACTCCATTTCTGAAGGGAAACACACAGCGCAGTTCTCATCCATGAAACACACTCTGCTTTAGAGCAAGAAGCACGCTCTTGCTTTCTAGAGTCTATAATAGAGCCAAAACTTGAATGTGTGCTCAGAACAAAAGAACAGTGTTTCCTACACATACGTAGCATTGCTAGTTCCACACTGCTTCTAAAACTGATACAAACCACAGGTCATCTAACATCCAATGCTTTTTAGTTAAGAGCAAGAAACGTGTGAGCTTCGTAAACGATTTATATTCATTTGAGCTGAAAAGTGATTGTGTTTACCTGAAATGATGTCTTGCTTGTAGGAAGACACAGAGCCTGGAATTTAACTCCATTTCTGAAGGGAAACACACAGCACAGTTCTCATCCATGAAACACACTCTGCTTTAGAGCAAGAAGCACGTTCTTGTTTTCTAAGAGTCTCTAATAGAGCAGGAAAAGTCCCTATGGTTCGAACAAAATAACGGTGTTTCCTACACATACGGACCATATCTAGCTCAACTCTTCTTCTGAAACTGATATAAAGCAAAGTTCCATTAACATGGAATGCTGTCAAGTTAAGAGCGAGAAACATGTGAGCTTCGTGAACGATGTAGCTTCCTTTGAGCTGAAAAGTGAATGCGTTTACCTGAAAAGATGTCTTAATTGTAGGCAGACACAGAGCCTGGGATTTAACTCCATTTCTGAAGGGAAACACACAGCACAGTTCTCATCCATGACCCACACTCTGTTTTAGAGCTAGTAGCATGCTGTTGCTTTGCAGAGTTTCTAATAGAGCCAGAAACTTGAGGGTACTCTGAAAAAAAGAACGGTTTTTCCTACACATAGGGACCATCGCTAGTTCAACTCTGCTTCGGAAACTGATACAAACCACAAGTCATCTAACGTCCAATGCTTTTCAGTGAAGAGCGAGAAACGTGTGATCTTTGTAAACGATTTATATTCATTTGAGTTGAATAGTGACTGGGTTTACCTGTAAAGATGTTTTGCTTATAGGAAGACACAGAGCCTGTGATTTAACTCCATTTGTGAAGGGAAACACACAGCACAGTTCTCATCCATGAAACACACTCTACTTTAGAGCACGAAGCATGCTCTGGCTTTCTAGAGTCTCTAATAGAGGCAGAAAATTGAGGGAACTCTGAACAAAAGAACAGTGTTTCCTACACATACGGACCATAGTTAGTTCAACTCTGCTTCTGAATCTGATACAAACCGCAATTCATCTAACATCCAATGCTTTTCAGTTAAGAGCGAGAAACGTGTGAGCTTCATGAATGATGTAGCTTCCTTTGAGCTGAAAAGTGACCTAGTTTACCTGAAAAGATGTCTTGCTTGTAGGAAGAGACAGAGCCTGGGATTTAATTCCATCTCTGAAGGGAAACACAGAGCACAGTTCTCATCCATGAAACACACTCTGCTTTAGAGCAAGAATCTCGCTCTTGCTTTCTAAGAGTCTCTAATACAGCAGGAAACATGACTGTGGTCAGAACAAAATACCGGTGTTTCCTACACATACGGACCATATCTAGGTCAACTCTTCTTCTGAAACTGATACAAACCACAGTTCCATTAACATGCAATGATTTCCAGTTAAGAGCGAGAAACGTGTGAGCTTCGTGAACGATGTAGCTTACTTTGAGCTGAAAAGTGACTGAGGTTACCTGAAAAGATGCCTTGCTTGTAGGAAGACACAGAGCCTTCGATTTAACTCCATTTCTCAAAGGAAAAACACAGCACAGTTCTCATCCATGAAACACACTCTGCTTTAGAGAAAGAAGCACGCTCTTGCTTTCTGGAGTCTATAATACAGCCAGAAACTTAAAAGTGTGCTCAGAACAAAAGAATGGTGTTTCCTACACATACGGACCATTGCTTGTTCAACTCTGCTTCTGAAACTGAAAAAAACCACAGGTCCTCTAACATCCAATGCTTTAATGTTAAGAACAAGAAACGTGTGAGCTACGTGAAGGATGTAGCTTTGTTTGAGATGAATGGTGACTGAGTTTACATGAAACGAAGTCGTGCTTGTAGGAAGATGCAGAGCCTGTGATTTAACTCCATTTCTGAAGGGGAACACACAGCACAGTTCTCATCCATGAAACACACTCTGCTTTACAGCAAGAAGCACGCTCTTGTTTTCTAAGAGTCTCTAATACAGCAAGAAACGTGACTGTTGTCAGAGCAAAATAACGGTGTTTCCTACACATACGGCCCATATCTAGGTCAACTCTTCTTCTGAAACTGATACAAGCACAGTTCCATTAACTTGCAATGCTTTCAATTTAAGAGCGAGAAACGTGTGAGCATCGTGAACGATGTAGCTTACTTTGAGCTGAAAAGTGACTTAGGTTACCTGAAAAGATGTCTTGCTTGTAGGATGACACAGAGCCTGGGATTTAACTCCATTTCTGAAGTGAAACACAAAGCACAGATCTAATCCATGAAACACACTCTCCTTTAGAGTACGAAGCATGCTCTTGCTTTCAAGAGTCTCTAATAGAGCCAGAAAATTGAGGGTACTTTGAACAAAAGAACGGTCTTTCCTACACATACGGACCATAGCTAGTTCAACTCTGCTTCTGAACCTGATACAAACCACAATTCATCTATCATCCAATGCTTTTCAGTTAAGAGCGAGAAACGTGTGAGCTTCATGAACGATGTAGCTTCCTTTGAGCTGAAAATTGACCTAGTTTTCCTGAAAAGTTGTCTTTCTTGTAGGAAGACACAGAGCCTGGGATTTAACTCCATTTCTGATGGAAAACAAACAGCACAGTTCTCATCCATGAAACACACTCTGCTTTAGAGCAAGAAGCACACTCTTGCTTTCTAGATTGTCTAATACAGCCAGAAACTTGAGGGTACTCTGAACAAAAGAACGGTGTTTCCTACACATAAGGACCATTGCTAGTTCAACTCTGCTTCTGAAACTGATACAAACCACAAGTCATCTAACATCCAATGCTTTTTGGTTAAGAGAAAGAAACGTGTGAGCTTCGTAAACGAATTATATTCATTTTAGCTGAAATGTGACTGCGTTTACCTGAAATGATGTCTTGCTTGTAGGAAGACACAGAGCCTGGAATTTAACACCATTTCTGAAGGGAAACACACAGCACAGTTCTCATCCATGAAACACACTCTGCTTTAGAGCAAGAAGCACGCTCTTGCTCTCTAAGAGTCTCTAATACAGCAAGAAACGTACTGGTGTCAGAGCAAAATAACGATGTTTCCTACACATACGGACCATATCTAGGTCAACTCTTCTTCTGTTACTGATACAAACCACAGTTCCATTAACATGCAATGCTTTCCAGTTAAGAGCGAGAAACGTGTGAGCTTCGTGAAAGATGTAGATTCCTTTGAGCTCAAAAGTGACTGAGTTTACCTGAAAAGATGTCTTGCTTTTAGGAAGACACAGAGCCTGGGATTTAACTCCATTTCTGAGGGGAAAAACACAGCCCAGTTCTCATCCATGAAACACTCCCTGCTTTAGAGCAAGAAGCACGCTCTTGCTTTCTAGATTCTATAATACAGCCAGAAACTTGAGGGTACTCTGAACAAAAGAACGGTGTTTCCTACACATAAGGACCATTGCTAGTTCAACTCGGCTTCTGAAACTGATACAAACCACAAGTCATCTAACATTCAATGCTTTTTAGTTAAGAGCAAAAATCGTGTGAGGTTCGTAAAGGATTTATATTCATTTGAGCTGAAAAGTGACTGCGTTTACCTGAAATGATGTCTGGCTTGTAGGAAGACACAGAGCTTGTAATTTAACTCCATTTCTGAAGGGAAACACACAGCGCAGTTCTCATCCATGAAAGACACTCTGCTTTAGAGCAAGAATGACGCTCTTGCTTTCTAAGATTCTCTAATAGAGCAAGAAACGTGACTGTGGTCACAACAAAATAACGGTGTTTCCTACATATACGGACCATATCTAGGTCAACACTTCTTCTGAAACTGATACAAACCACAGTTCCATTAACATGCAATGCTTTCCAGTTAAGAGCGAGAAACGTGTGAGCTTCGTGAACGATGTAGCTTCCTTTGAGCTCAAAAGTGACTGAGTTTACCTGAAAAGATGTCTTGCTTGTAGGAAGACACAGAGCCTGGGATTTAACTCCATTTCTGAAGGGAAAAACACAGCACAGTTCTCATCCATGAAAGACACTCTGCTTTAGAGCAAGAAGCACGCTCTTGCTTTCTAGAGTCTATAATAGAGCCAAAACTGGAATGTGTGCTCAGAACAAAAGAACAGTTTTTCCTACACATACGTAGCATTGCTAGTTCCACTCTGCTTCTAAAACTGATACAAACCACAGGTCATCTAACATCCAATGCTTTTTAGTTAAGAGCAAGAAACGTGTGAGGTTCGTAAACGATTTATATTCATTTGAGCTGAAAAGTGACTGTGTTTACCTGAAATGATGTCTTGCTTGTAGGCAGACAAAGAGCCTGGAATTTAACTCCATTTCTGAAGGGAAACACACAGCACAGTTCTCATCCATGAAACACACTCTGCTTTAGAGCAAGAAGCACGCTCTTGCTTTCTAAGAGTCTCTAATACAGCAGGAAAAGTCCCTATGGTTAGAACAAAATAACGGTGTTTCCTACACATACGGACCATATCTAGCTCAACTCTTCTTCTCAAACTGATACAAAGTACAGTTCCATTAACATGCAATGCTTTCAAGTTAAGAGCGAGAAACGTGTGAGCTTCGTGAATAATGTAGCTTTCTTTGAGCTAAAAAGTGACTGAGTTTACCTGAAAAGAAGTCTTAATTGCAGGAAGACACAGAGCCTGGGATTTAACTCCATTTCTGAAGGGAAACACACACCACAGTTCTCATCCATGACAGACACTCTGCTTTAGAGCAAGTAGCATGCTCTTGCTTTCTAGAGTCTCTAATAGAGCCAGAAAATTGAGGGTACTCTGTACAAAACAACGGTGTTTCCTACACATATGGACCATAGCTAGTTCAACTCTGCTTCTGAACCTGATACAAACCACAAGTCATCTAACATCCAATGCTTTTCAGTTAATAGCGAGAAACGTGTGAGCTTCATGAATGATGTAGCTTCCTTTGAGCTGAAAAGTGACCTAGTTTACCTGAAAAGTTGTCTTGCTTGTAGGAAGAGACAGAGCCTGGGATTTAATTCCATTTCTGAAGGGAAACACACAGCACAGTTCTCACCATGAAACACACTCTGCTTTAGAGCAAGAATCACGCTCTTGCTTTCTAAGAGTCTGTAATACAGCAGGAAACGTGACTGTGGTCAGAAGAAAATAACGGTGTTTCCTACACATACGGACCATATCTAGGTCAACTCTTCTTCTGTAACTGATACAAACCACAGTTCCATTAACATGCAATGCTTTCCAGTTAAGAGCGAGAAACATGTGAGCTTCGTGAACGATGTAGCTTACTTCGAGCTGAAAAGTGACAGAGTTTACCTGAAAAGATGTCTTGCTTGTAGGAAGACACAGAGCCTGGGATTTAACTCCATTTCTGAAGGGAAAAACACAGCACAGTTCTCATCCATGAAACACACTCTGCTTTAGAGCAAGAAGCACTCTCTTGCTTTCTAGATTCTCTAATACAGCCAGAAACTTGAGGGTACTCTGAACAAAAGAATGGTGTTTCCTACATATACGGACCATTGCTAGTTCAACTCTGCTCCTGAAACTGATATAAACCACAGGTCCTCTAACTTCCAATGCTTTACAGTTAAGAGCAATAAACCTGTGAGCTATGTGAACGATGTAGCTTTGTTTGAGTGCAAGGTGACTGAGTTTACGTGAAACAAAGTCTTGCTTGTAGGAAGATACAGAGCCTGGGATTTAACTCAATTTCTGAAGGGAAAAACACAGCACAGTTCTCATCCATGAAAGACACTCTGCTTTAGAGCAAGAAGCACGCTCTTGCTTTCCAGAGTCTATAATAGAGCCGGCAACTTGAAAGTGTGCTCAGAACAAATGAACCGTGTTTCCTACACATACGGAACATTGCTAGTTCAACTCTGCTTGAAACTGATACAAACCACAAGTCATCTAATATCCAATGCTTTTTAGTTAAGAGCAAGAAACATGTGAGCTTCGTAAACGATGTATTTTCATTTGAGCTGAAAAGTGACTGCCTTTACCTGAAATGATGTCTTGCTTGTAGGAAGACACAGAGCCTTGAATTTAACTCCATTTCTGAAGGGAAACACACAGCACAGTTCTCATCCATGAAACACACTCTGCTTTAGAGCAAGAAGCACGCTCTTGCTTTCTAAGAGTCTCTAATAGAGCAGGAAACGTAACTGTAGTCACACCAAAATAACGGTGTTTCCTACACATATGGACCATATCTAGGTCAACTCTTCTTCTGAAACTGATACAAACCACAGTTCCTCTAACATGCAATGCTTTCCAGTTAAGAGCGAGAAACGTGTGAGCTTCGTGAACGATGTAGCTTCCTTTGAGCTGAAGAGTGACTGAGTTTACCTGGAAAGATGTCTTGCTTGTAGGAAGACACAGAGCCTGGGATTTAACTCCATTTCTGAAGGGAAACACACAGCACAGATCTCTTCCATGAAACACACTCTGCTTTAGAGCACGAAGCATGCTCTTGCTTTCTATAGTCTCTAATAGAACCAGAAACTTGAGGGTACACTGAACAAAAGAACGGTGTTTCCTACACATACAGACCATTGCTAGTTCAATTCTGCTTCTGAAATTGATACAAACCACAGGTCCTCTAACATCCTATGCTTTACAGTTAAGAGCAAGAAACGTGTGAGCTAGGTGAACTATGTAGCTTTGTTTGAGCTGAAAGTTGACTGAGTTTACGTGAAACGAAATCTTGCTTGTAGGAAGATGCAGAGCCTGTGATTTAACTCCATTTCTGAAGGGAAACACACAGCACAGATCACATCCATGAAACACACTCTGCATATAAGAAGAAGCACGCTCTTGCTTTCTAGAGTCTCTAATAGAGCAGGAAACGTGAGTGTGCTCATAACAAAAGAACGGTGTTTCCTACACATACGGACCATCGATAGTTCAACTCCGCTTATGAATCTGATACAAACTACAATTCATCTAACATCCAATGCTTTTCAGTTAAGAGCGTGAAACGTGTGAGCTTCGTGAACGATGTAGCTTCCTTTGAGCTGAAAAGTGACGTAGTTTACCTGAAAAGTTGTCTTGCTTGTAGGAAGACACAGAGCCTGGGATTTAACTCCCTTTATGATGGGAAACACACAGCACAGTTCTCATCCATGAAACACACTCTGATTTAGAGCAAGAAGTACACTCTTGCTTTCTAAGAGTCTCTAATACAGCAGGAAACTTGACTGTGGTCAGAGCAAAATAACGGTGTTTTCTACACATACGGACCATCGATAGTTCAACTCCACTTATGAATCTGATACAAACTACAATTCATCTAACATCCAATGCTTTTCAGTTAAGAGCGAGAAACCTGTGAGCTTCGTGAACGATGTAGCTTCCTTTGAGCTGAAAAGTGACCTAGTTTACCTGAAAAGTTGTCTTGCTTGTAGGAAGACACAGAGCCTGGGATTTAACTCCATTTCTGAAGTGAAACACGCAGCACAGATCACATCCATGAAACACACTCTGCTTTAGAGCAAGAAGCGTGATCTTGCTTTCTAAGAGTCTCTAATACAGCAGGAAACGTGACTGTGGTCAGAAGAAAATAACGGTGTTTCCTACACATACGGACCATATCTAGGTCAACTCTTCTTCTGTAACTGATACAAACCACAGTTCCATTAACATGCAATGCTTTCCAGTTAAGAGCGAGAAACATGTGAGCTTCGTGAACGATGTAGCTTACTTCGAGCTGAAAAGTGACGGAGTTTACGTGAAAAGATGTCTTGCTTGTAGGAAGATACAGAGCCTGGGATTTAACTCCATTTCTGAAGGGAAAAACACAGCACAGTTCTCATCCATGAAACATACTCTGCTTTAGAGCAAGAAGCACTCTCTTGCTTTCTAGATTCTCTAATACAGCCAGAAACTTGAGGGTACTCTGAACAAAAGAATGGTGTTTCCTACATATACGGACCATTGCTAGTTCAACTCTGCTCCTGAAACTGATATAAACCACAGGTCCTCTAACTTCCAATGCTTTACAGTTAAGAGCAATAAATCTGTGAGCTATGTGAACGATGTAGCTTTGTTTGAGTGCAAGGTGACTGAGTTTACGTGAAACAAAGTCTTGCTTGTAGGAAGATACAGAGCCTGGGATTTAACTCAATTTCTGAAGGGAAAAACACAGCACAGTTCTCATCCATGAAAGACACTCTGCTTTAGAGCAAGAAGCACGCTCTTGCTTTCCAGAGTCTATAATAGAGCCGGCAACTTGAAAGTGTGCTCAGAACAAATGAACCGTGTTTCCTACACATACGGAACATTGCTAGTTCAACTCTGCTTGAAACTGATACGAACCACAAGTCATCTAATATCCAATGCTTTTTAGTTAAGAGCAAGAAACGTGTGAGCTTCGTAAACGATGTATTTTCATTTGAGCTGAAAAGTGACTGCCTTTACCTGAAATGATGTCTTGCTTGTAGGAAGACACAGAGCCTTGAATTTAACTCCATTTCTGAAGGGAAACACACAGCACAGTTCTCATCCATGAAACACACTCTGCTTTAGAGCAAGAAGCACGCTCTTGCTTTCTAAGAGTCTCTAATAGAGCAGGAAACGTGACTGTAGTCACACCAAAATAACGGTGTTTCCTACACATATGGACCATATCTAGGTCAACTCTTCTTCTGAAACTGATACAAACCACAGTTCCTTTAACATGCAATGCTTTCCAGTTAAGAGCGAGAAACGTGTGAGCTTCGTGAACGATGTAGCTTCCTTTGAGCTGAAAAGTGACTGAGTTTACCTGGAAAGATGTCTTGCTTGTAGGAAGACACAGAGCCTGGGATTTAACTCCATTTCTGAAGGGAAACACACAGCACAGATCTCTTCCATGAAACACACTCTGCTTTAGAGCACGAAGCATGCTCTTGCTTTCTATAGTCTCTAATAGAACCAGAAACTTGAGGGTACACTTTACAAAAGAACGGTGTTTCCTACACATACGGACCATTGCTAGTTCAACTCTGCTTTGGAAACTGATATAAACCACAGGTCCTCTAACTTCCAATGCTTTACAGTTAAGAGCAAGAAACCTGTGAGCTATGTGAACGATGTAGCTTTGTTTGAGTGCAAGGTAACTGAGTTTACGTGAAACGAAGTCTTGCTTGTAGAAAGATGCAGAGCCTGTGATTTATATCCATTTCTGAAGGGAAACACACAGCACAGTTCTCACGGTGCAACACACTCTGCTTATAGGAAGAAGCACGCTCTTGCTTTGAGAGTCTCTAATAGAGCAGGAAACGTGAGTGTGCTCAGAACAAAAGAACGGTGTTTCCTACACATACAGACCATAGCTAGTTCAACTCTGCTTCTGAACCTGATAAAAACCACAAGTCATCTATCATCAAATGCTCTTCAGTTAAGAGCGAGAAACGTGTGAGCTTAGTGAACGATGTAGATTCATTTGAGCTGATAAGTGACCTAGAGTACATGAAAAGATGTCTTGCTTTTAGGAAGACACAGAACCTGGGAATTAACTCCATTTTTGAAGGGAAACACACAGCACAGTTCTCATCCATGAAACACACTCTGATGTAGAGCAAGAAGTACACTCTTGCTTTCTAAGAGTCTCTAATACAGCAGGAAACTTGACTGTGGTCAGAGCAAAATAACGGTGTTTTCTACACATACGGACCATATCTAGGTCAACTCTTCTTCTGAAATTGATACAAACCACAGTTCCATTAACATGCAATGCTTTCCAGTTAAGAGCGAGAAACGTGTGAGCTTCGTGAATGATGTAGCTTCCTTTGAGCTGAAGAGTGACTGAGTTTACCTGAAAAGATTTCTTGCTTGTAGGAAGACAGAGCCTGGGATTTAACTCCATTTATGAGGGGAAAAACACAGCACAGTTCTCATCCATGAAACACACTCTGCTTTAAAGCAAGAAGCACGCTCTTGCTTTCTAGAGTCTATAATAGAGCCAGAAACTTGAAAGTGTGCTCAGAACACATGAACCGTGTTTCCTACACATACGGAACATTGCTAGTTCAACTCTGCTTCTGAAACTGATACAAACCACAGTTCCTCTCACATCCAATGCTTTACAGTTAAGAGCGAGAAACGTGTGAGCTTAGTGAACGATGTAGCTTCCTTTGAGCTGAAGAGTGACTGAGTTTACCTGGAAAGATGTCTTGCTTGTAGGAAGACACAGAGCCTGGGATTTAACTCCATTTCTGAAGGGAAACACACAGCACAGATCTCTTCCATGAAACACACTCTGCTTTAGAGCAAGAAGCACGCTCTTGCTTTGTAGAGTCTCTAATAGAGCAGGAAGCGTTAGTGTGCTCAGAAAAAATGAACGGTGTTTGATACACATTTGGACCATATATAGTTCAACTCTGCTTCTGAAACGGATGATAACTACAATTTCCCTAACATCCAATGCTTTTCAGTTAAGAGTGAGAAACATTAGAGCTTCATTAATGATGTCAAACATTTGAGCTTAAAAGTGACTGCTCTTGCTTGTAGAAAGATGCAGAGCCTGTGATTTATATCCATTTATGAAGGGAAACACACAGCACAGTTCTCACGGTGAAACACACTCTGCTTATAGGAAGAAGCACGCTCTTGCTTTCTAGAGTCTCTAATAGAGCAGGAAACGTGAGTGTGCTCAGAACAATAGAACTATGTTTCCGACACATTTGGACCATATCTAGTTCAACTCTGCTTCTGAAACTGATGCAAACTACAGGTTCTCTAACATCCAATGCTTGCCAGTTAAGATGAGAAACTTTTGAGGTTCATGAACAATGTAGTTCGTTTGAGCTGAAAAGTGACTGCCCTTACCTGAAAGGAAGACTTGCTTGTAGGAAGACACAGACACTGGGATTGAACTCCATTTCTGAAGGAAACACACAGCACAGTTTTCATCCATGAAGCACACTCTGCTTTAGAGCAAGAAGCATGCTCTTGCTTTGTAGAGTCTCTAATACAGCAGGAAACGTGAGTGTGCTCAGAACTAATGAACGGTGTTTCCTACACATTTAGACCATATCTAGTTAAACTCCCCTTCTGATACTGATGCGAACCACAAGTCTTCTAAAATCCAATGCTTTGCAGATAAAAGCTAGAAACGTTAGAGCTTCATGTACAATGTAGATCTTTTGAGCTGAAAAGTGACTGCCCTTACTGGAAAGTAAGAGTTGCTTGTAGGAAGACACAGAACCTGGGATTCAAATCCATTTCTGAAGGAAAAACACAGCACAGTTCACATTCATGGTACACACTCTGCTTTAGAGCAAGAAGCACGCTCTTGCTTTCTAGAGTCTCTAATACATCAGGAAACGTGAGTGTGCTCAGAACAAAAGAACTAAGTTTCCTACACATTTGGACCATATCTAGTTCAACTCTGCTTCTGAAACTGATGCAAACCGCAGGTCCTCTAAAATCCAGTCCTTTTCTTTTAAGAGCGAGAAACATGTGAGCTTCGTGTATGATGTAGCTTCCTTTGAGTGCAAAAATGACTGTGTTTACGAGACACGAAGTCTCTCTTGTAAGAAGACACAGAGCCTGGGATTTAACTCCATTTCTGAAGGGAAACACACAGCACAGTTCTCATCAATGAAAAACACTCTGTTTTAGAGCAAGAAGCACGCTCTTGCTTTCTACAGTCGCTAATACAGCAGGAAATGTGAGTGTGCTCCGAACAAAAAAACCCTGTTTCCTTCACATTTGGACCATATGTAGTTCAACTCTGCTTCTGAAACTGATACAAACCACAGATCCTCTAACATCCAAAGCTTTTCAGTTAAAAGCAAGAAATGTGTCAGTTTCATGGACGAGTTAGCTTCATTTGAGCTGAAAAATGACTGCGTTTACCTGAAACAAATTCTTGCTTGTAGGAAGGCACAGAGCCTGGGATTTAATTCCATTTCTGAAGGAAACACACAACACAGTTTTCATCCATGAAAGACACTCTGCTTTACAACAAGAAGCACGCTCTTGCTTTCTAGAATCTTTAATACAGCAGGAAACGTGAGTGTGCTCAGAACAAAAGAATGGTGTTTCCTACACATACGGACCATATCTAGTTCAACTCTGCTTCTGAAACTGATGCAAACTACAGGTTCTCTAACTTCCAATACTTGCCAATTAAGAAGAGAAACGTTTGAACTTCATGAATGATGTAGATCATTTGTGCTGAAAAGTTACTGCTCTTACCTGAAAGGAAGACTTGCTTCTAGGAAGACACAGAGTCTGGATTTAACTCCATTTCTGAAGGAAAACACAGCACAGTTTTCATCCATGAAACACACTCTGCTTTAGAGCATGAAGAACGCTCTTGTTTGTAGATTCTCTAATACAGCAGGAAACGTGAGTGTGCTCAGAAATATTGAGCGGTGTTTCCTACAAATTTAGACCATATCTAGCTAACTCTCCTTTTGATAGTGATGCGAACCACAGGTCCTCTAAAATCCAATGCTTTTCAGATAAAAGCGAGAAACGTTAGAGCTTCATGTACAATGTAGATCGTTTGAGCTGAAAAGTGACTGCCCTTACCTAAAAGGAAGACTTGCTTTTAGGAAGACACAGACCCTGGGATTTAACTCAATTCTGAAGGTAAAAAGATAGCACAGTTCACATCCATGGTACACACTCTGCTTTAGAGCATGAAGCACGCTCTTGCTTTCTAGAGTCTCTAATACATCAAGAAACGTGAGTGTGCTCAGAACAAATGAATGGTGTTTCCTAAAAATACGGACCATATCTAGATCAACTCTGCTTCTGAAACTGATACAAACCACAGGTCCTCTAACATCCAATCCTTTTCAGTTAAGAGCGAGAAACGTGTGAGCTTCGTGGACCATGTAGATTCGTTTGAGCTGAAAAGTGAATGCCTTTATCTGAAACAAATTCTTGCTTGTAGGAAGACACAGAGCCTGGGATTGAACTCCATTTCTGAAGGAAACACATAGCACAGTTTTCATCCATGAAACACACTCTGCTTTAGAGCAAGAAGCACGCTCTTGCTTTCTAGAATCTCTAAGACAGCAGGAAATGTGAGTGTGCTCACAACAAAAGACCTGTGTGTCCTACACATACTGTACATATCTACTTCAACTCTGCTTCTGAAACTGATACAAATCACAGGTCCTCTAATTTTCCATGCTTTTCAGTTAAGAGTGAGAAACATGTGAGCTTCGTGTACGATGTTGCTTCCTTTGAGTGGAAAAATGACTGGGTTTACGAAAAATAAAGTCTTGCTTGTAAGAAGACACAAAACCTGGGATTTAACTCCATTTCTGAAGGGAAACACACAGCACAGTTCTCAACCATGAAACACACTCTGCTTTAGAGCAAGAAGCACATTCTTGCTTTCTAGATTCTCTAATACAGCTGGAAACGTGAGTGTGCTCAGAAGAGAAGAATGGTGTTTTCTACATATATGGACCATATCTAGTTCAACTCTGCTTCTGAAACTGATACAAACCAGGGGTCCTCTAACATCCAATCCTTTTCAGTTAAGAGCGACAAACGTGTGAGCTTCATGGACGATGTAGATTCGTTTGAGCTGAAACGTGACTGCGTCTACCTGAAACAAATTCTTGCTTGTAGGAAGACACAGAGCCTGGGAATTAACTCCATTTCTGAAGGAAACACACAGCACAGTTTTCATCCATGAAACACACTCTGCTTTAGAGCAAGAAGCATGCTCTTACCTTGTAGAGTCTCTAATAGAGCAGGAAACGTGAGTGTGCTCAGAATAAATGAACGGTGTTTCCTACACATTTGGACAATATCGATTTCAACTCTGCTTCTGAATCTGATGCAAACTACAATTCCTCTAACATCCAATGCTTTTCAGTTAAGAGTGAGAAACATTAGAGCTTCATTAATGATATAGAACGTTTGAGCTTAAAAGAGACTGCTCTTACCTGAAAGGAAGACTTGCTTGTAGGAAGACACAGAACCTGGGATTTAAGTCCATTTCTGAAGGTAAAAACACAGCACAGTTCTCATCCATGATACACACTCTGCTTTAGAGCAAGAAGCATGCTCTTGCTTTCTAGAGTCTCTAATACAGCAGGAAACGTGAGTGTGCTCAGAACAAAAGAACTATGTTTTCCCCACATATGGACCATATCTAGTTCAACTCTGCTTCTGAAACTGATAAAAACTACAGGTTCTCTATCATCCAATGCTTGCCAGTTAAGAGGAGAAACGTTTGAGGTTCATGTACAATGTAGATCATTTGAGCTGAAAAGTGACTGCCCTTACCTGAAAGGATGACTTGCTTGTAGGAAGACACAGAGCCTGGGATTGAACTCCATTTCTGAAGGAAACACACAGCACAGTTTTCATCCATGAAACACACTCTGCTTTAGAGCAAGAAGCATGCTCTTGCTTTGTAGAGTCTCTAATACACCATGAAACGTGAGTGTGCTCAGAACTAATGAACGGTGTTTCCTACACATTTAGACCATATCTAGTTAAACTCCCCTTCTGATACTGATGCGAACCACAGGTCCTCTAAAATCCAATGCTTTTCAGATAAAAGCGAGAAACGTTAGAGCTTCATGAACAATGTAGATCGTTTGAGCTGAAAAGTGACTGCCCTTACCTGAAAGGAAGACTTGCTTGTAGGAAGACTCAGAACCTGGGATTCAACTCCATTTCTGAAGAAAACGCACAGCACAGTTTTCATCCATGACACACTCTGCTTTATAGAAGAAGCAAGCTCTTGCTCTCTAGAGTCTCTAAGACAACAGGAAACATGAGTGTACTCACAAGAAAATATCTGTGTGTCCTACACATACTGTACATATGTACTTCAACTCTGCTTCTGAAACTGATACAAATCACAGGTCCTCTAATATTCTATACTTTTCAGTTAAGAGTGAGAAACGTGTGAGATTCGTGTATGATGTTGCTTCCTTTGAGTGGAAAAATGACTGCGTTTACGAGAAAAGAAGACTTGCTTGTAAGAAGACACAGAGCCTGGAATTTAAATCCATTTCTGAAGGGAAACACACAGCACAGTTCTCATCCATGAAACACACTCTGATTTAGAGCAAGAAGCACGTTCTTGCTTTCTATGAGTCTCTAATACAGCAGGAAACGTGTCTGTGGTCAGAACAAAATAACGGTTTTTCCTAACATACGGACCATATCTAGGTCAACTCTTCTTCTGAAACTGATACAAAGCACAGTTCCATTAACATGCAATGCTTTCAATTTAAGAGCGAGAAACGTGTGAGCTTCATTAACAATGTAGCTTCCATTGAGCTGAAAAGTGACTGAGATTACCTGAAAAGATGTCTTGCTTGTAGGAAGACACAGAGCCTGGGATTTAACTCCATCTCTGAAGGGAAACACACAGCACAGTTCTCATCCATGAAACACACTCTGCTTTAGAGCAAGAAGCACGCTCTTGCTTTCTAAGAGTTTCTAATACAGCAGGAAACGTGACTGTGGTCAGAACAAAATAACGGTGTTTCCTACACATACGGACCATATCTAGGTCAACTCTTCTTCTGAAACTGATACAAACCACAGTTCCATTAACATGCAATGCTTTCCAGTTAAGAGTGAGAAACGTGTGAGCTTCGTGAACGATGTAGCTTCCTTTGAGCTGAAAAGTTTCTGAGTTTACCTGAAAAGATATCTTGCTTGTAGGAAGACACAGAACCCCGGATTTAACTCCATTTCTGAAGGTAGAAACTCAGCACAGTTCTCATCCATGGTACACACTCTGCTTTAGACCAAGAAGCACGTTCTTGCTTTCTAGAATCTCTAATACAGCAGGAAACGTGAGTGTGCTCAGGTCAAAAGAATGGTGATTTCTACACATACAGACCATATCTAGTTCAACTCTACTTCTGAAACTGATACAAACCACAGGTCCTCTAACATCCAATGCTTTTCAGTTAAGAGCGAGAAACATTAGAGCTTCATGAATGATGTAGAACGTTTGAGCTTAAAAGTGACTGCTCTTACCTGAAAGGAAGACTTGCTTGTAGAGAGACACAGAACCTGGGAATTAACTCCATTTCTGAAGGTAAAAACACAGCACAGTTCTCATCCATGGTACACACTCTGCTTGAGAGCAAGAATCACCCTCTTGCTTTCTAGAGTCTCTAATACAGCAGGAAACGTGAGTGTGCTCAGAACAAAAGAACTAAGTTTCCTACACATTTGGACCATATCTAGTTCAACTCTGCTTCTGAAACTGATGAAAACTACAGGTTCTCTAAAATCCAATGATTGCCAGTTAAGATGAGAAACGTTTGAGCTTCATGAACAATGTAGATCGTTTGAGCTGAAAAGTGACTGCCGTTACCTGAAAGGAAGACTTGCTTGTAGGAAGACACAGAACCTGGGATTTAACTCCATTTCTGAGGGTAAAAACACAGCACAGTTCACATCCATGGTACACTCTCTGCTTAAGAGCAAGAAGCACGCTCTTGCTTTCTAGATACTCTAAGACATCAGGAAAAGTGAGTGTGCTCAGAAATAAAGAATGGGGTTTCCTACACATCCGGACCATATCTAGTTCATCTTTGTTACTGAAACTGATACAAACCACAGGTCCTCTAACATCCAATCCTTTTCAGTCAAGAGCGAGAAACGTGTGAGCTTCTTGGACGATGTAGCTTCGTTTGAGCTGAAAAGTGACTGCGTTTATCTGAAACAAATTCTTGCCTGTAGGAAGATACAGAGCCTGGGATTGAACTCCATTTCTGAAGAAAACACAGAGCACAGTGTTCATCCATGAAACACACTCTGCTTTAGAGCAAGAAGCACGCTCTTGCTTTCTAGAGTCTCTTAGACAACAGGAAACGTGAGTGTGCTTACAACAAAAGACCTGTGTGTCCTACACATGCTGTACATATCTACTTCAACTCTGCTTCTGAAACTGATACAAATCACAGGTCCTCTAATATTCCATGCTTTTCAGTTAAGAGTGAGAAACATGTGAGCTTCGTGTACGATGTTGCTTCCTTTGAGTGGAAAAATGACTGGGTTTACGAGAAATAAAGTCTTGCTTGTAAGAAGACACAAAACCTGGGATTTAACTCCATTTCTGAAGGGAAACACACAGCACAGTTCTCAACCATGAAACACACTCTGCTTTAGAGCAAGAAGCACATTCTTGCTTTCTAGATTCTCTAATACAGCTGGAAACGTGAGTGTGCTCAGAACAGAAGAATGGTGTTTCCTACATATACGGACCATATCTAGTTCAACTCTGTTTCTGAAACTGATACAAACCAGGGGTCCTCTAACATCCAATCCTTTTCATTTAAGAGCGACAAACGTGTGAGCTTCATGGACGATGTAGATTCGTTTGAGCGGAAACGTGCCTGCGTCTACCTGAAACAAATTCTTCCTTGTAGGAAGACACAGAGCCTGGGATTTAACTCCATTTCTGAAGGAAACACACAGCACAGTTTTCATCCATGAAACACACTCTGCTTTAGAGCAAGAAGCATGCTCTTACCTTGTAGAGTCTCTAATAGAGCAGGAAACGTGAGTGTGCTCAGAATAAAAGAATGGTGTTTCGACACATACGGACCATATCTAGTTCAACTCTGCTTCTGAAACTGATACAAACCACAGGGCTTGTAACATCAAATGCTTTTCAGTTAAAAGCAAGAAATGTGTCAGTTTCGTGGACGATGCAGCTTCGTTTGAGCTGAAAGATAACTGCATTTACCTGAATCAAATTCTTTCTTGTAGGAAGACACAGAGCCTGGGATTTAATTCCATTTCTGAAGTAAACACACAACACGGTTTTCATCCATGAAAGACACTCTACTTTACAGCAAGAATCACGCTCTTGCTTTCTGGAATCTCTAATACAGCAGGAAACGTGAGTGTGCTCACAACAAAAGACCTGTGTTTCCTACACATACTGTACATATCTACTTCAACTCTGCTTCTGAAACTGATACAAATCACAGGTCCTCTATAATTCCATACTTTTCATGTAAGAGCGAGAAACGTGTGAGCTTCGTGTATGATGTTGCTTCCTTTGAGTGGAAAAATGACTGTGTTTATGAGAAACGAAGTCTTGCTTGTAAGAAGACACAGAGCCTGGAATTTAACTCCATTTCTGAAGGGAAACACACAGCACAGTTCGCATCCATGAAACACACTCTGTTTTAGAGCAAGAAGCACACTCTTGCTTTCTACAGTCTCTAAAACAGCAGAAAACGTGAGTGTGCTCAGAACAAAAAAACCGGGTTTCCTACACATTTGGACCATATCTAGTTCAACTCTGCTTCTGAAACTGATACAAACCACAGGGCTTGTAACATCAAATGCTTTTCAGTTAAAAGCAAGAAATGTGTCAGTTTCGTGGACGATGCAGCTTCGTTTGAGCTGAAAGATGACTGCATTTACCTGAATCAAATTCTTTCTTGTAGGAAGACACAGAGCCTGGGATTTAATTCCATTTCTGAAGTAAACACACAACACGGTTTTCATCCATGAAAGACACTCTACTTTACAGCAAGAATCACGCTCTTGCTTTCTAGGATCTCTAATACAGCAGGAAACGTGAGTGTGCTCACAACAAAAGACCTGTGTGTCCTACACATACTGTACATATCTACTTCAACTCTGCTTCTGAAACTGATACAAATCACAGGTCCTCTATAATTCCATACTTTTCATGTAAGAGCGAGAAACCTGTGAGCTTCGTGTATGATGTTGCTTCCTTTGAGTGGAAAAATGACTGTGTTTATGAGAAACGATGTCTTGCTTGTAAGAAGACACAGAGCCTGGAATTTAACTCCATTTCTGAAGGGAAACACACAGCACAGTTCGCATCCATGAAACACACACTGTTTTAGAGCAAGAAGCACACTCTTGCTTTCTACAATCTCTAAAACAGCAGAAAACGTGAGTGTGCTCAGAACAAAAAAACCGGGTTTCCTACACATTTGGACCATATCTAGTTCAACTCTGCTTCTGAAACTGATACAAACCACAGGGCTTGTAACATCAAATGCTTTTCAGTTAAAAGCAAGAAATGTGTCAGTTTCGTGGACGATGCAGCTTCGTTTGAGCTGAAAGATGACTGCGTTTACCAGAAACAAATTCTTGCTTGTAGGAAGACACAGAGCCTGGGATTTAATTCCATTTCTGAAGTAAACACACAACACAGTTTTCATCCATGAAAGACACTCTGCTTTACAGCAAGCATCACGCTCTTGCTTTCTAGAATCTCTAATACAGCAGGAAACGTGAGTGTGCTCAGAATAAAAGAATGGTGTTTCCTACACATACGGACCATATCTAGTTCAACTCTGCTTCTGAAAGTGATACAAATCACAGGTCCTCTAATATTCCATGCTTTTCAATTAAGAGCTAGAAACATCTGAGCTTCGTGTACAGTGTTGCTTCCTTTGAGTGGAAAAATGACTGTGTTACGAGAAATGAAGTCTTGCTTGTAAGAAGATTAAGAGCTTGGGATTTAACTCTATTTCTGAAGCGAAACACACAGCACAGTTCTCATCCATGAAATACACTCTGCTTTAGAGCAAGAAGCACGCTCTTGCTTTCTAGGGTCTCTAATACAGCAGGAAACGTGAGTGTGCTCGGAACAAAAGAACCGTGTTTCCTTCACATACAGACCATATCTAGCTCAACTCTGCTTCTAAAACTGATACACACCACAGGTCCTCTAACATGCAATGCTTGCCAGTTAAGATGAGAAACGTGTTAGCTTCATGACGATGTAGTTCTTTTCAGCTGAAAAGTGACTGCCCTTACCTGAAACAATGTCTTGCTTGTATGAAGACACAGAGCCTGGGTTTTAACTCCATTTCTGAAGGAAACACACAGCACAGTTTTCATCCATGGTACACACTCTGCTTTAGAGGAAGAAGCACGATCTTGCTTTCTAGAGTCTCTAATACAGCAGGAAAGGTGAGTGTGCTCAGAAAAAAGGAATGGGGTTTCTTACACATGCGGACCATATCTAGTTCAACTCTGCTTCTGAAACTGATACAAACCACAGGTCCTCTAACATCCAATGCTGTTCAGTTAGGAGCGAGAAACATGAGAGCTGCATGAACGATGTAGATCCTTTGAGCTGAAAAGTGACTGCCCTTACCTGAAAGGAAGACTTGCTTGTAGGAAGACACAGACCCTTGGAATAACTCCATTTCTGAAGGTAAAAACAGCACAGTACTCATCCATGGCACACACTCTGCTTTAGAGCAAGAAGCACAATCTTGCTTTCTAGAGTCTCTGATACATCAGGAAATGTGAGTGTGCTCAGAACAAAAGAATGGTGTTTCCTACAAATACTGACCATATCTAGTTCAACTCTGCTTCTGAATCTGATACAAAGGACAGGTCCTCTAACATCCAATCCTTTTCAGTTAAGAGCAAGAAACGTGTGAGCTTCGTGGACGATGTAGCTTCGTTTGAGCTGAAAAGTGACTGCCTTTACCTGAAACAATTTCTTGCTTTTGGGAAGACACAGAACCTGGGATTGAACTCCATTGCTGAAGGAAACACACAGCACAGTTTTCATCCATGAAACACACTCTGCTTTACAGCAAGAAGCATGCTCTTGCTTTGTAGAGTCTCTAATACAGCAGGAAACGTGAGTGTGCTCAGAACAAATGAACGGTGTTTCCTACACATTTGGACCATATCTAGTTAAACTCTGCTTCTGAAACTGATACAAACCACAGGTCCTCTAACATCCAATTCTTTTCAGTTAAGAGCGAGAAAGAGGTGAGCTTTGTGGACGGTGTAGCTTCCTTTGAGCTGAAAAGTGACTGCGTCTACCTGAAACAAATTCTTGCTTGTAGGAAGACACAGAGCCTGGGATTTAACTCCATTTCTGCAGGAAACACACAGCACAGTTTTCATCCATGAAACACACTCTGCTTTAGAGCAAGAAGCACGCTCTTGCTTTGTAGAGTCTCTAATACAGCAGGAAACGTGAGTGTGCTCAGAACAAATGAACGGTGTTTGCTACACATTTGGACCATATCTAGTTCAATCTGCTTCTGAAACGGATGCAAACTACAATTTCTCTAACATCCAATGCTTTTCAGTTCAGAGCGAGAAACATTAGAGCTTCATGAACATTGTAGATCGTTTGAGCTGAAAAGTGACTGCCCTTTCCTGAAAGGAAGACTTGCTTGTAGGAAGACACAGATCCTGGGATTTAACTCCATTTCTGAAGGTAAAACACTGCACAGTTCTCATCCATGGTACACACTCTGCTTTAGAACAAGAAGCACGCTCTTACTTTCTAGAATCTCTAATACAGCAGGAAAGGTGAGTGTGCTCAGAACCAAAGAATGGTGTTTCCTACCGATACGGACCATATCTAGTTCAACTCTGCTTCTGAAACTGATGCAAACTACAGTTTCTCTAACATCCAATGCTTGCCAGTTAAGATGAGAAACGTTTGAGCTTCATGAACGATGTAGATTGTTTGAGGTGAATAGTGACTGCCCTTACCTGATAGGAAATCTTGTTTGGAGGAAGACACAGAACCTCGGATTTAACTCCATTTATGAAGGTAAAAACAAAGCACAGTTCTCATCCATGGTACACACTCTGCTTTAGAGCAAGAAGCACGCTCTTACTTTCTAGAATCTCTAATACAGCAGGAAAGGTGAGTGTGCTCAGAACCAAAGAATGTTGTTTCCTACCGATAAGGACCATATCTAGTTCTACTCTGCTTCTGAAACTGATACAAACCACAGGTACTCTATCATCCAATGCTTTTCAGTTAAGAGCGAGAAGTGTGAGCTTCGTGGACTATGTAGCTTCTTTGGGCTGAAAAGTGACCACGTTTACCTGAAACAATTTCGTGCTTGTAGGAACACACACAGCCTGGGATATAACTCCGTTTCTGAAGGAAACACACAGCAGAGTTCTCATCCATGAAACACACTCTGCTTTAGAGCAAGAAGCATGCTCTTGCTTTCTAGAATCTCTAATTCAACAGGAAACGTGAGTGTGCTCAGAACAAAAGAACTGTGTTTCCTACACATTTGGACCATATCTAGTTCAAATCTGCTTCTTAAACTGATGCAAACCACAGCTCCTCTTACATAAATGATCTTTAGTTAATAGTGAGAATCGCCTTTGGTTCATGAACTGCGAAAAATCATTAGAGCCCAAAATAAACTGGGTTAATCAGAAATGAACACTTGCTTGTAGGAAGACACAGATCCGGGGGTTTACTCCGTTTCTGATGGATATTCAGACCAGTGTTCTCATCCACGAAATACACTCTGTTTTAATGCAAGAAGGAAGGTCTTCTTTCCTGAGTCTAAAATACAGGAAGAACCATGAGCATGACCTGAAAAAAAAGAACTGTTTCCTACTCATACGGACCATATGTAGTTCAACTCTGATTTTGAAACTGATACAATCCACAGCTCCTCTTACATGAATGCTCTTTAGTTAATAGTGAGAACCCCGATGCGTTTCTGAACTGTGAAAAATCATTTGGGCCCAAAATACACTTGGTTTACCAGAAATGAATCTTGCTTGTAGGAAGACACAGATCCTGTGGTTTAACTCTGTTTCCGAAGGTAAAATCACAACAGTGTTGTCATCCATAAAACACACTCTGTTTTCACGCAAGAAGCAAGCTCTTCTTTCCAGCGTCTCCAATACAGCAAGTACCATGAGCATGCCCAGAAAAAAAAGATCTGTGTTTCCTATTCATACGGACCATATGTAGTTCAAATCTGCTTATGAAACTGATACAAACCACATCTCCTATAACATAAATGTTCCTTAGTTAATAGTGCGAATCACGTTGGGTTCATGAACTGCTGGGAAAACCAGCAAGGAACACTTGCTTGTAGAAAGATATAGATCCTGGGGTTTAAATCTGTTTCTGAAGGGAATTCATACCAGAGTTCTCATCCCTGAAACACACTCTGTTTTAACGCAAGAAGCAAGGTCTTCTTTCTTGAGTCTAATACACAGCAAGAACCATGAGCATGCCCAGGAATAAAGAACTGTGTTTCCTACTCATACAGACCATATGTAGTTGAACTCTGCTTATGAACCTGATACAAACCACAGCTCCTCTTTCATAAATGCTCTTTAGTTAATAGTGAGAATTGCGTTGGCTTCATGAACTGCAAAAAATCATTTGAGCCCAAAATTCACTGGGTTTACCAGAAATGAACTCTTGCTTGTAGGAAGACACAGATCCTGGGGATTAACTCCGTTTCTGAAGGCAAATTCTGACCAGAGTTCTAATCCCTGAAAAACACTGTTTTAAGGCAATAATCATCCTCTTCTTTCATTTGTCGCCAATACAGTAAGAACCATGAGCATGCCTAGAAAAAAAGAACTGTATTTCCTACAAATACAGACCATATGTAGTTCACCTCTGCTTATGAAACTGATACAAACCACAGCCCCTCTTACATAAATGCTCTTTAGTTAGTAGTGATAATCTCCTTGGGTTGGTGAACTGCGAAAAATCATTTGAGCCCAAAATTCACTCTGTTTACCAGAAATGAACTCTTGCTTGTAGGAAGACACAGATCCTGGGGTTTAACTCCGTTTCTGAAGGGAAATTCAGACCAGAGTTCTCATCCCTGAAACACACTGTGTTTTAAGGCAAGAATCATCCTCTTCTTTCAAGCGCCTTCACTACAGTAAAAAACATGAGCATGCCCAGAAAAAAAGAACTGTGTTTCCTGCTCAAACGGACCATATGTAGTTCAACTCTGCTTATGAAACTGATACAAACCACAGCTCCTCTTACATAAATGCACTTTAGTTAATAGTGTGAATCGCGTTGGGTTCATGAACTGCAAAAAATCATTAGAGCCAAAATTTAAATTGGTTAACCAGAAATAAACACTTGCTTGTAGGAAGACACAGAACCTGGGGTTTACTCCGTTTCTGAAGGGAAATTCAGACTAGAGTTCTCATCCCTGAAACACACTCTGTTTTCACGCAAGAAGCAAGCTCTTCTTTCCAGCGTCTCCAATACAGCAACAACCATGAGCATGCCCAGAAAAAAAGAACTGTGTTTCCTACTCATACAGACCTATGCAGTTCAAACCTGCTTATGAAACTGACACAATCGGCACCTCCTCTTACATAAATTCTCCTTAGTTGATAGAGAGAATCGCGATGGGTTTCTGAACTGTGAAAAATCATTTGAGCCAAAATTCACTTGGTTTACCAGAAATGATCTCTTGCATGTAGGAAGACACAGATCCTGTGGTTTAACTCTGTTTCTGAAGGTAAATTCAGACCACTGTTCTCATCAATGAAACACACTCTGTTTTCACAGAAGAAGCAAGCTCTTCTTTCCAGAACCCCAATACAGCAAGAACCATGAGCATGCCCAGAAAAAAAGAACTGTGTTTCCTACACATACAGACCATATGTAGTTGAACTCTGCTTATGAACCTGATAAAAACCACACCTCCTCTTACATAAATGCTCTTTAGTTAATAGTGAGAATCGCATTGGGTTGGTGAACTGCGAAAAAAACATTTGAGCTCAAAATTCACTGGGTTTACCAGAAATAAACTCTTGCTTGTAGGAAGACACAGATCCTGGGGTTTAACTCCGGTTGCGTAGGGAAATTCAGACCAGAATTCTCATCCCTGAAACACACACTGTTTTAACACAAGAAGCAAGGTCTTCTTTCCAGAGTCTAAAATACAGCAAGAACTATGAGCATGCCCTGAAAAAAAGAACTGTGTTTCCTACTCATACGGACCATATGTATTCAACTCTGCTTATGAACCTGATACAAACCACAGCTCCTCTTACATAAATGCTCTTTAGTTAATAGTGAGAATCGTGTTGGGTTCGTGAACTGCGAAAAATCATTTGAGCCCAAAATTAAATTGGTTTACCATAAATGAACTCTGTCTTGTACGAAGACACAGATCCTGGGGTTTAACTCCATTTCTGAAGGAAAATTCAGACCAGTGTTTTCATCCATGGAACACATGAAGTTTTAACGCAAGAAGCATCGTCTTCTTTTCAGCGTCTCCAATACAGAAAGAACCATGATAATGCCCGGAAAAAAGAACTGTATTTCACCTCATACAGACCATATGAAGTTCATCTCTGCTTATGAAACTGCCACAAACCACAGCTCCTCTTACATAAATGCTCCTTAGTGAATAGTGAGAATCGTGATGGGTTTCTGAACTGTGAACATTCATTTGAGCCCAAAATTCACTTGGTTTACCAGAAATGAACTCTGTCTTGTACGAAGACACAGATCCTGTGGTTTAACTCTGATTCTGAAGGTAAATTCAGACCAGTGTTCTCATCCATGAAACACACTCTGTTTTCACGCAAGAAGCATGCCCTACTTTCCAGATTTTCCAATACAGCAAGAACCATTAGCATGCCCAGATAAAAAGAACTGTATTTCCTACTCATGCGGACCATATGTAGTTGAACTCTGATTATGAAACTGATACAAACCACAGCACCTCGAACATAAATGCTCTTTAGTTAATAGTGAGAATTGCGCTGGCTTCGTGAACTGCGAAAAATCATTTGAGCCCAAAATTCCCTTGGTTTACGAGAAATGAACTCTTGCTTGTAGGAAGAAACAGATCTTGGTGATGAACTCCGTTTCTGAAGGGAAATTCAGACCAGAGTTCTCATCCATGAAACACACTCTGTTTTCACGCAAGAATCATCCTCTTCTTTCCAGCTTCTCCAATACAATAAGAACCATGAGCATGCCTAGAAAAAAAGAACTGTGTTTCCTACTCATACAGACCATATGTAGTTCAACTCTGCTTATGAAACTGATACAGACCACAGCTCCTCTTACATAAATGCTCTTTAGTTAATAGTTAGAATCGCGTTGGGTTCGTGAACTGCAAAAAATCATTTGAGCTCAAAATTCACTGGGTTTACCAGAAATGAACTCTTGCGTGTAGGAACACTCAGATCCTGTAGTTTAACTATGTTTCTGAAGGGAATTTCAGACCAGAGTTCTCATCAGTGAATAACCCTGTGTTTTAACGCAAGAAGCAAGCTCTTCTTTCCAGAGTCTCCAATATAGCATGAACAATGAGCACGCCTTGAAAAATAGAACTGTGTTTCCTACTCATACGGACCATATGTAGTTCAACTCTGCTTATGAAACTGATACAAACCACAGCACCTCTTAAATAAATGCTCTTCAGTTAATAGTGAGAATCCCATTGGGTTTTTGAACTTTGTAATATCATTTTAGCCCAAAATTCACATGGTTTACCAGAAATGAACTCTTGCTTGTAGGAAGACACAGATCCTTGGGTTTAACTCCGGTTCCGGAGGGAAATTCAGAACAGAATTCTCATCCCTGAAACACACACTGTCTTAACACAAGAAGCAAGCTCTTCTTTCCAGAGTCTAAAATACAGCAAGAACTATGAGCATGCCCAGAAAAAAAGAAATGTGTTTCCTAGTCTTACGGACAATATGTAGTTCAACTCTGCTTATGAAACTGATACAAACAACAGCTCCTCTTGCATAAATGCTCTTTAGTTAACAGTGAGAATTGCATTGGGTTGGTGAACTGCGAAAAAATATTTGAGCTCAAAATTCACTGGGTTTACCAGAAATAAACAATTGCTTGTAGGAAGACACAGATCCTGGGGTTTCACTCCGGTTCCGGAGGGAAATTCAGACCAAAATTATCAACCCTGAAACACACACTTTTTTAACACAATAAGCAAGCTCTTCTTTCCAGAGTCTAAAATACAGCAAGAACTATGAGCATGCCCTGAAAAAAAGTACTGTGTTTCCTACTCATACAGACCATATGTAGTTCAACTCTGCTTATGAACCTGATACAAACCGCAGTTCCTCTTACATAAGTGCTCTTTAGTTAATAGTGAGAATCGTGTTGGGTTCGTGAACTGCGAAAAATCGTTTGAGCCCAAAATTCACTGGGGTTACCAGAAATGGACTCTGGCTTGTACGAAGACACAGATCCTGGGGTTTAACTCCGTTTCTGAAGGAAAATTCAGACCAGTGTTTTCATCCATGGAACACATGCTGTTTTAACGCAAGAAGCATCCTCTTCTTTTCAGCGTCTCCAATACAGCAAGAACCATGATAATGCCCAGAAAAAAAGAACTGTATTTCACCTCATACAGACCATATGAAGTGCATCTCTGCTTATGAAACTGATACAAACCACAGCTCCTCTTACATAAATTCTCTTTAGTTAATAGTGAGAATTGTGTTGGTTTCGTGAACTGCGAAAAATTATTTGAGCCAAAAATTCACTGGGTTTACCAGAAATGAATTCTTGCTTGTAGGAAGACACAGATCCTGGGGTTTAACTCCGTTTCTGAAGGGAAATTCAGACCAGAGTTCTCATCCCTGAAACACACTCTGTTTTCGCGCAAGAAGCAAGCTCTACTTTCCAGAGTCTAAAATACAGCAAGAACCATGAGCATGACCTGTAAAAAAGAACATTTTCCTCCTCATACGCACGATATTTCGTTCAACTCTGCTTATAAAACTGGTACAAACCACAGCTCCTCTTACATAAAGGCTCTTTCGTTAATAGTGATAATCGCCTTAGGTTGGTGAACTGCGAAAAATCATTTGAGCCCACAATTCAATGGGTTTACCAGAAATGAACTCTTGCTTGTAGGAAGACACAGATCCTGGGGTTTAACTCCGATTCTGAAGGTAAACTCAGACCAGTGTTCTCATCCATGAAACACATGCTGTTTTAACGCAAGAAGCATCCTCTTCTTTCCAGCGTCTCCAATACAGGAAGAATCATGAGAATGCCCAGAAAAAAATAACTGTGTTTCCTCCTCATGCAGACCATATGCAGTTCAACTCTGCTTATGAAACTGATACAAACCACAGCTCCTCTTATATAAATGCTCTTTAGTTAATAGTGAGAATCGCGATGGGTTTCTGAACTGTGAAAAATCATTTGAGCCCAAAATTCACTTGGTTTACCAGAAAAGAACTCTTGCTTGTAGGAAGACAGAGATCCTGTGGTTTACCTCTGTTTCTGAATGTAAATTCAGACCAGTGTTCTCATCCATGAAACAAAGTTTTTTTTCTCGCAATAAGCAAGGTCTTCTTTCCAGCATCTCCAATACAGCAAGAAGCATGAGCATGCCCAGAAATAAAAGAACTGTGTTTCCTACTCATACGGACCATATGTAGTTCAACTCTGCTTATGAAACTGAAACAAACCACTGCTCCTCTTACATAAATGCTCTTTATTTAATAGTTAGAATCGCTTTGTATTCGTGCACTGTGTAAAATCATTTAAACCCAAAATTCACTAGGTTTACCAGAAATGTACTCTTGCTTGTAGGAAGACACAGATCCTGGGGTTTAACTCCGATTCTGAAGGTATATTCAGACCAGTGTTCTCATCCATGAAACACATGCTGTTGTAACGCAAGAAGCATCCTCTTCTTTCCAGCATCTCCAATACAGGAAGAATAATGAGAATGCCCAGAAAAAAAAAAAACTGAGTTTCCTCCTCATGCAGACCATATGCAGTCCAACTCTGCTTATGAAACTGACACAAACCACAGTTCCTCTTACATAAAGGCTCTTTAGATAAAAGTAGGAATCACAATGGCTTTCTGAACTGAGAAAAATCATGTGAGCCCAAAATTCACTTTGTTTACCAGAACTTAACTCTTGCACATAGGAAGACAGAGATCCGGGGGTTTAACTCTGTGTCTGAAGGAAATTCAGACCAGTGTTCTCATCCATGAAACACACTCTGCTTTCCCGCAAGAAGCAAGCTCTTCTTTCCAGTGTCTAAAATACAGCAAGAAACATGAGCATGCCCTGTAAAAAAGAACTTTTTCCTCCTCATACGCACCATATGTAGTTCAACTCTGCATATAAAACTGGTCCAAACCACAGCTCCTCTTACATAAATGCTCTTTAGTTAATAGTGATAATCGCCTTAGGTTGGTGAACTGTGAAAAATCATTTGAGCCCATAATTCACTGGGTTTACCAGAAATGAACTCTTGCTTGTAGGAAGACACAGAACCTGGGGTTTAACTCCGATTCTGAAGGTATATTCAGAGCAGTGTTCTCATCAATGAAACACATGCTGTTTTAACGCAAGAAGCATCCTCTTCTTTCCAGCGTCTCCAATACAGGAACAATCATGAGAATGCCCAGAAAAAAAAAACTGTGTTTCCTCCTCATACAGACCATATGCAGTTCAACTCTGCTTATGAAACTGACACAAACCCCAGTTCCTCTTACATAAATGCTCTTTAGTTAAAAGTTAGAATCGTGATGGGTTTCTGAACTGTGAAAAATCATTTGAGCCCAAAATTCACTTGGTTTACCAGAAATGAACTCTTGCTTGTAGGAAGACACAGATCCAGGAGTTTAACTCTGTGTCTGAAGGAAATTCAGACCAGTGTTCTCATCCATGAAACACACTCTGTTTTCACGCAAGAAGCAAGCTCTTCTTTCCAGCATCTCTAATACAGCAAGAACCATGAGCATGCACAGAAAAAAAGAACTGTGTTTCATACTCATACGGACCATATGTAGTTGAATTCTGCTTATGAAACTGATACAAACCACAGCTCCTCTTACATAAATGCTCTTTGGTTCATAGTGAGAATTGTGTTGGGTTCGTGAACAGTGAAAAATTTTTTGAGCCAAAAATTCACTGGGTTTACAAGAAAGGAACTCTTGCTTGTAGGAAGACACAGATCCTGGGGTTTAACTCGTTTCTGAAGAGAAATTCAGACCGAAGTTCTCATCCCTGAAACACACACTGTTTTCACGCAAGAAGCAAGCTCTTCTTTCTAGAGTCTAAAATACAACAATAACCATGATCATGGCCTGAAAAAAAACCTGTTTTTCCAACTCATATGGACCATATGTAGTTCAACTGTGATTATGAAACTGATAAAAACCACAGCTCCTCTTACATAAATGCTCTTTATTTAATAGTGAGAATCGCATTGGGTTCGTGAACTGTGAAAAATCATTTGAGTCCAAAATTCACTGGGTTTAGCAGAAATGAACTCTTGCTTGTAGGAAGACACAGATCCTGAGGTTAAACTCCGTTTCTGAAGGGAAATTCAGACCCTTATTCTCATCCCTGAAACTCACACTGTTTTAACACAAGAAGCATCCTCTTCTTTCCAGATTCAAAAATACGTCAAAAACCATGCCCATGCCCTGAAATAAAGAACTGTGTTTCCTACTCATACGGACCATATGTATTCAACTCTCCTTATGAAACTGATACAAACCATACCTCCTCTTACATAAATGCTGTTTAGTTAATAGTGAGAATCGCGTTGGGTTCATAAACTGCAAAAATCATTTGAGCTCAAAATTCAATTTTTACCAGAAATGAACTCTTGCTTGTAGGAAGGCAGAGATCCTGGGGTTTAACGCTGATTCTGAAGGTATATTCAGACCAGTGTTCTCATCCATGAAACAAATGCTGTTTTAACGCAAGAAGCATCATCTTCTTTCCAGCGTCTCCAATACATGAGAATGCCCAGAAACAAAAACTGTGTTTCCTCCTCATACAGACCATAAGGAGTTCAACTCTGCTTATGAAACTGACGTAAAGCACAGTTCCTCTTACATAAATGCTCTTTAGTTAAAAGTGAGAATCGCAATGGGTTTCTGAACTGTGAAAAAACATTTGAGCCCAAAATTCACTTGGTTTACCAGAATTGAACTCTTGCTTGTAGGAAGACAGAGATCCGGGGGTTTAATTCTGTGTCTGAAGGAAATTCAGACCAGTGTTCTCATCCATGCATGAAACACACTCTGTTTTCCAACAAGAAGCAAGCTCTTCTTTCAGCGTCTCCAATACAGCAAGAACGATGAGCATGCACAGAAAAAAACAACTGTGTTTCCTACTCATATGGACCATATGTAGATGAACTCTGCTTATGAAACTGATACAAAGCACACCTCCTCTTACATAAATGCTCTTTAGTTAATAGTGAGAATTGCGTTGGGTTCATAAACTGCAAAAATCATTTGAGCTCAAAATTCAATTTTTACCAGAAATGAACTCTTGCTTGTAGGAAGGCACAGATCCTGGGGTTTAACGCCGATTCTGAAGGTATATTCAGACCAGTGTTCTCATCCATGAAACAAATGCTGTTTTAACGCAAGAAGCATCCTCTTCTTTCCAGCGTCTCCAATACAGCAAGAATCATGAGAATGCCCAGAAAAAAAAACTGTGTTTCATCCTCATACAGACCATATGCAGTTCAACTCTGCTTATGAAACTGACATAAAGCACAGTTCATCTTACATAAATGCTCTTTAGTTAAAAGTGAGAATCGCAATGGGTTTCTGAACTGTGAAAAATCATTTGAGCCCAAAATTCACTTGGTTTACCAGAAATGAACTCTTGCTTGTAGGAAGACACAGATCCTGTGGTTTACATCTGTTTCTGAAGGTAAATTCAGACCAGTGTTCTCATCCATGAAACATACTCTGTTTTCACGCAGGAAGCAAGCTCTTCTTTCAGGCATCTCCAATACAGCAAGAACCATGAGTATGCCCATAAAAAAAAGAACTGTGTTTCCTACTCATACGGACCATATGAAGTTCAACCCTGCTTATGAAACTGAAACAAATCACTGCTCCTCTTACATAAATGCACTTTATTTAATAGTTAGAATCGCTTTGTATTCGTGCACTGTGTAAAATCATTTGGGCCCAAAATTCACTAGGATTACCAGAAATGTACTCTTGCTTGTAGGAAGGCACAGATCCTGGGGTTTAACTCTGATACTGAAGGTATATTCAGACCAGTGTTCTCATCCATGAAACACATGCTGTTTTAATGCAAGAAGCATCCTCTTCTTTCCAGAGTCTCCAATACAGCTAGAACGATGAGCATGCACAGAAAAAAAGAACTGTGTTTCCAACTCATACGAACCATATATAGATAAACTCTGCTTATGAAACTGATACAAACCACAGCTCCTCTTACATAAATGATCTTTAGTTAATAGTGAGAATCGTGTTGGGTTCGTGACCTGCGAAAAATTATTTGAGCCAAAAATTCAATGGGTTGACCAGAAATGAACTCTTGCTTGTAGGAATACACAGATCCTGTGGTTTAACTCTGTTTCTGAAGGAAATTCAGGCCAGTGTTCTCATCCATGAAACACACTCTGTTTTCACGCAAGAAGCAAGCTCTTCAATCCAGCGTCTCCAAAAGAGCAAGAACCATGAGCAAGCACAGAAAAGAAGAACTGTGCTTCCTACTCATATGGATCATATGTAGTTGAACTCTGCTTATGTAACTGATACAAACCAAGGGTCCTCTTACATAAATACTCTTTAGTTAATAGGGCGAATTGTGTTCCATTCGTGAACTGTGAAAAATTATTTGAGGCCAAAATTCCCTGGGTTTACCAGAAATAAACTCTTGCTTGTAGGAAGACACAGATCCTGGGGTTTAACTCCGTTTCTGAAGGGAAATTCAGACCAGAGTTCTCATCCCTGAAACACACTCTGATTTAACGCAAGAAGCTAGCTTTTCTTTCCAGTGGCTCCAATATATCAAGAACCATGAGCATGCCCAGAAAAAAAGAACTGTGTTTCCTACTCATACGGACAATATGTACTTTAACTGTGCTTATGAAACTGATACAAAAAACCGCTCCACTTACATAAATGCTCTTTAGTTAATAGTGAGAATCGCGTTGGATTTGTGAACTGCGAAAAATCATTTGAGCACAAAATTCCCTTGGTTTAACAGAAAAGAACTCTTGCTTGTAGGAAGGTAGAGATCCTGGGCTTTAACTCCGATTCTGAAGGCAAATTCGGACCAGAATTCTCAACACTGAAAAACACTCTGTTTTAATGCAAGAATCATCCTCTTCTTTCCATCGTCTCCAATACAGTAAGAACCATGAGCATGCCCAGGAAAAAAGACCTGTGTGTCTTAATTATACGGACCATGTGTAGTTCAACTCTGCTTATGAAATGTTACAGACCACAGCTCCTCTTACATAAATGTTCTTTAGTTAATAGTGAGAATAGTGTTGGCTTCGTGAACTGTGAAAAGTCATTTGAGCCCAAAATTCCCTGGGTTAACCAGAAATGAACCCTTGCTTGTAGGAAGACACAGATCCTGGGGTTTAACTCCTTTTCAGAAGGGAAATTCAGACCAGTGTTCTCATGCATGAAACACTGCTATGGATATCGCTCTGTGTCAATAAAGTTCTGATTGGCCAGTGGCCAGGCAGGAAGTATAGGCGGGACAAGAGAAAAGAAAATTCTGGGAAGTAGAAGGTTGGAGGGAGACACCGCCAGCCGCCACCATGAGAAACAACATGTAAAGACACTGGTAAGCCACGAGCCATGTGGCAAAGTATAGACTAACAGAAATGGGTTAATTTAAGATAGAAAAAGTAGATAACAAACAGCCTGCCACGGCCATACAGTTTATAAGCAATATAAGTTTCTATATGCTTTCTTGGTTGGGTCTGAGCGACTGTGGGACTGGCGGGTAAGAGAGATTTGTCCTGACTGGGCCAGGCAGGAAACTCTAACTACAAATGGCGCCCAACGTGGGGCAAGAGTTTCCACCTAAAACCTGATAAAAAAGATTCTAAAACGGAGCTAAAAACAGCTTCCTAATTGTCTTTCTTAAGTTAGCGGCAGCCTGCCGGTTTGAGCTACTATGGTGGGTTCCTGGCGTATGCGTCTGACCTGCAATATGGCGGGAATGAGGAGTGTACAAGCGGCACTTTGCTCTGCTGTGTGATGGATTTAGCCTTTGATAGTTTAAAAAAAAAAAAAAAAAAAAAAAAAAGTTTCTGGGCTATGCGCTGCTTTGATAGAACTGCTTCTGATAGTTGATGGTACACATGGCTCCAGACCCAGACCCAGAGCTGACAATAAACTGTACCACCGCCATCTTGGGAAGCTGAGGTGGATGGAGCCATCAGCCACAGCGATGTTTCAATCTTACAAAGATGGATATTACACAAAAAATCTGGTTTGTCTTGTCTTTGGGATTTTTAACTACAAAAAAAGATTTGATCATAAAAGCTGTTGAGTTAAACAAATATATAAATTTTAAAGATACCTTGACTTCAAAATTTGGATATAAGGATATGTTGCTTTAAAAAAGAGTCTCTGCTTTTGTTTCCACAAAAAGCCAGAGGCTATGGATTTGTTCCAGATTAAGATACATCAGGTTTGATCAGCCAAGACCACCTGAAAGGTCTCCGATGACACCATGGCCCAGATGATCCAACATCCAAAATGCTTTCAAGGCAACTGGCTCAGAGGTTCACCCTAATGGACTACTCCATACTCCTAAAATCTTCTTTATGTCCCCATAAGATACAGCGCCCCCCTCCAGCAAGAAGTAGTAAGAAAAACTACGCCCACATTCCCAAAATTATCAAGCTGGCTTTGGAGATGGAATTGACTCACTCCTTCTCTAAACCCAGACATATTGCTAAAAAAAAAAAGGTTAAGAGATTCTTATGTCCCAAATCAAAAGAGCCCTCTGGTGTGAGACAGAGAAAAACAAATATTTTTCTTTAAAGCAGTTTGATTATAAATGAGATATCTTTCTAAGGAAGAAAAGGGGATATGATATAGATATAATAGGATAAAAGGGTAGATTAAGGAAGGAACTTACTTCTAAAGAGCAACAACTTGTTTAAAATGTTTTACATTGGTTTAGATTTTAGTCTATTGATACAAACTTAGTTAATTTTGTTATATTATATGTATATTTCTACTCTTGTTTAAGGTATTATGTTTATATAGCTCATTTAAAATTATAATGGATAATTAAAAATAGATTAATAACTGGTCATCTATGATAATCATACTCATAGCCATGTTAGTTAAGTCTTCTAGGTATACAAGAGATATTTCAGATAGATAGATAATCTTCAAATACTTCAAAGACCTACAAAATATGACATTTAAAATACTTTTAAAATTTAGACTTTCTGGACAATGAGACATGTCTGCTCCTGGCAGCACCGTTTTACTTCAGAGAGGAGAATGGGCATTAAAGACACTTCATATCTTATCTTCACCTTGACAAAAATAGCCATTTGGGCAAGAAACTGTTCTTGCCTGGACTGCTTGATCAACTGGACATACAGGACCCATAGAAAGATGACCACTGAACTTTATTTGACAAAATGGTCCTTCAGGTTCCTGCTTCACAGAAAAAACTGCCAGACATTCTACAGGACACTGAGAGAAATGACCAAGAGACTCTAGCCCTGTGGGCTAAAGACAAATGCCCCAACTCTACAAAGAAACATTAGGTGACTGTTCAGGCTACCAGCTGTCTCTGTCTACCCTGCAAGACTCCCGAAAGTTGCTTACATCCTTCTCCCGGTTCTCAGATAATATTATATCCTTCTGAGGTCTTTGATATGGTTAAAGACTAAATAGTTATAATTTCCTCAGTTATGATAAAAGATAAGTTAGATATAAAACCTTAGACTCACAAATATAAGATAGATAGGATATCTTCTTTAATATTGTAACTGTAATTCTTGCTTGATAATTGTTTTGTTATATGTAATTGTACTATATAAAAGTTAAAACCTTCCTTAAAAAAAAAAGAAAAGGGGAAATGCTATGGATATCGCTCTGTGTCAATAAAATTCTGATTGGCCAGTGGCCAGGCAGGAAATATAGGCGGGACAAGAGAAAAAAAAATTCTGGGAAGTAGAAGGTTGGAGGGAGACACCGCCAGCCGCCACCATGAGAAACAACATGTAAAGACACTGGTAAGCCACGAGCCATGTGGCAAAGTATAGACTAACAGAAATGGGTTAATTTAAGATAAAAAAAGTAGATAACAAACAGCCTGCCACGGCCATACAGTTTATAAGCAATATAAGTTTCTATATGCTTTCTTGATTGGGTCTGAGCGACTGTGGGACTGGCGGGTAAGAGAGATTTGTCCTGACTGGGCCAGGCAGGAAACTCTAACTACAAAACACACTCGGATTTAACTCAAGAAGCAAGCTCTTCTTTCCGTAGTCTAAAATATATCAAGAACTATGATCATGCCCTGAAAAAAAGAACTGTGTTTCCTACTCATACAGACCATATGTAGTTCAACTCTGCTTATGAAACTAATACAAACCACAGCTCCTCTTATATAAATGCTCTTTAGTTAATAGTGAGAATTGTGTTGGGTTCGTGAACTGTGAAAAATTATTTGAGCCCAAAATTCACTTGGTTTACCAGAAATGAACTCTTGCTTGTAGGAAGACACAGATCCTGGGGTTTAACTCCGTTTCTGAAGAGAAATTCAGACCAGAGTGCTCATCCCTGAAACACACACTGTTTTCACGCAAAAAGCAAGCTCTTCTTTCTAGCGTCTAAAATACAACAAGAACCATGAGCATGCCCTGTAAAAAAGAACTTTTTCCTTCTCATACACACCATATGTACTTCAACTCTGCTTATGAAACTGATACAAACCACTGCTCCACTTACATAAATGCTCTTTATTTAATAGTGATAATCGCCTTAGATTGGTGAACTGCGAAAAATCATTTGAGCCCAAAATTCACTGGGTTTACCAGAAATGAACTCTTGATTGTAGGAAGACACAGATCCTGGGGTTTAACTCCAATTCTGAAGGCAAATTCAGATCAGTGTTCTCATCCATGAAACACATGCTGTTTTAATGCAAGAAGCATCCTCTTCTTTCCAGCGTCTCCAATACAGGAAGAATCATGAGAATGCCCAGAAAAAAATAACTGTGTTTGCTCCTCATACAGACCATATGCAGTTCAACTCTGCTTATGAAACTGATACAAACCACAGCTCATATACATAAATGCTCTTTAGTTAATAGTGAGAATCGCGATGGGGATCTGAACTGTGAAATATCATTTGAGCCCAAAATTCACTTGGTTTACCAGAAATGAACTCTTGCTTGTAGGAAGACACAGATGCTGTGGTTTACCTCTGTTTCTGAATGGAAATTCAGACCAGAGTTCTCATCCCTGAAACACACTCTGATTTAACGCAAGAAGTTAGCTCTTCTTTCGAGAGTCTAAAATACAACAATAACCATGAGCATGCCCTGAATAACAACCTGTTTTTCCTACTCATATGGACCATATGTAGTTCAACTGTGCTTATGAAACTGATACAAACCACAGCTCCTCTTACATAAATGCTCTTTAGTTAATAGTGAGAATCGCATTGGGTTCGTGAACTGCGAAAAATCATTTGAGTGCAAAATTCACTGGGTTTAACAGATATGAACTCTTGCTTGTAGGAAGACACAGATCCTGGTGTTAAACTCCGTTTCTGAGGGGAAATTCAGACCCTTATTCTCATACCTGAAACACACACTGTTTTAACGCAAGAAGCATCCTATTCTTTCCAGATTCAAACATACATCAAGAACCATGCGCATACCCTGAAATAAAGAACTGTGTTTCCTACTCATACAGACCATATGTATTCAACTCTCCTAATGAAACTGATACAAACCACAGCTCCTCTTACATAAATGCTCTTTAGTAAATAGTTACAATCGCATTGGGTTCATGAACTGCAAAAATCATTTGAGCTCAAAATTCAATTTTTACCAGAAATGAACTCTTGCTTATAGGAAGACACAGATCCTGGGGTTTAACTCTGTTTCTGAAGGGAAATTCAGACCAGTTTTCTCATCCATGACACATGCTGTTTTAACGCAAGAAGCATCCTCTTCTTTCCAGCGTCTCCAATACAGGAAGAAAGAAGAGAATGCCCAGAAAAAAATAACCGTGTTTCCTCCTCATACAGACCATATGGAGTTCAACTCTGCTTATGAAACTGAAACAAACCACTGCTCCTCTTACATAAATGCTCTTTAGTTAATAGTGAGAATCGCGATGGGATTCTGAACTGCGAAAAATAATTTGAGCCCAAAATACACTTGGTTTACCAGAAATGAACTCTTGCTTGTAGGAAGACACAGATCCTTTGGTTTACCTCTGTTTCTGAAGGTAAATTCAGACCAGTGTTCTCATCAATGAAGCATACTCTGTTTTCACGCAAGAAGCAAGCTCTTCTTTCCAGCATCTCCAATAAAGCAAGAACCATGAGCATGCCCAGAAAAAAAATAACTGTGTTTCCTACTCATACAGACCATATGTAGTTCAACTCTGCTTATGAAACAGAAACAAACCACAGCTCCTCTTACATAAATGCTCTTTATTTAATAGTTAGAATCGCTTTGTATTCGTGCACTGTGTAAAATCATTTGAGCCCAAAATTCACTAGGTTTACCCTAATTGTACTCTTGCTTGTAGGAAGACACAGATCCTGGGGTTTAATTCTGTTTCTGAAGGAAATTCAGACCAGTGTTCTCATCCATGAAACACACTCTGTTTTCACGCAAGAAGCAAGCTCTTCAATCCAGCATCTCCAAAACAGCAAGAACCATGAGCAAGCACAGAAAAGAAGAACTGTGCTTCCTACTCATACAGATCATATGTAGTTGAACTCTGCTTATGAAACTGATACAAACCACAGGTCCTCTTACATAAATGATCTTTAGTTAATAGGGCGAATTGCGTTCCATTTGTGAACTGTGAAAAATTATTTGAGCCCAAAATTGCCTGGGTTTACCAGATACAAACTCTTGCTTGTAGGAAGACACAGATCCTGGGGTTTAACTCCGTTTCTGAAGGGAAATTCAGACCAGAGTTCTCATCCCTGAAACACACTCAGATTTAACACAAGAAGCTAGCTCTTCTTTCCAGGGGCTCCAATACATTAAGAACCATGAGTATGCCCAGAAAAAAATAACTGTGTTTCCTACTCAGACGGACAATATGTAGTTCCCTTCTGCTTATGAAACTGATACAAAACACAGCTCCTCTTACATAAATCCTCTTTAGTTAATAGTGAGAATAGTGTTGGCTTCATGAACTGTAAAAAATCATTTGAGCCCAAAATTCACTAGGTTTACCAGGAATGAACTCTTGTTTGTAGGAAGACACAGATCCTGGGGTTTAACTCCGTTTCTGAAGGCAAATTCAGACCAGAGTTCTCATCCCTGAAACACACTCTGTTTCAACGAAGAAGCAAGCTCTTCTTTCCAGAGTCTAAAATAAAGCAAGAACCATGAGCATGCCCTGAAAAAATGAACTGTGTTTCCTACACATGCGGACCAGAAGTAGTTCAATTCTGCTTATGAAACTGATACAGTCCACAGGTCTTCTTACATAAATGCTCTTTAGTTAATAGTGATAATCGCGTGGTGTTCTAGAACTGTGTAAAATCATATGAGCCCAAAATTCACTTGGTTTACCAGAAATGAACTCTTGCTTGTAGGAAGAATCGGATCATGGCGTTTAACTCCGTTTCTGAAGGGAAATTCAGACCAGAGTTCTCATCACTGAAACACACTCAAATTTAACACAAGAAGCTAGCTCTTCTTTCCAGCGGCTCCAATATATCAAGAACCATGAGCATGCCCAGAAAAAAAGAACTGTGTTTCCTACTCATACGGACAATATGTAGTTTAACTGTGCTTATGAAACTTATACAAAAAACAGCTCCACTTACATAAATGCTCTTTAGTTAATAGTGAGAATCGCGTTGGGTTCGTGAACTGCGAAAAATCATTTGAGCGCAAAATTCCCTGGGTTTACCAGAAAAGATCTCTTGCTTGTAGGAAGACACAGATCCTGGGGTTTAACTCCAATTCTGAAGGCAAATTCAGATCAGTGTTCTCATCCATGAAACACATGCTGTTTTAATGCAAGAAGCATCCTCTTCTTTCCAGCGTCTCCAATACAGGAAGAATCATGAGAATGCCCAGAAAAAAATAACTGTGTTTGCTCCTCATACAGACCATATGCAGTTCAACTCTGCTTATGAAACTGATACAAACCACAGCTCATATACATAAATGCTCTTTAGTTAATAGTGAGAATCGCGATGGGGATCTGAACTGTGAAATATCATTTGAGCCCAAAATTCACTTGGTTTACCAGAAATGAACTCTTGCTTGTAGGAAGACACAGATGCTGTGGTTTACCTCTGTTTCTGAATGGAAATTCAGACCAGAGTTCTCATCCCTGAAACACACTCTGATTTAACGCAAGAAGTTAGCTCTTCTTTCGAGAGTCTAAAATACAACAATAACCATGAGCATGCCCTGAATAACAACCTGTTTTTCCTACTCATATGGACCATATGTAGTTCAACTGTGCTTATGAAACTGATACAAACCACAGCTCCTCTTACATAAATGCTCTTTAGTTAATAGTGAGAATCGCATTGGGTTCGTGAACTGCGAAAAATCATTTGAGTGCAAAATTCACTGGGTTTAACAGATATGAACTCTTGCTTGTAGGAAGACACAGATCCTGGTGTTAAACTCCGTTTCTGAGGGGAAATTCAGACCCTTATTCTCATACCTGAAACACACACTGTTTTAACGCAAGAAGCATCCTATTCTTTCCAGATTCAAACATACATCAAGAACCATGCGCATACCCTGAAATAAAGAACTGTGTTTCCTACTCATACAGACCATATGTATTCAACTCTCCTAATGAAACTGATACAAACCACAGCTCCTCTTACATAAATGCTCTTTAGTAAATAGTTACAATCGCATTGGGTTCATGAACTGCAAAAATCATTTGAGCTCAAAATTCAATTTTTACCAGAAATGAACTCTTGCTTATAGGAAGACACAGATCCTGGGGTTTAACTCTGTTTCTGAAGGGAAATTCAGACCAGTTTTCTCATCCATGACACATGCTGTTTTAACGCAAGAAGCATCCTCTTCTTTCCAGCGTCTCCAATACAGGAAGAAAGAAGAGAATGCCCAGAAAAAAATAACCGTGTTTCCTCCTCATACAGACCATATGGAGTTCAACTCTGCTTATGAAACTGAAACAAACCACTGCTCCTCTTACATAAATGCTCTTTAGTTAATAGTGAGAATCGCGATGGGATTCTGAACTGCGAAAAATAATTTGAGCCCAAAATACACTTGGTTTACCAGAAATGAACTCTTGCTTGTAGGAAGACACAGATCCTTTGGTTTACCTCTGTTTCTGAAGGTAAATTCAGACCAGTGTTCTCATCAATGAAGCATACTCTGTTTTCACGCAAGAAGCAAGCTCTTCTTTCCAGCATCTCCAATAAAGCAAGAACCATGAGCATGCCCAGAAAAAAAATAACTGTGTTTCCTACTCATACAGACCATATGTAGTTCAACTCTGCTTATGAAACAGAAACAAACCACAGCTCCTCTTACATAAATGCTCTTTATTTAATAGTTAGAATCGCTTTGTATTCGTGCACTGTGTAAAATCATTTGAGCCCAAAATTCACTAGGTTTACCCTAATTGTACTCTTGCTTGTAGGAAGACACAGATCCTGGGGTTTAATTCTGTTTCTGAAGGAAATTCAGACCAGTGTTCTCATCCATGAAACACACTCTGTTTTCACGCAAGAAGCAAGCTCTTCAATCCAGCATCTCCAAAACAGCAAGAACCATGAGCAAGCACAGAAAAGAAGAACTGTGCTTCCTACTCATACAGATCATATGTAGTTGAACTCTGCTTATGAAACTGATACAAACCACAGGTCCTCTTACATAAATGATCTTTAGTTAATAGGGCGAATTGCGTTCCATTTGTGAACTGTGAAAAATTATTTGAGCCCAAAATTGCCTGGGTTTACCAGATACAAACTCTTGCTTGTAGGAAGACACAGATCCTGGGGTTTAACTCCGTTTCTGAAGGGAAATTCAGACCAGAGTTCTCATCCCTGAAACACACTCAGATTTAACACAAGAAGCTAGCTCTTCTTTCCAGGGGCTCCAATACATTAAGAACCATGAGTATGCCCAGAAAAAAATAACTGTGTTTCCTACTCAGACGGACAATATGTAGTTCCCTTCTGCTTATGAAACTGATACAAAACACAGCTCCTCTTACATAAATCCTCTTTAGTTAATAGTGAGAATAGTGTTGGCTTCATGAACTGTAAAAAATCATTTGAGCCCAAAATTCACTAGGTTTACCAGGAATGAACTCTTGTTTGTAGGAAGACACAGATCCTGGGGTTTAACTCCGTTTCTGAAGGCAAATTCAGACCAGAGTTCTCATCCCTGAAACACACTCTGTTTCAACGAAGAAGCAAGCTCTTCTTTCCAGAGTCTAAAATAAAGCAAGAACCATGAGCATGCCCTGAAAAAATGAACTGTGTTTCCTACACATGCGGACCAGAAGTAGTTCAATTCTGCTTATGAAACTGATACAGTCCACAGGTCTTCTTACATAAATGCTCTTTAGTTAATAGTGATAATCGCGTGGTGTTCTAGAACTGTGTAAAATCATATGAGCCCAAAATTCACTTGGTTTACCAGAAATGAACTCTTGCTTGTAGGAAGAATCGGATCATGGCGTTTAACTCCGTTTCTGAAGGGAAATTCAGACCAGAGTTCTCATCACTGAAACACACTCAAATTTAACACAAGAAGCTAGCTCTTCTTTCCAGCGGCTCCAATATATCAAGAACCATGAGCATGCCCAGAAAAAAAGAACTGTGTTTCCTACTCATACGGACAATATGTAGTTTAACTGTGCTTATGAAACTTATACAAAAAACAGCTCCACTTACATAAATGCTCTTTAGTTAATAGTGAGAATCGCGTTGGGTTCGTGAACTGCGAAAAATCATTTGAGCGCAAAATTCCCTGGGTTTACCAGAAAAGATCTCTTGCTTGTAGGAAGACACAGATCCTGGGGTTTAACTCCAATTCTGAAGGCAAATTCAGATCAGTGTTCTCATCCATGAAACACATGCTGTTTTAATGCAAGAAGCATCCTCTTCTTTCCAGCGTCTCCAATACAGGAAGAATCATGAGAATGCCCAGAAAAAAATAACTGTGTTTGCTCCTCATACAGACCATATGCAGTTCAACTCTGCTTATGAAACTGATACAAACCACAGCTCATATACATAAATGCTCTTTAGTTAATAGTGAGAATCGCGATGGGGATCTGAACTGTGAAATATCATTTGAGCCCAAAATTCACTTGGTTTACCAGAAATGAACTCTTGCTTGTAGGAAGACACAGATGCTGTGGTTTACCTCTGTTTCTGAATGGAAATTCAGACCAGAGTTCTCATCCCTGAAACACACTCTGATTTAACGCAAGAAGTTAGCTCTTCTTTCGAGAGTCTAAAATACAACAATAACCATGAGCATGCCCTGAATAACAACCTGTTTTTCCTACTCATATGGACCATATGTAGTTCAACTGTGCTTATGAAACTGATACAAACCACAGCTCCTCTTACATAAATGCTCTTTAGTTAATAGTGAGAATCGCATTGGGTTCGTGAACTGCGAAAAATCATTTGAGTGCAAAATTCACTGGGTTTAACAGATATGAACTCTTGCTTGTAGGAAGACACAGATCCTGGTGTTAAACTCCGTTTCTGAGGGGAAATTCAGACCCTTATTCTCATACCTGAAACACACACTGTTTTAACGCAAGAAGCATCCTATTCTTTCCAGATTCAAACATACATCAAGAACCATGCGCATACCCTGAAATAAAGAACTGTGTTTCCTACTCATACAGACCATATGTATTCAACTCTCCTAATGAAACTGATACAAACCACAGCTCCTCTTACATAAATGCTCTTTAGTAAATAGTTACAATCGCATTGGGTTCATGAACTGCAAAAATCATTTGAGCTCAAAATTCAATTTTTACCAGAAATGAACTCTTGCTTATAGGAAGACACAGATCCTGGGGTTTAACTCTGTTTCTGAAGGGAAATTCAGACCAGTTTTCTCATCCATGACACATGCTGTTTTAACGCAAGAAGCATCCTCTTCTTTCCAGCGTCTCCAATACAGGAAGAAAGAAGAGAATGCCCAGAAAAAAATAACCGTGTTTCCTCCTCATACAGACCATATGGAGTTCAACTCTGCTTATGAAACTGAAACAAACCACTGCTCCTCTTACATAAATGCTCTTTAGTTAATAGTGAGAATCGCGATGGGATTCTGAACTGCGAAAAATAATTTGAGCCCAAAATACACTTGGTTTACCAGAAATGAACTCTTGCTTGTAGGAAGACACAGATCCTTTGGTTTACCTCTGTTTCTGAAGGTAAATTCAGACCAGTGTTCTCATCAATGAAGCATACTCTGTTTTCACGCAAGAAGCAAGCTCTTCTTTCCAGCATCTCCAATAAAGCAAGAACCATGAGCATGCCCAGAAAAAAAATAACTGTGTTTCCTACTCATACAGACCATATGTAGTTCAACTCTGCTTATGAAACAGAAACAAACCACAGCTCCTCTTACATAAATGCTCTTTATTTAATAGTTAGAATCGCTTTGTATTCGTGCACTGTGTAAAATCATTTGAGCCCAAAATTCACTAGGTTTACCCTAATTGTACTCTTGCTTGTAGGAAGACACAGATCCTGGGGTTTAATTCTGTTTCTGAAGGAAATTCAGACCAGTGTTCTCATCCATGAAACACACTCTGTTTTCACGCAAGAAGCAAGCTCTTCAATCCAGCATCTCCAAAACAGCAAGAACCATGAGCAAGCACAGAAAAGAAGAACTGTGCTTCCTACTCATACAGATCATATGTAGTTGAACTCTGCTTATGAAACTGATACAAACCACAGGTCCTCTTACATAAATGATCTTTAGTTAATAGGGCGAATTGCGTTCCATTTGTGAACTGTGAAAAATTATTTGAGCCCAAAATTGCCTGGGTTTACCAGATACAAACTCTTGCTTGTAGGAAGACACAGATCCTGGGGTTTAACTCCGTTTCTGAAGGGAAATTCAGACCAGAGTTCTCATCCCTGAAACACACTCAGATTTAACACAAGAAGCTAGCTCTTCTTTCCAGGGGCTCCAATACATTAAGAACCATGAGTATGCCCAGAAAAAAATAACTGTGTTTCCTACTCAGACGGACAATATGTAGTTCCCTTCTGCTTATGAAACTGATACAAAACACAGCTCCTCTTACATAAATCCTCTTTAGTTAATAGTGAGAATAGTGTTGGCTTCATGAACTGTAAAAAATCATTTGAGCCCAAAATTCACTAGGTTTACCAGGAATGAACTCTTGTTTGTAGGAAGACACAGATCCTGGGGTTTAACTCCGTTTCTGAAGGCAAATTCAGACCAGAGTTCTCATCCCTGAAACACACTCTGTTTCAACGAAGAAGCAAGCTCTTCTTTCCAGAGTCTAAAATAAAGCAAGAACCATGAGCATGCCCTGAAAAAATGAACTGTGTTTCCTACACATGCGGACCAGAAGTAGTTCAATTCTGCTTATGAAACTGATACAGTCCACAGGTCTTCTTACATAAATGCTCTTTAGTTAATAGTGATAATCGCGTGGTGTTCTAGAACTGTGTAAAATCATATGAGCCAAAAATTCACTTGGTTTACCAGAAATGAACTCTTGCTTGTAGGAAGAATCGGATCATGGCGTTTAACTCCGTTTCTGAAGGGAAATTCAGACCAGAGTTCTCATCACTGAAACACACTCAAATTTAACACAAGAAGCTAGCTCTTCTTTCCAGCGGCTCCAATATATCAAGAACCATGAGCATGCCCAGAAAAAAAGAACTGTGTTTCCTACTCATACGGACAATATGTAGTTTAACTGTGCTTATGAAACTTATACAAAAAACAGCTCCACTTACATAAATGCTCTTTAGTTAATAATGAGAATCGCGTTGGGTTCGTGAACTGCGAAAAATCATTTGAGCGCAAAATTCCCTGGGTTTACCAGAAAAGATCTCTTGCTTGTAGGAAGACACAGATCCTGGGGTTTAACTCCAATTCTGAAGGCAAATTCAGATCAGTGTTCTCATCCATGAAACACATGCTGTTTTAATGCAAGAAGCATCCTCTTCTTTCCAGCGTCTCCAATACAGGAAGAATCATGAGAATGCCCAGAAAAAAATAACTGTGTTTGCTCCTCATACAGACCATATGCAGTTCAACTCTGCTTATGAAACTGATACAAACCACAGCTCATATACATAAATGCTCTTTAGTTAATAGTGAGAATCGCGATGGGGATCTGAACTGTGAAATATCATTTGAGCGCAAAATTCCCTGGGTTTACCAGAAAAGATCTCTTGCTTGTAGGAAGACACAGATCCTGGCCTTTAACTCCGATTCTGAAGGCAAATTCAGACCAGAATTCTCAACCCTGAAAAACACTCTGTTTTAATGCAAGAGTCATCCTCTTCTTTCCATCTTCTCCAATACAGTAAGAACCATGAGCATGCCCAGAAAAATAGGCCTGTGTTTTTTAATTATACGGACCATGTGTAGTTCAACTCTGCTTATGAAATGTTACAGACCACAGCTCCTCTTACATAAATGTTGTTTATTTAATAGTGAGAATAGTGTTGGCTTCGTGAACTGCGAAAAGTCATTTGAGCCCCAAATTCCCTGGGTTAACCAGAAATGAACCCTTGCTTGTAGGAAGACACAGATCCTGGGGTTTAAATCCTTTTTGGAAGGGAAATTCAGAGCAGTGTTCTCATCCATGAAACACACTCTGATTTAACTCAAGAAGCAAGCTCTTCTTTCCAGAATCTAAAATAAATCAAGAACCATGAACATGCCCTGAAAAAGAACTGTGTTTCCTACTCATACAGACCATATGTAGTTCAACTCTGCTTATGAAACTGATACAAAACACAGCTTCTCTTACATGAATGCTCTTTAGTTAATAGTGATAATCACGTTGGCTTCATGAACTGCGAAAATCTTTTGAGCCCAAAATTCACTGGGTTTAACAGAAATCAACCCTTGCTTGTAGGAAGACACAGATCCTGGGGTTTAACTCCGTTTCCGAAGGGAAATTAGGACCAGAGTTCTCATCCATTAAACACACTCTGCTTTAACGCAAGAAGAAAACTCTTCTTTCCAGCGGCTCCAATACATCAAGTACCATGAGCATGCCCAGAAAAAAAAAACTGTGTTTCATACTCATAAGGACAATATGTAGTTCAACACTGCTTATGAAACTGATACAAACCACAGCTCCTCTTACATAAATGCTCTTTAGTTAATAGTGAGAATAGCGTTGGATTCGTGAACTGCGAAAAATCATTTGAGCCCAAAATTCACTGAGTTTACCAGAAATGAACTCTTGTTTGTAGGAAGACACAGATCCTGGGGTTTAATTCCATTTCTGAAGGGAATCAGACCAGAATTCTCATCCCTGAAAAACACTCTGTTTTAAGGCATGAATCATCCTCTTCTTTCCAGGGTCTCCAATACAGTAAGAACCTTGAGCATTCCCAGAAAAAAAGAACTGTGTTTCCTACTCATGCGGACCATATGTAGTTCAACTGTGCTTATGAAACTGATACAAACAACATCTCCTCTTACTAAAATGCTCTTTAGTTAATAGTGAGAATCATCTTGGGTTCGTGAACTGCTAAAAATCATTTGAGCCAAAATGTCACTTGGTTTATCAGAAATGAACTCTTGCCTGTAGGAAGACACAGATCCTGGGATTAAATGCCGTTTCTGAAGCCAAATTCAGACCAGAGTTCTCATCCCGGAAAAAAAACTCTGTTTAAAGGCAAGAATCATCCTATTCTATCCAGCTTGCAATATGCAAGCTCTTCTTTCCAGCATCTCCAATACAGTAAGAACCATGAGCATGCCTAGGAAAAAAGATCTGTGTTTCCAACTCATAAGGACCATATGTAGTTCAACTCTGCTTATGAAACTGATACAGTCCACAGGTCTTATTACATAAATGCTCTTTAGTTAATAGTGATAATCGCCTTGTGTTCTAGAACTGTGCAAAATCATTTGAGCCAAAAATTCACTTGGTTTACCAGAAATGAACTCTTGCTTGTAGGAAGACACGGATCATGGAGTTTAACTCCGTTTCTGAGGGGCAATTCAGACCAGAATTCTCATTCCTGAAAAACACTCTGTTTTAACGAAGAAGCAAGCTCTTCTTTCCATAATCTCCAATACATTAAGAACCATGTAAATGCCCAGAAAAAAAGAACTGGGTTTCCTCTTCATACGGACCATATGAAGTTCAACTCTGCTTATGAAAGTGATACAAACCACACCTCCTCTTACATAAATGCTCTTTAGTTAATAGTGAGTATAGCGTTGGGTTCGTGAATTGCGAAAAAGCATTTGAGCCCAAAATTCACTGGTTTTACCAGAAATGAACTCTTGCTTGTAGGAAGACACAGATCCTAGGGTTTAACTCCGTTTCTGATGGGAAATTAAGACCAGAATTCTCATCCCTGAAAAACAATCTGTTTTAAGGCAAGAATCATCCTATTCTATCCAGAGTCTCCAATACAGTAAGAACCATGAGCATTCCCAGAAAAAAAGAACAGTATTTCCTACTCATGCAGACCTTATGTAGTTCAATTCTGCTTATGATACTGATTCAAAACACAGCTCCTCTTAAATAAATCCTCTTTAGTTAATAGTGAGAATAGCGTTGGCTTCGTGAACAGCGAAAAATCATTTGAGCCCAAAATTCACTGGGTTTACCAGGATTGAACTCTTGCTTGTAGGAAGACACAGATCCTGGGGTTTAACTCCGTTTCAAAGGCAAATTCAGACCAGAGTTCTCATCCCTGAAACACACTCTGTTTTAACGAAGAAGCAAGATCTTCTTTCCAGAGTCTAAAATAAAGCAAGAACCATGAGCATGCCCTGAAAAAAGGAACTGTGTTTCCTACACATGCGGACATGAAGTAGTTCAACTGTGCTTATGAAACTGATACAAACAACATCTCCTCTTACTAAAATGCTCTTTAGTTAATAGTAAGAATCATGTTGTGTTCGTGAACTGCTAAAAATCATTTGAGCCAAAAATTCACTTGGTTTACCAGAAATGAACTCTTGCTTGTAGGAAGACACAGATCCTGGGGTTTAACGCCATTTCTGAAGTCAAGTTCAGACCAGAGTTCTCATCCCTGAAAAAAACTCTGTTTTAAGGCAAGAATCCTCCTATTCTATCCAGCTTGCAAGATGCAAGCTCTTCTTTCCAGGATCTCGAATACAGTAAGAACCATGAGCATGCCTAGAAAAAATGATCTGTGTTTCCAACTCATAAGGACCATATGTAGTTCAACTCTGCTTATGAAACTGATACAGGCCACAGGTCTTCTTACAAAAATGCTCTTTATTTAATAGTGATAATCGTGTGGTGTCCTAGAACTGTTTAAAATCATTTGAGCCAAAAATTCACTTGGTTTACCATAAATGAACTCTTGCTTGTAGGAAGACTCAGATCATGGGGTTTAACTCCGTTTCTGAAGGGAAATGCAGACCAGAGTTCTCATCACTGAAACACACTCTGTTTTAACGATGAAGCAAGCTCTTCTTTCCATAGTCTAAAATACAGCAAGAACCATGAGCATGCACTGAAAAAAAGAACTGTGTTTCTTACTCATACAGACCATATGTAGTTCAGTTCTGCTTATGAAACTGATTCAAACCACAGTTCCTCTTACATAAATCCTCTTTAGTAAATAGTGAGAATCGCTTTGGGTTCGTGAACTACGAAAAATCATTTGAGCCCAAAATTCACTGTGTTTACCTGAAATGAACACTTGCTTGTAGGAAGACACAGATCCTGGTCTTTAACTCCGATTATGAAGGCAAATTCAGACCAGAATTCTCAACCCTCAAAAACACTGTTTTAAGGCAAGAATCATCCTCTTCTTTCAAGCGTCTCCAAAAGAGTAAGAAGCATGAGCATGCCCAGAAAAAAAGAACTGTGTTTCCTACTCATACGGAAAAATTGTAGTTCAACTCTGCTTATGAAATGTTACAGACCACAGCTCCTCTTACATAAATGCTCTTTAGTTAATAGTGATAATCGCGTTGGGTTCTAGAACTGTGTAAAATCATTTGAGCCCAAAATTCACTGGGTTTACCAGAAATGAACTCTTGCTTGTGGGAAGACACAGATCATGGTGTTTAACTACGTTTCTTCAGGGAAATTCAACCCAGTGTTCGCATCCATGAAACACACTCTCTTTTCATGCAAGAAACAAGCTCTTCTTTACAGCGGCTCCAATACATCAAGAACCATGAGCATGCCCAGTAAAAAAGAACTGTGTTTCCTACTCAAACGGACCATATGTAGTTCAACTCTGCTTATGAAACTGATACAAAACACAGCTCCGCTTGCATAAATGCTCTTTAGTTAATATTGAGAATCATGTTGGGTTCGTGAACTGTGAAAAAACATTTGAGCCCCAAATTCACTGGGTTTACCAGAAATGAACTCCTGCTTGTAGGTAGACACTGATCCTTGGGTTTAACTCTGTTTCTGAAGGCAAATTCAGACCAGAGTTCTCATCCTTGAAAAACACTCTGTTTTAAGACAAGAATCATCCTCTTCTTTCCAGTGTCTCCAATACAGTAAGAAACATCTGCATGCCCAGAAAAAAAGAAATGTGTTTCCTACTAATACAGACGATATGTAGTTCAACTTTGCTTATCAAACTGATACAAACCACAGCTTCTCTTACATAAATCCTCTTTAGTTAATAGTGAGAATAGCATTGGGTTCGTGAACTGCGAAAAATCATTTCAGCCCAAAATTCACCGGGTTTACCAGAAATGAACTCTTGCTTGTAGGAAGACACAGATACTGGGGTTTACCTCCGTTTCTAAAGGGAAATTCAGACCAGAGTTCTCATCCATGAAACACACTCTGTTTTTACAAAGAAGCAAGCTCTTCTTTCCAGAGTCTAAAATACACTAAGAACCATGAGCATGGCCTGAAAAAAAGAACTGTGTTTCCTATTCATACGGACCATATGTAGTCCAACTATGCTTATGAAACTGATTCAAACCACATTTCCTCTTACATAAATCCTCTTTAGTTAATAGTGAGAATCGCGTTGGGTTCGTGAACTACAAAAAATCATTTGAGCCCAAAATTCACTGGGTTTACCTGAAGTGAACTCTAGCTTGTAGGAAAACACAGATCCTGGTCTTTAACTCCGATTATGAAGGCAAATTCAGAACAGAATTCTCATTCCTCATAAACACTGTTTTAAGGCAAGAATCATCCTCTTCTTTCAAGCGTCTCCAAAAGAGTAAGAAGCATGAGCATGCCCAGAAAAAAAGAACTGTGTTTCCTACTCATACGGAACAATTGTAGTTCAACTCTGCTTATGAAATGTTACAGACCACAGCTCCTCTTACATAAATGCTCTTTAGTTAATAGTGATAATCGTGTTGGGTTCTAGAACTGTGTAAAATCATTTGAGCCCAAAATTCACTGGGTTTACCAGAAATGAACTCTTGCTTGTGGGAAGACACAGATCCTGGCGTTTAACTTCGTTTCTTCAGGGAAATTGAAGCCAGTGTTCTCAACCATGAAACACACTCTCTTTTCATGCAAGAAACAAGCTCTTCTTTACAGCGGCTCCAATATATCAAGAACCATGAGCATGCCCATCAAAAAAGAACTGTGTTTCCTACTCATACGGACGATATGTAGTTCAACTCTGCTTATGAAACTGATACAAACCACAGCTCCTCTTACATAAATGCTCTTTAGTTAATAGTAGAATAGCGTTGGGTTCCTGACTGTGAAAAATCATTTGAGCCCAAAATTCACTGGTTTTACCAGAAATGAACTCTTCCTTGTAGGAAGACACAGATCCTGGGGTTTAACTCCATTTCTGAAGAGAAATTCAGACCAGAGTTCTCATACCTGAAATAAACTCTGTTTTAACGAAGAAGCAAGCTCTTCTTTCCAGAGTCTAACTTACAGCAAGAACCATGAGCATGCCCAGAAAATAGAACTGTGTTTCCTACTCATACAGACCATATGTAGTTCAACTCTGCTTATGAAACTGATACAAATCACAGTTCCTTTGACATAAATGCTCTTTAGTTAATTGTGAGAATCGGTCTGGTTTGGTGAACTTCGAAAAATCATTTGAGCCGAAAATTCACTTTGTTTAACAGAAATGAAATATTGCTTGTAGGAAGACACATATCTTGGAGTTTAACTCCGTTTCTGAAGGGAAATTCATACCAGAGTTCTCATACCTGAAACACCCTCTGCTTCAATGCAAGAAGCAAGCTCTTCTTTCCAGAGTCTAAAATACAGCAAGAACATTGAGCATGCCCTGAAAAAAAGAAATGTGTTTCCTAATCATACGGACCATAGGTAGTTCAACTCTGCTTATGTAACGCATGCAAACCACAGCTCATCTTTCATAAATGCTCTTTAGTTAATATTGAGAAACGCGTTGGGTTCGTGAACTGTGAAAAATCTTTTGAGCCCAAAATTCACTGGGTTATCCAGAAATGAACTCTTGCTTGTAGGAAGACACAGATCCTGGGGTTTAACTCCATTTCTGAATGTAAATTCAGACCAGAGTTCTCATCCCTGAAACACACTCTGTTTTAAGACAAGAAGCATCCTCTTCTTTCCAGCGTATCCAATACAGCAAGAACCATGAGCATGCCCAGAAAAATGAACTGTGTTTCCTACTCATACTGACCATATGTAGTTCAACTCTGCTTATGAAACTGATACAAACCACACTTACTCTTACATAAATGCTCTTTAATTAATAGTGATAATCGTGTTGGGTTCTAGAATTGTGTAAAGTCATTTGAGCCGAAAATTCACTTGGTTTACCAGAAATGAACTCCTGCTTGTAGGAAGACACAGATCATGGGATTTAACTCCGTTTGTGAAGGGAAATTCAGACCAGAGTTCTCATCCATGAAACACACCCTGTTTTAATGCAAGAAGCAAGCTCTTCTTTCCAGTGTCTCCAAAACAGCAAGAACCATGAGCATTCCCTGAAAAAAAGAACAGTGTTTCCTACTCATACGGACAATATGTAGTTCAACTCTGCTTATGAAACTGATACAAACCACAGCTCCGCTAACATGAATGCTCTTTAGTTAATAGTGAGAATTGCGTTGGGTTCGTGAACTGCGAAAAATCATTTAGGCCGAAAATTCACTTTGTTTACCAGAAAGGAAATCTTGCTTGTAGGAAGACAAATATCTTGGGGTTTAACTCCGTTTCTGAAGGGAAATTCAGACCAGAGTTCTCATCCCTGAAACACCCTCTGCTTCAATGCATAAGCAAGCTCTTCTTTCAAGAGTCTAAAATACAGCAAGAACATTGAGCAAGCCCTGAAAAAAAGAAATGTGTTTCCTACTCATACGGACCATAGGTAATTCAACTCTGCTTATGAAACTCATACAAACCACAGATCATCTTTCATAAATGTTCTTTAGTTAATAATGAGAATCGCGTTGGTTTTGTGAACTGTGAAAAATCATTTGAGCCCAAAATTGACTGGGGTAAGCAGAAATGAACACTTGCTTGTAGGAAGACACAGATCCTGGGGTTTAACTCCGTTTCTGAAGGGAAATTCAGACCAGAGTTCTCATCCCTGAAACACACTCTGTTTTAAGACAAGAAGCATCCTCTTATTTCCAGCGTCACCAACACAGCAAGAACCATGATTATGCCAAGAAAAAAAGAACTGTGTTTCCTACTCATACGGACCATATGTAGTTCAACTCTGCTGATGAAACTGATACACACCATAGCTCCTCTTACATAAATCCGCTTTAGTTAATAGTGAGAATCGCCTTGGGTTCGTGAACTGCGAAAAATCATTTGAGCCGAAAATTTACTTGGTTTACCAGAAATGAACTCTTGCTTGTAGGAAGACGAGGATCATTGAGTTTAACGCCGTTTCTGAAGGGAAATGCAGGCCACTGTTCTCCTCCATGAAATACACTCTGTTTTAATGCAAGAAGTAAGTTCTTCTTTCCAGAGTCTCCAATAAAACAAGAACCATGAGCATGCCCAGAAAAAAAGAACTGTGTTTCCTACACATTAGGACCATATGTAGTTCAACTCTGCTTATGAAACTGATATAAACCACAGCTCCGCTAACATAAATGCTCTTTAGTTAATAGTGAGAATCTCGTTGGGTTCGTGAACTGCGAAAAATCATTTGTTCCTCAAAATTCACTGGGGTAACCAGAAATGAACTCTTGCTTGTAGGAAGACACAGATGATGGGGTTTAACTCTGTTTCTGAAGGGAAATTCAGACCAGAGTTCTCATCCCTGAAACACACTCTGTTTTAGGACAAGAAGCATCCTCTTCTTTCCAGCGTATCCATTACAGCAAGAACCATGAGCATGCCCACAAAAAAAGAACTGTGTTTCCTACTCATATGGACAATATGTAGTTCAAATCTGCTTATGAAACTGATACAGACCACAGCTCCTATTACATAAATGCTCTTTAGTTAATAGTGATAATCGTGTTGTGTTCTAGAACTGTGGAAAATCTTTTCAGCCGAAAATTCACTTGGTTTACCAGAAATGAACTCTTGCTTGTAGGAAGACACAGATCATTGAGTTTAACTCCGTTTCTGATGGAAATGCAGACCAGTGTTCTCATCCATGAAATACACTCTGTTTTAATGCCAGAAATATGGTCTTTTTTCCAAAGTCTCCAATAAAACAAGAACCATGAGCATGCCCAGAAAAAAAGAACTGTGTTTCCTACTCATACGGGCCATATGTAGTTCAACTCTGCTTATGAAACTGATACAAACCACAGTTCCTCTTACATAAATGCTCTTTAGTTAATAGTGAGAATCGGTTTGGGTTGGTGAACTGCGAAAAATCATTTGAACTGAAAATTCACTTTGTTTACCAGAAATGTAATCTTGCTTGTAGGAAGACACATATCTGGGGGTTTAACTCCGTTTCTGAAGGGAAATTCAGACCAGAGTTCTCATCCCTGAAACACCCTCTGCTTCAATGCAAGAAGCAAGCTCTTCTTTCCAGAGTCTAAAATACAGCAAGAACATTGAGCATGCCCTGAAAAAAAGAAGTGTGTTTCCTACTCATACGGACCATAGGTAGTTCAACTCTGCTTATGAAACTCATACAAACCACAGCTCATCTTTCATAAATCTTCTTTAGTTAATAGTGAGAATCACGTTGGGTTCGTGAACTGCGAAAAATCATTTGAGCCCAAAATTCACTGGGGTAACCAGAAATGAACTCTTGCTTGTAGGAAGACACAGATCCTGGGGTTTAACTCCGTTTCTGAAGGGAAATTCAGACCAGAGTTCTCATCCCTGAAACACACTCTGTTTTAATGCAAGAAGTAAGGTGTTCTTTCCATAGTCTCCAATACAACAAGAACCATGAGCATGCCCAGAAAAAATGAACTGTGTTTCCTACTCATACAGACCATATGTAGTTCAACTCTGCTTATGAAACTGATACAAACCACAGCTCCTCTTACATAAATCCTCTTTAGTTAATTGTGAGAATCGCGTTGGGTTCATGTACTGCGAAAAATCATTTGAGCCAAAAATTCACTTGGTTTACCAGAAATGAACTCTTGCTTGTAGGAAGACACAGATCATGGGGTTTAACTCTGTTTCTGAAGAGAAATTCAGACCAGAGTTCTCATACCTGAAACACACTCTGTTTTAGGACCACAAGGATCCTCTTCTTTCCAGCGTATCCAATACAGCAAGAACCATGAGCATGCCCAGAAAAAAAGAACTGTGTTTCCTACTCATATAGACCATATGTAGTTCAACTCTGCTTATGAAACTGATACAGACCACAGCTCCTATTACATAAATGCTCTTTAGTTAATTGTGATAATCGCGTCGTGTTCTAGAACTGTGGAAAATTTTTTGAGCCGAAAATTCACTTGGTATACCGGAAATGAACTCTTGCTTGCAGGAAGACACAGATCATTGAGTTTAACTACGTTTCTGAAGGATATTCAGACCAGTGTTCTCATCCACGAAATACACTCTGTTTTAATGCAAGAAGTAAGGTCTTCTTTCCAGAGTCTCCAATACAACAAGAACCATGAGCATGCCCAGAAAAAAAGAACTGTGTTTCCTACTCATACGGACCATATGTAGTTCAACTCTGCTTATGAAACTGATACAGACCACAGCTCCTCTTACATAAATGCTCTTTAGTTAATAGTGATAATCGCGTTGTGTTCTAGAACTGTGGAAAACCTTTTGAGCCGAAAATTCACTTGGTTTACCAGAAATGAACTCCTGCTGGTAGGAAGACACAGATCATGGGATTTAACTCCGTTTGTGAAGGGAAATTCAGACCAGAGTTCTCATCAATGAAACACACCCTGTTTTAATGCAAGAAGCAAGCTCTTCTTTCCAGCGTCTCCAATACAGCAAGAACCATCAGCATTCCCTGAAAAAAAGAACAGTGTTTCCTACTCATACAGACCATATGTAGTTCAACTCTGCTTATGAAACTGATATAAACCACAGCCCCGCTAACATAAATGCTCTTTAGTTAATAGTGAGAATCGCGTTGGGTTCGTGAACTGCGAAAAATCATTTGTTCCTCAAAATTCACTGGGGTAACCAGAAATGAACTCTTGCTTGTAGGAAGACACAGATCCTGGGGTTTAACTCCGTTTCTGAAGGGAAATTCAGACCAGAGTTCTCATCCCTGAAACACACTCTGTTTAAAGACAAGAAGCATCCTCTTCTTTCCAGCGTATCCAATACAGCAAGAACCATGATTATGCCCAGAAAAATAGAACTGTGTTTCCTACTCATAAGGACCATATGTAGTTCAATTCTGCTTATGAAACTGATACAGACCACAGCTCCTCTTACATAAATGCTCTTTAGTTAATAGTGATAATCCCGTTGTGTTCTAGAACTGTGCAAAATCTTTTGCCTAAAATTCACTTGGTTTACCGGAAATGAACTTTTGCTTGTAGGAAGACACAGATCATTGAGTTTAACTCCGTTTCTGATGGATATTCAGACCAGAGTTCTCATCAATGAAACACACCCTGTTTTAATGCAAGAAGCAAGCTCTTCTTTCCAGTGTCTCCAATACAGCAAGAACCATCAGCATTCCCTGAAAAAAAGAACAGTGTTTTCTACTCATACAGACCTTATGTAGTTCAACTCTGCTTATGAAACTGATATAAAAAACAGCTCCGCTAACATAAATGCTCTTTAGTTAATAGTGAGAATCGCGTTGGGTTCGTGAACTGCGAAAAATCATTTGTGCCCAAAATTCACTGGGGTAACCAGAAACGAACTCTTGCTTGTAGGAAGACACAGATCCTGGGGTTTAACTCCGTTTCTGAAGGGAAATTCAGACCAGAGTTCTCATCCCTAAAACACACTCTGTTTTAAGACAAGAAGCATCCACTTATTTCCAGCGTCACCAATACAGCAAGAACCATGATTATGCCCAGAAAAAAAGAACTGTGTTTCCTACTCATACGGACCATATGTAGTTCAACTCTGCTTATGAAATTGATACAAACCACAGCTCCTCTTACATAAATCCTCTTTAGTTAATAGTGAGAATCGCGTTGGGTTCGTGTACTGCGAAAAATCATTTCAGCCGAAAATTCACTTGGTTTACCATAAATGAACTCATGCTTGTAGGAATACGAGGATCATTGAGTTTAACTCCGTTTATGAAGGGAAATGCAGACCAGTGTCCTCATCCATGAAATACACTCTGTTTTAATGCAAGAAGTAAGGTCTTCTTTCCAGAGTCTCCAATACAACAAGAACCATGAGCATGCCCAGAAAAAAAGAACTGTGTTTCCTACTCATACGGACCATATGTAGTTCAACTCTGCTTATGAAACTGATACAAACCACAGCTCCTCTTACATAAATCCTCTTTAGTTAATAGTGAGAATCGCGTTGGGTTCTAGAACTGTGGAAAATCTTTTGAGCCGAAAATTCACTTGGTATACCGGAAATGAACTCTTGCTTGTAGGAAGACACATATCTTGGGGTTTAACTCCGTTTCTGAAGGGAAATTCAGACCAGAGTTCTCATCCCTGAAACACCCTCTGCTTCAATGCATAAGCAAGCTCTTCTTTCGAGGGTCTAAAATACAGCAAGAACATTGAGCAAGCCCTGAAAAAAAGAAATGTGTTTCCTACTCATACGGACCATAGGTAGTTCAACTCTGCTTATGAAACTCATACAAACCACAGATCATCTTTCATAAATGTTCTTTAGTTAATAATGAGAATCGCGTTGGTTTTGTGAACTGTGAAAAATCATTTGAGCCCAAAATTGACTGGGGTAACCAGAAATGAACTCTTGCTTGTAGGAAGACACAGATCCTGGGGTTTAACTCCGTTTCTGAAGGGAAATTCAGACCAGAGTTCTCATCCCTGAAACACACTCTGTTTTAAGACAAGAAGCATCCTCTTATTTCCAGCGTCACCAATACAGCAAGAACCATGATTATGCCAAGAAAAAAAGAACTGTGTTTCCTACTCATACGGACCATATGTAGTTCAACTCTGCTGATGAAACTGATACACACCATAGCTCCTCTTACATAAATCCGCTTTAGTTAATAGTGAGAATCGCCTTGGGTTCGTGAACTGCGAAAAATCATTTGAGCCAAAAATTTACTTGGTTTACCAGAAATGAACTCTTGCTTGTAGGAAGACCAGGATCATTGAGTTTAACGCCGTTTCTGAAGGGAAATGCAGGCCACTGTTCTCATCCATGAAATACACTCTGTTTTAATGCAAGAAGCAAGCTCTTCTTTCCAGCGTCTCCAATACAGCAAGAACCATCAGCATTCCCTGAAAAAAAGAACAGTGTTTCCTACTCATACAGACCATATGTAGTTCAACTCTGCTTATGAAACTGATATAAACCACAGCTCCGCTAACATAAATGCTCTTTAGTTAATAGTGAGAATCTCGTTGGGTTCGTGAACTGCGAAAAATCATTTGTTCCTCAAAATTCACTGGGGTAACCAGAAATGAACTCTTGCTTGTAGGAAGACACAGATGATGGGGTTTAACTCTGTTTCTGAAGGGAAATTCAGACCAGAGTTCTCATCCCTGAAACACACTCTGTTTTAGGACAAGAAGCATCCTCTTCTTTCCAGCGTATCCATTACAGCAAGAACCATGAGCATGCCCACAAAAAAAGAACTGTGTTTCCTACTCATATGGACAATATGTAGTTCAAATTTGCTTATGAAACTGATACAGACCACAGCTCCTATTACATAAATGCTCTTTAGTTAATAGTGATAATCGTGTTGTGTTCTAGAACTGTGGAAAATCTTTTCAGCCGAAAATTCACTTGGTTTACCAGAAATGAACTCTTGCTTGTAGGAAGACACAGATCATTGAGTTTAACTCCGTTTCTGATGGAAATGCAGACCAGTGTTCTCATCCATGAAATACACTCTGTTTTAATGCCAGAAATATGGTCTTTTTTCCAAAGTCTCCAATAAAACAAGAACCATGAGCATGCCCAGAAAAAAAGAACTGTGTTTCCTACTCATACGGGCCATATGTAGTTCAACTCTGCTTATGAAACTGATACAGACCACAGCTCCTCTTACATAAATGCTCTTTAGTTAATAGTGATAATCGCGTTGTGTTCTAGAACTGTGGAAAACCTTTTGAGCCGAAAATTCACTTGGTTTACCAGAAATGAACTCCTGCTGGTAGGAAGACACAGATCATGGGATTTAACTCCGTTTGTGAAGGGAAATTCAGACCAGAGTTCTCATCAATGAAACACACCCTGTTTTAATGCAAGAAGCAAGCTCTTCTTTCCAGCGTCTCCAATACAGCAAGAACCATCAGCATTCCCTGAAAAAAAGAACAGTGTTTCCTACTCATACAGACCATATGTAGTTCAACTCTGCTTATGAAACTGATATAAACCACAGCCCCGCTAACATAAATGCTCTTTAGTTAATAGTGAGAATCGCGTTGGGTTCGTGAACTGCGAAAAATCATTTGTTCCTCAAAATTCACTGGGGTAACCAGAAATGAACTCTTGCTTGTAGGAAGACACAGATCCTGGGGTTTAACTCCGTTTCTGAAGGGAAATTCAGACCAGAGTTCTCATCCCTGAAACACACTCTGTTTAAAGACAAGAAGCATCCTCTTCTTTCCAGCGTATCCAATACAGCAAGAACCATGATTATGCCCAGAAAAATAGAACTGTGTTTCCTACTCATAAGGACCATATGTAGTTCAATTCTGCTTATGAAACTGATACAGACCACAGCTCCTCTTACATAAATGCTCTTTAGTTAATAGTGATAATCCCGTTGTGTTCTAGAACTGTGCAAAATCTTTTGCCTAAAATTCACTTGGTTTACCGGAAATGAACTTTTGCTTGTAGGAAGACACAGATCATTGAGTTTAACTCCGTTTCTGATGGATATTCAGACCAGAGTTCTCATCAATGAAACACACCCTGTTTTAATGCAAGAAGCAAGCTCTTCTTTCCAGCGTCTCCAATACAGCAAGAACCATCAGCATTCCCTGAAAAAAAGAACAGTGTTTTCTACTCATACAGACCTTATGTAGTTCAACTCTGCTTATGAAACTGATATAAAAAACAGCTCCGCTAACATAAATGCTCTTTAGTTAATAGTGAGAATCGCGTTGGGTTCGTGAACTGCGAAAAATCATTTGTGCCCAAAATTCACTGGGGTAACCAGAAACGAACTCTTGCTTGTAGGAAGACACAGATCCTGGGGTTTAACTCCGTTTCTGAAGGGAAATTCAGACCAGAGTTCTCATCCCTAAAACACACTCTGTTTTAAGACAAGAAGCATCCACTTATTTCCAGCGTCACCAATACAGCAAGAACCATGATTATGCCCAGAAAAAAAGAACTGTGTTTCCTACTCATACGGACCATATGTAGTTCAACTCTGCTTATGAAATTGATACAAACCACAGCTCCTCTTACATAAATCCTCTTTAGTTAATAGTGAGAATCGCGTTGGGTTCGTGTACTGCGAAAAATCATTTCAGCCGAAAATTCACTTGGTTTACCATAAATGAACTCATGCTTGTAGGAATACGAGGATCATTGAGTTTAACTCCGTTTATGAAGGGAAATGCAGACCAGTGTCCTCATCCATGAAATACACTCTGTTTTAATGCAAGAAGTAAGGTCTTCTTTCCAGAGTCTCCAATACAACAAGAACCATGAGCATGCCCAGAAAAAAAGAACTGTGTTTCCTACTCATACGGACCAAATGTAGTTCAACTCTGCTTATGAAACTGATACAAACCACAGCTCCTCTTACATAAATCCTCTTTAGTTAATAGTGAGAATCGCGTTGGGTTCTAGAACTGTGGAAAATCTTTTGAGCCGAAAATTCACTTGGTATACCGGAAATGAACTCTTGCTTGTAGGAAGACACATATCTTGGGGTTTAACTCCGTTTCTGAAGGGAAATTCAGACCAGAGTTCTCATCCCTGAAACACCGTCTGCTTCAATGCATAAGCAAGCTCTTCTTTTGAGGGTCTAAAATACAGCAAGAACATTGAGCAAGCCCTGAAAAAAAGAAATGTGTTTCCTACTCATACGGACCATAGGTAGTTCAACTCTGCTTATGAAACTCATACAAACCACAGATCATCTTTCATAAATGTTCTTTAGTTAATAATGAGAATCGCGTTGGTTTTGTGAACTGTGAAAAATCATTTGAGCCCAAAATTGACTGGGGTAACCAGAAATGAACTCTTGCTTGTAGGAAGACACAGATCCTGGGGTTTAACTCCGTTTCTGAAGGGAAATTCAGACCAGAGTTCTCATCCCTGAAACACACTCTGTTTTAAGACAAGAAGCATCCTCTTATTTCCAGCGTCACCAATACAGCAAGAACCATGATTATGCCAAGAAAAAAAGAACTGTGTTTCCTACTCATACGGACCATATGTAGTTCAACTCTGCTGATGAAACTGATACACACCATAGCTCCTCTTACATAAATCCGCTTTAGTTAATAGTGAGAATCGCCTTGGGTTCGTGAACTGCGAAAAATCATTTGAGCCAAAAATTTACTTGGTTTACCAGAAATGAACTCTTGCTTGTAGGAAGACCAGGATCATTGAGTTTAACGCCGTTTCTGAAGGGAAATGCAGGCCACTGTTCTCATCCATGAAATACACTCTGTTTTAATGCAAGAAGCAAGCTCTTCTTTCCAGCGTCTCCAATACAGCAAGAACCATCAGCATTCCCTGAAAAAAAGAACAGTGTTTCCTACTCATACAGACCATATGTAGTTCAACTCTGCTTATGAAACTGATATAAACCACAGCTCCGCTAACATAAATGCTCTTTAGTTAATAGTGAGAATCTCGTTGGGTTCGTGAACTGCGAAAAATCATTTGTTCCTCAAAATTCACTGGGGTAACCAGAAATGAACTCTTGCTTGTAGGAAGACACAGATGATGGGGTTTAACTCTGTTTCTGAAGGGAAATTCAGACCAGAGTTCTCATCCCTGAAACACACTCTGTTTTAGGACAAGAAGCATCCTCTTCTTTCCAGCGTATCCATTACAGCAAGAACCATGAGCATGCCCACAAAAAAAGAACTGTGTTTCCTACTCATATGGACAATATGTAGTTCAAATCTGCTTATGAAACTGATACAGACCACAGCTCCTATTACATAAATGCTCTTTAGTTAATAGTGATAATCGTGTTGTGTTCTAGAACTGTGGAAAATCTTTTCAGCCGAAAATTCACTTGGTTTACCAGAAATGAACTCTTGCTTGTAGGAAGACACAGATCATTGAGTTTAACTCCGTTTCTGATGGAAATGCAGACCAGTGTTCTCATCCATGAAATACACTCTGTTTTAATGCCAGAAATATGGTCTTTTTTCCAAAGTCTCCAATAAAACAAGAACCATGAGCATGCCCAGAAAAAAAGAACTGTGTTTCCTACTCATACGGGCCATATGTAGTTCAACTCTGCTTATGAAACTGATACAAACCACAGTTCCTCTTACATAAATGCTCTTTAGTTAATAGTGAGAATCGGTTTGGGTTGGTGAACTGCGAAAAATCATTTGAACTGAAAATTCACTTTGTTTACCAGAAATGTAATCTTGCTTGTAGGAAGACACATATCTGGGGGTTTAACTCCGTTTCTGAAGGGAAATTCAGACCAGAGTTCTCATCCCTGAAACACCCTCTGCTTCAATGCAAGAAGCAAGCTCTTCTTTCCAGAGTCTAAAATACAGCAAGAACATTGAGCATGCCCTGAAAAAAAGAAGTGTGTTTCCTACTCATACGGACCATAGGTAGTTCAACTCTGCTTATGAAACTCATACAAACCACAGCTCATCTTTCATAAATCTTCTTTAGTTAATAGTGAGAATCACGTTGGGTTCGTGAACTGCGAAAAATCATTTGAGCCCAAAATTCACTGGGGTAACCAGAAATGAACTCTTGCTTGTAGGAAGACACAGATCCTGGGGTTTAACTCCGTTTCTGAAGGGAAATTCAGACCAGAGTTCTCATCCCTGAAACACACTCTGTTTTAATGCAAGAAGTAAGGTGTTCTTTCCATAGTCTCCAATACAACAAGAACCATGAGCATGCCCAGAAAAAATGAACTGTGTTTCCTACTCATACAGACCATATGTAGTTCAACTCTGCTTATGAAACTGATACAAACCACAGCTCCTCTTACATAAATCCTCTTTAGTTAATTGTGAGAATCGCGTTGGGTTCATGTACTGCGAAAAATCATTTGAGCCAAAAATTCACTTGGTTTACCAGAAATGAACTCTTGCTTGTAGGAAGACACAGATCATGGGGTTTAACTCTGTTTCTGAAGAGAAATTCAGACCAGAGTTCTCATACCTGAAACACACTCTGTTTTAGGACCACAAGGATCCTCTTCTTTCCAGCGTATCCAATACAGCAAGAACCATGAGCATGCCCAGAAAAAAAGAACTGTGTTTCCTACTCATATAGACCATATGTAGTTCAACTCTGCTTATGAAACTGATACAGACCACAGCTCCTATTACATAAATGCTCTTTAGTTAATTGTGATAATCGCGTCGTGTTCTAGAACTGTGGAAAATTTTTTGAGCCGAAAATTCACTTGGTATACCGGAAATGAACTCTTGCTTGCAGGAAGACACAGATCATTGAGTTTAACTACGTTTCTGAAGGATATTCAGACCAGTGTTCTCATCCACGAAATACACTCTGTTTTAATGCAAGAAGTAAGGTCTTCTTTCCAGAGTCTCCAATACAACAAGAACCATGAGCATGCCCAGAAAAAAAGAACTGTGTTTCCTACTCATACGGACCATATGTAGTTCAACTCTGCTTATGAAACTGATACAGACCACAGCTCCTCTTACATAAATGCTCTTTAGTTAATAGTGATAATCGCGTTGTGTTCTAGAACTGTGGAAAACCTTTTGAGCCGAAAATTCACTTGGTTTACCAGAAATGAACTCCTGCTGGTAGGAAGACACAGATCATGGGATTTAACTCCGTTTGTGAAGGGAAATTCAGACCAGAGTTCTCATCAATGAAACACACCCTGTTTTAATGCAAGAAGCAAGCTCTTCTTTCCAGCGTCTCCAATACAGCAAGAACCATCAGCATTCCCTGAAAAAAAGAACAGTGTTTCCTACTCATACAGACCATATGTAGTTCAACTCTGCTTATGAAACTGATATAAACCACAGCCCCGCTAACATAAATGCTCTTTAGTTAATAGTGAGAATCGCGTTGGGTTCGTGAACTGCGAAAAATCATTTGTTCCTCAAAATTCACTGGGGTAACCAGAAATGAACTCTTGCTTGTAGGAAGACACAGATCCTGGGGTTTAACTCCGTTTCTGAAGGGAAATTCAGACCAGAGTTCTCATCCCTGAAACACACTCTGTTTAAAGACAAGAAGCATCCTCTTCTTTCCAGCGTATCCAATACAGCAAGAACCATGATTATGCCCAGAAAAATAGAACTGTGTTTCCTACTCATAAGGACCATATGTAGTTCAATTCTGCTTATGAAACTGATACAGACCACAGCTCCTCTTACATAAATGCTCTTTAGTTAATAGTGATAATCCCGTTGTGTTCTAGAACTGTGCAAAATCTTTTGCCTAAAATTCACTTGGTTTACCGGAAATGAACTTTTGCTTGTAGGAAGACACAGATCATTGAGTTTAACTCCGTTTCTGATGGATATTCAGACCAGAGTTCTCATCAATGAAACACACCCTGTTTTAATGCAAGAAGCAAGCTCTTCTTTCCAGCGTCTCCAATACAGCAAGAACCATCAGCATTCCCTGAAAAAAAGAACAGTGTTTTCTACTCATACAGACCTTATGTAGTTCAACTCTGCTTATGAAACTGATATAAAAAACAGCTCCGCTAACATAAATGCTCTTTAGTTAATAGTGAGAATCGCGTTGGGTTCGTGAACTGCGAAAAATCATTTGTGCCCAAAATTCACTGGGGTAACCAGAAACGAACTCTTGCTTGTAGGAAGACACAGATCCTGGGGTTTAACTCCGTTTCTGAAGGGAAATTCAGACCAGAGTTCTCATCCCTAAAACACACTCTGTTTTAAGACAAGAAGCATCCACTTATTTCCAGCGTCACCAATACAGCAAGAACCATGATTATGCCCAGAAAAAAAGAACTGTGTTTCCTACTCATACGGACCATATGTAGTTCAACTCTGCTTATGAAATTGATACAAACCACAGCTCCTCTTACATAAATCCTCTTTAGTTAATAGTGAGAATCGCGTTGGGTTCGTGTACTGCGAAAAATCATTTCAGCCGAAAATTCACTTGGTTTACCATAAATGAACTCATGCTTGTAGGAATACGAGGATCATTGAGTTTAACTCCGTTTATGAAGGGAAATGCAGACCAGTGTCCTCATCCATGAAATACACTCTGTTTTAATGCAAGAAGTAAGGTCTTCTTTCCAGAGTCTCCAATACAACAAGAACCATGAGCATGCCCAGAAAAAAAGAACTGTGTTTCCTACTCATACGGACCATATGTAGTTCAACTCTGCTTATGAAACTGATACAAACCACAGCTCCTCTTACATAAATCCTCTTTAGTTAATAGTGAGAATCGCGTTGGGTTCTAGAACTGTGGAAAATCTTTTGAGCCGAAAATTCACTTGGTATACCGGAAATGAACTCTTGCTTGTAGGAAGACACATATCTTGGGGTTTAACTCCGTTTCTGAAGGGAAATTCAGACCAGAGTTCTCATCCCTGAAACACCCTCTGCTTCAATGCATAAGCAAGCTCTTCTTTCGAGGGTCTAAAATACAGCAAGAACATTGAGCAAGCCCTGAAAAAAAGAAATGTGTTTCCTACTCATACGGACCATAGGTAGTTCAACTCTGCTTATGAAACTCATACAAACCACAGATCATCTTTCATAAATGTTCTTTAGTTAATAATGAGAATCGCGTTGGTTTTGTGAACTGTGAAAAATCATTTGAGCCCAAAATTGACTGGGGTAACCAGAAATGAACTCTTGCTTGTAGGAAGACACAGATCCTGGGGTTTAACTCCGTTTCTGAAGGGAAATTCAGACCAGAGTTCTCATCCCTGAAACACACTCTGTTTTAAGACAAGAAGCATCCTCTTATTTCCAGCGTCACCAATACAGCAAGAACCATGATTATGCCAAGAAAAAAAGAACTGTGTTTCCTACTCATACGGACCATATGTAGTTCAACTCTGCTGATGAAACTGATACACACCATAGCTCCTCTTACATAAATCCGCTTTAGTTAATAGTGAGAATCGCCTTGGGTTCGTGAACTGCGAAAAATCATTTGAGCCAAAAATTTACTTGGTTTACCAGAAATGAACTCTTGCTTGTAGGAAGACCAGGATCATTGAGTTTAACGCCGTTTCTGAAGGGAAATGCAGGCCACTGTTCTCATCCATGAAATACACTCTGTTTTAATGCAAGAAGCAAGCTCTTCTTTCCAGCGTCTCCAATACAGCAAGAACCATCAGCATTCCCTGAAAAAAAGAACAGTGTTTCCTACTCATACAGACCATATGTAGTTCAACTCTGCTTATGAAACTGATATAAACCACAGCTCCGCTAACATAAATGCTCTTTAGTTAATAGTGAGAATCTCGTTGGGTTCGTGAACTGCGAAAAATCATTTGTTCCTCAAAATTCACTGGGGTAACCAGAAATGAACTCTTGCTTGTAGGAAGACACAGATGATGGGGTTTAACTCTGTTTCTGAAGGGAAATTCAGACCAGAGTTCTCATCCCTGAAACACACTCTGTTTTAGGACAAGAAGCATCCTCTTCTTTCCAGCGTATCCATTACAGCAAGAACCATGAGCATGCCCACAAAAAAAGAACTGTGTTTCCTACTCATATGGACAATATGTAGTTCAAATTTGCTTATGAAACTGATACAGACCACAGCTCCTATTACATAAATGCTCTTTAGTTAATAGTGATAATCGTGTTGTGTTCTAGAACTGTGGAAAATCTTTTCAGCCGAAAATTCACTTGGTTTACCAGAAATGAACTCTTGCTTGTAGGAAGACACAGATCATTGAGTTTAACTCCGTTTCTGATGGAAATGCAGACCAGTGTTCTCATCCATGAAATACACTCTGTTTTAATGCCAGAAATATGGTCTTTTTTCCAAAGTCTCCAATAAAACAAGAACCATGAGCATGCCCAGAAAAAAAGAACTGTGTTTCCTACTCATACGGGCCATATGTAGTTCAACTCTGCTTATGAAACTGATACAGACCACAGCTCCTCTTACATAAATGCTCTTTAGTTAATAGTGATAATCGCGTTGTGTTCTAGAACTGTGGAAAACCTTTTGAGCCGAAAATTCACTTGGTTTACCAGAAATGAACTCCTGCTGGTAGGAAGACACAGATCATGGGATTTAACTCCGTTTGTGAAGGGAAATTCAGACCAGAGTTCTCATCAATGAAACACACCCTGTTTTAATGCAAGAAGCAAGCTCTTCTTTCCAGCGTCTCCAATACAGCAAGAACCATCAGCATTCCCTGAAAAAAAGAACAGTGTTTCCTACTCATACAGACCATATGTAGTTCAACTCTGCTTATGAAACTGATATAAACCACAGCCCCGCTAACATAAATGCTCTTTAGTTAATAGTGAGAATCGCGTTGGGTTCGTGAACTGCGAAAAATCATTTGTTCCTCAAAATTCACTGGGGTAACCAGAAATGAACTCTTGCTTGTAGGAAGACACAGATCCTGGGGTTTAACTCCGTTTCTGAAGGGAAATTCAGACCAGAGTTCTCATCCCTGAAACACACTCTGTTTAAAGACAAGAAGCATCCTCTTCTTTCCAGCGTATCCAATACAGCAAGAACCATGATTATGCCCAGAAAAATAGAACTGTGTTTCCTACTCATAAGGACCATATGTAGTTCAATTCTGCTTATGAAACTGATACAGACCACAGCTCCTCTTACATAAATGCTCTTTAGTTAATAGTGATAATCCCGTTGTGTTCTAGAACTGTGCAAAATCTTTTGCCTAAAATTCACTTGGTTTACCGGAAATGAACTTTTGCTTGTAGGAAGACACAGATCATTGAGTTTAACTCCGTTTCTGATGGATATTCAGACCAGAGTTCTCATCAATGAAACACACCCTGTTTTAATGCAAGAAGCAAGCTCTTCTTTCCAGCGTCTCCAATACAGCAAGAACCATCAGCATTCCCTGAAAAAAAGAACAGTGTTTTCTACTCATACAGACCTTATGTAGTTCAACTCTGCTTATGAAACTGATATAAAAAACAGCTCCGCTAACATAAATGCTCTTTAGTTAATAGTGAGAATCGCGTTGGGTTCGTGAACTGCGAAAAATCATTTGTGCCCAAAATTCACTGGGGTAACCAGAAACGAACTCTTGCTTGTAGGAAGACACAGATCCTGGGGTTTAACTCCGTTTCTGAAGGGAAATTCAGACCAGAGTTCTCATCCCTAAAACACACTCTGTTTTAAGACAAGAAGCATCCACTTATTTCCAGCGTCACCAATACAGCAAGAACCATGATTATGCCCAGAAAAAAAGAACTGTGTTTCCTACTCATACGGACCATATGTAGTTCAACTCTGCTTATGAAATTGATACAAACCACAGCTCCTCTTACATAAATCCTCTTTAGTTAATAGTGAGAATCGCGTTGGGTTCGTGTACTGCGAAAAATCATTTCAGCCGAAAATTCACTTGGTTTACCATAAATGAACTCATGCTTGTAGGAATACGAGGATCATTGAGTTTAACTCCGTTTATGAAGGGAAATGCAGACCAGTGTCCTCATCCATGAAATACACTCTGTTTTAATGCAAGAAGTAAGGTCTTCTTTCCAGAGTCTCCAATACAACAAGAACCATGAGCATGCCCAGAAAAAAAGAACTGTGTTTCCTACTCATACGGACCATATGTAGTTCAACTCTGCTTATGAAACTGATACAAACCACAGCTCCTCTTACATAAATCCTCTTTAGTTAATAGTGAGAATCGCGTTGGGTTCTAGAACTGTGGAAAATCTTTTGAGCCGAAAATTCACTTGGTATACCGGAAATGAACTCTTGCTTGTAGGAAGACACATATCTTGGGGTTTAACTCCGTTTCTGAAGGGAAATTCAGACCAGAGTTCTCATCCCTGAAACACCCTCTGCTTCAATGCATAAGCAAGCTCTTCTTTCGAGGGTCTAAAATACAGCAAGAACATTGAGCAAGCCCTGAAAAAAAGAAATGTGTTTCCTACTCATACGGACCATAGGTAGTTCAACTCTGCTTATGAAACTCATACAAACCACAGATCATCTTTCATAAATGTTCTTTAGTTAATAATGAGAATCGCGTTGGTTTTGTGAACTGTGAAAAATCATTTGAGCCCAAAATTGACTGGGGTAACCAGAAATGAACTCTTGCTTGTAGGAAGACACAGATCCTGGGGTTTAACTCCGTTTCTGAAGGGAAATTCAGACCAGAGTTCTCATCCCTGAAACACACTCTGTTTTAAGACAAGAAGCATCCTCTTATTTCCAGCGTCACCAATACAGCAAGAACCATGATTATGCCAAGAAAAAAAGAACTGTGTTTCCTACTCATACGGACCATATGTAGTTCAACTCTGCTGATGAAACTGATACACACCATAGCTCCTCTTACATAAATCCGCTTTAGTTAATAGTGAGAATCGCCTTGGGTTCGTGAACTGCGAAAAATCATTTGAGCCAAAAATTTACTTGGTTTACCAGAAATGAACTCTTGCTTGTAGGAAGACCAGGATCATTGAGTTTAACGCCGTTTCTGAAGGGAAATGCAGGCCACTGTTCTCATCCATGAAATACACTCTGTTTTAATGCAAGAAGCAAGCTCTTCTTTCCAGCGTCTCCAATACAGCAAGAACCATCAGCATTCCCTGAAAAAAAGAACAGTGTTTCCTACTCATACAGACCATATGTAGTTCAACTCTGCTTATGAAACTGATATAAACCACAGCTCCGCTAACATAAATGCTCTTTAGTTAATAGTGAGAATCTCGTTGGGTTCGTGAACTGCGAAAAATCATTTGTTCCTCAAAATTCACTGGGGTAACCAGAAATGAACTCTTGCTTGTAGGAAGACACAGATGATGGGGTTTAACTCTGTTTCTGAAGGGAAATTCAGACCAGAGTTCTCATCCCTGAAACACACTCTGTTTTAGGACAAGAAGCATCCTCTTCTTTCCAGCGTATCCATTACAGCAAGAACCATGAGCATGCCCACAAAAAAAGAACTGTGTTTCCTACTCATATGGACAATATGTAGTTCAAATTTGCTTATGAAACTGATACAGACCACAGCTCCTATTACATAAATGCTCTTTAGTTAATAGTGATAATCGTGTTGTGTTCTAGAACTGTGGAAAATCTTTTCAGCCGAAAATTCACTTGGTTTACCAGAAATGAACTCTTGCTTGTAGGAAGACACAGATCATTGAGTTTAACTCCGTTTCTGATGGAAATGCAGACCAGTGTTCTCATCCATGAAATACACTCTGTTTTAATGCCAGAAATATGGTCTTTTTTCCAAAGTCTCCAATAAAACAAGAACCATGAGCATGCCCAGAAAAAAAGAACTGTGTTTCCTACTCATACGGGCCATATGTAGTTCAACTCTGCTTATGAAACTGATACAGACCACAGCTCCTCTTACATAAATGCTCTTTAGTTAATAGTGATAATCGCGTTGTGTTCTAGAACTGTGGAAAATCTTTTGAGCCGAAAATTCACATGGTTTACCAGAAATGAACTCCTGCTGGTAGGAAGACACAGATCATGGGATTTAACTCCGTTTCAGAAGGGAAATTCAGACCAGAGTTCTCATCCCTGAAACACACTCTGTTTTAACGCAAGTAGCAAGGTCTTCTTTCCTGAGTCTATAATACAGCAAGAACCATGAGCATGCCCAGAAAAAAAGAACTGTGTCTCTTCCTCATACAGACGATATGCAGTTCAACTCTGCTTATGAAACTGATACAAACAACAGCTCCGCTTACATAAATGCTCTTTAGTTAATAGTGAGAATCATGTTGGGTTGGTGAACTGCGAAAAATCATTTGAGCCCAAAATTCACTGGGTTTACCAGATATGAACTCTTGCATGTAGGAAGACACTGATCCTGGGGTTTAACTCCGTTTCTGAAGGCAAATTCAGACCAGAGTTCTCATCCCTGAAAAACACTCTATTTTAAGGTAAGAATCCTCCTCTTCTTTCCAGTGTCTCCAATAGAGTAAGAAACATGAGAATGCCCAGAAAAAAAAGAACTGTGTTTCCTACTCATAAGTAACATATGTAGTTCAACTCTGCTGATGAAACTGATACACACCATAGCTCCTCTTAAATAAATGCTCTTTAGTTAATAGTGAGAATCGAGTTGGGTTCGTGAACTGCGAAAAATCATTTGTTCCTCAAAATTCACTGGGGTAACCAGAAATGAACTCTTGCTTGTAGGAAGACACAGATAATGGGGTTTAACTCTGTTTCTGAAGGGAAATTCAGACCAGAGTTCTCATCCCTGAAACACACTCTGTTTTAGGACAAGAAGCATCCTCTTCTTTCCAGCGTATCCATTACAGCAAGAACCATGAGCATGCCCACAAAAAAAGAACTGTGTTTCCTACTCATATGGACAATATGTAGTTCAAATCTGCTTATGAAACTGATACAGACCACAGCTCCTATTACATAAATGCTCTTTAGTTAATAGTGATAATCGTGTTGTGTTCTAGAACTGTGGAAAATCTTTTCAGCCGAAAATTCACTTGGTTTACCAGAAATGAACTCTTGCTTGTAGGAAGACACAGATCATTGAGTTTAACTCCGTTTCTGATGGAAATGCAGACCAGTGTTCTCATCCATGAAATACCCTCTGTTTTAATGCCAGAAATATGGTCTTCTTTCCAAAGTCTCCAATAAAACAAGAACCATGAGCATGCCCAGAAAAAAAGAACTGTGTTTCCTACTCATACGGGCCATATGTAGTTCAACTCTGCTTATGAAACTAATACAAACCACAGTTCCTCTTACATAAATGCTCTTTAGTTAATAGTGAGAATCGGTTTGGGTTGGTGAACTGCGAAAAATCATTTGAACTGAAAATTCACTTTGTTTACCAGAAATGTAATCTTGCTTGTAGGAAGACACATATCTGGGGGTTAAACTCCGTTTCTGAAGGGAAATTCAGACAAGAGTTCTCATCCCTGAAACACCCTCTGCTTCAATGCAAGAAGCAAGCTCTTCTTTCCAGAGTCTAAAATACAGCAAGAACATTGAGCATGCACTGAAAAAAAGAACTGTGTTTCCTACTCATACGGACCATATGTAGTTCAACTCTGCTTATGAAACTGATACAAACCACACCTCCTCTTACATAAATGCTCTTTAGTTAATAGTGAGAATAGCTTTGGGTTGAAGAACTGTGTAAAATCGTTTGAGCACAAAATTCACTGGGTTTACCAGAAATTAACTCTTGCTTGTATGAAGACACAGATCCTGGGGTTTAATTCCATTTCTGAAGAGAAATTCAGACCAGAATTTTCATCCCTGAAAAACACTCTGTTTTAATGGATGAATCATCCTCTTCTTTCCAGGTTCTCCAATACAGTAAGAACCATGAGCATGCCCAGATAAAAAGAAATGTGTTTCCATTCATACGGACCATATGTACATCAACTCTGCTTATGAAACTAATACAGACCACAGCTCCTCTCACATAAGTGATCTTTAGTTAATAGTGATAATCGCCTTAGGTTCTAGAACTGTGTAAAGTCATTTGAGCCGAAAACTTACTTGGTTTACCAGAAATGAACTCTTGGTGGTAGGAAGACACAGATCATGGGGTTTAACCCCGTTTGTGAAGGGAAAATAAGACCAGAGTTCTCATCCATGAAACACACTTAGTTTTAATGCAGGAAGCAAGCTCTTCTTTACATCATTTCCAATACAGCAAGAACCATGAGCATGCCCTGAAAAAAAGAACTGTGTTTCCTACTCATATGGACCATATGTAGTTCAACTCTGCTTATTAAACTGATACAAACCATAGCTCCTCTTACATAAATGCTCTTTAGTTAATAGTGGGAATCGGTTTGGGTTGGTGAACTGCAAAAATTATTGGATCCCAAAATTCACTAGGTTTAACAGAAATGAACTCTTGATCATAGGAAGACACAGATCCTGGGGTTTAACTGCGTTTCTGAAGGGTAATTCAGACCAGAGTTCTAATCCCTCAAACACACTCTGCTTTAATGCAAGAAGCAAGCTCTTCCTTCCAGATTCTAAAATACAGCAAGAACAATGAGCATGCCCTGAAAAAAAATGTTTTTCCTACTCATATGGACAATATGTAGTTCAAATGTGCTTATGAAACTGATACAAACCACAGCTCCTCTTACATAAATGCTCTTTAGTCAATAGTGAGAATTGCGTTGGTTTCGTGAACTGTGAAAAATCATTTGATCCCAAAATTCACTGGGTTTACCAGAAATGAACTCTTGCTTTTAGGAAGACACAGATCCTGGGGTTTAACTCCGTTTCTGAAGGCAAATTCAGAACAGAGTTCTCATCCCTGAAAAACACTCTGTTTTAAGGCAAGAATCATCCTCTTCTTTCCAGTGTCTCCTATACAGTAAGAACCATGAGCATGCCCAGAAAAAAAGAACTGTGTATCCTACTCATATGTAACATATGTAGTTCAACTCTGCTTATGAAACTGATTCAAACCACAGCTCCTCTTACATAATTCCTCTTTAGTTAATAGTGAGAATCGCGTTGGGTTCGTGAACTGCGAAAAATCATTTGAGCCCAAATTCACTGGGTTAACCAGAAATGAACTCTTCCTTGTAGGAAGACACAGATCCTGGGGTTTAACTCCGTTTCAGAAGGGAAATTCAGACCAGAGTTCTCATCCCTGAAACACACTCTGTTTTAACGCAAGTAGCAAGGTCTTCTTTCCTGAGTCTATAATACAGCAAGAACCATGAGCATGCCCAGAAAAAAAGAACTGTGTTTCCTCCTCATACAGACCATATGCAGTTCAACTCTGCTTATGAAACTGATACAAACAACAGCTCCGCTTACATAAATGCTCTTTAGTTAATAGTGAGAATCATGTTGGGTTGGTGAACTGCGAAAAATCATTTGAGCCTAAAATTCACTGGGTTTACCAGATGTGAACTCTTGCATGTAGGAAGACACTGATCCTGGGGTTTAACTCCGTTTCTGAAGGCAAATTCAGAACAGAGTTCTCATCCCTGAAAAACACTCTGTTTTAAGGCAAGAATCATCCTCTTCTTTCCAGTGTCTCCTATACAGTAAGAACCATGAGCATGCCCAGAAAAAAAGAACTGTGTATCCTACTCATATGTAACATATGTAGTTCAACTCTGCTTATGAAACTGATTCAAACCACAGCTCCTCTTACATAATTCCTCTTTAGTTAATAGTGAGAATCGCGTTGGGTTCGTGAACTGCGAAAAATCATTTGAGCCCAAATTCACTGGGTTAACCAGAAATGAACTCTTCCTTGTAGGAAGACACAGATCCTGGGGTTTAACTCCGTTTCAGAAGGGAAATTCAGACCAGAGTTCTCATCCCTGAAACACACTCTGTTTTAATGCAAGTAGCAAGGTCTTCTTTCCTGAGTCTATAATACAGCAAGAACCATGAGCATGCCCAGAAAAAAAGAACTGTGTTTCCTCCTCATACAGACCATATGCAGTTCAACTCTGCTTATGAAACTGATACAAACAACAGCTCCGCTTACATAAATGCTCTTTAGTTAATAGTGAGAATCATGTTGGGTTGGTGAACTGCGAAAAATCATTTGAGCCTAAAATTCACTGGGTTTACCAGATGTGAACTCTTGCATGTAGGAAGACACTGATCCTGGGGTTTAACTCCGTTTCTGAAGGCAAATTCAGACCAGAGTTCTCATCCCTGAAAAACACTCTAATTGAAGGTAAGAATCCTCCTCTTCTTTCCAGTGTCTCCAATAGAGTAAGAAACATGAGAATGCCCAGAAAAAAAAGAACTGTGTTTCCTACTCATAAGTAACATATGTAGTTCAACTCTTCTTATGAAATGATACAGACAAGAGCTCCTCTTATATAAATGCTCTTTAGTTAATAGTGATAATCTCATTGGGTTCCAGAACTGTGTAAATTCATTTGAGCCGAAAATTCACTTGGTTTACCAGAACTGATCTCTTGCTGGTAGGAAGACACAGATCATGGGGATTTACTCCATTTTGGAAGGGAAATTCAGACCAGAGTTCTCATGCCTGAAACACACTCTGTTTTAACGAAGAAGCAAGCTCTTCTTTCCCGAGTCTAAATTACAGCAAGAATCATGAGCATGGTCTGAAAAAAAAAATCTGTGTTTCCTTTTCATACGGCCCATATGTAGTTCAACTCTGCTTATGAAACTGATACAAACCACACCTCCTCTTACATAAATGCTCTTTAGTTAATAGTGAGAATAGCGTTGGGTTGAAGAACTGTGTAAAATCGTTTGAGCACAAAATTCACTGGGTTTACCAGAAATTATCTTTTGCTTGTAGGAAGACACAGATCCTGGGGTTTAACTCCGTTTCAGAAGCGAAATTCAGACTGGAGTTCTCATCCATGAAACACACTCTGTTTTAACAGAAGAAGCAAGCTCTTCTTTCCAGTTTCCAAAATATAGCAAGAATCATGAGCATGCCCTGAAAAAAAGAACTGTGTTTCCTACTCATACGGACCATATGTAGTTCAACTCTGCTTATGAAACTGATACAAACCACAGCTCCGCTTACATAAATGCTCTTTAGCTAATAGTGAGAAAAGGTTTGGGTTGGTGAACTGCGAAAAATCATTTGAGCCCAAAATTCACTTTTTTTAACAGAAATGAACTCTTCTTTGTAGGAAGTTACAGATCCTGGGGTTTAACACCGTTTCTGAAGTTCAATTCAGACCAGAGTTCTCATCCATGAAAAAAACTCTGTTTTAAGTCAAGAATCATCCTCTTCTATGCAGCGTCTCCAATACAGTAAGAAACATGAGCATTCCCAGAAAAAAATGAACTGTGTTTCCTACTCATACATAACATATGTAGTTCAACTCTGCTTATGAAACTGATTCAAACCACAGCTCCTCTTAAATAAATCCTCTTTAGTTAATAGTGAGAATCGCGTTGGGTTCATTTACAGCGAAAAAGTATTTGAGCCCAAACTTCACTGGGATGACCTTCAATGAACTCTTGCTTGTAGGAAGACACAGATCCTGCAGTTTAACTCCGTTTTTGAAGACAAATTCAGACCAGAATTCTCATCCCTGAAAAACACTCTGGCTTAAGGCAAGAATCATCCTCTTCTTTCCAGCGTCTCCAATACAGTAAGAACCATGAGCATGGTATGAAAAAAAAAAAAAACTGTGTTTCCTATTCATACGGACCATATGTAGTTCAACTCTGCTTATGAAACTGATACAAACCACACCTCCTCTTACATAAATGCTCTTTAGTTAATAGTGAGAATAGCTTTGGGTTGAAGAACTGTGTAAAATCGTTTGAGCACAAAATTCACTGGGTTTGCCAGAAATTAACTCTTGCTTGTATGAAGACACAGATCCTGGGGTTTAATTCCATTTCTGAAGAGAAATTCAGACCAGAATTTTCATCCCTGAAAAACACTCTGTTTTAAGGCAAGAATCATCCTCTTATTTCCAGTGTCTCCAATACAGTAAGAACCATGAGCAGGCCCAGAAAAAAAGAACTGTGTTTCCTACTCATACGGACCATATGTACTTCAACTCTGCTTATGAAACTAATACAGACCACAGCTCCTCTCACATAAGTGCTCTTTAGTTAATACTGATAATCGCCTTAGGTTCTAGAACTGTGTAAAGTCATTTGAGCCGAAAACTTACTTGGTTACCAGAAATGAACTCTTGGTGGTAGGAAGACACAGATCATGGGGTTTAACCCCGTTTGTGAAGGGAAAATAAGACCAGAGTTCTCATCCATGAAACACACTTAGTTTTAATGCAGGAAGCAAGCTCTTCTTTACATCGTTTCCAATACAGCAAGAACCATGAGCATGCCCTGAAAAAAAGAACTGTGTTTCCTACTCATATGGACCATATGTAGTCAACTCTGCTTATGAACCTGATACAAACCATAGCTCCTCTTACATAAATGTTCTTTAGTTAATAGTGGGAATCGGTTTGGGTTGGTGAACTGCAAAAATCATTGGAGCCCAAAATTCACTAGGTTTAACAGAAATGAACTCTTGCTCATAGGAAGACACAGATCCTGGGGTTTAACTGCGTTTCTGAAGGGTAATTCAGACCAGAGTTCTAATCCCTCAAACACATTCTGCTTTAATGCAAGAAGCAAGCTCTTCCTTCCAGATTCTAAAATACAGCAAGAACAATGAGCATGCCCTGAAAAAAAATGTTTTTCCTACTCATATGGACAATATGTAGTTCAACTGTGCTTATGAAACTGATACAAACCACAGCTCCTCTTACATAAATGCTCTTTAGTCAATAGTGAGAATCGCGTTGGTTTCGTGAACTGTGAAAAATTATTTGAAACCAAAATTCACTGGGTTTACCTGAAATGAACTCTTGCTTGCAGGAAGACACAGATCTTGGGGTTTAACTCCGTTTCGGAAGGCAAATTCAGACCAGAATTCTCAACCCTGAAAAACACTCTGATTTAAGGCAAGAATCATCCTCATATTTCCAGTGTCTCCAATACAGTAAGAACCATGAGCAGGCCCAGAATAAAAGAACTGTGTTTCCTTCTAATACGGACCATATGTAGTCCACCTCTGCTTATGAAACTGATACAGACCACAGCTCCTCTGACATAAATGCTCTTTAGTTAATAGTAATAATCGCGTTGGGTTCTAGAACTCTGTAAATTCATTTGAGCAAAAATTCACTTTGTTTACCAGATGTACTCTTGCTGGTAGGAAGACACAGATCATGGGGTTTAACTCCGTTTGTGAAGGGAAATTGAAACCAGAGTTCTCATCCATGAAACACACCCTGTTTTAATGCAAGAAGCAAGCTCTTCTTTCCAGAGTCTCCAATACAGCAAGAACCATGAGCATGCCCTGAAAAAAAGAACTGTGTTTCCTACTCATACGGACCATATGTAGTTCAACTCTGCTTATGAAACTGATACTAACCACAGCTCCTCTTACATAAACGATCTTTAGTTAATAGTGAGAATCGCGTTTGGTTCATGAACTGCTACAAATCATTTCAGCCCAAAATTCACTGGGTTTACCAGAAATGAACTATTGCTTGTAGGAAGACACAGATCCTGGAGTTTAACTCCGTTTCTGAAGGCAAATTCAGAACAGAGTTCTCATCCCTGAAAAACACTCTGTTTTAAGGCAAGAATCATCCTCTTCTTTCCAGTGTCTCCTATACCTAAGAACCTTGCGCATGCCCAGAAAAAAAGAACTGTGTATCCTACTCATACGTACCATATGTAGTTCAACTCTGCTTATGAAACTGATTCAAACCACAGCTCCTATTACATAATTCCTCTTTAGTTAATAGTGAGAATCGCGTTGGGTTCGTGAACTGCGAAAAATCATTTGAGCCCAAATTCACTGGGTTAACCAGAAATGAACTCTTCCTTGTAGGAAGACACAGATCCTGGGGTTTAACTCCGTTTCAGAAGGGAAATTCAGACCAGAGTTCTCATCCCTGAAACACACTCTGTTTTAACGCAAGTAGCAAGGTCTTCTTTCCTGAGTCTATAATACAGCAAGAAACATGAGCATGCCCAGAAAAAAAGAACTGTGTTTCCTCCTCATTCAGACCATATGCAGTTCAACTCTGCTTATGAAACTGATACAAACAACAGCTCCGCTTAGATAAATGCTCTTTAGTTAATAGTGAGAATCATGTTGGGTTGGTGAACTGCGAAAAAATCATTGGAGCCCAAAATTCACTGGGTTTACCAGATATGAACTCTTGCATGTAGGAAGACACTGATCCTGGGGTTTAACTCAGTTTCTGAAGGCAAATTCAGACCAGAGTTCTCATCCCTGAAAAACACTCTATTTTAAGGTAAGAATCATCCTCTTCTTTCCAGTGTCTCCAATATAGTAAGAAACATGAGCATGCCCAGAATAAAAGAACTGTGTTTCATACTCATAAGTAACATATGTAGTTCAACTCTTCTTATGAAATGATACAGACAAGAGCTCCTCTTATATAAATGCTCTTTAGTTAATAGTGATAATCTCATTGGGTTCCAGAACTGTGTAAATTCATTTGAGCCGAAAATTCACTTGGTTTACCAGAACTGATCTCTTGCTGGTAGGAAGACACAGATCATGGGGTTTTACTCCGTTTTGGAAGGGAAATTCAGACCAGAGTTCTCATCCCTGAAACACACTCTGTTTTAACGAAGAAGCAAGCTCTTCTTTCCCGAGTCTAAATTACAGCAAGAACCATGAGCATGGTCTGAAAAAAAAAAACTGTGTTTCCTATTCATACGGCCCATATGTAGTTCAACTCTGCTTATGAAACTGATACAAACCACAGCTCCGCTTACAAAAATGCTCTTTAGTTAATAGTGAGAATAGCGTTGGGTGGAAGAACTGTGTAAAATCGTTTGAGCACAAAATTCACTGGGTTTACCAGAAATTAACTTTTGCATGTAGGAAGACACAGATCCTGGGGTTTAACTCCGTTTCAGAAGCGAAATTCAGACTGGAGTTCTCATCCATGAAACACACTCTGTTTTAACGAAGAAGCAAGCTCTTCTTTCCCGAGTCTAAATTACAGCAAGAACCATGAGCATGGTCTGAAAAAAAAAAAAACTGTGTTTCCTATTCATACGGCCCATATGTAGTTCAACTCTGCTTATGAAACTGATACAAACCACAGCTCCTCTTACATAAATGCTCTTTAGTCAATAGTGAGAATCGCGTTGGTTTCGTGAACTGTGAAAAATTATTTGAACCCAAAATTCACTGGGTTTACCTGAAATGAACTCTTGCTTGCAGGAAGACACAGATCTTGGGGTTTAACTCCGTTTCGGAAGGCAAATTCAGACCAGAATTCTCAACCCTGAAAAACACTCTGATTTAAGGCAAGAATCATCCTCATATTTCCAGTGTCTCCAATACAGTAAGAACCATGAGCAGGCCCAGAATAAAAGAACTGTGTTTCCTTCTAATACGGACCATATGTAGTCCACCTCTGCTTATGAAACTGATACAGACCACAGCTCCTCTGACATAAATGCTCTTTAGTTAATAGTAATAATCGCGTTGGGTTCTAGAACTCTGTAAATTCATTTGAGCAAAAATTCACTTTGTTTACCAGATGTACTCTTGCTGGTAGGAAGACACAGATCATGGGGTTTAACTCCGTTTGTGAAGGGAAATTGAAACCAGAGTTCTCATCCATGAAACACACCCTGTTTTAATGCAAGAAGCAAGCTCTTCTTTCCAGAGTCTCCAATACAGCAAGAACCATGAGCATGCCCTGAAAAAAAGAACTGTGTTTCCTACTCATACGGACCATATGTAGTTCAACTCTGCTTATGAAACTGATACTAACCACAGCTCCTCTTACATAAACGATCTTTAGTTAATAGTGAGAATCGCGTTTGGTTCATGAACTGCTACAAATCATTTCAGCCCAAAATTCACTGGGTTTACCAGAAATGAACTATTGCTTGTAGGAAGACACAGATCCTGGAGTTTAACTCCGTTTCTGAAGGCAAATTCAGAACAGAGTTCTCATCCCTGAAAAACACTCTGTTTTAAGGCAAGAATCATCCTCTTCTTTCCAGTGTCTCCTATACAGTAAGAACCTTGCGCATGCCCAGAAAAAAAGAACTGTGTATCCTACTCATACGTACCATATGTAGTTCAACTCTGCTTATGAAACTGATTCAAACCACAGCTCCTATTACATAATTCCTCTTTAGTTAATAGTGAGAATCGCGTTGGGTTCGTGAACTGCGAAAAATCATTTGAGCCCAAATTCACTGGGTTAACCAGAAATGAACTCTTCCTTGTAGGAAGACACAGATCCTGGGGTTTAACTCCGTTTCAGAAGGGAAATTCAGACCAGAGTTCTCATCCCTGAAACACACTCTGTTTTAACGCAAGTAGCAAGGTCTTCTTTCCTGAGTCTATAATACAGCAAGAAACATGAGCATGCCCAGAAAAAAAGAACTGTGTTTCCTCCTCATTCAGACCATATGCAGTTCAACTCTGCTTATGAAACTGATACAAACAACAGCTCCGCTTAGATAAATGCTCTTTAGTTAATAGTGAGAATCATGTTGGGTTGGTGAACTGCGAAAAAATCATTGGAGCCCAAAATTCACTGGGTTTACCAGATATGAACTCTTGCATGTAGGAAGACACTGATCCTGGGGTTTAACTCAGTTTCTGAAGGCAAATTCAGACCAGAGTTCTCATCCCTGAAAAACACTCTATTTTAAGGTAAGAATCATCCTCTTCTTTCCAGTGTCTCCAATATAGTAAGAAACATGAGCATGCCCAGAATAAAAGAACTGTGTTTCATACTCATAAGTAACATATGTAGTTCAACTCTTCTTATGAAATGATACAGACAAGAGCTCCTCTTATATAAATGCTCTTTAGTTAATAGTGATAATCTCATTGGGTTCCAGAACTGTGTAAATTCATTTGAGCCGAAAATTCACTTGGTTTACCAGAACTGATCTCTTGCTGGTAGGAAGACACAGATCATGGGGTTTTACTCCGTTTTGGAAGGGAAATTCAGACCAGAGTTCTCATCCCTGAAACACACTCTGTTTTAACGAAGAAGCAAGCTCTTCTTTCCCGAGTCTAAATTACAGCAAGAACCATGAGCATGGTCTGAAAAAAAAAAACTGTGTTTCCTATTCATACGGCCCATATGTAGTTCAACTCTGCTTATGAAACTGATACAAACCACAGCTCCGCTTACAAAAATGCTCTTTAGTTAATAGTGAGAATAGCGTTGGGTGGAAGAACTGTGTAAAATCGTTTGAGCACAAAATTCACTGGGTTTACCAGAAATTAACTTTTGCATGTAGGAAGACACAGATCCTGGGGTTTAACTCCGTTTCAGAAGCGAAATTCAGACTGGAGTTCTCATCCATGAAACACACTCTGTTTTAACGAAGAAGCAAGCTCTTCTTTCCCGAGTCTAAATTACAGCAAGAACCATGAGCATGGTCTGAAAAAAAAAAAAACTGTGTTTCCTATTCATACGGCCCATATGTAGTTCAACTCTGCTTATGAAACTGATACAAACCACAGCTCCTCTTACATAAATGCTCTTTAGTCAATAGTGAGAATCGCGTTGGTTTCGTGAACTGTGAAAAATTATTTGAACCCAAAATTCACTGGGTTTACCTGAAATGAACTCTTGCTTGCAGGAAGACACAGATCTTGGGGTTTAACTCCGTTTCGGAAGGCAAATTCAGACCAGAATTCTCAACCCTGAAAAACACTCTGATTTAAGGCAAGAATCATCCTCATATTTCCAGTGTCTCCAATACAGTAAGAACCATGAGCAGGCCCAGAATAAAAGAACTGTGTTTCCTTCTAATACGGACCATATGTAGTCCACCTCTGCTTATGAAACTGATACAGACCACAGCTCCTCTGACATAAATGCTCTTTAGTTAATAGTAATAATCGCGTTGGGTTCTAGAACTCTGTAAATTCATTTGAGCAAAAATTCACTTTGTTTACCAGATGTACTCTTGCTGGTAGGAAGACACAGATCATGGGGTTTAACTCCGTTTGTGAAGGGAAATTGAAACCAGAGTTCTCATCCATGAAACACACCCTGTTTTAATGCAAGAAGCAAGCTCTTCTTTCCAGAGTCTCCAATACAGCAAGAACCATGAGCATGCCCTGAAAAAAAGAACTGTGTTTCCTACTCATATGGACCATATGTAGTTCAACTCTGCTTATGAAACTGATACTAACCACAGCTCCTCTTACATAAACGATCTTTAGTTAATAGTGAGAATCGCGTTTGGTTCATGAACTGCTACAAATCATTTCAGCCCAAAATTCACTGGGTTTACCAGAAATGAACTATTGCTTGTAGGAAGACACAGATCCTGGAGTTTAACTCCGTTTCTGAAGGCAAATTCAGAACAGAGTTCTCATCCCTGAAAAACACTCTGTTTTAAGGCAAGAATCATCCTCTTCTTTCCAGTGTCTCCTATACAGTAAGAACCTTGCGCATGCCCAGAAAAAAAGAACTGTGTATCCTACTCATACGTACCATATGTAGTTCAACTCTGCTTATGAAACTGATTCAAACCACAGCTCCTATTACATAATTCCTCTTTAGTTAATAGTGAGAATCGCGTTGGGTTCGTGAACTGCGAAAAATCATTTGAGCCCAAATTCACTGGGTTAACCAGAAATGAACTCTTCCTTGTAGGAAGACACAGATCCTGGGGTTTAACTCCGTTTCAGAAGGGAAATTCAGACCAGAGTTCTCATCCCTGAAACACACTCTGTTTTAACGCAAGTAGCAAGGTCTTCTTTCCTGAGTCTATAATACAGCAAGAAACATGAGCATGCCCAGAAAAAAAGAACTGTGTTTCCTCCTCATTCAGACCATATGCAGTTCAACTCTGCTTATGAAACTGATACAAACAACAGCTCCGCTTAGATAAATGCTCTTTAGTTAATAGTGAGAATCATGTTGGGTTGGTGAACTGCGAAAAAATCATTGGAGCCCAAAATTCACTGGGTTTACCAGATATGAACTCTTGCATGTAGGAAGACACTGATCCTGGGGTTTAACTCAGTTTCTGAAGGCAAATTCAGACCAGAGTTCTCATCCCTGAAAAACACTCTATTTTAAGGTAAGAATCATCCTCTTCTTTCCAGTGTCTCCAATATAGTAAGAAACATGAGCATGCCCAGAATAAAAGAACTGTGTTTCATACTCATAAGTAACATATGTAGTTCAACTCTTCTTATGAAATGATACAGACAAGAGCTCCTCTTATATAAATGCTCTTTAGTTAATAGTGATAATCTCATTGGGTTCCAGAACTGTGTAAATTCATTTGAGCCGAAAATTCACTTGGTTTACCAGAACTGATCTCTTGCTGGTAGGAAGACACAGATCATGGGGTTTTACTCCGTTTTGGAAGGGAAATTCAGACCAGAGTTCTCATCCCTGAAACACACTCTGTTTTAACGAAGAAGCAAGCTCTTCTTTCCCGAGTCTAAATTACAGCAAGAACCATGAGCATGGTCTGAAAAAAAAAAACTGTGTTTCCTATTCATACGGCCCATATGTAGTTCAACTCTGCTTATGAAACTGATACAAACCACAGCTCCGCTTACAAAAATGCTCTTTAGTTAATAGTGAGAATAGCGTTGGGTGGAAGAACTGTGTAAAATCGTTTGAGCACAAAATTCACTGGGTTTACCAGAAATTAACTTTTGCATGTAGGAAGACACAGATCCTGGGGTTTAACTCCGTTTCAGAAGCGAAATTCAGACTGGAGTTCTCATCCATGAAACACACTCTGTTTTAACGAAGAAGCAAGCTCTTCTTTCCCGAGTCTAAATTACAGCAAGAACCATGAGCATGGTCTGAAAAAAAAAAAAAAACTGTGTTTCCTATTCATACGGCCCATATGTAGTTCAACTCTGCTTATGAAACTGATACAAACCACAGCTCTGCTTACATAAATGCTCTTTAGCTAATAGTGAGAAACGGTTTGGGTTGGTGAACTGCGAAAAATCATTTGAGCCCAAAATTCACTTTTTTTTTTAACAGAAATGCACTCTTCTTTGTAGGAAGTTACAGATCCTGGGGTTTAACACTGTTTCTGAAGTTCAATTCAGACCAGAGTTCTCATCCATGAAAAAAACTCTGTTTTAAGTCAAAAATCATCCTCTTCTATGCAGCGTCTCCAATACAGTAAGAAACATGAGCATTCCCAGAAAAAAATGAACTGTGTTTCCTACTCATACATAACACATGTAGTTCAACTCTGCTTATGAAACTGATTCAAACCACAGCTCCTCTTAAATAAATCCTCTTTAGTTAATAGTGAGAATCGCGTTGGGTTCATGTACAGCAAAAAAGTATTTGAGCACAAACTTCTGTGGGATTACCTTCAATGAACTCTTGCTTGTAGGAAGACACAGATCCTGCAGTTTAACTCCGTTTTTGAAGGCAAATTCAGACCAGATTTCTCATCCCTGAAAAACACTCTGTCTTAAGGCAAGAATCATCCTCTTCTTTCCAGCATTTCCAATACAGTAAGAACCATGAGCATGGTCTGAAAAAAAGAACTGTGTTTCCTACTCATACGGACCATATGTACTTCAACTCTGCTTATGAAACTAATACAGACCTCAGCTCCTCTCACATAAGTGGTCTTTAGTTAATAGTGATAATCGCCTTAGGTTCTAGAACTGTGTAAAGTCATTTGAGCCGAAAACTTACTTGGTTTACCAGAAATGATCTCTTGGTGGTAGGAAGACACAGATCATGGGGTTTAACCCCGTTTGTGAAGGGAAAATAAGACCAGAGTTCTCATCCATGAAACACACTTAGTTTTAATGCAGGAAGCAAGCTCTTCTTTACATCGTTTCCAATACAGCAAGAACCATGAGCATGCCCTGAAAAAAAGAACTGTGTTTCCTACTCATATGGACCATATGTAGTTCAACTCTGCTTATGAACCTGATACAAACCATAGCTCCTCTTACATAAATGTTCTTTAGTTAATAGTGGGAATCGGTTTGGGTTGGTGAACTGCAAAAATCATTGGAGCCCAAAATTCACTAGGTTTAACAGAAATGAACTCTTGCTCATAGGAAGACACAGATCCTGGGGTTTAACTGCGTTTCTGAAGGGTAATTCAGACCAGAGTTCTAATCCCTCAAACACATTCTGCTTTAATGCAAGAAGCAAGCTCTTCCTTCCAGATTCTAAAATACAGCAAGAACAATGAGCATGCCCTGAAAAAAAATGTTTTTCCTACTCATATGGACAATATGTAGTTCAACTGTGCTTATGAAACTGATACAAACCACAGCTCCTCTTACATAAATGCTCTTTAGTCAATAGTGAGAATCGCGTTGGTTTCGTGAACTGTGAAAAATCATTTGAACCCAAAATTCACTGGGTTTACCTGAAATGAACTCTTGCTTGCAGGAAGACACAGATCTTGGGGTTTAACTCCGTTTCGGAAGGCAAATTCAGACCAGAATTCTCAACCCTGAAAAACACTCTGATTTAAGGCAAGAATCATCCTCTTATTTCCAGTGTCTCCAATACAGTAAGAACCATGAGCAGGCCCAGAAAAAAAGAACTGTGTTTCCTTCTCATACGGACCAAATGTATTCCACCTCTGCTTATGAAACTGATACAGACCACAGAGCCTCTGACATAAATGCTCTTTAGTTAATAGTAATAATCGCGTTGGGTTCTAGAACTCTGTAAATTCATTTGAGCAAAAATTCACTTTGTTTACCAGATGTACTCTTGCAGGTAGGAAGACACAGATCGTGGGGTGTAACTCCGTTTGTGAAGGGAAATTGAGACCAGAGTTCTCATCCATGAAACACACCCTGTTTTAATGCAAGAAGCAAGCTCTTCTTTCCAGAGTCTCCAATACAGCAAGAACCATGAGCATGCCCTGAAAAAAAGAACTGTGTTTCCTACTCATACGGACCATATGTAGTTCAACTCTGCTCATGAAACTGATACTAACCACAGCTCCTCTTACATAAACGATCTTTAGTTAATAGTGAGAATCGCGTTGGGTTCATGAACTGCTACAAATCATTTCAGCCCAAAATTCACTGGGTTTACCAGAAATGAACTATTGCTTGTAGGAAGACACAGATCCTGGGGTTTAACTCCGTTTCTGAAGGCAAATTCAGAACAGAGTTCTCATCCCTGAAAAACACTCTGTTTTAAGGCAAGAATCATCCTCTTCTTTCCAGTGTCTCCTATACAGTAAGAACCATGAGCATGCCCAGAAAAAAAGAACTGTGTATCCTACTCATACGTAACATATGTAGTTCAACTCTGCTTATGAAACTGATTCAAACCACAGCTCCTATTACATAATTCCTCTTTAGTTAATAGTGAGAATCGCGTTGGGTTCGTGAACTGCGAAAAATCATTTGAGCCCAAATTCACTGGGTTAACCAGAAATGAACTCTTCCTTGTAGGAAGACACAGATCCTGGGGTTTAACTCCGTTTCAGAAGGGAAATTCAGACCAGAGTTCTCATCCCTGAAACACACTCTGTTTTAACGCAAGTAGCAAGGTCTTCTTTCCTGAGTCTATAATACAGCAAGAAACATGAGCATGCCCAGAAAAAAAGAACTGTGTTTCCTCCTCATACAGACCATATGCAGTTCAACTCTGCTTATGAAACTGATACAAACAACAGCTCCGCTTAGATAAATGCTCTTTAGTTAATAGTGAGAATCATGTTGGGTTGGTGAACTGCGAAAAAATCATTGGAGCCCAAAATTCACTGGGTTTACCAGATATGAACTCTTGCATGTAGGAAGACACTGATCCTGGGGTTTAACTCAGTTTCTGAAGGCAAATTCAGACCAGAGTTCTCATCCCTGAAAAACACTCTATTTTAAGGTAAGAATCCTCCTCTTCTTTCCAGTGTCTCCAATATAGTAAGAAACATGAGCATGCCCAGAAAAAAAGAACTGTGTTTCATACTCATAAGTAACATATGTAGTTCAACTCTTCTTATGAAATGATACAGACAAGAGCTCCTCTTATATAAATGCTCTTTAGTTAATAGTGATAATCTCATGGGGTTCCAGAACTGTGTAAATTCATTTGAGCCGAAAATTCACTTGGTTTACCAGAACTGATCTCTTGCTGGTAGGAAGACACAGATCATGGGGTTTTACTCCGTTTTGGAAGGGAAATTCAGACCAGAGTTCTCATCCCTGAAACACACTCTGTTTTAACGAAGAAGCAAGCTCTTCTTTCCCGAGTCTAAATTACAGCAAGAACCATGAGCATGGTCTGAAAAAAAAAACTGTGTTTCCTATTCATACGGCCCATATGTAGTTCAACTCTGCTTATGAAACTGATACAAACCACAGCTCCGCTTACATAAATGCTCTTTAGTTAATAGTGAGAATAGCGTTGGGTGGAAGAACTGTGTAAAATCGTTTGAGCACAAAATTCACTGGGTTTACCAGAAATTAACTTTTGCTTGTAGGAAGACACAGATCCTGGGGTTTAACTCCGTTTCAGAAGCGAAATTCAGACTGGAGTTCTCATCCATGAAACACACTCTGTTTTAACGAAGAAGCAAGCTCTTCTTTCCCGAGTCTAAATTACAGCAAGAACCATGAGCATGGTCTGAAAAAAAAAAAAACTGTGTTTCCTATTCATACGGCCCATATGTAGTTCAACTCTGCTTATGAAACTGATACAAACCACAGCTCCGCTTACATAAATGCTCTTTAGCTAATAGTGAGAAACGGTTTGGGTTGGTGAACTGCGAAAAATCATTTGAGCCCAAAATTCACTTTTTTTTAACAGAAATGAACTCTTCTTTGTAGGAAGTTACAGATCCTGGGGTTTAACACCGTTTCTGAAGTTCAATTCAGACCAGAGTTCTCATCCATGAAAAAAACTCTGTTTTAAGTCAAGAATCATCCTCTTCTATGCAGCGTCTCCAATACAGTAAGAAACATGAGCATTCCCAGAAAAAAATGAACTGTGTTTCCTACTCATACATAACATATGTAGTTCAACTCTGCTTATGAAACTGATTCAAACCACAGCTCCTCTTAAATAAATCCCCTTTAGTTAATAGTGAGAATCGCGTTGGGTTCATGTACAGCAAAAAAGTATTTGAGCCCAAACTTCACTGGTATTACCTTCAATGAACTCTTGCTTGTAGGAAGACACAGATCCTGCAGTTTAACTCCGTTTTTGAAGGCAAATTCAGACCAGAATTCTCATCCCTGAAAAACACTCTGTCTTAAGGCAAGAATCATCCTCTTCTTTCCAGCGTCTCCAATACAGTAAGAACCATGAGCATGGTCTGAAAAAATGAACTGTGTTTCCTACTCATACGGACCATATGTACTTCAACTCTGCTTATGAAACTAATACAGACCACAGCTCCTCTCACATAAGTGCTCTTTAGTTAATAGTGATAATCGCCTTAGGTTCTAGAACTGTGTAAAGTCATTTGAGCCGAAAACTTACTTGGTTTACCAGAAATGAACTCTTGGTGGTAGGAAGACACAGATCATGGGGTTTAACCCCGTTTGTGAAGGGAAAATAAGACCACAGTTCTCATCCATGAAACACACTTAGTTTTAATGCAGGAAGCAAGCTCTTCTTTACATCGTTTCCAATACAGCAAGAACCATGAGCATGCCCTGAAAAAAAGAACTGTGTTTCCTACTCATATGGACCATATGTAGTTCAACTCTGCTTATGAACCTGATACAAACCATAGCTCCTCTTACATAAATGTTCTTTAGTTAATAGTGGGAATCGGTTTGGGTTGGTGAACTGCAAAAATCATTGGAGCCCAAAATTCACTAGATTTAACAGAAATGAACTCTTGCTCATAGGAAGACACAGATCGTGGGGTGTAACTCCGTTTGTGAAGGGAAATTGAGACCAGAGTTCTCATCCATGAAACACACCCTGTTTTAATGCAAGAAGCAAGCTCTTCTTTCCAGAGTCTCCAATACAGCAAGAACCATGAGCATGCCCTGAAAAAAGAACTGTGTTTCCTACTCATACGGACCATATGTAGTTCAACTCTGCTCATGAAACTGATACTAACCACAGCTCCTCTTACATAAACGATCTTTAGTTAATAGTGAGAATCGCGTTGGGTTCATGAACTGCTACAAATCATTTCAGCCCAAAATTCACTGGGTTTACCAGAAATGAACTGTTGCTTGTAGGAAGACACAGATCCTGGGGTTTAACTCCGTTTCTGAAGGCAAATTCAGAACAGAGTTCTCATCCCTGAAAAACACTCTGTTTTAAGGCAAGAATCATCCTCTTCTTTCCAGTGTCTCCTATACAGTAAGAACCATGAGCATGCCCAGAAAAAAAGAACTGTGTATCCTACTCATACGTAACATATGTAGTTCAACTCTGCTTATGAAACTGATTCAAACCACAGCTCCTATTACATAATTCCTCTTTAGTTAATAGTGAGAATCGCGTTGGGTTCGTGAACTGCGAAAAATCATTTGAGCCCAAATTCACTGGGTTAACCAGAAATGAACTCTTCCTTGTAGGAAGACACAGATCCTGGGGTTTAACTCCGTTTCAGAAGGGAAATTCAGACCAGAGTTCTCATCCCTGAAACACACTCTGTTTTAACGCAAGTAGCAAGGTCTTCTTTCCTGAGTCTATAATACAGCAAGAACCATGAGCATGCCCAGAAAAAAAGAACTGTGTTTCCTCCTCATACAGACCATATGCAGTTCAACTCTGCTTATGAAACTGATACAAACAACAGCTCCGCTTACATAAATGCTCTTTAGTTAATAGTGAGAATCATGTTGGGTTGGTGAACTGCGAAAAAATCATTGGAGCTTAAAATTCACTGGGTTTACCAGATATGAACTCTTGCATGTAGGAAGACACTGATCCTGGGGTTTAACTCAGTTTCTGAAGGCAAATTCAGACCAGAGTTCTCATCCCTGAAAAACACTCTATTTTAAGGTAAGAATCCTCCTCTTCTTTCCAGTGTCTCCAATATAGTAAGAAACATGAGCATGCCCAGAAAAAAAGAACTGTGTTTCATACTCATAAGTAACATATGTAGTTCACCTCTTCTTATGAAATGATACAGACAAGAGCTCCTCTTATATAAATGCTCTTTAGTTAATAGTGATAATCTCATGGGGTTCCAGAACTGTGTAAATTCATTTGAGCCGAAAATTCACTTGGTTTACCAGAACTGATCTCTTGCTGGTAGGAAGACACAGATCATGGGGTTTTACTCCGTTTTGGAAGGGAAATTCAGACCAGAGTTCTCATCCCTGAAACACACTCTGTTTTAACGAAGAAGCAAGCTCTTCTTTCCCGAGTCTAAATTACAGCAAGAACCATGAGCATGGTCTGAAAAAAAAAACTGTGTTTCCTATTCATACGGCCCATATGTAGTTCAACTCTGCTTATGAAACTGATACAAACCACAGCTCCGCTTACATAAATGCTCTTTAGTTAATAGTGAGAATAGCGTTGGGTTCAAGAACTGTGTAAAATCGTTTGAGCACAAAATTCACTTGGTTTACCAGAACTGATCTCTTGCTGGTAGGAAGACACAGATCATGGGGTTTTACTCCGTTTTTGAAGGCAAATTCAGACCAGAATTCTCATCCCTGAAAAACACTCTGTCTTAAGGCAAGAATCATCCTCTTCTTTCCAGCGTCTCCAATACACCAAGAACCATGAGCATGCCCTGAAAAAAAGAACTGTGTTTCCTACTCATATGGACCATATGTAGTCAACTCTGCTTATGAACCTGATACAAACCATAGCTCCTCTTACATAAATGTTCTTTAGTTAATAGTGGGAATCGGTTTGGGTTGGTGAACTGCAAAAATCATTGGAGCCCAAAATTCACTAGGTTTACAGAAATGAACTCTTGCTCATAGGAAGACACAGATCCTGGGGTTTAACTGCGTTTCTGAAGGGTAATTCAGACCAGAGTTCTAATCCCTCAAACACATTCTGCTTTAATGCAAGAAGCAAGCTCTTCCTTCCAGATTCTAAAATACAGAAAGAACAATGAGCATGCCCTGAAAAAAAATGTTTTTCCTACTCATATGGACAATATGTAGTTCAACTGTGCTTATGAAACTGATACAAACCACAGCTCCTCTTACATAACTGCTCTTTAGTCAATAGTGAGAATCGCGTTGGTTTCGTGAACTGTGAAAAATCATTTGAACCCAAAATTCACTGGGTTTACCTGAAATGAACTCTTGCTTGCAGGAAGACCCAGATCTTGGGGTTTAACTCCGTTTCGGAAGGCAAATTCAGACCAGAATTCTCAACCCTGAAAAACACTCTGATTTAAGGCAAGAATCATCCTCATATTTCCAGTGTCTCCAATACAGTAAGAACCATGAGCAGGCCCAGAATAAAAGAACTGTGTTTCCTTCTAATATGGACCATATGTAGTCCACATCTGCTTATGAAACTGATACAGACCACAGCTCCTCTGACATAAATGCTCTTTAGTTAATAGTAATAATCGCGTTGGGTTCTAGAACTCTGTAAATTCATTTGAGCAAAAATTCACTTTGTTTACCAGATGTACTCTTGCTGGTAGGAAGACACAGATCGTGGGGTTTAACTCCGTTTGTGAAGGGAAATTGAGACCAGAGTTCTCATCCATGAAACACACCCTGTTTTAATGCAAGAAGCAAGCTCTTCTTTCCAGAGTCTCCAATACAGCAAGAACCATGAGCATGCCCTGAAAAAAAGAACTGTGTTTCCTACTCATACGGACCATATGTAGTTCAACTCTGCTTATGAAACTGATACTAACCACAGCTCCTCTTACATAAACGATCTTTAGTTAATAGTGGGAATCGCGTTGGGTTCATGAACTGCTACAAATCATTTCAGCCCAAATTCACTGGGTTAAGCAGAAATGAACTCTTCCTTGTAGGAAGACACAGATCCTGGGGTTTAACTCCGTTTCAGAAGGGAAATTCAGACCAGAGTTCTCATCCCTGAAACACACTCTGCTTTAACGCAAGTAGCAAGGTCTTCTTCCCTGAGTCTATAATACAGCAAGAACCATGAGCATGCCCAGAAAAAAAGAACTGTGTTTCCTCCTCATACAGACCATATGCAGTTCAACTCTGCTTATGAAACTGATACAAACAACAGCACCACTTACATAAATGCTCTTTAGTTAATAGTGAGAATCATGTTGGGTTGGTGAACTGCGAAAAATCATTTGAGCCCAAAATTCACTGGGTTTATCAGATATGAACTCTTGCATGTAGGAAGACACTGATCCTGGGGTTTAACTCCGTTTCTGAAGGCAAATTCAGACCAGAGTTCTCATCCCTGAAAAACACTCTATTTTAAGGTAATAATCCTCCTCTTCTTTCCAGTGTCTCCAATATAGTAAGAAACATGAGCATGCCCAGAAAAAAAGAACTGTGTTTCATACTCATAAGTAACATATGTAGTTCAACTCTTCTTATGAAATGATACAGACAAGAGCTCCTCTTACATAAATGCTCTTTAGTTAATAGTGATAATCTCATTGGGTTCCAGAACTGTGTAAATTCATTTGAGCCGAAAATTCACTTGGTTTACCAGAACTGATATCTTGCTGGTAGGAAGACACAGATCATTGGGGTTTTACTCCGTTTTGTAAGGGAAATTCAGACCAGAGTTCTCATCCCCGAAACACACTCTGTTTTAACTAAGAAGCAAGCTCTTCTTTTCCGAGTCTAAATTACAGCAAGAACCAAGAGCATGGTCTGAAAAAAAAAAACTGTGTTTCCTACTCATACGGCCCATATGTACTTCAACTCTGCTCATGAAACTGATACAAACCACACCTCCTCTTACATAAATGCTCTTTAGTTAATAGTGAGAATAGCGTTTGGTTGAAGAACTGTGTAAAATCGTTTGAGCACAAAATTCACCTTGTTTACCAGAAATTAACTTTTGCTTGTAGGAAGACACAGATCCTGGGGTTTAACTCCATTTCAGAAGCAAAATTCAGAACGGAGTTCTCATCCATGAAACACACTCTGTTTTAACGAAGATGCAAGCTCTTCTTTCCCGAGTCTAAATTACAGCAAGAACCATGAGCATGGTCAAAAAAAAAAAAAAAAAAACTGTGTTTCCTATTCATACGGCCCATATGTAGTTCAACTCTGCTTATGAAACTGATACAGACCACAGCTCCTCTTACATAAATGCTCTTTAGCTAATAGTGATAATCAATGTTGGATTCTAGAACTGTTTAAAGTCATTTGAGCCGAAAATTTACTTGGTTTACAAGATATGAACTCTTGCGAGTAGGAAGACACAGATCACGGAGTTTAACCCCGTTTGTGAAGAGAAAATCAGAGCAGAGTTCTCATCCATGAAACATACCCTGTTTTAATGCCGGAAGCAAGCTCTTCTTTCCAGAGTCTCCAATACAGCAAGAACCATGAGCATGCCCTGAAAAAAAGAACTGTGTTTCCTACTCATACGGACCATATGTAGTTCAACTCTGCTTATGCAACTGATACAAACCACAGCTCCTCTTACATAAATGATCTTTAGTTAACTGTGAGAATCGTGTTGGGTTTGTGAACTGCGAAAAATCATCTGAGCCTAAAATTCCCTGGGTTTACCAGAAATGAACTCTTGCTTGTAGGAAGACACAGATCCTGGGGTTCAACTCTGTTTCTGAATCAAATTCAGACCAGAAATCTCAACCCTGAAAAACACTCTGTTTTAAGGCAAGAATCATCCTCTTATTTCCAGCATCTCCAATACAGTAAGAAACATGAGTATGCCCAGAAAAAATGAACTGTGTTGCCTACTCATACGTAACATATGTAGTTCAACTCTTCTTATGAAATAATATAGACCAGAGCACCTCTTACATAAATGCTCAGTAGTTAATAGTGGGAATCGGTTTGGGTTGGTGAACTGCAAAAATCATTTGAGCCCAAAATTCACTAGGTTTAACAAAAATGAACTCTTGTTCATAGGAAGACACAGATCCTGGGGTTTAACTCCCTTTCTGAATGGTAATTCAGACCAGAGTTCTAATCCCTGAAACACACTCTGCTTTAATGTAAGAAGCAAGCTCTTCCTTCCAGATTCTAAATCATAGCAAGAACAATGAGCATGCCCTGAAAAAATAATGTTTTTCCTACTCATATGGACAATATGTAGTTCAACTGTGCTTATGAAACTGATACAAACCACAGCTCCTCTTACATAAATGCTCTTTAGTTAATAGTGAGAAGTGCGTTGGTTTTGTGAACTGTGAAAAATCATTTGATCCCAAAATTCACAGGATTTACCTAAAATGAACTCTTGCTTGCAGGAAGACACAGATCTTGGGGTTTAACTCCATTTCTGAAGGCAAAATCAGACCAGAATTCTCAACCCTGAAAAATACTCTGTTTTAAGGCAAGAATCATCCTCTTCTTTCCAGGTTCTACAATAGAGTAAGAACAATGAGCATGCCCAGAAAAAAAGAACTGTGTTTCCTACTCATACGTACCATATGTAGTTCAACACTGCTGATGAATTGATACAGACCACAGGTCTTCTGACATAATTGGTCTTTAGTTAATTGTGATAATAGCCTTGGGTTCTAGAACTGTGTGAATTCATTTGAGCCGAAAATTCACTTTGTTTACCAGAAATGAACTCTTGCTGGTAGGAAGACACAGATCGTGGGGTTTAACTCCGTTTGTGAAGGGAAATTCAGACCAGAGTTCTCATCCATGGAACACACCCTGTTTTAATGCAAGAAGCAAGCTCTTCTTTCCAGAGTCTCCAATACAGCAAGAACCATGAGCATGCCCTGAAAAAAAGAACTGTGTTTCCTATTCATATGGACCATATGTAGTTCAACTCTGTGTATGAAACTGATACAAACCACAGCTCCTCCTACATAAATGATCTTCAGGTAATAGTGAGAATCGAGTTGGGTTCGTGAACTGCGAAAAATCATTTGAGCCCAAATTTCAGTTGGTTTACCAGAAATGAACTCTTGCTGGTAGGAAGACAAGATCATGGGGTTTAACTCCGTTTTGGAAGGGAAAATCAGACCAGAGTTCTCATCCATGAAACACACCCTGTTTTAATGCAGGAAGCAAGCTCTTCTTTCTAGCGTCTCCAATACAGCAAGAATCATGAGCATGCCCTGAAAAAAAAAACTGTGTTTCCTACTCATACGGACCATATGTAGTTCAACTCTGCTTATGAAACTGATATAAACCACAGCTCCTCTTACATAAATGCTCTTTAGTTAATAGTGGGAATCGGTTTGGGTTGGTGAACTGCAAAAATAATTTGAGCCCAAAATTCACTGGGATTACGAGAAATGAACTCTTGCTTGTAGGAGGACACAGATCCTGGGGTTTAACTCTGATTCTGAAGGGAAATTCAGACCAGAGTTCTCACCCCTGAAACACAATCTGTTTTAACGAAGAAGCAAGCTCTTCTTTCCAGAGTCTCCAATACAGCAAGAACCATGAGCATGGTCTGAAAAAAAGAGCTGTGTTTCCTATTCATACGGACCATATGTAGTTCAACTCTTCTTTTGAAACTGGTACAGACCACACCTTCTTTTACATAAATGCTCTTTAGTTAATCATGAAAATCATGTTGGGTTCGTGAACTATGAAATATCATTTGAGCACAAAAATCACTGAGTTTTCCAGAACTGAACTCTTGCTTGTAGGAAGACACAGATCCTGGAGATTAACTCCATTTCTGAAGAGAAATTCAGACCAGAATTCTCATCCCTGAAAAACACTCTGTTTTAAGGCATGAATCATCCTCTTCTTTCCAGGTTCTCCAAAACAGTAAGAACCATGAGCATGCCAAGAAAAAAAGAACTGTGTTTCCTACTCATACGGACCATATGTGGTCCAACTCTGCTTATGAAAATGATACAGACCACAGCTCCTCTTACATAAATGCTCTTTAGCTAATAGTGATAATCAATGTTGGATTCTAGAACTGTTTAAAGTCATTTGAGCCGAAAATTTACTTGGTTTACAAGATATGAACTCTTGCGAGTAGGAAGACACAGATCACGGGGTTTAACCCCGTTTGTGAAGAGAAAATCAGACCAGAGTTCTCATCCATGAAACACACCTTGTTTTAATGCAGGAAGCAAGCTCTTCTTTCCAGCATCTCCAATACAGAAAGAATCATGAGCATGCATAGAAAAAAAGAACTGTGTTTCTTACTCATACGTAACATATGTAGTTCAACACTTCTTATGAAATGATACAGACCAGAGCTCCTCTTACATAAATGCTCTTTAGTTAATAGTAATGATCGCATTGGGTTCTAGAACTCTGTAAATGCATTTGAGCCGAAAATTCACTTGCTTTAACAGAAATGAACTCTTGCTGGTAGGAAGACACAGATCATGGGGTTTAACTCTGTTTCTGAAGGCAAATTCAGACCAGAATTCTCAACCCTGAAAAACACTCTGTTTTAAGGCAAGAATCATCCTCTTCTTTCCAGCGTCTCCAATACAGTAAGAAACATGAGTATGCCCAGAAAAAAAGAACTGTGTTTCCTACTCCTACGTAACATATGTACTTCAACTCTTCCTATGAAATGATACAGACCAGAGCTCCTCTTACATAAATGCTCTTTAGTTAATAGTGATAATCGCATTGGGTTCTAGAACTCTGTAAATTCATTTGAGCCGAAAATTCACTTGGTTTAACAGAAATGAACTCTTGCTCGTTGGAAGAAACAGATCATGGGGTTTAACTCCGTTTTGGAAGGGAAAATCAGACCAGAGTTCTCATCCATGAAACACACCTTGTTTTAATGCAGGAAGCAAGTTCTTCTTTCCAGCATCTCCAATACAGAAAGAATCATGAGCATGCATAGAAAAAAAGAACTGTGTTTCTTACTCATACGTAACATATGTAGTTCAACACTTCTTATGAAATGATACAGACCAGAGCTCCTCTTACATAAATGCTCTTTAGTTAATAGTGATGATCGCATTGGGTTCTAGAACTCTGTAAATGCATTTGAGCCGAAAATTCACTTGGTTTAACAGAAATGAACTCTTGCTGGTAGGAAGACACAGATCATGGGGTTTAACTACGTTTTGGAAGGGAAATTCAGACCAGTGTTCTCATCCCTGAAACACACTCTGTTTTAACGAAGAAGCAAGCTCTTCTTTCCCAAGTTTAAATACAGCAAGAACCATGAGCATGGTCTGAAAAAAAAAAACTGTGTTTGCTATTCATACGGCCCATATGTAGTTCAACTCTGCTTATGAAACTGATACAAACCACAGCTCCTCTTACATAAATGCTCTTTAGTTAATAGTGAGAATAGCGTTGGGTTCAAGAACTGTGTAAAATCGTTTGAGCACAAAATTCACTGGGTTTACCAGAAATTAACTCTTGCTTGTAGGAAGACACAGATCCCGGGGTTTAACTCCGTTTCTGAAGGAAAATTCACACCAGAATTTTCATCCCTGAAAACACTCTGTTTTAATGGAAGAATCATCCTCTTCTTTCCAGGTTCTCCAATACAGTTAGAACCATGAGCATGCCCAGAAAAAAAGAACTGTGTGTCCTACTAATACGGACCATATGTAATTCAACTCTGCTTATGAAACTCATACAGACCACAGCTCCTCTCACATAAATGCTCTTTAGTTAATAGTGATAATTGCCTTAGGTTCTAGAAGAGTGTAAAGTCATTTGGGCTGAAAATTTAATTGGTTTACCAGAAATGAACTCTTGCAGGTAGGAAGACACAGATCATGGGGTTTAACCCCGTTTGTGAAGTGAAAATCAGACCAGAGTTCTCATCCATGAAATACACCCTGTTTTAATGCAGGAAGCAAGCTCTTCTTTCCAGCGTCTCCAATACAGCAAGAACCATGAGCATGCCCTGAAAAAAAGAACTGTGTTTCCTACTCATAGGGACCATATGTAGTTCAACTCTGCTTATGAAACTGATACAAACCACAGCTCCTCTTACATAAATGCTCTTTAGTTAATAGTGGGAATCGGTTTGGGTTGGTGAACTGCAAAAAATCATTTGAGCCCAAAAATCACTGGGTTTACCAGAAATAAACTCTTGCTTGTAGGAAGGCACAGATCCTGGGTTTTAACTCTGTTTCTGAAGGAAAATTCAGACCAGAATTCTCAACCCTGAAAAACACTCTGTTTTAAGGCAAGAATCATCCTCTTCTTTACAGCGTCTCCAATACAGTAAGAAACATGAGTATGCCCAGAAAATAAGAACTGTGTTTCCTACTCCTACGTAACATATGTACTTCAACTCTTCCTATGAAATGATACAGACCAGAGCTCCTCTTACATAAATGCTATTTAGTTAATAGCGATAATCGCATTGGGTTCTAGAACTGTGTATATTCATTTGAGCCGAAAATTCTCTTGGTTTACCAGAAATGAACTCTTGCTGGTTGGAAGTCACAGATCATGGGGTTTAACTCAGTTTTGGAAGGGAAAATCAGACCAGAGTTCTCATCCATGAAACACACCCTGTTTTAATGCAGGAAGCAAGCTCTTCTTTCCAGCATCTCCAATAGAGTAAGAATCATGAGCATGCATAGAAAAAAAGAACTGTGTTTCCTACTCATACGTAACATATGTAGTTCAACACTTCTTATGAAATGATACAGACCAGAGCTCCTCTTACATAAATGCTCTTTAGTTAATAGTGATAATCGCATTGGGTTCTAGAACTCTGTAAATTCATTTGAGCCGAAAATTCACTTGGTTTAACAGAAATGAACTCTTGCTGGTAGGAAGACACAGATCATGGGGTTTAACTACGTTTTGGAAGGGAAATTCAGACCAGTGTTCTCATCCCTGAAACACACTCTGTTTTAACGAAGAAGCAAGCTCTTCTTTCCCGAGTTTAAATACAGCAAGAACCATGAGCATGGTCTGAAAAAAAAAAACTGTGTTTCCCATTCATACCGCTCATATGTAGTTCAACTCTGCTTATGAAACTGATGCAAACCACAGCTCCTCTTACATAAATGCTCTTTAGTTAATAGTGAGAATAGCGTTGGGTTCAAGAACTGTGTAAAATCGTTTGAGCACAAAATTCCCTGGGTTTACCAGAAATTAAATCTTGCTTGTAGGAAGACACAGATCCCGGTGTTAACTCCGTTTCTGAAGGGAAATTCAGACCAGAATTTTCATCCCTGAAAAACACTCTGTTTTAATGGATGAATCATCCTCTTCTTTCCAGGTTCTCCAATACAGTAAGAACCATGAGCATGCCCAGAAAAAAAGAACTGTGTTTCCTACTCATACGTAGCATATGTAGTTCAACTCTGCTTATGAAAGTAATACAGACCACAGCTCCTCTCACATAAATGCTCTTAAGTTAATAGTGATAATTGCCTTAGGTTCTAGAAGTGTTTAAAGTCATTTGAGAAGAAAATTTACTTGGTTTACCAGAAATGAACTCTTGCAGGTAGGAAGACACAGATCATGGGGTTTAACCCCGTTTGTGAAGTGAAAATCAGACCAGAGTTCTCATCCATGAAACACACCCTGTTTTAATGCAGGAAGCAAGCTCTTCTTTCCAGAGTCTCCAATACAGCAAGAACCATGAGCATGCCCTGAAAAAAAGAACTGTGTTTCCTACTCATACGGACCATATGTAGTTCAACTCTGCTTATGCAACTGATACAAACCACACCTCCTCTTACATAAATGATCTTTAGTTAATAGTGAGAATCGCGTTGGGTTTGTGAACTGTGAAAAATCATTTGAGCCCAAAAATCACTGGGTTTACCAGAAATAAACTCTTGCTTGTAGGAAGGCACAGATCCTGGGTTTTAACTCTGTTTCTGAAGGCAAATTCAGACCAGAATTCTCAACCCTGAAAAACACTCTGTTTTAAGGCAAGAATCATCCTCTTCTTTCCAGCGTCTCCAATACAGTAAGAAACATGAGTATGCCCAGAAAATAAGAACTGTGTTTCCTACTCCTACGTAACATATGTACTTCAACTCTTCCTATGAAATGATACAGACTAGAGCTCCTCTTACATAAATGCTATTTAGTTAATAGCGATAATCGCATTGGGTTCTAGAACTGTGTATATTCATTTGAGCCGAAAAATCTCTTGGTTTACCAGAAATGAACTCTTGCTGGTTAGAAGACACAGATCATGGGGTTTAACTCCGTTTTGGAAGGGAAAATCAGACCAGAGTTCTCATCCATGAAACACACCCTGTTTTAATGCAGGAAGCAAGCTCTTCTTTCCAGCATCTCCAATACAGAAAGAATCATGAGCATGCATAGAAAAAAAGAACTGTGTTTCCTACTCATACGTAACATATGTAGTTCAACACTTCTTATGAAATGATACAGACCAGAGCTCCTCTTACATAAATGCTCTTTAGTTAATAGTGATAATCGCATTGGGTTCTAGAACTCTGTAAATTCATTTGAGCCGAAAATTCACTTGGTTTAACAGAAATGAACTCTTGCTGGTAGGAAGACACAGATCATGGGGTTTAACTACGTTTTGGAAGGGAAATTCAGATCAGTGTTCTCATCCCTGAAACACACTCTGTTTTAACGAAGAAGCAAGCTCTTCTTTCCCGAGTTTAAATACAGCAAGAACCATGAGCATGGTCTGAAAAAAAAAAAATAAACTGTGTTTCCTATTAATACGGCCCATATGTAGTTCAACTCTGCTTATGAAACTGATACAAACCACAGCTCCTCTTACATAAATGCTCTTTAGTTAATAGTGAGAATAGCGTTGGGTTCAAGAACTGTGTAAAATCGTTTGAGCACAAAATTCACTGGGTTTACCAGAAATTAACTCTTGCTTGTAGGAAGACACAGATCCCGGGGTTTAACTCCGTTTCTGAAGGGAAATTCAGACCAGAATTTTCATCCCTGAAAAAAACTCTGTTTTAATGGAAGAATCATCCTCTTCTTTCCAGGTTCTCCAATACAGTTAGAACCATGAGCATGCCCAGAAAAAAAGAACTGTGTGTCCTACTTATACGGACAATATGTAATTCAACTCTGCTTATGAAACTAATACAGACCACAGCTCCTCTCACATAAATGCTCTTTAGTTAATAGTGATAATTGCCTTAGGTTCTAGAAGAGTGTAAAGGCATTTGGGCCGAAAATTTACTTGGTTTACCAGAAATGAACTCTTGCAGTTAGGAAGACACAGATCATGGGGTTTAACCCCATTTGTGAAGTGAAAATCAGACCAGAGTTCTCATCCATGAAATACACCCTGTTTTAATGCAGGAAGCAAGCTCTTCTTTCCAGCGTCTCCAATACAGCAAGAACCATGAGCATGCCCTGAAAAAAAGAACTGTGTTTCCTACTCATAGAGACCATATGTAGTTCAACTCTGCTTGTGAAACTGATACAAACCACAGCTCCTCTTACATAAATGCTCTTTAGTTAATAGTGGGAATCGGTTTGGGTTGGTGAATTGCGAAAAATCATTTGAGCCCAAAATTCACCACGTTTAACAAAAATGAACTCTTGCACATAGGAAGACACTGATCCTGCGGTTTAACTCCGTTTCTGAACGGTAATTCAGACCAGAGTTCTTATCCCTGAAACTCACTCTGTTTTAAAGCAATAAGCAAGCTCTTCTTTCCAGAGTCTAAAATAGAGCAAGAACCATGAGCATGGTCTGAAAAAAAGAACTGTGTTTCCTACTCATACAGACCATATGTAGTTCAACTCTGCTTATGAAACTGATACAAACCACAGCTCCTCTTACATAAATGCTCTTTAGTTAATAGTGATAATCACGTTGGGTTCATGAACTGCGAAAAATCATTTCAGCCCAAAATACACTGGGTTGACCAGAAATGAACTATTGCTTGTAGGAAGACACAGATCCTGGGGTTTAACTCCGTTTTGGAAGGGAAATTCAGACCAGAGTTCTCATCCATGAAACACACTCTGTTTTAACGAAGAAGCAAGCTCTTCTTTCCCGAGTTTAAATACAGCAAGAACCATGAGCATGTTCTGAAAACAACACTGTGTTTCCTATTCATACGGCCCATATGTAGTTCAACTCTGCTTATGAAACTGATACAAACCACAGCTCCTCTTACATAAATGCTCTTTAGTTAATAGTGAGAATAGCATTGGGTTCAAGAACTGTGTAAAATCGTTTGAGCACAAAATTCACTGGGTTTACCAGAAATTAACTCTTGCTTGTAGGAGGACACAGATCCTGGGGTTTAACTCTGATTCTGAAGGGAAATTCAGACCAGAGTTCTCACCCCTGAAACACAATCTGTTTTAACGAAGAAGCAAGCTCTTCTTTCCAGAGTCTAAAATAGAGCAAGAACCATGAGCATGGTCTGAAAAAAAGAACTGTGTTTCCTACTCATACAGACCATATGTAGTTCAACTCTCCTTATGAAACTGATACAAACCACAGCTCCTCTTACATAAATGCTCTTTAGTTAATAGTGATAATCACGTTGGGTTCATGAACTGCGAAAAATCATTTCAGCCCAAAATACACTGGGTTGACCAGAAATGAACTATTGCTTGTAGGAAGACACAGATCCTGGGGTTTAACTCCGTTTTGGAAGGGAAATTCAGACCAGAGTTCTCATCCATGAAACACACTCTGTTTTAACGAAGAAGCAAGCTCTTCTTTCCCGAGTTTAAATACAGCAAGAACCATGAGCATGTTCTGAAAACAACCCTGTGTTTCCTATTCATACGGACCATATGTGGTCCAACTCTGCTTATGAAAATGATACAGACCACAGCTCCTCTTACATAAATGCTCTTTAGCTAATAGTGATAATCAATGTTGGATTCTAGAACTGTTTAAAGTCATTTGAGCCGAAAATTTACTTGGTTTACAAGATATGAACTCTTGCGAGTAGGAAGACACAGATCACGGGGTTTAACCCCGTTTGTGAAGAGAAAATCAGACCAGAGTTCTCATCCATGAAACATACCCTGTTTTAATTCAGGAAGCAAGCTCTTCTTTCCAGATTCTCCAATACAGCAAGAACCATGAGCATGCCCTGAAAAAAAGAACTGTGTTTCCTACTCATACGGACCATATGTAGTTCAACTCTGCTTATGCAACTGATACAAACCACACCTCCTCTTACATAAATGATCTTTAGTTAATAGTGAGAATCGCGTTGGGTTTGTGAACTGCGAAAAATCATTTGAGCCCAAAAATCACTGGGTTTACCAGAAATAAACTCTTGCTTGTAGGAAGGCACAGATCCTGGGTTTTAACTCTGTTTCTGAAGGCAAATTCAGACCAGAATTCTCAACCCTGAAAAACACTCTGTTTTAAGGCAAGAATCATCCTCTTCTTTCCAGCGTCTCCAATACAGTAAGAAACATGAGTATGCCCAGAAAAAAAGAACTGTGTTTCCTACTCCTACGTAACATATGTACTTCAACTCTTCCTATGAAATGATACAGACCAGAGCTCCTCTTACATAAATGCTCTTTAGTTAATAGTGATAATCGCATTGGGTTCTAGAACTCTGTAAATTCATTTGAGCCGAAAATTCACTTGGTTTAACAGAAATGAACTCTTGCTGGTTGGAAGAAACAGATCATGGGGTTTAACTCCGTTTTGGAAGGGAAAATCAGACCAGAGTTCTCATCCATGAAACACACCTTGTTTTAATGCAGGAAGCAAGCTCTTCTTTCCAGCATCTCCAATACAGAAAGAATCATGAGCATGCATAGAAAAAAAGAACTGTGTTTCCTACTCATACGTAACATATGTAGTTCAACACTTCTTATGAAATGATACAGACCAGAGCTTCTCTTACATAAATGCTCTTTAGTTAATAGTGATGATCGCATTGGGTTCTAGAACTCTGTAAATGCATTTGAGCCAAAAATTCACTTGGTTTAACAGAAATGAACTCTTGCTGGTAGGAAGACACAGATCATGGGGTTTAACTACGTTTTGGAAGGGAAATTCAGACCAGTGTTCTCATCCCTGAAACACACTCTGTTTTAACGAAGAAGCAAGCTCTTCTTTCCCGAGTTTAAATACAGCAAGAACCATGAGCATGGTCTGAAAAAAAAAACTGTGTTTGCTATTCATACGGCCCATATGTAGTTCAACTCTGCTTATGAAACTGATACAAACCACAGCTCCTCTTACATAAATGCTCTTTAGTTAATAGTGGGAATCGGTTTGGGTTGGTGAACTGCAAAAAATCATTTGAGCCCAAAATTCACTAGGTTTAACAAAAATGAACTCTTGCACATAGGAAGACACAGATCCTGGGGTTTAACTCCGTTTCTGAACGGTAATTCAGACCAGAGTTCTTATCCCTGAAACTCACTCTGTTTTAAAGCAATAAGCAAGCTCTTCTTTCCAGAGTCTAAAATAGAGCAAGAACCATGAGCATGGTCTGAAAAAAAGAACTGTGTTTCCTACTCATACAGACCATATGTAGTTCAACTCTGCTTATGAAACTGATACAAACCACAGCTCCTCTTACATAAATGCTCTTTAGTTAATAGTGATAATCACGTTGGGTTCATGAACTGCGAAAAATCATTTCAGCCCAAAATACACTGGGTTTACCAGAAATGAACTATTGCTTGTAGGAAGACACAGATCCTGGGGTATAACTCCGTTTTGGAAGGGAAATTCAGACCAGAGTTCTCATCCATGAAACACACTCTGTTTTAATGAAGAAGCAAGCTCTTCTTTCCCGAGTTCAAATACAGCAAGAACCATGAGCATGTTCTGAAAAAAAAACTGTGTTTCCTATTCATACGGCCCATATGTAGTTCAACTCTGCTTATGAAACTGATACAAACCACAGCTCCTCTTACATAAATGCTCTTTAGTTAATAGTGAGAATAGCGTTGGGTTCAAGAACTGTGTAAAATCGTTTGAGCACAAAATTCACTGGGTTTACCAGAAATTAACTCTTGCTTGTAGGAAGACACAGAATCTGGGGTTCAACTCTGTTTCTGAAGGGAAATTCAGACCAGAATTTTCATCCCTGAAAAACACTCTGTTTTAATGGATGAATCATCCTCTTCTTTCCAGTTTCTCCAATACAGTAAGAACCATGAGCATGCCCAGAAAAAAAGAACTGTGTTTCCTATTCATACGGACCATATGTAATTCAACTCTGCTTATGAAACTAATACAGACCACAGCTCCTCTCACATAAATGCTCTTTAGTTAATAGTGATAATCGCCTTAGTTTCTAGAACTGTGTAAAGTCATTTGAGCTGAAAATTTTCTTGGTTTACCAGAAATGAACTCTTGCAGGTTGGCAGACACAGATCATGGGGTTTAACCCCGTTTGTGAATTGAAAATCAGACCAGAGTGCTCATCCATGAAACACACCCTGTTTTAATGCAGGAAGCAAGCTCTTCTTTCCAGCGTCTCCAATGCAGCAAGAACCATGAGCATGCCCTGAAAAAAAGAACTGTGATTCCTACTCATACGGACCATATGTAGTTCTACTCTGCTTATGAAACTGATACAAACCACAGCTCCTCTTACATAATTGCTCTTTAGTTAATAGTGGGAATCGGTTTGGTTTGGTGAACTGCAAAAATCATTTGAGCCCAAAATTCACTAGGTTTAACAAAAATGAACTCTTGCTCATAGGAAGACACAGATCCTGGGGTTGAACTCCGTTTCTGAAGGGTAATTCAGACAAGAGTTCTTATCCCTGAAACTCACTCTGCTTTAAAGCAATAAGCAAGCTCTTCTTTCCAGAGTCTAAAATAGAGCAAGAACCATGAGCATGGTCTGAAAAAAAGTACTGTGTTTCCTTCTCATACAGACCATATGTAGTTCAACTCTGCTTATGAAACTGATACAAACCACAGCTCCTCTTACATAAATGCTCTTTAGTTAATAGTTAGAATCGCGTTGGGTTCATGAACTGCGAAAAATCATTTTTAGCCCAAAAATCACTGGGTTTACCAGAAATGAACTATTGCTTGTAGGAAGACACAGATACTTGTGTTTAACTCCGTTTCTGAAGGCAAATTCAGACTAGAGTTCTCACCCCTGAAAAACACTCTGCTTTAAGGCAATAATCATCCTCTTCGTTCCAGCGACTCCAATATAATAAGAAACATGAGCATGCCCAGAAAAAAAGAACTGTGTTTCCTACTCATACGTAACATATGTAGTTCAACTCTTCTTATGAAATGATACAGACCAGAGCTCCTCTTACATAAATGCTTTTTAGTTAATAGTGATAATCGCATTGGGTTCTAGAACTCTGTAAATTCATTTGAGCCCAAAATTCACTAGGTTTAACAGAAATGAACTCTTGCTGGTGGGAAGACACAGATCATGGGGTTTAACTACGTTTTGGAAGCAAAATTCAGCCCAGTGTTCTCATCCCTGAAACACACTCTGTTTTAACGAAGAAGCAAGCTCTTCTTTCCCGAGTTTAAATACAGCAAGAACCGTGAGCATGGTCTGAAAAAAAAACTGTGTTTCCTATTCATACGGCCCATATGTAGTTCAACTCTGCTTATGAAAGTAATACAGACCACAGCTCCTCTCACATAAATGCTCTTAAGTTAATAGTGATAATTGCCTTAGGTTCTAGAAGTGTGTAGAGTCATTTGAGCCGAAAATATACTTGGTTTACAAGAAATGAACTCTTGCAGGTAGGAAGACACAGATCATGGTGTTTAACCCCGTTTGTGAAGTGAAAATCAGACCAGAGTTCTCATCCATGAAACACACCCTGTTTTAATGCAGGAAGCAAGCTCTTCTTTCCAGAGTCTCCAATACAGCAAGAACCATGAGCATGCCCTGAAAAAAAGAACTGTGTTTCCTACTCATACGGACCATATGTAGTTCAACTCTGCTTATGCAACTGATTCAAACCACACCTCCTCTTACATAAATGATCTTTAGTTAATAGTGAGAATCGCGTTGGGTTCGTGAACTGTGAAAAATCATTTGAGCCCAAAAATCACTGGGTTTACCAGAAATAAACTCTTGCTTGTAGGAAGGCACAGATCCTGGGTTTTAACTCTGTTTCTGAAGGAAAATTCAGACCAGAATTCTCAACCCTGAAAAACACTCTGTTTTAAGGCAAGAATCATCCTCTTCTTTACAGCGTCTCCAATACAGTAAGAAACATGAGTATGCCCAGAAAATAAGAACTGTGTTTCCTACTCCTACGTAACATATGTACTTCAACTCTTCCTATGAAATGATACAGACCAGAGCTCCTCTTACATAAATGCTATTTAGTTAATAGCGATAATCGCATTGGGTTCTAGAACTGTGTATATTCATTTGAGCCGAAAATTCTCTTGGTTTACCAGAAATGAACTCTTGCTGGTTGGAAGACACAGACCATGGGGTTTAACTCCGTTTTGGAAGGGAAAATCAGAGCAGAGTTCTCATCCATGAAACACACCCTGTTTTAATGCAGGAAGCAAGCTCTTCTTTCCAGCATCTCCAATAGACTAAGAATCATGAGCATGCATAGAAAAAAAGAACTGTGTTTCCTACTCATACGTAACATATGTAGTTCAACACTTCTTATGAAATGATACAGACCAGAGCTCCTCTTACATAAATGCTCTTTAGTTAATAGTGATAATCGCATTGGGTTCTAGAACTCTGTAAATTCATTTGAGCCGAAAATTCACTTGGTTTAACAGAAATGAACTCTTGCTGGTAGGAAGACACAGATCATGGGGTTTAACTACGTTTTGGAAGGGAAATTCAGACCAGTGTTCTCATCCCTGAAACACACTCTGTTTTAACGAAGAAGCAAGCTCTTCTTTCCCGAGTTTAAATACAGCAAGAACCATGAGCATGGTCTGAAAAAAAAAACAAACTGTGTTTCCTATTAATACGACCCATATGTAGTTCAACTCTGCTTATGAAACTGATACAAACCACAGCTCCTCTTACATAAATGCTCTTTAGTTAATAGTGAGAATAGCGTTGGGTTCAAGAACTGTGTAAAATCGTTTGAGCACAAAATTCACTGGGTTTACCAGAAATTAACTCTTGCTTGTAGGAAGACACAGATCCCGGGGTTTAACTCCGTTTCTGAAGGGAAATTCAGACCAGAATTTTCATCCCTGAAAAAAACTCTGTTTTAATGGAAGAATCATCCTCTTCTTTCCAGGTTCTCCAATACAGTTAGAATCATGAGCATGCCCAGAAAAAAAGAACTGTGTGTCCTACTTATACGGACCATATGTAATTCAACTCTGCTTATGATACTAATACAGACCACAGCTCCTCTCACATAAATGCTCTTTAGTTAATAGTGATAATTGCCTTAGGTTCTAGAAGAGTGTAAAGGCATTTGGGCCGAAAATTTACTTGGTTTACCAGAAATGAACTCTTGCAGTTAGGAAGACACAGATCATGGGGTTTAACCCCATTTGTGAAGTGAAAATCAGACCAGAGTTCTCATCCATGAAATACACCCTGTTTTAATGCAGGAAGCAAGCTCTTCTTTCCAGCGTCTCCAATACAGCAAGAACCATGAGCATGCCCTAAAAAAAAGAACTGTGTTTCCTACTCATAGGGACCATATGTAGTTCAACTCTGCTTGTGAAACTGATACAAACCACAGCTCCTCTTACATAAATGCTCTTTAGTTAATAGTGGGAATCGGTTTGGGTTGGTGAATTGCGAAAAATCATTTGAGCCCAAAATTCACTAGGTTTAACAAAAATGAACTCTTGCACATAGGAAGACACTGATCCTGCGGTTTAACTCCGTTTCTGAACGGTAATTCAGACCAGAGTTCTTATCCCTGAAACTCACTCTGTTTTAAAGCAATAAGCAAGCTCTTCTTTCCAGAGTCTAAAATAGAGCAAGAACCATGAGCATGGTCTGAAAAAAAGAACTGTGTTTCCTTCTCATACAGACCATATGTAGTTCAACTCTGCTTATGAAACTGATACAAACCACAGCTCCTCTTACATAAATGCTCTTTAGTTAATAGTTAGAATCGCATTGGGTTCATGAACTGCGAAAAATCATTTTTAGCCCAAAATTCACTGGGTTTACCAGAAATGAACTATTGCTTGTAGGAAGACACAGATCCTCGTGTTTAACTCCGTTTCTGAAGGCAAATTCAGACTAGAGTTCTCACCCCTGAAAAACACTCTGTTTTAAGGCAATAATCATCCTCTTCGTTCCAGCGTCTCCAATATAATAAGAAACATGAGCATGCCCAGAAAAAAAGAACTGTGTTTCCTACTCATACGTAACATATGTAGTTCAACTCTTCTTATGAAATGATACAGACCAGAGCTCCTCTTACATAAATGCTCTTTAGTTAATAGTGATAATCGCATTGGGTTCTAGAACTCTGTAAATTCATTTGAGCCCAAAATTCACTAGGTTTAACAGAAATGAACTCTTGCTCATAGGAAGACACAGATCATGGGGTTTAACTCAGTTTTGGAAGGGAATTTAGACCAGAGTTCTCATCCATGAAACACACCCTGTTTTAATGCAGGAAGCAAGCTCTTCTTTCCAGCGTCTCCAATACAGCAAGAACCATGAGCATGCCCTGAAAAAAAGAACTGTGTTTCCTACTCATACGGACCATATGTAGTTCAACTCTGCTTATGAAAGTGATACAAACCACACCTCCTCTTACATAAATGATCTTTAGTTAATAGTGAGAATCGTGTTGGGTTTGTGAACTGCGAAAAATCATTTGAGCCCCAAAATCACTGGGTTTACCAGAAATAAACTCTTGCTTGTAGGAAGGCACAGATCCTGGGGTTTAACTCTGTTTCTGAAGGCAAATTCAGACCAGAATTCTCAACCCTGAAAAACACTCTGTTTTAAGGCAAGAATCATCCTCTTCTTTCCAGCGTCTCCAATACAGTAAGAAACATGACTATGCCCAGAAAAAAAGAACTGTGTTTCCTACTCATACATAACATATGTAGTTAACTCTTCTTATGAAATGATACAGACCAGAGCTCCTCTTACATAAATGCTCATTAGTTAATAGTGATAATCGCATTGGGTTCTAGAACTCTGTAAATTCATTTGAGCCGAAAATTCACTTGGTTTACCAGAAATGAACTCTTGCAGTTAGGAAGACACAGATCATGGGGTTTAACCCCATTTGTGAATTGAAAATCAGACCAGAGTTCTCATCCATGAAATACACCCTGTTTTAATGCAGGAAGCAAGCTCTTCTTTCCAGCGTCTCCAATACAGCAAGAACCATGAGCATGCCCTAAAAAAAAGAACTGTGTTTCCTACTCATAGGGACCATATGTAGTTCAACTCTGCTTGTGAAACTGATACAAACCACAGCTCCTCTTACATAAATGCTCTTTAGTTAATAGTGGGAATCGGTTTGGGTTGGTGAATTGCGAAAAATCATTTGAGCCCAAAATTCACTAGGTTTAACAAAAATGAACTCTTGCACATAGGAAGACACTGATCCTGCGGTTTAACTCCGTTTCTGAACGGTAATTCAGACCAGAGTTCTTATCCCTGAAACTCACTCTGCTTTAAAGCAATAAGCAAGCTCTTCTTTCCAGAGTCTAAAATAGAGCAAGAACCATGAGCATGGTCTGAAAAAAAGAACTGTGTTTCCTACTCATACAGACCATATGTAGTTCAACTCTGCTTATGAAACTGATACAAACCACAGCTCCTCTTACATAAATTCTCTTTAGTTAATAGTGATAATCACGTTGGGTTCATAAACTGCGAAAAATCATTTCAGCCCAAAATACACTGGGTTGACCAGAAATGAACTATTGCTTGTAGGAAGACACAGATCCTGGGGTTTAACTGCGTTTTGGAAGGGAAATTCAGACCAGAGTTCTCATCCATGAAACACACTCTGTTTTAACGAAGAAGCAAGCTCTTCTTTCCCGAGTTTAAATACAGCAAGAACCATGAGCATGTTCTGAAAACAAAACTGTGTTTCCTATTCATACGGCCCATATGTAGTTCAACTCTGCTTATGAAACTGATACAAACCACAGCTCCTCTTACATAAATGCTCTTTAGTTAATAGTGAGAATAGCGTTGGGTTCAAGAACTGTGTAAAATCATTTGAGCACAAAATTCACTGGGTTTACCAGAAATTAACTCTTGCTTGTAGGAAGACACAGAATCTGGTGTTCAACTCCGTTTCTGAAGGGAAATTCAGACCAGAATTTTCATCCCTGAAAAACACTCTGTTTTAAAGGATGAATCATCCTCTTCTTTCCAGGTTCTCCAATACAGTAAGAACCATGAGCATGCCCAGAAAAAAAGAACTGTGTTTCCTATTCATACGGACCATATGTAATTCAACTCTGCTTATGAAACTAATACAGACCACAGCTCCTCTCACATAAATGCTCTTTAGTTAATAGTGATAATCGCCTTAGTTTCTAGAACTGTGTAAAGTCATTTGAGCTGAAAATTTTCTTGGTTTACCAGAAATGAACTCTTGCAGGTAGGAAGACACAGATCATGGGGTTTAACCCGTTTGTGAATTGAAAATCAGACCAGAGTTCTCATCCATGAAATACACCCTGTTTTAATGCAGGAAGCAAGCTCTTCTTTCCAGCGTCTCCAATACAGCAAGAACCATGAGCATGCCCTGAAAAAAAGAACTGTGTTTCCTACTCATAGGGACCATATGTAGTTCAACTCTGCTTATGAAACTGATACAAACCACAGCTCCTCTTACATAATTGCTCTTTAGTTAATAGTGGGAATCGGTTTGGGTTGGTGAACTGCAAAAATCATTTGAGCCCAAAATTCACTAGGTTTAACAAAAATGAACTCTTGCTCATAGGAAGACACAGATCCTGGGGTTTAACTCCGTTTCTGAAGGGTAATTCAGACCAGAGTTCTTATCCCTGAAACTCACTCTGCTTTAAAGCAATAAGCAAGCTCTTCTTTCCAGAGTCTAAAATAGAGCAAGAACCATGAGCATGGTCTGAAAAAAAGAACTGTGTTTCCTTCTCATACAGACCATATGTAGTTCAACTCTGCTTATGAAACTGATACAAACCACAGCTCCTCTTACATAAATGATCTTTAGTTAATAGTGAGAATCGTGTTGGGTTTGTGAACTGCGAAAAATCATTTGAGCCCCAAAATCACTGGGTTTACCAGAAATAAACTCTTGCTTGTAGGAAGGCACAGATCCTGGGGTTTAACTCTGTTTCTGAAGGCAAATTCAGACCAGAATTCTCAACCCTGAAAAACACTCTGTTTTAAGGCAAGAATCATCCTCTTCTTTCCAGCGTCTCCAATACAGTAAGAAACATGACTATGCCCAGAAAAAAAGAACTGTGTTTCCTACTCATACATAACATATGTAGTTAACTCTTCTTATGAAATGATACAGACCAGAGCTCCTCTTACTTAAATGCTCTTTAGTTAATAGTGATAATCGCATTGGGTTCTAGAACTCTGTAAATTCATTTGAGCCGAAAATTCACTTGGTTTAACAGAAATGAACTCTTGCTGGTAGGAAGACACAGATCATGGGGTTTAACTACGTTTTGGAAGCGAAATTCAGCCCAGTGTTCTCATCCCTGAAACACACTCTGTTTAAAAGAAGAAGCAAGCTGTTCTTTCCTGAGTTTAAATACAGCAAGAACCGTGAGCATGGTCTGAAAAAAAAACTGTGTTTCCTACTCATACGGCCCATATGTAGTTCAACTCTGCTTATGAAACTGATACAAACCACAGCTCCTCTTACATAAATGCTCTTTAGTTAATAGTGAGAATAGCGTTGGGTTCAAGAACTGTGTAAAATCATTTGAGCACAAAATTCACTGGGTTTACCAGAAATTAACTCTTGCTTGTAGGAGGACACAGATCCTTGGGTTTAACTCTGATTCTGAAGGGAAATTCAGACCAGAGTTCTCACCCCTGAAACACAATCTGTTTTAACGAAGAAGCAAGCTCTTCTTTCCAGAGTCTAAAATACAGCAAGAACCATGAGCATGGTCTGAAAAAAAGAGCTGTGTTTCCTATTCATACGGACCATATGTGGTCCAACTCTGCTTATGAAAATGATACAGACCACAGCTCCTCTTACATAAATGCTCTTTAGCTAATAGTGATAATCAATGTTGGATTCTAGAACTGTTTAAAGTCATTTGAGCCAAAAATTTACTTGGTTTACAAGATATGAACTCTTGCGAGTAGGAAGACACAGATCCTGGGGTTTAACCCCGTTTGTGAAGAGAAAATCAGACCAGAGTTCTCATCCATGAAACATACCCTGTTTTAATGCAGGAAGCAAGCTCTTCTTTCCAGAGTCTCCAATACAGCAAGAACCATGAGCATGCCCTGAAAAAAAGAACTGTGTTTCCTACTCATACGGACCATATGTAGTTCAACTCTGCTTATGCAACTGATACAAACCACACCTCCTCTTACATAAATGATCTTTAGTTAATAGTGAGAATCGCGTTGGGTTTGTGAACTGCGAAAAATCATTTGAGCCCAAAAATCACTGGGTTTACCAGAAATAAACTCTTGCTTGTAGGAAGGCACAGATCCTGGGTTTTAACTCTGTTTCTGAAGGCAAATTCAGACCAGAATTCTCAACCCTGAAAAACACTCTGTTTTAAGGCAAGAATCATCCTCTTCTTTCCAGCGTCTCCAATACAGTAAGAAACATGAGTATGCCCAGAAAAAAAGAACTGTGTTTCCTACTCCTACGTAACATATGTACTTCAACCCTTCCTATGAAATGATACAGACCAGAGCTCCTCTTACATAAATGCTCTTTAGTTAATAGTGATAATCGCATTGGGTTCTAGAACTCTGTAAATTCATTTGAGCCGAAAATTCACTTGGTTTAACAGAAATGAACTCTTGCTGGTTGGAAGAAACAGATCATGGGGTTTAACTCCGTTTTGGAAGGGAAAATCAGACCAGAGTTCTCATCCATGAAACACACCTTGTTTTAATGCAGGAAGCAAGCTCTTCTTTCCAGCATCTCCAATACAGAAAGAATCATGAGCATGCATGGAAAAAAAGAACTGTGTTTCCTACTCATACGTAACATATGTAGTTCAAAACTTCTTATGAAATGATACAGAACAGAGCTCCTCTTACATAAATGCTCTTTAGTTAATAGTGATGATCGCATTGGGTTCTAGAACTCTGTAAATGCATTTGAGCCGAAAATTCACTTGGTTTAACAGAAATGAACTCTTGCTGGTAGGAAGACACAGATCATGGGGTTTAACTACGTTTTGGAAGGGAAATTCAGACCAGTGTTCTCATCCCTGAAACACACTCTGTTTTAACGAAGAACCAAGCTCTTCTTTCCCGAGTTTAAATACAGCAAGAACCATGAGCATGGTCTGAAAAAAAAAAACTGTGTTTGCTATTCATACGGCCCATATGTAGTTCAACTCTGCTTATGAAACTGATACAAACCACAGCTCCTCTTACATAAATGCTCTTTAGTTAATAGTGGGAATCGGTTTGGGTTGGTGAACTGCAAAAAATCATTTGAGCCCAAAATTCACTAGGTTTAACAAAAATGAACTCTTGCACATAGGAAGACACAGATCCTGGGGTTTAACTCCGTTTCTGAACGGTAATTCAGACCAGAGTTCTTATCCCTGAAACTCACTCTGTTTTAAAGCAATAAGCAAGCTCTTCTTTCCACAGTCTAAAATAGAGCAAGAACCATGAGCATGGTCTGAAAAAAAGAACTGTGTGTCCTACTCATACAGACCATATGTAGTTCAACTCTGCTTATGAAACTGATACAAACCACAGCTCCTCTTACATAAATGCTCTTTAGTTAATAGTGATAATCACGTTGGGTTCATGAACTGCGAAAAATCATTTCAGCCCAAAATACACTGGGTTTACCAGAAATGAACTATTGCTTGTAGGAAGACACAGATCCTGGGGTATAACTCCGTTTTGGAAGGGAAATTCAGACCAGAGTTCTCATCCATGAAACACACTCTGTTTTAACGAAGAAGCAAGCTCTTCTTTCCCAAGTTCAAATACAGCAAGAACCATGAGCATGTTCTGAAAAAAAAACTGTGTTTCCTATTCATACGGCCCATATGTAGTTCAACTCTGCTTATGAAACTGATACAAACCACAGCTCCTCTTACATAAATGCTCTTTAGTTAATAGTGAGAATAGCGTTGGGTTCAAGAACTGTGTAAAATCGTTTGAGCACAAAATTCACTGGGTTTACCAGAAATTAACTCTTGCTTGTAGGAAGACACAGAATCTGGGGTTCAACTCTGTTTCTGAAGGGAAATTCAGACCAGAATTTTCATCCCTGAAAAACACTCTGTTTTAATGGATGAATCATCCTCTTCTTTCCAGGTTCTCCAATACAGTAAGAACCATAAGCATGCCCAGAAAAAAAGAACTGTGTTTCCTATTCATACGGACCATATGTAATTCAACTCTGCTTATGAAACTAATACAGACCACAGCTCCTCTCACATAAATGCTCTTTAGTTAATAGTGATAATCGCCTTAGTTTCTAGAACTGTGTAAAGTCATTTGAGCTGAAAATTTTCTTGGATTACCAGAAATGAACTCTTGCAGGTTGGAAGACACAGATCATGGGGTTTAACCCCGTTTGTGAATTGAAAATCAGACCAGAGTTCTCATCCATGAAACACACCCTGTTTTAATGCAGGAAGCAAGCTCTTCTTTCCAGCGTCTCCAATACAGCAAGAACCATGAGCATGCCCTGAAAAAAAGAACTGTGTTTCCTACTCATACGGACCATATGTAGTTCTACTCTGCTTATGAAACTGATACAAACCACAGCTCCTCTTACATAATTGCTCTTTAGTTAATAGTGGGAATCGGTTTGGTTTGGTGAACTGCAAAAATCATTTGAGCCCAAAATTCACTAGGTTTAACAAAAATGAACTCTTGCTCATAGGAAGACACAGATCCTGGGGTTTAACTCCGTTTCTGAAGGGTAATTCAGACAAGAGTTCTTATCCCTGAAACTCACTCTGCTTTAAAGCAATAAGCAAGCTCTTCTTTCCAGAGTCTAAAATAGAGCAAGAACCATGAGCATGGTCTGAAAAAAAGAACTGTGTTTCCTTCTCATACAGACCATATGTAGTTCAACTCTGCTTATGAAACTGATACAAACCACAGCTCCTCTTACATAAATGCTCTTTAGTTAATAGTTAGAATCGCGTTTGGTTCATGAACTGCGAAAAATCATTTTTAGCCCAAAATTCACTGGGTTTACCAGAAATGAACTATTGCTTGTAGGAAGACACAGATCCTTGTGTTTAACTCCGTTTCTGAAGGCAAATTCAGACTAGAGTTCTCACCCCTGAAAAACACTCTGCTTTAAGGCAATAATCATCCTCTTCGTTCCAGCGACTCCAATATAATAAGAAACATGAGCATGCCCAGAAAAAAAGAACTGTGTTTCCTACTCATACGTAACATATGTAGTTCAACTCTTCTTATGAAATGATACAGACCAGAGCTCCTCTTACATAAATGCTCTTTAGTTAATAGTGATAATCGCATTGGGTTCTAGAACTCTGTAAATTCATTTGAGCCCAAAATTCACTAGGTTTAACAGAAATGAACTCTTGCTGGTAGGAAGACACAGATCATGGAGTTTAACTACGTTTTGGAAGCGAAATTCAGCCCAGTGTTCTCATCCCTGAAACACACTCTGTTTTAACGAAGAAGCAAGCTCTTCTTTCCCGAGTTTAAATACAGCAAGAACCGTGAGCATGGTCTGAAAAAAAAACTGTGTTTCCTATTCATACGGCCCATATGTAGTTCAACTCTGCTTATGAAACTGATACAAACCACAGCTCCTCTTACATAAATGCTCTTTAGTTAATAGTAGAATAGCGTTGGGTTCAAGAACTGTGTAAAATCGTTTGAGCACAAAATTCACTGGGTTTACCAGAAATTAACTCTTGCTTGTAGGAAGACACAGAATCCGTGGTTCAACTCCGTTTCTGAAGGGAAATTTAGACGAGAATTTTCATCCCTGAAAAACACTCTGTTTTAATGGATGAATCATCCTCTTCTTTCCAGGATCTCCAAAACAGTAAGAACCATGAGCATGCCCAGAAAAAAAGAACTGTGTTTCCTACTCATACGTAACATATGTAGTTCAACTCTTCTTATGAAATGATACAGACCAGAGCTCCTCTTACATAAATGCTCTTTAGTTAATAGTGATAATCGCATTGGGTTCTAGAACTCTGTAAATTCATTTGAGCCGAAAATTTACTTGGTTTACAAGAAATGAACTCTTGCAGGTAGGAAGACACAGATCATGGGGTTTAACCCCGTTTGTGAAGTGAAAATCAGACCAGAGTTCTCATCCATGAAACACACCCTGTTTTAATGCAGGAAGCAAGCTCTTCTTTCCAGAGTCTCCAATACAGCAAGAACCATGAGCATGCCCTGAAAAAAAGAACTGTGTTTCCTACTCATACGGACCATATGTAGTTCAACTCTGCTTATGCAACTGATTCAAACCACACCTCCTCTTACATAAATGATCTTTAGTTAATAGTGAGAATCGCGTTGGGTTTGTGAACTGTGAAAAATCATTTGAGCCCAAAAATCACTGGGTTTACCAGAAATAAACTCTTGCTTGTAGGAAGGCACAGATCCTGGGTTTTAACTCTGTTTCTGAAGGAAAATTCAGACCAGAATTCTCAACCCTGAAAAACACTCTGTTTTAAGGCAAGAATCATCCTCTTCTTTACAGCGTCTCCAATACAGTAAGAAACATGAGTATGCCCAGAAAATAAGAACTGTGTTTCCTACTCCTACGTAACATATGTACTTCAACTCTTCCTATGAAATGATACAGACCAGAGCTCCTCTTACATAAATGCTATTTAGTTAATAGCGATAATCGCATTGGGTTCTAGAACTGTGTATATTCATTTGAGCCAAAAATTCTCTTGGTTTACCAGAAATGAACTCTTGCTGGTTGGAAGATACAGATCATGGGGTTTAACTCCGTTTTGGAAGGGAAAATCAGAGCAGAGTTCTCATCCATGAAACACACCCTGTTTTAATGCAGGAAGCAAGCTCTTCTTTCCAGCATCTCCAATAGAGTAAGAATCATGAGCATGCATAGAAAAAAAGAACTGTGTTTCCTACTCATACGTAACATATGTAGTTCAACACTTCTTATGAAATGATACAGACCAGAGCTCCTCTTACATAAATGCTCTTTAGTTAATAGTGATAATCGCATTGGGTTCTAGAACTCTGTAAATTCATTTGAGCCGAAAATTCACTTGGTTTAACAGAAATGAACTCTTGCTGGTAGGAAGACACAGATCATGGGGTTTAACTACGTTTTGGAAGGGAAATTCAGACCAGTGTTCTCATCCCTGAAACACACTCTGTTTTAACGAAGAAGCAAGCTCTTCTTTCCCGAGTTTAAATACAGCAAGAACCATGAGCATGGTCTGAAAAAAAAAAACTGTGTTTCCCATTCATACCGCTCATATGTAGTTCAACTCTGCTTATGAAACTGATGCAAACCACAGCTCCTCTTACATAAATGCTCTTTAGTTAATAGTGAGAATAGCGTTGGGTTCAAGAACTGTGTAAAATCGTTTGAGCACAAAATTCACTGGGTTTACCAGAAATTAACTCTTGCCTGTAGGAAGACACAGAATCCGTGGTTCAACTCCGTTTCTGAAGGGAAATTTAGACGAGAATTTTATCCCTGAAAAACACTATGTTTTAATGGATGAATCATCCTCTTCTTTCCAGGATCTCCAAAACAGTAAGAACCATGAGCATGCCCAGTAAAAAAGAACTGTGTTTCCTACTCATACGTAACATATGTAGTTCAACTCTGCTTATGAAAGTAATACAGACCACAGCTCCTCTCACATAAATGCTCTTAAGTTAGTAGTGATAATTGCCTTAGGTTCTAGAAGTGTGTAGAGTCATTTGAGCCGAAAATTTACTTGGTTTACAAGAAATGAACTCTTGCAGGTAGGAAGACACAGATCATGGGGTTTAACCCCGTTTGTGAAGTGAAAATCAGACCAGAGTTCTCATCCATGAAACACACCCTGTTTTAATGCAGGAAGCAAGCTCTTCTTTCCAGAGTCTCCAATACAGCAAGAACCATGAGCATGCCCTGAAAAAAAGAACTGTGTTTCCTACTCATACTGACCATATGTAGTTCAACTCTGCTTATGCAACTGATTCAAACCACACCTCCTCTTACATAAATGATCTTTAGTTAATAGTGAGAATCGCGTTGGGTTTGTGAACTGTGAAAAATCATTTGAGCCCAAAAATCACTGGGTTTACCAGAAATAAACTCTTGCTTGTAGGAAGGCACAGATCCTGGGTTTTAACTCTGTTTCTGAAGGAAAATTCAGACCAGAATTATCAACCCTGAAAAACACTCTGTTTTAAGGCAAGAATCATCCTCTTCTTTACAGCGTCTCCAATACAGTAAGAAACATGAGTATGCCCAGAAAATAAGAACTGTGTTTCCTACTCCTACGTAACATATGTACTTCAACTCTTCCTATGAAATGATACAGACCAGAGCTCCTCTTACATAAATGCTATTTAGTTAATAGCGATAATCGCATTGGGTTCTAGAACTGTGTATATTCATTTGAGCCGAAAATTCTCTTGGTTTACCAGAAATGAACTCTTGCTGGTTGGAAGACACAGATCATGGGGTTTAACTCCGTTTTGGAAGGGAAAATCAGAGCAGAGTTCTCATCCATGAAACACACCCTGTTTTAATGCAGGAAGCAAGCTCTTCTTTCCAGCATCTCCAATAGACTAAGAATCATGAGCATGCATAGAAAAAAAGAACTGTGTTTCCTACTCATACGTAACATATGTAGTTCAACACTTCTTATGAAATGATACAGACCAGAGCTCCTCTTACATAAATGCTCTTTAGTTAATAGTGATAATCGCATTGGGTTCTAGAACTCTGTAAATTCATTTGAGGCGAAAATTCACTTGGTTTAACAGAAATGAACTCTTGCTGGTAGGAAGACACAGATCATGGGGTTTAACTACGTTTTGGAAGGGAAATTCAGACCAGTGTTCTCATCCCTGAAACACACTCTGTTTTAACGAAGAAGCAAGCTCTTCTTTCCCGAGTTTAAATACAGCAAGAACCATGAGCATGGTCTGAAAAAAAAAAAAAAACTGTGTTTCCCATTCATACCGCTCATATGTAGTTCAACTCTGCTTATGAAACTGATGCAAACCACAGCTCCTCTTACATAAATGCTCTTTAGTTAATAGTGAGAATAGCGTTGGGTTCAAGAACTGTGTAAAATCGTTTGAGCACAAAATTCACTGGGTTTACCAGAAATTAACTCTTGCTTGTAGGAAGACACAGAATCCGTGGTTCAACTCCGTTTCTGAAGGGAAATTCAGACCAGAAATTTCATCCCTGAAAAACACTCTGTTTTAATGGATGAATCATCCTCTTCTTTCCAGGTTCTCCAATACAGTAAGAACCATGAGCATGCCCAGAAAAAAAGAACTGTGTTTCCTACTCATACGTAACATATGTAGTTCAACTCTGCTTATGAAAGTAATACAGACCACAGCTCCTCTCACATAAATGCTCTTAAGTTAATAGTGATAATTGTGTTAGGTTCTAGAAGTGTTTAAAGTCATTTGAGCCGAAAATTTACTTGGTTTACCAGAAATGAACTCTTGCAGGTAGGAAGACACAGATCATTGGGTTTAACCCCGTTTGTGAAGTGAAAATCAGACCAGAGTTCTCATCCATGAAACACACCCTGTTTTAATGCAGGAAGCAAGCTCTTCTTTCCAGAGTCTCCAATACAGCAAGAACCATGAGCATGCCCTGAAAAAAAGAACTGTGTTTCCTACTCATACGGACCATATGTAGTTCAACTCTGCTTATGCAACTGATACAAACCACACCTCCTCTTACATAAATGATCTTTAGTTAATAGTGAGAATCGCGTTGGGTTTGTGAACTGTGAAAAATCATTTGAGCCCAAAAATCACTGGGTTTACCAGAAATAAACTCTTGCTTGTAGGAAGGCACAGATCCTGGGTTTTAACTCTGTTTCTGAAGGCAAATTCAGACCAGAATTCTCAACCCTGAAAAACACTCTGTTTTAAGGCAAGAATCATCCTCTTCTTTCGAGCGTCTCCAATACAGTAAGAAACATGAGTATGCCCAGAAAATAAGAACTGTGTTTCCTACTCCTACGTAACATATGTACTTCAACTCTTCCTATGAAATGATACAGACTAGAGCTCCTCTTACATAAATGCTATTTAGTTAATAGCGATAATCGCATTGGGTTCTAGAACTGTGTATATTCATTTGAGCCGAAAATTCTCTTGGTTTACCAGAAATGAACTCTTGCTGGTTAGAAGACACAGATCATGGGGTTTAACTCCGTTTTGGAAGGGAAAATCAGACCAGAGTTCTCTTCCATGAAACACACCCTGTTTTAATGCAGGAAGCAAGCTCTTCTTTCCAGCATCTCCAATACAGAAAGAATCATGAGCATGCATAGAAAAAAAGAACTGTGTTTCCTACTCATACGTAACATATGTAGTTCAACACTTCTTATGAAATGATACAGACCAGAGCTCCTCTTACATAAATGCTCTTTAGTTAATAGTGATAATCGCATTGGGTTCTAGAACTCTGTAAATTCATTTGAGCCGAAAATTCACTTGGTTTAACAGAAATGAACTCTTGCTGGTAGGAAGACACAGATCATGGGGTTTAACTACGTTTTGGAAGGGAAATTCAGACCAGTGTTCTCATCCCTGAAACACACTCTGTTTTAAAGAAGAAGCAAGCTCTTCTTTCCCGAGTTTAAATACAGCAAGAACCGTGAGCATGGTCTGAAAAAAAAACTGTGTTTCCTACTCATACGGCCCATATGTAGTTCAACTCTGCTTATGAAACTGATACAAACCACAGCTCCTCTTACATAAATGCTCTTTAGTTAATAGTGATAATCGCATTGGGTTCTAGAACTCTGTAAATTCATTTGAGCCCAAAATTCACTTGGTTTAACAGAAATGAACTCTTGCTGGTAGGAAGACACAGATCATGGGGTTTAACTACGTTTTGGAAGGGAAATTCAGACCAGAGTTCTTATCCCTGAAACTCACTCTGTTTTAAAGCAATAAGCAAGCTCTTCTTTCCAGAGTCTAAAATAGAGCAAGAACCATGAGCATGGTCTGAAAAAAAGAACTGTGTTTCCTACTCATACAGACCATATGTAGTTCAACTCTGCTTATGAAACTGATACAAACCACAGCTCCTCTTACATAAATGCTCTTTAGTTAATAGTGATAATCACGTTGGGTTCATGAACTGCGAAAAATCATTTCAGCCCAAAATACACTGGGTTGACCAGAAATGAACTATTGCTTGTAGGAAGACACAGATCCTGGGGTTTAACTCCGTTTTGGAAGGGAAATTCAGACCAGAGTTCTCATCCATGAAACACACTCTGTTTTAACGAAGAAGCAAGCTCTTCTTTCCCGAGTTTAAATACAGCAAGAACCATGAGCATGTTCTGAAAACAAAACTGTGTTTCCTATTCATACGGCCCATATGTAGTTCAACTCTGCTTATGAAACTGATACAAACCACAGCTCCTCTTACATAAATGCTCTTTAGTTAATAGTGAGAATAGCGTTGGGTTCAAGAACTGTGTAAAATCGTTTGAGCACAAAATTCACTGGGTTTACCAGAAATTAACTCTTGCTTGTAGGAAGACACAGAATCTGGGGTTCAACTCCGTTTCTGAAGGGAAATTCAGACCAGAATTTACATCCCTGAAAAACACTCTGTTTTAATGGATGAATCATCCTCTTCTTTCCAGGTTCTCCAATACAGTAAGAACCATGAGCATGCCCAGAAAAAAAGAACTGTGTTTCCTATTCATACGGACCATATGTAATTCAACTCTGCTTATGAAACTAATACAGACCACAGCTCCTCTCACATAAATGCTCTTTAGTTAATAGTGATAATCGCCTTAGTTTCTAGAACTGTGTAAAGTCATTTGAGCTGAAAATTTTCTTGGTTTACCAGAAATGAACTCTTGCAGGTAGGAAGACACAGATCATGGGGTTTAACCCCGTTTGTGAATTGAAAATCAGACCAGAGTTCTCATCCATGAAATACACCCTGTTTTAATGCAGGAAGCAAGCTCTTCTTTCCAGCGTCTCCAATACAGCAAGAACCATGAGCATGCCCTGAAAAAAAGAACTGTGTTTCCTACTCATACGGACCATATGTAGTTCAACTCTGCTTATGAAACTGATACAAAACACAGCTCCTCTTACATAATTGCTCTTTAGTTAATAGTGGGAATCGGTTTGGGTTGGTGAACTGCAAAAATCATTTGAGCCCAAAATTCACTAGGTTTAACAAAAATGAACTCTTGCTCATAGGAAGACACAGATCCTGGGGTTTAACTCCGTTTCTGAAGGGTAATTCAGACCAGAGTTCTTATCCCTGAAACTCACTCTGCTTTAAAGCAATAAGCAAGCTCTTCTTTCCAGAGTCTAAAATAGAGCAAGAACCATGAGCATGGTCTGAAAAAAAGAACTGTGTTTCCTTCTCATACAGACCATATGTAGTTCAACTCTGCTTATGAAACTGATACAAACCACAGCTACTCTTACATAAATGCTCTTTAGTTAATAGTTAGAATCGCGTTGGGTTCATGAACTGCGAAAAATCATTTTTAGCCCAAAATTCACTGGGTTTACCAGAAATGAACTATTGCTTGTAGGAAGACACAGATCCTCGTGTTTAACTCCGTTTCTGAAGGCAAATTCAGACTAGAGTTCTCGCCCCTGAAAAACACTCTGTTTTAAGGCAATAATCATCCTCTTCATTCCAGCGTCTCCAATATAATAAGAAACATGAGCATGCCCAGAAAAAAAGAACTGTGTTTCCTACTCATACGTAACATATGTAGTTCAACTCTTCTTATGAAATGATACAGACCAGAGCTCCTCTTACATAAATGCTCTTTAGTTAATAGTGATAATCGCATTGGGTTCTAGAACTCTGTAAATTCATTTGAGCCCAAAATTCACTAGGTTTAACAGAAATGAACTCTTGCTCATAGGAAGACACAGATCATGGGGTTTAACTCAGTTTTGGAAGGGAATTTAGACCAGAGTTCTCATCCATGAAACACACCCTGTTTTAATGCAGGAAGCAAGCTCTTCTTTCCAGCGTCTCCAATACAGCAAGAACCATGAGCATGCCCTGAAAAAAAGAACTGTGTTTCCTACTCATACGGACCATATGTAGTTCAACTCTGCTTATGAAAGTGATACAAACCACACCTCCTCTTACATAAATGATCTTTAGTTAATAGTGAGAATCGTGTTGTGTTTGTGAACTGCGAAAAATCATTTGAGCCCCAAAATCACTGGGTTTACCAGAAATAAACTCTTGCTTGTAGGAAGGCACAGATCCTGGGGTTTAACTCTGTTTCTGAAGGCAAATTCAGACCAGAATTCTCAACCCTGAAAAACACTCTGTTTTAAGGCAAGAATCATCCTCTTCTTTCCAGCGTCTCCAATACAGTAAGAAACATGACTATGCCCAGAAAAAAAGAACTGTGTTTCCTACTCATACATAACATATGTAGTTAACTCTTCTTATGAAATGATACAGACCAGAGCTCCTCTTACATAAATGCTCTTTAGTTAATAGTGATAATCGCATTGGGTTCTAGAACTCTGTAAATTCATTTGAGCCGAAAATTCACTTGGTTTAACAGAAATGAACTCTTGCTGGTAGGAAGACACAGATCATGGGGTTTAACTACGTTTTGGAAGCGAAATTCAGCCCAGTGTTCTCATCCCTGAAACACACTCTGTTTTAAAGAAGAAGCAAGCTCTTCTTTCCCGAGTTTAAATACAGCAAGAACCGTGAGCATGGTCTGAAAAAAAAACTGTGTTTCCTACTCATACGGCCCATATGTAGTTCAACTCTGCTTATGAAACTGATACAAACCACAGCTCCTCTTACATAAATGCTCTTTAGTTAATAGTGATAATCGCATTGGGTTCTAGAACTCTGTAAATTCATTTGAGCCCAAAATTCACTAGGTTTAACAAAAATGAACTCTTGCTCATAGGAAGACACAGATCCTGGGGTTTAACTCCGTTTCTGAAGGGTAATTCAGACCAGAGTTCTTATCCCTGAAACTCACTCTGCTTTAAAGCAATAAGCAAGCTCTTCTTTCCAGAGTCTAAAATAGAGCAAGAACCATGAGCATGGTCTGAAAAAAAGAACTGTGTTTCCTTCTCATACAGACCATATGTAGTTCAACTCTGCTTATGAAACTGATACAAACCACAGCTCCTCTTACATAAATGCTCTTTAGTTAATAGTTAGAATCGCGTTGGGTTCATGAACTGCGAAAAATCATTTTTAGCCCAAAATTCACTGGGTTTACCAGAAATGAACTATTGCTTGTAGGAAGACATACATCCTTGTGTTTAACTCCGTTTCTGAAGGCAAATTCAGACTAGAGTTCTCACCCCTGAAAAACACTCTGTTTTAAGGCAATAATCATCCTCTTCTTTCCAGCGTCTCCAATATAATAAGAAACATGAGCATGCCCAGAAAAAAAGAACTGTGTTTCCTACTCATACGTAACATATGTAGTTCAACTCTTCTTATGAAATGATACAGACCAGAGCTCCTCTTACATAAATGCTCTTTAGTTAATAGTGATAATCGCATTGGGTTCTAGAACTCTGTAAATTCATTTGAGCCCAAAATTCACTAGGTTTAACAGAAATGAACTCTTGCTCATAGGAAGACACAGATCATGGGGTTTAACTCAGTTTTGGAAGGGAATTTAGACCAGAGTTCTCATCCATGAAACACACCCTGTTTTAATGCAGGAAGCAAGCTCTTCTTTCCAGCGTCTCCAATACAGCAAGAACCATGAGCATGCCCTGAAAAAAAGAACTGTGTTTCCTACTCATACGGACCATATGTAGTTCAACTCTGCTTATGAAAGTGATACAAACCACACCTCCTCTTACATAAATGATCTTTAGTTAATAGTGAGAATCGTGTTGTGTTTGTGAACTGCGAAAAATCATTTGAGCCCCAAAATCACTGGGTTTACCAGAAATAAACTCTTGCTTGTAGGAAGGCACAGATCCTGGGGTTTAACTCTGTTTCTGAAGGCAAATTCAGACCAGAATTCTCAACCCTGAAAAACACTCTGTTTTAAGGCAAGAATCATCCTCTTCTTTCCAGCGTCTCCAATACAGTAAGAAACATGACTATGCCCAGAAAAAAAGAACTGTGTTTCCTACTCATACATAACATATGTAGTTAACTCTTCTTATGAAATGATACAGACCAGAGCTCCTCTTACATAAATGCTCTTTAGTTAATAGTGATAATCGCATTGGGTTCTAGAACTCTGTAAATTCATTTGAGCCGAAAATTCACTTGGTTTAACAGAAATGAACTCTTGCTGGTAGGAAGACACAGATCATGGGGTTTAACTACGTTTTGGAAGCGAAATTCAGCCCAGTGTTCTCATCCCTGAAACACACTCTGTTTTAAAGAAGAAGCAAGCTCTTCTTTCCCGAGTTTAAATACAGCAAGAACCGTGAGCATGGTCTGAAAAAAAAACTGTGTTTCCTACTCATACGGCCCATATGTAGTTCAACTCTGCTTATGAAACTGATACAAACCACAGCTCCTCTTACATAAATGCTCTTTAGTTAATAGTGATAATCGCATTGGGTTCTAGAACTCTGTAAATTCATTTGAGCCCAAAATTCACTAGGTTTAACAAAAATGAACTCTTGCTCATAGGAAGACACAGATCCTGGGGTTTAACTCCGTTTCTGAAGGGTAATTCAGACCAGAGTTCTTATCCCTGAAACTCACTCTGCTTTAAAGCAATAAGCAAGCTCTTCTTTCCAGAGTCTAAAATAGAGCAAGAACCATGAGCATGGTCTGAAAAAAAGAACTGTGTTTCCTTCTCATACAGACCATATGTAGTTCAACTCTGCTTATGAAACTGATACAAACCACAGCTCCTCTTACATAAATGCTCTTTAGTTAATAGTTAGAATCGCGTTGGGTTCATGAACTGCGAAAAATCATTTTTAGCCCAAAATTCACTGTGTTTACCAGAAATGAACTATTGCTTGTAGGAAGACATACATCCTTGTGTTTAACTCCGTTTCTGAAGGCAAATTCAGACTAGAGTTCTCACCCCTGAAAAACACTCTGTTTTAAGGCAATAATCATCCTCTTCTTTCCAGCGTCTCCAATATAATAAGAAACATGAGCATGCCCAGAAAAAAAGAACTGTGTTTCCTACTCATACGTAACATATGTAGTTCAACTCTTCTTATGAAATGATACAGACCAGAGCTCCTCTTACATAAATGCTCTTTAGTTAATAGTGATAATCGCATTGGGTTCTAGAACTCTGTAAATTCATTTGAGCCCAAAATTCACTAGGTTTAACAGAAATGAACTCTTGCTCATAGGAAGACACAGATCATGGGGTTTAACTCAGTTTTGGAAGGGAATTTAGACCAGAGTTCTCATCCATGAAACACACCCTGTTTTAATGCAGGAAGCAAGCTCTTCTTTCCAGCGTCTCCAATACAGCAAGAACCATGAGCATGCCCTGAAAAAAAGAACTGTGTTTCCTACTCATACGGACCATATGTAGTTCAACTCTGCTTATGAAAGTGATACAAACCACACCTCCTCTTACATAAATGATCTTTAGTTAATAGTGAGAATCGTGTTGTGTTTGTGAACTGCGAAAAATCATTTGAGCCCCAAAATCACTGGGTTTACCAGAAATGAACTCTTGCTTGTAGGAAGGCACAGATCCTGGGGTTTAACTCTGTTTCTGAAGGCAAATTCAGACCAGAATTCTCAACCCTGAAAAACACTCTGTTTTAAGGCAAGAATCATTCTCTTCTTTCCAGCGTCTCCAATACAGTAAGAAACATGACTATGCCCAGAAAAAAAGAACTGTGTTTCCTACTCATACATAACATATGTAGTTAACTCTTCTTATGAAATGATACAGACCAGAGCTCCTCTTACTTAAATGCTCTTTAGTTAATAGTGATAATCGCATTGGGTTCTAGAACTCTGTAAATTCATTTGAGCCGAAAATTCACTTGGTTTAACAGAAATGAACTCTTGCTGGTAGGAAGACACAGATCATGGGGTTTAACTACGTTTTGGAAGCGAAATTCAGCCCAGTGTTCTCATCCCTGAAACACACTCTGTTTTAAAGAAGAAGCAAGCTCTTCTTTCCCAAGTTTAAATACAGCAAGAACCGTGAGCATGGTCTGAAAAAAAAACTGTGTTTCCTACTCATACGGCCCATATGTAGTTCAACTCTGCTTATGAAACTGATACAAACCACAGCTCCTCTTACATAAATGCTCTTTAGTTAATAGTGATAATCGCATTGGGTTCTAGAACTCTGTAAATTCATTTGAGCCGAAAATTCACTTGGTTTAACAGAAATGAACTCTTGCTGGTAGGAAGACACAGATCATGGGGTTTAACTACGTTTTGGAAGCGAAATTCAGCCCAGTGTTCTCATCCCTGAAACACACTCTGTTTTAACGAAGAAGCAAGCTCTTCTTTCCAGAGTCTAAAATAGAGCAAGAACCATGAGCATGGTCTGAAAAAAAGAACTGTGTTTCCTACTCATACAGACCATATGTAGTTCAACTCTGCTTATGAAACTGATACAAACCACAGCTCCTCTTACATAAATGCTCTTTAGTTAATAGTGATAATCACGTTGGGTTCATGAACTGCGAAAAATCATTTCAGCCCAAAATACACTGTGTTAACCAGAAAAGAACTATTGCTTGTAGGAAGACACAGATCCTGGGGTTTAACTCCGTTTTGGAAGGGAAATTCAGACCAGAGTTCTCATCCATGAAACACACTCTGTTTTAACGAAGAAGCAAGCTCTTCTTTCCCGAGTTTAAATACAGCAAGAACCATGAGCATGTTCTGAAAACAAAACTGTGTTCCTATTCATACGGCCCATATGTAGTTCAACTCTGCTTATGAAACTGATACAAACCACAGCTCCTCTTACATAAATGCTCTTTAGTTAATAGTGAGAATAGCGTTGGGTTCAAGAACTGTGTAAAATCATTTGAGCACAAAATTCACTGGGTTTACCAGAAATTAACTCTTGCTTGTAGGAAGACACAGAATCTGGGGTTCAACTCCGTTTCTGAAGGGAAATTCAGACCAGAATTTTCATCCCTGAAAAACACTCTGTTTTAATGGATGAATCATCCTCTTCTTTCCAGGTTCTCCAATACAGTAAGAACCATGAGCATGCCCAGAAAAAAAGAACTGTGTTTCCTATTCATACGGACCATATGTAATTCAACTCTGCTTATGAAACTAATACAGACCACAGCTCCTCTCACATAAATGCTCTTTAGTTAATAGTGATAATCGCCTTAGTTTCTAGAACTGTGTAAAGTCATTTGAGCTGAAAATTTTCTTGGTTTACCAGAAATGAACTCTTGCAGGTAGGAAGACACAGATCATGGGGTTTAACCCCGTTTGTGAATTGAAAATCAGACCAGAGTTCTCATCCATGAAACACACCCTGTTTTAATGCAGGAAGCAAGCTCTTCTTTCCAGCGTCGCCAATACAGCAAGAACCATGAGCATGCCCTGAACAAAAGAACTGTGTTTCCTACTCATACGGACCATATGTAGTTCAACTCTGCTTATGAAACTGATACAAACCACAGCTCCTCTTACATAATTGCTCTTTAGTTAATAGTGGGAATCGGTTTGGGTTGGTGAACTGCAAAAATCATTTGAGCCCAAAATTCACTAGGTTTAACAAAAATGAACTCTTGCTCATAGGAAGACACAGATCCTGGGGTTTAACTCCGTTTCTGAAGGGTAATTCAGACCAGAGTTCTTATCCCTGAAACTCACTCTGCTTTAAAGCAATAAGCAAGCTCTTCTTTCCAGAGTCTAAAATAGAGCAGGAACCATGAGCATGGTCTGAAAAAAAGAACTGTGTTTCCTTCTCATACAGACCATATGTAGTTCAACTCTGCTTATGAAACTGATACAAACCACAGCTCCTCTTACATAAATGCTCTTTAGTTAATAGTTATAATCGCGTTGGGTTCATGAACTGCGAAAAATCATTTTTAGCCCAAAATTCACTGGGTTTACCAGAAATGAACTATTGCTTGTAGGAAGACACAGATCCTCGTGTTTAACTCCGTTTCTGAAGGCAAATTCAGACTAGAGTTCTCACCCCTGAAAAACACTCTGTTTTAAGGCAATAATCATCCTCTTCGTTCCAGCGTCTCCAATATAATAAGAAACATGAGCATGCCCAGAAAAAAAGAACTGTGTTTCCTACTCATACGTAACATATGTAGTTCAACTCTTCTTATGAAATGATACAGACCAGAGCTCCTCTTACATAAATGCTCTTTAGTTAATAGTGATAATCGCATTGGGTTCTAGAACTCTGTAAATTCATTTGAGCCCAAAATTCACTAGGTTTAACAGAAATGAACTCTTGCTCATAGGAAGACACAGATCATGGGGTTTAACTCAGTTTTGGAAGGGAATTTAGACCAGAGTTCTCATCCATGAAACACACCCTGTTTTAATGCAGGAAGCAAGCTCTTCTTTCCAGCGTCTCCAATACAGCAAGAACCATGAGCATGCCCTGAAAAAAAGAACTGTGTTTCCTACTCATACGGACCATATGTAGTTCAACTCTGCTTATGAAAGTGATACAAACCACACCTCCTCTTACATAAATGATCTTTAGTTAATAGTGAGAATCGTGTTGGGTTTGTGAACTGCGAAAAATCATTTGAGCCCCCAAATCACTGGGTTTACCAGAAATAAACTCTTGCTTGTAGGAAGGCACAGATCCTGGGGTTTAACTCTGTTTCTGAAGGCAAATTCAGACCAGAATTCTCAACCCTGAAAAACACTCTGTTTTAAGGCAAGAATCATCCTCTTCTTTCCAGCGTCTCCAATACAGTAAGAAACATGACTATGCCCAGAAAAAAAGAACTGTGTTTCCTACTCATACATAACATATGTAGTTAACTCTTCTTATGAAATGATACAGACCAGAGCTCCTCTTACATAAATGCTCTTTAGTTAATAGTGATAATCGCATTGGGTTCTAGAACTCTGTAAATTCATTTGAGCCGAAAATTCACTTGGTTTAACAGAAATGAACTCTTGCTGGTAGGAAGACACAGATCATGGGGTTTAACTACGTTTTGGAAGCGAAATTCAGCCCAGTGTTCTCATCCCTGAAACACACTCTGTTTTAAAGAAGAAGCAAGCTCTTCTTTCCCGAGTTTAAATACAGCAAGAACCGTGAGCATGGTCTGAAAAAAAAACTGTGTTTCCTACTTATACGGCCCATATGTAGTTCAACTCTGCTTATGAAACTGATACAAACCACAGCTCCTCTTACATAAATGCTCTTTAGTTAATAGTGATAATCGCATTGGGTTCTAGAACTCTGTAAATTCATTTGAGCCCAAAATTCACTTGGTTTAACAGAAATGAACTCTTGCTGGTAGGAAGACACAGATCATGGGGTTTAACTACGTTTTGGAAGGGAAATTCAGACCAGAGTTCTTATCCCTGAAACTCACTCTGTTTTAAAGCAATAAGCAAGCTCTTCTTTCCAGAGTCTAAAATAGAGCAAGAACCATGAGCATGGTCTGAAAAAAAGAACTGTGTTTCCTACTCATACAGACCATATGTAGTTCAACTCTGCTTATGAAACTGATACAAACCACAGCTCCTCTTACATAAATGCTCTTTAGTTAATAGTGATAATCACGTTGGGTTCATGAACTGCGAAAAATCATTTCAGCCCAAAATACACTGGGTTGACCAGAAATGAACTATTGCTTGTAGGAAGACACAGATCCTGGGGTTTAACTCCGTTTTGGAAGGGAAATTCAGACCAGAGTTCTCATCCATGAAACACACTCTGTTTTAACGAAGAAGCAAGCTCTTCTTTCCCGAGTTTAAATACAGCAAGAACCATGAGCATGTTCTGAAAACAAAACTGTGTTTCCTATTCATACGGCCCATATGTAGTTCAACTCTGCTTATGAAACTGATACAAACCACAGCTTCTCTTACATAAATGCTCTTTAGTTAATAGTGAGAATAGCGTTGGGTTCAAGAACTGTGTAAAATCATTTGAGCACAAAATTCACTGGGTTTACCAGAAATTAACTCTTGCTTGTAGGAAGACACAGAATCTGGGGTTCAACTCCGTTTCTGAAGGGAAATTCAGACCAGAATTTACATCCCTGAAAAACACTCTGTTTTAATGGATGAATCATCCTCTTCTTTCCAGGTTCTCCAATACAGTAAGAACCATGAGCATGCCCAGAAAAAAAGAACTGTGTTTCCTATTCATACGGACCATATGTAATTCAACTCTGCTTATGAAACTAATACAGACCACAGCTCCTCTCACATAAATGCTCTTTAGTTAATAGTGATAATCGCCTTAGTTTCTAGAACTGTGTAAAGTCATTTGAGCTGAAAATTTTCTTGGTTTACCAGAAATGAACTCTTGCAGGTAGGAAGACACAGATCATGGGGTTTAACCCCGTTTGTGAATTGAAAATCAGACCAGAGTTCTCATCCATGAAATACACCCTGTTTTAATGCAGGAAGCAAGCTCTTCTTTCCAGCGTCTCCAATACAGCAAGAACCATGAGCATGCCCTGAAAAAAAGAACTGTGTTTCCTACTCATACGGACCATATGTAGTTCAACTCTGCTTATGAAACTGATACAAAACACAGCTCCTCTTACATAATTGCTCTTTAGTTAATAGTGGGAATCGGTTTGGGTTGGTGAACTGCAAAAATCATTTGAGCCCAAAATTCACTAGGTTTAACAAAAATGAACTCTTGCTCATAGGAAGACACAGATCCTGGGGTTTAACTCCGTTTCTGAAGGGTAATTCAGACCAGAGTTCTTATCCCTGAAACTCACTCTGCTTTAAAGCAATAAGCAAGCTCTTCTTTCCAGAGTCTAAAATAGAGCAAGAACCATGAGCATGGTCTGAAAAAAAGAACTGTGTTTCCTTCTCATACAGACCATATGTAGTTCAACTCTGCTTATGAAACTGATACAAACCACAGCTCCTCTTACATAAATGCTCTTTAGTTAATAGTTAGAATCGCGTTGGGTTCATGAACTGCGAAAAATCATTTTTAGCCCAAAATTCACTGGGTTTACCAGAAATGAACTATTGCTTGTAGGAAGACACAGATCCTCGTGTTTAACTCCGTTTCTGAAGGCAAATTCAGACTAGAGTTCTCGCCCCTGAAAAACACTCTGTTTTAAGGCAATAATCATCCTCTTCATTCCAGCGTCTCCAATATAATAAGAAACATGAGCATGCCCAGAAAAAAAGAACTGTGTTTCCTACTCATACGTAACATATGTAGTTCAACTCTTCTTATGAAATGATACAGACCAGAGCTCCTCTTACATAAATGCTCTTTAGTTAATAGTGATAATCGCATTGGGTTCTAGAACTCTGTAAATTCATTTGAGCCCAAAATTCACTAGGTTTAACAGAAATGAACTCTTGCTCATAGGAAGACACAGATCATGGGGTTTAACTCAGTTTTGGAAGGGAATTTAGACCAGAGTTCTCATCCATGAAACACACCCTGTTTTAATGCAGGAAGCAAGCTCTTCTTTCCAGCGTCTCCAATACAGCAAGAACCATGAGCATGCCCTGAAAAAAAGAACTGTGTTTCCTACTCATACGGACCATATGTAGTTCAACTCTGCTTATGAAAGTGATACAAACCACACCTCCTCTTACATAAATGATCTTTAGTTAATAGTGAGAATCGTGTTGTGTTTGTGAACTGCGAAAAATCATTTGAGCCCCAAAATCACTGGGTTTACCAGAAATAAACTCTTGCTTGTAGGAAGGCACAGATCCTGGGGTTTAACTCTGTTTCTGAAGGCAAATTCAGACCAGAATTCTCAACCCTGAAAAACACTCTGTTTTAAGGCAAGAATCATCCTCTTCTTTCCAGCGTCTCCAATACAGTAAGAAACATGACTATGCCCAGAAAAAAAGAACTGTGTTTCCTACTCATACATAACATATGTAGTTAACTCTTCTTATGAAATGATACAGACCAGAGCTCCTCTTACTTAAATGCTCTTTAGTTAATAGTGATAATCGCATTGGGTTCTAGAACTCTGTAAATTCATTTGAGCCGAAAATTCACTTGGTTTAACAGAAATGAACTCTTGCTGGTAGGAAGACACAGATCATGGGGTTTAACTACGTTTTGGAAGCGAAATTCAGCCCAGTGTTCTCATCCCTGAAACACACTCTGTTTTAAAGAAGAAGCAAGCTCTTCTTTCCCAAGTTTAAATACAGCAAGAACCGTGAGCATGGTCTGAAAAAAAAACTGTGTTTCCTACTCATACGGCCCATATGTAGTTCAACTCTGCTTATGAAACTGATACAAACCACAGCTCCTCTTACATAAATGCTCTTTAGTTAATAGTAGAATAGCGTTGGGTTCAAGAACTGTGTAAAATCGTTTGAGCACAAAATTCACTGGGTTTACCAGAAATTAACTCTTGCTTGTAGGAAGACACAGAATCCGTGGTTCAACTCCGTTTCTGAAGGGAAATTTAGACGAGAATTTTCATCCCTGAAAAACACTCTGTTTTAATGGATGAATCATCCTCTTCTTTCCAGGATCTCCAAAACAGTAAGAACCATGAGCATGCCCAGAAAAAAAGAACTGTGTTTCCTACTCATAAGTAACATATGTAGTTCAACTCTTCTTATGAAATGATACAGACCAGAGCTCCTCTTACATAAATGCTCTTTAGTTAATAGTGATAATCGCATTGGGTTCTAGAACTCTGTAAATTCATTTGAGCCGAAAATTCACTTGGTTTAACAGAAATGAACTCTTGCTGGTAGGAAGACACAGATCATGGGGTTTAACTACGTTTTGGAATGAAATTCAGCCCAGTGTTCTCATCCCTGAAACACACTCTGTTTTAACGAAGAAGCAAGCTCTTCTTTCCCGAGTTTAAATACAGCAAGAACCGTGAGCATGGTCTGAAAAAAAAACTGTGTTTCCTATTCATACGGCCCATATGTAGTTCAACTCTGCTTATGAAACTGATACAAACCACAGCTCCTCTTACATAAATGCTCTTTAGTTAATAGTAGAATAGCGTTGGGTTCAAGAACTGTGTAAAATCGTTTGAGCACAAAATTCACTGGGTTTACCAGAAATTAACTCTTGCTTGTAGGAAGACACAGAATCCGTGGTTCAACTCCGTTTCTGAAGGGAAATTTAGACGAGAATTTTCATCCCTGAAAAACACTCTGTTTTAATGGATGAATCATCCTCTTCTTTCCAGGATCTCCAAAACAGTAAGAACCATGAGCATGACCAGAAAAGAAGAACTGTGTTTCCTACTCATACGGACCATATGTAATTCAACTCTGCTTATGAAACTAATACAGACCACAGCTCCTCTCACATAAATGCTCTTTAGTTAATAGTGATAATCGCCTTAGTTTCTAGAACTGTGTAAAGTCATTTGAGCTGAAAATTTTCTTGGTTTACCAGAAATGAACTCTTGCAGGTAGGAAGACACAGATCATGGGGTTTAACCCCGTTTGTGAAGTGAAAATCAGACCATAGTTCTCATCCATGAAACACACCCTGTTTTAATGCAGGAACCAAGCTCTTCTTTCCAGCGTCTCCAATACAGCAAGAACCATGAGCATGCCCTGAACAAAAGAACTGTGTTTCGTACTCATACGGACCATATGTAGTTCAACTCTGCTTATGAAACTGATACAAACCACAGCTCCTCTTACATAATTGCTCTTTAGTTAATAGTGGGAATCGGTTTGGGTTGGTGAACTGCAAAAATCATTTGAGCCCAAAATTCACTAGGTTTAACAAAAATGAACTCTTGCTCATAGGAAGACACAGATCCTGGGGTTTAACTCCGTTTCTGAAGGGTAATTCAGACCAGAGTTCTTATCCCTGAAACTCACTCTGCTTTAAAGCAATAAGCAAGCTCTTCTTTCCAGAGTCTAAAATAGAGCAGGAACCATGAGCATGGTCTGAAAAAAAGAACTGTGTTTCCTTCTCATACAGACCATATGTAGTTCAACTCTGCTTATGAAACTGATACAAACCACAGCTCCTCTTACATAAATGCTCTTTAGTTAATAGTTAGAATCGCGTTGGGTTCATGAACTGCGAAAAATCATTTTTAGCCCAAAATTCACTGGGTTTACCAGAAATGAACTATTGCTTGTAGGAAGACACAGATCCTTGTGTTTAACTCCGTTTCTGAAGGCAAATTCAGACTAGAGTTCTCACCCCTGAAAAACACTCTGTTTTAAGGCAAGAATCATCCTCTTCGTTCCAGCGTCTCCAATATAATAAGAAACATGAGCATGCCCAGAAAAAAAGAACTGTGTTTCCAACTCATACGTAACATATGTAGTTCAACTCTTCTTATGAAATGATACAGACCAGAGCTCCTCTTACATAAATGCTCTTTAGTTAATAGTGATAATCGCATTGGGTTCTAGAACTCTGTAAATTCATTTGAGCCCAAAATTCACTAGGTTTAACAGAAATGAACTCTTGCTCATAGGAAGACACAGATCATGGGGTTTAACTCAGTTTTGGAAGGGAATTTAGACCAGAGTTCTCATCCAGAAACACACCCTGTTTTAATGCAGGAAGCAAGCTCTTCTTTCCAGCGTCTCCAATACAGCAAGTACCATGAGCATGCCCTGAAAAAAAGAACTGTGTTTCCTACTCATACGGACCATATGTAGTTCAACTCTGCTTATGAAAGTGATACAAACCACACCTCCTCTTACATAAATGATCTTTAGTTAATAGTGAGAATCGTGTTGGGTTTGTGAACTGCGAAAAATCATTTGAGCCCCAAAATCACTGGGTTTACCAGAAATAAACTCTTGCTTGTAGGAAGGCACAGATCCTGGGGTTTAACTCTGTTTTTGAAGGCAAATTCAGTCCAGAATTCTCAACCCTGAAAAACACTCTGTTTTAAGGCAAGAATCATCCTCTTCTTTCCAGCGTCTCCAATACAGTAAGAAACATGACTATGCCCAGAAAAAAAGAACTGTGTTTCCTACTCATATGTAACATATGTAGTTCAACTCTTCTTATGAAATGATACAGACCAGCGCTCCTCTTACATAAATGCTCTTTAGTTAATAGTGATAATCGCATTGGGTTCTAGAACTCTGTAAATTCATTTGAGCCGAAAATTCACTTGGTTTAACAGAAATGAACTCTTGCTGGTAGGAAGACACAGATCATGGGGTTTAACTACGTTTTGGAAGCAAAATTGAGCCCAGTGTTCTCATCCCTGAAACACACTCTGTTTTAACGAAGAAGCAAGCTCTTCTTTCCCGAGTTTAAATACAGCAAGAACCGTGAGCATGGTCTGAAAAAAAAACTGTGTTTCCTATTCATACGGCCCATATGTAGTTCAACTCTGCTTATGAAACTGATACAAACCACAGCTCCTCTTACATAAATGCTCTTTAGTTAATAGTAGAATAGCGTTGGGTTCAAGAACTGTGTAAAATCGTTTGAGCACAAAATTCACTGGGTTTACCAGAAATTAACTCTTGCTTGTAGGAAGACACAGAATCCGTGGTTCAACTCCGTTTCTGAAGGGAAATTTAGACGAGAATTTTCATCCCTGAAAAACACTCTGTTTTAATGGATGAATCATCCTCTTCTTTCCAGGATCTCCAAAACAGTAAGAACCATGAGCATGCCCAGAAAAAAAGAACTGTGTTTCCTACTCATAAGTAACATATGTAGTTCAACTCTTCTTATGAAATGATACAGACCAGAGCTCCTCTTACATAAATGCTCTTTAGTTAATAGTGATAATCGCATTGGGTTCTAGAACTCTGTAAATTCATTTGAGCCGAAAATTCACTTGGTTTAACAGAAATGAACTCTTGCTGGTAGGAAGACACAGATCATGGGGTTTAACTACGTTTTGGAATGAAATTCAGCCCAGTGTTCTCATCCCTGAAACACACTCTGTTTTAACGAAGAAGCAAGCTCTTCTTTCCCGAGTTTAAATACAGCAAGAACCGTGAGCATGGTCTGAAAAAAAAACTGTGTTTCCTATTCATACGGCCCATATGTAGTTCAACTCTGCTTATGAAACTGATACAAACCACAGCTCCTCTTACATAAATGCTCTTTAGTTAATAGTAGAATAGCGTTGGGTTCAAGAACTGTGTAAAATCGTTTGAGCACAAAATTCACTGGGTTTACCAGAAATTAACTCTTGCTTGTAGGAAGACACAGAATCCGTGGTTCAACTCCGTTTCTGAAGGGAAATTTAGACGAGAATTTTCATCCCTGAAAAACACTCTGTTTTAATGGATGAATCATCCTCTTCTTTCCAGGATCTCCAAAACAGTAAGAACCATGAGCATGACCAGAAAAGAAGAACTGTGTTTCCTACTCATACGGACCATATGTAATTCAACTCTGCTTATGAAACTAATACAGACCACAGCTCCTCTCACATAAATGCTCTTTAGTTAATAGTGATAATCGCCTTAGTTTCTAGAACTGTGTAAAGTCATTTGAGCTGAAAATTTTCTTGGTTTACCAGAAATGAACTCTTGCAGGTAGGAAGACACAGATCATGGGGTTTAACCCCGTTTGTGAAGTGAAAATCAGACCATAGTTCTCATCCATGAAACACACCCTGTTTTAATGCAGGAACCAAGCTCTTCTTTCCAGCGTCTCCAATACAGCAAGAACCATGAGCATGCCCTGAACAAAAGAACTGTGTTTCGTACTCATACGGACCATATGTAGTTCAACTCTGCTTATGAAACTGATACAAACCACAGCTCCTCTTACATAATTGCTCTTTAGTTAATAGTGGGAATCGGTTTGGGTTGGTGAACTGCAAAAATCATTTGAGCCCAAAATTCACTAGGTTTAACAAAAATGAACTCTTGCTCATAGGAAGACACAGATCCTGGGGTTTAACTCCGTTTCTGAAGGGTAATTCAGACCAGAGTTCTTATCCCTGAAACTCACTCTGCTTTAAAGCAATAAGCAAGCTCTTCTTTCCAGAGTCTAAAATAGAGCAGGAACCATGAGCATGGTCTGAAAAAAAGAACTGTGTTTCCTTCTCATACAGACCATATGTAGTTCAACTCTGCTTATGAAACTGATACAAACCACAGCTCCTCTTACATAAATGCTCTTTAGTTAATAGTTAGAATCGCGTTGGGTTCATGAACTGCGAAAAATCATTTTTAGCCCAAAATTCACTGGGTTTACCAGAAATGAACTATTGCTTGTAGGAAGACACAGATCCTTGTGTTTAACTCCGTTTCTGAAGGCAAATTCAGACTAGAGTTCTCACCCCTGAAAAACACTCTGTTTTAAGGCAAGAATCATCCTCTTCGTTCCAGCGTCTCCAATATAATAAGAAACATGAGCATGCCCAGAAAAAAAGAACTGTGTTTCCAACTCATACGTAACATATGTAGTTCAACTCTTCTTATGAAATGATACAGACCAGAGCTCCTCTTACATAAATGCTCTTTAGTTAATAGTGATAATCGCATTGGGTTCTAGAACTCTGTAAATTCATTTGAGCCCAAAATTCACTAGGTTTAACAGAAATGAACTCTTGCTCATAGGAAGACACAGATCATGGGGTTTAACTCAGTTTTGGAAGGGAATTTAGACCAGAGTTCTCATCCAGAAACACACCCTGTTTTAATGCAGGAAGCAAGCTCTTCTTTCCAGCGTCTCCAATACAGCAAGTACCATGAGCATGCCCTGAAAAAAAGAACTGTGTTTCCTACTCATACGGACCATATGTAGTTCAACTCTGCTTATGAAAGTGATACAAACCACACCTCCTCTTACATAAATGATCTTTAGTTAATAGTGACAATCGTGTTGGGTTTGTGAACTGCGAAAAATCATTTGAGCCCCAAAATCACTGGGTTTACCAGAAATAAACTCTTGCTTGTAGGAAGGCACAGATCCTGGGGTTTAACTCTGTTTTTGAAGGCAAATTCAGTCCAGAATTCTCAACCCTGAAAAACACTCTGTTTTAAGGCAAGAATCATCCTCTTCTTTCCAGCGTCTCCAATACAGTAAGAAACATGACTATGCCCAGAAAAAAAGAACTGTGTTTCCTACTCATATGTAACATATGTAGTTCAACTCTTCTTATGAAATGATACAGACCAGCGCTCCTCTTACATAAATGCTCTTTAGTTAATAGTAATAATCGCATTGGGTTCTAGAACTCTGTAAATTCATTTGAGCCGAAAATTCACTTGGTTTAACAGAAATGAACTCTTGCTGGTAGGAAGACACAGATCATGGGGTTTAACTACGTTTTGGAAGCAAAATTGAGCCCAGTGTTCTCATCCCTGAAACACACTCTGTTTTAACGAAGAAGCAAGCTCTTCTTTCCCGAGTTTAAATACAGCAAGAACCGTGAGCATGGTCTGAAAAAAAAACTGTGTTTCCTATTCATACGGCCCATATGTAGTTCAACTCTGCTTATGAAACTGATACAAACCACAGCTCCTCTTACATAAATGCTCTTTAGTTAATAGTAGAATAGCGTTGGGTTCAAGAACTGTGTAAAATCGTTTGAGCACAAAATTCACTGGGTTTACCAGAAATTAACTCTTGCTTGTAGGAAGACACAGAATCCGTGGTTCAACTCCGTTTCTGAAGGGAAATTTAGACGAGAATTTTCATCCCTGAAAAACACTCTGTTTTAATGGATGAATCATCCTCTTCTTTCCAGGATCTCCAAAACAGTAAGAACCATGAGCATGCCCAGAAAAAAAGAACTGTGTTTCCTACTCATAAGTAACATATGTAGTTCAACTCTTCTTATGAAATGATACAGACCAGAGCTCCTCTTACATAAATGCTCTTTAGTTAATAGTGATAATCGCATTGGGTTCTAGAACTCTGTAAATTCATTTGAGCCGAAAATTCACTTGGTTTAACAGAAATGAACTCTTGCTGGTAGGAAGACACAGATCATGGGGTTTAACTACGTTTTGGAATGAAATTCAGCCCAGTGTTCTCATCCCTGAAACACACTCTGTTTTAACGAAGAAGCAAGCTCTTCTTTCCCGAGTTTAAATACAGCAAGAACCGTGAGCATGGTCTGAAAAAAAAACTGTGTTTCCTATTCATACGGCCCATATGTAGTTCAACTCTGCTTATGAAACTGATACAAACCACAGCTCCTCTTACATAAATGCTCTTTAGTTAATAGTAGAATAGCGTTGGGTTCAAGAACTGTGTAAAATCATTTGAGCACAAAATTCACTGGGTTTACCAGAAATTAACTCTTGCTTGTAGGAAGACACAGAATCCGTGGTTCAACTCCGTTTCTGAAGGGAAATTTAGACGAGAATTTTCATCCCTGAAAAACACTCTGTTTTAATGGATGAATCATCCTCTTCTTTCCAGGATCTCCAAAACAGTAAGAACCATGAGCATGACCAGAAAAGAAGAACTGTGTTTCCTACTCATACGGACCATATGTAATTCAACTCTGCTTATGAAACTAATACAGACCACAGCTCCTCTCACATAAATGCTCTTTAGTTAATAGTGATAATCGCCTTAGTTTCTAGAACTGTGTAAAGTCATTTGAGCTGAAAATTTTCTTGGTTTACCAGAAATGAACTCTTGCAGGTAGGAAGACACAGATCATGGGGTTTAACCCCGTTTGTGAAGTGAAAATCAGACCATAGTTCTCATCCATGAAACACACCCTGTTTTAATGCAGGAACCAAGCTCTTCTTTCCAGCGTCTCCAATACAGCAAGAACCATGAGCATGCCCTGAAAAAAAGAACTGTGTTTCCTACTCATACGGACCTTATGTAGTTCAACTCTGCTTATGAAACTGATACAAACCACAGCTCCTCTTACATAATTGCTCTTTAGTTAATAGTGGGAATCGGTTTGGGTTGGTGAACTGCAAAAATCATTTGAGCCCAAAATTCACTAGGTTTAACAAAAATGAACTCTTGCTCATAGGAAGACACAGAATCTGGGGTTTAACTCCGTTTCTGAAGGGTAATTCAGACCAGAGTTCTTATCCCTGAAACTCACTCTGTTTTAAAGCAATAAGCAAGCTCTTCTTTCCAGAGTCTAAAATAGAGCAAGAACCATGAGCATGGTCTGAAAAAAAGAACTGTGTTTACTTCTCATACAGACCATATGTAGTTCAACTCTGCTTATGAAACTGATACAAACAACAGCTCCTCTTACATAAATGCTCTTTAGTTAATAGTGAGAATGGCGTTGGGTTCATGAACTGTGAAAAATCATTTTTAGCCCAAAATTCACTGGGTTTACCAGAAATGAACTATTGCTTGTAGGAAGACACAGATCCTTGTGTTTAACTCCGTTTCTGAAGGCAAATTCAGACCATAGTTCTCACCCCTGAAAAACACGCTGTTTAAGGCAATAATCATCCTCTTCATTCAAGCGTCTCCAATATAATAAGAAACATGAGCATGCCCAGAGAAAAAGAACTGTGTTTCCTACTCATACGTAACATATGTAGTTCAACTCTTCTTATGAAATGATACAGACCAGAGCTCCTCTTACATAAATGCTCTTTAGTTAATAGTGATAATCGCATTGGGTTCTAGAACTCTGTAAATTCATTTGAGCCCAAAATTCACTAGGTTTAACAGAAATGAACTCTTGCTGATAGGAAGACACAGATCATGGGGTTTAAATCCGTTTTGGAAGGGAATTCAGACCAGAGTTCTTATCCATGAAACACACTCTGCTTTAATGCAAGAAGCAAGCTCTTCCTTCCAGATTCTAAAACACAGCAAGAACAATGAGCATGACCTGAAAAAAAGAACTGTGTTTCCTACTCATATGGACAATGTGTAGTTCAACTGTGCTTATGAAACTGATACAAACCACAGCTCCTCTAATATAAATCCTCTTTAGTTAATAGTGAGAATCGCGTTGGTTTCGTGAACTGTGAAAAATCATTTGATCCCAAAATTCACTGATTTTATCTGAAATGAACTCTTGCTTGCAGGAAGACACAGATCTTGGGGTTTAACTCCATTTCTGAAGGCAAATTCAGACCAGAATTCTCAACCCTGAAAAACACTCTGTTTTAAGGCAAGAATCATCCTCTTCTTTACAGGTTCTCCAATACAGTAAGAAACATGAGCATTCCCAGCAAAAAAGAACTGTGTTTCCTACTCATACATAACATATGTAGTTCAACTCTTCTTATGAAATGATACAGACCAGAGCTCCTCTTACATAAATGCTCTTTAGTTAATAGTGATAATCGCATTGGGTTCTAGAACTCTGTAAATTCATTTGAGCCGAAAATTCACTTGGTTTAACAGAAATGAACTCTTGCTGGTAGGAAGACACAGATCATGGGGTTTAACTACGTTTTGGAAGGGAAATTCAGACCAGTGTTCTCATCCCTGAAACACACTCTGTTTTAACGAAGAAGCAAGCTCTTCTTTCCCGAGTTTAAATACAGCAAGAACCATGAGCATGGTCTGAAAAAAAAAAAAAACTGTGTTTCCCATTCATACGGCCCATATGTAGTTCAACTCTGCTTATGAAACTGATACAAACTACAGCTCCTCTTACATAAATGCTCTTTAGTTAATAGTGAGAATAGCGTTGGGTTCAAGAACTGTGTAAAATCGTTTGAGCACAAAATTCACTGGGTTTACCAGAAATTAACTCTTGCTTGTAGGAAGACACAGATCCAGGTGTTAACTCCGTTTCTGAAGGGAAATTCAGACCAGAATTTTCATCCTTGAAAAACACTCTGTTTTAATGGATGAATCATCCTCTTCTTTCGAGGTTCTCCAATACAGTAAGAACCATGAGCATGCCCAGAAAAAAAGAACTGTGTTTCCTACTCATACGGACCATATGTAATTCAACTCTGCTTATGAAAGTAATACAGACCACAGCTCCTCTCACATAAATGCTCTTAAGTTAATAGTGATAATTGCCTTAGGTTCTAGAAGTGTGTAAAGTCATTTGAGCCGAAAATTTTCTTGGTTTACCAGAAATGAACTCTTGCAGGTAGGAAGACACAGATCATGGGGTTTAACCCCGTTTGTGAAGTGAAAATCAGACCAGAGTTCTCATCCATGAAACACACCCTGTTTTAATGCAGGAAGCAAGCTCTTCTTTCCAGAGTCTAAAATAGAGCAAGAACCATGAGCATGGTCTGAAAAAAAGAACTGTGTTTCCTACTCATACGGACCATATGTAGTTCAACTCTGCTTATGAAACTGATACAAATCACAGCTCCTCTTACACAAATGCTCTTTAGTTAATAGTGGGAATCGATTTGGGTTGGTGAACTGCGAAAAATCATTTGAGCCCAAAATTCACTAGGTTTAACAAAAATGAACACTTGCACATAGGAAGACACAGACCCTGGGGTTTAACTCCGTTTCTGAATGGTTATTCAGACCAGATTTCATATCCCTGAAACTCACTCTGTTTTAAAGCAATAAGCAAGCTCTTCTTTCCAGAGTCTAAAATAGAGCAAGAACCATGAGCATGGTCTGAAAAAAAGAACTGTGTTTCCTTCTCATACAGACCATATGTAGTTCAACTCTGCTTATGAAACTGATACAAACCACAGCTCCTCTTACATAAATGCTCTTTAGTTAATAGTGATAATCACGTTGGGTTCATGAACTGCGAAAAATCATTTCAGCCCAAAATACACTGGGTTTACCAGAAATGAACTATTGCTTGTAGGAAGACACAGATCCTTGGGTTTAACTCCGTTTTGGAAGGGAAATTCAGACCACAGTTCTCATCCCTGAAACACACTCTGTTTTAACGAAGAAGCAAGCTCTTCTTTCCCGAGTTTAAATACAGCAAGAACCATGAGCATGGTCTGAAAAAAAAACTGTGTTTCCTATTCATATGGCCCATATGTAGTTCAACTCTGCTTATGAAACTGATACAAACCACAGCTCCTCTTACATAATTGCTCTTTAGTTAATAGTGGGAATCAGTTTGGGTTGGTGAACTGCAAAAATCATTTGAGCCCAAAATTCCCTAGGTTTAACAAAAATGACCTCTTGCTCATAGGAAGACACAGATCCTGGGGTTTAACTCCGTTTATGAACGGTAATTCAGACCAGAGTTCTTATCCCTGAAACTCACTCTGTTTTAAAGCAATAAGCAAGCTCTTCTTTCCAGAGTCTAAAATAGAGTAAGAACCATGAGCATGGTCTGAAAAAAAGAACTGTGTTTCCTTCTCATACAGACCATATGTAGTTCAACTCTGCTTATGAAACTGATACAAACCACAGCTGCTCTTACATAAATGCTCTTTAGTTAATAGTGAGAATCGCGTTGGGTTCATGAACTGCGAAAAATCATTTTTAGCCCAAAATTCACTGGGTTTACCAGAAATGAACTATTGCTTGTAGGAAGACATACATCCTTGTGTTTAACTCCGTTTCTGAAGGCAAATTCAGACTAGAGTTCTCACCCCTGAAAAACACTCTGTTTTAAGGCAATAATCATCCTCTTCGTTCCAGAGTCTCCAATATAATAAGAAACATGAGCATGCCCAGAAAAAAAGAACTGTGTTTCCTACTCATACGTAACATATGTAGTTCAACTCTTCTTATGAAATGATACAGACCAGAGCTCCTCTTACATAAATGCTCTTTAGTTAATAGTGATAATCGCATTGGGTTCTAGAACTCTGTAAATTCATTTGAGCCCAAAATTCACTAGGTGAAACACAAATGAACTCTTGCTCATAGGAAGACACAGATCATGGGGTTTAACTCCGTTTTGGAAGGGAATTCAGACCAGAGTTCTCATCCATGAAACACACTCTGCTTTAATGCAAGAAGCAAGCTCTTCCTTCCAGATTCTAAAACACAGCAAGAACAATGAGCATGACCTGAAAAAAAGAACTGTGTTTCCTACTCATATGGACAATGTGTAGTTCAACTGTGCTTATGAAACTGATACAAACCACAGCTCCTCTAATATAAATCCTCTTTAGTTATAGTGAGAATCGCGTTGGTTTCATGAACTGTGAAAAATCATTTTATCCCAAAATTCACTGGTTTTATCTGAAATGAACTCTTGCTTGCAGGAAGACACAGATCTTGGGGTTTAACTCCATTTCTGAAGGCAAATTCAGACCAGAATTCTCAACCCTGAAAAACACTCTGTTTTAAGGCAAGAATCATCCTCTTCTTTACAGGTTCTCTAATACAGTAAGAAACATGAGCATGCCCAGAAAAAAAGAACTGTGTTTCCTACTCATACGTAACATATGTAGTTCAACTCTTCTTATGAAATGATACAGACCGGAGCTCCTCTTACATAAATGCTCTTTAGTTAATAGTGATAATCGCATTGGGTTCTAGAACTCTGTAAATTCATTTGAGCCGAAAATTCACTTGGTTTATCAGAAATGAACTCTTGCTGGTAGGAAGACACAGATCCTGGGGTTTAACTCCGTTTCAGAAGCGAAATTCAGACCAGAGTTCTCATCCCTGAAACACTCTGTTTTAACGCAAGAAGCAAGCTCTTCTTTCCCGAGTTTAAATAGAGGAAGAACCATGAGCATGGTCTGAAAAAAAAACTGTATTTCCTATTCATACGGCCCATATGTAGTTCAACTCTGCTTATGAAACTGATACATACCACAGCTCCTCTTACATAAATGCTCTTTAGTTAATAGTGAGAATAGCGTTGGGTTCAAGAACTGTGTAAAATCGTTTGAGCACAAAATTCACTGGGTTTACCAGAAATTAACTCTTGCTTGTAGGAAGACACAGAATCCGGGGTTCAACTCCGTTTCTGAAGGGAAATTCAGACCAGAATTTTCATCCCTGAAAAACACTCTGTTTTAATGGATGAATCATCCTCTTCTTTCCAGGTTCTCCAATACAGTAAGAACCATGAGCATGCCCAGAAAAAAAGAACTGTGTTTCCTACTCATACGGACCATATGTAATTCAACTCTGCTTATGAAACTAATACAGACCACAGCTCCTCTCACATAAATGCTCTTTAGTTAATAGTGATAATCCCATTAGGTTCTAGAACTCTGTAAATCATTTGAGCTGAAAATTTTCTCGGTTTTGGTTGGTGAACTGCAAAAATAATTTGAGCCCAAAATTCACTAGGTTTAACAAAAATGAACTCTTGCTCATAGGAAGACACAGATCCTGGGGTTTAACTCCGTTTCTCAAGGGTAATTCAGACCAGAGTTCTTATCCCTGAAACTCACTCTGTTTTAAAGCAATAAGCAAGCTCTTCTTTCCACAGTCTAAAATAGAGCAAGAACCATGAGCATGGTCTGAAAAAAAGAACTGTGTTTCCATCTCATACAGACCATATGTAGTTCAACTCTGCTTATGAAACTGATACAAACCACAGCTCCTCTTACATAAATGCTCTTTAGTTAATAGTGATAATCGCATTGGGTTCTAGATCTCTGTAAATTCATTTCAGCTCAAAATTCACTAGGTTTAACAGAAATGAAACTTTGCTCATCGGAAGACACAGAATCTGGGGTTTAACTCCGTTTCTGAAGGGTAATTCAGACCAGGGTTCTTATCCCTGACTCTCACTCTGTTTTAAAGCAATAAGCAAGCTCTTCTTTCCAGAGTCTAAAATAGAGCAAGAACCATGAGCATGGGCTGAAAAAAAGAACTGTGTTTCCTTCTCATACAGACCATATGTAGTTCAACTCTGCATATAAAACTGAAACAAACCACAGCTCCTCTTACATAAATGCTCTTTAGTTAATAGTGATAATCGCGTTGGGTTCATGAACTGCGAAAAATCATTTTTAGCCCAAAATTCACTGTGTTTACCAGAAATGAACTATTGCTTGTAGGAAGACACAGATCCTTGTGTTTAACTCCGTTTCTAAAGGCAAATTCAGACTAGAGTTCTCACCCCTGAAAAACACTCTGTTTTAAGGCAATAATCATCCTCTTCGTTCCAGCGTCTCCAATATAATAAGAAACATGAGCATGCCCAGAAAAAAAGTACTGTGTTTCCTACTCATACGTAACATATGTAGTTCAACTCTTCTTATGAAATGATACAGACCAGAGCTCCTCTTACATAAATGCTCTTTAGTTAATAGTGATAATCGCATTGGGTTCTAGAACTCTGTATATTCATTTGAGCCCAAAATTCACTAGGTTTAACAGAAATGAACTCTTGCTCATAGGAAGACACAGATCATGGGGTTTAACTCCGTTTTGGAAGGGAATTCAGACCAGAGTTCTCATCCATGAAACACACTCTGCTTTAATGCAAGAAGCAAGCTCTTCCTTCCAGATTCTAAAACACAGCAAGAACAATGAGCATGACCTGAAAAAAAGAACTGTGTTTCCTACTCATATGGACAATGTGTAGTTCAACTGTGCTTATGAAACTGATAAAAACCACAGCTCCTCTAATATAAATCCTCTTTAGTTAATAGTGAGAATCGCGTTGGGTTCGTGAACTGTGAAAAATCATTTGATCCCAAAATTCACTGGGTTTATCTGAAATGAACTCTTGCTTGCAGGAAGACACAGATCTTAGGGTTTAACGCCATTTCTGAAGGCAAATTCAGACCAGAATTCTCAACCCTGAAAAACACTCTGTTTTAAGGCAAGAATCATCCTCTTCTTTACAGGTTATCCAATACAGTAAGAAACATGAGCATGCCCAGAAAAAAAAGAACTGTGTTTCCTACTCATACGTAACATATTTAGTTCAACTCTTCTTATGAAATGATACAGACCAGAGCTCCTCTTACATAAATGCTCTTTAGTTAATAGTGATAATCACATTGGATTCTAGAACTCTGTAAATTCATTTGAGCCGAAAATTCACTTGGTTTAATAGAAATGAACTCTTGCTGGTAGGAAGACACAGATCATGGGGTTTAACTACGTTTTGGAAGGGAAATTCAGACCAGTGTTCTCATCCCTGATACACACTCTGTTTTAACGAAGAAGCAAGCTCTTCTTTCCCAAGTTTATATACAGCAAGAACCATGAGCATGTTCTGAAAAAAAAACTGTGTTTCCTATTCATACGGCCCATATGTAGTTCAACTCTGCTTATGAAACTGATACAAACCACAGCTCCTCTTACATAAATGCTCTATAGTCAATAGTGAGAATAGCGTTGGGTTCAAGAACTGTGTAAAATCGTTTGAGCACAAAATTCACTGGGTTTACCAGAAATTAACTCTTGCTTGTAGGAAGACACAGAATACGGGGTTCAACTCCGTTTCTGAAGGGAAATTCAGACCAGAATTTTCATCCCTGAAAAACACTCTGTTTTAATGGATGAATCATCCTCTTCTTTCCAAGTTCTCCAATACAGTAAGAACCATGAGCATGCCCAGAAAAAAAGAACTGTGTTTCCTACTCATACGGACCATATGTAATTCAACTCTGCTTATGAAACTAATACAGACCACAGCTCCTCTCACATAAATGCTCTTTAGTTAATAGTGATAATCCCCTTAGGTTCTAGAACTCAGTAAATCATTTGAGCTGAAAATTTTCTTGGTTTACCAGTAATGAACTCTTGCAGGTAGGAAGACACAGATCATGGGGTTTAACCCCGTTTGTGAAGTGAAAATCAGACCACAGTTCTCATCCATGAAACACACCCTGTTTTAATGCAGGAAGCAAGCTCTTCTTTCCAGTGTCGCCAATACAGCAAGAACCATGAGCATGCCCTGAAAAAAAGAACTGTGTTTCCTACTCATACGGACCATATGTAGTTCAACTCTGCTTATGAAACTGATACAAACCACAGCTCCTCTTACATAATTGCTCTTTAGTTAATAGTGGGAATCGGTTTGGGTTGGTGAACTGCAAAAATCATTTGAGCCCAAAATTCACTAGGTTTAACAAAAATGAACTCTTGCTCATAGGAAAACACAGATCCTGGGGTTTAACTCCGATTTGGAAGGGAAATTCAGACCAGAGTTCTCATCCCTGAAACACACTCTGTTTTAACGAAGAAGCAAGCTCTTCTTTCCTGAGTTTAAATACAGCAAGAACCATGAGCATGGTCTGAAAAAAAAAATTGTGTTTCCTATTCATACGGCCCATATGTAGTTCAACTCTGCTTATGAAACTGATACAAATCACAGCTCCACTTACATAAGTGCTCTTTAGTTAATAGTGAGAATAGCGTTGGTTTCAAGAACTGTGTAAAATCGTTTGAGCACAAAATTCACTGCGTTTACCAGAAATTAACTCTTGCTTGTAGGAAGACACAGAATCCGGGGTTCAACTCCGTTTCTGATGGGAAATTTAGACCAGAATTTTCATCCCTGAAAAACACTCTGTTTTAATGGTGAATCATCCTCTTCTTTCCAGGTTCTCAAATACAGTAAGAACCATGAGCATGCCCAGAAAAATAGAACTGTGTTTCCTACTCATACGGACCATATGTAATTCAACTCTGCTTATGAAACTAATACAGACCACAGCTCCTCTCACATAAATGTTCTTTAGTTAATAGTGATAATCACCTTAGTTTCTAGAACTCTGTAAAGTGATTTGAGCTGAAAATTTTCTTGGTTTACCAGAAATGAACTCTTGCAGGTAGGAAGACACAGATCATGGGGTATAACCCCATTTGTGAATTGAAAATCAGACCAGAGTTCTCATTCATGAAACACACCCTGTTTTATTGCAGGAAGCAAGCTCTTCTTTCCAGCGTCTCCAATACAGCAAGAACCGTGAGCATGCCCTGAAAAAAAGAACTGTGTTTCCTGCTCATACAGACCATATGTAGTTCAACTCTGCTTATGAAACTGATACAAACCCTAGCTCCTCTTACGTAAATGCTCTTTAGTTAATAGTGATAATCGCATTGGGTTCTAGAACTCTGTAAATTCATTTGAGCCCAAAATTCAATAGGTTTAACAGAAATGAACTCTTGCTCATAGGAAGACACAGATCATGGGGTTTAACTCCGTTTTGGAAGGGAATTCAGACCAGAGTTCTCATCCATGAAACACACTCTGCTTTAATGCAAGAAGCAAGCTCTTCCTTCCAGATTCTAAAACACAGCAAGAACAATGAGCATGACCTGAAAAAAACAAATGTGTTTCAAACTTATATGGACAATGTGTAGTTCAACTCTGCTTATGAAACTGATACAAACCACAGCTCCTCTTACATAAATGATCTCTAGTTAATAGTGAGAATCGCGTTGGGTTCGTGAACTGCGAAAAATCATTTGAGCCCAAAATTCACTGGGTTTACCAGAAATGAACTCTTGCTTGTAGGAAGACACAGATGCTGGGGTTTATTTCCGTTTCTGAAGGCAAATTCAGAGCAGAATTCTCAACCCTGAAAAACACTGTTTAAATGCAAGAATCATCCTCTTCTTTCCAACGTCTCCAATACAGTAAGAAACATGAGCATGCCAGAAAAAATGAACTGTGTTTCCTACTCATACATAACATAGGTAGTTCAACTCTTCTTAGGAAATGATACAGACCAGAGCTCCTCTTACATAAATGCTCTTTAGTTAATAGTGATAATCGCATTGGGTTCTAGAACTCTGTAAATTCATTTGAGCCGAAAATTCACTTGGTTTATCAGAAATGAACTCTTGCTGGTAGCAAGACACAGATCATGGGGTTTAACTCCGTTTTTTAAGGGAAATTCAGACCAGAGTTCTCATCCCTGAAACACACTCTGTTTTAAAGCAAGAAGCAAGCTCTTCGTCCCAGAGTCTAAAATAGAGCAGGAACCATGAGCATGGTCTGAAAAAAAGAACTGTGTTTCCTACTCATACAGACCATATGTAGTTCAACTCTGCTTATGAAACTGATACAAACCCCAGCTCCTCTTACATAAATGGTCTTTTGTTAATAGTGAGAATCGCGTTGGTTTCGTGAACTGTGAAAAATTATTTGATCCCAAAATTCACTGGGTTTACATAAGATGAACTCTTGCATGCAGGAAGACAGATATCTTGGGGTATACCTCCATTTCTGAAGGCAAATTCAGACCAGAATTCTCAACCCTGAAAAACACTCTGATTTAAGGCAAGAATCATCCTCTTCTTTCCAGTGTCTCCAATACAGTAAGAACCATGATCATGACCAAAAAAAAAAGAACTGTGTTTCCTACTCATACGGACCATATGTAGTTCAACTCTGCTGATGAAATGATACCGACCACATCTCCTCTGACATAAATGCTCTTTAGTTAATAGTGATAATCGCGTTGGGTTCTAGAACTGTGTAAATTCATTTGAGCGGAAAATTCACTTTGTTTACCAGAAATGAACTCTTGCTGGTGGTAAGACACATATCATGGGGTTCAACTCCGTTTGTGAAGGGAAATTCAGACCAGAGTTCTCATCCATGAAACACACCCTGTTTTAATGCAAGAAGCAAGCACTTCTTTCCAGAGTCTCCAATACAGCAAGAACCATGAACATGGTCTGAAAAAAAGAACTGTGTTTCCTACTCATACAGACCATATGTAGTTCAACTCTGCTTATGAAACTGATACAAGCCACAGCTCCTCTTAGATGAATGCTCTTTAGTTAATAGTGAGAATCGAGTTGGGTTCATGAACTGCGAAAAATCATTTCAGCCCAAAATTCACTGGGTTTACCAGAAATGAACTATTGCTTGTAGGAAGACACAGATCCTGGAGTTTTACTCCGTTTCTGAAGGCAAATTCAGACCAGAGTTCTCATCCCTGAAAAACACTCTGTTTTAAGGCAAGAATCATCCTCTTCTTTCCAACGTCTCCAATATAGTAAGAACCATGAGCATGACCAGAAAAAAAGAACTGTATTTCCTACTCATATGGACCATTTGTAGTTCAACTCTGCTGATGAAATGATACAGACCAGAGCTCTTCTGACATAAATGCTCTTTAGTTAATAGTGGTAATCGCGTTGGGTTCTAGAACTGTGTAAATTCATTTGAGACGAAAATACACTTTGATTATCAGAAATGAACTCTTGATGGTAGGAAGACACAGATCGTGGGGTTTAACTCCGTTTGTGTAGGAAATTTAGACCAGAGTTCTCATCCATGAAACACACCCTGTTTTAATGCAAGAAGCAAGCTCCTCTTTCCAGAGTCTAAAATACAGCAAGAACCATGAGCATGGTCTGAAAAAAAGAACTGTGTTTCCTTCTCATACAGAGCATATGTAGTTCAACTCTGGTTATGAAGCTGATACAAACCACAGCTCCTCCTACATAAATGCTCTTTAGTTAATAGTGAGAATCACGTTGGGTTAATGAACTGCGAAAAATCATTTCAGCCCAAAATTCACTGGGTTTACCAGAAATGAACTCTTGCTTGTAGGAAGACACAGATCCTGGGGTTTAACTCTGTTTCTGAGGGAAATTCAGACCAGAGTTCTCATCCCTGACACACTCTGTTTTAAAGCAAGAAGCAAGCTCTTCTTTCCAGAGTCTAAAATAGAGCAAGAACCATGAGTATGCCCTGAAAAAAAGAACTGTGTTTCCTACTCATAAGGACCATATGTAGTTCAACTCTGCTTATGAAACTGATAAAAACCACGGCTCCTCTTACATAAATGCTCTTTAGTTAATAATGAGAATCATGTTGGTTTCGTGAACTGCGAAAAATCATTTGAGCCGAAAAATCACTGGGTTTACCATAATTGAACTCTTGCTTGTAGGAAGACACTTATCCTGGGGTTTAACTCCTTTTCTGAAGACAAATTCAGACCAGAGTTCTTATCCCTGAAAAACACTCTGTTTTAAGGCCAGAATCATCCTCTTCTTTCCATCGTCTCCAATACAATAAGAAACGAGAGCATGCCCAGAAAAAAAGAACTGTGTTTCCTACTCATAAGGATCATATGTAGTTCAACTCTGCTTATGAAATGATACAAAGCACAGCTGCTCTTACATAAATGCTCATTGGTTAATAGTGAGAATAGCGTAGGGTTCGTGAACTGCGAAAAATCATTTGAGCCCAAAATTCACTGGGTTTACCAGAAATGAACTCTTGCTTGTAGGAAGACACAGATCCTGGGGATGAACTCCGTTTCTAAAGGGAAATTCAGACCACTGTTCTCATCCATGAAACACACTCTGTTTTAATGAATGAAGCAAGCTCTTCTTTCTAGAGTCTAAAATACAGCAAGAACCATGAGCATGCCCTGAAAAACGAACTGTGTTTCCTACTCAGACGAACCATATGTAGTTCAACTCTGCTTATGAAACTGATACAAACCACGGCTCCTCTTACATAAATGCTCTTTAGTTAATAGTGAAAATAGCATTGGGTTCCTGAACTGTGAAAAATCATTTGAGCCCAAAATTCACTGGGTTTACCGTAACTGAACTCTTGATGATAGGAAGACAAAGATCATGGAGTTTAACTCCATTTGTGAAGGGAAATTCACACCAGAGTTCTCATCCATGAAACACACCGTGTTTTAATGCAAGAAGCAAGCTCTTCTATCCAGCGTCACCAATACAGCAAGAACCATGAGCATGCCCTGAAAAAAAGAACTGTGTTTCCTACTCATACGGACCATATTTAGTTCAACTCTGCTTATGAAATGATACAGACCGCAGCTCCTCTTACATAAATGCTCTTTAGTTAATAGTGATAATCATGTTGGGGTCTTTAACTGCGAAAAATCATTTGGGCCAAAAAATCACTGGGTTTACCAGAAATGAACTCTTGGTTGTAGGAAGACACTCATCCTGGGGTTTAATTCCGTTTCTCAAGGCAAATTCAGACCTGAGTTCTCATCCCTGAAAAACACTCTGTTTTAAGGCAAGAATCATCCTCTTCTTTCCATGATTTCCAAGATAGTAAGAAATATGAGCATGCCCAGAAAAAAAGAACTGTGCTTCCGACTCACACAGAAAATATGTAGTTCAACTCTGCTTATGAAATGATACAGACCGCAGCTCCTCTTACATAAATGCTCTTTAGTTAATAGTGAGAATAGCATAGGGTTCCTGAACTGCAAATAATCAATTGAGCACAAAATTCACTGGGTTTACCAGAAATGAACTCTTGCTTGTAGGAAGACACAGATCCTGGGGTTTAACTCCGTTTCTGAAGGGAAATTCAGACCAGAGTTCTCATCCCTGAAACACACTCTGTTTTAACGCAAGAAGCAAGCTCTTCTTTCTAGAGTCTAAAATACAGCAAGAACCATCAGCATGCCCTGAAAAAAAGAACTGTGTTTCCTACTTAGACAGACCATATGTAGGACAACTCTGCTTATGAAACTGAAACAAACCACAGCTCCTCTTACATAAATGCTCTTTAGTTAATAGTGAGAATCATGTTGGGTTCTTGAATTGCAAAAAATCATTTGTGCCAAAAATCACTGGGTTTACCAGAACTGATCTCTTGCTTTTAGGAAGACACAGATCATGGGGTTTACCTCCGATTCTGAAGGCAAATTCAGACCAGAGTTCTCATCCCTGAAAAACAATCTGTTTTAAGGCAAGAATCATCCTCTTCTTTCCAGCGTCTCCAATATAGTAAGAAATATGAGCATGCCCAGAAAAAAAGAACTGTGTTTCCTAATCATAAGGACCATATGTAGTTCAACTCTGCTTATGAAACTGATACAAACCACGGCTCCTCTTACATAAATGCTCTTTAGTTAATAGTGAGAATCATTTTGGGTTCATGAACTGGGAAAAATCATTTGAACCCAAAATTCACTGTGTTTACAAGAAAAGAACTTGCTTGTAGGAAGACACAGATCCTGGTGTTTAACTCCGTTTCTGAAGGGAAATTCAGACCAGTGTTCTCATCCATGAAACACACTCTGTTTTTCCGCAAGAAGCAAGCTCTTCTTTCCAGAATCTAAAATAGAGCAAGAACCATGAGCATGCCCTGAAAAAAAGAACTGTGTTTCCTAATCATAAGGACCATATGTAGTTCAACTCTGCTTATGAAACTGACAAAAAACCACGGCTCCTCTTACATAAATGCTCTTTAGTTAATAGTGAGAATCATGTTGGGTTCATGAACAGGGAAATATCATTTGAACCCAAAATTTACTGTGTTTACCAGAAATGAACTTGCTTGTAGGAAGACACAGATCCTGGGGTTTAACACCGTTTCTGAAGGGAAATTCAGACCAGTGTTCTCATCCATGAAACACACTCTATTTTTCCGCAAGAAGCAAGCTCTTCTTTCCAGAGTCTAAAATACAGCAGGAACCAGGATCATGCCCTGAAAAAAAGAACTGTGTTTCCTACTCAGACGGACCAAATGTAGTTCAACTCTGCTTATGAAACTGATACAAACCACAGCTCCTCTTACATAAATGCTCTTTAGTTAATAGTGAGAATCATGTTGGGTTCTTGAATTGCAAAAAATCATTTGTGCCAAAAAATCACTGGGTTTACCAGAACTGAACTCTTGCTTGTAGGAAGACACAGATCCTGGGGTTTAACTCCGTTTCTGTAGGGAAATTCAGACCAGTGTTCTCATCCATGAAACACACTCTGTTTTTCCGCAAGAAGCAAGCTCTTCTTTCCAGAGTCTAAAATTCAGCAGGGACCATGAGCATGCCCTGAAAAAAAGAACTGTGTTTCCTACTCAGACGGACCATATGTAGTTCAACTCTTCTTATGAAACTGATACAATCCACAGCTCCTCTTACATAAATGATCTTTAGTTAATAGTAAGATTAGCGTTGGGTTCCTGAACTGTGAAAAATCATTTGAGCCCAAAATTCAATGGGTTTACCGGAACTGAACTCTTGCTTGTAGGAAGACACAGATCCTGGTGTTTAACTCCATTCCTGAAGAGAAAATCAGACCAGAGTTCTCATCCCTGAATCACACTCTGTTATAACGCAAGAAGCAAGCTCTTCTTTCCAGGGTCTAAAATACAGCAAGGACCATGAGCATGCCCAGAAAAAAAGAACTGTGTTTCTGAATCAAACGGACCATATGTAGTTCAACTCTTCTTATGAAACTGATACAATCCACAGCTCCTCTTACATAAATGATCTTTAGATAATAGTAAGATTAGCGTTGGGTTCCTGAACTGCGAAAAATCGTTTGAGCCCAAAATTAACCAGTTTTACCAGAACTGAACTCTTGCTTGTAGGAAGACACAGATCCTGGGGTTTAACTCCGTTTCTGAAGGCAAATTAGGACCAGAATACTCAACCCTGAAAAACACTCTGTTTTAAGGCAAGAATCATCCTCTTCTTTCCAGCGTCTCAAATATAGTAAGAAACATGAGCATGTCCAGAAAAAAAGAACTGTGTTTTCTACTCATACGGACCATATGTAGTTCAACTCTGCTTATGAAACTGATACAAACCACATCTCCTCTTACATTAATGCTCTTTAGTTAATACTGAGAATCGCTTTTGGTTCGTGAAATGCGAAAAATCATTTGAGCCGAAAATTCACTGGGTTAACCAGAAATGAACTCTTGCCTGTAGGAAGACACAGATCCTGGGGTTTAACTCCCTTTCTGAAGGGAAATTCAGACCAGAGTTCTCATCCCTAAAACACATTATGTCATAATGCAAGAAGCAAGCTCTTCTTTCCAGGGTCTAAAATAGAGCAAGAACCATGAGCATGCCCTGAAAAATGAACTCTGTTTCCTACTCATACGGACCATATGTAGTTCAACTCTGCTTATGAAATGATACAGACCGCAGCTAATCTTACATAAATGCTCTTTAGTTAATAGTGAGAATCATGTTGGGTTCTTTAACTGCGAAAAATCATTTGGGCCAAAAAATCACTGGGTTTACCAGAAATGAACTCTTGGTTGTTGGAAGACACTCATCCTGGGGTTTAATTCCGTTTCTCAAGGAAAATTCAGACCTGAGTTCTCATCCCTGAAAAACACTCTGTTTTAAGGCAAGAATCATCCAATTCTTTCCATCGTTTCCAATATATTAAGAAACATGAGCATGCCCAGAAAAAAAGAACTGTGTTTCCGACTCATACAGAAAATATGTAGTTCAACTCTTCTTATGAAATGATACAGACCGCAGCTCCTCTGAAATAAATGCTCTTTAGTTAATAGTAAGAATAGCACTGGGTTCCTGAACTGCAAATAATCAATTGAGCACAAAATTCACTGAGTTTACCAGAAATGAACTCTTGCATGTAGGAAGACACAGATCCTGGGGTTTAACTCCGTTTCTGAAGGGAAATTCAGACCAGAGTTCTCATCCCTGAAACACACTCTGTTTTAACGCAAGAAGCAAGCTCTTCTTTCCAGAGTCTAAAATACAGCAAGGACCATGAGCATGCCCTGAAAAGAAGGACTGTGTTTCCTACTCATACGGACCATATGTAGTTCAAATCTGCTTATGAAACTCATACAAAAAACAGGTCCTCTTACATAAATGATCGTTAGTTAATAGTGAGAATCATGTTGGGTTCTTGAATTGCGAAAAATCATTTGTGCCAAAAAATCACTGGGTTTATCACAACTGAACTCTTGCATGTAGGAAGACACAGATCATGGGGTTTAACTCCGTTTCTGAAGGCAAATTCAGACCAGAGTTCTCATCCCTGAAATACAATCTGTTTTAAGGCAAGAATCATCCTCTTCTTTCCAGCGTCTCCAATATAGTAAAAATATGAGCATGCCCAGAAAAAAAGAACTGTGTTTGCTACTCAGACGGACCATATGTAGTTCAACTCTGCTTATGAAACTGATACAAAAAAGAACTCCTCTTACATTAATGCTCTTTAGTTAATAGTGAGAATCGGATTGGGTTGCTGAACTGTGAAAAATCATTTGAGCCCAAAATTCACTTTGTTTACCAGAAATGAACACTTGCTTGTAGGAAGACACAGATCCTGGGGTTTAACTCCGTTTCTGAAGGGAAATTAAGACCAGAGTTCTCATCCCTGAAACACTCTGTTTTAACGCAAGAAGCAAGCTCTTCTTACCAGAAACTAAAATACAGCAAGAACCATGAGCATGCCCTGAAAAAAAGAACTGTGTTTCCTACTCATACGGACCATATGTAGTTCAACTCTGCTTATGAAACTGATACAAACCACAGCTCCTCTTACATAAATGATCTTTAGTTAATAGTAGAATAGCGTTGGGTTCCTGAACTGCGAAAAATCATTTGAGCCCAAAATTCACTGGTTTTACCAGAACTGAACTCTTGCTTGTGGGAAGACAGAGATCCTGGGGTTTAACTCCGTTTCTGAAGGCAAATTCAGAACAGAGTTCTCATCCCTGAAAAACACTCTCTTTTAAGTCAAGAATCATCCTCTTCTTTCCAGCGTCTCCAATATACTAAGAAATATGAGCATGCCCAGAAATAAAGAACTGTGTTTCCTACTCATACGGACCATATGTAGTTCAACTCTGCTTATGAAACTGATACAAACCACAGCTCCTCTTACATTAATGCTCTTTAGTTAATAGTGAGAATCAGTTTGTGTTGCTGAGCTCCGACAAATCATTTGAGGATAAAATTCACTTTGTTTACCTGAAATTAACACTTGCTTGTAGGAAGACACAGATCCTGGGGTTGAACTCCGTTTCTGAAGGGAAATTCAGACCAGAGTTCTCTTCTCTGAAAAACACTCTCTTTTAAGGCAAGAATCATCCTCTTCTTTCCAGCGTCTCCAATATACTAAGAAATATGATCATGCCCTGAAAAAAAAGAACTGTGTTTCCTACTTATAAGGACCATATGTAGTTCAACTCTAATTATGAAATGATACAGATCGCAGCTCCTCTTACATAAATTCTCATTAGTTAATAGTGAGAATAACGTAGGGTTCTTGAACTGCAAAAAATCATTTGAGCCGAAAATTCACTTGGTTTACCAGAAATGAACTCTTGCTGGTAGGAAGAAAAAGATCATGGTGTTTAACTGCGTTTGTGAAGGGAAATTCACACCAGAGTTCTCATCCATGAAACAGACCCTGTTTTAATGCAAGAAGCAAGCTCTTCTTTCCAGCGTCACCAATACAGCAAGAACCATGAGCATGCCCTTAAAAAAAGAACTGTGTTTCCTACACATACGGACCATATGTAGTTCAACTCTGCTTATAAAACTAATACACACCACAGCTCCTCTTACATAAATGATCTTTAGTTAATAGTAACAATATTGTTGGGTTCCTGAACTGCGAAAAATCATTTGAGCCCAAAATTCAATGGTTTTACCAGAACTGAACTCTTGCTTGTAGGAAGACACAGATCCTGGGGTTTAACTCCGTTTCTGATGGTAAATTAGGACCAGATTACTCAACCCTGAAAAACACTCTGTTTTAAGGCAAGAATCATCCTCTTCTTTCCAGCGTCTCCAATATAGTAAGAACCATGAGCATGTCCAGAAAAAAAGAACTGTGTTTTCTACTCATAGGGACCATATGTAGTTCAACTCCTCTTATGAAACTGATACAAACCACAGCTCCTCTTACATTAAAGCTCTTTAGTTTTAGTGAGAATCAGTTTGTGTTGCTGAACTGTGAAAAAACATTTGAACCCAAAATTCAATTTGTTTACCAGAAATGAACACTTGCTTGTAGGAAGACACAGATCCTGGGGTTTAACTCCGTTTCTAAGGGGAAATTCAGACCAGATTTCTCATCCCTGAAACACACTCTGTTTTAACGCAAGAAGCAAGCTCTTCTTTCCAGAGTCTAAAATACAGCAAGGACCATGAGCATGCCCTGAAAAAAAGGACTGTGTTTCCTACTCATACGGACCATATGTAGTTCAAATCTGCTTATGAAACTCACACAAAAAACAGGTCCTCTTACATAAATGATCGTTAGTTAATAGTGAGAATCATGTTGGGTTCTTGAATTGCGAAAAATCATTTGTGCCAAAAAATCACTGGGTTTATCACAACTGAACTCTTGCATGTAGGAAGACACAGATCATGGGGTTTAACTCCGTTTCTGAAGGCAAATTCAGACCAGAGTTCTCATCCCTGAAATAAAATCTGTTTTAAGGCAAGAATCATCCTCTTCTTTCCAGCGTCTCCAATATAGTAAACATATGAGCATGCACAGAAAAAAAGAACTGTGTTTGCTACTCAGACGGACCATATGTAGTTCAACTCTGCTTATGAAACTGATACAAAAAAGAACTCCTCTTACATTAATGCTCTTTAGTTAATAGTGAGAATCGGATTGGGTTGCTGAACTGTGAAAAATTATTTGAGCCCAAAATTCACTTTGTTTACCAGACATGAATACTTGCTTGTAGGAAAACACAGATCCTGGGGTTTAACTCCGTTTCTGAAGGGAAATTCAGACCAGAGTTTTCATCCCTGAAACACTCTGTTTTAACGCAAGAAACAAGCTCTTCTTTCCAGAATCTAAAATACAGCAAGAACCATGAGCATGCCCTGAAAAAAAGAAATGTGTTTCCTACTCATACGGACCATATGTAGTTCAACTCTGCTTATGAAACTGATACAAACCACAGCTCCTCTTACATAAATGATCTTTAGTTAATAGTAGAATAGCGTTGGGTTCCTGACTGTGAAAAATCATTTGAGCCCAAAATTCACTGGTTTTACCAGACCTGACTCTTGCTTGTGGGAAGACACAGATCCTGGGGTTATAACTCCGTTTCTGAGGGGAAATTCCGACCAGAGTTCTCTTCCCTGAAACACACTCTGTTTTAAGGCAAGAATCATCCTCTTCTTTCCAGCGTCTCCAATATAGTAAGAAACATGAGCATGCCCTGAAAAAAAGAACTGTGTTTCTGACTCATACAGAAAATATGTAGTTCAACTCTGCTTATGAAACTGATACAAACCACAGCTCCTCTTACATAAATCCTCTTTAGATAATAGTGAGAATAGCGTAGGGTTCCTGAACTGCAAAAAATCATTTGAGCCCAAAATTCACTGGGTTAACCAGAAATGAACTCTTACTTGTAGGAAGACACAGATCCTGCGGCTTAACTCCGTTTCTGAAGGGAAATTCAGACCAGAGTTCTGATCCCTGAAACACACTCTGTTATAACACAAGAAGGAAGCTCTTCTTTCCAGATTCTAAAATACAATAAGAACCATGAGCGTGCCCAGAAAAAAGTATTGCGTTTGCTATTCATACGTACCATATGTTGTTCACTTCTACTTATGAAACTGATACAGACTACACCTCCACTTAAATAAATGCTCTTAAGTTACTTGTGAGAATAGCGTTGGGTTCCTGAACTGCGAAAAATCATTTGAGCCCAAAATTCACTGGGTTTACCAGAACTGAACTCTGGCTTGTAGGAATTCACTGATCCTGAGGTTTAACTCGGTGTCTGAATGTAAATTCAGACCAGAGTTCTCATCCCTGAAAATCACTCTGTCTTAAGGCAAGAATCATCCTCTTCTTTCCAGTGTCTCCAACACAGTAAGAAACATGAGCATGCCCTGAAAAAAAGAACTGTGTTTCCTACTCATACGGACCATATGTAGTTCAACTCTGCTTATGAAACTGATACAAACCACAGCTCCTCTTACATTAATGCTCTTTAGTTAATAGTGAGAATCAGTTTGTGTTGCTGAACTCTGACAAATCATTTGAGGATAAAATTCACTTTGTTTACCTGAAATTAACACTTGCTTGTAGGAAGACACAGATCCTGGGGTTGAACTCCGTTTCTGAAGGGAAATTCAGACCAGAGTTCTCTTCTCTGAAAAACACTCTCTTTTAAGGCAAGAATCATCCTCTTCTTTCCAGCGTCTCCAATATACTAAGAAATATGAGCATGCCCTGAAAAAAAAGAACTGTGTTTCCTACTTATAAGGACCATATGTAGTTCAACTCTAATTATGAAATGATACAGATCGCAGCTCCTCTTACATAAATTCTCATTAGTTAATAGTGAGAATAACGTAGGGTTCTTGAACTGCAAAAAATCATTTGAGCCGAAAATTCACTTGGTTTACCAGAAATGAACTCTTGCTGGTAGGAAGAAAAAGATCATGGTGTTTAACTGCGTTTGTGAAGGGAAATTCACACCAGAGTTCTCATCCATGAAACAGACCCTGTTTTAATGCAAGAAGCAAGCTCTTCTTTCCAGCGTCACCAATACAGCAAGAACCATGAGCATGCCCTTAAAAAAAGAACTGTGTTTCCTACACATACGGACCATATGTAGTTCAACTCTGCTTATAAAACTAATACAAACCACAGCTCCTCTTACATAAATGATCTTTAGTTAATAGTAACAATATTGTTGGGTTCCTGAACTGCGAAAAATCATTTGAGCCCAAAATTCAATGGTTTTACCAGAACTGAACTCTTGCTTGTAGGAAGACACAGATCCTGGGGTTTAACTCCGTTTCTGATGGTAAATTAGGACCAGATTACTCAACCCTGAAAAACACTCTGTTTTAAGGCAAGAATCATCCTCTTCTTTCCAGCGTCTCCAATATAGTAAGAACCATGAGCATGTCCAGAAAAAAAGAACTGTGTTTTCTACTCATAGGGACCATATGTAGTTCAACTCCTCTTATGAAACTGATACAAACCACAGCTCCTCTGACATTAAAGCTCTTTAGTTTTAGTGAGAATCAGTTTGTGTTGCTGAACTGTGAAAAAACATTTGAACCCAAAATTCAATTTGTTTACCAGAAATGAACACTTGCTTGTAGGAAGACACAGATCCTGGGGTTTAACTCCGTTTCTAAGGGGAAATTCAGACCAGATTTCTCATCCCTGAAACACACTCTGTTTTAACGCAAGAAGCAAGCTCTTCTTTCCAGAGTCTAAAATACAGCAAGGACCATGAGCATGCCCTGAAAAAAAGGACTGTGTTTCCTACTCATACGGACCATAAGTAGTTCAAATCTGCTTATGAAACTCACACAAAAAACAGGTCCTCTTACATAAATGATCGTTAGTTAATAGTGAGAATCATGTTGGGTTCTTGAATTGCGAAAAATCATTTGTGCCAAAAAATCACTGGGTTTATCACAACTGAACTCTTGCATGTAGGAAGACACAGATCATGGGGTTTAACTCCGTTTCTGAAGGCAAATTCAGACCAGAGTTCTCATCCCTGAAATAAAATCTGTTTTAAGGCAAGAATCATCCTCTTCTTTCCAGCGTCTCCAATATAGTAAACATATGAGCATGCACAGAAAAAAAGAACTGTGTTTGCTACTCAGACGGACCATATGTAGTTCAACTCTGCTTATGAAACTGATACAAAAAAGAACTCCTCTTACATTAATGCTCTTTAGTTAATAGTGAGAATCGGATTGGGTTGCTGAACTGTGAAAAATTATTTGAGCCCAAAATTCACTTTGTTTACCAGACATGAATACTTGCTTGTAGGAAAACACAGATCCTGGGGTTTAACTCCGTTTCTGAAGGGAAATTCAGACCAGAGTTTTCATCCCTGAAACACTCTGTTTTAACGCAAGAAACAAGCTCTTCTTTCCAGAATCTAAAATACAGCAAGAACCATGAGCATGCCCTGAAAAAAAGAAATGTGTTTCCTACTCATACGGACCGTATGTAGTTCAACTCTGCTTATGAAACTGATACAAACCACAGCTCCTCTTACATAAATGATCTTTAGTTAATAGTAGAATAGCGTTGGGTTCCTGACTGTGAAAAATCATTTGAGCCCAAAATTCACTGGTTTTACCAGACCTGACTCTTGCTTGTGGGAAGACACAGATCCTGGGGTTATAACTCCGTTTCTGAGGGGAAATTCCGACCAGAGTTCTCTTCCCTGAAACACACTCTGTTTTAAGGCAAGAATCATCCTCTTCTTTCCAGCGTCTCCAATATAGTAAGAAACATGAGCATGCCCTGAAAAAAAGAACTGTGTTTCTGACTCATACAGAAAATATGTAGTTCAACTCTGCTTATGAAACTGATACAAACCACAGCTCCTCTTACATAAATCCTCTTTAGATAATAGTGAGAATAGCGTAGGGTTCCTGAACTGCAAAAAATCATTTGAGCCCAAAATTCACTGGGTTAACCAGAAATGAACTCTTACTTGTAGGAAGACACAGATCCTGCGGCTTAACTCCGTTTCTGAAGGGAAATTCAGACCAGAGTTCTGATCCCTGAAACACACTCTGTTATAACACAAGAAGGAAGCTCTTCTTTCCAGATTCTAAAATACAATAAGAACCATGAGCGTGCCCAGAAAAAAGTATTGCGTTTGCTATTCATACGTACCATATGTTGTTCACTTCTACTTATGAAACTGATACAGACTACACCTCCACTTAAATAAATGCTCTTAAGTTACTTGTGAGAATAGCGTTGGGTTCCTGAACTGCGAAAAATCATTTGAGCCCAAAATTCACTGGGTTTACCAGAACTGAACTCTGGCTTGTAGGAATTCACTGATCCTGAGGTTTAACTCGGTGTCTGAATGTAAATTCAGACCAGAGTTCTCATCCCTGAAAATCACTCTGTCTTAAGGCAAGAATCATCCTCTTCTTTCCAGTGTCTCCAACACAGTAAGAAACATGAGCATGCCCTGAAAAAAAGAACTGTGTTTCCTACTCATACGGACCATATGTAGTTCAAATCTGCTTATGAAACTGATACAAACCACAGCTCCTCTTACATAAATCCTCTTTAGATAATAGTGAGAATAGCGTAGGGTTCCTGAACTGCAAAAAATCATTTGAGCCCAAAATTCACTGGGTTAACCAGAAATGAACTCTTACTTGTAGGAAGACACAGATCCTGCGGCTTAACTCCGTTTCTGAAGGGAAATTCACACCAGAGTTCTCATCCCTGAAACACACTCTGTTTTATCGCAAGAAGCAAGCTCTTCTTTCCAGAGTCTAAAATACAGCAAGAACCATGAGCATGCCCTGAAAAAAAGGACTGTGTTTGCGACTCATACGGACCATATGTAGTTCAACTCTGCTTATGAAACTGATACAAACCACAGCTCCTCTTACATAAATGATCTTTAGTCAATAGTACAATAGCGTTGGGTTCCTGAACTGTGAAAAATCATTTGACGCAAAATTCACTGGTTTTACCAGAACTGAAGTCTTGCTTGTGGGAAGACAGAGATCCTGGGGTTTAACTCTGTTTCTGATGGCAAATTAGGACCAGTATACTCAACCCTGAAAAACACTCTGTTTCAAGGCAAGAATCATCCTCTTCTTTCCAGCGTCTCCAATAAAGTAAGAAACATGAGCATGTCCAGAAAAAAAGAACTGTGTTTTCTACTCATACAGACCATATGTAGTTCAACTCCTCTTATGAAACTGATACAAACCACAGCTCCTCTTACATTAATGCTCATTAGTTAATAGTGAGAATCAGTTTGGGTTGCTGAAATGCAAAAAACCATTTGAGCCCAAAATTCACTTTGTTTACCAGAAATGAACACTTGCTTGTAGGAAGACACAGATCCTGGGGTTTAACTCCGTTTCTGAAGGGAAATTCAGACCAGAGTTCTCTTCCCTGAAACACACTCTGTTATAACGCAAGAAGCAAGCTGTTCTTTCCAGAGTCTAAAATACAGCAAGAACAATGAGCATGCCCTGAAAAAATGAACTGTGTTTCCTACTCATACAGACCATATGTAGTTCAACTCTGCTTATGAAACTGATACAAACGACAGCTCCTCTTACATAAATGCTCTTTAGTTAATAGTGAGAATAGCGTAGGGTTCGTGAACTGCGAAAAAACTTTTGAGCCGAAATTTCACCTGGTTTACCAGAAATGAACTCTTGCTTGTAGGAAGAAACAGATCCTGGGGTTTAACACCATTTCTGAGTGGAAATTCAGACCAGAGTTCTCATCCCTGAAACACACTCTGTTTTAACTCAAGAAGCAAGCTCTTCTTTCTAGAGTCTAAAATAAAGCAAGAACCATGAGCATGCCCTGAAAAATGAACTGTGTTTCCTACTCATACGGACCATATGTAGTTCAACTCTGCTTATGAAATGATACAGACCGCAGCTAATCTTACATAAATGCTCTTTAGTTAATAGTGAGAATCATGTTGGGTTCTTTAACTGCAAAAAATCATTTGGGCCAAAAAATCACTGGGTTTACCAGAAATGAACTCTTGGTTGTTGGAAGACACTCATCCTGGGGTTTAATTCCGTTTCTCAAGGGAAATTCAGACCAGAGTTCTCATCCCTGAAAAACACTCTGTTTTAAGGCAAGAATCATCCAATTCTTTCCATCGTTTCCAATATATTAAGAAACATGAGAATGCCCAGAAAAAAAGAACTGTGTTTCCGACTCATACACAAAATATGTAGTTCAACTCTGCTTATGAAATGATACAGACCGCAGCTCCTCTGAAATAAATGCTCTTTAGTTAATAGTAAGAATAGCACTGGGTTCCTGAACTGCGAATAATCAATAGAGCACAAAATTCACTGAGTTTACCAGAAATGAACTCTTGCATGTAGGAAGACACAGATCCTGGGGTTTAACTCCGTTTCTGAAGGGAAATTCAGACCAGAGTTCTCATCCCTGAAACACACTCTGTTTTAACGCAAGAAGCAAGCTCTTCTTTCCAGAGTCTAAAATACAGCAAGGACCATGAGCATGCCCTGAAAAAAAGGACTGTGTTTCCTACTCATACGGACCATATGTAGTTCAAATCTGCTTATGAAACTCATACAAAAAACAGGTCCTCTTACATAAATGATCGTTAGTTAATAGTGAGAATCATGTTGGGTTCTTGAATTGCGAAAAATCATTTGTGCCAAAAAATCACTGGGTTTATCACAACTGAACTCTTGCATGTAGGAAGACACAGATCATGGGGTTTAACTCCGTTTCTGAAGGCAAATTCAGACCAGAGTTCTCATCCCTGAAATACAATCTGTTTTAAGGCAAGAATCATCCTCTTCTTTCCAGCGTCTCCAATATAGTAAAAATATGAGCATGCCCAGAAAAAAAGAACTGTGTTTGCTACTCAGACGGACCATATGTAGTTCAACTCTGCTTATGAAACTGATACAAAAAAGAACTCCTCTTACATTAATGCTCTTTAGTTAATAGTGAGAATCGGATTGGGTTGCTGAACTGTGAAAAATCATTTGAGCCCAAAATTCACTTTGTTTACCAGAAATGAACACTTGCTTGTAGGAAGACACAGATCCTGGGGTTTAACTCCGTTTCTGAAGGGAAATTCAGACCAGAGTTCTCATCCCTGAAACACTCTGTTTTAACGCAAGAAGCAAGCTCTTCTTACCAGAAACTAAAATACAGCAAGAACCATGAGCATGCCCTGAAAAAAAGAACTGTGTTTCCTACTCATACAGACCATATGTAGTTCAACTCTGCTTATGAAACTGATACAAACCACAGCTCCTCTTACATAAATGATCTTTAGTTAATAGTAGAATAGCGTTGGGTTCCTGAACTGCGAAAAATCATTTGAGCCCAAAATTCACTGGTTTTACCAGAACTGAACTCTTGCTTGTGGGAAGACAGAGATCCTGGGGTTTAACTCCGTTTCTGAAGGCAAATTCAGAACAGAGTTCTCATCCCTGAAAAACACTCTCTTTTAAGTCAAGAATCATCCTCTTCTTTCCAGCGTCTCCAATATACTAAGAAATATGAGCATGCCCAGAAATACAGAACTGTGTTTCCTACTCATACGGACCATATGTAGTTCAACTCTGCTTATGAAACTGATACAAACCACAGCTCCTCTTACATTAATGCTCTTTAGTTAATAGTGAGAATCAGTTTGTGTTGCTGAACTCCGACAAATCATTTGAGGATAAAATTCACTTTGTTTACCTGAAATTAACACTTGCTTGTAGGAAGACACAGATCCTGGGGTTGAACTCCGTTTCTGAAGGGAAATTCAGACCAGAGTTCTCTTCTCTGAAAAACACTCTCTTTTAAGGCAAGAATCATCCTCTTCTTTCCAGCGTCTCCAATATACTAAGAAATATGAGCATGCCCTGAAAAAAAAGAACTGTGTTTCCTACTTATAAGGACCATATGTAGTTCAACTCTAATTATGAAATGATACAGATCGCAGCTCCTCTTACATAAATTCTCATTAGTTAATAGTGAGAATAACGTAGGGTTCTTGAACTGCAAAAAATCATTTGAGCCGAAAATTCACTTGGTTTACCAGAAATGAACTCTTGCTGGTAGGAAGAAAAAGATCATGGTGTTTAACTGCGTTTGTGAAGGGAAATTCACACCAGAGTTCTCATCCATGAAACAGACCCTGTTTTAATGCAAGAAGCAAGCTCTTCTTTCCAGCGTCACCAATACAGCAAGAACCATGAGCATGCCCTTAAAAAAAGAACTGTGTTTCCTACACATACGGACCATATGTAGTTCAACTCTGCTTATAAAACTAATACAAACCACAGCTCCTCTTACATAAATGATCTTTAGTTAATAGTAACAATATTGTTGGGTTCCTGAACTGCGAAAAATCATTTGAGCCCAAAATTCAATGGTTTTACCAGAACTGAACTCTTGCTTGTAGGAAGACACAGATCCTGGGGTTTAACTCCGTTTCTGATGGTAAATTAGGACCAGATTACTCAACCCTGAAAAACACTCTGTTTTAAGGCAAGAATCATCCTCTTCTTTCCAGCGTCTCCAATATAGTAAGAACCATGAGCATGTCCAGAAAAAAAGAACTGTGTTTTCTACTCATAGGGACCATATGTAGTTCAACTCCTCTTATGAAACTGATACAAACCACAGCTCCTCTTACATTAAAGCTCTTTAGTTTTAGTGAGAATCAGTTTGTGTTGCTGAACTGTGAAAAAACATTTGAACCCAAAATTCAATTTGTTTACCAGAAATGAACACTTGCTTGTAGGAAGACACAGATCCTGGGGTTTAACTCCGTTTCTAAGGGGAAATTCAGACCAGATTTCTCATCCCTGAAACACACTCTGTTTTAACGCAAGAAGCAAGCTCTTCTTTCCAGAGTCTAAAATACAGCAAGGACCATGAGCATGCCCTGAAAAAAAGGACTGTGTTTCCTACTCATACGGACCATATGTAGTTCAAATCTGCTTATGAAACTCATACAAAAAACAGGTCCTCTTACATAAATGATCGTTAGTTAATAGTGAGAATCATGTTGGGTTCTTGAATTGCGAAAAATCATTTGTGCCAAAAAATCACTGGGTTTATCACAACTGAACTCTTGCATGTAGGAAGACACAGATCATGGGGTTTAACTCCGTTTCTGAAGGCAAATTCAGACCAGAGTTCTCATCCCTGAAATACAATCTGTTTTAAGGCAAGAATCATCCTCTTCTTTCCAGCGTCTCCAATATAGTAAAAATATGAGCATGCCCAGAAAAAAAGAACTGTGTTTGCTACTCAGACGGACCATATGTAGTTCAACTCTGCTTATGAAACTGATACAAAAAAGAACTCCTCTTACATTAATGCTCTTTAGTTAATAGTGAGAATCGGATTGGGTTGCTGAACTGTGAAAAATCATTTGAGCCCAAAATTCACTTTGTTTACCAGAAATGAACACTTGCTTGTAGGAAGACACAGATCCTGGGGTTTAACTCCGTTTCTGAAGGGAAATTCAGACCAGAGTTCTCATCCCTGAAACACTCTGTTTTAACGCAAGAAGCAAGCTCTTCTTACCAGAAACTAAAATACAGCAAGAACCATGAGCATGCCCTGAAAAAAAGAACTGTGTTTCCTACTCATACAGACCATATGTAGTTCAACTCTGCTTATGAAACTGATACAAACCACAGCTCCTCTTACATAAATGATCTTTAGTTAATAGTAGAATAGCGTTGGGTTCCTGAACTGCGAAAAATCATTTGAGCCCAAAATTCACTGGTTTTACCAGAACTGAACTCTTGCTTGTGGGAAGACAGAGATCCTGGGGTTTAACTCCGTTTCTGAAGGCAAATTCAGAACAGAGTTCTCATCCCTGAAAAACACTCTCTTTTAAGTCAAGAATCATCCTCTTCTTTCCAGCGTCTCCAATATACTAAGAAATATGAGCATGCCCAGAAATACAGAACTGTGTTTCCTACTCATACGGACCATATGTAGTTCAACTCTGCTTATGAAACTGATACAAACCACAGCTCCTCTTACATTAATGCTCTTTAGTTAATAGTGAGAATCAGTTTGTGTTGCTGAACTCCGACAAATCATTTGAGGATAAAATTCACTTTGTTTACCTGAAATTAACACTTGCTTGTAGGAAGACACAGATCCTGGGGTTGAACTCCGTTTCTGAAGGGAAATTCAGACCAGAGTTCTCTTCTCTGAAAAACACTCTCTTTTAAGGCAAGAATCATCCTCTTCTTTCCAGCGTCTCCAATATACTAAGAAATATGAGCATGCCCTGAAAAAAAAGAACTGTGTTTCCTACTTATAAGGACCATATGTAGTTCAACTCTAATTATGAAATGATACAGATCGCAGCTCCTCTTACATAAATTCTCATTAGTTAATAGTGAGAATAACGTAGGGTTCTTGAACTGCAAAAAATCATTTGAGCCGAAAATTCACTTGGTTTACCAGAAATGAACTCTTGCTGGTAGGAAGAAAAAGATCATGGTGTTTAACTGCGTTTGTGAAGGGAAATTCACACCAGAGTTCTCATCCATGAAACAGACCCTGTTTTAATGCAAGAAGCAAGCTCTTCTTTCCAGCGTCACCAATACAGCAAGAACCATGAGCATGCCCTTAAAAAAAGAACTGTGTTTCCTACACATACGGACCATATGTAGTTCAACTCTGCTTATAAAACTAATACAAACCACAGCTCCTCTTACATAAATGATCTTTAGTTAATAGTAACAATATTGTTGGGTTCCTGAACTGCGAAAAATCATTTGAGCCCAAAATTCAATGGTTTTACCAGAACTGAACTCTTGCTTGTAGGAAGACACAGATCCTGGGGTTTAACTCCGTTTCTGATGGTAAATTAGGACCAGATTACTCAACCCTGAAAAACACTCTGTTTTAAGGCAAGAATCATCCTCTTCTTTCCAGCGTCTCCAATATAGTAAGAACCATGAGCATGTCCAGAAAAAAAGAACTGTGTTTTCTACTCATAGGGACCATATGTAGTTCAACTCCTCTTATGAAACTGATACAAACCACAGCTCCTCTTACATTAAAGCTCTTTAGTTTTAGTGAGAATCAGTTTGTGTTGCTGAACTGTGAAAAAACATTTGAACCCAAAATTCAATTTGTTTACCAGAAATGAACACTTGCTTGTAGGAAGACACAGATCCTGGGGTTTAACTCCGTTTCTAAGGGGAAATTCAGACCAGATTTCTCATCCCTGAAACACACTCTGTTTTAACGCAAGAAGCAAGCTCTTCTTTCCAGAGTCTAAAATACAGCAAGGACCATGAGCATGCCCTGAAAAAAAGGACTGTGTTTCCTACTCATACGGACCATATGTAGTTCAAATCTGCTTATGAAACTCACACAAAAAACAGGTCCTCTTACATAAATGATCGTTAGTTAATAGTGAGAATCATGTTGGGTTCTTGAATTGCGAAAAATCATATGTGCCAAAAAATCACTGGGTTTATCACAACTGAACTCTTGCATGTAGGAAGACACAGATCATGGGGTTTAACTCCGTTTCTGAAGGCAAATTCAGACCAGAGTTCTCATCACTGAAATAAAATCTGTTTTAAGGCAAGAATCATCCTCTTCTTTCCAGCGTCTCCAATATAGTAAACATATGAGCATGCCCAGAAAAAAAGAACTGTGTTTGCTACTCAGACGGACCATATGTAGTTCAACTCTGCTTATGAAACTGATACAAAAAAGAACTCCTCTTACATTAATGCTCTTTAGTTAATAGTGAGAATCGGATTGGGTTGCTGAACTGTGAAAAATTATTTGAGCCCAAAATTCACTTTGTTTACCAGAAATGAATACTTGCTTGTAGGAAAACACAGATCCTGGGGTGTAACTCCGTTTCTGAAGGGAAATTCAGACCAGAGTTTTCATCCCTGAAACACTCTGTTTTAACGCAAGAAGCAAGCTCTTCTTTCCAGAATCTAAAATACAGCAAGAACCATGAGCATGCCCTGAAAAAAAGAAATGTGTTTCCTACTCATACGGACCATATGTAGTTCAACTCTGCTTATGAAACTGATACAAACCACAGCTCCTCTTACATAAATGATCTTTAGTTAATAGTAGAATAGCGTTGGGTTCCTGAACTGTGAAAAATCATTTGAGCCCAAAATTCACTGGTTTTACCAGACCTGACTCTTGCTTGTGGGAAGACACAGATCCTGGGGTTATAACTCCGTTTCTGAGGGGAAATTCCGACCAGAGTTCTCTTCCCTGAAACACACTCTGTTTTCAGGCAAGAATCATCCTCTTCTTTCCAGCGTCTCCAATATAGTAAGAAACATGAGCATGCCCTGAAAAAAAGAACTGTGTTTCTGACTCATACAGAAAATATGTAGTTCAACTCTGCTTATGAAACTGATACAAACCACAGCTCCTCTTACATAAATCCTCTTTAGATAATAGTGAGAATAGCGTAGGGTTCCTGAACTGCAAAAAAATCATTTGAGCCCAAAATTCACTGGGTTAACCAGAAATGAACTCTTACTTGTAGGAAGACACAGATCCTGCGGCTTAACTCCGTTTCTGAAGGGAAATTCAGACCAGAGTTCTGATCGCTGAACCACACTCTGTTATAACACAAGAAGGAAGCTCTTCTTTCCAGATTCTAAAATACAATAAGAACCATGAGCGTGCCCAGAAAAAAGTATTGCGTTTGCTATTCATACGTACCATATGTTGTTCACTTCTACTTATGAAACTGATACAGACTACACCTCCACTTAAATAAATGCTCTTAAGTTACTTGTGAGAATAGCGTTGGGTTCCTGAACTGCGAAAAATCATTTGAGCCCAAAATTCACTGGGTTTACCAGAACTGAACTCTGGCTTGTAGGAATTCACTGATCCTGAGGTTTAACTCGGTGTCTGAATGTAAATTCAGACCAGAGTTCTCATCCCTGAAAATCACTCTGTTTTAAGGCAAGAATCATCCTCTTCTTTCCAGTGTCTCCAACACAGTAAGAAACATGAGCACGCCCAGAAAAAAAGAACTGTGTTTCCGACTCATACAGAAAATATGTAGTTCAACTCTGCATATGAAATGATACAGACTGCAGCTCCTCTTAAATAAATGCTCTTTAGTTAATGGTAAGAATAGCGCTGGGTTCCTGAACTTCGAATAATCAATTGAGCACAAAATTCACTGGGTTTACCAGAAATGAACTCTTGCTTGTAGGAAGACACAGATCCTGGGGTTTAACTCCGTTTCTGAAGGGAAATTCAGACCAGAGTTCTCATCCCTGAAAAACACTCTGTTTTAACACAAGAAGCAAGCTCTTCTTTCTAGAGTCTAAAATACAGCAAGAACCGTCAGCATGCCCTGAAAAAAAGAACTGTGTTTCCTACTTAGACAGACCATATGTAGGACAACTCTGCTTATGAAACTGATACAAACCACAGCTCCTCTTACATAAATGCTCTTTAGTTAATAGTGAGAATCATGTTGGGTTCTTGTATTGTGAAAAATCAATTGTGCCAAAAAATCACTGGGTTTACCAGAACTGAACTCTTCCTTGTAGGAAGACACAGATCATGGGGTTTAACTCCGTTTCTGAAGGCAAATTCAGACCAGAGTTCTCATCCCTGAAAAGCAATCTGTTTTAAGGCAAGAATCATCCTCTTCTTTCCAGCGTCTCCAATAGTGTAAGAAATATGAGCATGCTCAGAAAAAAAGAACTGTGTTTCCTACTCATACGGATCATATGTAGTTCAACTCTGCTTATGATACTGATACAAACAACAGCTCCTCTTACATTAATGCTCTTAAGTTAATAGTGAGAATGGGATTGGAATGATGAACTGTAAAAAATCATTTGAGCCCCAAATTCACTTTGTTTACGAGAAATGAACACTTGCATGTAGGAAGACACAGATCCTGGGGTTTAACTCCATTTCTGAAGGGAAATTCAGACCAGAGTTCTCATCCCTGAAACACACTCTGTTTTATCGCAAGAAGCAAGCTCTTCTTTCCAGAGTCTAAAATACAGCAAGAACCATGAGCATGCCCTGAAAAAAAGGACTGTGTTTGCGACTCATACGGACCATATGTAGTTCAACTCTGCTTATGAAACTGATACAAACCACAGCTCCTCTTACATAAATGATCTTTAGTCAATAGTACAATAGCGTTGGGTTCCTGAACTGCGAAAAATCATTTGATGCAAAATTCACTGGTTTTACCAGAACTGAAGTCTTGCTTGTGGGAAGACAGAGATCCTGGGGTTTAACTCCGTTTCTGATGGCAAATTAGGACCAGTATACTCAACCCTGAAAAACACTCTGTTTCAAGGCAAGAATCATCCTCTTCTTTCCAGCGTCTCCAATAAAGTAAGAAACATGAGCATGTCCAGAAAAAAAGAACTGTGTTTTCTACTCATACAGACCATATGTAGTTCAACTCCTCTTATGAAACTGATACAAACCACAGCTCCTCTTACATTAATGCTCATTAGTTAATAGTGAGAATCAGTTTGGGTTGCTGAAATGCAAAAAACCATTTGAGCCCAAAATTCACTTTGTTTACCAGAAATGAACACTTGCTTGTAGGAAGACACAGATCCTGGGGTTTAACTCCGTTTCTGAAGGGAAATTCAGACCAGAGTTCTCTTCCCTGAAACACACTCAGTTATAACGCAAGAAGCAAGCTGTTCTTTCCAGAGTCTAAAATACAGCAAGAACAATGAGCATGCCCTGAAAAAATGAACTGTGTTTCCTACTCATACAGACCATATGTAGTTCAACTCTGCTTATGAAACTGATACAAACCACAGCTCCTCTTACATAAATGCTCTTTAGTTAATAGTGAGAATAGCGTAGGGTTCGTGAACTGCGAAAAATCTTTTGAGCCGAAATTTCACCTGGTTTACCAGAAATGAACTCTTGCTTGTAGGAAGAAACAGATCCTGGGGTTTAACACCATTTCTGAGTGGAAATTCAGACCAGAGTTCTCATCCCTGAAACACACTCTGTTTTAACTCAAGAAGCAAGCTCTTCTTTCTAGAGTCTAAAATAAAGCAAGAACCATGAGCATGCCCTGAAAAATGAACTGTGTTTCCTACTCATACGGACCATATGTAGTTCAACTCTGCTTATGAAATGATACAGACCGTAGCTAATCTTACATAAATGCTCTTTAGTTAATAGTGAGAATCATGTTGGGTTCTTTAACTGCAAAAAATCATTTGGGCCAAAAAATCACTGGGTTTACCAGAAATGAACTCTTGGTTGTTGGAAGACACTCATCCTGGGGTTTAATTCCGTTTCTCAAGGGAAATTCAGAACAGAGTTCTCATCCCTGAAAAACACTCTGTTTTAAGGCAAGAATCATCCAATTCTTTCCATCGTTTCCAATATATTAAGAAACATGAGCATGCCCAGAAAAAAAGAACTGTGTTACCGACTCATACAGAAAATATGTAGTTCAACTCTGCTTATGAAATGATACAGACCGCAGCTCCTCTGAAATAAATGCTCTTTAGTTAATAGTAAGAATAGCACTGGGTTCCTGAACTGCGAATAATCAATTGAGCACAAAATTCACTGAGTTTACCAGAAATGAACTCTTGCATGTAGGAAGACACAGATCCTGGGGTTTAACTCCGTTTCTGAAGGGAAATTCAGACCAGAGTTCTCATCCCTGAAACACACTCTGTTTTAACGCAAGAAGCAAGCTCTTCTTTCCAGAGTCTAAAATACAGCAAGGACCATGAGCATGCCCTGAAAAAAAGGACTGTGTTTCCTACTCATACGGACAATATGTAGTTCAAATCTGCTTATGAAACTCACACAAAAAACAGGTCCTCTTACATAAATGATCGTTAGTTAATAGTGAGAATCATGTTGGGTTCTTGAATTGCGAAAAATCATTTGTGCCAAAAAATCACTGGGTTTATCACAACTGAACTCTTGCATGTAGGAAGACACAGATCATGGGGTTTAACTCCGTTTCTGAAGGCAAATTCAGACCAGAGTTCTCATCCCTGAAATAAAATCTGTTTTAAGGCAAGAATCATCCTCTTCTTTCCAGCGTCTCCAATATAGTAAAAATATGAGCATGCCCAGAAAAAAAGAACTGTGTTTGCTACTCAGACGGACCATATGTAGTTCAACTCTGCTTATGAAACTGATACAAAAAAGAACTCCTCTTACATTAATGCTCTTTAGTTAATAGTGAGAATCGGATTGGGTTGCTGAACTGTGAAAAATCATTTGAGCCCAAAATTCACTTTGTTTACCAGAAATGAACACTTGCTTGTAGGAAGACACAGATCCTGGGGTTTAACTCCGTTTCTGAAGGGAAATTCAGACCAGAGTTCTCATCCCTGAAACACTCTGTTTTAACGCAAGAAGCAAGCTCTTCTTTCCAGCGTCACCAATACAGCAAGAACCATGAGCATGCCCTTAAAAAAAGAACTGTGTTTCCTACACATACGGACCATATGTAGTTCAACTCTGCTTATGAAACTAATACAAACCACAGCTCCTCTTACATAAATGATCTTTAGTTAATAGTAACAATATTGTTGGGTTCCTGAACTGCGAAAAATCATTTGAGCCCAAAATTCAATGGTTTTACCAGAACTGAACTCTTGCTTGTAGGAAGACACAGATCCTGGGGTTTAACTCCGTTTCTGATGGTAAATTAGGACCAGATTACTCAACCCTGAAAAACACTCTGTTTTAAGGCAAGAATCATCCTCTTCTTTCCAGCGTCTCCAATATAGTAAGAACCATGAGCATGTCCAGAAAAAAAGAACTGTGTTTTCTACTCATAGGGACCATATGTAGTTCAACTCCTCTTATGAAACTGATACAAACCACAGCTCCTCTTACATTAAAGCTCTTTAGTTTTAGTGAGAATCGGATTGGGTTGCTGAACTGTGAAAAAACATTTGAACCCAAAATTCAATTTGTTTACCAGAAATGAACACTTGCTTGTAGGAAGACACAGATCCTGGGGTTTAACTCCGTTTCTAAGGGGAAATTCAGACCAGATTTCTCATCCCTGAAACACACTCTGTTTTATCGCAAGAAGCAAGCTCTTCTTTCCATTGTCTAAAATACAGCAAGGACCATGAGCGTGCCCTGAAAAAAAGGACTGTGTTTCCTACTCATACGGACAATATGTAGTTCAAATCTGCTTATGAAACTCACACAAAAAACAGGTCCTCTTACATAAATGATCGTTAGTTAATAGTGAGAATCATGTTGGGTTCTTGAATTGCGAAAAATCATTTGTGCCAAAAAATCACTGGGTTTATCACAACTGAACTCTTGCATGTAGGAAGACACAGATCATGGGGTTTAACTCCGTTTCTGAAGGCAAATTCAGACCAGAGTTCTCATCCCTGAAATAAAATCTGTTTTAAGGCAAGAATCATCCTCTTCTTTCCAGCGTCTCCAATATAGTAAAAATATGAGCATGCCCAGAAAAAAAGAACTGTGTTTGCTACTCAGACGGACCATATGTAGTTCAACTCTGCTTATGAAACTGATACAAAAAAGAACTCCTCTTACATTAATGCTCTTTAGTTAATAGTGAGAATCGGATTGGGATGCTGAACTGTGAAAAATTATTTGAGCCCAAAATTCACTTTGTTTACCAGAAATGAATACTTGCTTGTAGGAAGACACAGATCCTGGGGTTTAACTCCGTTTCTAAGGGGAACTTCAGACCAGATTTCTCATCCCTGAAACACACTCTGTTTTAACGCAAGAAGCAAGCTCTTCTTTCCAGAGTCTAAAATACAGCAAGGACCATGAGCATGCCCTGAAAAAAAGGACTGTGTTTCCTACTCATACGGACCATATGTAGTTCAAATCTGCTTATGAAACTCACACAAAAAACAGGTCCTCTTACATAAATGATCGTTAGTTAATAGTGAGAATCATGTTGGGTTCTTGAATTGCGAAAAATCATTTGTGCCAAAAAATCACTGGGTTTATCACAACTGAACTCTTGCATGTAGGAAGACACAGATCATGGGGTTTAACTCCGTTTCTGAAGGCAAATTCAGACCAGAGTTCTCATCACTGAAATAAAATCTGTTTTAAGGCAAGAATCATCCTCTTCTTTCCAGCGTCTCCAATATAGTAAACATATGAGCATGCCCAGAAAAAAAGAACTGTGTTTGCTACTCAGACGGACCATATGTAGTTCAACTCTGCTTATGAAACTGATACAAAAAAGAACTCCTCTTACATTAATGCTCTTTAGTTAATAGTGAGAATCGGATTGGGTTGCTGAACTGTGAAAAATTATTTGAGCCCAAAATTCACTTTGTTTACCAGAAATGAATACTTGCTTGTAGGAAAACACAGATCCTGGGGTGTAACTCCGTTTCTGAAGGGAAATTCAGACCAGAGTTTTCATCCCTGAAACACTCTGTTTTAACGCAAGAAGCAAGCTCTTCTTTCCAGAATCTAAAATACAGCAAGAACCATGAGCATGCCCTGAAAAAAAGAAATGTGTTTCCTACTCATACGGACCATATGTAGTTCAACTCTGCTTATGAAACTGATACAAACCACAGCTCCTCTTACATAAATGATCTTTAGTTAATAGTAGAATAGCGTTGGGTTCCTGAACTGTGAAAAATCATTTGAGCCCAAAATTCACTGGTTTTACCAGACCTGACTCTTGCTTGTGGGAAGACACAGATCCTGGGGTTATAACTCCGTTTCTGAGGGGAAATTCCGACCAGAGTTCTCTTCCCTGAAACACACTCTGTTTTCAGGCAAGAATCATCCTCTTCTTTCCAGCGTCTCCAATATAGTAAGAAACATGAGCATGCCCTGAAAAAAAGAACTGTGTTTCTGACTCATACAGAAAATATGTAGTTCAACTCTGCTTATGAAACTGATACAAACCACAGCTCCTCTTACATAAATCCTCTTTAGATAATAGTGAGAATAGCGTAGGGTTCCTGAACTGCAAAAAAATCATTTGAGCCCAAAATTCACTGGGTTAACCAGAAATGAACTCATACTTGTAGGAAGACACAGATCCTGCGGCTTAACTCCGTTTCTGAAGGGAAATTCAGACCAGAGTTCTGATCGCTGAACCACACTCTGTTATAACACAAGAAGGAAGCTCTTCTTTCCAGATTCTAAAATACAATAAGAACCATGAGCGTGCCCAGAAAAAAGTATTGCGTTTGCTATTCATACGTACCATATGTTGTTCACTTCTACTTATGAAACTGATACAGACTACACCTCCACTTAAATAAATGCTCTTAAGTTACTTGTGAGAATAGCGTTGGGTTCCTGAACTGCGAAAAATCATTTGAGCCCAAAATTCACTGGGTTTACCAGAACTGAACTCTGGCTTGTAGGAATTCACTGATCCTGAGGTTTAACTCGGTGTCTGAATGTAAATTCAGACCAGAGTTCTCATCCCTGAAAATCACTCTGTTTTAAGGCAAGAATCATCCTCTTCTTTCCAGTGTCTCCAACACAGTAAGAAACATGAGCACGCCCAGAAAAAAAGAACTGTGTTTCCGACTCATACAGAAAATATGTAGTTCAACTCTGCATATGAAATGATACAGACTGCAGCTCCTCTTAAATAAATGCTCTTTAGTTAATGGTAAGAATAGCGCTGGGTTCCTGAACTTCGAATAATCAATTGAGCACAAAATTCACTGGGTTTACCAGAAATGAACTCTTGCTTGTAGGAAGACACAGATCCTGGGGTTTAACTCCGTTTCTGAAGGGAAATTCAGACCAGAGTTCTCATCCCTGAAAAACACTCTGTTTTAACACAAGAAGCAAGCTCTTCTTTCTAGAGTCTAAAATACAGCAAGAACCGTCAGCATGCCCTGAAAAAAAGAACTGTGTTTCCTACTTAGACAGACCATATGTAGGACAACTCTGCTTATGAAACTGATACAAACCACAGCTCCTCTTACATAAATGCTCTTTAGTTAATAGTGAGAATCATGTTGGGTTCTTGTATTGTGAAAAATCAATTGTGCCAAAAAATCACTGGGTTTACCAGAACTGAACTCTTCCTTGTAGGAAGACACAGATCATGGGGTTTAACTCCGTTTCTGAAGGCAAATTCAGACCAGAGTTCTCATCCCTGAAAAGCAATCTGTTTTAAGGCAAGAATCATCCTCTTCTTTCCAGCGTCTCCAATAGTGTAAGAAATATGAGCATGCTCAGAAAAAAAGAACTGTGTTTCCTACTCATACGGATCATATGTAGTTCAACTCTGCTTATGATACTGATACAAACAACAGCTCCTCTTACATTAATGCTCTTAAGTTAATAGTGAGAATGGGATTGGAATGATGAACTGTAAAAAATCATTTGAGCCCCAAATTCACTTTGTTTACGAGAAATGAACACTTGCATGTAGGAAGACACAGATCCTGGGGTTTAACTCCATTTCTGAAGGGAAATTCAGACCAGAGTTCTCATCCCTGAAACACACTCTGTTTTATCGCAAGAAGCAAGCTCTTCTTTCCAGAGTCTAAAATACAGCAAGAACCATGAGCATGCCCTGAAAAAAAGGACTGTGTTTGCGACTCATACGGACCATATGTAGTTCAACTCTGCTTATGAAACTGATACAAACCACAGCTCCTCTTACATAAATGATCTTTAGTCAATAGTACAATAGCGTTGGGTTCCTGAACTGCGAAAAATCATTTGATGCAAAATTCACTGGTTTTACCAGAACTGAAGTCTTGCTTGTGGGAAGACAGAGATCCTGGGGTTTAACTCCGTTTCTGATGGCAAATTAGGACCAGTATACTCAACCCTGAAAAACACTCTGTTTCAAGGCAAGAATCATCCTCTTCTTTCCAGCGTCTCCAATAAAGTAAGAAACATGAGCATGTCCAGAAAAAAAGAACTGTGTTTTCTACTCATACAGACCATATGTAGTTCAACTCCTCTTATGAAACTGATACAAACCACAGCTCCTCTTACATTAATGCTCATTAGTTAATAGTGAGAATCAGTTTGGGTTGCTGAAATGCAAAAAACCATTTGAGCCCAAAATTCACTTTGTTTACCAGAAATGAACACTTGCTTGTAGGAAGACACAGATCCTGGGGTTTAACTCCGTTTCTGAAGGGAAATTCAGACCAGAGTTCTCTTCCCTGAAACACACTCTGTTATAACGCAAGAAGCAAGCTGTTCTTTCCAGAGTCTAAAATACAGCAAGAACAATGAGCATGCCCTGAAAAAATGAACTGTGTTTCCTACTCATACAGACCATATGTAGTTCAACTCTGCTTATGAAACTGATACAAACCACAGCTCCTCTTACATAAATGCTCTTTAGTTAATAGTGAGAATAGCATAGGGTTCGTGAACTGCGAAAAAACTTTTGAGCCGAAATTTCACCTGGTTTACCAGAAATGAACTCTTGCTTGTAGGAAGAAACAGATCCTGGGGTTTAACACCATTTCTGAGTGGAAATTCAGACCAGAGTTCTCATCCCTGAAACACACTCTGTTTTAACTCAAGAAGCAAGCTCTTCTTTCTAGAGTCTAAAATAAAGCAAGAACCATGAGCATGCCCTGAAAAATGAACTGTGTTTCCTACTCATACGGACCATATGTAGTTCAACTCTGCTTATGAAATGATACAGACCGTAGCTAATCTTACATAAATGCTCTTTAGTTAATAGTGAGAATCATGTTGGGTTCTTTAACTGCGAAAAATCATTTGGGCCAAAAAATCACTGGGTTTACCAGAAATGAACTCTTGGTTGTTGGAAGACACTCATCCTGGGGTTTAATTCCGTTTCTCAAGGGAAATTCAGAACAGAGTTCTCATCCCTGAAAAACACTCTGTTTTAAGGCAAGAATCATCCAATTCTTTCCATCGTTTCCAATATATTAAGAAACATGAGCATGCCCAGAAAAAAAGAACTGTGTTACCGACTCATACAGAAAATATGTAGTTCAACTCTGCTTATGAAATGATACAGACCGCAGCTCCTCTGAAATAAATGCTCTTTAGTTAATAGTAAGAATAGCACTGGGTTCCTGAACTGCGAATAATCAATTGAGCACAAAATTCACTGAGTTTACCAGAAATGAACTCTTGCATGTAGGAAGACACAGATCCTGGGGTTTAACTCCGTTTCTGAAGGGAAATTCAGACCAGAGTTCTCATCCCTGAAACACACTCTGTTTTAACGCAAGAAGCAAGCTCTTCTTTCCAGAGTCTAAAATACAGCAAGGACCATGAGCATGCCCTGAAAAAAAGGACTGTGTTTCCTACTCATACGGACCATATGTAGTTCAAATCTGCTTATGAAACTCATACAAAAAACAGCTCCTCTTACATAAATGATCGTTAGTTAATAGTGAGAATCATGTTGGGTTCTTGAATTGCGAAAAATCATTTGTGCCAAAAAATCACTGGGTTTATCACAACTGCATTCTTGCATGTAGGAAGACACAGATCATGGGGTTTAACTCCGTTTCTGAAGGCAAATTCAGACCAGAGTTCTCATCCCTGAAATACAATCTGTTTTCAGGCAAGAATCATCCTCTTCTTTCCAGCTTCTCCAATATAGTAAAAATATGAGCATGCCCAGAAAAAAAGAACTGTGTTTGCTACTCAGACGGATCATATGTAGTTCAACTCTGCTTATGAAACTGATACAAAAAAGAACTCCTCTTACATTAATGCTCTTTAGTTAATAGTGAGAATCGGATTGGGTTGCTGAACTGTGAAAAATCATTTGAGCCCAAAATTCACTTTGTTTACCAGAAATGAACACTTGCTTGTAGGAAGACACAGATCCTGGGGTTTAACTCCGTTTCTGAAGGGAAATTCAGACCAGAGTTCTCATCCCTGAAACACTCTGTTTTAACGCAAGAAGCAAGCTCTTCTTTCCAGCGTCACCAATACAGCAAGAACCATGAGCATGCCCTTAAAAAAAGAACTGTGTTTCCTACACATACGGACCATATGTAGTTCAACTCTGCTTATGAAACTAATACAAACCACAGCTCCTCTTACATAAATGATCTTTAGTTAATAGTAACAATATTGTTGGGTTCCTGAACTGCGAAAAATCATTTGAGCCCAAAATTCAATGGTTTTACCAGAACTGAACTCTTGCTTGTAGGAAGACACAGATCCTGGGGTTTAACTCCGTTTCTGATGGTAAATTAGGACCAGATTACTCAACCCTGAAAAACACTCTGTTTTAAGGCAAGAATCATCCTCTTCTTTCCAGCGTCTCCAATATAGTAAGAACCATGAGCATGTCCAGAAAAAAAGAACTGTGTTTTCTACTCATAGGGACCATATGTAGTTCAACTCCTCTTATGAAACTGATACAAACCACAGCTCCTCTTACATTAAAGCTCTTTAGTTTTAGTGAGAATCGGATTGGGTTGCTGAACTGTGAAAAAACATTTGAACCCAAAATTCAATTTGTTTACCAGAAATGAACACTTGCTTGTAGGAAGACACAGATCCTGGGGTTTAACTCCGTTTCTAAGGGGAAATTCAGACCAGATTTCTCATCCCTGAAACACACTCTGTTTTATCGCAAGAAGCAAGCTCTTCTTTCCATTGTCTAAAATACAGCAAGGACCATGAGCATGCCCTGAAAAAAAGGACTGTGTTTCCTACTCATACGGACAATATGTAGTTCAAATCTGCTTATGAAACTCACACAAAAAACAGGTCCTCTTACATAAATGATCGTTAGTTAATAGTGAGAATCATGTTGGGTTCTTGAATTGCGAAAAATCATTTGTGCCAAAAAATCACTGGGTTTATCACAACTGAACTCTTGCATGTAGGAAGACACAGATCATGGGGTTTAACTCCGTTTCTGAAGGCAAATTCAGACCAGAGTTCTCATCCCTGAAATAAAATCTGTTTTAAGGCAAGAATCATCCTCTTCTTTCCAGCGTCTCCAATATAGTAAAAATATGAGCATGCCCAGAAAAAAAGAACTGTGTTTGCTACTCAGACGGACCATATGTAGTTCAACTCTGCTTATGAAACTGATACAAAAAAGAACTCCTCTTACATTAATGCTCTTTAGTTAATAGTGAGAATCGGATTGGGTTGCTGAACTGTGAAAAATCATTTGAGCCCAAAATTCACTTTGTTTACCAGAAATGAACACTTGCTTGTAGGAAGACACAGATCCTGGGGTTTAACTCCGTTTCTGAAGGGAAATTCAGACCAGAGTTCTCATCCCTGAAACACTCTGTTTTAACGCAAGAAGCAAGCTCTTCTTTCCAGCGTCACCAATACAGCAAGAACCATGAGCATGCCCTTAAAAAAAGAACTGTGTTTCCTACACATACGGACCATATGTAGTTCAACTCTGCTTATGAAACTAATACAAACCACAGCTCCTCTTACATAAATGATCTTTAGTTAATAGTAACAATATTGTTGGGTTCCTGAACTGCGAAAAATCATTTGAGCCCAAAATTCAATGGTTTTACCAGAACTGAACTCTTGCTTGTAGGAAGACACAGATCCTGGGGTTTAACTCCGTTTCTGATGGTAAATTAGGACCAGATTACTCAACCCTGAAAAACACTCTGTTTTAAGGCAAGAATCATCCTCTTCTTTCCAGCGTCTCCAATATAGTAAGAACCATGAGCATGTCCAGAAAAAAAGAACTGTGTTTTCTACTCATAGGGACCATATGTAGTTCAACTCCTCTTATGAAACTGATACAAACCACAGCTCCTCTTACATTAAAGCTCTTTAGTTTTAGTGAGAATCGGATTGGGTTGCTGAACTGTGAAAAAACATTTGAACCCAAAATTCAATTTGTTTACCAGAAATGAACACTTGCTTGTAGGAAGACACAGATCCTGGGGTTTAACTCCGTTTCTAAGGGGAAATTCAGACCAGATTTCTCATCCCTGAAACACACTCTGTTTTATCGCAAGAAGCAAGCTCTTCTTTCCATTGTCTAAAATACAGCAAGGACCATGAGCATGCCCTGAAAAAAAGGACTGTGTTTCCTACTCATACGGACAATATGTAGTTCAAATCTGCTTATGAAACTCACACAAAAAACAGGTCCTCTTACATAAATGATCGTTAGTTAATAGTGAGAATCATGTTGGGTTCTTGAATTGCGAAAAATCATTTGTGCCAAAAAATCACTGGGTTTATCACAACTGAACTCTTGCATGTAGGAAGACACAGATCATGGGGTTTAACTCCGTTTCTGAAGGCAAATTCAGACCAGAGTTCTCATCCCTGAAATAAAATCTGTTTTAAGGCAAGAATCATCCTCTTCTTTCCAGCGTCTCCAATATAGTAAAAATATGAGCATGCCCAGAAAAAAAGAACTGTGTTTGCTACTCAGACGGACCATATGTAGTTCAACTCTGCTTATGAAACTGATACAAAAAAGAACTCCTCTTACATTAATGCTCTTTAGTTAATAGTGAGAATGGGATTGGAATGATGAACTGTAAAAAATCATTTGAGCCCCAAATTCATTTTGTTTACGAGAAATGAACACTTGCATGTAGGAAGACACAGATCCTGGGGTTTAACTCCATTTCTGAAGGGAAATTCAGACCAGAGTTCTCATCCCTGAAACACACTCTGTTTTATCGCAAGAAGCAAGCTCTTCTTTCCAGAGTCTAAAATACAGCAAGAACCATGAGCATGCCCTGAAAAAAAGAAATGTGTTTCCTACTCATACGGACCATATGTAGTTCAACTCTGCTTATGAAACTGATACAAACCACAGCTCCTCTTCCATAAATGATCTTTAGTTAATAGTAGAATAGCGTTGGGTTCCTGAACTGTGAAAAATCATTTGAGCCCAAAATTCACTGGTTTTACCAGACCTGACTCTTGCTTGTGGGAAGACACAGATCCTGGGGTTATAACTCCGTTTCTGAGGGGAAATTCCGACCAGAGTTCTCTTCCCTGAAACACACTCTGTTTTCAGGCAAGAATCATCCTCTTCTTTCCAGCGTCTCCAATATAGTAAGAAACATGAGCATGCCCTGAAAAAAAGAACTGTGTTTCTGACTCATACAGAAAATATGTAGTTCAACTCTGCTTATGAAACTGATACAAACCACAGCTCCTCTTACATAAATCCTCTTTAGATAATAGTGAGAATAGCGTAGGGTTCCTGAACTGCAAAAAATCATTTGAGCCCAAAATTCACTGGGTTAACCAGAAATGAACTCTTACTTGTAGGAAGACACAGATCCTGCGGCTTAACTCCGTTTCTGAAGGGAAATTCAGACCAGAGTTCTGATCCCTGAACCACACTCTGTTATAACACAAGAAGGAAGCTCTTCTTTCCAGATTCTAAAATACAATAAGATCCATGAGCATGCCCAGAAAAAAGTATTGCGTTTGCTATTCATACGTACCATATGTTGTTCACTTCTACTTATGAAACTGATACAGACTACACCTCCACTTAAATAAATGCTCTTAAGTTACTTGTGAGAATAGCGTTGGGTTCCTGAACTGCGAAAAATCATTTGAGCCCAAAATTCACTGGGTTTACCAGAACTGAACTCTGGCTTGTAGGAATTCACTGATCCTGAGGTTTAACTCGGTGTCTGAATGTAAATTCAGACCAGAGTTCTCATCCCTGAAAATCACTCTGTTTTAAGGCAAGAATCATCCTCTTCTTTCCAGTGTCTCCAACACAGTAAGAAACATGAGCACGCCCAGAAAAAAAGAACTGTGTTTCCGACTCATACAGAAAATATGTAGTTCAACTCTGCATATGAAATGATACAGACTGCAGCTCCTCTTAAATAAATGCTCTTTAGTTAATGGTAAGAATAGCGCTGGGTTCCTGAACTTCGAATAATCAATTGAGCACAAAATTCACTGGGTTTACCAGAAATGAACTCTTGCTTGTAGGAAGACACAGATCCTGGGGTTTAACTCCGTCTCTGAAGGGAAATTCAGACCAGAGTTCTCATCCCTGAAAAACACTCTGTTTTAACACAAGAAGCAAGCTCTTCTTTCTAGAGTCTAAAATACAGCAAGAACCGTCAGCATGCCCTGAAAAAAAGAACTGTGTTTCCTACTTAGACAGACCATATGTAGGACAACTCTGCTTATGAAACTGATACAAACCACAGCTCCTCTTACATAAATGCTCTTTAGTTAATAGTGAGAATCATGTTGGGTTCTTGTATTGTGAAAAATCAATTGTGCCAAAAAATCACTGGGTTTACCAGAACTGAACTCTTACTTGTAGGAAGACACAGATCCTGCGGCTTAACTCCGTTTCTGAAGGGAAATTCAGACCAGAGTTCTGATCCCTGAACCACACTCTGTTATAACACAAGAAGGAAGCTCTTCTTTCCAGAGTCTAAAATACAATAAGAACCATGAGCGTGCCCAGAAAAAAGTATTGCGTTTGCTATTCATACGTACCATATGTTGTTCACTTCTACTTATGAAACTGATACAGACTACACCTCCACTTAAATAAATGCTCTTAAGTTACTTGTGAGAATAGCGTTGGGTTCCTGAACTGCGAAAAATCATTTGAGCCCAAAATTCACTGGGTTTACCAGAACTGAACTCTGGCCTGTAGGAATTCACTGATCCTGAGGTGTAACTGGGTGTCTGAATGTAAATTCAGACCAGAGTTCTCATCCCTGAAAATCACTCTGTTTTAAGGCAAGAATAATCCTCTTCTTTCCAGGGTCTCCAACACAGTAAGAAACATGAGCACGCCCAGAAAAAAAGAACTGTGTTTCCGACTCATACAGAAAATATGTAGTTCAACTCTGCATATGAAATGATACAGACTGCAGCTCCTCTTAAATAAATGCTCTTTAGTTAATGGTAAGAATAGCGCTGGGTTCCTGAACTGCGAATAATCAATTGAGCACAAAATTCACTGGGTTTACCAGAAATGAACTCTTGCTTGTAGGAAGACACAGATCCTGGGGTTTAACTCCGTTTCTGAAGGGAAATTCAGACCAGAGTTCTCATCCCTGAAAAACACTCTGTTTTAACACAAGAAGCAAGCTCTTCTTTCTAGAGTCTAAAATACAGCAAGAACCGTCAGCATGCCCTGAAAAAAAGAACTGTGTTTCCTACTTAGACAGACCATATGTAGGACAACTCTGCTTATGAAACTGATACAAACCACAGCTCCTCTTACATAAATGCTCTTTAGTTAATAGTGAGAATCATGTTGGGTTCTTGTATTGTGAAAATTCAATTGTGCCAAAAAATCACTGGGTTTACCAGAACTGAACTCTTCCTTGTAGGAAGACACAGATCATGGGGTTTAACTCCGTTTCTGAAGGCAAATTCAAACCAGAGTTCTCATCCCTGAAAAGCAATCTGTTTTAAGGCATGAATCATCCTCTTCTTTCCAGCGTCTCCAATAGTGTAAGAAATAAGAGCATGCTCAGAAAAAAAGAACTGTGTTTCCTACTCATACGGATCATATGTAGTTCAACTCTGCTTATGATACTGATACAAACAACAGCTCCTCTTACATTAATGCTCTTAAGTTAATAGTGAGAATGGGATTGGAATGATGAACTGTAAAAAATCATTTGAGCCCCAAATTCACTTTGTTTACCAGAAATGAACACTTGCTTGTAGGAAGACACAGATCCTGGGGTTTAACTCCATTTCTGAAGGGAAATTCAGACCAGAGTTCTCATCCCTGAAACACACTCTGTTTTATCGCAAGAAGCAAGCTCTTCTTTCCAGAGTCTAAAATACAGCAAGAACCATGAGCATGCCCTGAAAAAAAGGACTGTGTTTGCGACTCATACGGACCATATGTAGTTCAACTCTGCTTATGAAACTGATACAAACCACAGCTCCTCTTACATTAAAGCTCTTTAGTTTTAGTGAGAATCAGTTTGTGTTGCTGAACTGTGAAAAAACATTTGAACCCAAAATTCAATTTGTTTACCAGAAATGAACACTTGCTTGTAGGAAGACACAGATCCTGGGGTTTAACTCCGTTTCTAAGGGGAAATTCAGACCAGATTTCTCATCCCTGAAACACACTCTGTTTTAACGCAAGAAGCAAGCTCTTCTTTCCAGAGTCTAAAATACAGCAAGGACCATGAGCATGCCCTGAAAAAAAGGACTGTGTTTCCTACTCATACGGACCATATGTAGTTCAAATCTGCTTATGAAACTCATACAAAAAACAGGTCCTCTTACATAAATGATCGTTAGTTAATAGTGAGAATCATGTTGGGTTCTTGAATTGCGAAAAATCATTTGTGCCAAAAAATCACTGGGTTTATCACAACTGAACTCTTGCATGTAGGAAGACACAGATCATGGGGTTTAACTCCGTTTCTGAAGGCAAATTCAGACCAGAGTTCTCATCCCTGAAATAAAATCTGTTTTAAGGCAAGAATCATCCTCTTCTTTCCAGCGTCTCCAATATAGTAAAAATATGAGCATGCCCAGAAAAAAAGAACTGTGTTTGCTACTCAGACGGACCATATGTAGTTCAACTCTGCTTATGAAACTGATACAAAAAAGAACTCCTCTTACATTAATGCTCTTTAGTTAATAGTGAGAATCGGATTGGGTTGCTGAACTGTGAAAAATCATTTGAGCCCAAAATTCACTTTGTTTACCAGAAATGAACACTTGCTTGTAGGAAGACACAGATCCTGGGGTTTAACTCCGTTTCTGAAGGGAAATTCAGACCAGAGTTCTCATCCCTGAAACACTCTGTTTTAACGCAAGAAGCAAGCTCTTCTTACCAGAAACTAAAATACAGCAAGAACCATGAGCATGCCCTGAAAAAAAGAACTGTGTTTCCTACTCATACAGACCATATGTAGTTCAACTCTGCTTATGAAACTGATACAAACCACAGCTCCTCTTACATAAATGATCTTTAGTTAATAGTAGAATAGCGTTGGGTTCCTGAACTGCGAAAAATCATTTGAGCCCAAAATTCACTGGTTTTACCAGAACTGAACTCTTGCTTGTGGGAAGACAGAGATCCTGGGGTTTAACTCCGTTTCTGAAGGCAAATTCAGAACAGAGTTCTCATCCCTGAAAAACACTCTCTTTTAAGTCAAGAATCATCCTCTTCTTTCCAGCGTCTCCAATATACTAAGAAATATGAGCATGCCCAGAAATACAGAACTGTGTTTCCTACTCATACGGACCATATGTAGTTCAACTCTGCTTATGAAACTGATACAAACCACAGCTCCTCTTACATTAATGCTCTTTAGTTAATAGTGAGAATCAGTTTGTGTTGCTGAACTCCGACAAATCATTTGAGGATAAAATTCACTTTGTTTACCTGAAATTAACACTTGCTTGTAGGAAGACACAGATCCTGGGGTTGAACTCCGTTTCTGAAGGGAAATTCAGACCAGAGTTCTCTTCTCTGAAAAACACTCTCTTTTAAGGCAAGAATCATCCTCTTCTTTCCAGCGTCTCCAATATACTAAGAAATATGAGCATGCCCTGAAAAAAAAGAACTGTGTTTCCTACTTATAAGGACCATATGTAGTTCAACTCTAATTATGAAATGATACAGATCGCAGCTCCTCTTACATAAATTCTCATTAGTTAATAGTGAGAATAACGTAGGGTTCTTGAACTGCAAAAAATCATTTGAGCCGAAAATTCACTTGGTTTACCAGAAATGAACTCTTGCTGGTAGGAAGAAAAAGATCATGGTGTTTAACTGCGTTTGTGAAGGGAAATTCACACCAGAGTTCTCATCCATGAAACAGACCCTGTTTTAATGCAAGAAGCAAGCTCTTCTTTCCAGCGTCACCAATACAGCAAGAACCATGAGCATGCCCTTAAAAAAAGAACTGTGTTTCCTACACATACGGACCATATGTAGTTCAACTCTGCTTATAAAACTAATACAAACCACAGCTCCTCTTACATAAATGATCTTTAGTTAATAGTAACAATATTGTTGGGTTCCTGAACTGCGAAAAATCATTTGAGCCCAAAATTCAATGGTTTTACCAGAACTGAACTCTTGCTTGTAGGAAGACACAGATCCTGGGGTTTAACTCCGTTTCTGATGGTAAATTAGGACCAGATTACTCAACCCTGAAAAACACTCTGTTTTAAGGCAAGAATCATCCTCTTCTTTCCAGCGTCTCCAATATAGTAAGAACCATGAGCATGTCCAGAAAAAAAGAACTGTGTTTTCTACTCATAGGGACCATATGTAGTTCAACTCCTCTTATGAAACTGATACAAACCACAGCTCCTCTTACATTAAAGCTCTTTAGTTTTAGTGAGAATCAGTTTGTGTTGCTGAACTGTGAAAAAACATTTGAACCCAAAATTCAATTTGTTTACCAGAAATGAACACTTGCTTGTAGGAAGACACAGATCCTGGGGTTTAACTCCGTTTCTAAGGGGAAATTCAGACCAGATTTCTCATCCCTGAAACACACTCTGTTTTAACGCAAGAAGCAAGCTCTTCTTTCCAGAGTCTAAAATACAGCAAGGACCATGAGCATGCCCTGAAAAAAAGGACTGTGTTTCCTACTCATACGGACCATATGTAGTTCAAATCTGCTTATGAAACTCATACAAAAAACAGGTCCTCTTACATAAATGATCGTTAGTTAATAGTGAGAATCATGTTGGGTTCTTGAATTGCGAAAAATCATTTGTGCCAAAAAATCACTGGGTTTATCACAACTGAACTCTTGCATGTAGGAAGACACAGATCATGGGGTTTAACTCCGTTTCTGAAGGCAAATTCAGACCAGAGTTCTCATCCCTGAAATACAATCTGTTTTAAGGCAAGAATCATCCTCTTCTTTCCAGCGTCTCCAATATAGTAAAAATATGAGCATGCCCAGAAAAAAAGAACTGTGTTTGCTACTCAGACGGACCATATGTAGTTCAACTCTGCTTATGAAACTGATACAAAAAAGAACTCCTCTTACATTAATGCTCTTTAGTTAATAGTGAGAATCGGATTGGGTTGCTGAACTGTGAAAAATCATTTGAGCCCAAAATTCACTTTGTTTACCAGAAATGAACACTTGCTTGTAGGAAGACACAGATCCTGGGGTTTAACTCCGTTTCTGAAGGGAAATTCAGACCAGAGTTCTCATCCCTGAAACACTCTGTTTTAACGCAAGAAGCAAGCTCTTCTTACCAGAAACTAAAATACAGCAAGAACCATGAGCATGCCCTGAAAAAAAGAACTGTGTTTCCTACTCATACAGACCATATGTAGTTCAACTCTGCTTATGAAACTGATACAAACCACAGCTCCTCTTACATAAATGATCTTTAGTTAATAGTAGAATAGCGTTGGGTTCCTGAACTGCGAAAAATCATTTGAGCCCAAAATTCACTGGTTTTACCAGAACTGAACTCTTGCTTGTGGGAAGACAGAGATCCTGGGGTTTAACTCCGTTTCTGAAGGCAAATTCAGAACAGAGTTCTCATCCCTGAAAAACACTCTCTTTTAAGTCAAGAATCATCCTCTTCTTTCCAGCGTCTCCAATATACTAAGAAATATGAGCATGCCCAGAAATACAGAACTGTGTTTCCTACTCATACGGACCATATGTAGTTCAACTCTGCTTATGAAACTGATACAAACCACAGCTCCTCTTACATTAATGCTCTTTAGTTAATAGTGAGAATCAGTTTGTGTTGCTGAACTCCGACAAATCATTTGAGGATAAAATTCACTTTGTTTACCTGAAATTAACACTTGCTTGTAGGAAGACACAGATCCTGGGGTTGAACTCCGTTTCTGAAGGGAAATTCAGACCAGAGTTCTCTTCTCTGAAAAACACTCTCTTTTAAGGCAAGAATCATCCTCTTCTTTCCAGCGTCTCCAATATACTAAGAAATATGAGCATGCCCTGAAAAAAAAGAACTGTGTTTCCTACTTATAAGGACCATATGTAGTTCAACTCTAATTATGAAATGATACAGATCGCAGCTCCTCTTACATAAATTCTCATTAGTTAATAGTGAGAATAACGTAGGGTTCTTGAACTGCAAAAAATCATTTGAGCCGAAAATTCACTTGGTTTACCAGAAATGAACTCTTGCTGGTAGGAAGAAAAAGATCATGGTGTTTAACTGCGTTTGTGAAGGGAAATTCACACCAGAGTTCTCATCCATGAAACAGACCCTGTTTTAATGCAAGAAGCAAGCTCTTCTTTCCAGCGTCACCAATACAGCAAGAACCATGAGCATGCCCTTAAAAAAAGAACTGTGTTTCCTACACATACGGACCATATGTAGTTCAACTCTGCTTATAAAACTAATACAAACCACAGCTCCTCTTACATAAATGATCTTTAGTTAATAGTAACAATATTGTTGGGTTCCTGAACTGCGAAAAATCATTTGAGCCCAAAATTCAATGGTTTTACCAGAACTGAACTCTTGCTTGTAGGAAGACACAGATCCTGGGGTTTAACTCCGTTTCTGATGGTAAATTAGGACCAGATTACTCAACCCTGAAAAACACTCTGTTTTAAGGCAAGAATCATCCTCTTCTTTCCAGCGTCTCCAATATAGTAAGAACCATGAGCATGTCCAGAAAAAAAGAACTGTGTTTTCTACTCATAGGGACCATATGTAGTTCAACTCCTCTTATGAAACTGATACAAACCACAGCTCCTCTTACATTAAAGCTCTTTAGTTTTAGTGAGAATCAGTTTGTGTTGCTGAACTGTGAAAAAACATTTGAACCCAAAATTCAATTTGTTTACCAGAAATGAACACTTGCTTGTAGGAAGACACAGATCCTGGGGTTTAACTCCGTTTCTAAGGGGAAATTCAGACCAGATTTCTCATCCCTGAAACACACTCTGTTTTAACGCAAGAAGCAAGCTCTTCTTTCCAGAGTCTAAAATACAGCAAGGACCATGAGCATGCCCTGAAAAAAAGGACTGTGTTTCCTACTCATACGGACCATATGTAGTTCAAATCTGCTTATGAAACTCACACAAAAAACAGGTCCTCTTACATAAATGATCGTTAGTTAATAGTGAGAATCATGTTGGGTTCTTGAATTGCGAAAAATCATATGTGCCAAAAAATCACTGGGTTTATCACAACTGAACTCTTGCATGTAGGAAGACACAGATCATGGGGTTTAACTCCGTTTCTGAAGGCAAATTCAGACCAGAGTTCTCATCACTGAAATAAAATCTGTTTTAAGGCAAGAATCATCCTCTTCTTTCCAGCGTCTCCAATATAGTAAACATATGAGCATGCCCAGAAAAAAAGAACTGTGTTTGCTACTCAGACGGACCATATGTAGTTCAACTCTGCTTATGAAACTGATACAAAAAAGAACTCCTCTTACTTTAATGCTCTTTAGTTAATAGTGAGAATCGGATTGGGTTGCTGAACTGTGAAAAATTATTTGAGCCCAAAATTCACTTTGTTTACCAGAAATGAATACTTGCTTGTAGGAAAACACAGATCCTGGGGTGTAACTCCGTTTCTGAAGGGAAATTCAGACCAGAGTTTTCATCCCTGAAACACTCTGTTTTAACGCAAGAAGCAAGCTCTTCTTTCCAGAATCTAAAATACAGCAAGAACCATGAGCATGCCCTGAAAAAAAGAAATGTGTTTCCTACTCATACGGACCATATGTAGTTCAACTCTGCTTATGAAACTGATACAAACCACAGCTCCTCTTACATAAATGATCTTTAGTTAATAGTAGAATAGCGTTGGGTTCCTGAACTGTGAAAAATCATTTGAGCCCAAAATTCACTGGTTTTACCAGACCTGACTCTTGCTTGTGGGAAGACACAGATCCTGGGGTTATAACTCCGTTTCTGAGGGGAAATTCCGACCAGAGTTCTCTTCCCTGAAACACACTCTGTTTTCAGGCAAGAATCATCCTCTTCTTTCCAGCGTCTCCAATATAGTAAGAAACATGAGCATGCCCTGAAAAAAAGAACTGTGTTTCTGACTCATACAGAAAATATGTAGTTCAACTCTGCTTATGAAACTGATACAAACCACAGCTCCTCTTACATAAATCCTCTTTAGATAATAGTGAGAATAGCGTAGGGTTCCTGAACTGCAAAAAAATCATTTGAGCCCAAAATTCACTGGGTTAACCAGAAATGAACTCTTACTTGTAGGAAGACACAGATCCTGCGGCTTAACTCCGTTTCTGAAGGGAAATTCAGACCAGAGTTCTGATCGCTGAACCACACTCTGTTATAACACAAGAAGGAAGCTCTTCTTTCCAGATTCTAAAATACAATAAGAACCATGAGCGTGCCCAGAAAAAAGTATTGCGTTTGCTATTCATACGTACCATATGTTGTTCACTTCTACTTATGAAACTGATACAGACTACACCTCCACTTAAATAAATGCTCTTAAGTTACTTGTGAGAATAGCGTTGGGTTCCTGAACTGCGAAAAATCATTTGAGCCCAAAATTCACTGGGTTTACCAGAACTGAACTCTGGCTTGTAGGAATTCACTGATCCTGAGGTTTAACTCGGTGTCTGAATGTAAATTCAGACCAGAGTTCTCATCCCTGAAAATCACTCTGTTTTAAGGCAAGAATCATCCTCTTCTTTCCAGTGTCTCCAACACAGTAAGAAACATGAGCACGCCCAGAAAAAAAGAACTGTGTTTCCGACTCATACAGAAAATATGTAGTTCAACTCTGCATATGAAATGATACAGACTGCAGCTCCTCTTAAATAAATGCTCTTTAGTTAATGGTAAGAATAGCGCTGGGTTCCTGAACTTCGAATAATCAATTGAGCACAAAATTCACTGGGTTTACCAGAAATGAACTCTTGCTTGTAGGAAGACACAGATCCTGGGGTTTAACTCCGTTTCTGAAGGGAAATTCAGACCAGAGTTCTCATCCCTGAAAAACACTCTGTTTTAACACAAGAAGCAAGCTCTTCTTTCTAGAGTCTAAAATACAGCAAGAACCGTCAGCATGCCCTGAAAAAAAGAACTGTGTTTCCTACTTAGACAGACCATATGTAGGACAACTCTGCTTATGAAACTGATACAAACCACAGCTCCTCTTACATAAATGCTCTTTAGTTAATAGTGAGAATCATGTTGGGTTCTTGTATTGTGAAAAATCAATTGTGCCAAAAAATCACTGGGTTTACCAGAACTGAACTCTTCCTTGTAGGAAGACACAGATCATGGGGTTTAACTCCGTTTCTGAAGGCAAATTCAGACCAGAGTTCTCATCCCTGAAAAGCAATCTGTTTTAAGGCAAGAATCATCCTCTTCTTTCCAGCGTCTCCAATAGTGTAAGAAATATGAGCATGCTCAGAAAAAAAGAACTGTGTTTCCTACTCATACGGATCATATGTAGTTCAACTCTGCTTATGATACTGATACAAACAACAGCTCCTCTTACATTAATGCTCTTAAGTTAATAGTGAGAATGGGATTGGAATGATGAACTGTAAAAAATCATTTGAGCCCCAAATTCACTTTGTTTACGAGAAATGAACACTTGCATGTAGGAAGACACAGATCCTGGGGTTTAACTCCATTTCTGAAGGGAAATTCAGACCAGAGTTCTCATCCCTGAAACACACTCTGTTTTATCGCAAGAAGCAAGCTCTTCTTTCCAGAGTCTAAAATACAGCAAGAACCATGAGCATGCCCTGAAAAAAAGGACTGTGTTTGCGACTCATACGGACCATATGTAGTTCAACTCTGCTTATGAAACTGATACAAACCACAGCTCCTCTTACATAAATGATCTTTAGTCAATAGTACAATAGCGTTGGGTTCCTGAACTGCGAAAAATCATTTGATGCAAAATTCACTGGTTTTACCAGAACTGAAGTCTTGCTTGTGGGAAGACAGAGATCCTGGGGTTTAACTCCGTTTCTGATGGCAAATTAGGACCAGTATACTCAACCCTGAAAAACACTCTGTTTCAAGGCAAGAATCATCCTCTTCTTTCCAGCGTCTCCAATAAAGTAAGAAACATGAGCATGTCCAGAAAAAAAGAACTGTGTTTTCTACTCATACAGACCATATGTAGTTCAACTCCTCTTATGAAACTGATACAAACCACAGCTCCTCTTACATTAATGCTCATTAGTTAATAGTGAGAATCAGTTTGGGTTGCTGAAATGCAAAAAACCATTTGAGCCCAAAATTCACTTTGTTTACCAGAAATGAACACTTGCTTGTAGGAAGACACAGATCCTGGGGTTTAACTCCGTTTCTGAAGGGAAATTCAGACCAGAGTTCTCTTCCCTGAAACACACTCAGTTATAACGCAAGAAGCAAGCTGTTCTTTCCAGAGTCTAAAATACAGCAAGAACAATGAGCATGCCCTGAAAAAATGAACTGTGTTTCCTACTCATACAGACCATATGTAGTTCAACTCTGCTTATGAAACTGATACAAACCACAGCTCCTCTTACATAAATGCTCTTTAGTTAATAGTGAGAATAGCGTAGGGTTCGTGAACTGCGAAAAAACTTTTGAGCCGAAATTTCACCTGGTTTACCAGAAATGAACTCTTGCTTGTAGGAAGAAACAGATCCTGGGGTTTAACACCATTTCTGAGTGGAAATTCAGACCAGAGTTCTCATCCCTGAAACACACTCTGTTTTAACTCAAGAAGCAAGCTCTTCTTTCTAGAGTCTAAAATAAAGCAAGAACCATGAGCATGCCCTGAAAAATGAACTGTGTTTCCTACTCATACGGACCATATGTAGTTCAACTCTGCTTATGAAATGATACAGACCGTAGCTAATCTTACATAAATGCTCTTTAGTTAATAGTGAGAATCATGTTGGGTTCTTTAACTGCAAAAAATCATTTGGGCCAAAAAATCACTGGGTTTACCAGAAATGAACTCTTGGTTGTTGGAAGACACTCATCCTGGGGTTTAATTCCGTTTCTCAAGGGAAATTCAGAACAGAGTTCTCATCCCTGAAAAACACTCTGTTTTAAGGCAAGAATCATCCAATTCTTTCCATCGTTTCCAATATATTAAGAAACATGAGCATGCCCAGAAAAAAAGAACTGTGTTACCGACTCATACAGAAAATATGTAGTTCAACTCTGCTTATGAAATGATACAGACCGCAGCTCCTCTGAAATAAATGCTCTTTAGTTAATAGTAAGAATAGCACTGGGTTCCTGAACTGCGAATAATCAATTGAGCACAAAATTCACTGAGTTTACCAGAAATGAACTCTTGCATGTAGGAAGACACAGATCCTGGGGTTTAACTCCGTTTCTGAAGGGAAATTCAGACCAGAGTTCTCATCCCTGAAACACACTCTGTTTTAACGCAAGAAGCAAGCTCTTCTTTCCAGAGTCTAAAATACAGCAAGGACCATGAGCATGCCCTGAAAAAAAGGACTGTGTTTCCTACTCATACGGACAATATGTAGTTCAAATCTGCTTATGAAACTCACACAAAAAACAGGTCCTCTTACATAAATGATCGTTAGTTAATAGTGAGAATCATGTTGGGTTCTTGAATTGCGAAAAATCATTTGTGCCAAAAAATCACTGGGTTTATCACAACTGAACTCTTGCATGTAGGAAGACACAGATCATGGGGTTTAACTCCGTTTCTGAAGGCAAATTCAGACCAGAGTTCTCATCCCTGAAATAAAATCTGTTTTAAGGCAAGAATCATCCTCTTCTTTCCAGCGTCTCCAATATAGTAAAAATATGAGCATGCCCAGAAAAAAAGAACTGTGTTTGCTACTCAGACGGACCATATGTAGTTCAACTCTGCTTATGAAACTGATACAAAAAAGAACTCCTCTTACATTAATGCTCTTTAGTTAATAGTGAGAATCGGATTGGGTTGCTGAACTGTGAAAAATCATTTGAGCCCAAAATTCACTTTGTTTACCAGAAATGAACACTTGCTTGTAGGAAGACACAGATCCTGGGGTTTAACTCCGTTTCTGAAGGGAAATTCAGACCAGAGTTCTCATCCCTGAAACACTCTGTTTTAACGCAAGAAGCAAGCTCTTCTTTCCAGCGTCACCAATACAGCAAGAACCATGAGCATGCCCTTAAAAAAAGAACTGTGTTTCCTACACATACGGACCATATGTAGTTCAACTCTGCTTATGAAACTAATACAAACCACAGCTCCTCTTACATAAATGATCTTTAGTTAATAGTAACAATATTGTTGGGTTCCTGAACTGCGAAAAATCATTTGAGCCCAAAATTCAATGGTTTTACCAGAACTGAACTCTTGCTTGTAGGAAGACACAGATCCTGGGGTTTAACTCCGTTTCTGATGGTAAATTAGGACCAGATTACTCAACCCTGAAAAACACTCTGTTTTAAGGCAAGAATCATCCTCTTCTTTCCAGCGTCTCCAATATAGTAAGAACCATGAGCATGTCCAGAAAAAAAGAACTGTGTTTTCTACTCATAGGGACCATATGTAGTTCAACTCCTCTTATGAAACTGATACAAACCACAGCTCCTCTTACATTAAAGCTCTTTAGTTTTAGTGAGAATCGGATTGGGTTGCTGAACTGTGAAAAAACATTTGAACCCAAAATTCAATTTGTTTACCAGAAATGAACACTTGCTTGTAGGAAGACACAGATCCTGGGGTTTAACTCCGTTTCTAAGGGGAAATTCAGACCAGATTTCTCATCCCTGAAACACACTCTGTTTTATCGCAAGAAGCAAGCTCTTCTTTCCATTGTCTAAAATACAGCAAGGACCATGAGCATGCCCTGAAAAAAAGGACTGTGTTTCCTACTCATACGGACAATATGTAGTTCAAATCTGCTTATGAAACTCACACAAAAAACAGGTCCTCTTACATAAATGATCGTTAGTTAATAGTGAGAATCATGTTGGGTTCTTGAATTGCGAAAAATCATTTGTGCCAAAAAATCACTGGGTTTATCACAACTGAACTCTTGCATGTAGGAAGACACAGATCATGGGGTTTAACTCCGTTTCTGAAGGCAAATTCAGACCAGAGTTCTCATCCCTGAAATAAAATCTGTTTTAAGGCAAGAATCATCCTCTTCTTTCCAGCGTCTCCAATATAGTAAAAATATGAGCATGCCCAGAAAAAAAGAACTGTGTTTGCTACTCAGACGGACCATATGTAGTTCAACTCTGCTTATGAAACTGATACAAAAAAGAACTCCTCTTACATTAATGCTCTTTAGTTAATAGTGAGAATCGGATTGGGATGCTGAACTGTGAAAAATTATTTGAGCCCAAAATTCACTTTGTTTACCAGAAATGAATACTTGCTTGTAGGAAGACACAGATCCTGGGGTTTAACTCCGTTTCTAAGGGGAACTTCAGACCAGATTTCTCATCCCTGAAACACACTCTGTTTTAACGCAAGAAGCAAGCTCTTCTTTCCAGAGTCTAAAATACAGCAAGGACCATGAGCATGCCCTGAAAAAAAGGACTGTGTTTCCTACTCATACGGACCATATGTAGTTCAAATCTGCTTATGAAACTCACACAAAAAACAGGTCCTCTTACATAAATGATCGTTAGTTAATAGTGAGAATCATGTTGGGTTCTTGAATTGCGAAAAATCATTTGTGCCAAAAAATCACTGGGTTTATCACAACTGAACTCTTGCATGTAGGAAGACACAGATCATGGGGTTTAACTCCGTTTCTGAAGGCAAATTCAGACCAGAGTTCTCATCACTGAAATAAAATCTGTTTTAAGGCAAGAATCATCCTCTTCTTTCCAGCGTCTCCAATATAGTAAACATATGAGCATGCCCAGAAAAAAAGAACTGTGTTTGCTACTCAGACGGACCATATGTAGTTCAACTCTGCTTATGAAACTGATACAAAAAAGAACTCCTCTTACATTAATGCTCTTTAGTTAATAGTGAGAATCGGATTGGGTTGCTGAACTGTGAAAAATTATTTGAGCCCAAAATTCACTTTGTTTACCAGAAATGAATACTTGCTTGTAGGAAAACACAGATCCTGGGGTGTAACTCCGTTTCTGAAGGGAAATTCAGACCAGAGTTTTCATCCCTGAAACACTCTGTTTTAACGCAAGAAGCAAGCTCTTCTTTCCAGAATCTAAAATACAGCAAGAACCATGAGCATGCCCTGAAAAAAAGAAATGTGTTTCCTACTCATACGGACCATATGTAGTTCAACTCTGCTTATGAAACTGATACAAACCACAGCTCCTCTTACATAAATGATCTTTAGTTAATAGTAGAATAGCGTTGGGTTCCTGAACTGTGAAAAATCATTTGAGCCCAAAATTCACTGGTTTTACCAGACCTGACTCTTGCTTGTGGGAAGACACAGATCCTGGGGTTATAACTCCGTTTCTGAGGGGAAATTCCGACCAGAGTTCTCTTCCCTGAAACACACTCTGTTTTCAGGCAAGAATCATCCTCTTCTTTCCAGCGTCTCCAATATAGTAAGAAACATGAGCATGCCCTGAAAAAAAGAACTGTGTTTCTGACTCATACAGAAAATATGTAGTTCAACTCTGCTTATGAAACTGATACAAACCACAGCTCCTCTTACATAAATCCTCTTTAGATAATAGTGAGAATAGCGTAGGGTTCCTGAACTGCAAAAAAATCATTTGAGCCCAAAATTCACTGGGTTAACCAGAAATGAACTCATACTTGTAGGAAGACACAGATCCTGCGGCTTAACTCCGTTTCTGAAGGGAAATTCAGACCAGAGTTCTGATCGCTGAACCACACTCTGTTATAACACAAGAAGGAAGCTCTTCTTTCCAGATTCTAAAATACAATAAGAACCATGAGCGTGCCCAGAAAAAAGTATTGCGTTTGCTATTCATACGTACCATATGTTGTTCACTTCTACTTATGAAACTGATACAGACTACACCTCCACTTAAATAAATGCTCTTAAGTTACTTGTGAGAATAGCGTTGGGTTCCTGAACTGCGAAAAATCATTTGAGCCCAAAATTCACTGGGTTTACCAGAACTGAACTCTGGCTTGTAGGAATTCACTGATCCTGAGGTTTAACTCGGTGTCTGAATGTAAATTCAGACCAGAGTTCTCATCCCTGAAAATCACTCTGTTTTAAGGCAAGAATCATCCTCTTCTTTCCAGTGTCTCCAACACAGTAAGAAACATGAGCACGCCCAGAAAAAAAGAACTGTGTTTCCGACTCATACAGAAAATATGTAGTTCAACTCTGCATATGAAATGATACAGACTGCAGCTCCTCTTAAATAAATGCTCTTTAGTTAATGGTAAGAATAGCGCTGGGTTCCTGAACTTCGAATAATCAATTGAGCACAAAATTCACTGGGTTTACCAGAAATGAACTCTTGCTTGTAGGAAGACACAGATCCTGGGGTTTAACTCCGTTTCTGAAGGGAAATTCAGACCAGAGTTCTCATCCCTGAAAAACACTCTGTTTTAACACAAGAAGCAAGCTCTTCTTTCTAGAGTCTAAAATACAGCAAGAACCGTCAGCATGCCCTGAAAAAAAGAACTGTGTTTCCTACTTAGACAGACCATATGTAGGACAACTCTGCTTATGAAACTGATACAAACCACAGCTCCTCTTACATAAATGCTCTTTAGTTAATAGTGAGAATCATGTTGGGTTCTTGTATTGTGAAAAATCAATTGTGCCAAAAAATCACTGGGTTTACCAGAACTGAACTCTTCCTTGTAGGAAGACACAGATCATGGGGTTTAACTCCGTTTCTGAAGGCAAATTCAGACCAGAGTTCTCATCCCTGAAAAGCAATCTGTTTTAAGGCAAGAATCATCCTCTTCTTTCCAGCGTCTCCAATAGTGTAAGAAATATGAGCATGCTCAGAAAAAAAGAACTGTGTTTCCTACTCATACGGATCATATGTAGTTCAACTCTGCTTATGATACTGATACAAACAACAGCTCCTCTTACATTAATGCTCTTAAGTTAATAGTGAGAATGGGATTGGAATGATGAACTGTAAAAAATCATTTGAGCCCCAAATTCACTTTGTTTACGAGAAATGAACACTTGCATGTAGGAAGACACAGATCCTGGGGTTTAACTCCATTTCTGAAGGGAAATTCAGACCAGAGTTCTCATCCCTGAAACACACTCTGTTTTATCGCAAGAAGCAAGCTCTTCTTTCCAGAGTCTAAAATACAGCAAGAACCATGAGCATGCCCTGAAAAAAAGGACTGTGTTTGCGACTCATACGGACCATATGTAGTTCAACTCTGCTTATGAAACTGATACAAACCACAGCTCCTCTTACATAAATGATCTTTAGTCAATAGTACAATAGCGTTGGGTTCCTGAACTGCGAAAAATCATTTGATGCAAAATTCACTGGTTTTACCAGAACTGAAGTCTTGCTTGTGGGAAGACAGAGATCCTGGGGTTTAACTCCGTTTCTGATGGCAAATTAGGACCAGTATACTCAACCCTGAAAAACACTCTGTTTCAAGGCAAGAATCATCCTCTTCTTTCCAGCGTCTCCAATAAAGTAAGAAACATGAGCATGTCCAGAAAAAAAGAACTGTGTTTTCTACTCATACAGACCATATGTAGTTCAACTCCTCTTATGAAACTGATACAAACCACAGCTCCTCTTACATTAATGCTCATTAGTTAATAGTGAGAATCAGTTTGGGTTGCTGAAATGCAAAAAACCATTTGAGCCCAAAATTCACTTTGTTTACCAGAAATGAACACTTGCTTGTAGGAAGACACAGATCCTGGGGTTTAACTCCGTTTCTGAAGGGAAATTCAGACCAGAGTTCTCTTCCCTGAAACACACTCTGTTATAACGCAAGAAGCAAGCTGTTCTTTCCAGAGTCTAAAATACAGCAAGAACAATGAGCATGCCCTGAAAAAATGAACTGTGTTTCCTACTCATACAGACCATATGTAGTTCAACTCTGCTTATGAAACTGATACAAACCACAGCTCCTCTTACATAAATGCTCTTTAGTTAATAGTGAGAATAGCATAGGGTTCGTGAACTGCGAAAAAACTTTTGAGCCGAAATTTCACCTGGTTTACCAGAAATGAACTCTTGCTTGTAGGAAGAAACAGATCCTGGGGTTTAACACCATTTCTGAGTGGAAATTCAGACCAGAGTTCTCATCCCTGAAACACACTCTGTTTTAACTCAAGAAGCAAGCTCTTCTTTCTAGAGTCTAAAATAAAGCAAGAACCATGAGCATGCCCTGAAAAATGAACTGTGTTTCCTACTCATACGGACCATATGTAGTTCAACTCTGCTTATGAAATGATACAGACCGTAGCTAATCTTACATAAATGCTCTTTAGTTAATAGTGAGAATCATGTTGGGTTCTTTAACTGCGAAAAATCATTTGGGCCAAAAAATCACTAGGTTTACCAGAAATGAACTCTTGGTTGTTGGAAGACACTCATCCTGGGGTTTAATTCCGTTTCTCAAGGGAAATTCAGAACAGAGTTCTCATCCCTGAAAAACACTCTGTTTTAAGGCAAGAATCATCCAATTCTTTCCATCGTTTCCAATATATTAAGAAACATGAGCATGCCCAGAAAAAAAGAACTGTGTTACCGACTCATACAGAAAATATGTAGTTCAACTCTGCTTATGAAATGATACAGACCGCAGCTCCTCTGAAATAAATGCTCTTTAGTTAATAGTAAGAATAGCACTGGGTTCCTGAACTGCGAATAATCAATTGAGCACAAAATTCACTGAGTTTACCAGAAATGAACTCTTGCATGTAGGAAGACACAGATCCTGGGGTTTAACTCCGTTTCTGAAGGGAAATTCAGACCAGAGTTCTCATCCCTGAAACACACTCTGTTTTAACGCAAGAAGCAAGCTCTTCTTTCCAGAGTCTAAAATACAGCAAGGACCATGAGCATGCCCTGAAAAAAAGGACTGTGTTTCCTACTCATACGGACCATATGTAGTTCAAATCTGCTTATGAAACTCATACAAAAAACAGCTCCTCTTACATAAATGATCGTTAGTTAATAGTGAGAATCATGTTGGGTTCTTGAATTGCGAAAAATCATTTGTGCCAAAAAATCACTGGGTTTATCACAACTGCATTCTTGCATGTAGGAAGACACAGATCATGGGGTTTAACTCCGTTTCTGAAGGCAAATTCAGACCAGAGTTCTCATCCCTGAAATACAATCTGTTTTCAGGCAAGAATCATCCTCTTCTTTCCAGCTTCTCCAATATAGTAAAAATATGAGCATGCCCAGAAAAAAAGAACTGTGTTTGCTACTCAGACGGATCATATGTAGTTCAACTCTGCTTATGAAACTGATACAAAAAAGAACTCCTCTTACATTAATGCTCTTTAGTTAATAGTGAGAATCGGATTGGGTTGCTGAACTGTGAAAAATCATTTGAGCCCAAAATTCACTTTGTTTACCAGAAATGAACACTTGCTTGTAGGAAGACACAGATCCTGGGGTTTAACTCCGTTTCTGAAGGGAAATTCAGACCAGAGTTCTCATCCCTGAAACACTCTGTTTTAACGCAAGAAGCAAGCTCTTCTTTCCAGCGTCACCAATACAGCAAGAACCATGAGCATGCCCTTAAAAAAAGAACTGTGTTTCCTACACATACGGACCATATGTAGTTCAACTCTGCTTATGAAACTAATACAAACCACAGCTCCTCTTACATAAATGATCTTTAGTTAATAGTAACAATATTGTTGGGTTCCTGAACTGCGAAAAATCATTTGAGCCCAAAATTCAATGGTTTTACCAGAACTGAACTCTTGCTTGTAGGAAGACACAGATCCTGGGGTTTAACTCCGTTTCTGATGGTAAATTAGGACCAGATTACTCAACCCTGAAAAACACTCTGTTTTAAGGCAAGAATCATCCTCTTCTTTCCAGCGTCTCCAATATAGTAAGAACCATGAGCATGTCCAGAAAAAAAGAACTGTGTTTTCTACTCATAGGGACCATATGTAGTTCAACTCCTCTTATGAAACTGATACAAACCACAGCTCCTCTTACATTAAAGCTCTTTAGTTTTAGTGAGAATCGGATTGGGTTGCTGAACTGTGAAAAAACATTTGAACCCAAAATTCAATTTGTTTACCAGAAATGAACACTTGCTTGTAGGAAGACACAGATCCTGGGGTTTAACTCCGTTTCTAAGGGGAAATTCAGACCAGATTTCTCATCCCTGAAACACACTCTGTTTTATCGCAAGAAGCAAGCTCTTCTTTCCATTGTCTAAAATACAGCAAGGACCATGAGCATGCCCTGAAAAAAAGGACTGTGTTTCCTACTCATACGGACAATATGTAGTTCAAATCTGCTTATGAAACTCACACAAAAAACAGGTCCTCTTACATAAATGATCGTTAGTTAATAGTGAGAATCATGTTGGGTTCTTGAATTGCGAAAAATCATTTGTGCCAAAAAATCACTGGGTTTATCACAACTGAACTCTTGCATGTAGGAAGACACAGATCATGGGGTTTAACTCCGTTTCTGAAGGCAAATTCAGACCAGAGTTCTCATCCCTGAAATAAAATCTGTTTTAAGGCAAGAATCATCCTCTTCTTTCCAGCGTCTCCAATATAGTAAAAATATGAGCATGCCCAGAAAAAAAGAACTGTGTTTGCTACTCAGACGGACCATATGTAGTTCAACTCTGCTTATGAAACTGATACAAAAAAGAACTCCTCTTACATTAATGCTCTTTAGTTAATAGTGAGAATCGGATTGGGTTGCTGAACTGTGAAAAATCATTTGAGCCCAAAATTCACTTTGTTTACCAGAAATGAACACTTGCTTGTAGGAAGACACAGATCCTGGGGTTTAACTCCGTTTCTGAAGGGAAATTCAGACCAGAGTTCTCATCCCTGAAACACTCTGTTTTAACGCAAGAAGCAAGCTCTTCTTTCCAGCGTCACCAATACAGCAAGAACCATGAGCATGCCCTTAAAAAAAGAACTGTGTTTCCTACACATACGGACCATATGTAGTTCAACTCTGCTTATGAAACTAATACAAACCACAGCTCCTCTTACATAAATGATCTTTAGTTAATAGTAACAATATTGTTGGGTTCCTGAACTGCGAAAAATCATTTGAGCCCAAAATTCAATGGTTTTACCAGAACTGAACTCTTGCTTGTAGGAAGACACAGATCCTGGGGTTTAACTCCGTTTCTGATGGTAAATTAGGACCAGATTACTCAACCCTGAAAAACACTCTGTTTTAAGGCAAGAATCATCCTCTTCTTTCCAGCGTCTCCAATATAGTAAGAACCATGAGCATGTCCAGAAAAAAAGAACTGTGTTTTCTACTCATAGGGACCATATGTAGTTCAACTCCTCTTATGAAACTGATACAAACCACAGCTCCTCTTACATTAAAGCTCTTTAGTTTTAGTGAGAATCGGATTGGGTTGCTGAACTGTGAAAAAACATTTGAACCCAAAATTCAATTTGTTTACCAGAAATGAACACTTGCTTGTAGGAAGACACAGATCCTGGGGTTTAACTCCGTTTCTAAGGGGAAATTCAGACCAGATTTCTCATCCCTGAAACACACTCTGTTTTATCGCAAGAAGCAAGCTCTTCTTTCCATTGTCTAAAATACAGCAAGGACCATGAGCATGCCCTGAAAAAAAGGACTGTGTTTCCTACTCATACGGACAATATGTAGTTCAAATCTGCTTATGAAACTCACACAAAAAACAGGTCCTCTTACATAAATGATCGTTAGTTAATAGTGAGAATCATGTTGGGTTCTTGAATTGCGAAAAATCATTTGTGCCAAAAAATCACTGGGTTTATCACAACTGAACTCTTGCATGTAGGAAGACACAGATCATGGGGTTTAACTCCGTTTCTGAAGGCAAATTCAGACCAGAGTTCTCATCCCTGAAATAAAATCTGTTTTAAGGCAAGAATCATCCTCTTCTTTCCAGCGTCTCCAATATAGTAAAAATATGAGCATGCCCAGAAAAAAAGAACTGTGTTTGCTACTCAGACGGACCATATGTAGTTCAACTCTGCTTATGAAACTGATACAAAAAAGAACTCCTCTTACATTAATGCTCTTTAGTTAATAGTGAGAATGGGATTGGAATGATGAACTGTAAAAAATCATTTGAGCCCCAAATTCACTTTGTTTACGAGAAATGAACACTTGCATGTAGGAAGACACAGATCCTGGGGTTTAACTCCATTTCTGAAGGGAAATTCAGACCAGAGTTCTCATCCCTGAAACACACTCTGTTTTATCGCAAGAAGCAAGCTCTTCTTTCCAGAGTCTAAAATACAGCAAGAACCATGAGCATGCCCTGAAAAAAAGAAATGTGTTTCCTACTCATACGGACCATATGTAGTTCAACTCTGCTTATGAAACTGATACAAACCACAGCTCCTCTTCCATAAATGATCTTTAGTTAATAGTAGAATAGCGTTGGGTTCCTGAACTGTGAAAAATCATTTGAGCCCAAAATTCACTGGTTTTACCAGACCTGACTCTTGCTTGTGGGAAGACACAGATCCTGGGGTTATAACTCCGTTTCTGAGGGGAAATTCCGACCAGAGTTCTCTTCCCTGAAACACACTCTGTTTTCAGGCAAGAATCATCCTCTTCTTTCCAGCGTCTCCAATATAGTAAGAAACATGAGCATGCCCTGAAAAAAAGAACTGTGTTTCTGACTCATACAGAAAATATGTAGTTCAACTCTGCTTATGAAACTGATACAAACCACAGCTCCTCTTACATAAATCCTCTTTAGATAATAGTGAGAATAGCGTAGGGTTCCTGAACTGCAAAAAATCATTTGAGCCCAAAATTCACTGGGTTAACCAGAAATGAACTCTTACTTGTAGGAAGACACAGATCCTGCGGCTTAACTCCGTTTCTGAAGGGAAATTCAGACCAGAGTTCTGATCCCTGAACCACACTCTGTTATAACACAAGAAGGAAGCTCTTCTTTCCAGATTCTAAAATACAATAAGATCCATGAGCATGCCCAGAAAAAAGTATTGCGTTTGCTATTCATACGTACCATATGTTGTTCACTTCTACTTATGAAACTGATACAGACTACACCTCCACTTAAATAAATGCTCTTAAGTTACTTGTGAGAATAGCGTTGGGTTCCTGAACTGCGAAAAATCATTTGAGCCCAAAATTCACTGGGTTTACCAGAACTGAACTCTGGCTTGTAGGAATTCACTGATCCTGAGGTTTAACTCGGTGTCTGAATGTAAATTCAGACCAGAGTTCTCATCCCTGAAAATCACTCTGTTTTAAGGCAAGAATCATCCTCTTCTTTCCAGTGTCTCCAACACAGTAAGAAACATGAGCACGCCCAGAAAAAAAGAACTGTGTTTCCGACTCATACAGAAAATATGTAGTTCAACTCTGCATATGAAATGATACAGACTGCAGCTCCTCTTAAATAAATGCTCTTTAGTTAATGGTAAGAATAGCGCTGGGTTCCTGAACTTCGAATAATCAATTGAGCACAAAATTCACTGGGTTTACCAGAAATGAACTCTTGCTTGTAGGAAGACACAGATCCTGGGGTTTAACTCCGTCTCTGAAGGGAAATTCAGACCAGAGTTCTCATCCCTGAAAAACACTCTGTTTTAACACAAGAAGCAAGCTCTTCTTTCTAGAGTCTAAAATACAGCAAGAACCGTCAGCATGCCCTGAAAAAAAGAACTGTGTTTCCTACTTAGACAGACCATATGTAGGACAACTCTGCTTATGAAACTGATACAAACCACAGCTCCTCTTACATAAATGCTCTTTAGTTAATAGTGAGAATCATGTTGGGTTCTTGTATTGTGAAAAATCAATTGTGCCAAAAAATCACTGGGTTTACCAGAACTGAACTCTTACTTGTAGGAAGACACAGATCCTGCGGCTTAACTCCGTTTCTGAAGGGAAATTCAGACCAGAGTTCTGATCCCTGAACCACACTCTGTTATAACACAAGAAGGAAGCTCTTCTTTCCAGAGTCTAAAATACAATAAGAACCATGAGCGTGCCCAGAAAAAAGTATTGCGTTTGCTATTCATACGTACCATATGTTGTTCACTTCTACTTATGAAACTGATACAGACTACACCTCCACTTAAATAAATGCTCTTAAGTTACTTGTGAGAATAGCGTTGGGTTCCTGAACTGCGAAAAATCATTTGAGCCCAAAATTCACTGGGTTTACCAGAACTGAACTCTGGCCTGTAGGAATTCACTGATCCTGAGGTGTAACTGGGTGTCTGAATGTAAATTCAGACCAGAGTTCTCATCCCTGAAAATCACTCTGTTTTAAGGCAAGAATAATCCTCTTCTTTCCAGGGTCTCCAACACAGTAAGAAACATGAGCACGCCCAGAAAAAAAGAACTGTGTTTCCGACTCATACAGAAAATATGTAGTTCAACTCTGCATATGAAATGATACAGACTGCAGCTCCTCTTAAATAAATGCTCTTTAGTTAATGGTAAGAATAGCGCTGGGTTCCTGAACTGCGAATAATCAATTGAGCACAAAATTCACTGGGTTTACCAGAAATGAACTCTTGCTTGTAGGAAGACACAGATCCTGGGGTTTAACTCCGTTTCTGAAGGGAAATTCAGACCAGAGTTCTCATCCCTGAAAAACACTCTGTTTTAACACAAGAAGCAAGCTCTTCTTTCTAGAGTCTAAAATACAGCAAGAACCGTCAGCATGCCCTGAAAAAAAGAACTGTGTTTCCTACTTAGACAGACCATATGTAGGACAACTCTGCTTATGAAACTGATACAAACCACAGCTCCTCTTACATAAATGCTCTTTAGTTAATAGTGAGAATCATGTTGGGTTCTTGTATTGTGAAAATTCAATTGTGCCAAAAAATCACTGGGTTTACCAGAACTGAACTCTTCCTTGTAGGAAGACACAGATCATGGGGTTTAACTCCGTTTCTGAAGGCAAATTCAAACCAGAGTTCTCATCCCTGAAAAGCAATCTGTTTTAAGGCATGAATCATCCTCTTCTTTCCAGCGTCTCCAATAGTGTAAGAAATATGAGCATGCTCAGAAAAAAAGAACTGTGTTTCCTACTCATACGGATCATATGTAGTTCAACTCTGCTTATGATACTGATACAAACAACAGCTCCTCTTACATTAATGCTCTTAAGTTAATAGTGAGAATGGGATTGGAATGATGAACTGTAAAAAATCATTTGAGCCCCAAATTCACTTTGTTTACCAGAAATGAACACTTGCTTGTAGGAAGACACAGATCCTGGGGTTTAACTCCATTTCTGAAGGGAAATTCAGACCAGAGTTCTCATCCCTGAAACACACTCTGTTTTATCGCAAGAAGCAAGCTCTTCTTTCCAGAGTCTAAAATACAGCAAGAACCATGAGCATGCCCTGAAAAAAAGGACTGTGTTTGCGACTCATACGGACCATATGTAGTTCAACTCTGCTTATGAAACTGATACAAACCACAGCTCCTCTTACATAAATGATCTTTAGTCAATAGTACAATAGCGTTGGGTTCCTGAACTGCGAAAAATCATTTGATGCAAAATTCACTGGTTTTACCAGAACTGAAGTCTTGCTTGTGGGAAGACAGAGATCCTGGGGTTTAACTCCGTTTCTGATGGCAAATTAGGACCAGTATACTCAACCCTGAAAAACACTCTGTTTCAAGGCAAGAATCATCCTCTTCTTTCCAGCGTCTCCAATAAAGTAAGAAACATGAGCATGCCCAGAAAAAAAGAACTGTGTTTCCGACTCATACAGAAAATATGTAGTTCAACTCTGCTTATGAAATGATACAGACCGCAGCTCCTCTGAAATAAATGCTCTTTAGTTAATAGTAAAAATAGCACTGGGTTCCTGAACTGCGAATAATCAATTGAGCACAAAATTCACTGAGTTTACCAGAAATGAACTCTTGCATGTAGGAAGACACAGATCCTGGGGTTTAACTCTGTTTCTGAAGGGAAATTCAGACCAGAGTTCTAATCCCTGAAACACACTCTGTTTTAACGCAAGAAGCAAGCTCTTCTTTCCAGAGTCTAAAATACAGCAAGGACCATGAGCATGCCCTGAAAAAAAGGACTGTGTTTCCTACTCATACAGACCATATGTAGTTCAAATCTGCTTATGAAACTCATACAAAAAACAGCTCCTCTTACATAAATGATCGTTAGTTAATAGTGAGAATCATGTTGGGTTCTTGAATTGCGAAAAATCATTTGTGCCAAAAAATCACTGGGTTTATCACAACTGAACTCTTGCATGTAGGAAGACACAGATCATGGGGTTTAACTCCGTTTCTGAAGGCAAATTCAGACCAGAGTTCTCATCCCTGAAATACAATCTGTTTTAAGGCAAGAATCATCCTCTTCTTTCCAGCGTCTCCAATATAGTAAAAATATGAGCATGCCCAGAAAAAAAGAACTGTGTTTGCTACTCAGACGGACCATATGTAGTTCAACTCTGCTTATGAAACTGATACAAAAAAGAACTCCTCTTACATTAATGCTCTTTAGTTAATAGTGAGAATCGGATTGGGTTGCTGAACTGTGAAAAATCATTTGAGCCCAAAATTCACTTTGTTTACCAGAAATGAACACTTGCTTGTAGGAAGACACAGATCCTGGGGTTTAACTCCGTTTCTGAAGGGAAATTCAGACCAGAGTTCTCATCCCTGAAACACTCTGTTTTAACGCAAGAAGCAAGCTCTTTTTACCAGAAACTAAAATACAGCAAGAACCATGAGCATGCCCTGAAAAAAAGAACTGTGTTTCCTACTCATACGGACCATATGTAGTTCAACTCTGCTTATGAAACTGATACAAACCACAGCTCCTCTTACATAAATGATCTTTAGTTAATAGTAGAATAGCGTTGGGTTCCTGAACTGCGAAAAATCATTTGAGCCCAAAATTCACTGGTTTTACCAGAACTGAACTCTTGCTTGTGGGAAGACAGAGATCCTGGGGTTTAACTCCGTTTCTGAAGGCAAATTCAGAACAGAGTTCTCATCCCTGAAAAACACTCTGTTTTAAGGCAAGAATCATCCTCTTCTTTCCAGCGTCTCCAATATACTAAGAAATATGAGCATGCCCTGAAAAAAAAGAACTGTGTTTCCTACTTATAAGGACCATATGTAGTTCAACTCTAATTATGAAATGATACAGATCGCAGCTCCTCTTACATAAATTCTCATTAGTTAATAGTGAGAATAACGTAGGGTTCTTGAACTGCAAAAAATCATTTGAGCCGAAAATTCACTTGGTTTACCAGAAATGAACTCTTGCTGGTAGGAAGAAAAAGATCATGGTGTTTAACTGCGTTTGTGAAGGGAAATTCACACCAGAGTTCTCATCCATGAAACAGACCCTGTTTTAATGCAAGAAGCAAACTCTTCTTTCCAGCGTCACCAATACAGCAAGAACCATGAGCATGCCCTTAAAAAAAGAACTGTGTTTCCTACACATACGGACCATATGTAGTTCAACTCTGCTTATAAAACTAATACAAACCACAGCTCCTCTTACATAAATGATCTTTAGTTAATAGTAACAATATTGTTGGGTTCCTGAACTGCGAAAAATCATTTGAGCCCAAAATTCAATGGTTTTACCAGAACTGAACTCTTGCTTGTAGGAAGACACAGATCCTGGGGTTTAACTCCGTTTCTGATGGTAAATTAGGACCAGATTACTCAACCCTGAAAAACACTCTGTTTTAAGGCAAGAATCATCCTCTTCTTTCCAGCGTCTCCAATATAGTAAGAACCATGAGCATGTCCAGAAAAAAAGAACTGTGTTTTCTACTCATAGGGACCATATGTAGTTCAACTCCTCTTATGAAACTGATACAAACCACAGCTCCTCTTACATTAAAGCTCTTTAGTTTTAGTGAGAATCGGATTGGGTTGCTGAACTGTGAAAAAACATTTGAACCCAAAATTCAATTTGTTTACCAGAAATGAACACTTGCTTGTAGGAAGACACAGATCCTGGGGTTTAACTCCGTTTCTAAGGGGAAATTCAGACCAGAGTTCTCTTCCCTGAAACATACTCTGTTTTAACGCAAGAAGCAAGCTCTTCTTTCTAGAGTCGAAAATACAACAAGATCCATGAGCATGCCCTGAAAAATGAACTGTGTTTCCTACTCAGATGGACCATATGTAGTTCAACTCTTCTTATGAAACGGATACAAACCACAGCTCTCTTACATAAATGCTCTTTAGTTAATAGTGAGAATCATGTTGGGTTCGTGAACTGCGAAAAATCATTTGGGCCAAAAAATCACTGGGTTTACCAGCAATGAACTCTTGGTTGTAGGAAGACAATTATCCTGATGTTTTACTCCGTTTCTGAAGGCAAATTCAGACCAGAGTTCTCATCCCTCAAAAACACTCTGTTTTAAGGCAAGAACCATCCTCTTCTTTCCAGCGTCTCCAATATAGTAAGAAACATGAGCATGCCCAGAAAAAAAGAACTGTGTTTCCAACTCATACAGAAATTATGTAGTTCAACTCTGCTTATGAAACTGATACAAACCACAGCTCCTCTTACATAAATCCTCTTTAGATAATAGTGAGAATAGCGTAGGGTTCCTGAACTGCAAAAAATCATTTGAGCCCAAAATCACTGGGTTAACCAGAAATGAACTCTTACTTGTAGGAATACACAGATCCTGGGGCTTAACTCCGTTTCTGAAGGGAAATTCAGACCAGAGTTCTCATCCCTGAAACACACTCTGTTATAACACAAGAAGGAAGCTCTTCTTTCCAGAGTCTAAAATACAACAAGAACCATGAGCGTGCCCTGAAAAAAGTATTGCGTTTGCTATTCATATGTACCATATGTTGTTCAACTCTACTTATGAAACTGATACAGACTACACCTCCACTTAAATAAATGCTCTTTAGTTAATTGTGAGAATAGCGTTGGGTTCCTGAACTGCGAAAAATCATTTGAGCCCAAAATTCACTGGGTTTACCAGAACTGAACACTTGCTTGTAGGAATTCACTGATCCTGGGGTTTAACTCGGTTTCTGAATGTAAATTCAGACCAGAGTTCTCATCCCTGAAAATCACTCTGTTTTAAGGCAAGAATCATCCTCTTCTTTCCAGTGTCTCCAACACAGTAAGAACCATGAGCATGCCAGAAAAAAGAACTGTGTTTCCTACTCATACGGACCATATGTAGTTCAACTCTGCTTAAGAAATGATACAGACCGCAGCTCCTCTTACATAAATGCTCTTTAATTAAAAGTGAGAGTCATGTTGGGTTCGTGAACTATGAAAAATCATTTGAGCCCCCAAATCACTGGGATTACCAGAAATGAACTCTTGCTTGTAGTAAGACAAAGATCCTGGGGTTTAACTCTGTTTACGAAGGCAAATTCAGACCAGAATTCTCAACCCTGAAAAACACTCTGTTTTAAGGCAAGAATCATGCTCTTCTTTCCAGCGTCTCTAATACAGTAAGAACCATGAGCATACCCAGAAAAAAAGAACTGTGTTTCCTACTCATACTGACCATATGTAGTTCAACTCTGCTTATGAAATGATACAGACCGCATCTCCTCTTACATTAATGCTCTTTAGTTAAAAGTGATAATCGCGTTGGGTTCTAGAACTGTCAAAAGTCATTTGAGCGGAAAATTCTCTTGGTATACCAGAAATGAACACTTGATTGTAGGAAGACACAGATCCTGGTGTTGAACTCTGTTTCAGAAGGGAAATTCAGACCAGAGTTCTCATCCCTGAAACACACTCTGTTTTAACGCAAGAAGCAAGCTCTTCATTCTAGAGTCTGAAATACAGCAAGAACCATGAGCATGCCCTGAAAAAAAGAACTGTGTTTTCTACTCAGACAGACCATATGTAGTTCAACTCTGTTTATGAAACTGATTCAAACCACAGCTCCTCTTACATAAATGCTCTTTAGTTAATAGTGAGAATAATGTTGGGTTCTTGAACTGCGAAAAACCATTTGGGCCAAAAAAATCAATGGGTTTACCAGAACTGAACTCTTGCTTGTAGGAAGACACAGATCCTGGGGTTTAACTCAGGTTCTGCAGGGAAATTCAGACCAGAGTTCTCATCCCTGAAAAACACTCTGTTTTAAGGCAAGAATCATCCTCTTCTTTCCAGCGTCTCCAATATAGTAGGAAACATGAGCATTCCCAGAAAAAAAGAACCATGTTTCCTACTCATACGGACCATATGTAGTTCAACTCTGCTTATGAAACTGATACAAACCAAAGCTCCTCTTACATTAATGCTCTTTAGTTAGTAGTGAGAATCGGTTTGGGTTGCTGATCTGTGAAAAAACTTTTGAGCCCAAAATTCATTTTGTTTACCAGAAATGAACACTTGCTTGTAGGAAGACACAGATACTGGGGTTTAACTCCGTTTCTGAAAGGAAATTCAGACCAGAGTTCTCATCCCTAAAACACACTATGTTATAACGCAAGAAGCAAGCTCTTCTTTCCAGAGTCTAAAATAGAGAAAAAACCATGAGAATGCCCTGAAAAAAAGAACTGTGTTTCCTACTCATAAGGACCATATGTAGTTCAACTCTGCTTATGAAACTGATTCAAACCACGGATCCTCTTACATAAATGCTTTTTAGTTAATAGTGAGAATCATGTTGGGTTCGTGAACTGCGAAAAATCATTTGAACCCAAAATTCACTGTGTTTACCAGAAATGAAGTTGCATGTACGAAGACACAGATCCTGGGGTTTAACTCCGTTTCTGAAGGGAAATTCAGACCAGTGTTCTCATCCATGAAACACACTCTGTTTTACCCCAAGAAGCAAGCTCTTCTTTCCAGTGTCTCCAATACAGTAGTAACCGTGAGCATGCCCAGAAAAAAAGAATTGTGTTTCCTATTCATACGGACCATATGTAGTTCAACTCTAATTGAGAAATGATACAGACCGCAGCTCCTCTTACATAAATTCTCATTAGTTGATAGTGAGAATAGCGTAGGGTTTGTGAACTGCGAAAAATCATTTGAGACGAAAATTCCCTTGGTTTACCAGAAATGAACTCTTGCTGGTAGGAAGACAAAGATCATGGGGCTTAACTCCTATTCTGAAGGGAAATTCAGACCAGAGTTCTCATCCCTGAAACACACTCTGTTTTAACGCAAGAAGGAACCTCTTCTTTCCAGAGTCTAAAATACAGCAAGAACCATGAGCATGCCCTGAAAAAATGAACTGTGTTTCCTATTCATACGTACCATATGTTGTTCAACTCTGCTTATGAAACTGATACAGACCACACCTCCATTTAAATAAATGCTCTTTAGTTAATTGTGAGAATAGCATTGGTTTCCTGAACTGTGAAAAATCATTTGAGCCCAAAATTCACTGGGTTTACCAGAACTGAACTCTTGCTTGTAGAAGACACTGATCCTGGTGTTTAACTCGGTTTATGAAGGCAAATTCAGACCAGATTTCTCAACCCTGAATAACACTCTGTTTTAAGGCAACAATCATCCTCTTCTTTGCAGCGTCTCCAATACAATAAGAACCATGAGCATGCCCAGAAAAAAAGAACTGAGTTTCCTACCAATAAGGACCATATGTAGTTCAACTCTAATTATGAAATGATACAGACTGCAGCTCCTCTTACATAAATTCTCATTAGTTAATAGTAAGAATATCATTGGGTTCCTGAACTGCGAAAAATCATTTGAGCCCTAAATTCAATGGTTTTACCAGAACTGAACTCTTGCTTGTAGGAAGACACAGATTCTGGGGTTTAACTTCGTTTCTGAAGGAAAATTCAGACCAGAGTTCTCATCCCTGAAACACACTCTGTTATAACACAAGAAGCAAGCTCCTCTTTCTAGAGTCTAAAATACAGCAAGAACCATGAGCATGCCATGAAAAAAATAACTGTGTTTCCTACTCATAAGGAGCATATGTAGTTCAACTCTGCTTATGAAACTGATACAAACCACAGCTCCTCTTACATAAATGATCTTTAGTTAATAGTAGAATAGCGTTGGGTTCCTGAACTGCGAAAAATCATTTGAGCCCAAAATTCACTGGTTTTACCAGAACTGAACTCTTGCTTGTGGGAAGACAGAGATCCTGGGGTTTAACTCCGTTTCTGAAGGCAAATTCAGAACAGAGTTCTCATCCCTGAAAAACACTCTGTTTTAAGGCAAGAATCATCCTCTTCTTTCCAGCGTCTCCAATATACTAAGAAATATGAGCATGCCCTGAAAAAAAAGAACTGTGTTTCCTACTTATAAGGACCATATGTAGTTCAACTCTAATTATGAAATGATACAGATCGCAGCTCCTCTTACATAAATTCTCATTAGTTAATAGTGAGAATAACGTAGGGTTCTTGAACTGCAAAAAATCATTTGAGCCGAAAATTCACTTGGTTTACCAGAAATGAACTCTTGCTGGTAGGAAGAAAAAGATCATGGTGTTTAACTGCGTTTGTGAAGGGAAATTCACACCAGAGTTCTCATCCATGAAACAGACCCTGTTTTAATGCAAGAAGCAAACTCTTCTTTCCAGCGTCACCAATACAGCAAGAACCATGAGCATGCCCTTAAAAAAAGAACTGTGTTTCCTACACATACGGACCATATGTAGTTCAACTCTGCTTATAAAACTAATACAAACCACAGCTCCTCTTACATAAATGATCTTTAGTTAATAGTAACAATATTGTTGGGTTCCTGAACTGCGAAAAATCATTTGAGCCCAAAATTCAATGGTTTTACCAGAACTGAACTCTTGCTTGTAGGAAGACACAGATCCTGGGGTTTAACTCCGTTTCTGATGGTAAATTAGGACCAGATTACTCAACCCTGAAAAACACTCTGTTTTAAGGCAAGAATCATCCTCTTCTTTCCAGCGTCTCCAATATAGTAAGAACCATGAGCATGTCCAGAAAAAAAGAACTGTGTTTTCTACTCATAGGGACCATATGTAGTTCAACTCCTCTTATGAAACTGATACAAACCACAGCTCCTCTTACATTAAAGCTCTTTAGTTTTAGTGAGAATCGGATTGGGTTGCTGAACTGTGAAAAAACATTTGAACCCAAAATTCAATTTGTTTACCAGAAATGAACACTTGCTTGTAGGAAGACACAGATCCTGGGGTTTAACTCCGTTTCTAAGGGGAAATTCAGACCAGAGTTCTCTTCCCTGAAACATACTCTGTTTTAACGCAAGAAGCAAGCTCTTCTTTCTAGAGTCGAAAATACAACAAGATCCATGAGCATGCCCTGAAAAATGAACTGTGTTTCCTACTCAGATGGACCATATGTAGTTCAACTCTTCTTATGAAACGGATACAAACCACAGCTCTCTTACATAAATGCTCTTTAGTTAATAGTGAGAATCATGTTGGGTTCGTGAACTGCGAAAAATCATTTGGGCCAAAAAATCACTGGGTTTACCAGCAATGAACTCTTGGTTGTAGGAAGACAATTATCCTGATGTTTTACTCCGTTTCTGAAGGCAAATTCAGACCAGAGTTCTCATCCCTCAAAAACACTCTGTTTTAAGGCAAGAACCATCCTCTTCTTTCCAGCGTCTCCAATATAGTAAGAAACATGAGCATGCCCAGAAAAAAAGAACTGTGTTTCCAACTCATACAGAAATTATGTAGTTCAACTCTGCTTATGAAACTGATACAAACCACAGCTCCTCTTACATAAATCCTCTTTAGATAATAGTGAGAATAGCGTAGGGTTCCTGAACTGCAAAAAATCATTTGAGCCCAAAATCACTGGGTTAACCAGAAATGAACTCTTACTTGTAGGAATACACAGATCCTGGGGCTTAACTCCGTTTCTGAAGGGAAATTCAGACCAGAGTTCTCATCCCTGAAACACACTCTGTTATAACACAAGAAGGAAGCTCTTCTTTCCAGAGTCTAAAATACAACAAGAACCATGAGCGTGCCCTGAAAAAAGTATTGCGTTTGCTATTCATATGTACCATATGTTGTTCAACTCTACTTATGAAACTGATACAGACTACACCTCCACTTAAATAAATGCTCTTTAGTTAATTGTGAGAATAGCGTTGGGTTCCTGAACTGCGAAAAATCATTTGAGCCCAAAATTCACTGGGTTTACCAGAACTGAACACTTGCTTGTAGGAATTCACTGATCCTGGGGTTTAACTCGGTTTCTGAATGTAAATTCAGACCAGAGTTCTCATCCCTGAAAATCACTCTGTTTTAAGGCAAGAATCATCCTCTTCTTTCCAGTGTCTCCAACACAGTAAGAACCATGAGCATGCCAGAAAAAAGAACTGTGTTTCCTACTCATACGGACCATATGTAGTTCAACTCTGCTTAAGAAATGATACAGACCGCAGCTCCTCTTACATAAATGCTCTTTAATTAAAAGTGAGAGTCATGTTGGGTTCGTGAACTATGAAAAATCATTTGAGCCCCCAAATCACTGGGATTACCAGAAATGAACTCTTGCTTGTAGTAAGACAAAGATCCTGGGGTTTAACTCTGTTTACGAAGGCAAATTCAGACCAGAATTCTCAACCCTGAAAAACACTCTGTTTTAAGGCAAGAATCATGCTCTTCTTTCCAGCGTCTCTAATACAGTAAGAACCATGAGCATACCCAGAAAAAAAGAACTGTGTTTCCTACTCATACTGACCATATGTAGTTCAACTCTGCTTATGAAATGATACAGACCGCATCTCCTCTTACATTAATGCTCTTTAGTTAAAAGTGATAATCGCGTTGGGTTCTAGAACTGTCAAAAGTCATTTGAGCGGAAAATTCTCTTGGTATACCAGAAATGAACACTTGATTGTAGGAAGACACAGATCCTGGTGTTGAACTCTGTTTCAGAAGGGAAATTCAGACCAGAGTTCTCATCCCTGAAACACACTCTGTTTTAACGCAAGAAGCAAGCTCTTCATTCTAGAGTCTGAAATACAGCAAGAACCATGAGCATGCCCTGAAAAAAAGAACTGTGTTTTCTACTCAGACAGACCATATGTAGTTCAACTCTGTTTATGAAACTGATTCAAACCACAGCTCCTCTTACATAAATGCTCTTTAGTTAATAGTGAGAATAATGTTGGGTTCTTGAACTGCGAAAAACCATTTGGGCCAAAAAAATCAATGGGTTTACCAGAACTGAACTCTTGCTTGTAGGAAGACACAGATCCTGGGGTTTAACTCAGGTTCTGCAGGGAAATTCAGACCAGAGTTCTCATCCCTGAAAAACACTCTGTTTTAAGGCAAGAATCATCCTCTTCTTTCCAGCGTCTCCAATATAGTAGGAAACATGAGCATTCCCAGAAAAAAAGAACCATGTTTCCTACTCATACGGACCATATGTAGTTCAACTCTGCTTATGAAACTGATACAAACCAAAGCTCCTCTTACATTAATGCTCTTTAGTTAGTAGTGAGAATCGGTTTGGGTTGCTGATCTGTGAAAAAACTTTTGAGCCCAAAATTCATTTTGTTTACCAGAAATGAACACTTGCTTGTAGGAAGACACAGATACTGGGGTTTAACTCCGTTTCTGAAAGGAAATTCAGACCAGAGTTCTCATCCCTAAAACACACTATGTTATAACGCAAGAAGCAAGCTCTTCTTTCCAGAGTCTAAAATAGAGAAAAAACCATGAGAATGCCCTGAAAAAAAGAACTGTGTTTCCTACTCATAAGGACCATATGTAGTTCAACTCTGCTTATGAAACTGATTCAAACCACGGATCCTCTTACATAAATGCTTTTTAGTTAATAGTGAGAATCATGTTGGGTTCGTGAACTGCGAAAAATCATTTGAACCCAAAATTCACTGTGTTTACCAGAAATGAAGTTGCATGTACGAAGACACAGATCCTGGGGTTTAACTCCGTTTCTGAAGGGAAATTCAGACCAGTGTTCTCATCCATGAAACACACTCTGTTTTACCCCAAGAAGCAAGCTCTTCTTTCCAGTGTCTCCAATACAGTAGTAACCGTGAGCATGCCCAGAAAAAAAGAATTGTGTTTCCTATTCATACGGACCATATGTAGTTCAACTCTAATTGAGAAATGATACAGACCGCAGCTCCTCTTACATAAATTCTCATTAGTTGATAGTGAGAATAGCGTAGGGTTTGTGAACTGCGAAAAATCATTTGAGACGAAAATTCCCTTGGTTTACCAGAAATGAACTCTTGCTGGTAGGAAGACAAAGATCATGGGGCTTAACTCCTATTCTGAAGGGAAATTCAGACCAGAGTTCTCATCCCTGAAACACACTCTGTTTTAACGCAAGAAGGAACCTCTTCTTTCCAGAGTCTAAAATACAGCAAGAACCATGAGCATGCCCTGAAAAAATGAACTGTGTTTCCTATTCATACGTACCATATGTTGTTCAACTCTGCTTATGAAACTGATACAGACCACACCTCCATTTAAATAAATGCTCTTTAGTTAATTGTGAGAATAGCATTGGTTTCCTGAACTGTGAAAAATCATTTGAGCCCAAAATTCACTGGGTTTACCAGAACTGAACTCTTGCTTGTAGAAGACACTGATCCTGGTGTTTAACTCGGTTTATGAAGGCAAATTCAGACCAGATTTCTCAACCCTGAATAACACTCTGTTTTAAGGCAACAATCATCCTCTTCTTTGCAGCGTCTCCAATACAATAAGAACCATGAGCATGCCCAGAAAAAAAGAACTGAGTTTCCTACCAATAAGGACCATATGTAGTTCAACTCTAATTATGAAATGATACAGACTGCAGCTCCTCTTACATAAATTCTCATTAGTTAATAGTAAGAATATCATTGGGTTCCTGAACTGCGAAAAATCATTTGAGCCCTAAATTCAATGGTTTTACCAGAACTGAACTCTTGCTTGTAGGAAGACACAGATTCTGGGGTTTAACTTCGTTTCTGAAGGAAAATTCAGACCAGAGTTCTCATCCCTGAAACACACTCTGTTATAACACAAGAAGCAAGCTCCTCTTTCTAGAGTCTAAAATACAGCAAGAACCATGAGCATGCCATGAAAAAAATAACTGTGTTTCCTACTCATAAGGAGCATATGCAGTTCAACTCTGCTTATGAAACTGATTCAAACCACGGCTCCTCTTACATAAATGCACTTTAGTTAATAGTGAGAATCATGTTGGGTTCGTGAACTGCGAAAAATCATTTGAGCCCAAAATTCACTGGGTTTACCAGAAATGAACTCTTGCTTGTAGGAAGACACTGATCCTTGGGTTTAACTCCTTTTCTGAAGGCAATTCAGACCAGAGTTCTCATCCCTGACAAACACTCTGTTTTAAGGCAAGAATCATCCTCTTCTTTCTAGAGTCTATAATACAGCAAGAACCATGAGCATTCCGTGAAAACAAGAACTGTGTTTCCTACTCATACGGACCATATGTAGTTCAAATCTGCTTATGAAATGATACAGACCGCAGCTCCTCTTACATAAATGCTCTTTAATTAAAAGTGATAATCTCGTAGGGTTCTAGAACTGTCTAAAGTCATTTGAGTGGAAAATTCTCTTGGTTTTCCAGATATGAACACTTGCTTGTAGGAAGACACAGATCCTGGGGTTTAACTCCGTTTCTGAAGGGAAATTCAGACCAGAGTTCTCATCCCTGAAACACACTCTGTTTTAACGCAAGAAGCAAGCTCTTCTTTCTAGAGTCTAAAATTCAGCAAGAACCATGAGCATGCCCTGAAAAAAAGAACTGTGTTTCCTACTCAGACAGATCATATGTAGTTCAAATCTGCTTATGTAACTGATACAAACCACAGCTCCTCTTACATAAATGCTCTTTAGTTAATAGTGAGAATCATGTTGGGTTCTTGAACTACAAATAATCATTTGGGCCAACAAATCACTGGGTTTACCAGAACTGAACTCTTGCTTTTAGGAAGACACTGATCCTGGGGTTTAACTCCGTTTCTAAAGGGAAATTCAGACCAGAGTTCTCATCCCTGAAAAACACTCTGTTATAACGCAAGAAGCAAGCTCTTCTTTCCTGAGTCTCCAATATAGTAAGAAACATGAGCATGCCCAGAAAAAAAAAAACAACTGTGTTTCCGACTCATACAGACCATATGTAGTTCAACTCTGCTTATGAAATTGATACAAACCACAGCTCCTCTTACATAAATCCTCTTTAGTTAATAGTGAGAATCATGTTGGGTTGTTTAACTGCGAGAAACCATTTGAGCCCAAAAATCACTGTGTTTACCAGAAATGAACTCTAGCTTGTAGGAAGACACATATCCTGCGGTTTAAATCTGTATCTGCAGGGAAATTCAGACCAGAGTTCTCATCCCTGAAACACACTCTGTTTTAACGAAGAAGCAAGCTCTTTTTTCCAGAGTCTAAAATACATCAAGAACCATGAGCATGGCCTGAAAAAAAGAACTGTGTTTCCTATTCATATGGACCATATTTAGATCAACTCTGCTTTAGAAACTGATACAGACCACACCTCCTCTTACATAATTGCTCTTTATTTCATAGGGAGATTAGAGATGGGTTACTGAATTGTGAAAAATCATTTGAGTACAAAATTCACTGGGTTTACCAGAACTGAACTCTTGATTGTAGTAAGACACAGATCCTGGGGTTTAACTCCGTTTATGAAGGCAAATTCAGACCAGAGTTCTCATCCCTGAAACACCCTCTGTTATAACGCAAGAAGAAAGCTCTTCTTTCCAAATCTAAAATACAGCAAGAACCATGAGCATGCCATGAAAAAAAGAACATAAGGACCATATGTAGTTCAATTCTACTCATGAAACTGATACAAACCACGGCTCCTCTTACATTAATGCTCTTTTGTTAATAGTGAGAATCATGTTGGGTTCATGAACTGCGAAAAATCATTTGAGCCCAAAATTCACTGGGTTTACCAAAAATGAACTCTTGCTTGTAGGAAGACACTGATCCTGGGGTTTAACTCGGTTTCTGAATGTAAATTCAGACAAGAATTCTCATCCCTGTAAAACACTCTGTTATAACGCAAGAAGCAAGCTCTTCTTTCCTGCGGCTCCAATATAGTAAGAAAAATGAAAATGCCTAGAAAAAATAACTGTGTTTCCCACTCATACAGACCATATGTAGTTCAACTCTGCTTATGAAATTGATACAAACCACAGCTCCTCTTACATAAATCCTGTTTAGTTAATAGAGAGAATCGTGTTGGGTTCGTGAACTGCGAAAAATCATTTGAGCCCAAAATTTACTAGGTTTACCAGAAATGAACTCTTGCTTGTAGTAAGACACTGATCCTGGGGTTTAACTCCGTTTCTGAAGGCAAATTCAGACCAGAGTTCTCATCCCTGAAAAACACTCTGTTTTAAGGCAAGAATCATCCTCTTCTTTCCAGCGTCTACAATATAGTAAGAAACATGAGCATGCCCAGAAAAAGAAAACTGTGTTTCAGACTCATACAGACCATATGTAGTTCAACTCTGCTCATGAAACTGATACAAACCAAGCTCCTCTTTCATAAATCCTCTTTAGTTAATAGTGAGAATCATGTTGGGTTCATGAACTGCGAAAAATCATTTGAGCCCAAAAATCACTGGGTTTACCAGAAATGAACTCTTGCTTGTAGAAAGATACAGATCCTGGGGTTTAACTCCGTTTCTGCAGGGAAATTGAGACCAGAGTTCTCATCCCTGAAACACACTCTGTTTAAACGAAGAAGCAAGCTCTTCTTTCCAGAGTCTAATATACAGCAAGAACCATGAAAATGGCCTGAAAAAAAAGAACTGTCTTTCTTACTCATAAGGACCATATGTACTTCAACTCTGCTCATGAAACTGATACAAACCACGGCTCCTCTTACACAAATGCTCTATTTTCAATAGTGAGAATCATGTTGGGTTTGTGAAATGCGAAAAATCATTTGAGCCCAAAATTCACTGGGTTTACCAGAAATGAACTCTTGATGGTAGGAAGACACTGACCCTGGGGTTTAAATCTGTTTCTGCAGTGAAATTCAGAACAGAATTCTCATCCCTGAAACACACTCTGTTTTAACGAAGTAGCAAGCTCTTTCTTCCAGAGTCTAAAATATATCAAGAATTTTGAGCATGGCCTGAAAAAAAAGAACTGTGTTTCCTATTCATATGGACCATATTTAGATCAACTCTGCTTTCAAAACTGATACAGTCCACACCTCCTCTTACATAATTGCTCTTTATTTCATAGGGTGAATAGTGATGGGTTACTGAATTGCGAAAGATCATTTGAGTACAAAATACACTGGGTTTACCAGAACTGAACTCTTGCTTTTAGGAAGACACAGATCCTGGGGTTTAACTCCGTTTCTGAAGGGAAAATCAGACCAGAGTTCTCATCCCTGAAAGACACTCTGTTTTAACGCAAGAAGCAAGCTCTTCTTTCCAGCGTCTCCAATACAGCAAGAACCATGCGCCTGCCCAGAAAAAAAGAACTGTGTTTCCTACTCATACGGACCATATGTAGTTCAACTCTGTTTATGAAACTGATACAAACCACAGCTCCTCTTACATAAATCCTCTTTAGTTAATAGTGAAAATCACGTTGGGTCGTTAACTTTGAAAAATCATTTGAGCCCAAAATTCACTGGGTTTACCAGAAATGAACTCTTGCTTGTAGGAAGTCACAGATCCTGTGGTTTAACTATGTTTCCGAAGGGAAATTCAGACCAGAGTTCTCAGCCCTGAAACACACTCTGTTTTAACGCAAGAAGCAAGCTCTTCTTTCCAGCGTCTCCAATACAGCAAGAACCATGATCATGCCTACAAAAAAAGAACTGTGATTCCTACTCATACGGATCATATGTAGTTCAACTCTGTTTATGAAAATGATACAGACCACAGATCCTCTTACATAAATGCTCTTTAGTTAATAGTGAGAATCGCCTTGGGTTCCTGAAAAGCGAAAAATCTTTTGAGCCCAAAATTCACTGTGTTTACCAGAAATGATCTCTTGCTTGTAGGAAGACACAGATCCTGTGGTTTAACTCCGTTTCTGAAGGGAAATTCAGACCAGAGTTCTCATCCCTGAAAGACACTCTGTTTTAACACAAGAAGCAAGCTCTTCTTTCCAGCGTCTGCAATACAGCAAGGACAATGAGCAAGCCGAGGAAAAAAGAACTGTGTTTCCTACTCATACGGATCATATGTAGTTCAACTCTGCTTATGAAACTGATACAAACTACACCTCCTCTTACATAAATGCTCTTTAGTTAATAGGGAGAATCGCTTTGGCATCGTGAACGGCGAAAAATCATTTGAGCACAATATTCACTGCGTTTACCAGAAATGAACTCCTGCTTGTAGGAAGACACAATTCCTGGGGTTTAACTCCGTTTCTGAAGGGAAATACAGACCAGAGTTCTCATCCATGTAACAAACTCTGTTTAAATGCAAGAAGCTAGCTCTTCTTTCCATTGTCTCCAATACAGTAAGAACCATGAGCATGCCCTCAAAAAAGAACTGTGTTTCCTACTCATATGGACCATATGTAGAACAACTCTGCTTATGAAGCTGATACAAATCACAGCACCTCTTAAATAAATCATCTTTAGTTAATAGTGAGAATCACATTGGGTTTTTGAACTGTGTAAAATCATTTGATCCCAAAATTCACTCGGTTTACGAGAAATGAACTCTTGCTTGTATGAAGACAAAGATCCTGGGGTTTAAGTCAGTGTCAGAAGGGAAAATCAGACCAGAGTTCTCATCCCTGAAACACACTCTGTATTAAAGCAAAAAGCAAGCTCTTCTTTCCAGAGTCTCCAATACAGCAAGAACCATGAGCATGCCCTGAAAAAAAGAACTGTGTTTCCTATTTGTACGGACCATATGTAGTTCAACTCTGCTTATGAAAGTGATGCAAACCAGAGCTCCTCTTACATAAATGCTCTTTAGAAAATAGTGAAAACGCGTTGGGTTCCTGAACTGCGAAAAATCATTTGAGCCCAAAATTCACTCTGTTTACCAGAAATGATCTCTTGCTTGTAGGAAGACACAGATCCGGTGGTTTAACTCCGTTTCTGAAGGGAAAATCAGAACAGAGTACTCATCCCTGAAACACACTGTGTTTAAACGAAGAAGCAAGCCTTTCTTTCCAGAGTCTAAAATACAGCAAGAACCATGAGCATGACTAAAATAAAAGAACTATGTTTCCTATTTGTACGGACCATATGTAGTTCAACTCTGCTTATGAAAGTGATGCAAACCAGAGCTCCTGTTACATAAATGCTCTTTACTTAATAGTGATAATCACTTTGGGATCTAGAACTGCGAAAAATCATTTGAGCCCAAAATTCACTGGGTTTACCAGAAATAAACTCTTGCTTGTAGGAAGACACAGATCCTGGGGTTTAACTCCGTTTCTGAAGGGAAATTCAGACCAGAGTTCTCATCCCTGAAACACACTCTGTTTTAACGGAAGAAGCAAGCTCTTCTTTCCATCGTCTTCTATACAGCAAGAACCATGAGCATGCCTAGAAAAAAAGAACTGTGTTTACTACTCATACAGACCACATGTAGATTAAGTATGCTTATGAAACTGGTACAAACCACAGCACCTCTTAAATAAATGCTGTTTAGTTAATAGTGAGAATCACATTGGGCTTTGAACTGTGTAAAACCTTTTAAGCCCAAAATTCACTCGGTTTACAAGAAATGAACTCTTCCTTGAAGGAAGACACAGATCCTGCGGTTTAACTTCGTTTCTGAAGGGAAATTCAGACTAGAGTTCTCATCCATGAAACACACTCTGTTTTAATGCAATAAGCAAGCTCTTCTTTCCAGCGTCTCCAATACAGCAAGAACCATGAGCATGCCTACAAAAAAAGAACTGTGATTCCTACTCATACGGATCATATGTAGTTCAACTCTGTTTATGAAAATGATACAGACCACAGATCCTCTTACATAAATGCTCTTTAGTTAATAGTGAGAATCGCCTTGGTTTCGTGAACAGGGAGAAATCATTTGAGCCCAAAATTCACTGGGTTTACCAGAAAGGATCTCTTGCTTGTAGGAAGACACAGATCCTGGAGTTTAACTCCGTTTCTGAAGGAATATTCAGACCAGAGTTCTCATCCATGAAAGACACTCTGTTTTAACACAAGAAGCAAGCTCTTTTTTCCAGAGTCTCCAATACAGCAAGAACCATGAGCATGCCCTGAAAAAAGAACTGTGTTTCCTACTTGTACGGACAATATGTAGTTCAACTCTGCTTATGAAACTGATGCAAACCAGAGCTCCTCTTACATAAATGCTCTTTAGATAATAGTGAAAAGCGCGTTGGGTTCGTGAACTGCGAAAAATCATTTGAGCCCCAAATTCACTGGGTTTACAAGAAATGAACTCTTGCTTGTAGGAGACACAGATCCTGCGGTTTAACTCCGTTTCAGAAGGGAAATTCAGACCAGAATTCTCATCCATGAAACAAACTCTGTTTAAATGCAAGAAGCAAGCTCTTCTTTCCAGTGTCTCCAATACAGTAAGAACCATGAGCATGCCCTCAAAAAAGAACTGTGTTTCCTACTCGTATGGACAATATGTAGAACAACTCTGCTTATGAAGCTGATACAAACCAAAGCACCTCTTAAACAAATCACCTTTAGTTAATAGTGAGAATCGCATTGTGTTTTTGAACTGTGTAAAATCATTTGAGCCCAAAATTCACTCGGTTTACCAGAAATGACCTCTTGCTTGAAGGAAGACAAGATCCTGGGGTTTAACTCCGTTTCTGAAGGAAAATTCAGACCAGAGTTCTCATCCCTGAAAGACACTCTGTTTTAACGCAAGAAGCAAGCTCTTCTTTCCAGCGTCTCCAATACAGCAAGAACCATGAGCATGCCTACAAAAAAAGAACTGTGATTCCTACTCATACGGATCATATGTAGTTCAATTCTGCTTATGAAACTGATACAGACCACAGCTCCTCTTACATAAATGCTCTTTAGATAATAGTGAGAATCATGTTGGGTTCGTGAACTGCGAAAAATCATTTGAGCCCAAAATTCACTTGGTTTACCAGAAATGAATTCTTGCTTGTAGGAAGACACAGATCCTGGGGTTTAACTCCGTTTCTGAAGTGAAATTCAGACCAGAGTTCTCATCCCTGAAACACACTCTGTTTTAACAGAAGAAGCAAGCTCTTCTTTCCAGTGTCTTCTATACAGCAAGAACCATGAGCATGCCTAGAAAAAAAGAACTGTGTTTCCTACTCATACGGATCATATGTAGTTCAACTCTGCTTATGAAACTGATACAGACCACAGCTCATCTTACATAAATGCTCTTTAGTTAATAGTGATAACCGCTTTGGGATCTAGAACTGTGTAAAAACTTTTGAGCCCAAAATTCACTTGGTTTACCAGAAATGAACTCTTCCTTGAAGGAAGACACAGATCCTGGGGTTTAACTCCGTTTCTGAAGGGAAATTCAGACCAAGTTCCCATCCATGAAACACGCTCTGTTGAAATGCAAGAAGCAAGCTCTTCTTTCCAGTGTCTCCAATACAGTTAAAAAATGAACATGCCTAGAAAAATGAACTGTGTTTCTTACTCATAAGACCATATGTAATTCAACTCTGCTTCTGAAACTGAAACAAACCAAACCTCCTCTACATAAACGCTCTTTAGACAATAGTGAGAATCGCTTTGGGTTCTTGAACTGCGAAATATCATTTGAGCCCAAAATTCACTGGGTTTACCAGAAATGAACTCTTGCTTGTAGGAAGACACAGATCCTGGGGTTGAACTCCGTTTCTGAAGGGAAATTCAGACCAGAGTTCTCATCAATGAAACAAACTCTGTTTAAATGCAAGAAGCAAGCTCTTCTTTCCAGTGTCTCCAATACAGTAAGAACCATGAGCATGCCCTCAAAAAAGAACTGTGTTTCCTACTCATATGGACCATATGTAGAACAACTCTGCTTATGAAGCTGATACAAACCAAAGCACCTCTTAAACAAATCACCTTTAGTTAATAGTGAGAATCGCATTGGGTTTTTGAACTGTGTAAAAGCATTTGAGCCCAAAATTCACTCGGTTTACCAGAAATGACCTCTTGCTTGAAGGAAGACAAGATCCTGGGGTTTAAATCCGTTTCTGAAGGAAAATTCAGACCAGAGTTCTCATCCCTGAAAGACACTCTGTTTTAACGCAAGAAGCAAGCTCTTCTTTCCAGAGTCTCCAATACAGCAAGAACCATGAGCATGCCTACAAAAAAAGAACTGTGATTCCTACTCATACGGATCATATGTAGTTCAACTCTGCTTATGAAACTGATACAGACCACAGCTCCTCTTACATAAATGCTCTTTAGATAATAGTGAGAATCATGTTGGGTTTGTGAACTGCGAAAAATCATTTGAGCCCAAAATTCTCTTGGTTTACCAGAAATGAATTCTTGCTTGTAGGAAGACACAGATCCTGGGGTTTAACTCCGTTTCTGAAGGGAAATTCAGACCAGAGTTCTCATCCCTGAAACACACTCTGTTTTAACGGAAGAAGCAAGCTCTTCTTTCCAGCGTCTTCTATACAGCAAGAACCATGAGCATGCCTAGAAAAAAAGAACTGTGTTTCCTACTCATACGGATCATATGTAGTTCAACTCTGCTTATGAAACTGATACAGACCACAGCTCATCTTACATAAATGCTCTTTAGTTAATAGTGATAACCGCTTTGGGATCTAGAACTGTGTAAAAACTTTTGAGCCCAAAATTCACTCGGTTTACCAGAAATGAACTCTTCCTTGAAGGAAGACACAGATCCTGGGGTTTAACTCCGTTTCTGAAGGGAAATTCAGACCAAGTTCCCATCCATGAAACACGCTCTGTTTAAATGCAAGAAGCAAGCTCTTCTTTCCAGTGTCTCCAATACAGTTAAAAAATGAACATGCCTAGAAAAATGAACTGTGTTTCTTACTCATAAGACCATATGTAATTCAACTCTGCTTCTGAAACTGAAACAAACCAAACCTCCTCTACATAAACGCTCTTTAGACAATAGTGAGAATCGCTTTGGGTTCTTGAACTGCGAAATATCATTTGAGCCCAAAATTCACTGGGTTTACCAGAAATGAACTCTTGCTTGTAGGAAGACACAGATCCTGGGGTTGAACTCCGTTTCTGAAGGGAAATTCAGACCAGAGTTCTCATCAATGAAACAAACTCTGTTTAAATGCAAGAAGCAAGCTCTTCTTTCCAGTGTCTCCAATACAGTAAGAACCATGAGCATGCCCTCAAAAAAGAACTGTGTTTCCTACTCATATGGACCATATGTAGAACAACTCTGCTTATGAAGCTGATACAAACCAAAGCACCTCTTAAACAAATCACCTTTAGTTAATAGTGAGAATCGCATTGGGTTTTTGAACTGTGTAAAATCATTTGAGCCCAAAATTCACTCGGTTTACCAGAAATGACCTCTTGCTTGAAGGAAGACAAGATCCTGGGGTTTAACTCCGTTTCTGAAGGAAAATTCAGACCAGAGTTCTCATCCCTGAAAGACACTCTGTTTTAACGCAAGAAGCAAGCTCTTCTTTCCAGCGTCTCCAATACAGCAAGAACCATGAGCATGCCTACAAAAAAAGAACTGTGATTCCTACTCATACGGATCATATGTAGTTCAACTCTGCTTATGAAACTGATACAGACCACAGCTCCTCTTACATAAATGCTCTTTAGATAATAGTGAGAATCATGTTGGGTTCGTGAACTGCGAAAAATCATTTGAGCCCAAAATTCTCTTGGTTTACCAGAAATGAATTCTTGCTTGTAGGAAGACACAGATCCTGGGGTTTAACTCCGTTTCTGAAGGGAAATTCAGACCAGAGTTCTCATCCCTGAAACACACTCTGTTTTAACGGAAGAAGCAAGCTCTTCTTTCCAGCGTCTTCTATACAGCAAGAACCATGAGCATGCCTATAAAAAAAGAACTGTGTTTCCTACTCATACGGATCATATGTAGTTCAACTCTGCTTATGAAACTGATACAGACCACAGCTCATCTTACATAAATGCTCTTTAGTTAATAGTGATAACCGCTTTGGGATCTAGAACTGTGTAAAAACTTTTGAGCCCAAAATTCACTCGGTTTACCAGAAATGAACTCTTCCTTGTAGGAAGACACAGATCCTGGGGTTGAACTCCGTTTCTGAAGGGAAATTCAGACCAGAGTTCTCATCCCTGAAAGACACTCTGTTTTAACGCAAGAAGCAAGCTCTTCTTTCCAGCGTCTCCAATACAGCAAGAACCATGAGCATGCCTAGAAAAAAAGAACTGTGTTTCCTACTCATACGGATCATATGTAGTTCAACTCTGCTTATGAAACTGATACAGACCACAGCTCATCTTACATAAATGCTCTTTAGTTAATAGTGATAACCGCTTTGGGATCTAGAACTGTGTAAAAACTTTTGAGCCCAAAATTCACTCGGTTTACCAGAAATGAACTCTTCCTTGTAGGAATACACAGATCCTGGGGTTGAACTCCGTTTCTGAAGGGAAATTCAGACCAGAGTTCTCATCAATGAAACAAACTCTGTTTAAATGCAAGAAGCAAGCTCTTCTTTCCAGTGTCTCCAATACAGTAAGAACCATGAGCATGCCCTCAAAAAGAACTGTGTTTCCTACTCATATGGACCATATGTAGAACAACTCTGCTTATGAAACTGATACAGACCACTGCTCCTCTTAAATAAATCATCTTTAGTTAATAGTGAGAATCGCATTGGGTTTTTGAACTGTGTAAAATCATTTGAGCCCAAAATTCACTGTGTTTACCAGAAATGAACTCTTGAATGAAGGAAGACATAGATTCTGGGTTTTAACTCCGTTTCTGAAGGGAAATTGAGACAAGTGTTCTCATCCATGAAACACACTCTATTTTAACGCAAGAAGCAAGCTCCTCTTTCCAGCGTCTCCAATACAGCAAGAACAATGCGCATGCCTAGAAAAAAAGAACTGTGTTTGCTACTCATACGGACCATATGTAGTTCAACTCTGCTTATGATACTGATACAGACCACTTCTCCTCTTGCATAAATGCTCTTTACTTAATAGTTATAATCGTGTTGGATTCTAGAACTGTGTAAAATCATTTGAGCCGAAAATTCACTTGGTTTACCAGAAATGAACTCTTGCTTGTAGGAAGATAGAGATCCTGTGGTTTAACTCCGTTTCTGAAGGGAAATTCAGACCAGAGTTCTCATCCCTGAAAAAAAACTCTGTTTTAAGGCAATAATCATCCTCTTCTTTCCAGCGTCTCCAATACAGTAAGAAACATGTGCATGCCCTCAAAAAAGAACTGTGTTTCCTACTCATACAGATCATATGTAGTTCACCTCTGCTTATGAAACTGATACAGACAAGACATCCTCTTACATAATTCCTCTTTAGTGAATAGTGAAAATCGCCTTGTGTTCGTGAACAGCGAGAAATCATTTGAGCACAAAATTCACTGGGTTTACCCGAAATGATCTCTTGCTTGTAGGAAGACACAGATCCTGGGGTTTAACTACGTTTCTGAAGGCAATTCAGACCAGAGTTCTCATCCATGAAAGACACTCTGTTTTAACGCAAGAAGCAAGCTCTTCTTTCCAGCGTCTCCAATACAGCAAGAACCATGCTCATGCCCAGAAAAAAAGAACTGTGTTTCCTACTCATACGGACCATATGCAGTTCAATTCTGCTTATGAAACTGATACAGACCACAGCTCCTCTTACATAAATGCTCTTTAGTTAATAGTGAAAATCGCGTTGGGTTCTACAACTGTGTAAAATCATTTGAGCCAAAAATTCACTGGGTTTACCAGAAATGATCTCTTGCTTGTAGGAAGACTCAGATCCTGTGGTTTAACTCTGTTTCTGAAGGAGAAATTCAGACCTAGTTCCCATCCATGAAACACGCTCTGTTTCCACGCAAGAAGCAAACTCTTCTTTCCGGCGTCTCCAATACAGCTAAAAAATGAGCATGCCTAGAAAAAAAGAACTGTGTTTCTTACTCATAGGACAATATGTAATTCAACTCTGCTTATGAAACTGAAACAAACCACAGCTCCTCTACATAAATGCTCTTTAGATAATAGTGAGAATCGCGTTGGGTTCGTGAACTGCGAAATATCATTTGAGCCCAAAATTCACTGGGTTTACCAGAAATGAAGTCTTGCTTGTAGGAAGACTCAGATCCTGTGGTTTAACTCCGTTTCTGATAGGAAATTCTAGCCAGAGTTCTCATCCCTGAAAAGCACGCTGTTTTAACGCAAGAAGCAAGCAGTTCTTTCCTGTGTCTCCAATACAGCAAGAACCTTGAGCATGCCCTCAAAAAGAACTGTGTTTACTACTCATACAGACCATATGTAGATTAAGTCTGCTTATGAAACTGGTACAAACCACAGCACCTCTTAAATAAATGCTCTTTAGTTAATAGTGAGAATCTAATTGGGATTTTGAACTGTGTAAAAACTTTTGAGCCCAAAATTCACTGTGTTTACCAGAAATGAACTCTTCCTTGAAGGAAGACACAGATCCTGTGGTTTAACTCCGTTTCTGAAGGGATATTCAGACCAGAGTTCTCATCCCTGAAACACAATCTGTTTTAACTGAAGAAGCAAGCTCTTCTTTGCTGAGACTCCAATAGAGCAAGAACCTTGCGCATGCCCTGAAAAAAAGAACTGTGTTTCCTACTCATAGGGACCATATGTAGTTCAACTCTGCTAATGAAACTGACAGAAACCAGAGCTCCTCTTATATAAATGCTCTTTAGTTAATAGTGATAATCGCGTTGAGTTCTAGAACTGTGTAAAATCATTTGAGCCGAAAATTCTCTTGGTTTACCAGAAATGAACTATTACTTGTAGGAAGACACAGATCTTGGGGATTAGCTCAGTTTCTGATGGGAAATTCAGACCAGTGTTCTCCTCCATGAAAGACACTCTGTGTTTACGCAAGAAGCAAGCTCTTCTTTCCAGTGTCTCCAATACAGAAATAACAATGAGCATGCCCACGAAAAAAGAACTGTGTTTCTTACTTATACGGACCATATGTAGTTCAAATCTGCTTATGAAACTGAAACAAACCACAGCTCCTCTTACATAAATGCTCTTTAGTTAATAGTGAGAATCCCATTGGGTTCGTGAACTGCGAAAAATCATTTGAGCCCAAAAATTCACTGGGTTTACCAGAAATGAACTCTTGCTTGTAGGAAGACACAGATCCTGGGGTTGAACTCCGTTTCTGAAGGGAAATTCAGACCTAGTTCCCATTCATGAAACACGCTTTGTTTTCACGCAAGAAGCAAGGTCTTCTTTCCAAGGTCTCCAATACAGCTAAAAAATGAGCATGCCTAGAAAAAAGAACTGTGTTTCTTACTCATAGGACCATATGTAATTCAACTCTGCTTATGAAACTGAAAGAAACCACAGCTCCTCTACTTAAATGCCCTTTAGATAAAAGTGAGAATCGCGTTGGGTTCGTGAACTGCGAAATATCATTTGAGCCCAAAATTCACTTGGTTTACCAGAAATGAACTCCTGCTTGTAGGAAGACACAGATCCTGGGGTTTAACTCCGTTTCTGAAGGGAAATTCAAACCAGTGTTCTCATCCCTGAAACACACTCTGTTTTAACGCAAGAAGCAAGCTCTTCTTTCCAGCGTCTCCAATACAGCAAGAACCATAAGCATGCCCTCAAAAAAGAACTGTGTTTACTACTCATACAGACCATATGTAGATTAAGTCTGCTTATGAAACTGGTACAAACCACAGCACCTCTTAAATAAATCATCTTTAGATAATAGTGAGAATCTCACTGGGTTTTTGAACTGTGTAAAAACTTTTGAGCCCAAAATTCACTCGGTTTACCAGAAATGAACTCTTGCTTGTAGGTAGACACATCATGGGGTTTAACTCAGTCTCTGAAGGGAAATTCAGACCAGAGTTCTCATTCCTGAAACACACTCTGTTTTAAAGCAAGACGCAAGCTCTTTTTTCCAGAGTCTCAAATACAGCAAGAACCATGAGCATGCCTTGAAAAAAAAACTGTGTTTCCTATTTATAGGGACCATATGTAGTTGAACTGTGCTTATGAAACTGATACTAACCACCTCTCCTCTTACATAAATGCTCTTTAGATAATAGTGAGAATCACGTTGGGTTCTTGAACTGCGAAAAATCCTTTGAGCCCAAAATGCACTGGGTTTACCAGAAATGAATTCTTGCTTGTAGGAAGACACAAATCCTGGGGTTTAACTCCGTTTCTGAAGGGAAATTCAGACCAGAGTTCTCATCCCTGAAACACACTCTATTTTAACTGAAGAAGCAAGCTCTTCCTTCCTGAGACTCCAATACAGCAAGAACCCTGTGCATGCCCTGAAAAAAAGAACTGTGTTTCCTACTCATAGGGACCATATGTAGTTCAACACTGCTTATTAAACTGATAGAAACCAGAACTCCTCTTATATAAATGCTCTTTAATTAATAGTGATAATCGCGTTGAGTTCTAGAACTGTGTAAAATCATTTGAGCCGAAAATTCTCTTGGTTTGCCAGAAAGTAACTATTGCTTGTAGGAAGACACAGATCTTGGGGATTAACTCAGTTTCTGAAGGGAAATTCAGACTAGTGTTCTCATCCATGAAAGACACTCTGTGTTTACACAAGAAGCAAGCTCTTCTTTCCAGCGTCTCCAATAAAGTAAGAACCAAGAGCATGCCCTCAAAAAAGAACTGTGTTTCCTACTCATACGGACCTTATGTAGTTCAACTCTGCTTATGAAACTGATACAAACCACAGCCTCTCTTACATAAATGCTCTATGGTTAACAGTGAGAATCTCGTTGGGTTCGTGAACTGCTAAAAATCATTTGAGCCCAAAATTCACTGGGTTTACCAGAAAAGAACTGTTGATTGTAGGAAGACACAGATCCTGGGGTTTAACTCCGTTTCTGAAGGGAAGTACATTCCACTGTTCTCATCCATGAAACAAACTCTGTTTTAACGCAAGAAACAAGTGTTTCTTTCCAGCATCTCCAATACAGCAAGAAACATGAGCATGCCAAGAAAAAAGAACTGTGTTTCCTACTCATATGGACCATATGTACATCAACTCTGCTTATGAAACTGATACAAACCACAGCTCCTGCTACATAAAGTCTCTTTAGTTAATAGTAAGAATCGTGTTTTGTTGGTGTACAGGGTAAAATCATTGCAGCCCCAAAATCACTTGGTTCAAAAGAAATGAACTCCTGCTTGTAGTAAGACACAGATCCTGGGGTTTAACTCCGTTTCTGAAGTGAAATTCAGACCAGTGTTCTCATCCATGAAACACACTCTGTTTTCATGATAGGAACAAGCTCTTCTTTCCAGCATCTTCAATGCATCAAGAAACATGAGCATGGCCTGAAAAAAAAGAACTGTGTTTCCTACTTATACAGACCATATGTAGTTCAACTCTGCTCATGTAAGTGATACAAACCACAGCTCCTCTTACATAAATGCTCTTTAGTTAATAGTGTGAATCGGGTTGGGTTCTTGAACTGTGGATAGCATTTGAGGCCAAAATTCACTGCGATTATCAGAAATGAACTCTTGCTTGTAGGAAGACACAGATCTTGAGGTTTAACTCCATTTCTGAAGGGAAATTCAGACCAGTATTCTCATCCATGAAAGACACTCGGTTTTAATGCATGAAGCAAGCTATTCTTTCCAGCATCTCCAACACAGCAAAACCATGAGCAGGCCCAGAAGAAAAAGAACTGAGTTTCCTACTGATACGTACCATATGTAGTTCAACTATGCTATTTAACTGATACAAACCACAGCTCCTCTTACATAAATGGTCTTTAGTTAATAATGAGAATCGCGTTGGGTTCGTGAACTCTTAAAAATCATTGAGCCCAAAATTCACTGGGTTTACCAGAAATGAATACTTGATTGTAGGAAGACAGAGACCCTGGGGTTTAACTGAGTTTCTGAAGGGAAATTCAGACCAGTGTTTTCATCCATGAAACACACTCTGTTCTCTCATAAGAAGCAAGCTCTTCTTTCCAGCGTCTCCAATACAGCAAGAACCATGAGCACGCCCAGAAAAAAAGAATTGTGTTTCCTACTCATACGCACCATATGTAGTTTAACTCTGATTATTTAACTGATACAAACCAAAGCTCTTGTTAAATAAATGCTCTTTAGGTAATAGTGAGAATCGCTTTGGGTTCGAGAACTGTGGAAATCATTTGAGGCCAAAATTCACTTGGTTTACCAGAAATGAACTCTTGCTTGTAGGAAGACACAGATCATGGTGTTTAACTCAATTTCTGAAGGTAAATTCTGACCAATGTTCTCATCCATGAAACTCATCCTGTTTTAAAGCAAGAAGCATCCTCCTATTTCGAGATTCTCCCATACAGCAACAACCATGAGAATGTCCATAAAAAAAGAAATGTGTGTCCTAATCATATGGTCCATATGTAGTTCAACTCTGCTTATGAAACTGATACAAACCACAGCTCCTCTTAAATAAATGCTCTTTAGTTAATAGTGAGAATGGCGTTTGGTTGTTGAAGTGTTTAAAATCATTTGAGCCCAAAATTCACTTGGTTTTCCAGAAATGAACTCCTGCTTGTAGGAAAACACAGATCCTGGGGTTGAACTCAATTTCTAAAGGGAAATTCTGACCACTGTTCTCATCGATGAAACACATTTGATTTAACTCAAGAAGCAAGCACTTCTTTCCAGCGTCTCCAATACAGCAAGTACCATGAGCACGCCCAGAAAAAATGAACTGTGTTTCCTATTCATACGGACCATATGTTGTTCAACACTGCTTATGAAAGTGATACACACCACCGCTCCTCTTACATAAAGGCTCTTTATTTAATAATGAGAATCGTGTTTTGTTGGTGTCCTGTGTAAAATCATTTGAGCCCAAAATTCACTTGGTTTACCAGAAATGAACTCCTGCTTGTAGGAAAACACAGATCCTGGGGTTGAACTCCGTTTCTGAAGGGAAATTCAGACCAGAGTTCTCATCCCTGAAAAAAACTCTGTTTTAAGGCAAGAATCATCCTCTTCTTTCCAGCGTCTCCAATACAGTAAGAACCATGTGCATGCCCTCAAAAAAGAACTGTGTTTCCTACTCATACGGATCATATGTAGTTCACCTCTGCTTATGAAGCTGATACAGACAAGACATCCTCTTACATAATTCCTCTTTAGTGAATAGTGAAAATCGCCTTGTGTTCGAGAACAGCGAAAAATCATTTGAGCACAAAATTCACTGGGTTTACCCAAAATGATATCTTGCTTGTAGGAAGACACAGATCCTGGGTTTTAACTCCGTTTCTGAAGGCAATTCAGACCAGAGTTCTCATCCATGAAAGACACTCTGTTTTAACGCAAGAAGCAAGCTCTTCTTTCCAGCGTCTCCAATACAGCAAGAACCATGCTCATGCCCAGAAAAAAAGAACTGTGTTTCCTACTCATACGGACCATATGTAGTTCAACTCTGCTTATGAAACTGATACAGACCACAGCTCCTCTTACATAAATGGTCTTTAGTTAATAGTGAAAATCGCGTTGGGTTTTACAACTGTGTAAAATCATTTGAGCCAAAAATTCACTGGGTTTACCTGAAATGATCTCTTGCTTGTAGGAAGACTCAGATCCTGTGGTTTAACTCCGTTTCTGAAGGGAAATTAAGGCCAGTGTTCTCATCCATGACACACACTCTGCTTTAATGCAAGAAGCAAACTCTTCTTTCCATCGTCTCCAATACAGCAGGATCCATGAGCATGCCCAGAAAAAAACAACTGTGTTTGCTACTCATACGCACCATATGTAGATCAACTCTGCTTATGAAACTGATACAAACCACCGCTCCTCTTACATAACGGCTCTTTAGTTAATAGTGAGAATCGTGTTTTGTTGGTGTACTGTGTAAAATCATTTGAGCCCAAAATTCACTTGGTTTACCAGAAATGAACTATTGCTTGTAGGAAAACACAGATACTGGGGTTTAACTCCGTTTCTGATGGGAAATTCAGACAAGTGTTCTCACCCATGAAACACACTCTGTTTTCCATGAGCATGCCCAGAAAATAAGAACTGTGTTTCCTACACTTACGGACCATATGTAGTTCAACTCTGCTTATGAAACTGATACAAACCACAGCTCCTGTTACATAAATGCTCTTTAGGTAATAATGAGAATCGCGTTGGGTTCTTGAACTGTTTAAAATTATTTGACCTCAAAATTCACTGGTTTTACCAGAAATGAACTATTGCTTATAGGAAGATAAAGATCCTGCGGTTTTACTCCGTTTCTGAAAGGAAATTAAGACCAGTGTTCTCATCCATGAAACAGACTCTGTTTTCAAGCAAGAGGCATCCTCTTCTTTCTAGCATCTCCAATAAAGCAAGATCAATGGGAATGCCCAGAAAAAAAGAACTGTGTTTCCTACTCATACAGGCCATATGTCGTTCAACTCTGCTTATGAAACTGATCCAAAAAACAGCTCCTCTTACATAAATGCTCTTTAGTTAATAGTGAGATTGGCGATGGGTTTGTGAACTGTGTAAAATCATTTGATCCCAAAAATCGGGCGATTGCCCGGAAATGAACTCTTGCTTGAAGGAAGACCCAGAACCTGGGGTTTAACTCAGTTTCTGAAGGGAAATTCAGACCAGTGTTATCATCCATGAAACCCACTGTTTTAACACAAGAAGCAAGCTCTTCTTTCCAGCGTCTCAAATAGAGACATTAAGAAACATCTTCATGCCCTGAAAAAAAGAACTATGTTTCCTACCCATACGGACCATATGTAGTTAACTCCACTAATGAAACTGATACAAACCACAGCTCCTCTTACATAAATGCTCTTTAGTTAATAGTGAGAATCGCAATGGGTTTTTGAACTGTGTAAAATCATTTCATCCCAAAATTCACGTTGTTTACCAGAAATGAAATCTTGCTTGTAGGAAGACCCAGATGATGAGGTTTAACTCCGTTTCTGATGGGAAATTCAGACCAATGTTCTCCTCCATGAAACACGGGATATTTTAACGCAAGAAGCATCCTCTTCTTTCCAGCGTCTCCAATACAGCAAGAAAAATGAGCATGCCATCAAAAAAGAACTGTGTATCCTACTCATGCGGACCATATGAAGTTCAACTCTGCTTATCAAACTGTTACAAACAACCGCTCCTCTATCATAAATGCTCTTTAGTTATTAGTGAGAATCGCGTTAGGTTCTCGCACTGTGTAAAATCATTTGAGCCCAAAATTCACTTGGTTTACCAGATACGAACTCTTGCTTGTAGGAGAAACATATCCTGGGGTTTAACTCCGTGTACGAGGGGAAATTCAGACAAGTGTTTTCATCCATGAAACACACTCTGTTTTAACGCAAGATGCAAGCTCTTCTTTCCAGAGTTTACAATACAGCAAGAATCATGAGCACGCCCAGAACAGAAGAACTGTGTTTCCTACTCATAAGGACCATATGCAGTTCAACTCTGCTTATGAAACAAATACAAACCACAGCTCCTCTTACATAAATGCTCTTTAGTTAATAGTGAGAAAGGCCTTGGGTTCGTGAACTGTGTAGAATCACTTGAGCACAAAATTCACTGTGTTTACCAGAAATGATGTCTTGCTTGTAGGAGGACACATATCCTGAGGTTTAACTCCGTTTCTGAAGGGAAATTCAGACCAGTGTTCTCATCCATGAAACACATTCTGTTTTCACGCAAGAAGCGAGCTCTTCTTTCCAGCGTCTCCATACAGCAAGAACCATGAGCATGCCCAGAAAAGAAGAATGGTGTTTCCTACTCATAGGGACCATATGCAGTTCAACTCTGCTTATGAAACTGATACAAACCACAGCTCCACTTACATAAATGCTACTCAGTTAATAGTGAGAATCACGTTGGGTTCGTGAACTGTGTAAAATCATTTGAGCCCAAAATTCACATTGTTTACCAGAATTGAAATCTTGCTTGTAGGAAGACACAGATCCTGTGGTTTAACTCCGTTTATGAAGGGAAATTCAGACCAGTGTTCTCATTCATGAAACACACTCTGTTTTAAAGCAGGAAGCAAGCTCTTCTTTCCATCATCTCCAATACAGCAAGAACCATGAGCATGCCCAGAAAAAAAGAACTGTATTTCTTACTCATATGGACCATATTTCGTTAACCTCTGCTTATGAAACTGATACAAACAACAGCTCCTCTTAAATAAATGCTTTTAGTTAATAGTGAGAAAGGCGTTGGGTTAGTGAACAGTGTAAAATCACATGTGTCCAAAATTCACTGGGTTTACCAAAAATTAACTCTTGCTGGTAGGAGGAAACCGAGCCTTAGTTTAACTCAGTTGCTGAAGGGAAATTCAGACCAGTGTTCTCATCCATGGAACAAGGGAGATTTAACGCAAGAGGCATCCTCTTCTTTCCAGCGTCTCCAATACAGCAAGAACCATGAGCAGGCCCAGAAAAGAAGAACTGTGTTTCCTACTCATAGGGACCATATGCAGTTCACCTCTGCTTATGAAACTGATACAAACCACTGCTCCACTTATATCAATGCTCTTTAGTTAATAGAGAGAATCGCGTTGGGTCATGAACTGTGTAAAACCATTTGAGCCCAAAAATCACATTGTTTACCAGAAATGAAATCTTGCTTGTAGGAAGACTCAGATCCTGTGGTTTAACTCCGTTTATGAAGGGAAATTCTGACCAGTGTTCTTATCCATGAAACACACTCTGTTTTAACGCTGGAAGCAATCTCTTCTTTCCAGCTTCTCCAATACAGCAAGAACCGTGAGCATGCCCAGAAAAAAAGAACTGTATTTCTTACTCATAGGGACTATATTTAGTTAAACTCTCCTTATGAAACTGATACAAACCACAGCTCCTCTTACATAAATGCTCTTTAGTTAATAGTGAGAAAGGCGTTCGGTTCTTGAACTGTGTAAAATCACTTGAGCACAAAATTCACTGGTTTTAAAAGAAAAGAACTCTTGCTTGTAGATAGACACAGATCCTGAGGTTGAACTCCATTTCTGAGGGGAAATTCAGACCAGCGTTCTCAGCCATGAAACATATTCTGTTTTAACGCAAGAAGCAAGCTCTTCTTTCCAACAGTTCCAATACATACAGTAAGAACCATATTCATGCCCTGAAAAAAAGAACTGGATTTCCTAGTCATACGGACCATATGTAGTTCAACTCTGCTTATGAAACTGATATAAACCACAACTCCTCCAAGATAAATGCTCTTTAGTTAATAGTGAGAATAGCGATGGGACTGTGAACAGTATAAAATCATTTGACCCCAAAAATTCACTGGGTTTACCAGAAATGACCTCTTGTTTTTAGGAAGACACAAATCCTGGGTTTTAACTCCATTTCTGAAGGGAAATTCAGACCACTGCTCTCATCCATGAAACACAGTCTGTTTTGACGCACGAAGCAAGCTCTTCCTTCCAGCTTCTGCAATATAGCAAGAAACATGAGCATACCCTGAAAAAAAGAACTGTGTTTCCTACCTATGCGGACCATATGTAGTTCAACTCTCATTATGAACCTGATACAAACCACAGCTCATCTTACATAAATGCTCTTTAGTTAATAGTGAGAATCGCGTTAGGTTCTCGCACTATGTAAAACCATTTGAGCCCAAAATTCACATGATTTACCAGATATAAACTCTTGCTTGTAGGAAGGGACAGATCCTGGGTTTTAACTCTGTTTCTGAAGGGAAATTTAGTCCAGTATTCTCATTCATGAAGCACACTCTGCTTTAACGCAAGAAGCAAGCTCTTCTTTCCAACATCTCCAATACAGACAGTAAGTACCATATTCATGCCCTGAAAAAAAGAACTGTGTTTCCAACTCAAACGGACCATAAGTAGTTCAACTCTGCTGATGAAACTGATACAAACCACAGCTCCTCTTACATAAATGCTCTTTAGTTAATAGTGAGAATCGCGTTGGGTTCCAGACTGTGTAAAATCATTTGAGCCCCAAATTCACTTGGTTTACCAGAAATGAACTCCTGCTTGTAGATAGACACAGATCCTGGGGGTTAACTCCGTTTCTGAAGGGAAATTCAGACCAGTGTTCTCATCCGTGAAACACACTCTGTTTAAACGCAAGAAGCAAGCTCTTCTTTACAGCTTCTCCAATACAGAAAGAACCATGAGCATGCCCTCTAAAAAGAACTGTGTTTCCTACTCAAACGGACCATATGTAGTTCAACTCTGCTTATGAAACTGATACAAACTGCAGCTCTTCTTACATAAATGCTCTTTAGTTAATATAGAGAATCTTGTTGGGTTCCAGAACTGTGTAGAATCATTTGAACCCAAAATTCACTTTGTTTAACCGAAATGAAATCTTGATTGTAGAATGAAACAGATCCTGGGGTTTAACCACCTTTCTGAAGGCAAATTAAGACCAGTGTTGTCATCCATGAAACACACTCTGCTTTAACGCAAGAAGCAAGCTCTTCTTTCCAACATCTCCAATACAGACAGTAAGAACCATATTCATGCCCTGAAAAAAAGAACTGTGTTTCCTACTCATACGGACCATATGTAGTTCAACTCTGCATATGAAACTGATACAAACCACAGCTCCTCTGACACAAATGCTCTTTAGTTAATAATGCGAATCGCGATCGTTTTGTGAACTGTGTGAAATCATTTGATCCCAAAGTTCACGTTGTTTACCAGAAATGAACTCTTGCTTGTAGGAAGACACAGATCATGAAGTTTAACTCTGATTCTGATGGGAAAATCAGACCAGTGTTCTGATCCATGAAACAGCCTCTGCTTCAACGCAAGAAGCAAGCTCTTCTTTACAACGTCTCCAATACAGACAGTAAGAACCATATTCATGCCGTGAAAAAAAGAACTGTGTTTCCTACTCATACGGACCATATGTAGTTCAACTCTGCTTATGAGACTGATACAAACCACAGCTCCTCTTACATCAATGCTCTTTATTGAATAGTGAGAATCGCGAAGAGTTTGTGAACTGTGTAATATCATTTGATCCCAAAATTCACCTTGTTTACCAGAAATAAACTCTTGCTTGTAGGAAGACACAGATCCTGGGGTTTAACTCAATTTCTGAAGGGAAATTAAGACAAGAGTTCTCATCCCTGAAACACATTATGTTTTAAAGTAAGAAGCATGCTCTTCTTTCCAGAGTCTACAATACAGCAAGAACCATGACCATTCCAAGAAAAAGGGAACTGGCTTTCCTACACATACATACCATATGTAGTTCAACACTGCTTACAAACTGATACAAACCACAGCTCCTCTTAAACAAACGCTATTTAGTTAATAGTGCGAATCGCGATCGTTTTGTGAACTGTGTGAAATCATTTGATCCCAAAGTTCACGTTGTTTACCAGAAATGAACTCTTGCTGTTGGAAGACACAGATCATGAGGTTTAACTCCATTTCTGAAGGGAAATTCAGACCAGTGTTCTGATCCATGAAACAGACTCTGCTTCAACGCAAGAAGCAAGCTCTTTATTCCAACGTCTCCAATACAGACGGAAAGAACCATATTCATGATCTGAAAAAAAGAACTGTGTTTCCTACTCATACGGACCATATGTAGTTCAACTCTGCTTAAAAGAATGATACCAACCACACCTCTTCTTACATGAATGCTCTTTAGTTAATAGTGAGAATCGCGGTGGGTTTGTGAACTGTGTAATATCATTTGAGGACAAAATTCACGTTGTTCACCAGAAATGAACTCTTGCTTGTAGGAAGACAAAGATCCTGTGTTTAACTCCGTTTCTGAAAGTGAAATTCAGACCAGTGTTCTCATCCATGAAAAACACTCTGTTTTAATGCTAGAAGCAAGCTCTTCTTTCCATCGTCTCAAATACAGCAAGAACCATGAGCATGCCCTCTAAAAAGAACTGTGTTTCCTACTCATACGGACCATATGTAGATCAACTCTGCTTATGAAACTGATACAAACTACAGCTCCTCTTACATAAATGCTCTTAAGTTAATAGTGAGAATCGCGTGGGGATCCTGAACTGTGTAAAATCATTTGAGGCCAAAATTCACGTTGTTTACCAGAAATGAACTCTTGCTTGTAGGAAGACACAGATCCTGTGTTTAACTCCGTTTCTGAAGGGAAATTCAGACCACTGCTCTCATCCATGAAACACACTCTGTTTTCACGCAAGAAGCAAGCTCTTCTTTCCAACATCTCCAATACAGACAGTAAGAACCATATTCATGCCCTGAAAAAAAGAACTGTGTTTCCTACTCATACGGACCATATGTAGTTCAACTCTGCTTATGAAACTGATTCAAACCACAGCTCCTCTTACATAAATGCTCTTTAGATAATAGTGAGTATCGCAATGGGTTCTTGAACTGTGTAAAATCATTTGAGCCTAAAATTCACTTGGTTTACCAGAAATGAACTCTTGCTTGTATGAATACACAGATCCTGGGGTTTAACTCTGTTTCTGAAGGGAAATTTAGTCCAGTGTTCTCATCCATGAAGCACACTCTGCTTTAACGCACGAAGCAAGCTCTTCTTTCCAACATCTCCAATACAGACAGTAAGAACCATATTCATGCCCTAAAAAAAGAGAACTGTGTTTTCTACTCATACGGACCTTATGTAGTTCAACTCGGCTTATGAAACTGATACAAACCACAGTTCTTCTTACATAAATGGTCTTAGGTTAATAGTGAGAATCGCGATGGGTGTGTGAACTGTGTAAAATCATTTGATCCCAAAGTTCATGCTGTTTACCAGAAAAGAACTCTTGCTTGTAGGAAGATACAGATCCTGGTGGTTGCCTCCGTTTCTGAAGGGAAATTAAGGCCAGTGTTCTCATCCATGACACACACTCTGCTTTAATGCAAGAAGCAAGCTCTTCTTTCCAACGTCTCCAATTCAGACTGTAAGAACCATACTCATGCCCTGAAAAAAAGAACTGTGTTTCCTACTCATACGGACCATATGCAGTTAAACTCTGCTTATGAAACTGATACAAACCACAGCTCCTCTTACATGAATGCTCTTTAGTTAATGGTGAGAATCGCGATGGGTTTGTGAACTGTGTATTATCATTTGAGGCCAAAATTCACGTTGTTCACCAGAAATGAACTCTTGCTTGTAGGAAGACACAGATCCTGTGTTTAACTCCGTTTCTGAAAGGGAAATTCAGACCAGTGTTCTCATCCATGTAAAACACTCTATTTTAATGCTAGAAGCAAGCTCTTCTTTCCATCGTCTCAAATACAGCAAGAACCATGAGCATGCCCTCTAAAAAGAACTGTGTTTGCTACTCATACAGACCATATGTAGATCAAATCTGCTTATGAAACCTATACAAACCACAGCTCCTCTTACATAAATGCTCTTTACTTAATAGTGAGAAACGCATTGGGTTGATGAACTGTGTAAAATCACTTGAGCCCAAAATTCACTGTGTTTACCAGACATGATGTCTTGGTTGTAGTTGGACACAGATCCTGAGGTTTAACTCCATTTCTGAAGGGAAATTCAGACCAGTGTTCTCAGCCATGAAACATATTCTGTTTTAACGCAAGAAGCAAGCTCTTCTTTCCAACAGCTCCAATACAGACAGTAAGAACCATATTCATGCCCTGAAAAAAAGAACTGTGTTTCCTACTCATACGGACCATATGTAGTTCAACTCTGCTTATGAAACTGATATAAACCACAACTCCTCTAAGATAAATGCTCTTTAGTTAATAGTGAGAATAGCGATGGGATTGTGAACAGTATAAAATCATTTGACCCCAAAAATTCACTGGGTTTACCAGAAATGACCTCTTGTTTTTAGGAAGACACAGATCCTGGGTTTTAACTCCATTTCTGAAGGGAAATTCAGACCACTGCTCTCATCCATGAAACACAGTCTGTTTTCACGCAAGAAGCAAGCTCTTCCTTCCAGCTTCTGAAATATAGCAAGAAACATGAGCATGCCCTGAAAAAAAGAACCGTGTTTCCTACCTATGCAGACCATATGTAGTTCAACTCTCCTTATGAACCTGATACAAACCACAGCTCCTCTTACATAAATGCTCTTTAGTTAATAGTGAGAATCGCATTAGGTTCTCGCACTATGTAAAACCATTTGAGCCAAAAATTCACTTGGTTTACCAGATATAAACTCTTGCTTGTAGGAAGGCACAGATCCTGGGTTTTAACTCTGTTTCTGAAGGGAAATTTAGTCCAGGATTCTCATCCATGAAGCACACTCTGCTTTAACGCAAGAAGCAAGCTCTTCTTTCCAACATCTCCAATACAGACAGTAAGTACCATATTCATGCCCTGAAAAAAAGAACTGTGTTTCCTACTCAAACGGACCATATGTAGTTCAACTCTGCTGATGAAACTGATACAAACCACAGCTCCTCTTACATAAATGCTCTTTAGTTAATAGTGAGAATCGCGTTGGGTTCCAGACTGTGTAAAACCATTTGAGCCCCAAATTCACTTGGTTTACCAGAAATGAACTCCTGCTTGTAGATAGACACAGATCCTGGGGTTTAACTCCGTTTCTGAAGGGAAATTCAGACCAGTGTTCTGATCCATGAAACAGACTCTGCTTCAACGCAAGAAGCAAGCTCTTTTTTCCAACGTCTCCAATACAGACGGAAAGAACCATACTCATGCCCTGAAAAAAAGAACTGTGTTTCCTACTCATACGGACCATATGCAGTTAAACTCTGCTTATGAAACTGATACAAACCACAGCTCCTCTTACGTGAATGCTCTTTAGTTAAAAGTGAGAATCGCGATGGGTTTGTGAACTGTGTAATGTCATTTGAGGCCAAAATTCACGTTGTTTACCAGAAATGAACTCTTGCTTGTAGGAAGACACAGATCCTGTGTTTAACTCCATTTCTGAAAGGGAAATTCAGACCAGTGTTCTCATCCATGAAAAACACTCTGTTTTAATGCTAGAGGCAAGCTGTTCTTTCCATCGTCTCCAATACAGCAAGAACCATGAGCATGCCCTCTTAAAAGAACTGTGTTTCCTACTCATACGGACCATATGTAGATCAACTCTGCTTATGAAACTGATACAAACCACAGCTCCTATTACATAAATGCTCTTTAGATAATAGTGAGAATCGCAATGGGTTCTTGAAATGTGTAAGTATATTTGAGCCCAAAATACAATTGGTTTACCAGAAATGAACCCTGGCTTGTAGGAAGACACAAATCCTGGGGTTTAACTCTGTTTCTGAAGGGAAATTTAGTCCAATATTCTCATTCATGAAGCACACTCTGCTTTAACGCAAGAAGCAAGCTCTTCTTTCCAACATCTCCAATACAGACAGTAAGTACCATATTCATGCCCTGAAAAAAAGAACTGTGTTTCCTACTCAAACGGACCATATGTAGTTCAACTCTGCTTATGAAACTGATACAAACTGCAGCTCCTCTTACATAAATGCTCTTTAGTTAATATAGAGAATCGCGTTGGATTCCAGAACTGTGTAGAATCATTTGAACCCAAAATTCACTTTGTTTACCAGAAATGAACTCTTGCTTGTAGGAAGACACAGATCCTGTGTTTAACTCCGTTTCTGAAAGGAAAATTCAGACCAGTGTTCTCATCCATGAAAAACACTCTGTTTTAATGCTAGAAGCAAGCTCTTCTCTCCATCGTCTCAAATACAGCAAGAACCATGAGCATGCCCTCGAAAAAGAACTGTGTTTCCTACTCATACGGACCATAAGTAGATCAACTCTGCTTATGAAACTGATACAAACCACAGCTCCTCTTACATAAATGCTCTTAAGTTAATAGTGAGAATCGCGTGGGGATCCTGAACTGTGTAAAATCATTTGAGGCCAAAATTCACGTTGTTTACCAGAAATGAACTCTTGCTTGTAGGAACACACAGATCCTGTGTTTAACTCCATTTCTGAAGGGAAATTCAGACCACTGCTCTCATCCAGGAAACACACTCTGTATTCACGCAAGAAGCAAGCTCTTCTTTCCAACATCTCCAATACAGACAGTAAGAACCGTATTCATGCCCTGAAAAAAAGAACTGTGTTTGCTACTCATACGGACCATATGTAGTTCAACTCTCCTTTGAAACTGATACAAACCACAGCTCCTCTTACATAAATGCTCTTTAGATAATAGTGAGTATCGCAATGGGTTCTTGAACTGTGTAAAATCATTTGAGCCTAAAATTTACTTGGTTTATGAGAAATGAACTCTTGCTTGTAGGAAGTCACAGATCCTGGGGTTTAACTCTGTTTCTGAAGGGAAATTTAGTCCTGTGTTCTCATCCATGAAGCACACTCTGCTTTAACGCAAGAAGCAAGCTCTTCTTTCCAACATCTCCAATACAGACTTTAAGTACCATATTCATGCCCTGAAAAAAAGAACTGTGTTTCCTACTCAAACGGACCATATGTAGTTCAACTCTGCTTATGAAAATGATACAAACTGCAGCTCCTCTTACGTAAATGCTCTTTAGTTAATATAGAGAATCGCGTTGGATTCCTGAACTGTGTAGAATCATTTGAACCCAAAATTCACTTTGTTTAACAGAAATGAAATCTTGATTGTAGAATGAAACAGATCCTAGGGTTTAACCCCCTTTCTGAAGGGAAATTAAGACCAGTGTTCTCATCCATGAAACATACTCTGCTTTAACGCAAGAAGTAAGCTCTTCTTTCCAACATCTCCAATACAGACAGTAAGAACCATATTCATGCCCTGAAAAAAAGAACTGTGTTTCCTACTCATACGGACCATATGTAGTTCAACTCTGCTTATGAGACTGATACAAACCACAGCTCCTCTTACCTCAATGCACTTTAGTGAATAGTGAGAATCGCGATGGGTTTGTGAACTGTGTAATATCATTTGATCCCAAAATTCACCTTGTTTACCACAAATAAACTCTTGCTTGTAGGAAGACTCAGATCCTGGGGTTTAACTCAATGTCTGAAGGGAAATTCAGACAAGAGTTCTCAGCCCTGAAACACATTATGTTTTAAAGTAAGAAGCATGCTCTTCTTTCCAGAGTCTACAATACAGCAAGAACCATGACCATTCCAAGAAAAAGGGAACTGGCTTTCCTACTCATACATACCATATGTCGTTCAACACTGCTTATCTACTGATACAAACCACAGCTCCTCTTACACAAATGCTCTTTAGTTAATAATGCGAATCGCTATCGTTTTATGAACTGTGTGAAATCATTTGACTCCAAAGTTCACGTTGTTTACCAGAAATGAACTCTTGCTGTTGGAAGACACAGATCATGAGGTTTAACTCTGATTCTGATGGGAAATTCAGACCAGTGTTCTCATCCATGTAACACACACTGTTCTCACGCTAGAAACAAGCTATTCTTTCCAGCGTCTCCAATACAGCAAGAAACATGAGCATGCCCAGAAAAAGAACTGTGTTTCCTACTCATAAAGACCATATGCAGTTCAACTCTGCTTATGAAACTGATACAAACCACAGCTCCTCTTACGTAAATTCTCTTTATTTAATAGTGAGAATCGTGATGGGTTTGTGAACTGTGTAAAATCATTTGATCCCAAAATTCACGTTGTTTACCAGAAATGAACTCTTGCTTGTAGGAAGACACAGATCCTGGGGTTTAACTCTGTTTCTGAAGGGAAATTTAGTCCAGTGTTCTCATCCATGAAGCACACTCTGCTTTAACGCAAGAAGCAAGCTCGTCTTTCCAACATCTCTAATACAGACAGTAAGAACCATATTCATGCCCTGAAAAAAAGAACTGTGTTTTCTACTCATACGGACCATATGTAGTTCAACTCGGCTTATGAAACTGATACAAACCACAGCTCTTCTTACATAAATGCTCTTAGGTTAATAGTGAGAATCGCGATGGGTGTGTGAACTGTGTAAAATCATTTGATCCCAAAGTTCATGCTGTTTACCAGAAATGAACTCTTGCTTGTAGGAAGATACAGATCCTGGGGGTTGTCTCCGTTTCTGAAGGGAAATTAAGGCCAGTGTTTTCATCCATGACTCACACTCTGCTTTAATGCAAGAAGCAAGCTCTTCTTTCCAATGTCTCCAATTCAGACTCTAAGAACCATACTCACGTCCTGAAAAAAAGAACTGTGTTTCCTACTCATACGGACCATATGCCGTTAAACTGTGCTTATGAAACTGATACAAACCACAGCTCCTCTTACATGAATGCTCTTTAGTTAATAGTGAGAATCGCGATGGGTTTGTGAACTGTTTAATATCATTTGAGGCCAAAAGTCACGTTGTTTACCAGAAATGAACTCTTGCTTGTAGGAAGACACAGATCCTGTGTTTAACTCCGTTTCTGAAAGGGAAATTCAGACCAGTGTTCTCATCCATGAAAAACACTCTGTTTTAATGCTAGAAGCAAGCTCTTCTTTCAATCGTCTCAAATACAGCAAGAACCATGAGCATGCCCTCTAAAAAGAACTGTGTTTCCTACTCATACGGACCATATGTAGATCAACTCTGCTTATGAAACTGATACAAACCACAGCTCCTCTTACATACATGCTCTTAAGTTAATAGTGAGAATCGCGTGGGGATACTGAACTGTGTAAAATCATTTGAGGCCAAAATTCACGTTGTTTACCAGAAATGAACTCTTGCTTGTAGGAAGACACAGATCCTGTGTTTAACTAGGTTTCTGAAGGGAAATTCAGACCACTGCTCTCATCCATGAAACACACTCTGTTTTCACGAAAGAAGCAAGCTCTTCTTTCTAACATCTCCAATACAGACAGTAAGAACCATACTCACGCCCTGAACAAAAGAACTGTGTTTCCTACTCATACGGACCATATGCAGTTAAACTCTGCTTATGAAACTGATACAAACCACAGCTCCTCTTACATGAATGCCCTTTAGTTAATAGTGAGAATCGCGTGGGGATCCTGAACTGTGTAAAATCATTTGAGGCGAAAATTCACGTTGTTTACCAGAAATGAACTCTTGCTTGTAGGAAGACACAGATCCTGTGTTTAACTAGGTTTCTGAAGGGAAATTCAGACCACTGCTCTCATCCATGAAACACACTCTGTTTTCACGAAAGAAGCAAGCTCTTCTTTCCAACATCTCCAATAAAGACAGTAAGAACCATATTCATGCCGTGAAAAAAAGAACTGTGTTTCCTACTCATAAGGACCATATGTAGTTCAACTCTGCTTATGAAACTGATACAAACCACAGCTCCTCTTACATAAATGCTCTTTAGTTAATAGTGAGAATAGCGATGGGTTTGTGAACAGTGTAAAATCATTTGAGCCCAAAATTCACTGGCTTTACCAGAATTGAACCCTTGCTTGTAGGGCGACACAGATCCTGGGGTTTAATTCTGATTCTGATGGGAAATTCAGACCAGTGTTCTCTTCCATGAAACACACTCTGTTTTCACCCTAGAAACAAGCTCTTCTTTCCATAGTCTCCAATATAGAAAGAAACTTGAGCATGCCCAGAAAAAAAGAACTGTATTTCCTACTCATACAGACCATATGCAGTTCAACTCTGCTTATGAAACTGATACAAACCACAGCTGCTCTTACATAAATTCTCTTTATTTAATAGTGAGAATCGCATTGGTTTTGTGAACTGTGTAAAATCATTTGACCCCAAAATTCACGTTGTTTACCAGAAATGAACTCATACTTGTAGGAAGACACAGAACATGGGGTTTATCTCCGTTTATGAAGGGAAATTCAGACGAGTGTTCTCATCCATGAAACACACTCTGTTTTCATGCAAGAAACAAGCTCTTCTTTCCAACATCTCCAATACAGCAAGAAACATGAGCATGCCCAGAAATAAAAACCTGTGTTTCCTACTCATACGGAACATATGTAGTTCAACTCTGCTTATGAAACTGATACAAACCACAGCTCCTCTTACATAAATGCTCCATAGTTAATAGTGAGAATCACATTGGGTTCTAGAACTGTGTAAAATCATTTGAGCCCTAAATTCACTTGGTTTACAAGAAATGAACTCTTGCTTGTTGGAAGTCACAGATCCAGGGGTTTAACTCTGTTTCTGAAGGGAAATTCAGACCAGTGTTCTCATCCATGAAACACACTCTGCTTTAACGCAAAAAGCAAGGTCTTCTTTCCAACATCTCCAATACAGACAATAAGAACCATATTCATGCTCTGAAAAAAGGAACTGTGTTTCATACTCATACATACCATATGTAGTTCAACTCTGCTTATGAAACTGATACAAAACGCAGCTCCTCTTACATAAATGCTCTTTAGTTAATAGTGAGAATAGCGATGGGATTGTGAACAGTGTAAAATCATTTGAGCCCAAAATTCACTGGGTTTACCAGAAATGAACTCTTGCTTGTAGGAAGACACAGATAATGGGGTTTAACTACATTTCTGAAGGGAAATTCAGACCAGAGTTCTCATCCCTGAAACTCATTCTGTTTTAAGGCAAGAAGCATGCTCTTCTTTCCAGCGTCTACAATACAGCAAGAACCATGAGCATGCCAAGAAAAAAGGAACTGGGTTTCCTTCTCATACATACCATATGTAGTTCAACACTGCTTATGAAACTGATACAAACCACAGCTCCTCTTACATAAATGCTCTTAAGTTAATATTGAGAATCGCGTTTGTTCCAGAAATGTGTAAAATTATTTCACGCCACAATTCACTTTGTTTACAGAAATGAACTCTTGCTTGTATGAAGACACAGATCCTGGGGTTTAACTCTGATTCTGATGGGAAATTCAGACCAGTGTTCTCATCCATGAAACACACATTGTTTTCATGCAAGAAGCAAGCTATTCTTTCCAGCGTCTCCAATACAGCAAGAACCATGAGCTTGCCCTCAAAAAAGAACTGTGTTTCCTTCTCATACGCACCATATGTAGTTCAACTCTGCATATGAAACTGTTATAAACCACAGCTCCTCTTACATAAATGCTCTTTAGTTAATAGTGTGTATCGCGATGGTTTTGTGAACTGTGTGAAATCATTTGATCCCAAAGTTCACGTTGTTTACCAGAAATGAACTCTTGCTTGTAGGAAGACATTGATCCTGGCGTTCAAATCCATTTCTGAAGAGAATTTCAGACCAGTGTTCTTATCCATGAAACACACTCTGTTTTCACGCATGAAGCAAACTCTTCTTTCCAACATCTCCAATACAGGCAGTAAGAACCCTATTCATGCTCGGAAAAAAAGAACTGTGTTTCCTACTCATACGGACTATATGTAGTTCAACTCTATTTATGAAACTGATACAAACCACAGCTCCTCTTACATAAATGCTCTTAAGTATATAGTGAGAATTGCGTTGTGTTCCAGTACTGTGTAAAATCATTTGAGCCCAAAATTCTCTTTGTTTACCAGAAATGAAATCTTGCTTGTAAGAAGACACATATCCTGTGGTTTAACCCTGTTTCTGAAGGGAAATTCAGACGAGTGTTCTCATCCATGAAACACACTCTGTTTTCACGCAAGAACCAACCTCTTCTTTGCAGCGTCTCCAATACTGCAAGAAACATGAGCATGCCCAGAAAGAAAGAACTGTGTTTCCTACTCATGGGGACCATATGTAGTTCAACTCTGCTTATGAAACTGATACGAACCACAGCTCCTCTCACATAAATCCTCGTTAGTTAAAAGTGAGAATCGCGTTGGGTTCTTGAACTGTGAAAAATCATTTGAGCCCAAAATTCACCTGGTTTTCCAGGAATGAACTCTTGCTTGTAGGAAGACACAGAGCCCTGGATTTGACTCCATTACTGAAGGGAAATTCACAGCAGAAATCTCATCCATGCAACACACTCTGCTTCAGAGCAAGAAGCATGCTCCTGCTTTCCAGAGTCTCCAATACTGCAGGAAACGTGACTGTGCTCAGAATTAAGAACTGTTTTCTACACATAGGTACCATATCTAGTTCAACTCTGCTTGAAACTGATAAAAACCACAGTTGTTCTTACATCCAAAGCTCTTTAATTAATGGTGAGAAATGCTTTGGATTCGTGAACTGTGTGTTTTCATTTGAGCTGAAAAGTGACTCAGTTTACCAGAAATGAACTCTTGCTTTAGAAAGACACAGAGCATGGGATTTAACTCCGTTTCTGAAGGGATATTCAAACCAGTGTTCTCATCCATGAAACACACTCTGCTTTAGATTAAGAAGCATGCTGCTGCTTTCCAGAGTCTCCAATACAGCAGGAAACGTCAGTCTGCGCAGAACAATTGGACTGTGTTTCCTACACATAAGGACCATATCTAGTTCAACTCTGCTTATGAAACTGATACAAACCACAGCTCCTCTTACATCCAGAGCTCTTTAATTAATAGTGAGAAACGCTTTGGATTCGTGAACTGTGTGTCTTCATTTGAACCAAAAAGTGACTCGGTTTACCAGAAATGAACTCTTGCTTGTAGGAAGACACAGAGCAGAGCATTTAACTCTGTTTCTGAAGAGAAATTCAGACCAGTGTTCTCATCCATGAAACACACCCTGCTTTAGAATAGGAAGCATACTCCTACTTTCCAGAGTCTCCAATACAGCAGGAAACGTGAGTCTGCGCCGAACCAAAGGGCTGTGTTTCCTACACATACAGACCATATCTAGTTCAACTCTGCTTATGAAGCTGATACTAACCACAGCTCTTCTTACATCCAAAGCTCTTTAGTTAATAATGAGAATTGTGTTTCCTTTGTGCAATGTGTAACTTCATTTGACCACACTAGGGAGTTGGTTTTCCAGAAATGAACACTTGCTTGTAGGAAGACACAGAGCCCCGGATTTAATTCACTTACTGAAGGGAAATTCAGACCAGACTTCTCATCCATGAAACACACTCTCCTTTAGAGCCATTAGCACACTCGTGCTTTCCAGAATGTCCACTAGAGCAGGAAAAGTAAGCGTGCTCAGAACTAAAGTAGTGTGTTTCCTACACATACAGACCATATCTAGTTTGACTCTGCTTATGAAACTGATACAAACCACAGCTTCTCTTACATCCAATGCTTTTCAGTTAATAGAGAGAAATGTGATAGCTTCATGCAATGTGTAACTGCATTTGTGCCCACGAGTGACCTGGTTTTTCACCAAAGAACTCTTGCTTATAGCAATACATAGAACCATGGATTTCACTACGTTACTGATGGGAAATTCACAGCAGAAACCTCATCCATGAAACACACTCTGCATTAGCCCAAAAAGGACGCTCCTGCTTTCCAGAGTCTCCAATAGCAGGAAATGCAACTGTGCGCAGAACTAAAGAACTGTGTTTTCTATACATAGGGAACATATCTAGTTCAACCTGCTTATGAAACTGATACAAACCACAGCTCCTCTTACATCCAATGCTCTTTAATTAATATTGAGAAACGCTTTGGATTCGTGAACTGTGTGTTTTCATTTGAGCCGAAAAGTGACTCGGTTTACCAGAAATGTACTCTTGCTTGTAGGAAGACACAGAGCCCTGGATTTAACTCCGTTTCTGAAGGAAAATTCAAACCAGTGTTCTCATCCATGAAACACACTCTGCTTTAGATTAGGAAACATGCTGCGGCTTTCCAGAATCTCCAATACACCAGGAAACGTGAGTTTGCACCGAACAAAACGGCTGTGTTTCCTACACATACAGACCATATCTAGTTCAACTCTGCTTATGAAGCTGATACTAACCACAGCTCTTCTTATATCCAAAGCTCTTTAGTTAATAGTGAGAAATGTGTTTGCTTTGTGCAATGTGTAACTTCATTTGACCACACGAGGGAGTTGGTTTTCCAGAAATGAACACTTGCTTATAGGAAGACACAGCGCCCGGGATTTAATTCCCTTACTGAAGGGAAATTCAGACCAGACTTCTCATCCATGAAACACACTCTCCTTTGGAGCCATTAGCACACTGGTGCTTTCCAGAATGTCCAGTAGAGCAGGAAAAGTAAGCGTGCTCAGAACTACAGAACTGTGTTTCCAACTCATACAGACCATATCTGGTTCAACTCTGCTTATGAAACTGATACAAACCACAGCTCCACTTACATCCAATGTTCTTTAGTTAATAGTGAGAAATGAGTTAGCTTCGTGCAAAGTGTAACTTCATTTGATCACAATAGGGAGATGGTTTTCCAGAAAGGAACTCTTGCATTTAGGAAGACACAGAGCCCTGGTTTTAACTCCGTTTCTGAAGGGAAATTCAAACCAGTGTTCTCATCCATGAAACACACTGTGCTTTAGATTAGGAAGCATGCTGCTGCTTTCCAGAGTCTCAAATACAGCAGGAAACGTGAGTCTGCACTGAACAAAACGGCTGTGTTTCCTACACATACAGACCATATATAGTTCAACTCTGCTTATGAAGCTGATACTAACCACAGCTCTTCTTACATCCAGTGCTTTTCAGTTAATAGAGAGAAATGTGATAGCTTCATGCAATGTGTAACTGCATTTGTGCCCACGAGTGACCTGGTTTTTCACCAAAGAACTCTTGCTTGTAAGAATAAACAGAACCATGGATTTCACTACGTTACTGACGGGAAATTCACAGCAGAAATCTCATCCATGAAACACACCCTGCATTAGCCCAAGAAGGACACTCCTACTTTCCAGAGTCTCCAATAGCAGGAAATGTAACTGTGCTCAGAACTAAAGAACTGTGTTTTCTATACATAGGGACCATATCTAGTTCAACTCTGCATATTAAACTGATACATACCACACCTCCTCCTACATTCCATACTATTTAGTTAATAGTGAGGAACACGTTGGCTTCATCGTTTGTGTTTCTTTATTTGAGCCGAAAAGTGACTGGGTTTACCAGAAATGAACTATTGCTTGTAGGAAGACACACAGGCTGGGGTTTAATTCTTTTTTTGAAGGGAAATACAGAACAGTTTTCTCATCCATGAGACACACCCTGATTTAGAGTAGGAAGCATGCTCCTGCTTTCCAGAGTCTCCAATAGAGCAGGAAATGACATTGTGCTAAGAACTGAAGAACTGTGTTTCCTACACATACGGGCCATATCTGCTTCAACTCTGCTTATGAAACTGATGCAAACCACAGTTCCTCTTACATCCAATGCTTTTGAGTTAATAGTGTGAAATGTGTTAGCTTCGTGCAATGTGTAACTTCTTTTGAGTCCACAAGTGACTTGGTTTTTCACAGAAGAACTCTTGCTTGTAGGAAGACACAGAGCCCTGGATTTGACTCCGTTACTGAAGGGAAATTCACAGCAGAAATCTCATCCATGCAACACACTCTGCTTTAGAGCAAGAAGCATGCTCCTGCTTTCCAGAGTCTCCAATACAGCAGGAAACGTGACTGTGCTCAGAATTAAGAACTGTGTTTTCTACACATAGAGAATGTATCTACTTCAACTATTCTTGAATCTGGTACAAACCACAGCTCCTCTTACATCCAAAGCCCTTTAATTAATAGTGAGAAACGCTTTGGATTCGTGAACTGTGTGTTTTCATTTGAGCCGAAAAGTGACACGGTTCACCAGAAATGAACTCTTTCTTTAGGAAGACACAGAGCCCAGGATTTAACTCCGTTTCTGAAGGGAAATTCAGACCAGACTTCTCATCCATGAAACACACTCTCTTTAGAACAAGAAGCACACTCCTGCTTTCCAGGGTTTCCAATTTACCAGGAAACGTGAGCATGCTAAGAACAAAATAACTATTCTTACACATATGGACCATATCTAGTTCAGCTCTGCTTGTGAAATTGATACAAACCAAAGGTCCTCTTACATCCAATGCTCTTTAGTTAATAGTGAGAAACGCGTTGCCTTTGTGAACTGTGTAAATACATTTGAGCGGAAAATTGACTGGGTTTACCAGAAATGAATTCTTTCTTGTAAGAAGACAGAGAGTCTGGGGTTTAACTACGTTTCTGAAGGGAAATTCAGGCAGTGTTCTCATCCATGAAACACACTCTATTTTAACGAAGAAGCATCCTCCTGCTTTCCAGAGTTTCCATACAACAGGAAACATGACTGTGCTCACAACAAAAGAACTGTGTTTCCTACACATACGGACCTTATCTAGTTCAACTCTGCTTATGAAACTGCTACAAACCACAGCTCCTCTTACATCCAGTGCTTTTTAGTTTATAGTGAGAGATGTTTTAGCTTTGTGCAATATGTAACTTCATTTGAGTCCACGAGTGACTTGGTTTTTCACACATAAACTCTTGCTTGTTTGAAGACACAGAGCCCTGGATTTAACTCCGTTACTGAAGGGAAACTCACAGAGAAATATCATCCATGCAACACACTCTGCTTTAGAGCAAGAAGCACGCTCCTGCTTTCCAGAATCTCCAATACAGCAGGAAATGTGACTGTGCTCAGAACTAAAGAACTGGGTTTTCTACACATAGAGACCATATCTAGTTCAACTCTGCTTATGAAACTGATACAAACCACAGCTCCTCTTACATTCAATGCTCTTTAGTTAATAGTGAGAAACGCCTAGCCTTGGTGAACTGTGTATCTTCATTTGAACTGAAAAGTGACTCAGTTTACCAGAAAAGAACTCTTGCTTGTAGTAAGAAACAGAGCCTGGGGTTTAACTCCGTTTCTGAAGGGAAATTCACCCAAGTGTTCTCATCCATGAAACACATTCTGCTTTGGAGCAAGAAGCACGCTTCAGCTTGAAAGAGTCTCCAATATAGCAGTAAACGGGAGTGTGCTCAGAACAAAGAACTGTGTTTCCTACACATAGGGGCCATATCTAGTTAAACTCTGCTTATGAAACTGATACAAACCACAGCTCCTCTTACATCCATTGCTCTTTATTAACTGTGTGAAACGCGTTGGCTTCAGGAACTGTGTGAATTCATTTGACCCGAAAATTAACGGTGTTTACCAAAAATGAACTCTTGCTTCTAAGAAGACAAAGAGTCCGGGGTTTTACTCTGTTTCTGAAGGGAAATTCAGTCCAGTGTTCTCATCCATGAAACACACTCTGTTTTAACGAACAAGCATGCTCCTGCTTTCCAGAGTCTCCATTTCAACAGGAAATGTGAGCATGCTCAGAACTAAAGAACTGTGTTTCCTTCACATAGGGACCATATCTAGTACAACTCTGCTTATGAAACTGATACAAACCACAGCTCCTCTTTGTAGTGGATAGCCATCCCAGCATTGGCCTGGAAGTTCCAATCCCCATTGAGGCTTCGCTAATGATCACGCCCTCAAGGCGGGGCAGAGGAGGGAGTGGAAGACAGAGGATCAAGAGGAGGTCGCTCTCTTGGTTCCGGGACTCTGGACGCTGGAGGTAGACCTTGCAGAGTTCTCCAGAGAACACCTCCGGACTGTGCTGTACATTTTTCAGACCCTGCAACCTACCCCTTCATTTGTAAGTTACACCCAAAAAACCTCCCTCTTATCTACTTGGAGTGGCCTTAATAATTTCACCAATACCTCTTACATCCAGTGCTTTTCAGTTAATAGTGAGAAATGTGTGAGCTTTGTGAAATGTGTAATTTCATTTGAGCACACGAGTGACATGCTTTTCCAGAAATGAACTCTTGCTTGTAGGAATACACAGAGCCCGGGATTTGCCTGCGTTTCTGAAGGGAAATTTAGACCTGAAATCTCATCCATGAAACACACTCTCCTTTAGAGCAAGAAGAACATTCCTGCTTTCCAGAATTACCAATACAGCTAGAAACGTGACTGTGCTCAGAACTAAAGAACTAGGTTTCCTACACATAAGGACCGTATCTAATTAAACTCTGCTTATTAAACTGATACAAACCACAGCTCCTCTTACATCCAATGCTTTTTGGTTAATAGTGAGAAATGTGTGAGCTTCATGCAATGTGTAACTTCATTTGAGACCACAAGTGTCTTGGTTTTCCAGTAATGAATTCTTGCTTGAAGGAAGACACAGAGCCCAGGGTTTAACTCTGTTTCTGAAGGTAAATTGACAGCAAAAATCTCATCCATGAAACACACTCTGCTTTAGAGCAAGAAGCACACTCCTTCTTTCCAGAGTCTCCAATAGAGCAGGAAATGTGACTGTGCTCAGAACCAAAGAACAGAGTTTCCTACACATACGGACCATATCTAGTTCAACTCTGCTTATGAAACTGATACAAACCACAGCTCCTCTTACCTCAAGTGCTCTGCAGTTGCTGGTTAGAAACGTTTGAGCTTAGCACACTGTGTATCTTAATTTGAGTCCCAAGAAACAGGGTTTACCAGAAATGAACTGTTGCTTGTAGGTAGACAAGGAGCCTGGGATTTTACTGTTTCTGAAGGGAAATTGAGACCAGAGTTCTCATCCATGAAACACAATCTCTTTTAGAGCAAGAAGCACGCTGCTGCGTTCCAGAATTTCCAATACAGCAGGAAACGCAAGTGTGCTGAGAACAAAAAAGATGTGTTTCCTACTCCTAGGGACCATATCTAGTTCAACTCTGCTTATGAAACTGATACAACCACAGCTCCTGTGACATCCAGTGCTCGGCAGTTGCTGTTTAGAAACGTGTGAGCTTAGTGCCCTGTGTATCTGTGTCTGAGCCCCAGAGTGTCTGGGTTTATGAGAAATGAAGTGATCCACTTAGGAAGACTCAGAGCCCGAGATTTAACTCCGTTTCTGAAGGGAAATGCAGGACAGAGTTCTCATTCATGAAACACACTCTGCTTTGGAGCAAGAAGCACGTTCATGCTTTCCAGAGTTTCCAATATAGCAGGAAAGGAGAGCGTCCTCTGAACAAAAGAACTGTGTTTCCTCAACTTATGGACCATATCTAGTTCAACTCTGCTTATGAAACTGATACAAACCACAACTCCTCTTACATCCAGTGCCCTGCCATTGCTGGTTAGAAACGTGTGAGCTTCGTGTACTGTGTATCTTCATTTGAGCCCTATAGTAACTGGGTTTACCAGAAATGATTGTTGCTTGTATCAAGACAAAGATCATGGTATTTAACTCCATTTCTGAAAGGAAATTAAGAGCAGAGTTCTCATCCATGAAACACCCTCTGATTTAGAGCAAGAATCACGCTCCTGCTTTCCAGAATTTCCAATACATGAGGAAACACAAGCGTGCTCAGAACAAAGAACTGTGTTTCCTAAACATATGGACCATATCTAGTTCAACTCTGCTTATGAAACTGATACAAACCCCATCTCCTCTTACATCCAGTGCTCTGCAGAGGTTGGTTAGAAACGTGTGAGCTTAGCGCACTGTATTTCTTCATTTGAACCCTAGAGTGACTGGGTTTACCAGAAATGAACTGTTGCATGGAGGAAGACTCACAGCTCGGGATTTGACTCCATTTCTCAAGGGAAAATGAGACCAGAGTTTTCATCCATGAAACACACTCTGATTTAGAGCAAGAAATATGCTCCTGCTTTCCAGAGTTTCCAATACAGGAGAAAACTCTAGCTTGCTCAGAACAGAGAACTGTGTTTCCTACACATATGGACCATATCTTGTTCAACTCTGCTTGTGAATCTGATACAAACCACAGCTTCTGTGACATCAAGTGCTCTGCAGTTGCTCATTAGAAACGAGTGATACTAGCGTACTGTGTATCTATATTTGAACCCAAGAGTGACTGGGTTTACCAGAAATGAACTGTTGCTTGTAGGAAGACACAGAGCCTGGGATGTAACTCCTTTTCTGAAGGGAAATTCAGAGCTGAGTTCTCATTAGTGAAACAAACTCTGCTTTAGAGCAAGAAGCACGCTCCTGCTTTCAAAACTATACAATACAGCACGAAACACATGCATGCTCACAACAAAAGAACTGTGTTTCCTACACATGTAGACCATATCTAGTTCAACACTGCTTATGGAACTGATACATACCACAGCTCCTCTTACATTTAGTGCTCTGCATTTAGTGGTTATAAACGTGTGATCTCAGTGCACTGTGTATCTTAATTTGAGCCCCAGAGAAACAGGATTTACCAGAAATGAACTGTTGCTTGTAGGTAGACAAAGAGCCCAGGATTTGACTCCGTTTCTGAAGGGAAATACAGACCAGACTTTTCATCCATGAAATACACTCTGCTTTAGAGCAAGAAGCATGCTCCTGCTTCCAGAGTTTCCAATATTGCAGGAAAAGCGAGCGTGCTCAGAACAAAAGAACTGTGTTTCCTAAACATATGGACCATATCTAGTTCAACTCTGCTAATGAAACTGATTCAAACCACAGCTCCACTTACATCCAGTGCTCTGCAGTGCCTAGATAGAAACGGGTGAGCTTAAGCACACTGTATTTCTTCATTTGAACCCAAGAGTGACTGGGTTTACCAGAAATGAACTCTTGCTTGTAGGTAGAGACAGAGCCCGAGATTCAACTCTGTTTCTGAAGGAAAACTGAGACCAGAGTTCTCATAGATGAAACACACTCTCATTTAGAGCAAGAAGCACGCTGCTACTTTCCAGATTTTCCAATACAGCAGGAAAGGCAAGCGTGCTCAGAACAAAAGAGCTGTGTTTCCTACACCTACGGATCATATCTAATTCAACTCTGCTTATGAAACTGATACAACCACAGATCCTATGACATCCAGTGCTCTGCAGATGCTGGTTAGAAAAGTGTGAACTTAGCACACTGTGTATGTACATTACAACCTGAGAGTGACTGTGTTTACCAGAAATGAACTGTTGCTTATAGCAAGACACAGAGCCCAGAATTTAACTCTTTTTCTGAAGGGAAATTCAGAACAGAGTTCTCATCCATGAAACCCACTCTTCTTTACAGCAAGAAGCACACTCCTGCTTTCCAGAGTTTCCAATACAGGAGGAAACGCGAGCATGCTCAGAACAAAGAACTGTGTTTCCTACACATACGGACCATATCTAGTTCAACTCTGCTTGTGAAACTGATACAAACCACAGCTCCTCTTATATCCAGTGCTTTGCCGTTGCTGGTTAGAAACGTGTGAGCTTAGCGCACTGTGTATCTTCACTTGAGCCCCAGAGTGACTGGGTTTACCAGAAATGAACTGTTGCTTGTAGGCTGACACAGAGCCTGGGATTTAACTCAGTTTCTGAAGGGAAATTTAGAACAGAGTTCTCCTACATGAAACACACTCTGCTTTGGGACAAGAAGCATCTCCTTTTTTCAGTGTTTCCAATTGAGCAGAAACAATGAGCTTGCTCAGAACAAAAGAACTGTGCTTCTTACACACACAAGCCATATCTAGATTAACTCTGCCTAGGAATCTGATATGAACAGCACTTCCGCTTACATCCAATGTGCAGTAAATGCTGGTTTGAAATGCGGGAGCACTATGCAATCAGTATTCCAAGTGAGCCCATGAGTTACTGGCTTTACCAAAAATGAACTGTTGCTTGTGGGAAGACAGAAAGCATGGGAATACATTCTGTTTTCGAAGGGAAATTGACCCCAGATTTCCCTTACCAGAAGCAGACTGCTTCTGCAGCAAGAAGCATGCTCCTGCTTTCAGTGTTTCCAATAGAGAGCTTGCTCAGAACAAAAGAACTGGGCTTCGTACACACATTGGCCATAACAAGATTAACTCTGCTTAGGAAACCCATATGAACAGCACCTCTACTTATGTCAAATGGGCAGCTCTTGCTGAGAATAGACATGACGGCTCTTTGCACCGTGTATCTCAATGGGAGCCCAAGAGGGACAGGGTTTACGAGAAATGAACTGTTGCTTGTAGGAAGACAGACAGCATGGAAATAAACTCTGTTTTTGAAGGGAGATTGAACCCTGAACTCTCTTACAGGAAAGACAATCTGCTTTTGGAGCAAGAAGCACGCTACTGCTTTCCAGAGTTTCCAATACAGCAGGAAACGTGAGCGTGCTCAGAACAAAAGAACTGTGTTTCCTACATATACGGACCATATCTAGTTCAACTCTGCTTACAAAAGTGATATGAACAGCATCTCATCTTACATTCAAAGCGCAGCAGTTTCTGGTTAGAAACGAGAGATCTCTGAGTACTCTGTATCTCCATGTGAACCCTAGAGTGACAGGGTTTACCAGAAATGAACTGTTGCTTGTAGGAAGACTGACAGCATGGGATTTAACTCCGTTTCTGAAGGGAAATTCAAACATAGTTCCCATGCATGAAACACACTCTTCTTGATTTCAGTGTTTCCCATTGAGCAGAAACAGTGAGCTTGCTCAGAACAAAAGAACAGTGCTTCCTACACACATGGGCCATATCTATATTAACTCTGATTAGGAAATTGATATGAACAGCAGCTCCTGTTACATCCAATGTGCTGCAATTTATGGGAAGATTCGTTGTAGCTCTGTGCACTGTGTATCACCATGTGAGCCCAAGAGTGACTGGGTTTACCAGAAATGAACTGTTGCTTCCAGGAAGACTGACAGCATGAGATTTACCTATGTTTTTGAAGGAAAATTGAAACCTGAGATCCCATACATGAAACACACACATCCTCCTTTTTTAAGTGTTTCCAATAGAGCAGAAACCATGAGCTTGCTCAGAACAAAAGAACTGTGCTTCCTACACACACAGGCCATATCTACATTAACTCTGCTTAGGAAACTGATATGAACAGCAGCTCCTCTTACATCAAATGGGCTACTCTTGCTCAGAAGAGAGAACATGGCTCTTTTCCCTGTATATCTATACAGGAGCCCAAGAGATACTGGGTTTACCAGAAATGAACTGTTGCTTATAGGAAAACAGACAGCATGGGAATAAACTCTGTTTTCAAAAGGAAATTGAACCCTGATCTACGTTATAAGAAAGACACTCTGATTTGGAGCAAGAAGAACGCTCCTGCTTTCCCGAGTTTCAAATACAGCAGGAACCATGAGTGTGCACAGAACAAAAGTACTGTCCTACACATGAGGACAATATCACTTTCAACTCGGCTTATGAAACTGATACGAACTGCAGCTCTTCATACATCCAATTCGCTGCAATTGCTGGGAAGAATCGTGTGAGCTCTGTGCACTGTGGATCTCGAAGTGAGCCCAAGTGTTACTAGGTTTACCAGAAATGAACTTTTGGTCATAGCAACACTGATGGCATGGGTTTTTCCTCCATTTATGAAGGGAAATTCAAACCAGAGTTCCCATACATGAAATACACTCTGCTTTGGAGCAAGAAGCATTCTCCTGCTTTCAGTATTTCCAATAGAGCAGAAACAGTGAACTTGCTCAGAACAAAAGAACTGTGCTTCTAACACACATGGCCCATTCTAGATTAACTCTGCTTAGGAAACTGATATGAATAGCAGCTCCTCTTACATCTAATGTGCTGCTCTTCCTAGTACAGTCATGAGGGCTCGTTGCACTGTGTATCTCAATGCGAGCTCTAGAGTGACTGGGTTTACCAGAAATGAACTCTTGCTTGTAGGAAGACAGATAGCATTGGAATAACCTCCGTTTTCATAGGGCAATTGAAACCATATTTCCCTTACAAGATAGACACTCTGCTTTTGGAGTAAGAAGCACGCTCCTGCTTTCCAGAGTTTCCAAAAGAGCAGGCACTGTGAGCATGCTCAGAACAAAGGAACTGTGTTTCTTACACATAAGGACCATATCATGTTCAATTCAGCATACCAAACTGATACTAACAGCAGTTCCTCCTACATCCAATGCGCTGCCATTGCTGGGAAGAATCACATGAGCTCTGTGCACTGTGTATCATCACCTTGTGAGCCCAAGAGTGACTGGGTTTACCAGAAATGAACTGTTGCTTTTCAGGAGAATGATAGCACAGAATTTAACTCCATTTTTCAAGGGAAATTCAAACCATAGTTCCCATACATGAAACAAACTCTCTTTTGGAGCACGAAGCATGCTCCTGATTTCAGTGTTTCCAATAGAGCAGAAACAGTGACTTTGCTCAGAAGAAAAGAACTGTGCTTTCTGCATAAATGGGCCATATGTAGATTAACTCTTCTTAGTACGCTGATATGAACAGCAGCTCCTCTTACATCAAATCTGCTGCTCTTACTCGGAACAGACACGAGGGCTCCTTTGCACTGTGTATCTCCATGGGAGCTGAAGAGTGACTGGGTTTACCATAAATGAACTGCTGTTTGTAGGAACTCAGACAGCATGGGTATAAACTCCTTTTTTGAAAGAAAATTGAACCCTGATTTCCCTTACCAGAAAGACACTCTGCTTTTGGAGCAAGAAGCACGCTCCTGCTTTCCAGAGTTTCCTCTACAGCAGGAATCGTGAGCTTGCTCAGAACAAAAGAACTGTGTTTCCTACACATAAGGACCATATGTACTTCATCTCTGCTTACAAAACTGATATGATCGGCTGCTCCTCTTACACCAATGCACTAAAATTGCTGGTTAGAAACGTATGAGCTCTGTGCAATGTGCATCTCCATGTGAGCCCAAGAGTGACTGAAACACACTCTACTTTGGAGCAAGAAGTGTGCTACTGCTTCCAATGTTTCCAATAGTGCAGAAACAGTGAGCTTGCTCAGAACAAAAGAACTGTGCTTCCTACACCTAAGGTCCATATCTTGAATAACTCTGCTTAGGAAACTGATATGAACTGCAGCTCCTCTACATCAAATGGGCTGCTCTTGCTCAGAACAGACACGAGGGCTCCTTGCACTGTGTATCTCAATGAGAGCCCAAGATTGCCTCAGTTTACCAGAAATGAACTGTTGCTTGTAGGAAGACTGATAGCATGGGATTTACCTCCATTTCTGAAGGGAAATTCAAACTCATGTTCCCATACATGAAGCACACTCTACTTTGGAGCAAGAAGCATGCTCCTGTTTTCTGTGTTTCCAATAGAGGAGAAACAGTGAGCCTGGTCAGAATAAAAGAACTCAGAGACTTAAAGTTCTTGTCACACAGGTTCTTCACTTGATTAGTTAAAGTTACCCCAAGGTATTTTATATTATTTGTGGTCATTGTAAAGGGTAATACATTACACGGATCTTAAAAGGTCTTACTAATAAAAATAAACCTGGAGCCAGATATTGGGTTAAAGCTGGAAGATCAGAGAATCAAAACATGCCACAGCTTCCTCACCTTGCCAATTCCTCAGCTTATCCTGTTTCCTCAGACTGGAAGCCTCTGCGTCCTCATCCAAATTAATCTCAGCTGAACTGCTGCTCAAAAGCCTAAAACTTAACCACCTCTAGTTCCTGGTTTTCACTCCATATATATCTTTCTGCTTTCTACGATTGTTTCCTGGGTTTAAAGGTGTGAGTCACCGTGCCTGGCTGTTTCCAGTGTGGCTTTAAACTCACAGAGATCCGGATGGGTCTCTAACTCCGAAGTGATAGGATTAAAGGCGTGTATGCCACCATTTTCTGGCCTCTGTGTCTATGTAATGACTGTTCTGTCCTCTGACCCCAGATAAGTTTATTAGGATGCATTGGGGGACTCAATATATCACCACAGTGATGTTTCTCTGATTTCTTTCTTAGCCCTTTTATCATTTGTAGGTAGGAGGGATACCGAGGTTTTTTATTTTTGTTTTTGTTTTGTTTTTGTTTTTGTTAATCTTGTGTCCTCTTATATAACTGAATGAATTTATAAGCTGTAGGTGTTCCCTGTTAGAATTTGGGGGGTTCCTTATTTAAATTATCATATTATCTGCAAATAGTGAAAATTTGACTTCTTCCTTTCCAGTTTCTGTCCATTTGATCTCCTTTAGTTTTCTTATTGCTTTAGCTAGAATTTCAAGTACTCTATTCAATAAATATTGGGAGAATGCACAGTTTAGTCTTGGTCCTGATTTTAATGGAACCACTTTGAGTTTCTCTCCACTTGATTTGATGTTGGCTGTGGCCTTGTTGGAAATTGCCTTTATTATGTTTAAGTATATTCCTTGTGTTTCTGATCTCTCTAGGACCTTTATCATGAAGGGGTGTTTGTAGCATGAATCTTAAAGAGTATTATTAATAAGATCAAACCTGAGGCCAGTTATTGGGGTTAATTCTGGAAGATCAGAGAAGCAGAACAAGCCACAGCTTTCTCACCTCGCTAGTTCCTCATCTGGTATTGTTTCCTCAGACTGCAAGCTTCTGAGTCCTCATCCAAATGAATCTAAGCTGAACTGTGCTTCTCAAAGCCTAAAAGCTTAACCAGCCAAATGTTGGAAGTTCCTGGTCCTCATGCCTTATATATCTTTCTGCCTTCTACCATCGCTCCCTGGGATTAAAGGCGTGAGTCACCATGCCTGGCTGTTTCCAATGTGGCTTTAAACTCACAGAGATCCCAGATGGATTTCTGCCTCTTGGAATGCTATGATTAAAGGCGTCAGTGCCACCAGTTTCTAGCCTAAGTATCTAGTGGCTTTTCTGTTCTCTGACCCCACATAAGCTTATTAGTGTACACAATATTTTGGGGAACACAATACCATCACAGGTATTAGATTTTTGTCAAAGTCTTTTTCAGCATCTATTGAGATGATCATGTGGGTTTTATTCTTTCAGTTTATGTTTATGTAGTGTATTACATTGCCAAATTTTATGTTGAACCATCCTTGCATCCCTGGGATGAAGCCTACTTTATCGTGGTGGATAATTTTTTTATGTATTCTTGAATTTGTTTTGCCAATATTTTATTGAGTATTTTATTTTTGCATCAGTATTCATGAGGGAGATTGGTGTGTAATTCTCTTTCTTTGTTGCATCTTAGTATGGTTTGGGTATCAGGGTAACTGTAGCCTCATAAAAAGTGTTTGGTAATGTTACTTCCATTTCTGTTGTGTGGAACAATTTGAAGAGTATTGAACTTAGCTCTTCTTTGAAATTTTGGTTGAATTCTGAGCTGAAACCATCTGGTCCTTGACTTTTTGGGGGCGTGGGGACTTTTAATGACTGTTTCTATTTCCTATGTGGTTATTGGCCTACTTAAGTAGTTTATCTGTCTTGATTTAACTTTGGTATGTGGTACCTGTCCAGAAAATTGTCCATTTTTTTCATATTTTCCACTTTTGTGGAGTACAGGGTTTTGAAGTATGATATGATGATTCTCTGGATTTCCTCATTGTCTAAATTTATGTCTCCCTTTTCATTTCTGATTTTGTTGATTTGGATGCTCTCTCTCTCTCTGTCTTTTGATTAATTTAGATAAGTCTATCTTGTTGATTTTCTCAAATAACCAACTCTTTGTTTTATTCATCCTTTGTATTGATTTCTTTGTTTCTATTTTATTGTTTTTAGCCCTCAATTTGATTATTTTTTGGCATCAATTCTTCCTGGGTGAGTTTGCTTCTTTTTATTCTAGAGCTTTCAGTTGTGCTATTAATTCACTAGTGTGAGATTTCTCCATCTTCTTTATGTGGGTATTTAGTGCTATGAATTTTCCTCTTTGCACCGCTTTTATACTGTCCCTTTTATAGTTTGGGTTTATTGTACATTCTAGGAAGTCTTTAATTTCTTTCTTAGTTCATCCTTGTTCCATTGGTGCTTCAGTTGAGCATTATTCAGTTTCAATGACATTGTAGGCTCTCTGTAATTTTTGTTGTTGTTGAAATCTAACTTTAAGCCATGGTGGTTTGATAGTATATAGGAGGTTATTCCAATTTTTTTGTATCTGCTTTGTGACCAAGCATGTAGATGATTATAGACAAGGCTCCATGGGATGCTGAGAAGAAGGTATATTCTTTTGTGTTAGGTTGAAATAATCTGTAGATATTTAGTAAGTCCTTTTGAGTCATAATGTCTGTTAGTTTCCTTATTTGTCTATTAAGTTTATGCCTGGCAGACTTGTCCATTGGTGAGACTGTGGTGTTGAAGTCTCCCACTACTAGTGTATAGGGTTTGATGTGCAGTTTAAGCTTTAGTAATTTTTCTTTTACAAATGTGGGTGCCATAATATTTGGGGCATAAATATTCAGAATTGAGACTTCATCTTGTTGAATTTTCCTTGTGATAAATGTGTAATGTTCATCCTGATCACTTCTGATTGATTTTAGTTTGAAGACTATTTTATTAGATATTAGGATCACTATATCATCTTGCTTATTAAGTCCATTTGATTGGAAAGCCTTTCCCAGCCTTTTAATCTGAGGTAATATCTGTCTTTGAAGTTGAGATGTCTTTCTTGTATGCATCAGAAGGATGGATCTTGTTTTTGTATCCATTCTGCTAGCCTGTGTCTTTTTATAGGTGAATTGAGACCATTGATATTACTGGATATTAATGACCAGTGGTTGTTAATTCCTGTTTTGTTTTGGGGTGTGTGTGTGTGTGTTTGTGTGTGTGTGTGTGTGTGTGTGTGTGTGTGTGTGTGTGTGTGTGATAGTATTGAAGGTTTCCCTTCTCTGATATTTGTTGACATTTGACTACCAATTGCCTGTGTTTTCATGGATATATCTAACTTCCTTGGGTTGGATTTTCTCCCTAGTTCTTTATGTAGGGCTACATTTGTGGAAAGATATTTTTTAAATCTACATCTATCATGGGATATTTTGTTTACTCCTCCATGATGATTGACATTTTTGCTGGGTATAATAGTCTGGTTTGGCATCCATGTTCTCTTAGTGTCTGCATAACATCATTCCAGGACCTTCTGGCTTTTAGAGTCTCCATTGAGAAGTCATGTGTTATTCTTATGGGTCTGTCTTCATATATTACTTGGAATTTTTCCTTTGAAGCTCTTTTTAAAAATAATTTATTTATTTGTATTTTATGCATATCAATTTTTTGCCTGAATGTATGTCTTTGTGAGGGTGTCAGATCCTCTGGACCTGGGTTTACAGACAATTTTGGGCTGCCATGTGGGTGCTGGAATTGAACAGGGGTCCATCTATCCAGCACGTTCCTTTGTAACTATTAACATTTTTTCTTTATTCTGTCTGTTTACTGGTTTGATTATTATGTGGCAAGGGGACTTTTTTAAATCTTGTCTATTTTGTGTCCTGTAAGCTTCTTGTGTCTTTATAGGCATTTCCTTCTTTTTATTGGAAATGTTTTCTGCCATGATTTCGTTGACTATATTTTCTGTGCCTCTGAGTTGGTATTCTTCTCCTTCTTCTGTCCCTATTATTCTTAGGTTTGATTTTTTTCATGGTGTCCCCAAATTTTCTGGATGTTTTGGTTATGGCTTTGTTAGCTTTAGTATTTTCTTTGACAGATGAATCTACTTCCTCTATTGTATCTTCAATCCCAGAGATCCACTCTTCCATCTCTTGAATTCAGTTGGTTATGCTTGCATCTGTAGTTCCTGTTTGTTTACTCAGATTTTCTGTTTCCAGCATTCCCTCTGTTTGTGTCTTATTTACTGTCTCAATTTCAGTTTTCAAATTTTGAACTGTTTCCCTCACCTGTTTAATTGCTTTTTCTTGGCTTTTCTTAAGGGATTTACCGATTTCTTCCAAATTTTTGTTTGACTTTTCCGTGATTTCATTAAGGGGTTAATTCATTTATTCTCTAAAGATCTCTATCATCTTCTTTGTTCTGATCTATAGTCTTCGTCCATTGGGAGCTCTTGGTCTAGTTGAGGTTCTTGGTCTAATCAGTGCTGATGGACTCTTTTTCTCAGGGAGCAGCTCTTAGTCCAATTGGCACTCATGGGCTCTGTCTCCAGTTGTAGCTGCAGTCTCATTGGGTGGATGGGGCTTGTGGTTTACAGGGCCTGGTGGGGGATGGTGGTAGTCTGACCTATCTGCAGGTCTGCTGACTGGCCTGAGACTGGGACTGCAACAGGTGATGTTGTGTGGACTTATGGTTATGCCTCTGGGCTGAAAGCCTAGAGGCTGGGGTGTTTGGGTATAAGGATAAAGACTCAAATCTTAGTCCAATTGTGTGCTGACAGGCTCTGTCTCAGGGGCCAGTTGCAGTCTCAGAAGGTGGGTGGGATTTCAGAAGTTTCTTTATTACATCCTCACCTCTTCTTTATCTTCCCTGGACCCATACTAGAGAGAATATTTACAAGTATTAAGTATGTGGAAAAATGAAGACATCGGAAAACCATAAGAAAAAATCTTCAAGAAATTCTTTAATAATTATCAACTTTATTTTAGTATCATATATTTATGCAATAAAATTTTCTCCTAAATGTGTGGAATATACAAATTATTTGATCAATATTCACTCCTTCCACAATATCACAAACATTACTTTAGGAAGCCCTACCCTTGATTTGAGTTTGGAAGTGTTTATTTAGAAGTAGACCTTGTAATTACTAAATTGTTATTGAAAATTAGCTATGCATATTGCTTTATGGAAACACTTGCTCTCAATGATTATTTCCCTAATTTTACTCCCTGGCTCATATTGTAGAATACACCATGCTGACTTTAGCAGTGAATCAGTGTCATATTGGAGCTTAGAGGATTTCCAAAGGTAGATGAAATTTTATTTTCATTACTAGAAATCAAACCATTCAAATACCAAAAATTGGAGGTAAATTCATAACTTGGGCTGCATTTATTCTTCAAAGAAATTTCCATTTCTTAAGTGATATAAAAAGTGCATCCAGTGTTCTCTTTTCTTTGCCTGTTTTCCCATACTTTGCAGCAAAGGTTTGATTGTTGTCAATATATAAGTGAATGTTCACATTATAATTAAGATTTACACAAATGAAAACATTAAAAGAAAACTCAGTAAGTAAAAGAAATACTGAGTTGTGTTACAGGGAAAGAATGATTTCAATAGAAAATCTGAGACAATTAAGAGAATGTGGTGTGTTCATGTGGTAGATATGCATGTTTCTATACTATCACATGAAATCACATAAGTTCATGAGCTATGAGAAAAATCATCTCAAATAAAGAAAAGCTTATTTGAACCCTTGCATGTGGTATTTCATTCCAAGGCTACCTGGTTGAATTTCTGATGTTATGTTTGGTACAGAATTTAATAGTTTATGTAGCACATGGACAGAAGAAAACTCATTTTATTGAATCAGTGAGATCTATGCCATCTACATGGATAAAGACTTTGATTAGCTCATGAAGTTGTGATCTCAGTGTTAGGCCCTTGCTAGTCACAACAACTCTCAATTGTAACGGAAAGGCACAAAATAGATCTGAACAACCAATTCTCTCAGATTATACTACAGTCTCCCTTTTTGGGATCCTCAATTCTGTATGCCATTTTATAATTTTCTATTTTGACTCTTTCAAATTTATCTCTATGTTCATAAAAATATGATCATCCTGCCCTTTATTCAGACAGAAATTGGGAAGTTAATAAACTATGTAGTGTTAGAGGCAACACTGGTAATGTGTATCAAGCCTAGGAAAATTGAAAAGGCAGAGTGAATAGACTCTCTTAAGTGGAATGGAAAATGGAGTAAATGAAATTACAGTGTAGCAGAGTATAGATCACAACAACCCAAATAAATGCCAGGTGGGGTGACCAGCCTATAATTCAGATCTTACAGGCAGAGACATGGATACCCATAGAGTATGTTGTAAGATAGAAAGACTGGCTATCTTGATGAGCTGTGTATTTATCTTGTCTCAGTTAATAAGATGAACAATCAGGAATGCTTTCTATAAAGCATATGTACAAATCCATGCACATGTGATCACGAGCATACAACCTCATAGATGTTCAAAGTAGAACACTGGAACTAGAAAAGGGGACGAATACAAAAAAGTCAAATTATGCAAAAAAGGGTATTTATTAATTGGAACACTGTAGTCCCATTATGGCTCAGCAATCTGAAAGTAACTCAAAATCCAGAGTTTCTACACAACAATTTTAGGAGAAATTTAGAAGTATATTAAAATCATTTTAATATACTCAACTGAAATAAAAATAATTAAAATACTAAGTACACAAAATCCTGTTATTTGATCCGTATGTCAATCCAGTGTGCATTTGTAAAACAAAGTATCAAGCCTTCCTCAAAGATAAGTTGAAGTTTGGAGCAGGTACCTCAGATCAGTCTACAAAGTAAGACTCCGAATTCTGAACTGTGAATTCTCTGAAGGTGACACCAAGGACTCAATGAGCATTCAAGAAACTCTAAAGATCCAGATTATTTTCATTGCTCAGGTTGTGTGTTCCCTACTCCTTGGACTTAATGCCATAAGTCACCACACCCTGCCTCATTGCTGAGTATTTATTATAGCCAAGGGTAAGCAAAGATATTATATAATCAATAAATCTTTTAAAAGGGGGATAGAATATTTTGTTTAGTAGGAAACTGTGGTGCATATATCCATGAAACCACCTGTAAAAAAAAAAGATGGCAATTTAAGAGCCCTTCATGTTTAAGAAACAAAACATCCCCATGTACTTGTGGTGTAAATGTAAGTTTTACACAAGATTTCCCAGGGAACTCAATATGACAAGTTCCACAGAGCTCTTAGTCACATAATATTTTCTGTCTCAGAAAAGGCTGCATGACAGTAACATGATTTTAAAGAAATAGTACATTTTAGCTTCCTTGATATGGAAGAATGTTGTACGGGGAATTTCCTTTGGTAAGAACTGCACCAACTGTCAAATTGTACTTCAGTGCATCATATTCTTTTTCAGACAATATTTGCAACATAAGTTTATTAATTTTACGAAAAATAATGAAATTTGAGAATTTTGTTTTGCCTGTTGAACTTATCAATCCTCACTAAATTGGTTCAGAAATCCTTATAACAATGTCAAATTTCAGAATGGGCCTGAACAATATTCACAGTCTTTTCTTTAGCAGACACATACCAAAGATAAGGTTTATAGAAGCAATCTGAAAGAAGAAATTTTAAATGATTCCTGATATTGTAGTGAGTTTAATAGAACTAGAACTGTGGTGATTCTGACAAATATAATTGGACTAAAGTAAGTACAGCAAAGATTCAATAAAATCACCCATTTTAAAGAAGGATTCAAAACATTATGTTGGTGGAAAACTTGCAAGTGTACAAATTAGGGTATATCCTTCAATTTTTATGTAAATGTAAATTCAAATGATTTATGCAACACTGGAGATAAAAGTTTGCCTCAAAATTTGGAAACAGTTTTTGACTCTTTTTAAGTTTTATTGGGTATTCAAGATTTCTTATTGAGAATAAAATATGAGAAATCTATGAAATGCTGCAGGAGATACTTCACACTCAAGACATTTAAGAGGCTCCACAGTGGAGAGAAACCATGCTACTGTACAGAATGTGGCAAGACCTTTGCCTAGTCATCCAGTTTTAAAGATCATCAAAAGTCAGTCCTGGAGAGAAAACTTATAAATGAGAAGAATGTATCAATTACATTATATAGTGCTCACATCTTCAAACCTGTCACAGAATCCATTGAGGGGGAAAACTCTATATGTGTATAGTAAGAGAAATCCTTTACCTATTTCTCAACTCCGTAGGGTCAACACAGAATTTATAGCACACACACACACAAAAAAAAAAAAAAAGAAACAAAGAATGTTGCAAGTCAAATGCGTTGAGCACAGAGCTTATATTACTTAAGATTTATTTTGGTACAAAACTTGATAATCATTGTGCTACTGTTTATAGATAGAAAATATTCTTTAAAATAGAAAGACTTGACTAGAGTATATTAAACAATGTTCATGTCTTACCCGATGTCAGAGAAAATAAAACAAGAAGACATGTATAACTTAAATTTAGAAACATTTTACCAAAAAATACAACTTATATTCACCAAGCAGCTTCTTGGTAAATAAGCTACAGAGGCAATAATATTTTGTACAGTATGATTTAGAAATTATTTTTAAAGATTTTTTTATTGTGTATTATGTATACAGTGTTCTGCCTATGTGCCAGATCTCATTACAGATGGTTGTGAGCCACCATGTGGTTGCTGGGAATTGAACTCAGGACCTCTGGAAGAGCAACCACTGAGCCATCTCTCCAGCCCAGAAATTATTTTTTAAAATGGTACCAATTCATGTGAAAATTGACTAAATCAAAATGATTTAAAATATAAGGACTTAAACCAGGTAGAACTTCTTATAAACATCAATAAGCTAGGATATTAGTCCTTGTGTTATATTCTACATGAAGATTATTTTGTTCATAGTATTTGCAATTTTAACTAAGTGTATATTATAAAAAATTTTAACATTAAATTATCCCCTTGACTAAATTCCCAATTAATGTACTAATACCTTGTGTTCATTACATTCAGCCTTGGCATGACATGTAATCATTTTTTGGTAAAAGATGTGATTAATATCATCTGCTCAATGGATCCTAACAGAAACTAACATGTTTTTATTTCTTAGTACATTGTTTGACATAAATTCTAACATAGAAATCAGTAAATGTGTATCTGGAGAGCAGAAGAACATTGGAATTTGTGAAGGAATGAAAGAGTTTCTTTTGTGTACAGGGAAACATCCATGTCAGAGAGCACATATTCAGGCCCATGAGAAATTTGTAATACAAATTTCATGCACTTCAGGCACAGCAGAATGAAAAAGCCTCCTGTGCTGCATGTGGATATTGATAGTGCTCAGAAAATATTCACCCCAGCCTTCTCCAATAGTGATTTAAGTGCTCATTAGTGCTCTCCTAAAGAGGCTGTCCTTTGGGCTGGAGAGATGCCTCAGAGGTTAAGAGCACTGGCTGTTCTTCCAGAGGTCCTGAGTTCCATTCCCAGCAACCACATGGTGGCCACAACCATCTACAATGACATCTGGCTCCCTCTTCTGGCCTGCAGGCTGAATACTCACTGTATACTTAATAATTAAAACAAAACAAACAAAAAAAAAGAGACTGTCCTTCCTGGCATGGTCCAAACCTGCCTCCTTATGTACTTGGATAGAATGACCCCTCTACCTGTAGGTATTACCCCGGAAACATTGATCCTCTATTTGTAATAATTAGGCAAAGATTCCTGGTGATGTTTCTCCATCAGAGGGAAGAGTACACCAAAATCCAGCTATTTTGTGTGTCCATTTTTCTGTTCATATATTTTTTCTTATGACATTGTCAGCCCACTCATACTTTTAATCCCACCATTGAAGAGGCAGAGACAAGCTAGTCTCTGTGAGTTTGCAGCCACTATGCTGTATACAGTGAGTTCCAAAACAGCCAAGTTGATGACACAGAAATTCCTGTCTTCAAAAACTAAAATAAAAAATGAAGTTAATTACACTACAAAAGTAATTATAATAAAGAAGGTCATGAAAGACAATTGGAAAATCACTGAAGACCTTAGAGAGGCATGGATTGCCCTAATGCTTCTTGGTCACAAACACATAGGTTTTTCTGTCTGTTGCAATACTTTCATTTGCATCAACTCCACAGATTTTGTTTGTCATCCTCAATGGAAGCATCAATATTATTATAATCAGCCATTAGAAAGAGAATGTGTGGGTAGTTGAGGGTCCTTAAGGCTTCTAAATAACACATGTGTTCAGCCTCTATTTGAAATAGATAGCTGGCTCTGCTGGGTTGATCAGGTTAATTCAATCTCATTCCCACCTTTATAGTAAAGTCCTTCATGATGCTGGTCTGAATGTATGAAAGGACTGTCAGTTTTGTCTGCCTCTGAGACCCAGTAGCACTCTGCATCTTGGCACTGCTTTAGATGAGGGAATGAGGATTGTGATCCTTACATTCCAGTCTCTGTGTGTGGTAGCAAGCATAGGGTGCTGTTGGGGATTTGAAATCTGAAATATTATCAGGAAAGTGAAATTTAAAGTAAAGTTTCCTGAGAGGAAACTCCTGTATGCAGATAGATAAACATACACACAGAGAGACACAGACACAGACACAGACACACACAGACACACAGACACACACACACACACACACACACACACACACACACGCACGCAGTGGGAGAGACAGTTCCAGGAGAGGCAGCATGACACAGATAGACCCTGTCTCTCAAAAAACAGCAATAACCAGAAAAAAGTTATAATTAAATCAATAAACATAAACATAAAAAATATAATTCCTTGGAATGAAACAAACAACGGACAGCAGTGCTGGGGATCTGATTTATGAGGGAAGGGGTAGGCCCCAGGGTCCAGGCAACTCTAAGGTAGTCAGGCCTCTTTTATTTACTTATGCATGTATGTATGTATGTATGTATTTATGTATCTATCTATCTCTCTATGTATTTATTAATTTTTAAAATTTGCTTTTTCAAGACAGGGTTTTTGAGACAGAGTTCCTGAAACTCACTCTGCTATAGACCAGGCTGGCCTCAAACTCACCCAGATCCTCCTGCCTGTCCCTCCTGAATGATTTAAGGCTGCACCACTACACGTGGCAGGCAAATTATGAATATTTACAGACAGGGAAAATGAACAACAACAACCCCCCCTAAAAAAATGAAACAAACAAACAAACCAAAAACCCAAAAAGACAAATGGTCCAGAGACCAGAGAGCCTAAGGAACTGGAAAGAAAGATGGGAGTAACTTAAGAAATTATAATCCCCTAGAAAGACAGACAGACAGACAGTCAGACAGACACACACACACACACATACACACATACACACACACACACACACACACACACACACACACACACACACACTCCAAAAGTAAAATTAGCCAGTCTGTGGTGATGTATGCTGGTAATCCTAGCACTCCAGAGTCAGCGACAATCATATCTCTGTGAGCTCTCTGGCTCCTGAATCTGTGATTAAAGGATACACCACCACCACCACCACCCATCCCATAGCTCTTTTATAATTTACATTTAGGTTCTTTTTTTATTTTTATTTTTTTAATTTTAATTTTAAATTTAATTTTTTTGCCATAGCTGGGGACCCAACCCAGGGCCTTGTGCCTGCTAGGCAAGCACTCTACCACTGAGCTAAATCCCCAACCCCATCTATTTTACATTTTTGTCTGTTTGTTTGTTTGTTTGTTTGCTTTTTCAGATAGGGATTCTCTGTAGCTTTGGAGGCTGTCCTGGAGCTAACTCTGCAGACCAGGCTGGCCACAAACTCACAGAGATACACCTGGCTCTGCCTCTGAGTGCTGGGATTAAAGGCATGTTTTATTTTTTATTTATTATGTTATTTTATTGTACATTTAGTTTAATCTCAAATATGTATTTATGTGTCTCTGGGTATGCACATAAGGGGCATGGGGTGGGGGTTGGTGGAGGACAGGCCACTGCTCTCTGATTTGCTTGATTCTTTAATTAAAAAAAAGATTTATAGCCAGGTGAGTATTGTGCTAAACTTTAATCCCAGCACTTTGGAAGCAGATGCAGGTGGATCTGTGTGAATCTGAGGCTAGCCTGGTCTACAAAGCGAGTTCCAGGACAGCCAGGACTGTTACACTGAAAAAACCTGTCTCAAGAAATCCAAAAATAAAATAAAACTCCGGGAACATTTTTCTCTCTGCTTTTAAATTCTTCTCCTGTTAACTTTACTGTACATTTAGTTTAATTTCAAAATGTATTCATGCATCTACACATATGCTCATGCATGTGCATGTGAGACTGTATGCCTGCTTGGGGAGTGAGGGGTGGATCGATCCCACTTCTAAACTTTCAGAATGGCCTGTTGACCTCACCAACATGGAAGCATTCAAGAGGATGGCAGCCATCTTACCCGGTGACCTTACCAAGATGGAAGCCACCATGTGACAAACTGTGCAAATTCTGTCGTTGTTTTATGTTGTTGTTGTTCTTTATGTTTTCAAGGCCTCTAGAGGCCCAGAACCTAAAAGAAGAAAGAAGGAAAGAAAGAAAGAAAGAAAGAAAGAAAGAAAGAAAGAAAGAAAGAAAGAAAGAAAGAAAGAAAGAATGAAAGACAGAATGAAAGACAGAAAGAAAGAAAACAACAGAAGGTCACAAAGCCCCTCTGCTTCCTGAATTCTGGGATGAAAGGCATTCACCTCCACCTCACCAGCAGGCAAGAAATGTGTATTTACAGAATAACAACAACAGATATAAAACAAAATGAAACAGAAAGTCTAGAGACCCTAAGTAGCTGAAAAGATGGAGATCAGCCTCACTTCCACCCACCCCTGAGGACTGGACTTTTTCTTGATTATTCCAGCAGTATTTAGGGTAATAAAAGGTTCTTGAAAACCGGGGCTAAATATGATTCTCTGCTGATTTTATGTGCCCTTGGTGTCCTGTCTCATTCTTTCATGATGATAGAACTCAACTTAGGAACTTATACTCCTGTATGCAGATAGACACACACACACACACACACACACACACACACACACACACACACACACACACACACACACACAGGCTGCTTTCCCAGAGGTGTTTCTTGAGTTCAATTCCCAGCGACCACAATGTCCCACAACCTACTGCAATTTTTTTTTTAAAAAACGCATAATGAGTGCATCATTCAATACACAGGAGACTCAACACCCTTCTATATAAAGCACCCCACCCCCCATTCCCCAACAGAGAAGTCCCCTTTGATCTTTGAGACAGCAGCATTTTTGTGCTTTTCTCCCTGTTTGTGCTATGTAATTGCAGCACCAGCAGTAGCAGCAGCAGCAGCAGCAGCAGCAGCAGCAGCATATTTGAAATAATTTGGAGTAGCTCACTACTTTGATGGCAGTGCTCAAACTCCTTGTGAGGCAGGGAGGGAGGGAGGGAAGCAGGCGGTGAGGGCAGTTCCGTGTGCCTGCCGTTTAAGATGGATGTCCTTTGAAAGACATTCCACCGCCTGCTTGGGGTTTGGTTTTGGTTGTGGGGTTCCTTGCCGCCACCGCCGCCCACCCCCACCCCCAGTTCTCAGACTAAATACCGAGTTAGAGCAAAAATTAAAACAGCACTTGTATTTTCTTTACAGAGAGAATACATTGTCACAGTGTTTTGTTTTAAGTCTTTTCGCTAGATTCAGAAAAAAAATCATTCATTCATTCATTCGTTCGTTCGTTCGTTCATTTGCTCACTCATTCGTCTATCCGTTTGTTTGTCTGTCTGTTTTCAGACCAGGATGGCTCGCTCCTACATGCTATGTTGCTGAAGATGGTCTTCTGATTTCTTCTATTTCTTCAAACGCAGGGTCTCTCACATAACCCAGGCAGCCCTTGAACTGTCTTCTGCTTTCCCATGTTCGGTATTTGTTTTTTCAAAGTTGACTGTATATCTTTGTTCAGTCTGTCTGTCTGTCTATCTGTCTATCTACCTACCTACCTACCTACATATTTTAAACACAGGATCTTTCACACACACACACACACACACACACACACACACACACACACACACAAAAGCACACAAGAAAAGTAAAATTAGCCAGACTGTGGTGATGTTAATAAGCAGTCTGATCTATGGAAGCTGGAGGCCAGCCTGGCCTACAGCCCTAGTTCCAGGACAGCAAGAGCAAGAGCTGTTACACAAAAAAGCACTGTCTATAAAAAACAAAAACAATAACAAAAGTTTAAATTAAATAAGTAGACATAAACACAAATAGAATTCACCTGGGATCAGACGAAAGCAATGGACAGGACAGAAAAAAGCTGGGGACATGATCTGATTGATGAGGGAAGGGGTAATGCCTGGGCTCCAGGCACCTCCATGCCCATGGCACCATTCAGGCCTCCGTTCCTCTTTTTTTTTTTTGTTTTCTTGTTAAGTAATTGATGTATTCTTATTTTATGTGCATTGGTGTTTTGCCTGTGCGGATGTCTGTGTGAGTGAGGGTCCCCTGGAACTGGAGTTGACAGGCAGTTGTGAGCTGCCATGTGGGGACTGGGGATTGAACCCAGGTCCCCTGGAAGAGCAGTCAGTGCTCTTAACCGCTAGTCCATCTGTCCAGCCACAACTCAGGCCTCTTGTATATTTTATTTGATTTGAGACTGTGTTTATCAATGTGTAGAATTTACTTACTTGTCTGGAAACTCTTTCTATGCGCAAGGCCAAATCTGAACTCAGAGATCCAGCTCAGCTGCCTCTGCTTCCCTAGTGCTGGGATTAAAGGCGTGCACCTACCTCTCTGTTTCCTGAATGACAGGATTAAAGGCGTGCACCACCACACCGGGCTTCCTTCTATTTCTGTAACTCCAGGAACATTTTTTTTTCCTCTGTGTCTGTTTTTAATTTCTCATTTATTCTGTTAAATTATTTTACATTCAGTTTAATTTCAAAATTTATGTGTCTGTGTCTGTGTGTGTTTGTGTGTGTGTGTGTGTGTGTGTGTGTGTGTGTGTGTGTGTGTGTGTGTGTTTGGTGGGGGTTCACAGTTCAAAATTTTTCAGTAGCTCTGGTTAGCCAACAGTATGGCTATCGACCTCACCAAAATTGAAGCAGCCATGAGGATGGAAGCCATCTTGGCTGGTGAACTCACCGAAATGGAACGCACTACGTGACATACTTTTCAAGGTCCATTTTGTACTCTCTGCGTTTCCTAGCCTCTGGAAGGGCCACAATTTAAAAACAATTTGCATGTGCAGAATTGTGAGGAGCTCTCCTGACAGAGAAAGTACATTTTACATGAAAAGTACCATGAAAGTTTACTTTTCTGGTGGGGGGGTGGGGGTGGGGCGGGGGTGGGGAGACCAGGGACACTGAAAAGAAATGTGGATTTACAGACAGATTAAAAAAGGAAAAAAAAATCCGGGTGGTGGTGGTGGTGGTGGTGGTGGAGGTGGCGGCACATGCCTGTAATCTCAGCATTAGGTAGGCAGAGGAAGTTGGACCTCTGTGAGTTGGAGGCAAGCATGGTTTACAAAGCGATTTCTAGGACAGCCTCCAAAGCTACAAAGAAACCCTGTCTCGAAAAACCAACAAAAAAAAAAGAAAGAAAGAAAGAAAAAGAAGGGCACAAAGCACATAGACCATAAGGCAGAGCAACAACTGATTCCCACATTTGTTTCTGCTATGATTTGATCTGGGTCCCATCGAACAAAGAATACATGGACAAAAACAGAAACCCCAAATCTTAGCCACAGGTGATCACTCAGACCTATGTTCTCAGCAATCTGGAGGCTAAGGCTGAGAGTAGGAGGCCCACCTGGCCTACAGGGGACAGGCATGGCTACACCAAGAAACTCTAGGGTGGAAAAAATTTGAAGAAAGAGAGACAAACTTTCAGTCGGTACCTACACTTCTCTTCTCATCCTACCCCTACTACCCTACAACAACCACCAGAAATGGCTTTGTTCTGTCTGTGTGTGATGGCAACACCACAGTTTTTACACTGCTGATAATAGAAGCCACTGATCTGGACACCCTAAACCAACTCTGTCCCTAACCCAACACCACTAGCTGGTGCATAACATCCCTAGCCCTGTTTTGTTTTCTGTTCCTTTTATTTACTTTTTTTAATGCCCTGTGAAGTGTTCGTTATAATTTTTATTATTTTCACTGGTGTATGTGTGTGGATTCACTCACTTGAATACAGATGCCTAGAGAGGCCAGAGGCAATGAAGTGGGCAGGCATAATCAAGAAGGAATCAAGGAAGGAAGGAAGGAAGGAAGGAAGGAAGGAAGGATGGAAGGAAGGAAGGAAGGAAAGAAAGAAGAGATTGAATGAAGGAAGGAGGGAGGGAGGGAGGGAGGGAAGGAGGGAGCGGGGAGGGATAAAAAAAGGTAGAATTTTAAAAGATAATTATAATTAACTTGGAATAAAACAAAAAGCAAGGGTCAGCAGGCATGGGGATCTGAGTGGAAGAGGAAGCCCTCAGCTCCATCCTCTCAGTACTGCATGAACTGGGTGTGCTATCCCCTTCCTGTGTAATCAGCAGCTAGCTGGAAAAAGAGGGCAATCAGGCCACAATCCCACCACCCATGTTTTGTTTTTTTTTCTTTTTTCCCCAGCAGCTTCAGGCTAATGAAAAGCCCTGCCAATTGCAGGACAGCAAAGACTATACAGAGAAACCGTGTCTCAAAAAAATTAATAATAATAATAATAATAATAATAATAATAATAATAATAATAATAAAAACATTTGTGTTACTTATTTTATGTCCATGAGCACTCTATCTGAATGTACAAGCTGTCGTCAGAAGAGGGCGCCAGATACCACCATGTGATTTCTGGAAATTCCAGAAATTCCATCTCTCCAGGCCTGAGTCGGGTGTCTTTTGTTTAAGAAGAAAAGGAGCCTGGTGCTCTAACACATGCCTTTAGTGTGCTAAGTAGGCTTCTTTCCTACTACCCCAACTCCCAACACCACCACCAGAACTTGCTCTGTTGTGTAGACCTGCAATGAATCACAGTGTACACACACACTGCTGAGGTCAGAACCCTAGACTATCTCAGGTTCCCTAACCAACATCTGTAGCTTCATCTCATCCCCCAGGCCAGATTCCCTTTGCTTTTATTCATTTGTGTCAGGTTAGTTAATTATTTTAATTTTAATTGTATAGGGAGGACAGAGGCTTTGGATTCTATGGAGTGGAAAGGAAGGGAAGCAGAGAGGGAAGGAGGAAGGGAGGGAGGGAGGGAGGGAGGGAGGGAGGAAGGGAGGGAGGGAGGGAGGGAAGGAGGGAAGGAGGGAAGGAGGGAAGGAGGGAGGAAGGAGGAAAGAAAAGCAAAACTTAATTGCGCAGTGGTGATGTTGGATTTTAACTCTAGCACTTGGGAGGCAGAGGCAGGCTGATACTCTGACTTAGAGGAAAGCTTGATCTCTGTGATTTGAAGGCCAGCATGGTCTACAGAGCTAGCTCCAGGACAGCCAGGATCACACAAACAGACCCAGTCTTGAAAAACCGACCCACAAAACACAAAAAACTAACAAAAGCAAGCAGGGCCGGGGATTTTATGAGGCTCCCAGACTGGATTTTTTTTCCTCATGTCCAACACGGGGTTCATTTTCAAACGCATAAGGGTTGGGGGCTGCTCCTCCAATTTCCAGCTCTCTAGTGTCAATTATGTTCACGTTTCTTTTAGATTAATTTATTTTCATGTGCCTTGCTGGTTTTGCCTGCATGGATGTATGTGTGTCTGTGTGAGGGGGCCAGGTACCCTGGGACCGGATGATGACCCATACATACATACATAAGGCGGGCTGGCTACCAGATAAAATAAAACCAAATGACAAAAGGACGTCAAATCGAATAAGCTAAAACGACACATGAGAATGGAGTTCCTTCCCTCAAAAAGCTGAAAAGGGCCAGCCGAGGACTACTCTGGAGAGAAGCATGTAGGAAGCAGCCTCTCCCCCCCCCAACCCATCTGCTTACTTGCAGCACCTCTGCAGTACAGAGGATGTAGCCCAGGGCTTTGGGCACCTAGGCCAGGGCTGCCTCCTCCCCCATGATCCAGGCCCCCAGCACCACCTTCCTCTGTTTGTTTTTTGATTCCTCCAAGTTTTCTATATTTTATATCCAACGAATTAGTTGTCACAGGGGCCTTTCTACATACATAGCCTGGGAAATCACTAAATAGATCCAACCTGCCTCCAATTCACAGAGGTCCCAATTGCCTCTGTCTCCTGCATGATGGGATTCGAGGTGTGCCCCAACCACACCAAGCTTCCTTTTATCTCTGTAACCCTGGGAACGTTTTTCACTACATCTGTTTTTAATTTCTTCTTCTCTTACTTTATTGTACATTGAGCTTAATTTCAAAATTTGTTTATGTGTACCTGCGTGTACCTGCATGTGCACGCACTCCTGACAGCTGTGATTAAAGGTATTCACCTCCATCTCACCAGCAGGCAAGTAATGTATATGTACAAGACAGGGGACAGGGAAGCCACAACAACAGCAACACGCACACACACACACACACACACACACACACACAGTGAGAGAGACAGTTCCACGAGAGGCAGCATGACACAGATAGACCCTGTCTCTCAAAAAACAGCAATAACCAGAAAAAACAAGTTAAAATTAAATCAATAAACATAAACATAAAAAATTATAATTCACTTGGAATGAAACAAACAACAGACAGCAGTGCTGGGGATCGGATTTATGAGGGAAGGGGTAGGCCCCGGGGTCCAAGCAACTCTAAGGTAGTCAGGCCTCTTGTATTTACTTATGCATGCATGTATGTATGTATGTATGTATGTATGTATCTATCTATCTATCTATCTATCTATCTATCTATCTATGTATTTATTAATTTTTAAAATTTGCTTTTTCAAGACAGGGTTTTTGAGACAGAGTTCCTGAAACTCACTCTGATATAGACCAGGCTGGCCTCAAAGTCACCCAGATCCTACTGCCTGTCCCTCCCGAATGATTAAAGGCTGCACCACTACACGTGGCAGGCAAATTATGTATATTTACAGACAGGGAAAATGAACAACAACAACCCCCCCAAAAAAAATGAAACAAACAAACAAACAAACAAACCAAAAACCCAAAAAGACAAATGGTCCAGAGACCAGAGAGCCTAAGGAACTGGAAAGAATGATGGGAGTAACTTAAGAAATTATAATCCCCTAGAAAGGCAGGCAAACAGACAGACAGACAGACAGACACACACACACACACACACACACACACACACACACCCCAAAAGTAAAATTAGCCAGTCTTGTAATCCTAGCACTCCAGAGGCAAGGGCAATCTTATCTCTGTGAGCTCTCTGGCTCTCGAAACTGTGATTTAAGGATACACTACCACCACCACCCATCCCAGGGCTCTTTTATATTTTACAATTTTTTTCTATTTCATTTTAATTTTAATTTTATTTTATTTTTATTTTTTTTTTTGCCAGAGCTGGGGACAGAACCTGGGCATTGTGCTTGCTAGGCGAGCACTCTACCACTGAGCTAAATCCCCAACACCATATATTTTACATTTTGGTTTGTTTGTTTGCTTGCTTTTGGGTTTTTTTTTCTGAGACAGGGTGTCTCTGTAGCTTTGGAGGCTGTTCTGGAGCTCGCTTTGTAGACCAGGCTGACCTCAGACTCACAGAGATCCAACTGCCTTTGCCTCCTGAGTGCTGGGATTAAAGGCATGTTTAATTTCTTAATTCTTATATTATTTTATTGTATGTTTAGTATAGGCTTGGGCCATGGACACACACACACACACACACACACACACACACACACTGTGAATAAACTGTAATTCCTACACACACGGGTCATATCTAGATTAACTCTTCTTAGGAAACAACAACAACACAAAAGAAAAACAAAAAACAAAAAAATGAAACAAACCAAAAATAATAATAATAATAATAATAATAATAATAATAATAAAGCCAAAAAAACAAAAGAAAAAAAAAGAAAGCCCCAGAGACCAGAGAGCCTAAGGAGCTGGAAAGAAAGATGGGCATAAATTAAGTAATTATAATCTCGTAAACAGGCACACAGACAGACAGACAGATAGACAGACAGACATTCACACACACACACACACACACACACACACCCCACACACACACTTTGATTAAATGATACACCACCACCACCACAATCACCACCACGCATTCTAGGGCTATTTTAAAGTTTACATTTCTTTTATATTTTCTTTTAATTTTAATTTTTATTATTTTGCCGTACCTGGGGACCCAACCGAGGGCCTTGTGCCTGCTAGGCGAGCACTCTACAACTGAGCTAAATCCCCAACCCCATCTATTTTAAATTTTTGTCTGTTTGTTTGTTTGTTTTTGTTTTATTCGAGACAGGGTTTCTCTGTAGCTTTGGAGGCTGTCCTGGAGCTCACTCTGCAAACCAGGCTGGCCTCAAACTCACATAGATCCACCTGGCTCTGCCTCTGAGTGCTGGGATTAAAGGCATGTTTACTTTCTTATTTATTATGTTATTTTATTGTACGTTTAGTTTAATCTCAAAAATGTATTTACGTGTCTCTGTGTATGCCTCTGTGTGCACACAAGGTGTGTGGGTGGGGGTTGGTGGAGGACAGGCCACTGCCCTCCGCTTTGTTTGATTCTTTAATTAAAAAAATACATTTATAGCCAGGTGAGTATTGTGCTCACAATTTAATACCAGCACTTTGGAAGCAGATGCAGGTGGATCTGTGTGAGTCTGACGCTAGCCTGGTCTACAAAGCGAGTTCCAGGACAGCCAGGACTGTTACACAGAAAAAAACCTGTGTCAAAAAATCAATCCAGAATTTAAAAATATAAAATAAAAACCCAGGAACATTTTTCTCTGTGTGTGTTTTCAATTTCTTCTCCTGTTAACTTCACTGTACATTTAGTTTACTTTCAAAATGTGTTCATGCATGTACACATATGCTCATGCATGTGCATGTGAGCCTGTAGGCCTGCTTGGGGGGAGGGGGCAGTGAGGGGTGGATCGGTCACAGTTCTAAACTTTTCAGAATGGCCCGTTGACCTCACCAACATGGAAGCATTCAAGAGGATGGCAGCCATCTTACCCAGTGACCTCACCAAGATGGAAGCCACCATGTGACAAATTGTGGAAATTCTGGTTTTTTTTTTCTTTTTGTTCTCTGTGTTTTCAAGGCCTCTAGAGGCCCAGAACTTAAAAGAAAAAAGAAAGACAGACAGACAGAAAGAAAGAAAGAAAGAAAGAAAGAAAGAAAGAAAGAAAGAAAGAACGGAAACAGAAGGTCACAACGCCCCTCTGCTTCCTGAATTCTGGGATGAAAGGCATACACCTCCACCTCACCAGCGGGCAAGAAATGTGTATTTACAGACTGGGAAAAACAACAACACACATAAAACAAAAGGAAACAGAAGGTCTAGAGGTCCTAAGTAGCTGAAAAGATGGAGATCAGCCTCACTTCCACCCACCCCTGAGGCCTGGGCTTTTTCTTGATTATTCCAGCAGTATTTAGGCTAATAAAAGGTTCTTGAAAACCGGGGCTAAATATGATTCTCTGCTGATTTTATGTGCCCTCGGTGTCCTGTCTCCTTCTTTCATGATGACAGAACTCAACTTAGGAACTTATACTCCTGTATGCAGATAGATAAACATACACACACAGAGAGACACAGACACAGACACACACAGACACACAGACACAAACACAGACACAGACACACACACACACACACACACACACACACACACACACACACACACGCACGCACGCAGTGTGAGAGACAGTTCCAGGAGAGGCAGCATGACACAGATAGACCCTGTCTCTCAAAAAAACAGCAATAACCAGAAAAAAAGTTAAAATTAAATCAATAAAAATAAACATAAAAAAATATAATTCACTTGGAATGAAACAAACAACAGACAGCAGTGCTGGGGATCTGATTTATGAAGGAAGGGGTAGGTCCCGGGGTGCAGGCAACTCTGAGGTAGTCAGGCCTCTTTTATTTACTTATGCATGTATGTATGTATGTATGTATGTATCTATCTATCTATCTATCCATCCATCTACTTATCTATCTATCTATCTATCTATCTATCTATCTATCTCCCTATGTATTTATTAATTTTTAAAATTTGCTTTTTCAAGACAGGGTTTTTGAGACAGAGTTCCTGAAACTCACTCTGCTGTAGAGCAGGCTGGCCTCAAACTCACATAGATCCACCTGGCTCTGCCTCTGAGTGCTGGGATTAAAGGCATGTTTACTTTCTTATTTATTATGTTATTTTATTGTACGTTTAGTTTAATCTCAAAAATGTATTTGCATGTCTCTGTGTATGCCTGTGGGTGCACACAAGGTGTGTGGGTGGGGGTTGGTGGAGGACAGGCCACTGCCCTCCGCTTTGTTTGATTCTTTAATTAAAAAAATACATTTATAGCCAGGTGAGTATTGTGCTCACAATTTAATACCAGCACTTTGGATGCAGATGCAGGTAGATCTGTGTGAGTCTGACACTAGCCTGGTCTACAAAGCGAGTTCCAGGACAGCCAGGACTGTTACAAAAAAAAAAAAACCTGTGTCAAAAAATCAATCCAGAATTTAAAAATATAAAAGGAACATTTTTCTCTGTGTGTGTTTTTAATTTCTTCTCCTGTTAACTTCACTGTACATTTAGTTTACTTTCAAAATGTGTTCATGCATGTACACATATGCTCATGCATGTGCATGTGAGCCTGTAGGCCTGCTTGGGGGGAGGGGGCTGTGAGGGGTGGATGGGTCACAGTTCTAAACTTTTCAGAATGGCCGGTTGACCTCACCAACATGGAAGCATTCAAGAGGATGGCAGCCATCTTACCCGGTGACCTCACCAAGATGGAAGCCACCATGTGAAAAATTGTGGAAATTCTGGGTTTTTTTTTCTTTTTGTTCTCTGTGTTTTCAAGGCCTCTAGAGGCCCAGAACTTAAAAGAAAAAAGAAAGACAGACAGAAAGAAAGAAAGAAAGAAAGAAAGAACGGAAACAGAAGGTCACAACGCCCCTCTGCTTCCTGAATTCTGGGATGAAAGGCATACACCTCCACCTCACCAGCGGGCAAGAAATGTGTATTTACAGACCGGGAAAAACAACAACACACATAAAACAAAAGGAAACAGAAGGTCTAGAGGTCCTAAGTAGCTGAAAAGATGGAGATCAGCCTCACTTCCACCCACCCCTGAGGCCTGGGCTTTGTCTTGATTATTCCAGCAGTATTTAGGCTAATAAAAGGTTCTTGAAAACCGGGGCTAAATATGATTCTCTGCTGATTTTATGTGCCCTCGGTGTCCTGTCTCCTTCTTTCATGAGGACAGAACTCAACTTAGGAACTTATACTCCTGTATGCAGATAGATAAACATACACACACAGAGAGACACAGACACAGACACAGACACACACAGACACACACAGACACCCAGACACACACACACACACACAAACACACACACACACACACACACATGCACGCAGTGGGAAAGACAGTTCCAGGAGAGGCAGCATGACACAGAAAGACCCTGTCTCTCAAAAAACAGCAATAACCAGAAAATAAGTTAAAATTAAATCAATAAACATAAACATAAAAAAATATAATTCACTTGGAATGAAACAAACAACAGAGAGCAGTGCTGGGGAACTGATTTATGAAGGAAGGGGTAGGCCCCGGGTGCAGGCAACTCTAAGGTACTTAGGCCTCTTTTATTTACTTATGCATGTATGTATGTATGTATGTATGTATGTATGTATCTATCTATCCATCTATCTATCTATCTATCTATCTATCTATCTCCCTATGTATTTATTAATTTTTAAAATTTGCTTTTTCAAGACAGGGATTTTGAGACAGAGTTCCTGAAACTCACTCTGCTGTAGAGCAGGCTGGCCTCAAACTCACATAGATCCACCTGGCTCTGCCTCTGAGTGCTGGGATTAAAGGCATGTTTACTTTCTTATTTATTATGTTATTTTATTGTATGTTTAGTTTAATCTCAAAAATGTATTTGCATGTCTCTGTGTATGCCTGTGTGTGCACACAAGGTGTGTGGGTGGGGGTTGGTGGAGGACAGGCCACTGCCCTCCGCTTTGTTTGATTCTTTAATTAAAAAAATACATTTATAGCCAGGTGAGTATTGTGCTCACAATTTATTACCAGCACTTTGGATGCACATGCAGGTAGATCTGTGTGAGTCTGACACTAGCCTGGTCTACAAAGCGAGTTCCAGGACAGCCAGGACTGTTACAAAAAAAAAAACCTGTGTCAAAAAATCAATCCAGAATTTAAAAATATAAAAGGAACATTTTTCTCTGTGTGTGTTTTTAATTTCTTCTCCTGTTAACTTCACTGTACATTTAGTTTACTTTCAAAATGTGTTCATGCATGTACACATATGCTCATGCATGTGCATGTGAGCCTGTAGGCCTGCTTGGGGGGAGGGGGCTGTGAGGGGTGGATCGGTCACAGTTCTAAACTTTTCAGAATGGCCCGTTGACCTCACCAACATGGAAGCATTCAAGAGGATGGCAGCCATCTTACCCGGTGACCTCACCAAGATGGAAGCCACCATGTGACAAATTGTGGAAATTCTGGTTTTTTTTTCTTTTTGTTCTCTGTGTTTTCAAGGCCTCTAGAGGCCCAGAACTTAAAAGAAAAAAGAGAGACAGACAGACAGAAAGAAAGAAAGAATGACAGACAGAAAGAAAGAAAGAAAGAAAGAAAGAAAGAAAGAAAGAAAGAAAGAAAGAAAGAAAGAAAGAACGGTAACAGAAGGTCACTACGCCCCTCTGCTTCCTGAATTCTGGGATGAAAGGCATACACCTCCACCTCACCAGCGGGCAAGAAATGTGTATTTACAGACCGGGAAAAACAACAACACATAAAACAAAAGGAAACAGAAGGTCTAGAGGTCCTAAGAAGCTGAAAAGATGGAGATTAGCCTCACTTCCACCCACCCCTGAGGCCTGGGCTTTTTCTTGATTATTCCAGCAGTATTTAGGCTAATAAAAGGTTCTTGAAAACCGGGGCTAAATATGATTCTCTGCTGATTTTATGTGCCCTCGGTGTCCTGTCTCCTTCTTTCATGATGACAGAACTCAACTTAGGAACTTATACTCCTGTATGCAGATAGATAAACATACACACACAGAGAGACACAGACACACACACACACACACACACACACACACACACACACACACACACGCACGCACGCAGTGGGAGAGACAGTTCCAGGAGAGGCAGCATGACACAGATAGACCCTTTCTCTCAAAAAACAGCAATAACCAGAAAAAAAGTTAAAATTAAATCAATAAACATAAACATAAAAAAATATAATTCACTTGGAATGAAACAAACAACAGACAGCAGTGCTGGGGATCTGATTTATGAAGGAAGGGGTAGGCCCCGGGGTGCAGGCAGCTCTAAGGTACTCAGGCCTCTTTTATTTACTTATGCATGTATGTATGTATGTATGTATGTATGTATGTATCTATCTATCTATCTATCTCTATCTATCTATCTATCTATCTATGTATTTATTAATTTTTAAAATTTGCTTTTTCAAGACAGGGTTTTTGAGACAGAGTTCCTGAAACTCACTCTGCTGTAGAGCAGGCTGGCCTCAAACTCACATAGATCCACCTGGCTCTGCCTCTGAGTGCTGGGATTAAAGGCATGTTTACTTTCTTATTTATTATGTTATTTTATTGTACGTTTAGTTTAATCTCAAAAATGTATTTACGTGTCTCTGTGTATGCCTCTGTGTGCACACAAGGTGTGTGGGTGGGGGTTGGTGGAGGACAGGCCACTGCCCTCCGCTTTGTTTGATTCTTTAATTAAAAAAATACATTTATAGCCAGGTGAGTATTGTGCTCACAATTTAATACCAGCACTTTGGAAGCAGATGCAGGTGGATCTGTGTGAGTCTGACGCTAGCCTGGTCTACAAAGCGAGTTCCAGGACAGCCAGGACTGTTACACAGAAAAAAACCTGTGTCAAAAAATCAATCCAGAATTTAAAAATATAAAATAAAACCCCAGGAACATTTTTCTCTGTGTGTGTTTTTAATTTCTTCTCCTGTTAACTTCACTGTACATTTAGTTTACTTTCAAAATGTGTTCATGCATGTACACATATGCTCATGCATGTGCATGTGAGCCTGTAGGCCTGCTTGGGGGGAGGGGGTGGTGAGGGGTGGATGGGTCACCATTCTAAACTTTTCAGAATGGCCCGTTGACCTCACCAACATGGAAGCATTCAAGAGGATGGCAGCCATCTTACCCAGTGACCTCACCAAGATGGAAGCCACCATGTGACAAATTGTGGAAATTCTGGTTTTTTTTTCTTTTTGTTCTCTGTGTTTTCAAGGCCTCTAGAGGCCCAGAACTTAAAAGAAAAAAGAAAGACAGACAGACAGAAAGAAAGAAAGAAAGAAAGAAAGAAAGAAAGAAAGAAAGAAAGAAAGAACGGAAACAGAAGGTCACAACGCCCCTCTGCTTCCTGAATTCTGGGATGAAAGGCATACACCTCCACCTCACCAGCGGGCAAGAAATGTGTATTTACAGACCTGGAAAAACAACAACACACATAAAACAAAAGGAAACAGAAGGTCTAGAGGTCCTAAGTAGCTGAAAAGATGGAGATCAGCCTCACTTCCACCCACCCCTGAGGCCTGGGCTTTGTCTTGATTATTCCAGCAGTATTTAGGCTAATAAAAGGTTCTTGAAAACCGGGTCTAAATATGATTCTCTGCTGATTTTATGTGCCCTCGGTGTCCTGTCTCCTTCTTTCATGAGGACAGAACTCAACTTAGGAACTTATACTCCTGTATGCAGATAGATAAACATACACACACAGAGAGACACAGACACAGACACAGACACACACAGACACACACAGACACCCAGACACACACACACACACACAAACACACACACACACACACACACACACATGCACGCAGTGGGAAAGACAGTTCCAGGAGAGGCAGCATGACACAGAAAGACCCTGTCTCTGAAAAAACAGCAATAACCAGAAAATAAGTTAAAATTAAATCAATAAACATAAACATAAAAAAATATAATTCACTTGGAATGAAACAAACAACAGAGAGCAGTGCTGGGGATCTGATTTATGAAGGAAGGGGTAGGCCCCGGGTGCAGGTAACTCTAAGGTACTTAGGCCTCTTTTATTTACTTATGCATGTATGTATGTATGTATGTATGTATGTATGTATGTATCTATCTATCCATCTATCTATCTATCTATCTATCTATCTATCTATCTATCTATCTCCCTATGTATTTATTAATTTTTAAAATTTGCTTTTTCAAGACAGGGTTTTTGAGACAGAGTTCCTCAAACTCACTCTGCTGTAGAGCAGGCTGGCCTCAAACTCACATAGATCCACCTGGCTCTGCCTCTGAGTGCTGGGATTAAAGGCATGTTTACTTTCTTATTTATTATGTTATTTTATTGTACGTTTAGTTTAATCTCAAAAATGTATTTGCATGTCTCTGTGTATGCCTGTGTGTGCACACAAGGTGTGTGGGTGGGGGTTGGTGGAGGACAGGCCACTGCCCTCCGCTTTGTTTGATTCTTTAATTAAAAAAATACATTTATAGCCAGGTGAGTATTGTGCTCACAATTTATTACCAGCACTTTGGATGCAGATGCAGGTAGATCTGTGTGAGTCTGACACTAGCCTGGTCTACAAAGCGAGTTCCAGGACAGCCAGGACTGTTACAAAAAAAAAAAACCTGTGTCAAAAAATCAATCCAGAATTTAAAAATATAAAAGGAACATTTTTCTCTGTGTGTGTTTTTAATTTCTTCTCCTGTTAACTTCACTGTACATTTAGTTTACTTTCAAAATGTGTTCATGCATGTACACATATGCTCATGCATGTGCATGTGAGCCTGTAGGCCTGCTTGGGGGGAGGGGGCTGTGAGGGGTGGATCGGTCACAGTTCTAAACTTTTCAGAATGGCCCGTTGACCTCACCAACATGGAAGCATTCAAGAGGATGGCAGCCATCTTACCCGGTGACCTCACCAAGATGGAAGCCACCATGTGACAAATTGTGGAAATTCTGGTTTTTTTTTCTTTTTGTTCTCTGTGTTTTCAAGGCCTCTAGAGGCCCAGAACTTAAAAGAAAAAAGAAAGACAGACAGACAGAAAGAAAGAAAGAATGACAGACAGACAGACAGAAAGAAAGAAAGAAAGAAAGAAAGAAAGAAAGAAAGAAAGAACGGTAACAGAAGGTCACTACGCCCCTCTGCTTCCTGAATTCTGGGATGAAAGGCATACACCTCCACCTCACCAGCGGGCAAGAAATGTGTATTTACAGACCGGGAAAAACAACAACACATAAAACAAAAGGAAACAGAAGGTCTAGAGGTCCTAAGAAGCTGAAAAGATGGAGATTAGCCTCACTTCCACCCACCCCTGAGGCCTGGGCTTTTTCTTGATTATTCCAGCAGTATTTAGGCTAATAAAAGGTTCTTGAAAACCGGGGCTAAATATGATTCTCTGCTGATTTTATGTGCCCTCGGTGTCCTGTCTCCTTCTTTCATGATGACAGAACTCAACTTAGGAACTTATACTCCTGTATGCAGATAGATAAACATACACACACAGAGAGACACAGACACACACACACACACACACACACACACACACACACACACACACGCACGCACGCAGTGGGAGAGACAGTTCCAGGAGAGGCAGCATGACACAGATAGACCCTTTCTCTCAAAAAACAGCAATAACCAGAAAAAAAGTTAAAATTAAATCAATAAACATAAACATAAAAAAATATAATTCACTTGGAATGAAACAAACAACAGACAGCAGTGCTGGGGATCTGATTTATGAAGGAAGGGGTAGGCCCCGGGGTGCAGGCAACTCTAAGGTACTCAGGCCTCTTTTATTTACTTATGCATGTATGTATGTATGTATGTATGTATGTATGTATCTATCTATCTATCTATCTATCTATCTATCTATCTATCTATTTATTAATTTTTAAAATTTGCTTTTTCAAGACAGGGTTTTTGAGACAGAGTTCCTGAAACTCACTCTGCTGTAGAGCAGGCTGGCCTCAAACTCACATAGATCCACCTGGCTCTGCCTCTGAGTGCTGGGATTAAAGGCATGTTTACTTTCTTATTTATTATGTTATTTTATTGTACGTTTAGTTTAATCTCAAAAATGTATTTACGTGTCTCTGTGTATGCCTCTGTGTGCACACAAGGTGTGTGGGTGGGGGTTGGTGGAGGACAGGCCACTGCCCTCCGCTTTGTTTGATTCTTTAATTAAAAAAATACATTTATAGCCAGGTGAGTATTGTGCTCACAATTTAATACCAGCACTTTGGAAGCAGATGCAGGTGGATCTGTGTGAGTCTGACGCTAGCCTGGTCTACAAAGCGAGTTCCAGGACAGCCAGGACTGTTACACAGAAAAAAACCTGTGTCAAAAAATCAATCCAGAATTTAAAAATATAAAATAAAACCCCAGGAACATTTTTCTCTGTGTGTGTTTTTAATTTCTTCTCCTGTTAACTTCACTGTACATTGAGTTTACTTTCAAAATGTGTTCATGCATGTACACATATGCTCATGCATGTGCATGTGAGCCTGTAGGCCTGCTTGGGGGGAGGGGGTGGTGAGGGGTGGATCGGTCACAGTTCTAAACTTTTCAGAATGGCCCGTTGACCTCACCAAGATGGAAGCATTCAAGAGGATGGCAGCCATCTTACCCGGTGACCTCACCAAGATGGAAGCCACCATGTGACAAATTGTGGAAATTCCGGTTTTTTTTTCTTTTTGTTCTCTGTGTTTTCAAGGCCTCTAGAGGCCCAGAACTTAAAAGAAAAAAGAAAGACAGACAGACAGAAAGAAAGAAAGAAAGAAAGAAAGAAAGAAAGAAAGAAAGAAAGAAAGAACGGAAACAGAAGGTCACAACGCCCCTCTGCTTCCTGATTTCTGGGATGAAAGGCATACACCTGCACCTCACCAGCGGGCAAGAAATGTGTATTTACAGACCGGGAAAAACAACAACACACATAAAACAAAAGGAAACAGAAGGTCTAGAGGTCCTAAGTAGCTGAAAAGATGGAGATCAGCCTCACTTCCACCCACCCCTGAGGCCTGGGCTTTTTCTTGATTATTCCAGCAGTATTTAGGCTAATAAAAGGTTCTTGAAAACCGGGGCTAAATATGATTCTCTGCTGATTTTATGTGCCCTCGGTGTCCTGTCTCCTTCTTTCATGATGACAGAACTCAACTTAGGAACTTATACTCCTGTATGCAGATAGATAAACATACACACACAGAGAGACACAGACACAGACACAGACACACACAGCCACACACAGACACCCAGACACACACATAAACACACACACACACACACACACACACACACACACATGCACGCAGTGGGAGAGACAGTTCCAGGAGAGGCAGCATGACACAGATAGACCCTGTCTCTCAAAAAACAGCAATAACCAGAAAAAAAGTTAAAATTAAATCAATAAACATAAACATAAAAAATATAATTCACTTGGAATGAAACAAACAACAGACAGCAGTGCTGGGGATCTGATTTATGAAGGAAGCGGTAGGCCCCGGGTGCAGGCAACTCTAAGGTAGTCAGTCCTCTTTTATTTACTTATGCATGTATGTATGTATGTATGTATGTATGTATGTATGTATGTATCTATCTATCTATCTATCTATCTCTCTATGTATTTATTAATTTTTAAAATTTGCTTTTTCAAGACAGGGTTTTTGAGACAGAGTTCCTGAAACTCACTCTGCTGTAGAGCAGGCTGGCCTCAAACTCACATAGATCCACCTGGCTCTGCCTCTGAGTGCTGGGATTAAAGGCATGTTTACTTTCTTATTTATTATGTTATTTTATTGTACGTTTAGTTTAATCTCAAAAATGTATTTACATGTCTCTGTGTATGCCTGTGTGTGCACACAAGGTGTGTGGGTGGGGGTTGGTGGAGGACAGGCCACTGCCCTCCGCTTTGTTTGATTCTTTAATTAAAAAAATACATTTATAGCCAGGTGATTGTTGTGCTCACAATTTAGTACCAGCACTTTGGAAGCAGATGCAGGTGGATCTGTGTGAGTCTGACGCTAGCCTGGTCTACAAAGTGAGTTCCAGGACAGCCAGGACTGTTACACAGAAAAAAACCTGTGTCAAAAAATCAATCCAGAATTTAAAAATATAAAATAAAACCCCAGGAACATTTTTCTCTGTGTGTGTTTTTAATTTCTTCTCCTGTTAACTTCACTGTACATTTAGTTTACTTTCAAAATGTGTTCATGCATGTACACATATGCTCATGCATGTGCATGTGAGCCTGTAGGCCTGCTTGGGGGGAGGGGGCGGTGAGGGGTGGATGGGTCACAGTTCTAAACTTTTCAGAATGGCCCGTTGACCTCACCAACATGGAAGCATTCAAGAGGATGGCAGCCATCTTACCCGGTGACCTCACCAAGATGGAAGCCACCATGTGACAAATTGTGGAAATTCTGGGTTTTTTTTCTTTTTGTTCTCTGTGTTTTCAAGGCCTCTAGAGGCCCAGAACTTAAAAGAAAAAAGAAAGACAGACAGACAGACAGAAAGAAAGAAAGAAAGAAAGAAAGAAAGAAAGAAAGAACGGAAACAGGTCACAACGCCCCTCTGCCTCCTGAATTCTGGGATGAAAGGCATACACCTCCACCTCACCAGCGGGCAAGAAATGTGTATTTACAGACCGGGAAAAACAACAACACACATAAAACAAAAGGAAACAGAAGGTCTAGAGGTCCTAAGTAGCTGAAAAGATGGAGATCAGCCTCACTTCCACCCACCCCTGAGGCCTGGGCTTTTTCTTGATTATTCCAGCAGTATTTAGGCTAATAAAAGGTTCTTGAAAACCGGGGCTAAATATGATTCTGTGCTGATTTTATGTGCCCTCGGTGTCCTGTCTCCTTCTTTCATGATGACAGAACTCAACTTAGGAACCTATACTCCTGTATGCAGATAGATAAACATACAAACACAGAGAGACACAGACACAGACACAGACACACACAGACACACACACACACACACACACACACACACACACACACACACACACACACACATGCACGCAGTGGGAGAGACAGTTCCAGGAGAGGCAGCATGACACAGATAGACCCTGTCTCTCAAAAAACAGCAATAACCAGAAAATAAGTTAAAATTAAATCAATAAACATAAACATAAAAAATATAATTCACTTGGAATGAAACAAACAACAGACAGCAGTGCTAGGGACCTGATTTATGAAGGAAGCGGTAGGCCCCCGGTGCAGGCAACTCTAAGGTAGTCAGTCCTCTTTTATTCACTTATGCATGTATGTATGTATGTATGTATGTATGTATGTATGTATCTATCTATCTATCTATCTATCTATCTATCTCTCTATGGATTTATTAATTTTTAAAATGTGCTTTTTCAAGACAGGGTTTTTGAGACAGAGTTCCTGAAACTCACTCTGCTGTAGAGCAGGCTGGCCTCAAACTCACATAGATCCACCTGGCTCTGCCTCTGAGTGCTGGGATTAAAGGCATGTTTACTTTCTTATTTATTATGTTATTTTATTGTACGTTTAGTTTAATCTCAAAAATGTATTTACATGTCTCTGTGTATGCCTGTGTGTGCACACAAGGTGTGTGGGTGGGGGGTGGTGGAGGACAGGCCACTGCCCTCCGCTTTGTTTGATTCTTTAATTAAAAAAATACATTTATAGCCAGGTGAGTGTTGTGCTCACAATTTAATACCAGCACTTTGGAAGCAGATGCAGGTGGATCTGTGTGAGTCTGACGCTAGCCTGGTCTACAGAGCGAGTTCCAGGACAGCCAGGACTGTTACACAGAAAAAAACCTGTGTCAAAAAATCAATCCAGAATTTAAAAATATAAAATAAAAACCCAGGAACATTTTTCTCTCTGTGAGTTTTTAATTTCTTCTCCTGATAACTTCACTGTACATTTAGTTTACTTTCAAAATGTGTTCATGCATGTACACATATGCTCATGCATGTGCATGTGAGCCTGTAGGCCTGCTTGGGGGGAGGGGGCGGTGAGGGGTGGATGGGTCACAGTTCTAAACTTTTCAGAATGGCCCGTTGACCTCACCAACATGGAAGCATTCAAGAGGATGGCAGCCATCTTACCCGGTGACCTCACCAAGATGGAAGCCACCATGTGACAAATTGTGGAAATTCTGGGTTTTTTTTTCTTTTTGTTCTCTGTGTTTTCAAGGCCTCTAGAGGCCCAGAAGTTAAAAGAAAAAAGAAAGACCCTACAGACAGACAGAAAGAATGAAAGAAAGAAAGAAAGAAAGAAAGAAAGAAAGAAAGAAAGAAAGAAAGAAAGAAAGAAAGAACGGAAACAGAAGGTCACAACGCCCCTCTGCTTCCTGAATTCTGGGATGAAAGGCATACACCTCCACCTCACCAGCGGGCAAGAAATGTGTATTTACAGACTGGGAAAAACAACAACACACATAAAACAAAAGGAAACAGAAGGTCTAGAGGTCCTAAGTAGCTGAAAAGATGGAGATCAGCCTCACTTCCACCCACCCCTGAGGCCTGGGCTTTTTCTTGATTATTCCAGCAGTATTTAGGCTAATAAAAGGTTCTTGAAAACCGGGGCTAAATATGATTCTCTGCTGATTTTATGTGCCCTCGGTGTCCTGTCTCCTTCTTTCATGATGACAGAACTCAACTTAGGAACTTATACTCCTGTATGCAGATAGATAAACATACACACACAGAGAGACACAGACACAGACACAGACACACACAGACACACACAGACACCCAGACACACACACACACACACACACACACACAATCACACACACACACACACACACACACACACACACACGCACACACGCAGTAGGAGAGAGAGTTTCAGGAGAGGCAGCATGACACAGATAGACCCTGTCTCTCAAAAAACAGCAATAACCAGAAAAAAAGTTAAAATTAAATCAATAAACATAAACATAAAAAAATATAATTCACTTGGAATGAAACAAACAACAGACAGCAGTGCTGGGGATCTGATTTATGAAGGAAGGGGTAGGCCCCGGTGCAGGCAACTCTAAGGTAGTCAGGCCTCTTTTATTTACTTATGCATGTATGTATGTATGTATGCATGTATGTATGTATGTCTGTATCTATCTATCTACCTATCTTTCTATCTCTCTATGTATTTATTAATTTTTAAAATGTGCTTTTTCAAGACAGGGTTTTTGAGACAGAGTTCCTGAAACTCACTCTGCTGTAGAGCAGGCTGGCCTCAAACTCACATAGATCCACCTGGCTCTGCCTCTGAGTGCTGGGATTAAAGGCATGTTTACTTTCTTATTTATTATGTTATTTTATTGTACGTTTAGTTTAATCTCAAAAATTTATTTACAAGTCTCTGTGTATGCCTGTGTGTGCACACAAGGTGTGTGGGTGGGGGTTGGTGGAGGACAGGCCACTGCCCTCCGCTTTGTTTGATTCTTTAATTAAAAAAATACAGTTATAGCCAGGTGATTGTTGTGCTCACAATTTAGTACCAGCACTTTGGAAGCAGATGCAGGTGGATCTGTGTGAGTCTGACGCTAGCCTGGTCTACAAAGCGAGTTCCAGGACAGCCAGGACTGTTACACAGAAAAAAACCTGTGTCAAAAAATCAATCCAGAATTTAAAAATATAAAATAAAACCCCAGGAACATTTTTCTCTGTGTGTGTTTTTAATTTCTTCTCCTGTTAACTTCACTGTACATTTAGTTTACTTTCAAAATGTGTTCATGCATGTACACATATGCTCATGCATGTGCATGTGAGCCTGTAGGCCTGCTTGGGGGGAGGGGGCGGTGAGGGGTGGATGGGTCACAGTTCTAAACTTTTCAGAATGGCCCGTTGACCTCACCAACATGGAAGCATTCAAGAGGATGGCAGCCATCTTACCCGGTGACCTCACCAAGATGGAAGCCACCATGTGACAAATTGTGGAAATTCTGGGTTTTTTTTTCTTTTTGTTCTCTGTGTTTTCAAGGCCTCTAGAGGCCCAGAACTTAAAAGAAAAAAGAAAGACAGACAGACAGACAGAAAGAATGAAAGAAAGAAAGAAAGAAAGAAAGAAAGAAAGAAAGAAAGAAAGAAAGAACGGAAACAGAAGGTCACAACGCCCCTCTGCTTCCTGAATTCTGGGATGAAAGGCATACACCTCCACCTCACCAGCGGGCAAGAAATGTGTATTTACAGACCGGGAAAAACAACAACACACATAAAACAAAAGGAAACAGAAGGTCTAGAGGTCCTTAGTAGCTGAAAAGATGGAGATCAGCCTCACTTCCACCCACCCCTGAGGCCTGGGCTTTGTCTTGATTATTCCAGCAGTATTTAGGCTAATAAAAGGTTCTTGAAAACCGGGGCTAAATATGATTCTCTGCTGATTTTATGTGCCCTCGGTGTCCTGTCTCCTTCTTTCATGATGACAGAACTCAACTTAGGAACTTATACTCCTGTATGCAGATAGATAAACATACACACACAGAGAGACAAAGACACAGACACACACAGACACACACAGACACCCAGACACACACGCGCACACACACACACACACACACACGCACGCACGCAGTGGGAGAGACAGTTTCAGGAGAGGCAGCATGACACAGATAGACCCTGTCTCTCAAAAAACAGCAATAACCAGAAAAAAAGTTAAAATTAAATCAATAAACATAAACATAAAAAAATATAATTCACTTGGAATGAAACAAACAACAGACTGCAGTGCTGGGGATCTGATTTATGAAGGAAGGGGTAGGCCCCGGTGCAGGCAACTCTAAGGTAGTCAGGCCTCTTTTATTTACTTATGCATGTATGTATGTATGTATGTATGTATGTATGTATGTATGTATGTATCTATCTATCTTTCTATCTCTCTATGTATTTATTAATTTTTAAAATTTGCTTTTTCAAGACAGGGTTTTTGAGACAGAGTTCCTGAAACTCACTCTGCTGTAGAGCAGGCTGGCCTCAAACTCACATAGATCCACCTGGCTCTGCCTCTGAGTGCTGGGATTAAAGGCATGTTTACTTTCTTATTTATTATGTTATTTTATTGTACGTTTAGTTTAATCTCAAAAATGTATTTACATGTCTCTGTGTATGCCTGTGTGTGCATACAAGGTGTGTGGGTGGGGGTTGGTGTAGGACAGGCCACTGCCCTCCGCTTTGTTTGATTCTTTAATTAAAAAAATACATTTATAGCCAGGTGATTGTTGTGCTCACAATTTAATACCAGCACTTTGGAAGCAGATGCAGGTGGATCTGTGTGAGTCTGACGCTAGCCTGGTCTACAAAGCGAGTTCCAGGACAGCCAGGACTGTTACACAGAAAAAAACCTGTGTCAAAAAATCAATCCAGAATTTAAAAATATAAAATAAAACCCCAGGAACATTTTTCTCTGTGTGTGTTTTTAATTTCTTCTCCTGTTAACTTCACTGTACATTTAGTTTACTTTCAAAATGTGTTCATGCATGTACACATATGCTCATGCATATGCATGTGAGCCTGTAGGCCTGCTTGGGGGGAGGGGGCGGTGAGGGGTGGATCGGTCACAGTTCTAAACTTTTCAGAATGGTCCGTTGCCCTCACCAACATGGAAGCATTCAAGAGGATGGCAGCCATCTTACCCAGTGACCTCACCAAGATGGAAGCCACCATGTGACAAATTGTGGAAATTCTGGGTTTTTTCTTCTTTTTGTTCTCTGTGTTTTCAAGGCCTCTAGAGGCCCAGAACTTAAAAGAAAAAAGAAAGACAGACAGACAGACAGAAAGAAAGAAAGAAAGAAAGAAAGAAAGAAAGAAAGAAAGAGAGAACGGAAACAGAAGGTCACAACGCCCCTCTGCTTCCTGAATTCTGGGATGAAAGGCATACACCTCCACCTCACCAGCGGGCAAGAAATGTGTATTTACAGACCGGGAAAAACAACAACACACATAAAACAAAAGGAAACAGAAGGTCTAGAGGTCCTAAGTAGCTGAAAAGATGGAGATCAGCCTCACTTCCACCCACCCCTGAGGCCTGGGCTTTTTCTTGATTATTCCAGCAGTATTTAGGCTAATAAAAGGTTCTTGAAAACCGGGGCTAAATATGATTCTCTGCTTATTTTATGTGCCCTCGGTGTCCTGTCTCCTTCTTTCATGATGACAGAACTCAACTTAGGAACTTATACACCTGTATGCAGATAGATAAACATACACACACAGAGAGACACAGACACAGACACAGACACACACAGACACACACAGACACCCAGACACACACACACACACACACACACACACACACACGCACGCACGCAGTGGGAGAGACAGTTTCAGGAGAGGCAGCATGACACAGATAGACCCTGTCTCTCAAAAAACAGCAATAACCAGAAAAAAAGTTAAAATTAAATCAATAAACATAAACATAAAAAAATATAATTCACTTGGAATGAAACAAACCACAGACAGCAGTGCTGGGGATCTGATTTATGAAGGAAGTGTAGGCCCCGGGTGCAGGCAACTCTAAGGTAGTCAGGCCTCTTTTATTTACTTATGCATGTATGTATGTATGTATGTATGTATGTATGTATGTATGTATCTATCTATCTATCGATCTATCTATCTATCTTTCTATCTATCTATGTATTTATTAATTTTTAAAATTTGCTTTGTCAAGACAGGGTTTTTTGAGACAGAGTTCCTGAAACTCACTCTGCTGTAGAGCAGGCTGTCCGCAACCTCACATAGATCCACCTGGCTTGCCTCTGAGTGCTGGGATTAAAGGCATGTTTACTTTCTTATTTATTATGTTATTTTATTGTACGTTTAGTTTAATCTCAAAAATGTATTTACATGTCTCTGTGTATGCCTGTGTGTGCACACAAGGTGTGGGGGTGGGGGTTGGTGGAGGACAGGCCACTGCCCTCCGCTTTGTTTGATTCTTTAATTAAAAAAATACATTTATAGCCAGGTGAGTGTTGTGCTCACAATTTAATACCAGCACTTTGGAAGCAGATGCAGGTGGATCTGTGTGAGTCTGACGCTAGCCTGGTCTACAGAGCGAGTTCCAGGACAGCAAGGACTGTTACACAGAAAAAAACCTGTGTCAAAAAATCAATCCAGAATTTAAAAATATAAAATAAAACCCCAGGAACATTTTTCTCTGTGTGTGTTTTTAATTTCTTCTCCTGTTAACTTCACTGTACATTTAGTTTACTTTCAAAATGTGTTCATGCATGTACACATATGCTCATGCATGTGCATGTGAGCCTGTAGGCCTGCTTGGGGGGAGGGGGCGGTGAGGGGTGGATGGGTCACAGTTCTAAACTTTTCAGAATGGCCTGTTGACCTCACCAACATGGAAGCATTCAAGAGGATGGCAGCCATCTTACCCGGTGACCTCACCAAGATGGAAGCCACCATGTGACAAATTGTGGAAATTCTGTTTTTTTTTTCTTTTTGTTCTCTGTGTTTTCATGGACTCTAGAGGCCCAGAACTTAAAAGAAAAAAGAAAGACAGACAGACAGACAGAAAGAATGAAAGAAAGAAAGAAAGAAAGAAAGAAAGAAAGAAAGAAAGAAAGAACGGAAACAGAAGGTCACAACGCCCCTCTGCTTCCTGAATTCTGGGATGAAAGGCATACACCTCCACCTCACCAGCGGGCAAGAAATGTGTATTTACAGACCGGGAAAAACAACAACACACATAAAACAAAAGGAAACAGAAGGTCTAGAGGTCCTAAGTAGCTGAAAAGATGGAGATCAGCCTCACTTCCACCCACCCCTGAGGCCTGGGCTTTTTCTTGATTATTCCAGCAGTATTTAGGCTAATAAAAGGTTCTTGAAAACCGGGGCTAAATATGATTCTCTGCTTATTTTATGTGCCCTCGGTGTCCTGTCTCCTTCTTTCATGATGACAGAACTCAACTTAGGAACTTATACACCTGTATGCAGATAGATAAACATACACACACAGAGAGACACAGACACAGACACAGACACACACAGACACACACAGACACCCAGACACACACACACACACACACACACACACACACACACACACACGCACGCACGCAGTGGGAGAGACAGTTTCAGGAGAGGCAGCATGACACAGATAGACCCTGTCTCTCAAAAAACAGCAATAACCAGAAAAAAAGTTAAAATTAAATCAATAAACATAAACATAAAAAAATATAATTCACTTGGAATGAAACAAACCACAGACAGCAGTGCTGGGGATCTGATTTATGAAGGAAGTGTAGGCCCCGGGTGCAGGCAACTCTAAGGTAGTCAGGCCTCTTTTATTTACTTATGCATGTATGTATGTATGTATGTATGTATGTATGTATGTATCTATCTATCTATCGATCTATCTATCTATCTTTCTATCTATCTATGTATTTATTAATTTTTAAAATTTGCTTTGTCAAGACAGGGTTTTTTGAGACAGAGTTCCTGAAACTCACTCTGCTGTAGAGCAGGCTGTCCGCAACCTCACATAGATCCACCTGGCTTGCCTCTGAGTGCTGGGATTAAAGGCATGTTTACTTTCTTATTTATTATGTTATTTTATTGTACGTTTAGTTTAATCTCAAAAATGTATTTACATGTCTCTGTGTATGCCTGTGTGTGCACACAAGGTGTGGGGGTGGGGGTTGGTGGAGGACAGGCCACTGCCCTCCGCTTTGTTTGATTCTTTAATTAAAAAAATACATTTATAGCCAGGTGAGTGTTGTGCTCACAATTTAATACCAGCACTTTGGAAGCAGATGCAGGTGGATCTGTGTGAGTCTGACGCTAGCCTGGTCTACAGAGCGAGTTCCAGGACAGCCAGGACTGTTACACAGAAAAAAACCTGTGTCAAAAAATCAATCCAGAATTTAAAAATATAAAATAAAACCCCAGGAACATTTTTCTCTGTGTGTGTTTTTAATTTCTTCTCCTGTTAACTTCACTGTACATTTAGTTTACTTTCAAAATGTGTTCATGCATGTACACATATGCTCATGCATGTGCATGTGAGCCTGTAGGCCTGCTTGGGGGGAGGGGGCGGTGAGGGGTGGATGGGTCACAGTTCTAAACTTTTCAGAATGGCCTGTTGACCTCACCAACATGGAAGCATTCAAGAGGATGGCAGCCATCTTACCCGGTGACCTCACCAAGATGGAAGCCACCATGTGACAAATTGTGGAAATTCTGTTTTTTTTTTCTTTTTGTTCTCTGTGTTTTCATGGACTCTAGAGGCCCAGAACTTAAAAGAAAAAAGAAAGACAGACAGACAGACAGAAAGAATGAAAGAAAGAAAGAAAGAAAGAAAGAAAGAAAGAAAGAAAGAAAGAACGGAAACAGAAGGTCACAACGCCCCTCTGCTTCCTGAATTCTGGGATGAAAGGCATACACCTCCACCTCACCAGCGGGCAAGAAATGTGTATTTACAGACCGGGAAAAACAACAACACACATAAAACAAAAGGAAACAGAAGGTCTAGAGGTCCTAAGTAGCTGAAAAGATGGAGATCAGCCTCACTTCCACCCACCCCTGAGGCCTGGGCTTTTTCTTGATTATTCCAGCAGTATTTAGGCTAATAAAAGGTTCTTGAAAACCGGGGCTAAATATGATTCTCTGCTGATTTTATGTGCCCTCGGTGTCCTGTCTCCTTCTTTCATGATGACAGAACTCAACTTAGGAACTTATACTCCTGTATGCAGATAGATAAACATACACACACAGAGAGACACAGACACAGACAAACACAGACACACACAGACACCCAGACACACACACACACACACACACACACACAATCACACACACACACACACACACACACACACACGCACGCACGCAGTGGGAGAGAGAGTTTCAGGAGAGGCAGCATGACACAGATAGACCCTGTCTCTCAAAAAACAGCAATAACCAGAAAAAAAGTGAAAATTAAATCAATAAACATAAACATAAAAAAATATAATTCACTTGGAATGAAACAAACCACAGACAGCAGTGCTGGGGATCTGATTTATGAAGGAAGGGGTAGGCCCCGGTGCAGGCAACTCTAAGGTAGTCAGGCCTCTTTAATTTACTTATGCATGTATGTATGTATGTATGTATGTATGTATGTATGTATCTATCTATCTATCTATCTATCTATCTTTCTATCTCTCTATGTATTTATTAATTTTTAAAATTTGCTTTTTCAAGACAGGGTTTTTGAGACAGAGTTCCTGAAACTCACTCTGCTGTAGAGCAGGCTGGCCTCACACTCACATAGATCCACCTGGCTCTGCCTCTGAGTGCTGGGATTAAAGGCATGTTTACTTTCTTATTTATTATGTTATTTTATTGTACGTTTAGTTTAACCTCAAAAATGTATTTACATGTCTCTGTGTATGCCTGTGTGTGCACACAAGGTGGGTGGGTGGGGGTTGGTGGAGGACAGGCCACTGCCCTCCGCTTTGTTTGATTCTTTAATTAAAAAAATACATTTATAGCCAGGTGATTGTTGTGCTCACAATTTAATACCAGCACTTTGGAAGCAGATGCAGGTGGATCTGTGTGACTCTGACGCTAGCCTGGTCTACAAAGCGAGTTCCAGGACAGCCAGGACTGTTACACAGAAAAAAACCTGTGTCAAAAAATCAATCCAGAATTTAAAAATATAAAATAAAACCCCAGGAACATTTTTCTCTGTGTGTGTTTTTAATTTCTTCTCCTGTTAACTTCACTGTACATTTAGTTTACTTTCAAAATGTGTTCATGCATGTACACATATGCTCATGCATATGCATGTGAGCCTGTAGGCCTGCTTGGGGGGAGGGGGCGGTGAGGGGTGGATGGGTCACAGTTCTAAACTTTTCAGAATGGCCCGTTGCCCTCACCAACATGGAAGCATTCAAGAGGATGGCAGCCATCTTACCCGGTGACCTCACCAAGATGGAAGCCACCATGTGACAAATTGTGGAAATTCTGTTTTTTTTTTCTTTTTGTTCTCTGTGTTTTCATGGACTCTAGAGGCCCAGAACTTAAAAGAAAAAAGAAAGACAGACAGACAGACAGAAAGAATGAAAGAAAGAAAGAAAGAAAGAAAGGAAGGAAGAAAGAAAGAAAGAAAGAAAGAAAGAAAGAAAGAAAGAAAGAAAGAAAGAAAGAAAGAAAGAAAGAAGGAACGGAAACAGAAGGTCACAACACCCTCTGCTTCTTGAATTCTGGGATGAAAGGCGTACACCTCCACCACACCAGCGGGCAAGAAATGTGTATTTACAGACCGGGAAAAACAACAACACACATAAAACAAAAGGAAACAGAAGGTCTAGAGGTCCTAAGTAGCTTGAAAGATGGAGATCAGCCTCACTTCCACCCACCCCTGAGGCCTGGGCTTTTTCTTGATTATTCCAGCAGTATTTAGGCTAATAAAAGGTTCTTGAAAACCGGGGCTAAATATGATTCTCTGCTGATTTTATGTGCCCTCGGTGTCCTGTCTCCTTCTTTCATGATGACAGAACTCAACTTAGGAACTAATACTCCTATATGCAGATAGATAAACATACACACACAGAGAGACACAGACACAGACACAGACACACACAGACACATTCACACACAAACACACACACACAAACACACTCACACACACACGCACGCAGTGGGAAAGACAGTTCCAGGAGAGGCAGCATGACACAGATAGACCCTGTCTCTCAAAAAACAGCAATAACCAGAAAAAAAGTTAAAATTAAATCAATAAACATAAACATAAAAAATATAATTCACTTGGAATGAAACAAACAACAGACAGCAGTGCTGGGGATCTGATTTATGAAGGAAGGGGTAGGCCCCGGGTGCAGGCAACTCTAAGGTACTCAGGACTCTTTTATTTACATATGCATGTATGTATGTATGTATGTATCTGTCTATCTACCTATCTCTCTATGTATTTATTAATTTTTAAAATGTGCTTTTTCAAGACAGGGTTTTAGAGACAGAGTTCCTGAAACTCACTCTGCTGTAGAGCAGGCTGGCTTCAAACTCACATAGATCCACCTGGCTCTGCCTCTGAGTGCTGGGATTAAAGGCATGTTTACTTTCTTATTTATTATGTTATTTTATTGTACGTTTAGTTTAATCTCAAAAATGTATTTACATGTCTCTGTGTATGCCTGTGTGTGCACACAAGGTGTGTGGGTGGGGGTTGGTGGACGACAGGCCACTGCCCTCCGCTTTGTTTGATTCTTTAATTAAGAAAATACATTTATACCCAGGTGAGTGTTGTGCTCACAATTTAATACCAGCACTTTGGAAGCAGATGCAGGTGGATCTGTGTGAGTCTGACGCTAGCCTGGTCTACAAAGCGAGTTCCAGGACAGCCAGGACTGTTACACAGAAAAAAACCTGTGTCAAAAAATCAATCCAGAATTTAAAAATATAAAATAAAACCCCAGGAACATTTTTCTCTGTGTGTGTTTTTAATTTCTTCTCCTGTTAACTTCACTGTACATTTAGTTTACTTTCAAAATGTGTTCATGCATGTACACATATGCTCATGCATGTGCATGTGAGCCTGTAGGCCTGCTTGGGGGGAGGGGGCGGTGAGGGGTGGATGGGTCACAGTTCTAAACTTTTCAGAATGGCCTGTTGACCTCACCAACATGGAAGCATTCAAGAGGATGGCAGCCATCTTACCCGGTGACCTCACCAAGATGGAAGCCACCATGTGACAAATTGTGGAAATTCTGGGTTTTTTTTTCTTTTTGTTCTCTGTGTTTTCAAGGCCTCTAGAGGCCCAGAACTTAAAAGAAAAAAGAAAGACAGACAGACAGACAGAAAGAATGAAAGAAAGAAAGAAAGAAAGAAAGAAAGAAAGAAAGAAAGAAAGAACGGAAACAGAAGGTCACAACGCCCCTCTGCTTCCTGAATTCTGGGATGAAAGGCATACACCTCCATCTCACCAGCGGGCAAGAAATGTGTATTTACAGACCGGGAAAAACAACAACACACATAAAACAAAAGGAAACAGAAGGTCTAGAGGTCCTAAGTAGCTGAAAAGATGGAGATCAGCCTCACTTCCACCGACCCCTGAGGCCTGGGCTTTTTCTTGATTATTCCAGCAGTATTTAGGCTAATAAAAGGTTCTTGAAAACCGGGGCTAAATATGATTCTCTGCTGATTTTATGTGCCCTCGGTGTCCTGTCTCCTTCTTTCATGATGACAGAACTCAACTTAGGAACTTATACTCCTGTATGCAGATAGATAAACATACACACACAGAGAGACACAGACACAGACACAGACACACACAGACACACACAGACACCCAGACACACACACACACACACACATACACACACACACAATCACACACACACACACACGCACGCATGCAGTGGGAGAGAGAGTTTCAGGAGAGGCAGCATGACACAGGTAGACCCTGTCTCTCAAAAAACAGCAATAACCAGAAAAAAAGTTAAAATTAAATCAATAAACATAAACATAAAAAAATATAATTCACTTGGAATGAAACAAAAAACAGACAGCAGTGCTGGGGATCTGATTTATGAAGGAAGGGGTAGGCCCCGGTGCAGGCAACTCTAAGGTAGTCAGGCCTCTTTTATTTACTTATGCATGTATGTATGTATGTATGTATGTATGTATGTATCTATCTATCTATCTATCTATCTATCTATCTATCTCTCTATGTATTTATTAATTTTTAAAATGTGCTTTTTCAAGACAGGGTTTTTGAGACAGAGTTCCTGAAACTCACTCTGCTGTAGAGCAGGCTGGCCTCAAACTCACATAGATCCACCTGGCTCTCCCTCTGAGTGCTGGGATTAAAGGCATGTTTACTTTCTTATTTATTATGTTATTTTATTGTACGTTTAGTTTAATCTCAAAAACGTATTTACATGTCTCTGTGTATGCCTGTGTGTGCACACAAGGTGTGTGGGTGGGGGTTGGTGGAGGACAGGCCACTGCCCTCCGCTTTGTTTGATTCTTTAATTAAAAAAATACATTTATAGCCAGGTGAGTGTTGTGCTCACAATTTAATACCAGCACTTTGGAAGCAGATGCAGGTGGATCTGTGTGAGTCTGACGCTAGCCTGGTCTACAAAGCGAGTTCCAGGACAGCCAGGACTGTTACACAGAAAAAAACCTGTGTCAAAAAATCAATCCAGAATTTAAAAATATAAAATAAAACCCCAGGAACATTTTTCTCTGTGTGTGTTTTTAATTTCTTCTCCTGTTAACTTCACTGTACATTTAGTTTACTTTCAAAATGTGTTCATGCATGTACACATATGCTCATGCATGTGCATGTGAGCCTGTAGGCCTGCTTGGGGGGAGGGGGCGGTGAGGGGTGGATCGGTCACAGTTCTAAACTTTTCAGAATGGCCCGTTGACCTCACCAACATGGAAGCATTCAAGAGGATGGCAGCCATCTTACCCGGTGACCTCACCAAGATGGAAGCCACCATGTGACAAATTGTGGAAATTCTGGGTTTTTTTTTCTTTTTGTTCTCTGTGTTTTCAAGGCCTCTAGAGGCCCAGAACTTAAAAGAAAAAAGAAAGACAGACAGACCGACAGAAAGAATGAAAGAAAGAAAGAAAGAAAGAAAGAAAGAAAGAAAGAAAGAAAGAAAGAAAGAACGGAAACAGAAGGTCACAACGCCCCTCTGCTTCCTGAATTCTGGGATGAAAGGCATACACCTCCACCTCACCAGCGGGCAAGAAATGTGTATTTACAGACCGGGAAAAACAACAACACACATAAAACAAAAGGAAACAGAAGGTCTAGAGGTCCTAAGTAGCTGAAAAGATGGAGATCAGCCTCACTTCCACCCACCCCTGAGGCCTGGGCTTTTTCTTGATTATTCCAGCAGTATTTAGGCTAATAAAAGGTTCTTGAAAACCGGGGCTAAATATGATTCTCTGCTGATTTTATGTGCCCTCGGTGTCCTGTCTCCTTCTTTCATGATGACAGAACTCAACTTAGGAACTTATACTCCTGTATGCAGATAGATAAACATAAACACACAGAGAGACACAGACACAGACACAGACACACACAGACACACACAGACACCCAGACACACACACACACAAACACACACACACAGACACACACACACGCACGCACGCAATGGGAGAGAGAGTTTCAGGAGAGGCAGCATGACACAGATAGACCCTGTCTCTCAAAAAACAGCAATAACCAGAAAAAAAGTTAAAAATAAATCAATAAACATAAACATAAAAAAATATAATTCACTTGGAATGAAACAAACAACAGACAGCAGTGCTGGGGATCTGATTTTTGAAGGAAGGGGTAGGCCCCGGTGCAGGCAACTCTAAGGTAGTCAGGCCTCTTTTATTTACTTATGCATGTATCTATGTATGTATGTATGTATGTATGTATGTATCTATCTATCTACCTATCTATCTATCTATCTATGTATTTATTAATTTTTAAAATTTGCTTTTTCAAGACAGGGTTTTTTGAGAAAGTGTTCCTGAAACTCACTCTGCTGTAGAGCAGGCTGGCCTTAAACTCACATAGATCCACCTGGCTCTGCCTCTGAGTGCTGGGATTAAAGGCATGTTTACTTTCTTATTTATTATGTTATTTTATTGTACGTTTAGTTTAATCTCAAAAATGTATTTACATGTCTCTGTGTATGCCTGTGTGTGCACACAAGGTGTGTGGGTGGGGGTTGGTGGAGGACAGGCCACTGCCCTCTGCTTTGTTTGATTCTTTAATTAAAAAAATACATTTATAGCCAGGTGAGTGTTGTGCTCACAATTTAATACCAGCACTTTGGAAGCAGATGCAGGTGGATCTGTGTGAGTCTGACGCTAGCCTGGTCTACAAAGCGAGTTCCAGGACAGCCAGGACTGTTACACAGAAAAAAACCTGTGTCAAAAAATCAATCCAGAATTTAAAAATATAAAATAAAACCCCAGGAACATTTTTCTCTGTGTGTGTTTTTAATTTCTTCTCCTGTTAACTTCACTGTACATTTAGTTTACTTTCAAAATGTGTTCATGCATGTACACATATGCTCATGCATGTGCATGTGAGCCTGTAGGCCTGCTTGGCGGGAGGGGGCGGTGAGGGGTGGATGGGTCACAGTTCTAAACTTTTCAGAATGGCCCGTTGACCTCACCAACATGAAAGCATTCAAGAGGATGGCAGCCATCTTACCCGGTGACCTCACCAAGATGGAAGCCACCATGGGACAAATTGTGGAAATTCTGTTTTTTTTTTCTTTTTGTTCTCTGTGTTTTCATGGACTCTAGAGGCCCAGAACTTAAAAGAAAAAAGAAACACAGACAGACAGACAGAAAGAATGAAAGAAAGAAAGAAAGGAAGAAAGAAAGAAAGAAAGAAAGAAGGAAAGAAAGAAAGAAAGAAAGAAAGAAAGAACGGAAACAGAAGGTCACAACGCCCCTCTGCTTCCTGAATTCTGGGATGAAAGGCATACACCTCCACCTCACCAGCGGGCAAGAAATGTGTATTTACAGACTGGGAAAAACAACAACACACATAAAACAAAAGGAAACAGAAGGTCTAGAGGTCCTAAGTAGCTGAAAAGATGGAGATCAGCCTCACTTCCACCCACCCCTGAGGCCTGGGCTTTTTCTTGATTATTCCAGCAGTATTTAGGCTAATAAAAGGTTCTTGAAAAAAGCGGGTAAATATGATTCTCTGCTGATTTTAAGTGCCCTCAGTGTCCTGTCTCCTTCTTTCATGATGACAGAACTCAACTTAGGAACTTATACTCCTGTATGCAGATAGATAAACATACACACACAGAGAGACACAGACACAGACACAGACACACACAGACACACACAGACACCCAGACACACACACACACACACACACAAACACACACACACACACGCACGCACGCAGTGGGAGAGACAGTTTCAGGAGAGGCAGCATGACACAGATAGACCCTGTCTCTCAAAAAACAGCAATAACCAGAAAAAAAGTTAAAATTAAATCAATAAACATAAACATAAAAAAATATAATTCACTTGGAATGAAACAAACAACAGACAGCAGTGCTGGGGATCTGATTTATGAAGGAAGGGGTAGGCCCGGGTGCAGGCAACTCTAAAGTACTCAGGCCTCTTTTATTTACTTATGCATGTATGTATGTATGTATGTATGTATGTATGTATGTATGTATCTATCTATCTATCTATCTTTCTATCTCTCTATGTATTAATTAATTTTTAAAATTTGCTTTTTCAAGACAGGGTTTTTGAGACAGAGTTCCTGAAACTCACTCTGCTGTAGAGCATGCTGGCCTCAAACTCACATAGATCCACCTGGCTCTGCCTTTGAGTGCTGGGATTAAAGGCATGTTTACTTTCTTATTTATTATGTTATTTTATTGTACGTTTAGTTTAATCTCAAAAATGTATTTACATGTCTCTGTGTATGCCTGTGTGTGCACACAAGGTGTGTGGGTGGGGGTTGGTGGAGGACAGGCCACTGCCCTCCACTTTGTTTGATTCTTTAATTAAAAAAATACATTTATAGCCAGGTGATTGTTGTGCTCACAATTTAATACCAGCACTTTGGAAGCATATGCAGGTGGATCTGTGTGAGTCTGACGCTAGCCTGGTCTACAAAGCGAGTTCCAGGACAGCCAGGACTGTTACACAGAAAAAAACCTGTGTCAAAAAATCAATCCAGAATTTAAAAATATAAAATAAAACCCCAGGAACATTTTTCTCTGTGTGTGTTTTTAATTTCTTCTCCTGTTAACTTCACTGTACATTTAGTTTACTTTCAAAATGTGTTCCTGCATGTACACATATGCTCATGCATGTGCATGTGAGCCTGTAGTCCTGCTTGGGGGGAGGGGGCGGTGAGGGGTGGATCGGTCACAGTTCTAAACTTTTCAGAATGGCCTGTTGACCTCACCAACATGGAAGCATTCAAGAGGATGGCAGCCATCTTACCCGGTGACCTCACCAAGATGGAAGCCACCATGGGACAAATTGTGGAAATTCTGGTTTTTTTTTTCTTTTTGTTCTCTGTATTTTCAAGGCCTCTAGAGGCCCAGAACTTAAAAGAAAAAAGAAAGACAGACAGACAGACAGAAAGAATGAAAGAAAGAAAGAAAGAAAGAAAGAAAGAAAAAAGAAAGAAAGAAAGAAAGAACTGAAACAGAAGGTCACAGCGCCCCTCTGCTTCCTGAATTCTGGGATGAAAGGCATACACCTCCACCTCACCAGCGGGCAAGAAATGTGTATTTACAGACCGGGAAAAACAACAACACACATAAAACAAAAGGAAACAGAAGGTCTAGAGGTCCTAAGTAGCTGAAAAGATGGAGATCAGCCTCACTTCCACCCACCCCTGAGGCCTGGGCTTTTTCTTGATTATTCCAGCAGTATTTAGGCTAATAAAAGGTTCTTGAAAACCGGGGCTAAATATGATTCTCTGCTGATTTTATGTGCCCTCGGTGTCCTGTCTCCTTCTTTCATGATGACAGAACTCAACTTAGGAACTTATACTCCTGTATGCAGATAGATAAACATACACACACAAAGAGACACAGACACAGACACAGACACACACAGACACACACAGACACCCAGACACACACACACACACACACACACACACACACACACGCATGCATGCAGTGGGAGAGACAGTTTCAGGAGAGGCAGCATGACACAGATAGACCCTGTCTCTCAAAAAACAGCAATAACCAGAAAAAAAGTTAAAATTAAATCAATAAACATAAACATAAAAAAATAGAATTCACTTGGAATGAAACAAACAACAGACAGCAGTGCTAGGGATCTGATTTATGAAGGAAGGGGTAGGCCCCGGGTGCAGGCAACTCTAAGGTAGTCAGGCCTCTTTTATTTACTTATGCATGTATGTATGTATGTATGTATGTATGTATCTATCTATCTATCTATCTATCTTTCTATCTCTCTATGTATTTATTAATTTTTAAAATTTGCTTTTTCAAGACAGGGTTTTTGAGACAGAGTTCCTGAAACTCACTCTGCTGTAGAGCAGGCTGGCCTCAAACTCACATAGATCCACCTGGCTCTGCCTCTGAGTTCTGGGATTAAAGGCATGTTTACTTTCTTATTTATTATGTTATTTTATTGTACGTTTAGTTTAATCTCAAAAATGTATTTACATGTCTCTGTGTATGCCTGTGTGTGCACACAAGGTGTGTGGGTGGGGTTTGGTGGAGGACAGGCCACTGCCCTCCGCTTTGTTTGATTCTTTAATTAAAAAAAATACATTTACAGCCAGGTGAGTGTTGTGCTCACAATTTAATACCAGCACTTTGGAAGCAGATGCAGGTGGATCTGTGTGAGTCTGACGCTAGCCTGGTCTACAAAGCGAGTTCCAGGACAGCCAGGACTGTTACACAGAAAAAAACCTGTGTCAAAAAATCAATCCAGAATTTAAAAATATAAAATAAAACCCCAGGAACATTTTTCTCTGTGTGTGTTTTTAATTTCTTCTCCTGTTAACTTCACTGTACATTTAGTTTACTTTCAAAATGTGTTCATGCATGTACACATATGCTCATGCATGTGCATGTGAGCCTGTAGGCCTGCTTGGGGGGAGGGGGCGGTGAGGGGTGGATGGGTCACAGTTCTAAACTTTTCAGAATGGCCTGTTGACCTCACCAACATGGAAGCATTCAAGAGGATGGCAGCCATCTTACCCGGTGACCTCACCAAGATGGAAGCCACCATGTGACAAATTGTGGAAATTCTGAGTTTTTTTTTCTTTTTGTTCTCTGTGTTTTCAAGGCCTCTAGAGGCCCAGAACTTAAAAGAAAAAAGAAAGACAGACAGACAGACAGAAAGAATGAAAGAAAGAAAGAAAGGAAGAAAGAAAGAAAGAATGAAAGAAAGAAAGAAAGAAAGAAAGAAAGAAAGAAAGAAAGAAAGAAAGAAAGAAAGAACGTAAACAGAAGGTCACAACACCCCTCTGCTTCCTGAATTCTGGGATGAAAGGCATACACCTCCCCCTCACCAGCGGGCAAGAAATGTGTATTTACAGACCGGGAAAATCAACAATACACATAAAACAAAAGGAAACAGAAGGTCTAGAGGTCCTAAGTAGCTGAAAAGATGGAGATCAGCCTCACTTCCACCCACCCCTGAGGCCTGGGCTTTTTCTTGATTATTCCAGCAGTATTTAGGCTAATAAAAGGTTCTTGAAAACCGGGGCTAAATATGATTCTCTGCTGATTTTATGTGCCCTCGGTGTCCTGTCTCCTTCTTTCATGATGACAGAACTCAACTTAGGAACTTATACACCTGTATGCAGATAGATAAACATACACACACAGAGAGACACAGACACAGACACAGACACACACAGACACACACAGACACCCAGACACACACACACACACACACACAATCACACACACACACACACAATCACACACACACACACACACGCACGCACGCAGTGGGAGAGAGAGTTGCAGGAGAGGCAGCATGACACAGATAGACCCTGTCTCTCAAAAAACAGCAATAACCAGAAAAAAAGTTAAAATTAAATCAATAAACATAAACATAAAAAAATATAATTCACTTGGAATGAAACAAACAACAGACAGCAGTGCTGGGGATCTGATTTATGAAGGAAGGGGTAGGCCCGAGTGCAGGCAACTCTAAAGTACTCAGGCCTCTTTTATTTACTTATGCATGTATGTATGTATGTATGTATGTATGTATCTATCTATCTATCTATCTATCTATCTTTCTATCTCTCTATGTATTTATTAATTTTTAAAATTTGCTTTTTCAAGACAGGGTTTTTGAGACAGAGTTCCTGAAACTCACTCTGCTGTAGAGCAGGCTGGCCTCAAACTCACATAGATCCACCTGGCTCTGCCTCTGAGTGCTGGGATTAAAGGCATGTTTACTTTCTTATTTATTATGTTATTTTATTGTACGTTTAGTTTAATCTCAAAAATGTATTTACATGTCTCTGTGTATGCCTGTGTGTGCACACAAGGTGTGTGGGTGGGGGTTGGTGGAGGACAGGCCACTGCCCTCCACTTTGTTTGATTCTTTAATTAAAAAAATACATTTATAGCCAGGTGATTGTTGTGCTCACAATTTAATACCAGCACTTTGGAAGCATATGCAGGTGGATCTGTGTGAGTCTGACGCTAGCCTGGTCTACAAAGCGAGTTCCAGGACAGCCAGGACTGTTACACAGAAAAAAACCTGTGTCAAAAAATCAATCCAGAATTTAAAAATATAAAATAAAACCCCAGGAACATTTTTCTCTGTGTGTGTTTTTAATTTCTTCTCCTGTTAACTTCACTGTACTTTTAGTTTACTTTCAAAATGTGTTCCTGCATGTACACATATGCTCATGCATGTGCATGTGAGCCTGTAGTCCTGCTTGGGGGGAGGGGGCGGTGAGGGGTGGATCGGTCACAGTTCTAAACTTTTCAGAATGGCCTGTTGACCTCACCAACATGGAAGCATTCAAGAGGATGGCAGCCATCTTACCCGGTGACCTCACCAAGATGGAAGCCACCATGTGACAAATTGTGGAAATTCTGGGTTTTTTTTTCTTTTTGTTCTCTGTATTTTCAAGGCCTCTAGAGGCCCAGAACTTAAAAGAAAAAAGAAAGACAGACAGACAGACAGAAAGAATGAAAGAAAGAAAGAAAGAAAAAAGAAAGAAAGAAAGAAAGAAAGAACGGAAACAGAAGGTCACAGCGCCCCTCTGCTTCCTGAATTCTGGGATGAAAGGCATACACCTCCACCTCACCAGCGGGCAAGAAATGTGTATTTACAGACCGGGAAAAACAACAACACACATAAAACAATAGGAAACAGAAGGTCTAGAAGTCCTAAGTAGCTGAAAAGATGGAGATCAGCCTCACTTCCACCCACCCCTGAGGCCTGGGCTTTTTCTTGATTATTCCAGCAGTATTTAGGCTAATAAAAGGTTCTTGAAAACCGGGGCTAAATATGATTCTCTGCTGATTTTATGTGCCCTCGGTGTCCTGTCTCCTTCTTTCATGATGACAGAACTCAACTTAGGAACTTATACTCCTGTATGCAGATAGATAAACATACACACACAGAGAGACACAGACACAGACACAGACACACACAGACACACACAGACACCCAGACACACACACACACACACACACACACACACACGCATGCATGCAGTGGGAGAGACAGTTTCAGGAGAGGCAGCATGACACAGATAGACCCTGTCTCTCAAAAAACAGCAATAACCAGAAAACAAGTTAAGATTAAATCAATAAACATAAACATAAAAAAATATAATTCACTTGGAATGAAACAAACAACAGACAGCAGTGCTGGGGATCTGATTTATGAAGGAAGGGGTAGGCCCCGGGTGCAGGCAACTCTAAGGTAGTCAGGCCTCTTTTATTTACTTATGCATGTATGTATGTATGTATGTATGTATGTATGTATGTATGTATCTATCTATCTTTCTATCTCTCTATGTATTTATTAATTTTTAAAATTTGCTTTTTCAAGACAGGGTTTTTGAGACAGAGTTCCTGAAACTCACTCTGCTGTAGAGCAGGCTGGCCTCAAACTCACATAGATCCACCTGGCTCTGCCTCTGAGTGCTGGGATTAAAGGCATGTTTACTTTCTTATTTATTATGTTATTTTATTGTACGTTTAGTTTAATCTCAAAAATGTATTTACATGTCTCTGTGTATGCCTGTGTGTGCACACAAGGTGTGTGGGTGGGGGTTGGTGGAGGACAGGCCACTGCCCTCCGCTTTGTTTGATTCTTTAATTAAAAAAATACATTTACAGCCAGGTGAGTGTTGTGCTCACAATTTAATACCAGCACTTTGGAAGCAGATGCAGGTGGATCTGTGTGAGTCTGACGCTAGCCTGGTCTACAAAGCGAGTTCCAGGACAGCCAGGACTGTTACACAGAAAAAAACCTGTGTCAAAAAATCAATCCAGAATTTAAAAATATAAAATAAAACCCCAGGAACATTTTTCTCTGTGTGTGTTTTTAATTTCTTCTCCTGTTAACTTCACTGTACATTTAGTTTACTTTCAAAATGTGTTCATGCATGTACACATATGCTCATGCATGTGCATGTGAGCCTGTAGGCCTGCTTGGGGGGAGGGGGCGGTGAGGGGTGGATGGGTCACAGTTCTAAACTTTTCAGAATGGCCTGTTGACCTCACCAACATGGAAGCATTCAAGAGGATGGCAGCCATCTTACCCGGTGACCTCACCAAGATGGAAGCCACCATGTGACAAATTGTGGAAATTCTGAGTTTTTTTTTCTTTTTGTTCTCTGTGTTTTCAAGGCCTCTAGAGGCCCAGAACTTAAAAGAAAAAAGAAAGACAGACAGACAGACAGAAAGAATGAAAGAAAGAAAGAAAGGAAGAAAGAAAGAAAGAATGAAAGAAAGAAAGAAAGAAAGAAAGAAAGAAAGAAAGAAAGAAAGAAAGAAAGAAAGAACGTAAACAGAAGGTCACAACACCGCTCTGCTTCCTGAATTCTGGGATGAAAGGCATACACCTCCCCCTCACCAGCGGGCAAGAAATGTGTATTTACAGACCGGGAAAATCAACAATACACATAAAACAAAAGGAAACAGAAGGTCTAGAGGTCCTAAGTAGCTGAAAAGATGGAGATCAGCCTCACTTCCACCCACCCCTGAGGCCTGGGCTTTTTTTTGATTATTCCAGCAGTATTTAGGCTAATAAAAGGTTCTTGAAAACCGGGGCTAAATATGATTCTCTGCTGATTTTATGTGCCCTCGGTGTCCTGTCTCCTTCTTTCATGATGACAGAACTCAACTTAGGAACTTATACTCCTGTATGCAGATAGATAAACATACACACACAGAGAGACACAGACACAGACACAGACACACACAGACACACACAGACACCCAGACACACACACACACACACACACACACACACACAATCACACACACACACACACACACGCACGCACGCAGTGGGAGAGAGAGTTTCAGGAGAGGCAGCATGACACAGATAGCCACTGTCTCTCAAAAAACAGCAATAGCCAGAAAATAAGTTAAAATTAAATCAATAAACATAAACATAAAAAAATATAATTCATTTGGAATGAAACAAACAACAGACAGCAGTGCTGGGGCTCTGATTTTTGAAGGAAGGGGTAGGCCCCGGTGCAGGCAACTCTAAGGTACTCAGGACTCTTTTATTTACTTATGCATGTATGTATGTATGTATGTATGTATGTATCTATCTATCTCTCTATGTATTTATTAATTTTTAAAATTTGCTTTTTCAAGACAGGGTTTTTGAGACAGAGTTCCTGAAACTCACTCTGCTATAGAGCAGGCTGGCCTCAAACTCACATAGATCCACCTGGCTCTGCCTCTGAGTGCTGGGATTAAAGGCATGTTTACTTTCTTATTTATTATGTTATTTTATTGTACGTTTAGTTTAATCTCAAAAATGTATTTACATGTCTCTGTGTATGCCTGTGTGTGCACACAAGGTGTGGGGGTGGGGGTTGGTGGAGGACAGGCCACTGCCCTCCGCTTTGTTTGATTCTTTAATTAAAAAAATACATTTATAGCCAGGTGAGTGTTGTGCTCACAATTTAATACCAGCACTTTGGAAGCAGATGCAGGTGGATCTGTGTGAGTCTGACGCTAGCCTGGTCTACAAAGCGAGTTCCAGGACAGCCAGGACTGTTACACAGAAAAAAACCTGTGTCAAAAAATCAATCCAGAATTTAAAAATATAAAATAAAACCCCAGGAACATTTTTCTCTGTGTGCGTTTTTAATTTCTTCTCCTGTTAACTTCACTGTACATTTAGTTTACTTTCAAAATGTGTTCATGCATGTACACATATGCTCATGCATGTGCATGTGAGCCTGTAGGCCTGCTTGGGGGGAGGGGGCGGTGAGGGGTTGATCGGTCACAGTTCTAAACTTTTCAGAATGGCCCGTTGACCTCACCAACACGGAAGCATTCAAGAGGATGGCAGCCATCTTACCCAGTGACCTCACCAAGATGGAAGCCACCATGTGACAAATTGTGGAAATTCTGGGTTTTTTTTTTCTTTTTGTTCTCTGTGTTTTCAAGGCCTCTAGAGGCCCAGAACTTAAAAGAAAAAAGAAAGACAGACAGACAGACAGAAAGAATGAAAGAAAGAAAGAAAGAAAGAAAGAAAGAAAGAAAGAAAGAAAGAACGGAAACAGAAGGTCACAACGCCCCTCTGCTTCCTGAATTCTGGGATGAAAGGCATACACCTCCACCTCACCAGCGGGCAAGAAATGTGTATTTACAGACTGGGAAAAACAACAACACACATAAAACAAAAGGAAACAGAAGGTATAGAGGTCCTAAGTAGCTGAAAAGATGGAGATCAGCCTCACTTCCACCCACCCCTGAGGCCTGGGCTTTTTCTTGATTATTCCAGCAGTATTTAGGCTAATAAAAGGTTCTTGAAAAAAGCGGGTAAATATGATTCTCTGCTGCTTTTATGTGCCCTCAGTGTCCTGTCTCCTTCTTTCATGATGACAGAACTCAACTTAGGAACATATACTCCTGTATGCAGATAGATAAACATACACACACAGAGAGACACAGACACAGACACAGACACACACAGACACACACAGACACCCAGACACACACACACACACACACACACACACACACACACACACACGCACGCACGCAGTGGGAGAGACAGTTTCAGGAGAGGCAGCATGACACAGATAGACCCTGTCTCTCAAAAAACAGCAATAACCAGAAAAAAAGTTAAAATTAAATCAATAAACATAAACATAAAAAAATATAATTCACTTGGAATGAAACAAACAACAGACAGCAGTGCTGGGGATCTGATTTATGAAGGAAGGGGTAGGCCCGGGTGCAGGGAACTCTAAGGTACACAGGCCTCTTTTATTTACTTATGCATGTATGTATGTATGTATGTATCTATCTATCTATCTATCTATCTTTCTATCTCTCTATGTATTTATTAATTTTTAAAATTTGCTTTTTCAAGACAGGGTTTTTGAGACAGAGTTCCTGAAACTCACTCTGCTGTAGAGCAGGCTGGCCTCAAACTCACATAGATCCACCTGGCTCTGCCTCTGAGTGCTGGGATTAAAGGCATGTTTACTTTCTTATTTATTATGTTATTTTATTGTACGTTTAGTTTAATCTCAAAAATGTATTTACATGTCTCTGTGTATGCCTGTGTGTGCACACAAGGTGTGTGGGTGGGGGTTGGTGGAGGACAGGCCACTGCCCTCCGCTTTGTTTGATTCTTTAATTAAAAAAATACATTTATAGCCAGGTGATTGTTGTGCTCACAATTTAATACCAGCACTTTGGAAGCAGATGCAGGTGGATCTGTGTGAGTCTGACGCTAGCCTGGTCTACAAAGCGAGTTCCAGGACAGCCAGGACTGTTACACAGAAAAAAACCTGTGTCAAAAAATCAATCCAGAATTTAAAAATATAAAATAAAACCCCAGGAACATTTTTCTCTGTGTGCGTTTTTAATTTCTTCTCCTGTTAACTTCACTGTACATTTAGTTTACTTTCAAAATGTGTTCATGCATGTACACATATGCTCATGCATGTGCATGTGAGCCTGTAGGCCTGCTTGGGGGGAGGGGGCGGTGAGGGGTGGATCGGTCACAGTTCTAAACTTTTCAGAATGCCCCGTTGACCTCACCAACATGGAAGCATTCAAGAGAATGGCAGCCATCTTACCTGGTGACCTCACCAAGATGGAAGCCACCATGTGACAAATTGTGGAAATTCTGGGTTTTTTTTTCTTTTTGTTCTCTGTGTTTTCAAGGCCTCTAGAGGCCCAGAACTTAAAAGAAAAAAGAAAGACATACAGACAGACAGTAAGAATGAAAGAAAGAAAGAAAGAAAGAAAGAAAGAAAGAAAGAAAGAAAGAAAGAAAGAAAGAATGGAAACAGAAGGTCACAGCGCCCCTCTGCTTCCTGAATTCTGGGATGAAAGGCATACACCTCCACCTCACCAGCGGGCAAGAAATGTGTATTTACAGACCGGGAAAAACAACAACACACATAAAACAAAAGGAAACAGAAGGTCTAGAGGTCCTAAGTAGCTTGAAAGATGGAGATCAGCCTCACTTCCACCCACCCCTGAGGCCTGGGCTTTTTCTTGATTATTCCAGCAGTATTTAGGCTAATAAAAGGTTCTTGAAAACCGGGGCTAAATATGATTTTCTGCTGATTTTATGTGCCCTCCGTGTCCTGTCTCCTTCTTTCATGATGACAGAACTCAACTTAGGAACTTATACTCCTGTATGCAGATAGATAAACATACACACACAGAGAGACACAGACACAGACACAAACACACACAGACACCCAGACACACACACACACACACACACACACACACACACACACGCACGCAGTGGGAGAGAGAGTTTCAGGAGAGGCAGCATGACACAGATAGACCCTGTCTCTCAAAAAACAGCAATAACCAGAAAAAAACTTAAAATTAAATCAATAAACATAAACATAAAAAAATATAATTCACTTGGAATGAAACAAACAACAGACAGCAGTGCTGGGGATCTGATTTATGAAGGAAGGGGTAGGCCCCGGGTGCAGGGAACTCTAAGGTAGTCAGGCCTCTTTTATTTACTTATGTATGTATGTATGTATGTATGTATGTATGTATGTATGTATGTATCTTTCTATCTCTCTATGTATTTATTAATTTTTAAAATTTGCTTTTTCAAGACAGGGTTTTTGAGACAGAGTTCCTGAAACTCACTCTGCTGTAGAGCAGGCTGGCCTCAAACTCACATAGATCCACCTGGCTCTGCCTCTGAGTGCTGGGATTAAAGGCATGTTTACTTTCTTATTTATTATGTTATTTTATTGTACGTTTAGTTTAATCTCAAAAATGTATTTACATGTCTCTGTGTATGCCTGTGTGTGCACACAAGGTGTGTGGGTGGGGGTTGGTGGAGGACAGGCCACTGCCCTCCGCTTTGTTTGATTCTTTAATTAAAAAAATACATTTATAGCCAGGTGAGTGTTGTGCTCACAATTTAATACCAGCACTTTGGAAGCAGATGCAGGTGGATCTGTGTGAGTCTGACGCTAGCCTGGTCTACAAAGCGAGTTCCAGGACAGCCAGGACTGTTACACAGAAAAAAACCTGTGTCAAAAACTCAATCCAGAATTTAAAAATATAAAATAAAACCCCAGGAACATTTTTCTCTGTGTGTGTTTTTAATTTCTTCTCCTGTTAACTTCACTGTACATTTAGTTTACTTTCAAAATGTGTTCATGCATGTACACATATGCTCATGCATGTGCATGTGAGCCTGTAGGCCTGCTTGGGGGGAGGGGGCGGTGAGGGGTGGATGGGTCACAGTTCTAAACTTTTCAGAATGGCCCGTTGACCTCACCAACATGGAAGCATTCAAGAAGATGGCAGCCATCTTACCCGGTGACCTCACCAAGATGGAAGCCATCATGTGACAAATTGTGGAAATTCTGAGTTTTTTTTTCTTTTTGTTCTCTGTGTTTTCAAGGCCTCTAGAGGCCCAGAACTTAAAAGAAAAAAGAAAGACAGACAGACAGACAGAAAGAATGAAAGAAAGAAAGAAAGGAAGAAAGAAAGAATGAAAGAAAGAAATAAAGAAAGAAAGAAAGAAAGAAAGAAAGAAAGAACGGAAACAGAAGGTCACAACGCCCCTCTGCTTCCTGAATTCTGGGATGAAAGGCATACACCTCCACCTCACCAGCGGGCAAGAAATGTGTATTTACAGACTGGGAAAAACAACAATACACATAAAACAAAAGGAAACAGAAGGTCTAGAGGTACTAAGTAGCTGAAGAGATGGAGATCAGCCTCACTTCCACCCACCCCTGAGGCCTGGGCTTTTTCTTGATTATTCCAGCAGTATTTAGGCTAATAAAAGGTTCTTGAAAACCGGGGCTAAATATGATTCTCTGCTGATTTTACGTGCCCTCAGTGTCCTGTCTCCTTCTTTCATGATGACAGAACTCAACTTAGGAACTTATACTCCTGTATGCAGATAGATAAACATACACACACAGAGAGACACAGACACAGACACAGACACACACAGACACACACAGACACACAGACACACACACACACACACACACACAATCACACACACACACACACACACACACACACGCACGCACGCAGTGGGAGAGAGAGTTTCAGGAGAGGCAGCATGACACAGATAGACCCTGTCTCTCAAAAAACAGCAATAACCAGAAAAAAAGTTAAAATTAAATCATTAAACATAAACATAAAAAAATATAATTCACTTGGAATGAAACAAACAACAGACAGCAGTGCTGGGGATCTGATTTATGAAGGAAGGGGTAGGCGCCGGTGCAGGCAACTCTAAGGTAGTCAGGCCTCTTTTATTTACTTATGCATGTATGTATGTATGTATGTATGTATGTATGTATCTATCTATCTATCTTTCTATCTCTCTATGTATTTATTAATTTTTAAAATTTGCTTTTTCAAGACAGGGTTTTTGAGACAGAGTTCCTGAAACTCACTCTGCTGTAGAGCAGGCTGGCCTCAAACTCACATAGATCCACCTGGCTCTGCCTCTGAGTGCTGGGATTAAAGGCATGTTTACTTTCTTATTTATTATGTTATTTTATTGTACGTTTAGTTTAATCTCAAAAATGTATTTACACATCTCTGTGTATGCCTGTGTGTGCACACAAGGTGTGTGGGTGGGGGTTGGTGGAGGACAGGCCACTGCCCTCCGCTTTGTTTGATTCTTTAATTAAAAAAATACATTTATAGCCAGGTGATTGTTGTGCTCACAATTTAATACCAGCACTTTGGAAGCAGATGCAGGTGGATCTGTGTGAGTCTGACGCTAGCCTGGTCTACAAAGCGAGTTCCAGGACAGCCAGGACTGTTACACAGAAAAAAACCTGTGTCAAAAAATCAATCCAAAATTTAAAAATATAAAATAAAACCCCAGGAACATTTTTCTCTGTGTGTGTTTTTAATTTCTTCTCCTGTTAACTTCACTGTACATTTAGTTTACTTTCAAAATGTGTTCATGCATGTACACATATGCTCATGCATGTGCATGTAAGACTGTAGGCCTGCTTGTGGGGAGGGGGCAGTGAGGGGTGGATCGGTCACAGTTCTAAACTTTTCAGAATGGCCCGTTGACCTCACCAACATGGAAGCATTCAAGAGGATGGCAGCCATCTTACCCGGTGACCTCACCAAGATGGAAGCCACCATGTGACAAATTGTGGAAATTCTGGGTTTTTTTTTCTTTTTGTTCTCTGTGTTTTCAAGGCCTCTAGAGGCCCAGAACTTAAAAGAAAAAAGAAAGACAGACAGACAGACAGAAAGAATGAAAGAAAGCAAGAAAGAAAGAAAGAAAGAAAGAAAGAAAGAAAGAAAGAAAGAAAGAAAGAAAGAACGGAAACAGAAGGTCACAACGCCCCTCTGCTTCCTGAATTCTGGGATGAAAGGCATACACCTCCACCTCACCAGCGGGCAAGAAATGTGTATTTACAGACCGGGAAAAACAACAACACACATAAAACAAAGGAAACAGAAGGTCTAGAAGTCCTAAGTAGCTGAAAAGATGGAGATCAGCCTCACTTCCACCCACCCCTGAGGCCTGGGCTTTTTCTTGATTATTCCAGCAGTATTTAGGCTAATAAAAGGTTCTTGAAAACCGGGGCTAAATATGATTCTCTGCTGATTTTATGTGCCCTCGGTGTCCTGTCTCCTTCTTTCATGATGACAGAACTCAACTTAGGAACTTATACTCCTGTATGCAGATAGATAAACATACACACACAGAGAGACACAGACACACACAGACACACACAGACACCCAGACTCACACACACACACACACACACACACACACACACACACACACACACGCACGCACGCAGTGGGAGAGACAGTTTCAGGAGAGGCATCAAGACACAGATCGACCCTGTCTCTCAAAAAACAGCAATAACCAGAAAATAAGTTAAAATTAAATCAATAAACATAAACATAAAAAAATATAATTCACTTGGAATGAAACAAACAACAGACAGCAGTGCTGGGGATCTGATTTATGAAGGAAGGGGTAGGCCCCGGGTGCAGGCAACTCTAAGGTAGTCAGGCCTCTTTTATTTACTTATGCATGTATGTATGTATGTATGTATGCATGTATGTATGTATGTATCTATCTATCTATCTATCTATCTATCTATCTATCTATCTATCTTTCTATCTATCTATCTATGTATTTATTAATTTTTAAAATTTGCTTTTTCAAGACAGGGTTTTTGAGACAGAGTTCCTGAAACTCACTCTGCTGTAGAGCAGGCTGGCCTCAAACTCACATAGATCCACCTGGCTCTGCCTCTGAGTGCTGGGATTAAAGGCATGTTTACTTTCTTATTTATTATGTTATTTTATTGTACGTTTAGTTTAATCTCAAAAATGTATTTACATGTCTCTGTGTATGCCTGTGTGTGCACACAAGGTGTGTGGGTGGGAGTTGGTGGAGGACAGGCCACTGCCCTCCGCTTTGTTTGATTCTTTAATTAAAAAAATACATTTATAGCCAGGTGATTGTTGTGCTCACAATTTAATACCAGCACTTTGGAAGCAGATGCAGGTGGATCTGTGTGAGTCTGATGCTAGCCTGGTCTACAAAGCGAGTTCCAGGACAGCCAGGACTGTTACACAGAAAAAAACCTGCGACAAAAAATCAATCCAGAAATTAAAAATATAAAATAAAACCCCAGGAACATTTTTCTCTGTGTGTGTTTTTAATTTCTTCTCCTGTTAACTTCACTGTACATTTAGTTTACTTTCAAAATGTGTTCATGCATGTACACATATGCTCATGCATGTGCATGTGAGCCTGTAGGCCTGCTTGGGGGGAGGGGGCGGTGAGGGGTGGATGGGTCACAGTTCTAAACTTTTCAGAATGGCCCGTTGACCTCACCAACATGGAAGCATTCAAGAGGATGGCAGCAATCTCACCCGGTGACCTCACCAAGATGGAAGCCACCATGTGACAAATTGTGGAAATTCTGGGTTTTTTTTTCTTTTTGTTCTCTGTGTTTTCAAGGCCTCTAGAGGCCCAGAACTTAAAAGAAAAAAGAAAGACAGACAGACAGACAGAAAGAATGAAAGAAAGAAAGAAAGGAGAAAGAAAGAAAGAAAGAAAGAAAGAAAGAAAGAAAGAAAGAAAGAAAGAAAGAAAGAAAGAACGGAAACAGAAGGTCACAACGCCCCTCTGCTTCCTGAATTCTGGGATGAAAGGCATACACCTCCACCTCACCAGCGGGCAAGAAATGTGTATTTACAGACCGGGAAAAACAACAACACACATAAAACAAAGGAAACAGAAGGTCTAGAAGTCCTAAGTAGCTGAAAAGATGGAGATCAGCCTCACTTCCACCCACCCCTGAGGCCTGGGCTTTTTCTTGATTATTCCAGCAGTATTTAGGCTAATAAAAGGTTCTTGAAAACCGGGGCTAAATATGATTCTCTGCTGATTTTATGTGCCCTCGGTGTCCTGTCTCCTTCTTTCATGATGACAGAACTCAACTTAGGAACTTATACTCCTGTATGCAGATAGATAAACATACACACACAGAGAGACACAGACACACACAGACACACACAGACACCCAGACTCACACACACACACACACACACACACACACACACACACACACGCACGCACGCAGTGGGAGAGACAGTTTCAGGAGAGGCATCAAGACACAGATCGACCCTGTCTCTCAAAAAACAGCAATAACCAGAAAATAAGTTAAAATTAAATCAATAAACATAAACATAAAAAAATATAATTCACTTGGAATGAAACAAACAACAGACAGCAGTGCTGGGGATCTGATTTATGAAGGAAGGGGTAGGCCCCGGGTGCAGGCAACTCTAAGGTAGTCAGGCCTCTTTTATTTACTTATGCATGTATGTATGTATGTATGTATGCATGTATGTATGTATGTATCTATCTATCTATCTATCTATCTATCTATCTATCTTTCTATCTATCTATCTATGTATTTATTAATTTTTAAAATTTGCTTTTTCAAGACAGGGTTTTTGAGACAGAGTTCCTGAAACTCACTCTGCTGTAGAGCAGGCTGGCCTCAAACTCACATAGATCCACCTGGCTCTGCCTCTGAGTGCTGGGATTAAAGGCATGTTTACTTTCTTATTTATTATGTTATTTTATTGTACGTTTAGTTTAATCTCAAAAATGTATTTACATGTCTCTGTGTATGCCTGTGTGTGCACACAAGGTGTGTGGGTGGGAGTTGGTGGAGGACAGGCCACTGCCCTCCGCTTTGTTTGATTCTTTAATTAAAAAAATACATTTATAGCCAGGTGATTGTTGTGCTCACAATTTAATACCAGCACTTTGGAAGCAGATGCAGGTGGATCTGTGTGAGTCTGATGCTAGCCTGGTCTACAAAGCGAGTTCCAGGACAGCCAGGACTGTTACACAGAAAAAAACCTGCGACAAAAAATCAATCCAGAAATTAAAAATATAAAATAAAACCCCAGGAACATTTTTCTCTGTGTGTGTTTTTAATTTCTTCTCCTGTTAACTTCACTGTACATTTAGTTTACTTTCAAAATGTGTTCATGCATGTACACATATGCTCATGCATGTGCATGTGAGCCTGTAGGCCTGCTTGGGGGGAGGGGGCGGTGAGGGGTGGATGGGTCACAGTTCTAAACTTTTCAGAATGGCCCGTTGACCTCACCAACATGGAAGCATTCAAGAGGATGGCAGCAATCTCACCCGGTGACCTCACCAAGATGGAAGCCACCATGTGACAAATTGTGGAAATTCTGGGTTTTTTTTTCTTTTTGTTCTCTGTGTTTTCAAGGCCTCTAGAGGCCCAGAACTTAAAAGAAAAAAGAAAGACAGACAGACAGACAGAAAGAATGAAAGAAAGAAAGAAAGGAAGAAAGAAAGAAAGAAAGAAAGAAAGAAAGAAAGAAAGAAAGAAAGAAAGAAAGACAGAACGGAAACAGAAGGTCACAACGCCTCTCTGCTTCCTGAATTCTGGGATGAAAGGCATACACCTCCACCTCACCAGCGGGCAAGAAATGTGTATTTACAGACCGGGAAAAACAACAACACACATAAAACAAAAGGAAACAGAAGGTCTAGAGGTCCTAAGTAGCTGAAAAGATGGAGATCAGCCTCACTTCCACCCACCCCTGAGGCCTGGGCTTTTTTTTGATTATTCCAGCAGTATTTAGGCTAATAAAAGGTTCTTGAAAACCGGGGCTAAATATGATTCTCTGCTGATTTTATGTGCCCTCGGTGTCCTGTCTCCTTCTTTCATGATGACAGAACTCAACTTAGGAACTTATACTCCTGTATGCAGATAGATAAACATACACACACAGAGAGACACAGACACACACAGACACACACAGACACACACACACACACACACACACACAATCACACACGCACACACACACACACACGCACGCACGCAGTGGGAAAGACAGTTCCAGGAGAGGCAGCATGACACAGATAGACCCTGTCTCTCAAAAAAGAGCAATAACCAGAAAAAAAGTTAAAATTAAATCAATAAACATAAACATAAAAAAATATAATTCACTTGGAATGAAACAAACAACAGACCGCAGTGCTGGGGATCTGATTTATGAAGGAAGGGGTAGGCCCCGGGTGCAGGCAACTCTAAGGTAGTCAGGCCTCTTTTATTTACTTATGCATGTATGTATGTATGTATGTATGTACGTATGTATGTATGTATCTTTGTATCTCTCTATGTATTTATTAATTTTTAAAATTAGCTTTTTCTAGACAGGGTTTTTGAGACAGAGTTCCTGAACCTCACTCTGCTGTAGAGCAGGCTGGCCTCAAACTCACATAGATCCACCTGGCTCTGCCTCTGAGTGCTGGGATTAAAGGCATGTTTACTTTCTTATTTATTATGTTATTTTATTGTACGTTTAGTTTAATCTCAAAAATGTATTTACATGTCTCTGTGTATGCCTGTGTGTGCACACAAGGTGTGTGGGTGGGGGTTGGTGGAGGACAGGCCACTGCCCTCCACTTTGTTTGATTCTTTAATTAAAAAAATACATTTATAGCCAGGTGATTGTTGTGCTCACAATTTAATACCAGCATTTTGGAAGCAGATGCAGGTGGATCTGTGTGACTCTGACGCTAGCCTGGTCTACAAAGCGAGTTCCAGGACAGCCAGGACTGTTACACAGAAAGAAAACCTGTGTCAAAAAATCAATCCAGAATTTAAAAATATAAAATAAAACCCCAGGAACATTTTTCTCTGTGTGTGTTTTTAATTTCTTCTCCTGTTAACTTCACTGTACATTTAGTTTACTTTCAAAATGTGTTCATGCATGTACACATATGCTCATGCATGTGCATGTGAGCCTGTAGGCCTGCTTGTGGGGAGGGGGCGGTGAGGGGTGGATCGGTCACAGTTCTAAATTTTCAGACTGGCCCGTTGACCTCACCAACATGGAAGCATTCAAGAGGATGGCAGCCATCTTACCCGGTGACCTCACCAAGATGGAAGCCACCATGTGACAAATTGTGGAAATTCTGGGTTTTTTTTTCTTTTTGTTCTCTGTGTTTTCAAGGCCTCTAGAGGCCCAGAACTTAAAAGAAAAAAGAAAGACAAACAGATAGACAGAAAGAAAGCAAGAAAGAAAGAAAGAAAGAAAGAAAGAAAGAAAGAAAGAAAGAAAGAACGGAAACAGAAGGTCACAACGCCCCTCTGATTCCTGAATTCTGGGATGAAAGGCATACACCTCCACCTCACCAGCGGGCAAGAAATGTGTATTTACAGACCGGGAAAAACAACAACACACATAAAACAAAGGAAACAGAAGGTCTAGAAGTCCTAAGTAGCTGAAAAGATGGAGATCAGCCTCACTTCCACCCACCCCTGAGGCCTGGGCTTTTTCTTGATTATTCCAGCAGTATTTAGGCTAATAAAAGGTTCTTGAAAACCGGGGCTAAATATGATTCTCTGCTGATTTTATGTGCCCTCGGTGTCCTGTCTCCTTCTTTCATGATGACAGAACTCAACTTAGGAACTTATACTCCTGTATGCAGATAGATAAACATACACACACAGAGAGACACAGACACACACAGACACACACAGACACCCAGACTCACACACACACACACACACACACACACACACACACGCACGCACGCAGTGGGAGAGACAGTTTCAGGAGAGGCATCAAGACACAGATCGACCCTGTCTCTCAAAAAACAGCAATAACCAGAAAATAAGTTAAAATTAAATCAATAAACATAAACATAAAAAAATATAATTCACTTGGAATGAAACAAACAACAGACAGCAGTGCTGGGGATCTGATTTATGAAGGAAGGGGTAGGCCCCGGGTGCAGGCAACTCTAAGGTAGTCAGGCCTCTTTTATTTACTTATGCATGTATGTATGTATGTATGTATGCATGTATGTATGTATCTATCTATCTATCTATCTATCTATCTATCTATCTATCTTTCTATCTATCTATCTATGTATTTATTAATTTTTAAAATTTGCTTTTTCAAGACAGGGTTTTTGAGACAGAGTTCCTGAAACTCACTCTGCTGTAGAGCAGGCTGGCCTCAAACTCACATAGATCCACCTGGCTCTGCCTCTGAGTGCTGGGATTAAAGGCATGTTTACTTTCTTATTTATTATGTTATTTTATTGTACGTTTAGTTTAATCTCAAAAATGTATTTACATGTCTCTGTGTATGCCTGTGTGTGCACACAAGGTGTGTGGGTGGGAGTTGGTGGAGGACAGGCCACTGCCCTCCGCTTTGTTTGATTCTTTAATTAAAAAAATACATTTATAGCCAGGTGATTGTTGTGCTCACAATTTAATACCAGCACTTTGGAAGCAGATGCAGGTGGATCTGTGTGAGTCTGATGCTAGCCTGGTCTACAAAGCGAGTTCCAGGACAGCCAGGACTGTTACACAGAAAAAAACCTGCGACAAAAAATCAATCCAGAAATTAAAAATATAAAATAAAACCCCAGGAACATTTTTCTCTGTGTGTGTTTTTAATTTCTTCTCCTGTTAACTTCACTGTACATTTAGTTTACTTTCAAAATGTGTTCATGCATGTACACATATGCTCATGCATGTGCATGTGAGCCTGTAGGCCTGCTTGGGGGGAGGGGGCGGTGAGGGGTGGATGGGTCACAGTTCTAAACTTTTCAGAATGGCCCGTTGACCTCACCAACATGGAAGCATTCAAGAGGATGGCAGCAATCTCACCCGGTGACCTCACCAAGATGGAAGCCACCATGTGACAAATTGTGGAAATTCTGGGTTTTTTTTTCTTTTTGTTCTCTGTGTTTTCAAGGCCTCTAGAGGCCCAGAACTTAAAAGAAAAAAGAAAGACAGACAGACAGACAGAAAGAATGAAAGAAAGAAAGAAAGGAAGAAAGAAAGAAAGAAAGAAAGAAAGAAAGAAAGAAAGAAAGAAAGAAAGACAGAACGGAAACAGAAGGTCACAACGCCTCTCTGCTTCCTGAATTCTGGGATGAAAGGCATACACCTCCACCTCACCAGCGGGCAAGAAATGTGTATTTACAGACCGGGAAAAACAACAACACACATAAAACAAAAGGAAACAGAAGGTCTAGAGGTCCTAAGTAGCTGAAAAGATGGAGATCAGCCTCACTTCCACCCACCCCTGAGGCCTGGGCTTTTTTTTGATTATTCCAGCAGTATTTAGGCTAATAAAAGGTTCTTGAAAACCGGGGCTAAATATGATTCTCTGCTGATTTTATGTGCCCTCGGTGTCCTGTCTCCTTCTTTCATGATGACAGAACTCAACTTAGGAACTTATACTCCTGTATGCAGATAGATAAACATACACACACAGAGAGACACAGACACACACAGACACACACAGACACACACACACACACACACACACACAATCACACACACACACACACACACACACGCACGCACGCAGTGGGAAAGACAGTTCCAGGAGAGGCAGCATGACACAGATAGACCCTGTCTCTCAAAAAAGAGCAATAACCAGAAAAAAAGTTAAAATTAAATCAATAAACATAAACATAAAAAAATATAATTCACTTGGAATGAAACAAACAACAGACCGCAGTGCTGGGGATCTGATTTATGAAGGAAGGGGTAGGCCCCGGGTGCAGGCAACTCTAAGGTAGTCAGGCCTCTTTTATTTACTTATGCATGTATGTATGTATGTATGTATGTACGTATGTATGTATGTATCTTTGTATCTCTCTATGTATTTATTAATTTTTAAAATTAGCTTTTTCTAGACAGGGTTTTTGAGACAGAGTTCCTGAACCTCACTCTGCTGTAGAGCAGGCTGGCCTCAAACTCACATAGATCCACCTGGCTCTGCCTCTGAGTGCTGGGATTAAAGGCATGTTTACTTTCTTATTTATTATGTTATTTTATTGTACGTTTAGTTTAATCTCAAAAATGTATTTACATGTCTCTGTGTATGCCTGTGTGTGCACACAAGGTGTGTGGGTGGGGGTTGGTGGAGGACAGGCCACTGCCCTCCACTTTGTTTGATTCTTTAATTAAAAAAATACATTTATAGCCAGGTGATTGTTGTGCTCACAATTTAATACCAGCATTTTGGAAGCAGATGCAGGTGGATCTGTGTGACTCTGACGCTAGCCTGGTCTACAAAGCGAGTTCCAGGACAGCCAGGACTGTTACACAGAAAGAAAACCTGTGTCAAAAAATCAATCCAGAATTTAAAAATATAAAATAAAACCCCAGGAACATTTTTCTCTGTGTGTGTTTTTAATTTCTTCTCCTGTTAACTTCACTGTACATTTAGTTTACTTTCAAAATGTGTTCATGCATGTACACATATGCTCATGCATGTGCATGTGAGCCTGTAGGCCTGCTTGTGGGGAGGGGGCGGTGAGGGGTGGATCGGTCACAGTTCTAAATTTTCAGACTGGCCCGTTGACCTCACCAACATGGAAGCATTCAAGAGGATGGCAGCCATCTTACCCGGTGACCTCACCAAGATGGAAGCCACCATGTGACAAATTGTGGAAATTCTGGGTTTTTTTTTCTTTTTGTTCTCTGTGTTTTCAAGGCCTCTAGAGGCCCAGAACTTAAAAGAAAAAAGAAAGACAAACAGATAGACAGAAAGAAAGCAAGAAAGAAAGAAAGAAAGAAAGAAAGAAAGAAAGAAAGAACGGAAACAGAAGGTCACAACGCCCCTCTGATTCCTGAATTCTGGGATGAAAGGCATACACCTCCACCTCACCAGCGGGCAAGTAATGTGTATTTACAGACCGGGAAAAACAACAACACACATAAAACAAAAGGAAACAGAAGGTCTAGAGGTCCTAATTAGCTGAAAAGATGGAGATCAGCCTCACTTCCACCCACCCCTGAGGCCTGGGCTTTTTCTTGATTATTCCAGCAGTATTTAGGCTAATAAAAGGTTCTTGAAAACCGGAGCTAAATATGATTCTCTGCTGATTTTATGTGCCCTCGGTGTCCTGTCTCCTTCTTTCATGATGACAGAACTCAACTTAGGAACTTATACTCCTGTATGCAGATAGATAAACATAAACACACAGAGAGACACAGACACAGACACAGACACACACAGACACCCACACACAAACACACACACAAACACACACACACACACAATCACACACACACACACGCACGCAGTGGGAAAGACAGTTCCAGGAGAGGCAGCATGACACATATAGACCCGGTCTCTCAAAAAACAGCAATAACCAGAAAATAAGTTAAAATTAAATCAATAAACATAAACATAAAAAAATATAATTCACTTGGAATGAAACAAACAACAGACAGCAGTGCTGGGGATCTGATTTATGAAGGAAGGGGTAGGCCCCGGGTGCAGGCAACTCTAAGGTAGTCAGGCCTCTTTTATTTACTTATGCATGTATGTATGTATGTATGTATGCATGTATGTATGTATCTATCTATCTATCTATCTATCTATCTATCTATCTATCTTTCTATCTATCTATCTATGTATTTATTAATTTTTAAAATTTGCTTTTTCAAGACAGGGTTTTTGAGACAGAGTTCCTGAAACTCACTCTGCTGTAGAGCAGGCTGGCCTCAAACTCACATAGATCCACCTGGCTCTGCCTCTGAGTGCTGGGATTAAAGGCATGTTTACTTTCTTATTTATTATGTTATTTTATTGTACGTTTAGTTTAATCTCAAAAATGTATTTACATGTCTCTGTGTATGCCTGTGTGTGCACACAAGGTGTGTGGGTGGGAGTTGGTGGAGGACAGGCCACTGCCCTCCGCTTTGTTTGATTCTTTAATTAAAAAAATACATTTATAGCCAGGTGATTGTTGTGCTCACAATTTAATACCAGCACTTTGGAAGCAGATGCAGGTGGATCTGTGTGAGTCTGATGCTAGCCTGGTCTACAAAGCGAGTTCCAGGACAGCCAGGACTGTTACACAGAAAAAAACCTGTGACAAAAAATCAATCCAGAAATTAAAAATATAAAATAAAACCCCAGGAACATTTTTCTCTGTGTGTGTTTTTAATTTCTTCTCCTGTTAACTTCACTGTACATTTAGTTTACTTTCAAAATGTGTTCATGCATGTACACATATGCTCATGCATGTGCATGTGAGCCTGTAGGCCTGCTTGGGGGGAGGGGGCGGTGAGGGGTGGATGGGTCACAGTTCTAAACTTTTCAGAATGGCCCGTTGACCTCACCAACATGGAAGCATTCAAGAGGATGGCAGCAATCTCACCCGGTGACCTCACCAAGATGGAAGCCACCATGTGACAAATTGTGGAAATTCTGGGTTTTTTTTTCTTTTTGTTCTCTGTGTTTTCAAGGCCTCTAGAGGCCCAGAACTTAAAAGAAAAAAGAAAGACAGACAGACAGACAGAAAGAATGAAAGAAAGAAAGAAAGGAAGAAAGAAAGAAAGAAAGAAAGAAAGAAAGAAAGAAAGAAAGAAAGAAAGACAGAACGGAAACAGAAGGTCACAACGCCTCTCTGCTTCCTGAATTCTGGGATGAAAGGCATACACCTCCACCTCACCAGCGGGCAAGAAATGTGTATTTACAGACCGGGAAAAACAACAACACACATAAAACAAAAGGAAACAGAAGGTCTAGAGGTCCTAAGTAGCTGAAAAGATGGAGATCAGCCTCACTTCCACCCACCCCTGAGGCCTGGGCTTTTTTTTGATTATTCCAGCAGTATTTAGGCTAATAAAAGGTTCTTGAAAACCGGGGCTAAATATGATTCTCTGCTGATTTTATGTGCCCTCGGTGTCCTGTCTCCTTCTTTCATGATGACAGAACTCAACTTAGGAACTTATACTCCTGTATGCAGATAGATAAACATACACACACAGAGAGACACAGACACACACAGACACACACAGACACACACACACACACACACACACACAATCACACACACACACACACACACACGCACGCACGCAGTGGGAAAGACAGTTCCAGGAGAGGCAGCATGACACAGATAGACCCTGTCTCTCAAAAAAGAGCAATAACCAGAAAAAAAGTTAAAATTAAATCAATAAACATAAACATAAAAAAATATAATTCACTTGGAATGAAACAAACAACAGACAGCAGTGCTGGGGATCTGATTTATGAAGGAAGGGGTAGGCCCCGGGTGCAGGCAACTCTAAGGTAGTCAGGCCTCTTTTATTTACTTATGCATGTATGTATGTATGTATGTATGTACGTATGTATGTATGTATCTTTGTATCTCTCTATGTATTTATTAATTTTTAAAATTAGCTTTTTCTAGACAGGGTTTTTGAGACAGAGTTCCTGAACCTCACTCTGCTGTAGAGCAGGCTGGCCTCAAACTCACATAGATCCACCTGGCTCTGCCTCTGAGTGCTGGGATTAAAGGCATGTTTACTTTCTTATTTATTATGTTATTTTATTGTACGTTTAGTTTAATCTCAAAAATGTATTTACATGTCTCTGTGTATGCCTGTGTGTGCACACAAGGTGTGTGGGTGGGGGTTGGTGGAGGACAGGCCACTGCCCTCCACTTTGTTTGATTCTTTAATTAAAAAAATACATTTATAGCCAGGTGATTGTTGTGCTCACAATTTAATACCAGCATTTTGGAAGCAGATGCAGGTGGATCTGTGTGACTCTGACGCTAGCCTGGTCTACAAAGCGAGTTCCAGGACAGCCAGGACTGTTACACAGAAAGAAAACCTGTGTCAAAAAATCAATCCAGAATTTAAAAATATAAAATAAAACCCCAGGAACATTTTTCTCTGTGTGTGTTTTTAATTTCTTCTCCTGTTAACTTCACTGTACATTTAGTTTACTTTCAAAATGTGTTCATGCATGTACACATATGCTCATGCATGTGCATGTGAGCCTGTAGGCCTGCTTGTGGGGAGGGGGCGGTGAGGGGTGGAGCGGTCACAGTTCTAAATTTTCAGACTGGCCCGTTGACCTCACCAACATGGAAGCATTCAAGAGGATGGCAGCCATCTTACCCGGTGACCTCACCAAGATGGAAGCCACCATGTGACAAATTGTGGAAATTCTGGGTTTTTTTTTGTTTTTGTTCTCTGTGTTTTCAAGGCCTCTAGAGGCCCAGAACTTAAAAGAAAAAAGAAAGACAAACAGATAGACAGAAAGAAAGCAAGAAAGAAAGAAAGAAAGAAAGAAAGAAAGAAAGAAAGAATGGAAACAGAAGGTCACAACGCCCCTCTGCTTCCTGAATTCTGGGATGAAAGGCATACACCTCCACCTCACCAGCGGGCAAGAAATGTGTATTTACAGACCGGGAAAATCAACAACACACATAAAACAAAAGGAAACAGAAGGTCTAGAGGTCCTAAGTAGCTGAAAAATGGAGATCAGCCTCACTTCCACCCACCCCTGAGGCCTGGTCTTTTTCTTGATTATTCCAGCAGTATTTAGGCTAATAAAAGGTTCTTGAAAACCGGGGCTAAATATGATTCTCTGCTGATTTTATGTGCCCTCGGTGTCCTGTCTCCTTCTTTCATGATGACAGAACTCAACTTAGGAACTTATACTCCTGTATGCAGATAGATAAACATACACACACAGAGAGACACAGACACAGACACAGACACACACAGACACACAGACACACACACACACACACACACACACACACACGCACGCACGCAGTGGGAGAGACAGTTCCAGGAGTGGCAGCATGACACAGATAGACCCTGTCTCTCAAAAAACAGCAATAACCAGAAAAAAAGTTAAAATTAAATCAATAAACATAAACATAAAAAAATATAATTCACTTGGAATGAAACAAACAACAGACAGCAGTGCTGGGGATCTGATTTATGAAGGAATGGGTAGGCCCCGGGGTCCAGACAACTCTAAGGTAGTCAGGCCTCTTTTATTTACTTATGCATGTATGTATGTACGTATATATGTATGTATGTATGTATGTATGTATGTATGTATGTATGTATGTATATATCTATCTATCTATCTATCTATCTATCTATCTATCTTTCTATCTCTCTATCTTTCTCTCTATGTATTTATTAATTTTTAAAATTTGCTTTTTCTAGACAGGGTTTTTGAGACAGAGTTCCTGAAACTAACTCTTCTGTAGAGCAGGCTGGCCTCAAACTCACCCAGATCCTCCAGCCTGTCCCTTCTGAATGATTTAAGGCTGCACCACTACACGTGGCAGGCAAATTATGTATATTTACAGACAGGGAAAATGAACAACAACAACCCCCCCAAAAAAGGAAACAAACAAACAAACCAAAAACCCAAAAATACAAATGGTCCAAAGACCAGAGAGCCTAAGGAACTGGAAAGAAAGATGGGAGTAACTTAAGAAATTATAATCCCCTAGAAAGGCAGACAGACAGACAGACAGACACAGACACAGACACAGACACAGACACACACACACACACACACACACACACACACACACACACACATAGGCTGCTTTCCCAGAGGTGTTTCTTGAGTTCAATTCCCAGCGACCACAGTGTCCCACAACCTACTACAATTTTTTTTAAAAATGCATAATGAGTGCATCATTCAATACACAGGAGACTCAACACCCTTCTATGTAAAGCGCCCCCACCCCCATTCCCCAACAGAGAAGTCCCCTTTGATCTTTGAGAAAGCAGCATTTTTGTGCTTGTCTCCCTGTTTGTGCTATGTAATTGCAGCTCCAGCAGTAGCAGCAGCAGCGGCGGCAGCAGCGGCAGCAGCAGCATATTTAAAATAATTTGGAATAGCTCACTACTTTGATGGCAGTGCTCCAACAGAAGCCCTGGGCCATGCAGTGGGATAATTTGTCAGGAGCACTGATAGGCCCTGTCTTAAAAAAAAAAAAAGAGTTAAAATATGATGTAAACCCAAAAAAGTTGTTTTGTCCCCCTCCAAAAAAACCTGAAAATGACTGAATTCAAATCATCCATGATGGATTTCCCCAACTCTAACAAGAAAGTAATGCTTAACTGGAAGGCAACAGATATGCATATGTAAGCAGGCAAGTGGAGCTGTGTGTGGCCTCCCCCTTGATTCTTTCTTCCCTAAAGCTTCTGGCACAAGGTCAAAAGCTTAGATTGAACTTTTCTAGCCTGTCAAGGCTGTGCTGAGTCAAGGCAGGGCGTTGGTGGCATACCTTTAGGCCAGCCTGGTCTACACCAAAATTACATGGAGAAAACCCGTCTCGAAAAACAAAACAAAACAAACTCTGTGTATCACAGTCCTGCCAGATGCCCCCAGAGGATACATGAGGACATCAGGGCCCATGGTGCTGGAGATCCAACCAACCCCTCATTTATCTCGGCATGAGGAATGAAGGGGAGAGAGAGAGAGAGAGAGAGAGAGAGAGAAAGAGAGAGAGAGAGAGAGAGAGAGAGAATCCCTCAAGAAAATGAAAACACACACAACCCCTGGCACACAATGAAATCAGTCCTATGAGTACACTTATAGCTCTAACTTCCCACTTTAAAAACAAAAAACTTACTAAGATTTAGGTGCCCAATTTCATATATGTTTTTCAAGGTAGGTTTTCTCATCAGATGATGGTGGGTGGTGGTGCACGCCTTTAATCCTACCACTCTGTAACAAACAAACAAACTAACAAACTAAAAATTCCGGACTCTTGCTCTGTTTCTCTCTCTGTCTCTGTCTCTCACACTCTCAAAATATACTAAATAAAGATAATTTGTTTCATTTTAGTTTCATGACAATTTTTTTTATTCCAACTCATAACCACTGGAGAAGGAAATGTTGTTTTACTCTGCAACAGAATCTCACTACTGAGTATATGAACCACACACACCACAGACCTCAGGTGGAATGACTGGGTTGGTGGAGAGAACCTGTAAGGAGTTGTGGGAAATCAAAGCATGATCAGAAGATGTTATAGGAAATTTAAAAAAAGAAGAAGAAGAAGGAAGGAAGGAAGGAAGGAAGGAAGGAAGGAAGGAAGGAAGACACACAGTATGGGAATAAACTCTGTTTTCGAAGGGAAATTGAACACAGATTTTCCTTACTAGAAAGACACTCTGCTTCTGGAGCGAGAAGCACACTCCTGCTTTCCAGAGTTTCCAATACAGCAGGAAAGCTGAGCATGCTCAGAACCAAAGAACTGTGTTTCCTACACATACAGACCCTACCTAGTTCAACTCTGCTTACAACTGCTATAAACCACAGCTCCTCTTTCAGCCAATGCTCTGCTATTGCTGGTTAGAAATGTTAGTATCTTCATGTGATCCCAAGAGTGACTGACTGGGTTTACCAGAAATGAACTGTTACTTGTAGGAAGACTGACAGCAAAGGATTTAACTCTGTTTCTGAAGGGAAATTCAAAATAGAGTTCCCATCCATGAAACACACTCTGCTTTGGAGCAAGAAGCATGTTCCTGCTTTCAGTCTTTCCAATAATGCACAAACAGTGAACTTGCTCAGAACAAAAGAACTGTGATTCCTACACCCACGGGCCATATCTAGATTAACTCTGCTTAGGAAACAACAACACAAAAGAAAAAAAAAAAACAAAAAAAAAATGAAACAAACCAAAAATATAATAATAATAAAGCCAAAAAACCAATAAATAAATAAATAAATAAATAAATAAATAAATAAATAAATAAATACCCCAGAGACCAGGCAGCCAAAGCAGCTGGAAAGAAAGATGGGCATAACTTAAGAAATTATAATCCCGTAGACAGCCAGACAGCCAGACACACACACACAGACACACACACACACACACACACACACACACACCCCAAAAGTAAAATTAGCCAGTCTGTGGTGATGTATGCTTGTAATCCTAGCACTCCAGAGGCAGGGGCAATCTTATCTCTGTGAGCTCTCTGGCTCCCGAAACTGTGATTTAAGGATACACTACCACCACCACCGATCCCGGGGCTCTTTTATATTTTACAAATTTTTTTCTATTTCATTTTAATTTTAATTTTATTTTATTTTTATTTTTTTGCCAGAGCTGGGGACGGAACCCAGGGCTAGGCAAGCACTGTACCACTGAGCTAAATCCCCAACACCATATATTTTACATCTTGGTTTGTTTGTTTGTTTGCTTTTGTGTTTTTTTTTCTGAGACAGGGTGTCTCTTTAGCTTTGGAGGCTGTTCTGGAGCTCACTTTGTAGACCAGGCTGGCCTCAAACTCACAGAGATCCACCTGGCTCTGCCTACCGAGTGCTGGTATTAAAGGCATGTTTACTTTCTTATTTATTATGTTATTTTATTGTACGTTTAGTTTAATCTCAAAAATGTATTTATGTGTCTCCGTGTATGCCTGTGTGTGCACAGAAGGTGTGTGGGGTGGGGTTTGGTGGATGAGAGGCCACTGCCCTCCTATTTGTTTGATTCTTTAATTAAAAAAAAAGATTTATAGCCAGGTGAGTATTGTGCTCATCTTTAATCCCAGCACTTTGGAAGCAGATGCAGGTGTATCTGTGTGAGTCTGATGCTAGCCTGGTCTACAAAGCGAGTTCCAAGACAGCCAGGACTGAGAACTGTTTCTTGTAGAAAGACTGACGGCACGGTATGTAACTCCATTTTTGAAGGGACATTCGAACCAGAGTTCCCGTCCATGAAACACACTGTGCTTTGGAGTAAAAAGCATGCTCCTGATTTCAGTGTTTCCAATTGAGCAGAAACGGTGAGCTAGCTTGCTCCGAACAAAAGAACTGTGCTTCCTACACACACAGGCCATACATAGATTAACTCTGCTTGGGAAACTGGTATGAACAGCAGCTCCGCTTACCTCAAATGCACTGCAATGGCTGGTTAGAAACAGGTGAGCTCTGCGCACTGTGTATCTCCGTGTGAGCTCCAGAGTGACTGGGTTTTCGAGAATTGAACTTTTGCTTGTATGTCATCTGTGCACTGCTTAATCCCACATACATGCAGGGAGGGGAAGAAAGAAAAAAAGAAAGAGAGAGAGAGAGAGAGAGAGAGAGAGAGAGAGAGAGGGAGAAGGAAAGGAATGAAGGAACAAATGAAGGAAAGAAGGAACCAAACCCCTCCAAAGAACTAAAAAAATATAAACAAACAAACAAACCTTGTGTGTGTGAGTGTTCCTTTTCTTCATGCATATGTAACCCACTCCCAGCTAGCTAGTGTACAGTTCTGTCCCAGGTGAGGAATATTCAAAATATATAGTGTTGGGGAACGTTCAGCCTAGTATTGGACCAGTGGTTGTCCAAAGGGTCCCCAGAGGAAGGAAACACTCATGGGGACAGTCTCACTCCTGGACAGCAGTCAGTAAGTGAGTGAGTGAATGAGTGCAGAACACATTGCTGGGACCTCTCTTGCATTAGTGATGATCCTCTTGGCAGTTTTAATGCTGCCCTTTTGTCCATCGTGCATGGGACAGATATGATCATTTCTGGGGTAGGGGAGATGATGGGGACGGACATTATTAGGCAGCTAGCCGATGCGTGTCAGGTGTCTTGTCTGGAGATGCAAGCTCGATATTTGGCTAAGCTCACAAAATGATCATCGTTTTGTTTGTGAAAAACTTGGTTTGTGAATATGCTCGCTTTTGAAATGTATCAATAGGTACACTCATAGGAAAGTAACTCATCTGGTGATCAGGCACTTCATTTCTTCGAGACGCCACAGCAGTCCCTTCCCAGGTCTGCTTGCCGTGGCTGCACCGTGGCAACATATCGAGGTTAGAAAAAGGAAGGTGGCTCCAGCTAATACAGTTATGGGATTTTAAGGTGATTCATTCCTTCCTTCCTTCCTTCCTTCGTTCCTTCCTTCGTTCCTTCCTTCCTTCCTTTCTTTTTTCCTTGTCTTTTTCTTTTTCTGGTTTTCTTCGAGATAGGGTTTCTCTGTAGCTTTGGAGCCTGTCCTGAACTAACTATCTCTGTAGACCAGGATGGCCTTCCTTGAACTCAAAAAGATCTACGTGCCTCTGCCTCCCGAGTGATGGGATTCGAGGCATGTGTGCGCCACCTCCGCCCGGCAAAGCGCTTCATTCATTTCTGCTGCATGGCAAAGCGTTACCAGGAGATGAAAAACCAAACCAGTTTCCACTCTCGGAGAGACTGTCTCCACACCCCACAGCCACCCTGGCCCCGGCCCCGGCTCCACCCTCCACCTCCCAGGTCAATCAGACAGATCCCAGGAAATCTGTGGGTGCAAGGACAGACTCTAACCAACCAGTGTCTGGTCTGGAAAGAGGAGGGTCAACAAAGAGGAACCAAATTCCTCCAAGCTTCCAAAAGAAATCATCTGAGAAGGAAGTTCACTGACTGTTATTCAGGAATGTCGCTCTTCCTGATAACACTCTTTCTGAAAGTGTACAGGACAGTGAGTGAGTTCTAAAACACGCCCACTGGGGCTGGAGAGATGGCTCAGAGGTTAAGAGCACTTGCTTGCCCTTCCAAAGGTCCTGCCTGAGTTCAATTCCCAGCAACCACATGGTGGCTCACAACCACCTGCAATGAGATTTGGTGCCCTCTTCTGGCCTGCTGCAATATGTACAGAAATACTGTCTACATAATCAATGAATAAATCTATCCAAACAAACACCAAAAAACCAAGCCCACTAAAGTGGGGATTTGAGGGACCAATGAAATGAAAAGTCAACAAACAACCGAGTCCGGGTGAAAATGTATTCATTTTATTTCATTCCATTCCATTCCATTCCATTCCATTCCATTCCATTCCATTCCATTCCATTCCATTTATTTATTTATTTATTTATTTATTTATTTATTTAAAGGATGCCGTGGAACAGGGCAAGGGGGCAATGGTTGTAGGGGAGGAAATGTCTTCCTAAATTTCTTCTTTTGTATGGGAAATTCGTGACTTGCTTGGGGAAGGAGAGTAGTTGCAGTCAGTCCAGACCAGCTGTTGTGTAGTTAGTCTCAGAGGCAGTCGGATCCAGTCTGGATACAGAACAGAAGAAAGTAAATGGAATGAGTTGTTTTATTTGAACACTTCAAAATCTTAGGGACAGCCAGTGCCCTCCTCACCACAATGCTCCGATCTCCCACCCACCACCCCAGTCTGTCATGAGTGTGCGCCCACCCAGCCAGCCAGCAAGCCAGCCAGCCAGCCAGCACTGAACGATAGACAGATAGATAGATCAAAGTAGAAGGTCAGAAGGTGCTTTGCAGCTGGGTGTGTTGACAATCACCTTACTCACAGAACCAGTGAGTGACATATGATAAAATAAAAATCGGACAGACAGCTGAGGAATGTGTGACTGACTGCCTGACTGCCTGATACAAATCACAGCTCCTCTTACATAACTGCTCTTTAGTTAATAGTGAGAATCGCGATTCATTTGTGAACTATGTAAAACCATTTGATCCCAAAATTCACGTTGTTTACCAGAAAGGAACTCTTGCTTGTAGGAAGACACAGAGCCTGGGGTTTAACTCCGTTTCTGAAGGGAAATTCAGGCCAGTGCTCTCATCCAAGTAACACACTCTGTTTTACTGCAAGAAGCAAGCTCTTCATTCCAGCATCTCCAATACAGCAAGAACCATGAGCATGCCCAGAAAAAAAGAACTGTGTTTCCTACTCATACAGACCATATGTAGTTCAACTCTGCTAATGAAAGTGATACAAACCACAGCTCCTCTTACATAAGTGCTCTTTAGTTAATAGTGAGAATCGCGATTCGTTTGTGAACTATATAAAATCATTTGATCCAAAAATTCACGTTGTTTACCAGAAAGGAATTCTTCCTTGTAGGAAGACACAGAGCCTGGGATTTAACTCCAATTCGGGAGTGAAATTTAGACCAGTGTTCTAATCCATGAAACAAACTCTGTTTTCACTCAAGAAGCAAGCTCTTCTTTCCAGCGTCTCCAATACAGACAGTAAGAACAATATTCATGCCCTGAAAAAAAGAACTCTGTTTCCTACTATTACAGACCATATTTAGTTCAACTCTGGTTATGAAACTGATACAAACCACAGCTCTTCTTACATAAATGCTCTTTAGTTAATAGTGAGAATCGCACTGGGTTCTTAAACTGTGTAAAATCATTTGATCCCAAAATTCATGTTGTTTACCAGAAAGGAACTCTTCCTTGTAGTACAACACAGAGCCTGGGGTTTAACTCCGTTTCTGAAGGGAAATTCATACCAGTGTTCTCATCTAAGAAACAAACTCTGTTTTAACGCAAGAAGCATCCTCTTCTTTCCAGCATCTCTAATACAGCAAGAACCAAGAGCATGCCCAGAAAAAAAGAACTGTGTTTCCTACTCATACAGACCAAATGTAGTTCAACTCTGATAATGAAACTGATACAAACCACAGATCGTCTTACATAAGTACTCTTTAGTTAATAGTGAGAATCGCGATGGGTTTGTGAACTGTGTAAAATCATTTGATCCCAAAATTCATGTTGTTTACCAGAAAGGAACTCTTGCTTGTAGGAAGACACAGAGCCTGGGGTTTAACTCCGTTTCTGAAGGGAAATTCAGGCCAGTGTTCTCATCCATGAAACACACTCTGTTTTAACGCCAGCAGCATGCTCTTCTTTCCAGCGTCTCCAATAGAGACCATAAGAACCATGTACATGCCTTGAAAAAAAGAACTGTGTTTCCTACTCATATGGACCATATGTAGTGCAACTCTGCTTGTGAAACTGATATAACCACAGCTCCTCTTACATAAATGCTCTTTAGTAAATAGTAGAATAACGTTGGGTTCTCCAAATGTGTAAAAACATTTGAGCCCAAAATTCACTGGGTTTACCAGAAAAGAACTATTGCTTGTAGGAAAACACAGATCAAGGGGTTTAACACGGTTTCTGAAGGGAAATTCAGAACAGTGTTCTCATCCATGAAACACACTCTGTTTTAAAGCAAGAAGCATCCTCTTCTTTCCAGCATCTCCAATACAGCAAGAACCATATTCATGCACTGAAAAAAAGAACTGTTTCCTACTCATGCAGACCATATGTAGTTCAACTCTGGTTATGAAACTGATAGAAACCTCAGCTCCTCTTACATAAATGCACTTTAGTTAATAGTGAGAATCGCAATGGGTTTGTGAACTGTGTAAAATCATTTGATCCCAAAATTCACGTTGTTAACCAGAAATGAACTCCTGCTTGTAGGAAGACACAGATCCTGGGGTTTAGCTCCGTTCCTGAAGGGAAATTCAGACCAGTGGTCTCATCCATGAATCACACTCTGTTTTCACGCTAGAAGCTATCTGTTCTTTCCAGCGTCTCCAATACAGACAGGAAGATCCATTGAATATGGATCTTCTTGAATAGCCCAGAAAAAAAGAACTGTGTTTCCTTCTCATAGAGACCATATGTAGTTCAAGTCTGCTTATGAAACTGATACAACCCACAGCTCCTCTTACATAAAGGCTCTTTAGTTAATAGTGATAATCGCGTTGGGTTCTTGATCAATGTAAAATCATTTGAGCCCAAAATTCACTGGATTTACCAGAAAAAAACTCTTGATTTTAGGAAGACACAGATCCTGGGGTTTAACTCCAATTCTGAAGGGAAATGCAGACCAGTGTTCTCATCCATGAAACACTCCGTTTTCACGCAACAAGCAATCACTTCTATCCATCGTCTCAAATACAGAGAGTAATTACCATATTCATGCCCAGAAAAAAAGAACTGTGTTTCCTACTCATACTGACCATATGTAGTTCAACTCTGCTTATGAAACTGATACAAACCACAGCTCCTCTTACATAAATGCTCTTTAGTTAACAGTTAGAACCGCGATGGGTTTGTTAACTGTGTAAAATCATTTGATCCCAAAATTCAGGTTGTTTACCAGAAAGGAACTCTTGTTTGTAGGAAGACACAGAACCTGGGGTTTAACTCTGATTCGGAAGGGAAATTTAGACCATTGTGCAAATCCATGAAACACACTCTGTTTTAATGCAAGAAGCAAGCTCTTCTTTCCAGGGTCTCCAATACAGACAGTAAGAACAATATTCATGCCCAGAAAAAAAGAACTGTGTTTCCTACTCAGACAGACCATATGTAGTTCAACTTTGCTTATGAAACTGATACAAACCACAGCTCGTCTTACATAAATGCACTTTAGTTAATAGTGAGAATCACGATGGGATTGTGAACTGTATAAAATCATTTGATCCCAAAATTCACGTTGTTTACCAGAAATGAACTCTTGCTTGTAGGAAGACACAGATCCTGAGGTTTAACTCCATTTCTGAAGGAAAATTCAGACCGGTATTCTCATCCAAGAAACACACTCTGTTTTAACACAAGAAGCAAGCTCTTCTTTTCAGTGTCTCCAATACAGACAGAAAGAACCATATTCATGCCCTGAAAAAAAGAACAGTTTCCTACTCATGCAGACCATATGTAGTTCAACTCTGGTTATGAAACTGATAGAAACCTCAGCTCCTCTTACACAAATGCACTTTAGTTAATATTGAGAATTGCGATGGGTTTGTGAACTGTGTAAAATCATTTGATCCCAAAATTCACGTTGTTTACCAGAAATGAACTCTTGCTTGTAGGAAGACACAGATCCTGGGGATTAGCTCCGTTCCCGAAGGGAAATTCAGACCAGTGGTCTCATCCATGAATCACACTCTGTTTTCACCCTAGATGCTATCTGTTCTTTCCAGCGTCTCCAATACAGACAGGAATATCCATACTCATTGCCAGAAAAAAAGAACTGTGTTTCCTACTCATACAGACGATATGTAGTTCAAGACTGCTAATGAAACTGATACAACCCACAGCTCCTCTTCCATAAAGGCTCTTTAGTTAATAGTGATAATCGCGTTGGGTTCTTGATCAATGTAAAATCATTTGAGCCCAAAATTCACTGGATTTACAAGAAAAAAACTCTTGATTTAAGGAAGACACAGATCCTGGGGTTTAACTCCGATTCTGAAGGGAAATTCAGACCAGTGTGCTAATTCATGAAACACACTCTGTTTTAACGCAAGAAGCAAGCTCTTCTTTCCAGCGTCTCCAATACAGACAGTAAGAACAATATTCATGCCCTGAAAAATGAACTGTGTTTCCTACTCATACGGACCATATGTAGTTCAACTCTGCTTTTGAAACTGATACAAACCACAACTCCTCTTACATAAATGCTCTTTAGTTAATAGTGAGAATCGCGTTGGGTTCCAGAACTGTGTAAACACATTTGAGCCCAAAATTCACTTTGTTTACCAGAAATGAACTCTTGCTTGTAGGAAGACACAGATCTTGGGGTTTAACTCCGTTTCTGAAGGGAAATTCAGACCAGTGTTCTCATCCATGAAACACACTAGTTTTCACGCATGAAGCATCCTCTTCTTTCCAGCATCTCCAATACAGCAAGAACCATGAGAATGCCCAGAAAAAAAGAACAGTGTTTCCTACTTATACAGACCATATGTAGTTCAACTCTCCTTATGAAACTGATATAAACCACAGCGCCTCTTACATAAATATTCTTTAGTTAATAGTGATAATCGCGTTGGGTTCGTGAACTGCTAAAAATCACTTGATCCCAAAATTCACTGGGTTTACCAGATATGCACACTTGCTTGTACGAAGACACAGATCCTGGGATTTAACTCCTTTTCTGAAGGGAAATTCAGACCAGTGTTCTCATCCATGAAACTCATGCTGTTTTAACACAAGAGGCATCCTCATCTTTCCAGAGTCTCCAATACAGCAAGAACCATGGGAATGTCAAGAAAAAAAGAACTGTGTTACCTACTCACAGGTCATATGCAGTTCAAGTCTGCTTAGGAAACTGATACAAACCACAGCTCCACTTACATAAATGCTCTTTAGTTAATAGTGAGAATCTTGATGGGTTCTTGAACTCTGTAAAGTCATTTGAGCCCAAAATTCACTTGGTTTACTAGAAATGAATTCTTGCTTGTAGGACACACAGATCCTGGGGATTAACTCCTTTTCTGAAGGAAAATTCAGACCGGTATTCTCATCCAAGAAACACACTCTGTTTTAACGCAAGAAGCAATCTCTTCTTTCCAAGCGTCTCCAATACAGACCGTAAGAACAATATTCATGCCCTGAAAAAAAGAACTGTGATTCCTACTCATACGGACCATATGTAGTTCAACTCTGCTTATGAAACTGATACACACTACAACTTCTCTTACATGAATGCTCTTTAGTTAATAGTGAGAATCGTGATGGGTTCTTGAACTGTGTAAAATCATTTGAGCCCAAAATTCACTGGGTTTACCAGAAATGAACTCTTGCTTGTAGGACACACAGATCCTGGGGTTTAACTCCATTTCTGAAGGACAATTCAGGCCAGTGTTCTCATCCATGAAACACACTCTGTTTTCACTCAAGAATCAATCCCTTGTTCCAGCATCTCCAATACAGCAGAAAACATGAGCATGCCCAGAAAAAAAGAACTATGTTTCCTACTCATACAGACCATATGTAGTTCAACTCTGCTTATGAAACTGATACAACCCACAGCTCCTCTTACACAAAGGCTCTTTAGTTAATAGTGAGAATCGCGTTGGGTTCGTGAACTGTGTAATATCATTTGAGCTCAAAATTCACTGGGTTTACAAGAAATGAACTCTTCCTTGTAGGAAGACACAGATCCTGGGGTTTAACTCCATTTCTGAAGGGAAATACAGACCAGTGTTCTCATCAATGAAACACACTCTCTTTTCAATCAAGAAGCAAGCTCTTCTTTCCAGGGTCTCCAATTCAGCAAGAAACATGAGGATGCCCAGAAAAAAGGAACTGTGTTTCCTACTCATACACACCATATGTAGTTCAACTCTGCTTATGAAACTGATACAAACCACAGCTCCTCTTACATAAATGCACTTCAGTTAATAGTGAGAATGGCGATGGGTTTGTGAACTGTGTAAAATCATTTGATCCCAAAAATCAAGTTGTTTAACAGAAATGAACTCTTGCTTGTTGGAAGACTCAGATCCTGGGGTTTAACTCCGTTTCTGAAGGGAAATTAAGACCAGTGTTCTCATCCATGAAACACACTCTGTTTTCACGTAAGAAGCAAGCTCTTCTTTCAAGTATCTCCAAAACAGCAAGAACCATTATCATGCCCAGAAAAAAAGAACCGTGTTTCCTTCTCATACACACCATATGTAGTTCAACTTTTCTTATGAAACTGATACGAACAACAGCTCCTCTTACATAAATGCTCTTTAGTTAATAGTTAGAATCGCATTGTGTTCGTGAACTGTGTAAAATCATTTGAGCCAAAATTCACGTTTTTTATCAGAAATGAACTCTTGCGTGTAGGAAAACACATCTCGGGGTTTAATTCCGTTTCTGAAGGGAAATTCAGACCAGTGTTCTCATCCATGGAACACACTCTGTTTTCACGCAAGAAGCAAGCTCTTCTTTCCATCATCTCCAAAACAGCCAGAAACATTAGCATGCCCAGAAAAAAAGAACTGTGTTCCTTTCTCATACACTCCATATGTAGTTCAACTCTGCTTATGAAACTTATACAAACCACTCCTCCTCTTACATAAATGCTCTTTAATAATTACTGAGAATCGCGATGGGATTGTGAACTGTGTGAAATCATTTGATCCCAAAATTCATTGGTTTTCCAGAAATAAACTCTTGCTTGTATGAAGACACAGATCCTGGGGTTTAACTCTGTTTCTGAAGGGAAATACAGACCAGTGTTCTCATCCTTAAAACACACTCTGTTTTAACGCAAGAAACAAGCTCTTCTTTCCAGCGTTTCCAATACAGCAAGAACAATGAGCATACCCAGAAAAATGAACTGAGTTTCCTACTCATACTGCCCATATGTAGTTCCACTCTGCTTATGAAACTGATACAAACCACAGCTCCTCTTACATAAATGCTCTTTAGTTAATAGTGATAATGGAGTTGGGTTCGTGATCAATTTAAAATCATTTGAGCCCAAAATACACTGTGTTTACCAGAAATGAACTCTTGCTTGTAGAAGACACAGATCCTGGGATTTACCTCCGTTTCTGAAGGTAAATACAGACCAGTGTTCTCATTCATGAAACACACTCTGTTTTCATGCAAGAAGCAAGCTCATCTTTCCAGTGTCTCCAATACAGACAGAAAGAACCATATTCATGCACTGAAAAAAAGAACAGTTTCCTACTCATGCAGACCATATGTAGTTCAACTCTGGTTATGAAACTGATAGAAACCTCAGCTCCTCTTACATAAATGCACTTTAGTTAATAGTGAGAATCGCAATGGGTTTGTGAACTGTGTAAAATCATTTGATCCCAAAATTCACGTTGTTAACCAGAAATGAACTCCTGCTTGTAGGAAGACACAGATCCTGGGGTTTAGCTCCGTTCCTGAAGGGAAATTCAGACCAGTGGTCTCATCCATGAGTCACACTCTGTTTTCACGCTAGAAGCTATCTGTTCTTTCCAGCGTCTCCAATACAGACAGGAAGATCCATTGAATATGGATCTTCTTGAATAGCCCAGAAAAAAAGAACTGTGTTTCCTACTTATAGAGACCATATGTAGTTCAAGTCTGCTTATGAAACTGATACAACCCACAGCTCCTCTTACATAAAGTCTCTTTAGTTAATAGTGATAATCGCGTTGGGTTCTTGATCAATGTAAAATCATTTGAGCCCAAAATTCACTGGATTTACCAGAAAAAAACTCTTGATTTTAGGAAGACACAGATCCTGGGGTTTAACTCCAATTCTGAAGGGAAATGCAGACCAGTGTTCTCATCCATGAAACACTCCGTTTTCACGCAACAAGCAATCACTTCTATCCATCGTCTCAAATACAGAGAGTAATTACCATATTCATGCCCAGAAAAAAAGAACTGTGTTTCCTACTCATACTGACCATATGTAGTTCAACTCTGCTTATGAAACTGATACAAACCACAGCTCCTCTTACATAAATGCTCTTTAGTTAACAGTTAGAACCGCGATGGGTTTGTTAACTGTGTAAAATCATTTGATCCCAAAATTCAGGTTGTTTACCAGAAAGGAACTCTTGCTTGTAGGAAGACACAGAACCTGGGGTTTAACTCCGATTCGGAAGGGAAATTTAGACCATTGTGCAAATCCATGAAACACACTCTGTTTTAATGCAAGAAGCAAGCTCTTCTTTCCAGGGTCTCCAATACAGACAGTAAGAACAATATTCATGCCCAGAAAAAAAGAACTGTGTTTCCTACTCATACTGACCATATGTAGTTCAACTCTGCTTATGAAACTGATACAAACCACAGCTCGTCTTACATAAATGCACTTTAGTTAATAGTGAGAATCACGATGGGATTGTGAACTGTATAAAATCATTTGATCCCAAAATTCACGTTGTTTACCAGAAATGAACTCTTGCTTGTAGGAAGACACAGATCCTGAGGTTTAACTCCATTTCTGAAGGAAAATTCAGACCGGTATTCTCATCCAAGAAACACACTCTGTTTTAACACAAGAAGCAAGCTCTTCTTTTCAGTGTCTCCAATGCAGACAGAAAGAACCATATTCATGCCCTGAAAAAAAGAACAGTTTCCTACTCATGCAGACCATATGTAGTTCAACTCTGGTTATGAAACTGATAGAAACCTCAGCTCCTCTTACATAAATGCACTTTAGTTAATATTGAGAATTGCGATGGGTTTGTGAACTGTGTAAAATCATTTGATCCCAAAATTCACGTTGTTTACCAGAAATGAACTCATGCTTGTAGGAAGACACAGATCCTCGGGTTTAGCTCCGTTCCTGAAGGGAAATTCAGACCAGTGGTCTCATCCATGAATCACACTCTGTTTTCACCCTAGATGCTATCTGTTCTTTCCAGCGTCTCCAATACAGATAGGAATATCCATACTCATTGCCAGAAAAAAAGAACTGTGTTTCCTACTCATACAGACGATATGTAGTTCAAGACTGCTAATGAAACTGATACAACCCACAGCTCGTCTTCCATAAAGGCTCTTTAGTTAATAGTGATAATCGCGTTGGGTTCTTGATCAATGTAAAATCATTTGAGCCCAAAATTCACTGGATTTACAAGAAAAAAACTCTTGATTTAAGGAAGACACAGATCCTGGTGTTTAACTCCGATTCTGAAGGGAAATTCAGACCAGTGTGCTAATTCATGAAACACACTCTGTTTTAACGCAAGAAGCAAGCTCTTCTTTCCAGCGTCTCCAATACAGACAGTAAGAACAATATTCATGCCCTGAAAAATGAACTGTGTTTTCTACTCATACGGACCATATGTAGTTCAACTCTGCTTTTGAAACTGATACAAACCACAGCTCCCCTTACATAAATGCTCTTTAGTTAATAGTGAGAATCGCGTTGGGTTCCAGAACTGTGTAAACACATTTGAGCCCAAAATTCACTTTGTTTACCAGAAATGAACTCTTGCTTGTAGGAAGACACAGATCTTGGGGTTTAACTCCGTTTCTGAAGGGAAATTCAGACCAGTGTTCTCATCCATGAAACACACTAGTTTTCACGCATGAAGCATCCTCTTCTTTCCAGCATCTCCAATACAGCAAGAACCATGAGAATGCCCAGAAAAAAAGAACAGTGTTTCCTACTTATACAGACCATATGTAGTTCAACTCTCCTTATGAAACTGATATAAACCACAGCGCCTCTTACATAAATATTCTTTAGTTAATAGTGATAATCGCATTGGTTTTGTGAACTGCTAAAAATCATTTGAGCCCAAAATTCACTTGGTTTACTAGAAATGAACTCTTGATTGTAGGAAGACACAGATCCTGGTGTTTAACTCCGTTTCTGAAGGGAAATTCAGACTAGAGTTCTCATACCTGTAATACACTCTGTTTTAAAGCAAGAAGCATCCTCTTATTTCCAGCCTCTCCAATACAGCAAGAACCATGAGCATGCCCAGAAAAAACGAACTGTGTTTTCTGCTCATACAGACCATATGTAGTTCAACTGTGCTCATGAATCTGATACAAACCACAGCTCCACTTACATAAATGCTCTTTAGTTAATAGTGAGAATCGCAATGGGTTCTTGAACTGTGTAAAATCATTTGAGCCCAAATTTCAATGGGTTTACCAGAATTGAAGTCTTGCTTGTAGGAAGACACAGAACCTGGGGTTTAATTCCGATTCTGAAGGGAAATTTAGACCAGTATTCTCATCCATGAAACACACTCTGTTTTCATGCAAGAAGCAAGCTCTCCTTTCTAGCATCTCTAATACAGCAAGAAACATGAGCATGCCCAGTAAAAAAAGAACTGTTTCCTACTCAAACGGACAATATGTAGTTCAACTCTGCTTACGAAACTGATAAAAACCACAGCTCCTCATACATAAGTGCAATTTAGTTAATAGTGAGAATCGAGTTGGGTTTGAGAAATGTGTAAAATCATTTGAGCCCAAAATTCACTGGGTTTACCAGAAATGAACTCTTGCTTGTAGGAAGACACAGATCCTGGGGTTTAACTCCGTTTCTGAAGGGAAATTCAGACCAGTTTTCTCATCCATGAAACACACTCTGTTTTCATGCAAGAAGCATCCTCTTATTTCCATTATTTCCAATACAGCAAGAAGCATGAGCATGCCCTCAAAAAAGAACTGTGTTTCCTACTCATACGGACCATATGTAGAACAACTCTGCTTATAAAACTGATAAAAACCATAGCTCCTCTTACATAAATGCTCTTGAGTTAATAGTGAGAATCGCGTTGGGTTCCCGAACTGTGTAAAATCATTTGAGCCCAAAATTCACTGGATTTACAAGAAATGATCTCTTGCTTGTAGGAAGACACAGATCCTGGGGTTTAACTCCATTTCTGAAGGGAAATTAGGCCAGTGTTCTCCTCCATGAAGCACAGTCTGTTTTACCTCAAGGAGCAAGCTCTTCATTGCAGCGTCTCCTATACAACAAGAAACACGAGCATTCCCAGAAAAAAAGAACTGTGTTTCATTCTCATATGCACCGTATGTAGTTCAACTCTGCTTTGAAACTGATACAAACCACAGCTCCTCTTACATAGATGCTCTTTAGTTAATAGTGAGAATCGCTTTGGGTTCTTAACTGTGTAAAATCATTTGAGCCCAAAATTCAATGGGTTTACAAGAAATTAACCCTTGTTTGTAGAAAGACACAGATCCTGTTGTTTAACTCCGTTTCAGAAGTGAAATTCAGACCAGTGTTCTCATCCATGAAACACACTCTGTTTTAACGCAAGAAGCAAGCTCTTCTTTCCAGCATCTCCAATACAGACATTAAGAACCATATTCATGCCCAGGAAAAAAGAACTGTGACTCCTCCTCATACAGACCATATGAAGTTCAACTCAGCTTATGAATCTGACACAAACCACAGCTCCTCTTACATAAATGCTCTTTAGTTAATAGTTAGAATCGCGTTGGGTTTGTGAACGGCGAAAAAACATTTGAGCTCAAAATTGACTGGGTTTACCAGAAATGAACTCTTGCTTGTAGGAAGAAACAGATCCGGGGGTTTAACTCGGTGTCTGAAGTAAATTCAGACCAGAGTTCTCATCCCTGAAACACACACTGTTTTCACACAAGAAGGAAGCACTTCTTTCCAGAGTCTAAAATACATCAATAACCATGAGCATGCCCTGTAAAAAAGAACTTTTTCCTACTCATACGCACCATATGTAGTTCAACTCTGCTTATGAAACTGGTACAAATCACAGCTACTCTTACATAAATGCTCTTTAGTTAATAGAGATAATCGCCTTAGGTTGGTGAACTTGGAAAAATCAATTGAGCGCAAAATTCACTGGGTTTACCAGAAAAGAACTCTTGCTTGTAGGAAGACACAGATCCTCGGGTTTAACTCCGATTCTGAAGGGAAATTCAGACCAGTGTTCTCATCCATGAAACACATGCTGTTTTAACGCAAGAAGCATCCTCTTCTTTCTAGCATCTCCAATACAGGAAAAATCATGAGAATGCCCAGAAAAAAATAACTGTGTTTCCTCCTTGTACAGACCATATGCAGTTCAACTCTGCTTATGAAACTGATACAAACCACAGCTCCTCTTACATAAATGCTCTTTAGTTAATAGTGAGAATTGTGTTGGGTTCTTGAACTGCGAAAAAATATTTGAGCCCAAAATTCACTGGGTTTACCAGTAATGAACTCTTGCTTGTAGGAAGACACAGATCCTGGGGTTTAACTCCGTTTCTGAAGGGAAATTCAGACCAGAGTTCTCATCCCTGAAACACACACTGTTTTCACACAAGAAGCAAGGTCTTCTTTCCAGAGTCTAAAATACAGCAAGAACCATGAGCATTCCCTGTAAAAAAGAACTGTTTCCTACTCAAATGCACCATATGTATTTCAACTCTGCTTATGAAACTGATATAAACCACAGCTCCTCTTACATAAATGCTCTTTAGTTAATAGTGATAATCGCCTTAGGTTGTTGAATGGGGAAAAATCATTTGAGCCCAATATTCACTGGGTTTACCAGAAATGAACTCTTGCCTGTAGGAAGACACAGATACTGGGGTTAACTCCGATTATGAAGGTAAATTCAGAGCCGTTGTCTCATCCATGAAACACATGCTGTTTTAACGCTAGAAGCATCCTCTTCTTTCCAGCGTCTCCAATACAGGAAGAATCATGAGGAGGCCGAGAAAAAAATAACTGTGTTTCCTTCTCATACAGACCATATGCAGTTCAACTCTGCTTATGAAACTCACACAAAACTTAGCTCCTCTTACATAAATGCTCTTTAGTTAATAGTGAGAATCGCAATGGGTTTCTGAACTGTGAAAAATCATTTGAGCCCAAAAGTCACTTGGTTTACCAGAAATGAACACTTGCTTGTAGGAAGACACAGATCCTGTGGTATAACGCTGTTTCTGAAGGAAATTCAGACCTATGTTGTCATCCCTGAAAAACACTCTGTTTTAAAGCAAGAATCATCCTCTTCTTTCCAGCGTCTTCAATACAATAAGAACCATGACCATGCCAAGAAAAAAAGAACTGTGTTTCCTACTCATACATACCATATGTAGTTCAACTCTGCTTATGAAAGTGATACAAACCACAGCTCCTCTTAGATAAATTCTCTTTAGTTAATAGTGATAATCACGTTGGGTACTTGAACTGTGTAAAATCATTTCAGCCTAAAATTCACTCAGTTTACCAGTAATGAACTCTTGCTTGTAGGAAGATACAGATCATGTGGTTTAACTCCGTTTCTGAAGGGAAATTCAGACCAGAGTTCTCATTCATGAAACACTCTGTTTTAATGCAAAAAGCAAGCTCTTCTTTCCAGAGTCTCAAATACAGCAAGAACCATGACCATGCTCCAAAATAAAGAACTGTGTTTCCTAGTCATAGGACCATATGTAGTTCAACTCTGCTTATGAAACTGATACAAACCACAGCTCCTCTTACATAAATGCTCTTTAGTTAATAGTGAGAATCGCGTTGGGTTCATGAACTGCGAAAAATCATTAGAGCCCAAAATTACGTGGGTTAATCAGAAATGAACTCTTGCTTGTAGGAAGACACAGATCCTGGGGTTTAACTCCCTCTCTGAAGGGAAATTCGGACCAGAGTTCTCATCCCTGAAACTCACTCTGTTTTAACGCAAGAAGCAAGGTCTTCTTTCCTGAGTCTAAAATACAGCAAGAACCATAAGAATGCCTTGAAAAAAAGAAATGTTTCCTACTCATACGGACCATATGTAGTTCAACACTGCTTATGAAACTGATACAAACCATAGCTCCTCTTACATCAATGCTCTTTAGTTAATAGTGAGAATCGCGATGCGTTTCTGAACTGTGAAAAATCATTTCAGGCCAAAATTCACTTGGTTTACCAAAAATGAACTCTTGCTTGTAGGAAGACACAGATCCTGTGGTTTAACTCTGTTTCTGAATGTAAAACCAGACAAGTGTTCTCATCCACGAAACACACTCTGTTTTAATGCAAGAAGCAAGCTCTTCTTTCCAGGGTCTCCATACAGCAAGAATCATGAGCATTCACTCAAAAAAGAGCTTTGCTTCCCAGTCATACAGACCATATGTAGATCAACTCAGCTTATGAAACTGATACAAACCACAGCACCTCTTAAATAAATGCTCTTTAGTTAATAGTGAGAATCCCATTGGGTTTTTGAACTTTGTAAAAATTTTAGCCCAAAATTCACTGGGTGTACGAGCAATGAACTCTTGCTTGTAGGAAGACACAGATCCTGTGGTTTAACTCCGTTTCTGAAGGGAAATAGAGACCAGTTTTCTCATCCATGAAACACACTGTCTTTTCACGCAAAAAGCATGCTCTGCTTTCCAGCGTCTCCAATACAGCAAGAACCATGAGCATGCCCAGAAAAAAAAATGTGATTCCTAGTCATACGGACCATATGTAGTTCAACTCTGCTTATGAACCTGATACAAACCACAGCTCCTCTAAGATAAATCCACTTAAGTTAATAGTTTGAATAGCGTTCGGTTCGTGAACTGCGAAATATCATTTGAGCCCAAAATTCACTTGGTTTAACAGAAATGAACTCTTGCTTGTAGGATGACACAGATCCTGTGGTTTAACTCTGTTTCTGAAGGTAAATTCAGAGCAGTGTTCTCCTCCATGAAACTCACTCTGTTTTCACGCAAGAAGCAAGCTCTTCTTTCCAGCGTCTCCAATACAGCAAGAACCATGAGCATGCCCAGAAAAAAAGAACTGAGTTTCCTACTCATATGGTCCATATGAGGTTGAACTCTGATTATGAAACAGATACAATCCCCAGCTCCCCTTACATAAATGCTCTTTAGTTAATAGTGAGAATTGCGTTGGCTTCATGAACTGCGAAAAATAATTTGAGCCCAAAATTCACCTGGTTTACCAGAAATGAACTCTTGATTGTAGTAAGACACAGATCTTGGTGATTAACTCCATTTCTGAAGGCAAGTTCAGACCAGAGTTCTCATCCCTGAAAAACACTCTGTTTTAAGGCAAGATTCATCCTCTTCTTTCCAGCGTCTACAATACAATAGGAACCATGAGCATGCATAGAAAAAGAACTGTGTTTCCTACTCATACAGACCATATGTAGTTCATCTCTGCTTTTGAAACTGATACAAACCACAGCTCCTCTTACATAAATTCTCTTTAGTTAATAGTGATATTCACGTTAGGTTCTAGAACTGTGTAAAATCATTTGAGCCGAAAATTCACTTGGTTTACCAGAAATGAACTCTTGCTTGTAGGAAGATACAGATCCTGTGGTTTAACTCCGTTTCAGAAGGGAAATTCAGAGCAGAGTTCTCAACCCTGAAACATACTCTGTTTTAACGCAAGAAGCAAGCTCTTATTCCCAGAGTCTTAAATACAGCAAGAACCATGAGCATGCCGAGAAAAAAAGAACTGTGTTTCCTACTCATAAAGACCATATGTAGTTCATCTCTGCTTATGAAACTGATTCAAATCACAGCTCCTCTTACATAATTCCTCTTTAGTTAATAGTGAGAATCGCGTTGGGTTCCTAAATGCAAAAAAAAAACATTTGAGCCCAAAATCACTGGGATTACAAGAAATGAACTCTTGCTTGTAGGAAGACAGAGATCCTGGGGTTTAAATCCGTTTCTGAAGGCAAATTCAGACCAGAGTTCTCAACCCTGAAAAAAACTCTGTTTTAAGGCAAGAATCATCCTCTTCTATCCAGCGTCTCCAATAATGTATGAAACATCTGCATTCCCAGAAAAAAAGAACTGTGTTTCCTACTCATACAGACCATATGTAGTTAAACTCTGGTTATGAAACTGTTACAAACCACAGCTCCTCTTACATAAATGCTCTTTAGTTAATAGTGAGAATCGCGTTGGGTTTCTGTACTGGGAAAAAACATTTGAGCACAAAATTCACTGGGTATTCCTGAAATGAAGTCTTGTTTGTAGGAAGACACAGATCCTGGGGTTTAACTCCATTTCTGAAGGTAAATTCAACCAGAATTCTCAACACAGAAAAACACTCTGTTTTAAGGAAGGCTCATCCTCTTCTTTCCACGTTCTCCAATAAACTAAGAACCATGAGCATGCCCAGAAAAAAAAAAAAAAACTGCGTTTCCTACTCATACTTACCTTATGTAGTTCAACTCTGCTTATGAAACTGATACAAACCACAGCTCCTGTTACATACAAGCTATTTAGTTAATAGTGATAATCGTGTAGGGTTTGTGAACTGCGAAAAATCATTTGAGCCCAAAATTCACTGGGTTTACCAGAACTGAACTCTTGTTTGTAGGAAGACACAGATCCTGGGGTTTATCTCCGTTTCTGAAGGGAAATTCAGACCAGAGTTCTCATCCATGAAACACACTCTGTTTTAAGGCAAGAAGCAAGCTCTTCTTTCCAGCGTCTCCAATACAGTAAGAACCATGAGAATGCCCAGAAAAAAAGAACTGTGTTTCCTACTCATACGGACCATATGTAGTTCAACTCTGCTTATGAAACTGATACAAACCACAGCTCCTCTTACATAAATGCTCTTTAGTTAATAGTGAGAATCGCGTTGGGTTCCTGAACTGCAAAAAATCATTTGAGCCCAAAATTCACTGGGTTTACCAGAAATGAACTATTGCTTGTAGGAAGACAGAGATCCTGGGGTTTAACTCCGTTTCTGAAGGCAAATTCAGACCAGAGTTCTCAACCCTGAAAAAAACTCTGTTTTAAGGCAAGAATCATCCTCTTCTATCCAGCGTCTCCAATAATGTAAAAAACATCTGCATTCCCAGAAAAAAAAGAACTGTGTTTCCTACTCATGCAGACCATATGTAGTTAAACTCTGGTTATGACACTGATACAACCCACAGCTCCTCTTACATAATTGCTCTTTAGTTAATAGTGAGAATCGCGTTGGGTTTCTGTACTGGGAAAAAACATTTGAACACAAAATTCACTGGGTTTTCCTGAAATGAACTCTTGCTTGTAGGAAGACACAGATCCTGGGGTTTAACTCCATTTCTGAAGGTAAATTCACCCAGAATTCTCAACCCTGAAAAACATTCTGTTTTAAGGCAAGAATCATCCTCTTCTTTCCACCTTCTCCAATACAGCAAGAACCATGAGCATGCCCAGAAAAAAGAAAACTGTTTTTCCTACTCATACGGACCATATGTAGTTCAAATCTGCTTATGAAATGGTACAGACTACAGCTGCTCCTATATAAATGCTCTTTAGTTAATAGTGATAATCGCGTTGGGTTCTAGAACTGTGTAAAGTCATTTGAGCCGAAAATTCACTTGGTTTGCCAGAAATGAACTCTTCCTGGGAGGAAGACATAGATCCTGGGGTTTAACTCCATTTGTGAAGGGAAATTCAGACCAGAGTTCTCATCCCTGAAACACACTCTGTTTTAACGAAGAAGCAAGCTCTTCTTTCCAGAGTCTAAAATACAGCAAGAACCATGACCATTCCCAGAAAAAAAGAACTGTGTTTCCTACTCATACAGACCATATGTAATTCAACTCTGCTTATGAAAGTAATACAGACCACAGCTCCTCTCACATAAATGCTCTTTAGTTAATAGTGATAATTGCCTTAGGTTCTAGAAGTGTGTAAAGTCATTTGAGCCGAAAATTTACTTGGTATACCAGAAATGAACTCTTGCAGGTAGGAAGACACAGATCCTGGCGTTTAACTCCATTTCTGAAGGTAAATTCAAACAGAATTCTCAACCCTGAAAAACACTCTGTTTTAAGGCAAGAATCATCCTCTTCTTTCCACCTTCTCCAATACACTAAGAACCATGAGCATTCCCAGAAAAAAAAAAACTGTGTTTCCTACTTATACGGACCATATGTAGTTCAACTCTGCTTATGAAATGATACAGACCACAGCTCCTCTTACATGAATGCTCTTTAGTTAATAGAGAGAATCGCGTAGGGTTTGTGAACTGCAAAAAATCATTTGAGCCCAAAATTCCCTGGGTTTACCAGAAATGAACTCTTGCTTACAGGAAGACACCCATATTGGGGTTGAACTTCATTTCTGAAGGGAAATTCAGACCAGAGTTCTCATCCCTGAAACACACTCTGTTTTAACGAAGAAGCAAGCTCTTCTTTCCAGAGTAAAATACAGCAAGAACCATGAGCATGGTCTGAAAAAAAGAACTGTGTTTCCTTTTCATACGGATCATATGTAGTTCAACTCTGCTTATGAAACTGATACAGACCACACCTCCTCTTACATAAATGCTATTTAGTTAATAGTTTGAATCACGTAGGGTTCGTGAATTGCGAAAAATCATTTGAGCCCAAAATTCACTGGGTTTACCTGAGCTGAACTCTTGCTTATAGGAAGACACAGATCCTGGGGTTTAACTCCGTTTATGAAGGCAAATTCAGACTAGAGTTCTCAACCCTGAAAAACACTCTGTTTTAAGGCAAGAATCATCCCCTTCTTTCCAGCGTCTCCAATACAGTAAGAACCATGAGCATGCCAAGAAAAAAAGAACTGTGTTTCCTACTCATACAGATCATATGTATTCCAACTCTGCTTATGAAACTGATACAGGCCACATCTCCTCTAACATAAGTGCTATTTACTTAATAGTGATAATATCGTTCAGTTCTAGAACTGTGTAAAATCATTTGAGCCAAAAATTCACTTGGTTTACCAGAAATGAACTCTTGCTTGTAGGAAGACACAGCTCCTGGGGTTTAAATCCGTTTCTGAAGGGAAATTCAGACCAGCGTTCTCATCCATGAAACACACTCTGATTTAACGAAGAAGCAAGCTCTTCTTTTCAGTGTCTAAAATACAGCAAGAACCATGAGCATGCCAAGAAAAAAAGAACTGTGATTCCTACTCATACAGATCGTACATAGACCAACTCTGCTTGTGAAACTGATACAGACCACATCTCCTCTTACATAAATGCTGTTTAGTTAATAGTGATAATCGCGTTCGTTTCTAGAACTGTGTAAAATCATTTGAGCCCAAAATTTACTTGGTTTACCAGAAATGAACTCTTGTTTGTAGGAAGACACTGATCATGGTGTTTTACTCCGTTTCTGAAGGGAAATTCAGACCAGAGTTCTCATCCCTGAAACACACTCTGTTTTAACGAGGAAGCAAGCTCTTCTTTCCAGCGTCTCCAATATACTAACAAACATAAGTATGCCCAGTATAAAAGAACTGTGTTTCCTACTCATACAGACCATATGTAGTTCAGCTCTGCTAATGAAACTGATACAAACCACAGCTCCTCTTACATAAATCCTCTTTAGTTAATAGTGAGAATAGTGTAGGGTTCGTGAACTGCAAAAATTCATGTGAGCCCAAAATTTACTGGGTTTACCAGAAATGAACTCTTGCTTGTAGGAAGACACAGATCCTGGGGTTTAACTACTTTTCTGAAGGGAAATGCAGACCAGAGTTGTCATCCCTGAAACACACTCTGTTTTAACGAAGAAGCAAGCTATTCTTTCCAGAGTCTAAAATACAGCAAGAACCATGAGTATGGCCTGAAAAAAAGAACTGTGTTCCTATTCATACGGACCATATGTGTTTCAACTCTGCTTAGTAATCTGATACCAAGAAGAGATCCTATAACATAAATGCTCTTTCGTTAATAGTGAGAATCGCGTTGCGTTTGTGAACTGCGAAAAATCATTTGAGCCCAAAATTCACTGTGTTTACCAAAATGAACTCATGCTTGTAGGAAGACACAGATCCTGGGGTTTAACTCCGTTTCTGATGGCAAATTCAGACCAGAGATCTCAACCCAGAAAAACACTCTGTTTTAAGGCAAGAATCATCCATCCTCTTCTTTCCAGTGTCTCCAAAATAGTAAGAAACATGAGCATGCCAAGAAAAAAAGAACTGTGTCTCCTACTCATACGGACCATATGTAGTTCAACTCTGTTTATGAATCTGATACAAACCACAGCTCCTCTTACATAAATGCTCTTTTGTTAATAGAGATAATCGCGTTGGGTCCTAGAACAGTGTAAAATCATTTGAGCCGAAAATTCACTTGGTTTACCAGAAATGAACTCTTGCTTGTAGGAGGACACAGATCATGGGGTTTAACGCCGTTTCTGAAAGGAAATTCAGACCACAGTTCTCAACCATGAAACACACTATGTTTTAATGCAAGAAGCAAGCTCTTCTTTCCAGTGTCTCCAATAGAGCAAGTACCATGAGCATGCCCAGAAAAAAAAACTGTGTTTCCTACTCATACAGACCATATGTAGTTCAACTCTGCTAATGAAACTGATACAAACCACAGCTCCTCTTACATAAGTCCTCTTTAGTTAATAGTGAGAATAGTGTAGGGTTCGTGAACTGCGTAAAATTATTTGAGCCCAAAATTTACTGGGTTTACCAGAAATGAACTCTTGCTTGTAGGCCGACACAGATCCTGGGGTTTAACTCCGTTTCTGAAGGGAAATTCAGATCAGAGTTGTCATCCCTGAAACACACTCTGCTTTAACGAAGAAGCAAGCTCTTCTTTCCAGAGTCAAAAATACAGCAAGAACCATGAGCATGCCCTGAAAAAATGAACTGTGTTTCCTATTCATACGGACCATATGTAGTTCAACTCTGCTTATGAAACTGATACAAACCACAGCTCCTCTTACATAAATGCTCTTTCGTTAATAGAGATAATCGCTTTGGGTCCTAGAACAGTGTAAAAAAATTTAGCCGAAAAATCACTTGGTTTACCAGAAATGAACTCTTGCTTGTAGGAAGACACAGATCATGGGGTTTAACGCCATTTCTGAAAGGAAATTCAGACCACAGTTCTCAACCATGAAACACACTCTGTTTTAATGCAAGAAGCAAGCTCTTCTTTCCAGCGTCTCCAATACACCAAGAACCATGAGCATGCCCAGAAAAAAAAAAAAAAACTGTGTTTCCTACTCATACGGACCATATGTAGTTCAACTCTGCATAAGAAACTGAAACAAACCACAGCTCCTCTTACATGAATGCTTTTTAGTTAATAGTGAGAAGAGCGTTGGGTTCGTGATCTGTGTAAAATCATTTGAGCCCAAAATTCACTGGGTTTACCAGAAATGAACTCTTGCTTGTAGGAAGACACAGATCCTGGGGTTTAATTCCGTTTCTGAAGGGAAATTCAGACCAGTGTTCTCATCCATGAAACACACTCTGTTTTAACGCAAGAAGCAAGCTCTCTTTCCAGCGACTCCAATACACCAAGAACCATGAGCATGACCAGAAAAAAAGAACTGTGTTTCCTACTCATACAGACCATATGTAGTTCAACTCTGCTTATGAAACTGAAACAAACCACAGCTCCTCTTACATAAAGGTTCTTTAGTTAATACTGAGAATAGCGTTGTGTTCGTGAACTGTGTAAAATCATTTGGGCCCAAAATTCACTGTGTTTACCAGTAATGAACTCTTGCATGTAGGAAGACACGGATCATGGGGTGTAACTCTGTTTTTGAAGGCAAATTCAGACCAGAGTTCTCCTCCAATAAAAACTCTCTGTTTTAAGGCAAGAATCTTCTTTCCAGCGTCTCCAATATACTAACAAACATGAGCATGCCCAGAATAAAAGAACTGTGTTTCCTACTCATACAGACCATATGTAGTTCAACTCTGCTAATGAAACTGATACAAACCACAGCTCTTCTTACATAAAGGTTCTTTAGTTAATACTGAGAATAGCGTTGTGTTCGTGAACTGTGTAAAATCATTTGAGCCCAAAATTCACTGTGTTTACCAGTAATGAACTCTTGCTTGTAGGAAGAAACAGATCATGGGGTGTAACTCTGTTTTTGAAGGCAAATTCAGACCAGAGTTCTCCTCCAATAAAAACACTCTGTTTTAAGGCAAGAATCTTCTTTCCAGCGTCTCCAATATACTAACAAACATGAGCATGCCCAGAATAAAAGAACTGTGTTTCCTACTCATACAGACCATATGTAGTTCAACTCTGCTAATGAAACTGATACAAACCACAGCTCCTCTTACATAAATCCTCTTTAGTTAATAGTGAGAATAGTGTAGGGTTCGTGAACTGCGTAAAATTATTTGAGCCCAAAATTTACTGGGTTTACCAGAAATGAACTCTTGCTTGTAGGCCGACACAGATCCTGGGGTTTATCTCCGTTTCTGAAGGGAAATTCAGACCAGAGTTGTCATCCCTGAAACACACTCTGCTTTAACGAAGAAGCAAGCTATTCTTTCCAGAGTCTAAAATACAGCAAGAACCATGAGTATGGCCTGAAAAAATGAACTGTGTTTCCTACTCATACCGACCATATGTAGATCAACTCTGTTTATGAAACTGATACAAACCACAACTCCTCTTACATAAATGCTCTTTAGTTAATAGAGATATTCGCGTTGGGTCCTAGAACAGGGTAAAATCATTTGAGCGGAAAATTCACTTGGTTTACCAGAAATGAACTCTTGCTTGTAGGAAGACACAGATCATGGGGTTTAACGCCGTTTCTGAAATGAAATTCAGACCACAGTTCTCAACCATGAAACACACTCTGTTTTAATGCAAGAAGCAAGCTCTTCATTCCAGCATCTCCAATACAGCAAGAACCATGAGCATGCCCAGAAAAAAAAACTGTGTTTCCTACTCATGGACCATATGTAGTTCAACTCTGCATAAGAAACTGAATCAAACCACAGCTCCTCTTACATGAATGCTCTTTAGTTAGTAGTGAGAATAGCGTTGGGTTCGTGATCTGTGTAAAATCATTTGAGCCCAAAATTCACTGGGTTTACCAGAAATGATCTCTTGCTTGTAGGAAGACACAGATCCTGGGGTTTAATTCCGTTTCTGAAGGGAAATTCAGACCAGTGTTCTCATCCATGAAACACACTCTGTTTTAACGCAAGAAGCAAGCTCTTCTTTCCAGCGTCTCCAATACACCAAGAACCATGAGCATGACCAGAAAAAAATAACTGTGTTTACTACTCATACAGACCATATGTAGTTCAACTCTGCTTATGAAACTGAAACAAACCACAGCTCCTCTTACATAAAGGTTCTTTAGTTAATACTGAGAATAGCGTTGTGTTCGTGAACTGTGTAAAATCATTTGAGCCCAAAATTCACTGTGTTTACCAGTAATGAACTCTTGCTTGTAGGAAGACACGGATCATGGGGTGTAACTCTGTTTTTGAAGGCAAATTCAGACCAGAGTTCTCCTCCAATAAAAACTCTCTGTTTTGAGGCAAGAATCTTCTTTCCAGCGTCTCCAATATACTAACAAACATGAGCATGCCCAGAATAAAAGAACTGTGTTTCCTACTCATACGGACCATATGTAGTTCAACTCTGCATATGAAACTGAAACAAACCACAGCTCCTCTTACATGAATGCTCTTTAGTTAATAGTGAGAATAGTGTTGGGTTCGTGATCTGTGTAAAATCATTCGAGCCCAAAATTCACTGGGTTTACCAGAAATGAACTCTTGCTTGTAGGAAGACACAGATCCTGGGGTTTATTTCCGTTTCTGAAGGGAAATTCAGACGAGTGTTCTCATCCATGAAACACACTCTGTTTTAACGCAAGAAGCAAGCTCTTCTTTCCAGCGTCTCCAATACACCAAGAACCATGAGCATGACCAGAAAAAAATAACTGTGTTTCCTACTCATACAGACCATATGTAGTTCAACTCTGCTAATGAAACTGATACAAACCACAGATCCTCTTACATAAATCCTCTTTAGTTAATAGTGAGAATAGTGTAGGGTTCGTGAACTGCGAAAAATCATTTGAGCCCAAAATTTACTGGGTTTACCAGAAATGAACTCTTGCTTGTAGGAACACACAGATCCTGGGGTTTAACTCCGTTTCTGAAGGGAAATTCAGAACAGATTGTCATCCCTGAAACACACTCTGTTTTAACGAAGAAGCAAGCTATTCTTTCCAGAATCTAAAATACAGCAAGAACCATGAGTATGGCCTGAAAAAATGAACTGTGTTTCCTATTCCTACGGACCATATGTATTTCAACTCTGCTTAGTAATCTGATACAAACAACAGATCCTCTAACATAAATGCTCTTTAGTTAATAGTGAGAATCGCGCTGCGTTCGTGAACTGCGAAAAATCATTTGAGCCCAAAATTCACTGGGTTTACCAGAAATGAACCCTTGCTTGTAGGAATACACTGATACAGTGGTTTAACTCCATTTCTGATGGCAAATTCAGACCAGAGAACTCAACCCAGAAACACACTCTGTTTTAAGTCAAGAATCATCCTCTACTTTCCAGCGTCTCTAATATAGTAAGAAACATGAGCATGCCCAGAAAAAAAGAACTGTGTTTCCTATTCATATGGACTATATGTATTTCAACTCTGCTTAGTAATCTGATACAAACAACAGATCCTCTAACATAAATGCTCTTTAGTTAATAGTGAAAATCGCGTTGCATTCGTGAACTGCGAAATGTCATTTGAGCCCAAAATTCACTGTGTTTACCAAAATGAAGTCTTGCTTGTAGGAAGACAGAGATCCTGGGGTTTAACTCCGTTTCTGACGGCAAATTCAGACCAGAGTTCTCAACGCAGAAAAACACTATGTTTTAAGGAAAGAATCATCCTCTTCTTTCCAGCGTCTCCAAAATAGTAAGAAACATGAGCATGCCAAGAAAAAACGAACTGTGTTTCCTACTCATACAGACCATATGTAGTTCAACTCTGCTTATGAAACTGATACAAACCACAGCTCCTCTTATATAAATCCTTTTTAGTTAATAGTGAGAATAGCATAGGGTTCATGAACTGCGAAAAATCATTTGAGCCCAAAATTCGCTGTGTTTACTGAAATGAACTCTTGCTTGTAGGAAGACACAGATCCTGGGGTTTAACTCCGTTTCTGAAGGGAAATTTAGACCAGAGTTCTCATCCCTGAAACACACTCTGTTTTAACGAAGAAGCAAGCTCTTCTTTCCAGAGTCAAAAATACAGCAAGAACCATGAGCATGCCCTGAAAAAATGAACTGTGTTTCCTACTCATACCGACCATATGTAGTTCAACTCTGCTTATGAAACTGATACAAACCACAGCTCCTCTTACATAAATGCTCTTTCGTTAATAGAGATAATCGCTTTGGGTCCTAGAACAGTGTAAAATCATTTGAGCCGAAAAATCACTTGGTTTACCAGAAATGAACTCTTGCTTGTAGGAAGACAAAGATCATGGGGTTTAACGCCATTTCTGAAAGGAAATTCAGACCACAGTTCTCAACCATGAAACACACTCTGTTTTAACGCAATAAGCAAGCTCTTCTTTCCAGCGTCTCCAATAGACCAAGAACCATGAGCATGCCCAGAAAAAAAAACTGTGTTTCCTACTCATATGGACCATATGTAGTTCAACTCTGCATAAGAAACTGAAACAAACCACAGCTCCTCTTACATGAATGCTCTTTATTTAGTAGTGAGAATAGTGTTGGGTTCGTGATCTGTGTAAAATCATTTGAGCCCAAAATTCACTGGGTTTACCAGAAATGATCTCTTGCTTGTAGGAAGACACAGATCCTGGGGTTTAATTCCGTTTCTGAAGGGAAATTCAGACGAGTGTTCTCATCCATGAAACACACTCTGTTTTAACGCAACAAGCAAGCTCTTCTTTCCAGCGTCTCCAATACACCAAGAACCATGAGCATGACCAGAAAAAAATAACTGTGTTTCCTACTCATACAGACCATATGTAGTTCAACTCTGCTAATGAAACTGATACAAACCACAGATCCTCTTACATAAATCCTCTTTAGTTAATAGTGAGAATAGTGTAGGGTTCGTGAACTGCGAAAAATCATTTGAGCCCAAAATTTACTGGGTTTACCAGAAATGAACTCTTGCTTGTAGGAACACACAGATCCTGGGGTTTAACTCCGTTTCTGAAGGGAAATTCAGAACAGATTGTCATCCCTGAAACACACTCTGTTTTAACGAAGAAGCAAGCTATTCTTTCCAGAATCTAAAATACAGCAAGAACCATGAGTATGGCCTGAAAAAATGAACTGTGTTTCCTATTCATACGGACCATATGTATTTCAACTCTGCTTAGTAATCTGATACAAACAACAGATCCTCTAACATAAATGCTCTTTAGTTAATAGTGAGAATCGCGCTGCGTTCGTGAACTGCGAAAAATCATTTGAGCCCAAAATTCACTGGGTTTACCAGAAATGAACCCTTGCTTGTAGGAATACACTGATACAGTGGTTTAACTCCATTTCTGATGGCAAATTCAGACCAGAGAACTCAACCCAGAAACACACTCTGTTTTAAGTCAAGAATCATCCTCTTCTTTCCAGCGTCTCTAATATAGTAAGAAACATGAGCATGCCCAGAAAAAAAGAACTGTGTTTCCTATTCATATGGACTATATGTATTTCAACTCTGCTTAGTAATCTGATACAAACAACAGATCCTCTAACATAAATGCTCTTTAGTTAATAGTGAGAATAGCGTTGGGTTCGTGATCTGTGTAAAGTCATTTGAGCCCAAAATTCACTGGGTTTACCAGAAATGAACTCTTGCTTGTAGGAAGACACAGATCCTGGGGTTTAACTCCGTTTCTGAAGGGAAATTTAGACCAGAGTTCTCATCCCTGAAACACACTCTGATTTAACGAAGAAGCAAGCTCTTCTTTCCAGAGTCAAAAATACAGCAAGAACCATGAGCATGCCCTGAAAAAATGAACTGTGTTTCCTACTCATACCGACCATATGTAGTTCAACTCTGCTTATGAAACTGATACAAACCACAGCTCCTCTTACATAAATGCTCTTTCGTTAATAGAGATAATCGCTTTGGGTCCTAGAACAGTGTAAAATCATTTGAGCCGAAAAATCACTTGGTTTACCAGAAATGAACTCTTGCTTGTAGGAAGACACAGATCCTGGGGTTTAATTCCGTTTCTGAAGGGAAATTCAGACGAGTGTTCTCATCCATGAAACACACTCTGTTTTAACGCAAGAAGCAAGCTCTTCTTTCCAGCGTCTCCAATACACCAAGAACCATGAGCATGACCAGAAAAAAAGAACTGTGTTTCCTACTCATACAGACCATATGTAGTTCAACTCTGCTTATGAAACTGAAACACACCACAGCTCCTCTTACATAAAGGTTCTTTAGTTAATACTGAGAATAGCGTTGTGTTCGTGAACTGTGTAAAATCATTTGAGCCCAAAATTCACTGTGTTTACCAGTAATGAACTCTTGCTTGTAGGAAGACACGGATCATGGGGTGTAACTCTGTTTTTGAAGGCAAATTCAGACCAGAGTTCTCCTCCAATAAAAACTCTCTGTTTTAAGGCAAGAATCTTCTTTCCAGCGTCTTCAATATACTAACAAACATGAGCATGCCCAGAATAAAAGAACTGTGTTTCCTACTCATACAGACCATATGTAGTTCAACTCTGCTAATGAAACTGATACAAACCACAGCTCTTCTTACATAAAGGTTCTTTAGTTAATACTGAGAATAGCGTTGTGTTCGTGAACTGTGTAAAATCATTTGAGCCCAAAATTCACTGTGTTTACCAGTAATGAACTCTTGCTTGTAGGAAGAAACAGATCATGGGGTGTAACTCTGTTTTTGAAGGCAAATTCAGACCAGAGTTCTCCTCCAATAAAAACACTCTGTTTTAAGGCAAGAATCTTCTTTCCAGCGTCTCCAATATACTAACAAACATGAGCATGCCCAGAATAAAAGAACTGTGTTTCCTACTCATACAGACCATATGTAGTTCAACTCTGCTAATGAAACTGATACAAACCACAGCTCCTCTTACATAAATCCTCTTTAGTTAATAGTGAGAATAGTGTAGGGTTCGTGAACTGCGTAAAATTATTTGAGCCCAAAATTTACTGGGTTTACCAGAAATGAACTCTTGCTTGTAGGCCGACACAGATCCTGGGGTTTATCTCCGTTTCTGAAGGGAAATTCAGACCAGAGTTGTCATCCCTGAAACACACTCTGCTTTAACGAAGAAGCAAGCTATTCTTTCCAGAGTCTAAAATACAGCAAGAACCATGAGTATGGCCTGAAAAAATGAACTGTGTTTCCTACTCATACCGACCATATGTAGTTCAACTCTGTTTATGAAACTGATACAAACCACAACTCCTCTTACATAAATGCTCTTTAGTTAATAGAGATATTCGCGTTGGGTCCTAGAACAGGGTAAAATCATTTGAGCGGAAAATTCACTTGGTTTACCAGAAATGAACTCTTGCTTGTAGGAAGACACAGATCATGGGGTTTAACGCCGTTTCTGAAATGAAATTCAGACCACAGTTCTCAACCATGAAACACACTCTGTTTTAATGCAAGAAGCAAGCTCTTCATTCCAGCGTCTCCAATACAGCAAGAACCATGAGCATGCCCAGAAAAAAAAACTGTGTTTCCTACTCATACGGACCATATGTAGTTCAACTCTGCATATGAAACTGAAACAAACCACAGCTCCTCTTACATGAATGCTCTTTAGTTAATAGTGAGAATAGTGTTGGGTTCGTGATCTGTGTAAAATCATTCGAGCCCAAAATTCACTGGGTTTACCAGAAATGAACTCTTGCTTGTAGGAAGACACAGATCCTGGGGTTTATTTCCGTTTCTGAAGGGAAATTCAGACGAGTGTTCTCATCCATGAAACACACTCTGTTTTAACGCAAGAAGCAAGCTCTTCTTTCCAGCGTCTCCAATACACCAAGAACCATGAGCATGACCAGAAAAAAATAACTGTGTTTCCTACTCATACAGACCATATGTAGTTCAACTCTGCTAATGAAACTGATACAAACCACAGATCCTCTTACATAAATCCTCTTTAGTTAATAGTGAGAATAGTGTAGGGTTCGTGAACTGCGAAAAATCATTTGAGCCCAAAATTTACTGGGTTTACCAGAAATGAACTCTTGCTTGTAGGAACACACAGATCCTGGGGTTTAACTCCGTTTCTGAAGGGAAATTCAGAACAGATTGTCATCCCTGAAACACACTCTGTTTTAACGAAGAAGCAAGCTATTCTTTCCAGAATCTAAAATACAGCAAGAACCATGAGTATGGCCTGAAAAAATGAACTGTGTTTCCTATTCATACGGACCATATGTATTTCAACTCTGCTTAGTAATCTGATACAAACAACAGATCCTCTAACATAAATGCTCTTTAGTTAATAGTGAGAATCGCGCTGCGTTCGTGAACTGCGAAAAATCATTTGAGCCCAAAATTCACTGGGTTTACCAGAAATGAACCCTTGCTTGTAGGAATACACTGATACAGTGGTTTAACTCCATTTCTGATGGCAAATTCAGACCAGAGAACTCAACCCAGAAACACACTCTGTTTTAAGTCAAGAATCATCCTCTTCTTTCCAGCGTCTCTAATATAGTAAGAAACATGAGCATGCCCAGAAAAAAAGAACTGTGTTTCCTATTCATATGGACTATATGTATTTCAACTCTGCTTAGTAATCTGATACAAACAACAGATCCTCTAACATAAATGCTCTTTAGTTAATAGTGAAAATCGCGTTGCATTCGTGAACTGCGAAATGTCATTTGAGCCCAAAATTCACTGTGTTTACCAAAATGAAGTCTTGCTTGTAGGAAGACAGAGATCCTGGGGTTTAACTCCGTTTCTGACGGCAAATTCAGACCAGAGTTCTCAACGCAGAAAAACACTCTGTTTTAAGGCAAGAATCATCCTCTTCTTTCCAGCGTCTCCAAAATAGTAAGAAACATGAGCATGCCAAGAAAAAACGAACTGTGTTTCCTACTCATACAGACCATATGTAGTTCAACTCTGCTTATGAAACTGATACAAACCACAGCTCCTCTTATATAAATCCTTTTTAGTTAATAGTGAGAATAGCATAGGGTTCATGAACTGCGAAAAATCATTTGAGCCCAAAATTCGCTGTGTTTACTGAAATGAACTCTTGCTTGTAGGAAGACACAGATCCTGGGGTTTAACTCCGTTTCTGAAGGGAAATTTAGACCAGAGTTCTCATCCCTGAAACACACTCTGATTTAACGAAGAAGCAAGCTCTTCTTTCCAGAGTCAAAAATACAGCAAGAACCATGAGCATGCCCTGAAAAAATGAACTGTGTTTCCTACTCATACCGACCATATGTAGTTCAACTCTGCTTATGAAACTGATACAAACCACAGCTCCTCTTACATAAATGCTCTTTCGTTAATAGAGATAATCGCTTTGGGTCCTAGAACAGTGTAAAATCATTTGAGCCGAAAAATCACTTGGTTTACCAGAAATGAACTCTTGCTTGTAGGAAGACACAGATCATGGGGTTTAACGCCATTTCTGAAAGGAAATTCAGACCACAGTTCTCAACCATGAAACACACTCTGTTTTAACGCAATAAGCAAGCTCTTCTTTCCAGCGTCTCCAATACACCAAGAACCATGAGCATGCCCAGAAAAAAAAAAAAAAAACTGTGTTTCCTACTCATACGGACCATATGTAGTTCAACTCTGCATAAGAAACTGAAACAAACCACAGCTCCTCTTACATGAATGCTCTTTAGTTAATAGTGAGAAGAGCGTTGGGTTCGTGATCTGTGTAAAATCATTTGAGCCCAAAATTCACTGGGTTTACCAGAAATGAACTCTTGCTTGTAGGAAGACACAGATTCTGGGGTTTAATTCCGTTTCTGAAGGGAAATTCAGACCAGTGTTCTCATCCATGAAACACACTCTGTTTTAACGCAAGAAGCAAGCTCTTCTTTCCAGCGACTCCAATACACCAAGAACCATGAGCATGACCAGAAAAAAAGAACTGTGTTTCCTACTCATACAGACCATATGTAGTTCAACTCTGCTTATGAAACTGAAACAAACCACAGCTCCTCTTACATAAAGGTTCTTTAGTTAATACTGAGAATAGCGTTGTGTTCGTGAACTGTGTAAAATCATTTGAGCCCAAAATTCACTGTGTTTACCAGTAATGAACTCTTGCTTGTAGGAAGACACGGATCATGGGGTGTAACTCTGTTTTTGAAGGCAAATTCAGACCAGAGTTCTCCTCCAATAAAAACTCTCTGTTTTAAGGCAAGAATCTTCTTTCCAGCGTCTCCAATATACTAACAAACATGAGCATGCCCAGAATAAAAGAACTGTGTTTCCTACTCATACAGACCATATGTAGTTCAACTCTGCTAATGAAACTGATACAAACCACAGCTCTTCTTACATAAAGGTTCTTTAGTTAATACTGAGAATAGCGTTGTGTTCGTGAACTGTGTAAAATCATTTGAGCCCAAAATTCACTGTGTTTACCAGTAATGAACTCTTGCTTGTAGGAAGAAACAGATCATGGGGTGTAACTCTGTTTTTGAAGGCAAATTCAGACCAGAGTTCTCCTCCAATAAAAACACTCTGTTTTAAGGCAAGAATCTTCTTTCCAGCGTCTCCAATATACTAACAAACATGAGCATGCCCAGAATAAAAGAACTGTGTTTCCTACTCATACAGACCATATGTAGTTCAACTCTGCTAATGAAACTGATACAAACCACAGCTCCTCTTACATAAATCCTCTTTAGTTAATAGTGAGAATAGTGTAGGGTTCGTGAACTGCGTAAAATTATTTGAGCCCAAAATTTACTGGGTTTACCAGAAATGAACTCTTGCTTGTAGGCCGACACAGATCCTGGGGTTTATCTCCGTTTCTGAAGGGAAATTCAGACCAGAGTTGTCATCCCTGAAACACACTCTGCTTTAACGAAGAAGCAAGCTATTCTTTCCAGAGTCTAAAATACAGCAAGAACCATGAGTATGGCCTGAAAAAATGAACTGTGTTTCCTACTCATACCGACCATATGTAGTTCAACTCTGTTTATGAAACTGATACAAACCACAACTCCTCTTACATAAATGCTCTTTAGTTAATAGAGATATTCGCGTTGGGTCCTAGAACAGGGTAAAATCATTTGAGCGGAAAATTCACTTGGTTTACCAGAAATGAACTCTTGCTTGTAGGAAGACACAGATCATGGGGTTTAACGCCGTTTCTGAAATGAAATTCAGACCACAGTTCTCAACCATGAAACACACTCTGTTTTAATGCAAGAAGCAAGCTCTTCATTCCAGCGTCTCCAATACAGCAAGAACCATGAGCATGCCCAGAAAAAATAAACTGTGTTTCCTACTCATATGGACCATATGTAGTTCAACTCTGCATAAGAAACTGAAACAAACCACAGCTCCTCTTACATGAATGCTCTTTATTTAGTAGTGAGAATAGCGTTGGGTTCGTGATCTGTGTAAAATCATTTGAGCCCAAAATTCACTGGGTTTACCAGAAATGATCTCTTGCTTGTAGGAAGACACAGATCCTGGGGTTTAATTCCGTTTCTGAAGGGAAATTCAGACGAGTGTTCTCATCCATGAAACACACTCTGTTTTAACGCAAGAAGCAAGCTCTTCTTTCCAGCGTCTCCAATACACCAAGAACCATGAGCATGACCAGAAAAAAAGAACTGTGTTTCCTACTCATACAGACCATATGTAGTTCAACTCTGCTTATGAAACTGAAACAAACCACAGCTCCTCTTACATAAAGGTTCTTTAGTTAATACTGAGAATAGCGTTGTGTTCGTGAACTGTGTAAAATCATTTGAGCCCAAAATTCACTGTGTTTACCAGTAATGAACTCTTGCTTGTAGGAAGACACGGATCATGGGGTGTAACTCTGTTTTTGAAGGCAAATTCAGACCAGAGTTCTCCTCCAATAAAAACTCTCTGTTTTAAGGCAAGAATCTTCTTTCCAGCGTCTTCAATATACTAACAAACATGAGCATGCCCAGAATAAAAGAACTGTGTTTCCTACTCATACAGACCATATGTAGTTCAACTCTGCTAATGAAACTGATACAAACCACAGCTCTTCTTACATAAAGGTTCTTTAGTTAATACTGAGAATAGCGTTGTGTTCGTGAACTGTGTAAAATCATTTGAGCCCAAAATTCACTGTGTTTACCAGTAATGAACTCTTGCTTGTAGGAAGAAACAGATCATGGGGTGTAACTCTGTTTTTGAAGGCAAATTCAGACCAGAGTTCTCCTCCAATAAAAACACTCTGTTTTAAGGCAAGAATCTTCTTTCCAGCGTCTCCAATATACTAACAAACATGAGCATGCCCAGAATAAAAGAACTGTGTTTCCTACTCATACAGACCATATGTAGTTCAACTCTGCTAATGAAACTGATACAAACCACAGCTCCTCTTACATAAATCCTCTTTAGTTAATAGTGAGAATAGTGTAGGGTTCGTGAACTGCGTAAAATTATTTGAGCCCAAAATTTACTGGGTTTACCAGAAATGAACTCTTGCTTGTAGGCCGACACAGATCCTGGGGTTTATCTCCGTTTCTGAAGGGAAATTCAGACCAGAGTTGTCATCCCTGAAACACACTCTGCTTTAACGAAGAAGCAAGCTATTCTTTCCAGAGTCTAAAATACAGCAAGAACCATGAGTATGGCCTGAAAAAATGAACTGTGTTTCCTACTCATACCGACCATATGTAGTTCAACTCTGTTTATGAAACTGATACAAACCACAACTCCTCTTACATAAATGCTCTTTAGTTAATAGAGATATTCGCGTTGGGTCCTAGAACAGGGTAAAATCATTTGAGCGGAAAATTCACTTGGTTTACCAGAAATGAACTCTTGCTTGTAGGAAGACACAGATCATGGGGTTTAACGCCGTTTCTGAAATGAAATTCAGACCACAGTTCTCAACCATGAAACACACTCTGTTTTAATGCAAGAAGCAAGCTCTTCATTCCAGCGTCTCCAATACAGCAAGAACCATGAGCATGCCCAGAAAAAAAAACTGTTTCCTACTCATATGGACCATATGTAGTTCAACTCTGCATAAGAAACTTAAACAAACCACAGCTCCTCTTACATGAATGCTCTTTATTTAGTAGTGAGAATAGCATTGGGTTCGTGATCTGTGTAAAATCATTCGAGCCCAAAATTCACTGGGTTTACCAGAAATGAACTCTTGCTTGTAGGAAGACACAGATCCTGGGGTTTAATTCCGTTTCTGAAGGGAAATTCAGACGAGTGTTCTCATCCATGAAACACACTCTGTTTTAACGCAAGAAGCAAGCTCTTCTTTCCAGCGTCTCCAATACACCAAGAACCATGAGCATGACCAGAAAAAAATAACTGTGTTTCCTACTCATACAGACCATATGTAGTTCAACTCTGCTAATGAAACTGATACAAACCACAGATCCTCTTACATAAATCCTCTTTAGTTAATAGTGAGAATAGTGTAGGGTTCGTGAACTGCGAAAAATCATTTGAGCCCAAAATTTACTGGGTTTACCAGAAATGAACTCTTGCTTGTAGGAACACACAGATCCTGGGGTTTAACTCCGTTTCTGAAGGGAAATTCAGAACAGATTGTCATCCCTGAAACACACTCTGTTTTAACGAAGAAGCAAGCTATTCTTTCCAGAATCTAAAATACAGCAAGAACCATGAGTATGGCCTGAAAAAATGAACTGTGTTTCCTATTCATACGGACCATATGTATTTCAACTCTGCTTAGTAATCTGATACAAACAACAGATCCTCTAACATAAATGCTCTTTAGTTAATAGTGAGAATCGCGCTGCGTTCGTGAACTGCGAAAAATCATTTGAGCCCAAAATTCACTGGGTTTACCAGAAATGAACCCTTGCTTGTAGGAATACACTGATACAGTGGTTTAACTCCATTTCTGATGGCAAATTCAGACCAGAGAACTCAACCCAGAAACACACTCTGTTTTAAGTCAAGAATCATCCTCTTCTTTCCAGCGTCTCTAATATAGTAAGAAACATGAGCATGCCCAGAAAAAAAGAACTGTGTTTCCTATTCATATGGACTATATGTATTTCAACTCTGCTTAGTAATCTGATACAAACAACAGATCCTCTAACATAAATGCTCTTTAGTTAATAGTGAAAATCGCGTTGCATTCGTGAACTGCGAAATGTCATTTGAGCCCAAAATTCACTGTGTTTACCAAAATGAAGTCTTGCTTGTAGGAAGACAGAGATCCTGGGGTTTAACTCCGTTTCTGATGGCAAATTCAGACCCGAGTTCTCAACCCAGAAAAACACTCTGTTTTAAGGCAAGAATCATCCTCTTCTTTCCAGCGTCTCCAAAATATTAAGAAACATGAGCATGCCAAGAAAAAACGAACTGTGTTTCCTACTCATACAGACCATATGTAGTTCAACTCTGCTTATGAAACTGATACAAACCACAGCTCCTCTTATATAAATCCTTTTTAGTTAATAGTGAGAATAGCGTAGGGTTCATGAACTGCGAAAAATCATTTGAGCCCAAAATTCGCTGTGTTTGCTGAAATGAACTCTTGTTTGTAGGAAGACACAGATCCTGGGGTTTAACTCCGTTTCTGAAGGGAAATTTAGACCAGAGTTCTCATCCCTGAAACACACTGTGATTTAACGAAGAAGCAAGCTCTTCTTTCCAGCGTCTCCAATACACCAAGAACCATGAGCATGCCCAGAAAAAAAGAACAGTGTTTCCTACTCATACAGACAATATGTAGTTCAACTCTGCTTATGAAACTGAAACAAACCACAGCTCCTCTTACATAAAGGTTCTTTAGTTAATACTGAGAATAGCGTTGTGTTCGTGAACTGTGTAAAATCATTTGAGCCCAAAATTCACTGTGTTTACCAGTAATGAACTCTTGCTTGTAGGAAGACACAGATCATGGGGTGTAACTCTGTTTTTGAAGGCAAATTCAGACCAGAGTTCTCCTCCAATAAAAACACTCTGTTTTAAGGCAAGAATCATCCTCTTCTTTCCAGCGTCTCCAATATACTAACAAACATGAGCATGCCCAGAATAAAAGAACTGTGTTTCCTACTCATACAGACCATATGTAGTTCAACTCTGCTAATGAAACTGATACAAACCACAGCTCCTCTTACATAAAGGTTCTTTAGTTAATACTGAGAATAGCGTTGTGTTCGTGAACTGTGTAAAATCATTTGAGCCCAAAATTCACTGTGTTTACCAGTAATGAACTCTTGCTTGTAGGAAGACACAGATCATGGGGTGTAACTCTGTTTTTGAAGGCAAATTCAGACCAGAGTTCTCCTCCAATAAAAACACTCTGTTTTAAGGCAAGAATCATCCTCTTCTTTCCAGCGTCTCCAATATACTAACAAATATGAGCATGCACAGAATAAAAGAACTGTGTTTCCTACTCATACAGACCATATGTAGTTCAACTCTGCTAATGAAACTGATACAAACCACAGCTCCTCTTACATAAATCCTCTTTAGTTAATAGTGAGAATACTGTAGGGTTCGTGAACTGGGAAAAATCATTTGAGCCCAAAATTTACTGGGTTTACCAGAAATGAACTCTTGCTTGTAGGAAGACACAGATCCTGGGGTTTAACTCCGTTTCTGAAGGGAAATTCAGACCAGTGTTCTCATCCATGAAACACACTCTGTTTTCATGCAAGAAGCATCCTCTTATTTCCATTATGTCCAATACAGCAAGAAGCATGAGCATGCCTTCAAAAAAGAACTCTTCTTTCAGGGTCTCCAATACAGCAAGAAACGTGAGCATGCCCAGATAAAAAGAACTGTATTTCCTACTCAAAAGGACAGTGTCTAGTTGAATTCAGCTTATGAAACTCATACTAACCCCAGCATCTCTTCATAGATGCTCTTTAGTTAAAAGTGAAAATCGTTTTGTGTTCCTGTACTGTGTAGATTCATTTGAGCCGAAAAATCACTGGTTTCACCCGAAATGAACTCTTACTTGTATGAAGACACAGAGCCTTTTTTTTTTAACTCCGTTTGTGAAGGGAAATTCAGATCAGTGTTTTGATCCATGAAACACACTCTGTTTTAACGCAAAGAGAATGCTCTTTTTTCCACTGTCTCAAATACAGCAAGAAACATGAGCATGCCCAGAAAAAAAGAACTGTATTTCCTACTCAAAAGGACAGTGTCTAGTTCAACTCTGCTTATGAAACTCATACAAACCGCAGCATCGTTTCATAGATGCTCTTTAGTTAAAAGAGAAAATAGTGTTGGGTTATTGAACTGTGTAAATTCATTTGAGCCAAAATATCACTGGGTTTACCGGAAATGAACTCTTGCTGTAGGAAAACACAGAGCCTTTGGTTTAACTCCGTTTCTGAAGGAATATTCAGACCAGTATTCTCATCCATGAAAACACTCTGTTTTAACGCAAGAAGCATGCTCTTCTTCCAGCGTCTCCATTACAGCAAGAAACATGAGCCTGCCCAGAAAAAATGAACTGTGTTTCCTACTCATACGGATCATATCAAGTTGAAATCTGCTTAAGAATCTGTAACAAAACACAGCATCACTTACATAGATGCTCTTTAATTAATAGTGAAAAACATTTGGGTTCGTGAACTGTGTAAATTCATTTGAGCCGAAAAATCACAGGGTTTACCGGAAATGAACTCTTGATTGTAGGAAGACACAGAGCCTTTGGTTTAACTCATTTCTGAGGGAAATTCAGACCAGTGTTCTCATCCATGAAACACCCTCGGTTTTAACGCAAGAAGCATCCTCTTCTGTCCAGCGTCTCCAGTACAGGAAGAAACATGAGCATGCCCATAAAAAAGAACTGTGTTTCGTACTCATACGGACCATATCTAGTTAAACTCTGCTCATGAAACTGCAACAAACCACAGCATCTTTTCCATAGATGCTCTTTTGTTAATAGTGAAAATCATGTTGGTTCGTGAAGTGTGTAAATTCATTAGAGCTGAAAAATCACTGGGTTTACCGGAAATGAACTCTTGCATTTAGGAAGACACAGAGCCTTTGGTTTAACTCCGTTTCTGAAGAGAAATTCAGACCAGTGTTCTCATCCATGAAACACCATCTGTTTTAACGCAAGAAGCATCCTCTTCTGTCCAGCGTCTGCACTACAGAAAGAAATATGAGCATGCCTAGAAAAACAGAACTGTGTTTCCTACTCATATGGAACATATCTAGGTGAACTCTGCTTATGAAACTCATACAAACCACAGCATCTCTTACATAGATGCTCTTTAGTTAAACATGAAAAACGTGTTAGGTTTGTGAACTGTGTAAATACATTTGAGCCAAAAAATCACTGGGTATACCGGAAATGAACTCTTGCTTGTAGGAAGACAGAGGGCCTTTGTTTTAACTCCATTTGTGAAGGCAAATTCAGACCAGTGTTCTCATCCATGAAACACACTCTGTTTTAATGCAAAGAGCATGCTATTCTTTCCAGCGTATACAATATAATAAGAAACATGAGCATGCCCAGAAAAAAATTACTGTACGTCCTACTCAAAATGACTGTGTCTAGTTCAACTCTGCTTATGAAACTCATACAAACCAGAGCATCTCTTCATAGATGCTCTTTAGTTAATAGTGAAAATCGGGTTGGGTTTGTGAACTGTGTAAATTCATTTGAGCCGACAAATCACTATGTTTACCGGAAATGAACTCTTGCTTCTAGGAAGACACAGACACTTTGGTTTAACTCCGTTTGTGAAGAGAAATACAGACCAGCGTTCTCATCCATAAAACACCCTCTGTTTTAACGCAAGAAGCATCCACTTCTGTCTAGCGTCTCCTATACAGCAAGAAACATGAGCATGATCAGAAAATATGAATTGAGTTTCCTACTCACACGGACCATATCTAGTTTAACTCTGCTTATGAAACTGTAACAAACCACAGCATCTTTTACATAGATGCTCTTTAGTTAATAGTGAAAAACGTGTTGTGTTCGTGAACTGTGTAAATTCCATTGAGCCGAAAAATCACTGGGTTTAACGGAAATGAACTCTTGCTTGTAGGAAGACACAGAGCCTTTGGTTTAACTCCGTTTGTGAAGAGAAATTCAGACCAGCGTTCTAATCCATGAAACACCCTCTGTTTTAACGCAAAGAGCATCCTAGTCTGTCCAGCGTCTCCTAAACAGCAAGGAACATTAGCATGACCAGAAAAAAAGAAATGTGTTTCCTACTCAAACGGACCAGGACTATTTCAACTCTGCATATGAAACTCATACAAACCACAGTATCTCTTCTTAGATGCTCTTTAGTTAATAATGAAAATCATGTTGGGTTTGTGAACTGTGTAAATTCATTTGAGCCGAAAAATCACTGGGTTTACCGGAAATGAACTCCTGCTTGTAGGAAGACAGAGAGCCTTTGGTTTAACTCTGTTTGTGAAGGGAAATACAGAACAGTGTTCTCCTCCATGAAACACACTCTGTTTTAACGATAAGAGCATGCTCTTTTTTCCACCATCTCTAATACAGCAAGAAACATGAGCATGCCCAGAAAAAAGAATCTGTGTTTCCTACTCATACGGACCATATCTAGTTGAACTCTGCTCATGAAACTGTAACAATTCACAGCATCTCTCACAGAGATGCTCTTTAGTTAATAGTGAAAATCGTCTTGGGTTCGTGATCTGTGCAAATTCATTTGAGTCAAAAATCACTGGGTTTACCAGAAATGAACTCTTGCTTGTAGGAAGACACAGATGCTTTGTTTTAACTCCTTTTCTGAAGGAAAATTCAGACCTTTGTTCAAATCTAGGAAACATAATCTATTTTAACGCAAGAAGCACACTCTTCTTTCCAGTGTCTCCAATACAACAAGAAATATGAGCATGCCCAGAAATTAAGAACGGTATTTCCTACTCAAAAGGACCAGGTCTATTTCAACTCTGCATATGAAACTCATACAAACCACAGCATCTCTTCACAGATGCTCTTTAGTTAATAATGAAAATCGTGTTGGGTTCGTGAACTGTGTAAATTCATTTGAGCCGAAAAATCACTGGGTTTACCGGAAATGAACTCTTGCTTGTAGGAAGACACAGAGCCTTTGGTTTAACACTGTTTGTGAAGGGAAATACAGAACAGTGTTCTCCTCCATGAAACACACTTAATTTTAACGCAAGAAGGATGCTCTTCTTTCCAGGGTCCCTAATACAGCAAGAAACATGAGCATGCCCAGAAAAAAAAAGAACTGTGTTTCCTACTCATACGGACCATATCTAGTTGAACTCTGCTCATGAAACTGTAACAAACCACAGCATCTCTCACAGAGATGCTCTTTAGTTAATAGTGAAAATCGTGTTGGGTTCGTGAACTGTGTAAATTCATTTGAGCCGAAAAATCACTGGATTTACCCGAAATGAAGTCTTGCTTGAAGGAAGACAGGGAGCCTTTGGTTCAACTCCGTTTGTGAAGAGAAATTCAGACCAGCATTCTAATCCATGAAACACCCTCTGATTTGACGCAAAAAGCATCCTAGTCTGTCCAGTGTCTCCTATACAGCAAGAAATATTAGCATGACCAGAAAAAAGAACTGTGTTTCCTACTCATACGGACCATATCTAGTTGAACTATGCTTATGAAACTGTAACAAACCACAGCATCTTTTAAATAGATGCTCTTTAGAAAATAGTGAAAGTCGTGTTGGGTTCGTGATCTGTGTTAATTCATTTGAGCCGAAAAATCACTGGGTTTCCTAGAAATGAACTCTTGCTTGTAGGAAGACACAGAGCCTTTGGTTTAACTCCGTTTCTGAAGGAAAATTCAGACCAGTTTCCAAATCCATGAAACACACTCTGTTTTTACACAAGAAGCTTGCTCTTTTTTCCAGCGTCTCCAATACAGCAAGAAACATGAGCATGCCCAGAAAAAAAGAACTGTATTTCCTACTCAAAATGACCAGGTCTATTTCAACTCTGCATATGAAACTCATACAAACCACAGCATCTATTCATAGATGCTCTTTAGTTAATAATGAAAATCGTTTTGGGTTCGAGATCTGTGTAAATTCATTTGAGCCGAAAAATCACTGGGTTTACAGGAAATGAACTCTTGCTTGTAGGAAGACAGAGAGCCTTTGGTTTAACTCCATTTCTGAAGGAAAATTCAGACCAGTGTTCAAATCCATGAAATAAACTCTATTTGTAACACAAAGAGCATGCTCTTCTTTCCTGCATCGACAATACAGCAAGAAACATGAGCATGCACAGAAAAAAAGAACTGTATTTCTTACTAAAAGGACCGTGTCTAGTTCAACTCTGCTTATTAAACTCATACAAAACACAGAATCTCTTCATAGATGATCTTTAGTTAATAGTGAAAATAGTGTTGGCTTCATGAACTGTGTAAATTCATTTGAGCTGAAAAATCACTGGGTTTACAGGAAATGAACTCTTGCTTGTAGGAAGACAGAGAGCCTTTGGTTTAACTCCGTTTGTGAAGGGAAATTCAGACCAGTGTTCTCATCCATGAAACACACTTTGTTTGTAACACAAAAAGCATGGCCTTCTTTCCTGCATCGCCAATACAACAAGAAACATGAGCATGCACAGAAAAAAATAACTGTGTATCCTACTCATACGGACCATATCCAGTTGAACTCTCCTTATGAAACTGTAACAAACCACAGCATCTCTTACATAGATGCTCTTTAGTTAAGAGTGAAAATCGTGTTGGGTTCGTGAACTGTGTAAATTCATTTGAGCCGACAAATCACTATGTTTACCGGAAATGAACTCTTGCTTGTAGGAAGACACAGACACTTTGGTTTAACTCCGATTGTGAAGAGAAATACAGACCAGCGTTCTCATCCACAAAACACCCTCTGTTTTAATGCAAGAAGCATCTTCTTCTGTCTAGCGTCTCCTATACAGCAAGAAAGAGGAGCATGCCCAGAAAATATGAATTGTGTTTCCTGCTCATACGGACCATATCTAGTTTAACTCTGCTTATGAAACTGTAACAAACCACAGCATCTTTTACATAGATGCTCTTTAGTTAATAGTGAAAAACGTGTTGTGTTCGTGAACTGTGTAAATTCATTTGAGCCGAAAAATCACTGGGTTTAACGGAAATGAACTCTTGCTTGTAGAAAGACACAGAGCCTTTGGTTTAACTCTGTTTGTGAAGAGAAATTCAGACCAGCGTTCTAATCCATGAAACACCCTCTGTTTTAACGCAAAAAGCATCCTACTCTGTCCAGCGTCTCCTATACCGAGAGAAACATGAGCATGACCAGAAAAAAAGAACTGTGTTTCCTACTCACACGGACCATATCTAGTTGAACTCTGCTTAGGAAACTGTAACAAACCACAGCATCTTTTACATAGATGCTCTTTAGTAAATAGAGAAAGTCGTGTTGGGTTCATGATCTGTGTTAATTCATTTGAGCCGAAAAATCACTGGGTTTACCAGAAATGAACTCTTGCTTGTAGGAAGACACAGAACATTTGGTTTAACTCTGTTTCTGAAGGAAAATTCAGACGATTGTCCAAATCCATGAAACACACTCTGTTTTAACGCAAGAAGCACACTCTTCTTTCCAGCGTCTCCAATACAGCAAGAAATATGAGCATGCCCAGAAATTAAGAACGGTATTTCCTACTCAAAAGTACCGTGTCTAGTTGAACTCTGCTTATGAAACTCATACAAATCACAGCATCTCTTCATAGATGCTCTTTAGTTAATAGTGAAAATCGTGTTGGGTTCATGAACTGTGTAAATTCATTTGAGCCGAAAAATCACTGGGTTTACCTGAAAGGAACTCTTGCTTGTAGGAAGACACAGAGCCTTTGGTTTATCTCTGTATCTTAAGGGAAATTCAGACCAGTGTTCTCATCCATGAAACACCATCTGTTTTAACACAAGAAGAATCCTCTTCTGTCCAGCGTGGGCAATATAGCAAGAAACACGAGCATGCACAGAAAAAAAGAACTGTATTTCTTACTCAAAAGGACCGCGTCTAGTTCAACTCCTCTTATTAAACTCATACAAACCACAGCATCTATTCATAGATGCTCTTTAGTTAATAGTGAAAGTCGTGTTGGGTTCGTGACCTGAGTAAATTCATTTGAGCCGAATATTCACTGCGTTTACTGGAAATGAACTCTTGCTTGTAGGAAGACACAGAGCATTTTGTTTAACCTCGTTTGTGAAGAGCAATTCAGACCAGTGTTCTAATCCATGAAACACACTCTGTTTTAACGCAAGAAGCATGCTCTTCTTTCCAGTGTCTCCAATACAGCAAGAAACATGAGCATGCCCAGAAAAAAAGAACTGTATTTCCTACTCAAAAGGACAGTGTCTAGTTCAACTCTGCTTATGAAACTCATACAAACCATAGCATCTTTTCATAGATGCTCTTTAGCTAAAAGTGAAAATCGTGTTGGAATCGTGAACAGAGTAAATTCATTTTTGCCGAAATATCACTGGTTTTACCAGAAATGAACTCTTGCTTGTAGGAAGACAGAGAGCCTTTGGTTTAACTCTGTTTCTGAAGGAAAATTCAGTCCAGTGTTCAAATCCATGAAACACTCTCTGTTTTAATGAAAGAAGCATGCTCTTCTTTCTAGCATCTCCAATACAGCAAGAAACATGAGCATGCGTAGGAAAAAAGAACTGTATTTCCTACTCAAATGGACCTTGTCTAGTTCAACTCTGCTTATGAAACTCATACAAATCACAGCATCTCTTCATACAAGCTCTTTAGTTAATAGTGAAAATCGTGTTGGGTTCTTGTACTGTGTAAATTCATTTGAGCTGAAAAATCACTGGGTTTACCAGAAATGAACTCTTGCTTGTAGGAAGACACAGAGGCTTTGGTTTACCTCCATTTGTGAAGGCAAATTCAGACCAGTGTTCTCATCCATGAAACACACTCTATTTTAAGGCAAAGAGCATGCTATTCTTTCCAGCGTCTGCAATATAACAAGAAACATGAGCATGCCCAGAAAAAATGAACTGTGTTTCCTACTCATACGGACCATATCTAGTTGAACTCTGCTCATGATACTGTAACAAACCACAGCATTTCTCACAGAGATGCTCTTTAGTTAAAAGTGAAAATCGTGTTGGGTTCGTGAACTGTCAAAATTCATTTGAGTCAAAAAACACTGGATTTACCGGCAATGAACTCTTGATTGTAGGAAAAAACAGAGCCTTTGTTTTAACTCCGTTTCTGAAGGAAAATTCAGACATGTGTTCAAATCCAGGAAACACAATATGTTTTAACGCAAGAAGCACACTCTTCTTTCCAGCGTCTCCAATACAGCAAGAAATATGAGCATGCCCAAAAAAAAAGAAATGTATTTCCTACTCAAAAGGACCGTGTCTAGTTCAACTCTGCTTATGAAACTCATACAAATCACAGCATCTCTTCATAGATGCTCTTTAGTTAATAGTGAAAAACGTGTTGGGTTCGTGAACTGTGTAAATTCATTTGAGCCGAAAAATCACTGGGTTTAACGGAAATGAACTCTTGCTTGTAGGAAGACACAGAGCCTTTGGTTTAACTCCGTTTTTGAAGAGAAATTCAGACCAGCGTTCTAATCCATGAAACACCCTCTGTTTTAATGCAAAAAGCATCCTACTCTGTCCAGCGTCTCCTATACAGCAAGAAACATGAGCATGACCAGAAAAAAATTACTGTACTTTCTACTCAAAATGACTGTGTCTAGTTCAACTCTGCTTATGAAACTCGTACAAACCACAGCATCTCTTCATAGATGCTCTTTAGTTAATAGTGAAAATCGTGTTGGGTTCGTGAACTGTGTAAATTCATTAGAGCCGAAAAATCACTGGGTTTACCGGAAATGAACTCTTGCATTTAGGAAGACACAGAGCCTTTTGTTTAACTCCGTTTCTGAAGGGAAATTCAGACCAGTGGTCTCTCCCATGAAACACCCTCTGTTTTAAGGCAAGAGGCATCCTCTTCTGTCCAGCGTCTCCAATACAGCAAGAAACATGAGCATGCCCATAAAAAAATAACTGTGTTTGGTACTCATACGGACAAATTCTTGTTGAACTCTGCTTATGAAACTGTAACAAACCACAGCATCTTTTACATAGATGCTCTTAATATAATAGAGAAAATCGTGTTGTGTTCATGAACTGTGTAAATTCATTTGAGCTGAAAAATCAATGGGTTTACCGGAAATGAACTCTAGCATTTAGCAAGACACAGAGCCTTTTGTTTAACTCCGTTTCTGAAGTGAAATTCAGACCAGTGTTCTCATCCATGAAACACACTCTGTTTTAACGCAAAGAGCATGTTCTTCTTTCCAGCGTCACTAATACAGCAAGAAACATGAGCATGCCCAGAAAAAATGAACTGTGTTTCCTACTCATACGGACCATATCTAGTTGAGCTCTGCTTATGAAACTCATACATAGAACAGCATCTCTTCATGGATGATCTTTAGTTAATAGTGAAAATCGTGTTGGGTTCGTGAACTTTGTAAATTCATTTGAGCCGAAAAATCACTGGGTTTACCAGAAATGAACTCTTGCTTGTAGGAAGACAGAGAGCATTTGGTTTAACTCCATTGGTGAAGGGAAATTCAGACCATTGTTTTCATCCATGAAATACACTCTGTTTTAACGCAAGATGCACGCTCTTCTATCCAACTTCTCTAATACAACAAGAAACATGAGCATGCCAAGAAAATAAATACTGTATTTACTACTCAATAGGACCATGTATAATTCAACTCTGCTTATGAAACTCATACAAACCACAGCATCTCTTCATAGATGCTCTTTAGTTAATAGTGAAAATCGTGTTGGGTTCGTGAACTGCATAATTTCATTTGAGCCGAATATTCAGTGGGATTACTGGAAATGAACTCTTGCTTGTAGGAAGACACAGAGCATTTGGTTTAACTCCGTTTGTGAAGGGCAATTCAGACCAGTGTTCTAATCCATGAAACACACTCTGTTTTAACGTGAAGAGCACGCTCTTCTTTCCAGCATCTACAATACAGCAAGAAACATGAGCATGCCCAGAATAATGAACTGTGTTTCCTACTCATATGGAACATATCTAGCTGAATTCTGCTTATGAAACTGTAAAAAAACCACAGCATCTTTTACATAGATGCTCTTTAGCTAAAAGTGAAAATCGTGTTGGGTTCGTGAACAGAGTAAATTCATTTTTGCCGAAATATCACTGGTTTTACCAGAAATGAACTCTTGCTTGTAGGAAGACAGAGAGCCTTTGGTTTAACTCTGTTTCTGAAGGAAAATTCAGTCCAGTGTTCAAATCCATGAAACACTCTCTGTTTTAACGAAAGAAGCATGCTCTTCTTTCTAGCGTCTCCAATACAGCAAGAAACATGAGCATGCCTAGTAAAAAAGAACTGTATTTCCTACTCAAATGGACCGTGTCTAGTTAAACTCTGCTTATGAAACTCATACAAACCACAACATCTCTTCATACAAGCTCTTTAGTTAATAGTGAAAATCGTGTTGGGTTCTTGTACTGTGTAATTTCATTTGAGCTGAAAAATCACTGGGTTTACCGGAAATGAACTCTTGCTTGTAGGAAGACAGAGAGCCTTTGGTTTAAGTCCATTTCTGAAGGAAAATTCAGACATGTGTTCTCATCCATAAAACACTCTCTGTTTTAACGCAAGAAGCATTCTGTTCTTCCAGCGTCTCCAATACAGCAAGAAACATGAGCATGCACAGAAAAAAATTACTGTACTTTCTACTAAAAATGACTGTGTCTAGTTCAACTCTGCTTTTGAAACTCATACAAACCACAGCATCTCTTCATAGATGCTCTTTAGTTAATAGTGAAAATCATGTTGGGTTCGTGAACTGTGTAAATTCATTAGAGCCGAAAAATCACTGGGGTTACCGGAAATGAACTCTTGCATTTAGGAAGACACAGAGCCTTTTGTTTAACTCCGTTTCTGAAGGGAAATTCAGACCAGTGGTCTCTTCCATGAAACACCCTCTGTTTTAACGCAAGAAGCATCCTCTTCTGTCCAGTGTCTCCAATACATCAAGAAACATTAGCATGCCCATAAAAAAATAACTGTGTTTCGTACTCATACAGATAAATTCTTGTTGATCTCTGCTTATGAAACTGTAACAAACCACAGCATCTTTTACATAGATGCTCTTAATTTATTAGAGAAAATCGTGTTGTGTTCATGAACTGTGTAAATTAATTTGAGCTGAAAAATCACTGGGTTTACCGGAAATGAACTCTAGCATTTAGGAAGACACAAATCCTTTTGTTTAACTCCGTTTCTGAAGTGAAATTCATACCAGTGTTCTCATCCATGAAACACACTCTGTTTTAACGCAAAGAGCATGTTCTTCTTTCCAGCATATCTAATAAAGCAAGAAACATGAGAATGCCCAGAAAAAATGAACTGTGTTTCCTACTCATATGGACCATATCTAGTTGAACTCTGCTTATGAAACTCATACATAGAACAGCATCTCTTCATAGATGATCTTTAGTTAATAGTGAAAATTGTGTTGCGTTCATGAACTGTGTAAATTCATTTGAGCCGAAAAATCACTGGGTTTACCAGAAATGAACTCTTGCTTGTAGGAAGACAGAGAGCCTTTGGTTTAACTCCGTTTGTGAAGGGAAATTCAGACCATTGTTTTTATCCATGAAACACACTCTGTTTTATCGCAAGATGCATGCTCTTCTTTCCAACTTCTCTAATACAACAAGAAACATGAGCATGCCCCCCCAAAAAATACTGTATTTACTACTCAATAGGACGATGTATAATTCAACTCTGCTTATGAAACTCATACAAACCACAGCATCTCTTCATAGATGCTCTTTAGTTAATAGTGAAAATCGTGTTGGGTTCCTGAACTGCGTAAATTCATTTGAGCCGAATATTCACTGGGTTTCCGGGAAATGAACTCTTGCTTGTAGGAAGACTCAGAGTCTTTTGTTTAACTCCGTTTGATAAGGGAAATTCAGACCAGTGTTCTCATCCATGAAACACACTCTGTTTTCATGCAACGAGCATACTCTTCTTTCCAGTGTCTCTATACAGCAAGAAACATGAGCATGATCAGAAAAAAGAACTGTGTTTCCTACTCATACGGACCATATCTAGTTGAACTCTGCTTATGAAACTGTAACAAACCACAGCATCTCTTACATAGATGCTCTTTAGTTAATAGTGAAAAACGTTTGAGTTCATGAACTGTGTAAATTCATTTGAGCCGAAAAATCAAAGGGTTTACCAGAAATGAACTCTTTATTGTAGGAAGACACAGAGCCTTTGGTTTAACTCGTTTGTGAAGGGAAAATCAGACCAGTGTTCTCTTCCCTGAAACACCCTCTGTTTTACGCAAGAAGCATCCTCTTCTGTCCAGTGTCTCCAATACAGCAAGAAATATGAGCATGACCATAAAAAAAGAAGTGTGTTTTGTACTCATACGGACCATATCTAGTTGAACTCTGCTCATGAAACTGTAAGAAACGACAGCATCTTTTACATAGATGCTCTTTTGTTAATAGTGAAAATCGTGTTGGTTTCGTGAACTGTGTAAATTCATTTGAGCCGAAAAATCACTGGGTTTAACTGAAATGAACTCTTGCTTGGAGGAAGACATCGAGCATTTGTTTTAACTCTGTTTCTGAAGGAAAATTCAGACCAGTGTTCAAATCCATGAAACACACTCTGTTTTAATGCAAGAAGCATGCTCTTCTTTCAGGGTCTCCAATACAGCAAGAAACGTGAGCATGCCCAAAAAAAAAGAACTGTATTTCCTACTCAAAAGGACAGTGTCTAGTTGAACTCTGCTTATGAAACTCATACAAAACACAGCATCTTTTCCTATATGCTCTTTAGTTAAAAGCAAAACTCGTGTTGGGTTCTTGAACTGTGTAAATTCATTTGAGCCCAAATATCACTGGGTTTACGGGAAATGAACTCTTGCCCTTAAGAAGACACAGAGACTTTGTTTTAACTCAATTTTTGAAGGGAAATTCAGATCAGTGTTCTCATCCATGAAACACACTCTGTTTTAACGCAAAGAGCATGCTCTTCTTTCCAGCATCTCGAATACAGCAATAAAAATGAACATGCCCAGAAAAAAAGAACTGTGTTTCCTACTCATATGGACCATATCTAGTTGAACTCTGCTTATGACACTGTAACAAACCACAGCATCTCTTACATAGATGCTCTTTAGTTAATAGTGAAAAACGTGTAAGGTTCATGAATTGTGTAAATTCATTTGAGCCAAAAAATCACTAGGTTTACCGGAAATGAACTCTTGCTTGTAGGAAGACAGAGAGCCTTTGGTTTAACTCTATTTGTGAAGTGAAATTCAGACCAGTGATCTCATCCATGAAACACCCTCTGATTTAACACAAGAAGCATCCTCTTCTGTCCAGCATCTCCAATACAGCAAGAGAAACATGAGCATGCCCAGAAAAAAAGAACTGTGTTTCGTACTCATATGGACCATATCTAGTTGAACTCTGCTTATGAAACTGTAACAAACCACAGCATCTTTTACATAGATGCTCTTTTGTTAATAGTGAAAATCGTGTTGGGTTCGTGAACTGTGTAAATTCATTTGAGCCGAAATATCACTGGGTTTACGGGAAATGAACTCTTGCTTGTAGGAAGACATAGAACCTTTGGTTTAACTCCGTTTCTGAAGGAATAATCAGACCAGTATTCTCATCCATGAAACACACTCTGTTTTAACGCAAGAAGCATGCTCTACTTCTATCATCTCCAATACAGCAAGAAACATGAGCATGCCCAGAAAAAAATTACTGTACGTCCTACTCAAAATGACTGTGTCTAGTTCAACTCTGCTTATGAAACTCATACAAACCACAGCATCTCTTCATAGATGCTCTTTAGTTAATAGTGAAAATCGGGTTGGGTTTGTAAACTGTGTAAATTCATTGGAGCCAAAAAATCACTGGGTTTACCGGAAATGTACTCTTGCATTTAGGAAGACACAGAGCCTTTTGTTTAACTCCGTTTCTGAAGGGAAATTCAGACCAGTGTTCTCCTCCATGAAACACACTCTGTTTTAACGCAAAGAGCATGCTCTTCTTTCCAGAGTCTCTAATACAGCAAGAAACATGAGCATGGCCAGAAAAAATGAACTGTGTTTCCTACTCATATGTACCATATCTAGTTGAACTCTGCTTATGGAACTGTAACAAGCCACAGCATGTCTTATATAGGTGCTCTTTAGTTAATAGTGAAAATCGTGTTGGGTTCATGAACTGTGTAAATTCATTTGAGCTGAAAAGTCACTGGGTTTAACAGAAATGAACTCTTGCATTTAGGAATTCACAGAGCCTTTGGTTTAATACCGTTTCTGAAGTGAAATTCAGACCAGTGTTCTCATCCATGAAGCACACTGTTTTAATGCAACGAGCATGCTATTCTTTCCAGATTCTCTAATACAGCAAGAAAAATGAGCATGCCCAGAAAAAAAATACCGTATTTACTACTCAATAGGACCATGTATAATTCAACTCTGCTTATGAAACTCATATAAACCACAGCATCTCTTCATAGATGCTCTTTAGTTAATAATGAAAATCCTGTTGTTTTCGTGAAGTGCGTAAATTCATTTGATCCGAATAATCACTGGGTTTACTGGAAATGAACTCTTGCTTGTAGGAAGACTCAGAACCTTTTGTTTAAATCCGTTTATGAAGGGAAATACAGACCAGTGTTCTCATCCATGAAACACACTCTGTTTTAACGCAACGAGAATGCTATTCTTTCCAGAGTCTCTAATACAGCAAGAAACATGAGCATGCCCAGAAAAAAATTACTGTATGTCCTACTCAAAATGACTTTGTCTAGTTCAACTCTGCTTATGAAACTCATACAAACCAGAGCATCTCTTCATAGATGCTCTTTAGTTAATAGTGAAAATCATGTTGGGTTCGTGAACTGTGTAAATTCATTAGAGCCAAAAAATGACTGGGTTTACCAGAAATGAACTCTTGCATTTAGGAAGACATAGAGCCTTTGGTTTAACTCCGTTTCTGAAGGGAAATTCAGACCAGTGTCCTCATCCATGAAACACACTCTGTTTTAACGCAACGAGCATGCTCTTCTTTCCAGCGTCTCTAATACAGCAAGAAACATGAGCATGCCCAGAAAAAATGAACTGTGTTTCCTACTCATACGGACCATATCTAGTTGAACTCTGCTTATGAAACTGTAACAAACCACAGCATCTCTTACATAGATGCTCTTAAGTTAATAGTGAAAAACGTTTGGGTTCATGAACTGTGTAAATTCATTTGAGCCGAAAAATCAAAGGGTTTACAGGAAATGAACTCTTGCTTCTAGGAATACAGAGAGACTTTGGTTTAACTCGTTTGTGAAGGAAATTCAGACCAGTGTTCTCATCCATGAAACACCCTCTGTTTTAACGCAAATAGCTTCCTCTTCTGTCCAGCATCTCCAATACAGCAAGAAACATGAGCATGCCCAGAAAAAAATTATTGTATGTCCTACTCAAAATGACTGTGTCTAGTTCAACTCTGCTTATGAAACTCCTACAAACCAGTGCATCTCTTCATAGATGCTCTTTAGTTAATAGTGAAAATCGGGATGGGTTCGTGAACTGTGTAAATTCATTAGAGCCAAAAAATCACTGGGTTTACCGGAAATGAACTCTTGCATTTAGGAAGACACAGAGCCTTTGGTTTAACTGCGTTTCTGAAGTGAAATTCAGATCAGTGTTCTCATCCACGAAACACACTCTGGTTTAACGCAAAGAGCTTGCTCTTCTTTCCAGAGTCTCTAATACAGCAAGAAACAGGAGCATGCCCAGAAAAAATGAACTGTGTTTCCTACTCATATGTACCATATCTAGTTGAACTCTGTTTATGGAACTGTAACAAGCTACAGCATCTCTTACATAGATGCTCTTTAGTTAATAGTGAAAATCCTGTTGGGTTCGTGAACTGTGTAAATTCATTTGAGCTGAAAAGTCACAGGGTTTACCGGAAATGTATTCTTGCATTTAGGAACTCACAGAGCCTTTGGTTTAACTCCGTTTCTGAAGTGAAATTCAGATCAGTGTTCTCATCCATGAAACACACTCTGTTTTAACGCAACGAGAATGCTATTCTTTCCAGAGTCTCTAATACAGCAAGAAACATGAGCATGCCCAGAAAAAAATTACTGTATGTCCTACTCAAAATGACTTTGTCTAGTTCAACTCTGCTTATGAAACTCATACAAACCAGAGCATCTCTTCATAGATGCTCTTTAGTTAATAGTGAAAATCATGTTGGGTTCGTGAACTGTGTAAATTCATTAGAGCCAAAAAATGACTGGGTTTACCAGAAATGAACTCTTGCATTTAGGAAGACATAGAGCCTTTGGTTTAACTCCGTTTCTGAAGGGAAATTCAGACCAGTGTCCTCATCCATGAAACACACTCTGTTTTAACGCAACGAGCATGCTCTTCTTTCCAGCGTCTCTAATACAGCAAGAAACATGAGCATGCCCAGAAAAAATGAACTGTGTTTCCTACTCATACGGACCATATCTAGTTGAACTCTGCTTATGAAACTGTAACAAACCACAGCATCTCTTACATAGATGCTCTTAAGTTAATAGTGAAAAACGTTTGGGTTCATGAACTGTGTAAATTCATTTGAGCCGAAAAATCAAAGGGTTTACAGGAAATAAACTCTTGCTTCTAGGAATACAGAGAGACTTTGGTTTAACTCGTTTGTGAAGGAAATTCAGACCAGTGTTCTCATCCATGAAACACACTCTGTTTTAACGCAAAGAGCATGCTCTTCTTTCCAGCATCTCGAATACAGCAATAAAAATGAACATGCCCAGAAAAAAAGAACTGTGTTTCCTACTCATATGGACCATATCTAGTTGAACTCTGCTTATGACACTGTAACAAACCACAGCATCTCTTACATAGATGCTCTTTAGTTAATAGTGAAAAACGTGTAAGGTTCATGAATTGTGTAAATTCATTTGAGCCAAAAAATCACTAGGTTTACCGGAAATGAACTCTTGCTTGTAGGAAGACAGAGAGCCTTTGGTTTAACTCTATTTGTGAAGTGAAATTCAGACCAGTGATCTCATCCATGAAACACCCTCTGATTTAACACAAGAAGCATCCTCTTCTGTCCAGCATCTCCAATACAGCAAGAGAAACATGAGCATGCCCAGAAAAAAAGAACTGTGTTTCGTACTCATATGGACCATATCTAGTTGAACTCTGCTTATGAAACTGTAACAAACCACAGCATCTTTTACATAGATGCTCTTTTGTTAATAGTGAAAATCGTGTTGGGTTCGTGAACTGTGTAAATTCATTTGAGCCGAAATATCACTGGGTTTACGGGAAATGAACTCTTGCTTGTAGGAAGACATAGAACCTTTGGTTTAACTCCGTTTCTGAAGGAATAATCAGACCAGTATTCTCATCCATGAAACACACTCTGTTTTAACGCAAGAAGCATGCTCTACTTCTATCATCTCCAATACAGCAAGAAACATGAGCATGCCCAGAAAAAAATTACTGTACGTCCTACTCAAAATGACTGTGTCTAGTTCAACTCTGCTTATGAAACTCATACAAACCACAGCATCTCTTCATAGATGCTCTTTAGTTAATAGTGAAAATCGGGTTGGGTTTGTAAACTGTGTAAATTCATTGGAGCCAAAAAATCACTGGGTTTACCGGAAATGTACTCTTGCATTTAGGAAGACACAGAGCCTTTTGTTTAACTCCGTTTCTGAAGGGAAATTCAGACCAGTGTTCTCCTCCATGAAACACACTCTGTTTTAACGCAAAGAGCATGCTCTTCTTTCCAGAGTCTCTAATACAGCAAGAAACATGAGCATGGCCAGAAAAAATGAACTGTGTTTCCTACTCATATGTACCATATCTAGTTGAACTGTGCTTATGGAACTGCAACAAGCCACAGCATCTCTTACAAAAATGCTCTTTAGTTAATAGTGAAAATCGTCTTGGGTTCATGAACTGTGTAAATTTATTTGAGCTGAAATGTCACTGGGTTTACCGGAAATGAACTCTTGCATTTAGGAAGTCACAGAGCCTTTGGTTTAACTCCGTTTCTGAAGTGAAATTCAGACCAGTGTTCTCATCCATGAAACACACTGTTTTAATGCAACGAGCATGCTATTCTTTCCAGATTCTCTAATACAGCAAGAAAAATGAGCATGCCCAGAAAAAAAATACCGTATTTACTACTCAATAGGACCATGTATAATTCAACTCTGCTTATGAAACTCATATAAACCACAGCATCTCTTCATAGATGCTCTTTAGTTAATAATGAAAATCCTGTTGTTTTCGTGAAGTGCGTAAATTCATTTGATCCGAATAATCACTGGGTTTACTGGAAATGAACTCTTGCTTGTAGGAAGACTCAGAACCTTTTGTTTAAATCCGTTTATGAAGGGAAATACAGACCAGTGTTCTCATCCATGAAACACACTCTGTTTTAACGCAACGAGAATGCTATTCTTTCCAGAGTCTCTAATACAGCAAGAAACATGAGCATGCCCAGAAAAAAATTACTGTATGTCCTACTCAAAATGACTTTGTCTAGTTCAACTCTGCTTATGAAACTCATACAAACCAGAGCATCTCTTCATAGATGCTCTTTAGTTAATAGTGAAAATCATGTTGGGTTCGTGAACTGTGTAAATTCATTAGAGCCAAAAAATCACTGGGTTTACCAGAAATGAACTCTTGCATTTAGGAAGACATAGAGCCTTTGGTTTAACTCCGTTTCTGAAGGGAAATTCAGACCAGTGTCCTCATCCATGAAACACACTCTGTTTTAACGCAACGAGCATGCTCTTCTTTCCAGCGTCTCTAATACAGCAAGAAACATGAGCATGATCAGAAAAAAAGAACTGTGTTTCCTACTCATACAGACCATATCTAGTTGAACTCTGCTTATGAAACTGTACCAAACCACAGCATCTCTTACATAGATGCTCTTAAGTTAATAGTGAAAAACGTTTGGGTTCATGAACTGTGTAAATTCATTTGAGCCGAAAAATCAAAGGGTTTACAGGAAATGAACTCTTGCTTCTAGGAATACAGAGAGACTTTGGTTTAACTCGTTTGTGAAGGAAATTCAGACCAGTGTTCTCATCCATGAAACACCCTCTGTTTTAACGCAAATAGCTTCCTCTTCTGTCCAGCATCTCCAATACAGCAAGAAACATGAGCATGCCCAGAAAAAAATTATTGTATGTCCTACTCAAAATGACTGTGTCTAGTTCAACTCTGCTTATGAAACTCCTACAAACCAGTGCATCTCTTCATAGATGCTCTTTAGTTAATAGTGAAAATCGGGATGGGTTCGTGAACTGTGTAAATTCATTAGAGCCAAAAAATCACTGGGTTTACCGGAAATGAACTCTTGCATTTAGGAAGACACAGAGCCTTTGGTTTAACTGCGTTTCTGAAGTGAAATTCAGATCAGTGTTCTCATCCACGAAACACACTCTGGTTTAACGCAAAGAGCTTGCTCTTCTTTCCAGAGTCTCTAATACAGCAAGAAACAGGAGCATGCCCAGAAAAAATGAACTGTGTTTCCTACTCATATGTACCATATCTAGTTGAACTCTGTTTATGGAACTGTAACAAGCTACAGCATCTCTTACATAGATGCTCTTTAGTTAATAGTGAAAATCCTGTTGGGTTCGTGAACTGTGTAAATTCATTTGAGCTGAAAAGTCACAGGGTTTACCGGAAATGTATTCTTGCATTTAGGAACTCACAGAGCCTTTGGTTTAACTCCGTTTCTGAAGTGAAATTCAGATCAGTGTTCTCATCCATGAAACACACTCTGTTTTAACGCAACGAGAATGCTATTCTTTCCAGAGTCTCTAATACAGCAAGAAACATGAGCATGCCCAGAAAAAAATTACTGTATGTCCTACTCAAAATGACTTTGTCTAGTTCAACTCTGCTTATGAAACTCATACAAACCAGAGCATCTCTTCATAGATGCTCTTTAGTTAATAGTGAAAATCATGTTGGGTTCGTGAACTGTGTAAATTCATTAGAGCCAAAAAATGACTGGGTTTACCAGAAATGAACTCTTGCATTTAGGAAGACATAGAGCCTTTGGTTTAACTCCGTTTCTGAAGGGAAATTCAGACCAGTGTCCTCATCCATGAAACACACTCTGTTTTAACGCAACGAGCATGCTCTTCTTTCCAGCGTCTCTAATACAGCAAGAAACATGAGCATGCCCAGAAAAAATGAACTGTGTTTCCTACTCATACGGACCATATCTAGTTGAACTCTGCTTATGAAACTGTAACAAACCACAGCATCTCTTACATAGATGCTCTTAAGTTAATAGTGAAAAACGTTTGGGTTCATGAACTGTGTAAATTCATTTGAGCCGAAAAATCAAAGGGTTTACAGGAAATGAACTCTTGCTTCTAGGAATACAGAGAGACTTTGGTTTAACTCGTTTGTGAAGGAAATTCAGACCAGTGTTCTCATCCATGAAACACCCTCTGTTTTAACGCAAATAGCTTCCTCTTCTGTCCAGCATCTCCAATACAGCAAGAAACATGAGCATGCCCAGAAAAAAATTATTGTATGTCCTACTCAAAATGACTGTGTCTAGTTCAACTCTGCTTATGAAACTCCTACAAACCAGTGCATCTCTTCATAGATGCTCTTTAGTTAATAGTGAAAATCGGGATGGGTTCGTGAACTGTGTAAATTCATTAGAGCCAAAAAATCACTGGGTTTACCGGAAATGAACTCTTGCATTTAGGAAGACACAGAGCCTTTGGTTTAACTGCGTTTCTGAAGTGAAATTCAGATCAGTGTTCTCATCCACGAAACACACTCTGGTTTAACGCAAAGAGCTTGCTCTTCTTTCCAGAGTCTCTAATACAGCAAGAAACAGGAGCATGCCCAGAAAAAATGAACTGTGTTTCCTACTCATATGTACCATATCTAGTTGAACTCTGTTTATGGAACTGTAACAAGCTACAGCATCTCTTACATAGATGCTCTTTAGTTAATAGTGAAAATCGTCTTGGGTTCATGAACTGTGTAAATTTATTTGAGCTGAAATGTCACTGGGTTTACCGGAAATGAACTCTTGCATTTAGGAAGTCACAGAGCCTTTGGTTTAACTCCGTTTCTGAAGTGAAATTCAGACCAGTGTTCTCATCCATGAAACACACTCTGTTTTAACGCAACGAGCATGCTCTTCTTTCCATCTTCTCTAATACAGCAAGAAACATGAGCATGATCAGAAAAAAAGAACTGTGTTTCCTACTCATACGGACCATATCTAGTTGAACTCTGCTTATGAAACTGTAACAAACCACAGCATCTCTTACATAGATGCTCTTAAGTTAATAGTGAAAAACGTTTGGGTTCATGAACTGTGTAAATTCATTTGAGCCGAAAAATCAAAGGGTTTACAGGAAATGAACTCTTGCTTCTAGGAATACAGAGAGACTTTGGTTTAACTCGTTTGTGAAGGAAATTCAGACCAGTGTTCTCATCCATGAAACACCCTCTGTTTTAACGCAAATAGCTTCCTCTTCTGTCCAGCATCTCCAATACAGCAAGAAACATGAGCATGCCCAGAAAAAAATTATTGTATGTCCTACTCAAAATGACTGTGTCAAGTTCAACTCTGCTTATGAAACTCCTACAAACCAGTGCATCTCTTCATAGATGCTCTTTAGTTAATAGTGAAAATCGGGATGGGTTCGTGAACTGTGTAAATTCATTAGAGCAAAAAATCACTGGGTTTACCGGAAATGAACTCTTGCATTTAGGAAGACACAGAGCCTTTGGTTTAACTCCGTTTCTGAAGTGAAATTCAGACCAGTGTTCTCATCCATGAAACACACTCTGTTTTAACGCAACGAGCATGCTCTTCTTTCCATCGTCTCTAATACAGCAAGAAACATGAGCATGATCAGAAAAAAAGAACTGTGTTTCCTACTCATACGGACCATATCTAGTTGAACTCTGCTTATGAAACTGTACCAAACCACAGCATCTCTTACATAGATGCTCTTAAGTTAATAGTGAAAAACGTTTGGGTTCATGAACTGTGTAAATTCATTTGAGCCGAAAAATCAAAGGGTTTACAGGAAATGAACTCTTGCTTCTAGGAATACAGAGAGACTTTGGTTTAACTCGTTTGTGAAGGAAATTCAGACCAGTGTTCTCATCCATGGAACACCCTCTGTTTTAACTCAAGAAGCTTCCTCTTCTGTCCAGCATCTCCAATACAGCAAGAAACATGAGCATGCCCAGAAAAAAATTATTGTATGTCCTACTCAAAATGACTGTGTCTAGTTCAACTCTGCTTATGAAACTCATACAAACCAGTGCATCTCTTCATAGATGCTCTTTAGTTAATAGTGAAAATCGGGATGGGTTCGTGAACTGTGTAAATTCATTAGAGCCAAAAAATCACTGGGTTTACCGGAAATGAACTCTTGCATTTAGGAAGACACAGAGCCTTTGGTTTAACTCCGTTTCTGAAGTGAAATTCAGACCAGTGTTCTCATCCATGAAACACACTCTGGTTTAATGCAAAGTGCTTGCTCTTCTTTCCAGAGTCTCTAATACAGCAAGAAACAGGAGCATGCCCAGAAAAAATGAACTGTGTTTCCTACTCATATGTACCATATCTAGTTGAACTCTGTTTATGGAACTGTAACAAGCTACAGCATCTCTTACATAGATGCTCTTTAGTTAATAGTGAAAATCCTGTTGGGTTCGTGAACTGTGTAAATTCATTTGAGCTGAAAAGTCACTGGGTTTACTGGAAATGAACTCTTGCATTTAGGAACTCACAGAGCCTTTGGTTTAACTCCGTTTCTGAAGTGAAATTCAGACCAGTGTTCTCATCCATGAAACACACTCTGTTTTAATGCAACGAAAATGCTCTTCTTTCCATAGTCTCTAATACAGCAAGAAACATGAGCATGCCCAGAAAAAAATTACTGTATGTCCTACTAAAAATGACTTTGTCTAGTTCAACTCTGCTTATGAAACTCATACAAACCAGAGCATCTCTTCATAGATGCTCTTTAGTTAATAGTGAAAATCATGTTGGGTTCGTGAACTGTGTAAATTCATTAGAGCCAAAAAATGACTGGGTTTACCAGAAATGAACTCTTGCATTTAGGAAGACATAGAGCCTTTGGTTTAACTCCGTTTCTGAAGGAAAATTCAGACCAGTGTCCTCATCCATGAAACACACTCTGTTTTAACGCAACGAGCATGCTCTTCTTTCCAGTGTCTCTAATACAGCAAGAAACATGAGCATGCCCAGAAAAAAATTATTGTATGTCCTACTCAAAATGACTGTGTCTAGTTCAACTCTGCTTATGAAACTCCTACAAACCAGTGCATCTCTTCATAGATGCTCTTTAGTTAATAGTGAAAATCGGGATGGGTTCGTGAACTGTGTAAATTCATTAGAGCCAAAAAATCACTGGGTTTACCGGAAATGAACTCTTGCATTTAGGAAGACACAGAGCCTTTGGTTTAACTCCGTTTCTGAAGTGAAATTCAGACCAGTGTTCTCATCCATGAAACACACTCTGGTTTAATGCAAAGAGCTTGCTCTTCTTTCCAGAGTCTCTAATACAGCAAGAAACAGGAGCATGCCCAGAAAAAATGAACTGTGTTTCCTACTCATATGTACCATATCTAGTTGAACTCTGTTTATGGAACTGTAACAAGCTACAGCATCTCTTACATAGATGCTCTTTAGTTAATAGTGAAAATCCTGTTGGGTTCGTGAACTGTGTAAATTCATTTGAGCTGAAAAGTCACTGGGTTTACCGGAAATGAACTCTTGCATTTAGGAACTCACCGAGCCTTTGGTTTAACTCCGTTTCTGAAGTGAAATTCAGACCAGTGTTCTCATCCATGAAACACACTCTGTTTTAATGCAACGAAAATGCTCTTCTTTCCATAGTCTCTAATACAGCAAGAAACATGAGCATGCCCAGAAAAAAATTACTGTATGTCCTACTAAAAATGACTTTGTCTAGTTCAACTCTGCTTATGAAACTCATACAAACCAGAGCATCTCTTCATAGATGCTCTTTAGTTAATAGTGAAAATCATGTTGGGTTCGTGAACTGTGTAAATTCATTAGAGCCAAAAAATGACTGGGTTTACCAGAAATGAACTCTTGCATTTAGGAAGACATAGAGCCTTTGGTTTAACTCCGTTTCTGAAGGAAAATTCAGACCAGTGTCCTCATCCATGAAACACACTCTGTTTTAACGCAACGAGCATGCTCTTCTTTCCAGTGTCTCTAATACAGCAAGAAACATGAGCATGCCCAGAAAAAATGAACTGTGTTTCCTACTCATATGTACCATATCTAGTTGAACTGTGCTTATGGAACTGCAACAAGCCACAGCATCTCTTACAAAAATGCTCTTTAGTTAATAGTGAAAATCGTCTTGGGTTCATGAACTGTGTAAATTTATTTGAGCTGAAATGTCACTGGGTTTACCGGAAATGAACTCTTGCATTTAGGAAGTCACAGAGCCTTTGGTTTAACTCCGTTTCTGAAGTGAAATTCAGACCAGTGTTCTCATCCATGAAACACACTCTGTTTTAACGCAACGAGCATGCTCTTCTTTCCATCTTCTCTAATACAGCAAGAAACATGAGCATGATCAGAAAAAAAGAACTGTGTTTCCTACTCATACGGACCATATCTAGTTGAACTCTGCTTATGAAACTGTACCAAACCACAGCATCTCTTACATAGATGCTCTTAAGTTAATAGTGAAAAACGTTTGGGTTCATGAACTGTGTAAATTCATTTGAGCCGAAAAATCAAAGGGTTTACAGGAAATGAACTCTTGCTTCTAGGAATACAGAGAGACTTTGGTTTAACTCGTTTGTGAAGGAAATTCAGACCAGTGTTCTCATCCATGAAACACCCTCTGTTTTAACGCAAATAGCTTCCTCTTCTGTCCAGCATCTCCAATACAGCAAGAAACATGAGCATGCCCAGAAAAAAATTATTGTATGTCCTACTCAAAATGACTGTGTCTAGTTCAACTCTGCTTATGAAACTCCTACAAACCAGTGCATCTCTTCATAGATGCTCTTTAGTTAATAGTGAAAATCGGGATGGGTTCGTGAACTGTGTAAATTCATTAGAGCCAAAAAATCACTGGGTTTACCGGAAATGAACTCTTGCATTTAGGAAGACACAGAGCCTTTGGTTTAACTCCGTTTCTGAAGTGAAATTCAGACCAGTGTTCTCATCCATGAAACACACTCTGTTTTAACGCAACGAGCATGCTCTTCTTTCCATCGTCTCTAATACAGCAAGAAACATGAGCATGATCAGAAAAAAAGAACTGTGTTTCCTACTCATACGGACCATATCGAGTTGAACTCTGCTTATGAAACTGTAACAAACCACAGCATCTCTTACATAGATGCTCTAAAGTTAATAGTGAAAAACGTTTGGGTTCATGAACTGTGTAAATTCATTTGAGCCGAAAAATCAAAGGGTTTACAGGAAATGAACTCTTGCATTTAGGAACTCACAGAGCCTTTGGTTTAACTCCGTTTCTGAAGTGAAATTCAGATCAGTGTTCTCATCCATGAAACACACTCTGTTTTAACGCAACGAGAATGCTATTCTTTCCAGAGTCTCTAATACAGCAAGAAACATGAGCATGCCCAGAAAAAAATTACTGCATGTCCTACTCAAAATGACTTTGTCTAGTTCAACTCTGCTTATGAAACTCATACAAACCAGAGCATCTCTTCATAGATGCTCTTTAGTTAATAGTGAAAATCATGTTGGGTTCGTGAACTGTGTAAATTCATTAGAGCCAAAAAATGACTGGGTTTACCAGAAATGAACTCTTGCATTTAGGAAGACATAGAGCCTTTGGTTTAACTCCGTTTTTGAAGGGAAATTCAGATCAGTGTTCTCATCCATGAAACACACTCTGTTTTAACGCAACGAGCATGCACTTCTTTCCATCGTCTCTAATACAGCAAGAAACATGAGCATGATCAGAAAAAAAGAACTGTGTTTCCTACTCATATGGACCATATCTAGTTGAACTCTGCTTATGAAACTGTAACAAACCACAGCATCTCTTACATAGATGCTCTTAAGTTAATAGTGAAAAACGTTTTGGTTCATGAACTGTGTAAATTCATTAGAGCCAAAAAATCAAAGGGTTTACCAGAAATGAACTCTTCATTGTAGGAAGACAGAGAGACTCTGGTTTAACTCGTTTGTGAAGGGAAATTCAGAACAGAGTTCTCATCCCTGAAACACCCTCTGTTTTAATGCAAGAAGCGTCCTCTTCTTTCCAGTGTCTCCAATACAGCAAGAAACATGCCATGCCCATAAAAAAAGAACTGTGGTTCGTGCTTATACGGACCATATCTAGTTGAACTCTGCTTATGAAACTGTAACAAACCACTGCATCTTTTACATAGATGCTCTTTTGTTAATAGTGAAAATAGTGTTGGGTTCGTGAACTGTGTAAATTCATTTGAGCCGAAAAATCACTGGGTTTACCAGAAATGAACTCTTGCTTGTAGGAAGACAGAGAGCCTTTGGTTTACCTCTGTATGTGAAGGGAAATTCAGACCATTGTTTTCATCCATGAAACACACTCTGTTTTAACGCAAGATGCATGCTCTTCTTTCCAGCTTCTCTAATACAACAAGAAACATGAGCATGCCCAGAAAAAAAAATACTGTATTTACTACTCAATAGGACCATGTATAATTCAACTCAGCATATGAAACTCATACAAACCACAGCATCTCTTCATAGATGCTCTTTAGTTAATAATGAAAATCGTGTTGGGTTCGTGAACTATGTAAATTCATTTGAGCCGAATAATCACTGGGTTTACTGGAAATGAACTCTTGCTTGTAGAAAGACTCAGAGCCTTTTGTTTAACTCCATTTGTGAAGGGAAATACAGACCAGTGTTCTCATCCATGAAACACACTCTGTTTTAATGCAACGAGCATGCTCTTCTTTCCAGTATCTCTATACAGCAAGAAACATGAGCATGATCAAAAAAAAATAACTGTGTTTCCTACTCATACGGACCATACCTAGTTGAACTCTGCTTATGAAACTGTAACAAACCACAGCATCTCTTACATAGATGCTCTTAAGTTAATAGTGAAAAACGTGTGGGTTCATGAACTGTGTAAATTCATTTGAGCCGAAAAATCAAAGGGTTTACAGGAAATGAACTCTTGCTTGTAGGAAGACAGAGAGTTTGGTTTAACTCGTATGTGAAGGGAAATTCAGACCAGTGTTCTCATCCATGAAACACCCTCTGTTTTAACGCAAGAAGCGTCCTCTTCTGTCCAGTGTCTCCAATAGAGCAAGAAACATGAGCATGCCCATAAAAAAGAACTGTGGTTCGTACTCATACGGACCATATCTAGTTGAACTCTGTTTATGGAACTGTAACAAGCTACAGCATCTCTTACATAGATGCTCTTTAGTTAATAGTGAAAATCCTGTTGGGTTCGTGAACTGTGTAAATTCATTTGAGCTGAAAAGTCACTGGGTTTACCGGAAATGAACTCTTGCATTTAGGAACTCACAGAGCCTTTGGTTTAACTCCGTTTCTGAAGTGAAATTCAGATCAGTGTTCTCATCCATGAAATACACTCTGTTTTAACGCAACGAGAATGCTATTCTTTCCAGAGTCTCTAATACAGCAAGAAACATGAGCATGCCCAGAAAAAAATTACTGTATGTAGTACTCAAAATGACTTTGTCTAGTTCAACTCTGCTTATGAAACTCATACAAACCAGAGCATCTCTTCATAGATGCTCTTTAGTTAATAGTGAAAATCATGTTGGGTTCGTGAACTGTGTAAATTCATTAGAGCCAAAAAATGACTGGGTTTACCAGAAATGAACTCTTGCATTTAGGAAGACATAGAGCCTTTGGTTTAACTCCGTTTCTGAAGGGAAATTCAGACCAGTGTCCTCATCCATGAAACACACTCTGTTTTAACGCAACGAGCATGCTCTTCTTTCCAGCGTCTCTAATACAGCAAGAAACATGAGCATGCCCAGAAAAAATGAACTGTGTTTCCTACTCATATGTACCATATCTAGTTGAATTGTGCTTATGGAACTGCAACAAGCCACAGCATCTCTTACAAAAATGCTCTTTAGTTAATAGTGAAAATCATGTTGGGTTCGTGAACTGTGTAAATTCATTAGAGCCAAAAAATCAAAGGGTTTACCAGAAATGAACTCTTCATTGTAGGAAGACAGAGAGACTCTGGTTTAACTCGTTTATGAAGGGAAATTCAGACCAGAGTTCTCATCCCTGAAACACCCTCTGTTTTAATGCAAGAAGCGTCGTCTTCTTTCCAGTGTCTCCAATACAGCAAGAAACATGAGCATGCCCATAAAAAAAGAACTGTGGTTCGTGCTCATACGGACCATATCTAGTTGAACTCTGCTTATGAAACTGTAACAAACCACAGCATCTTTTACATAGATGCTCTTTTGTTAATAGTGAAAATAGTGTTGGGTTCGTGAACTGTGTAAATTCATTTGAGCCGACAAATCACTGGGTTTACCAGAAATGAACTCTTGCTTGTAGGAAGACAGAGAGCCTTTGGTTTACCTCCGTATGTGAAGGGAAATTCAGACCATTGTTTTCATCCATGAAACACACTCTGTTTTAACACAAGATGCATGCTCTTCTTTCCAGCTTCTCTAATACACCAAGAAACATGAGCATGCCCAGAAAAAATGAACTGGGTTTCCTACTCATACGGACCATATCTAGTTGAACCCCGCTTATGAAACTCATACATAGAACAGCATCTCTTCATAGATGATCTTTATTTAATAGTGAAAATCCTGTTGGGTTCGTGAACTGTGTAAATTCATTTGAGCCGAATAATCACTGGGTTTACCTGAAATGAATTGTTGCTTGTAGGAAGACACAGAGCCTTTGGTTTAACTCTGTATCTGAAGGGAAATTCAGATCAGTGTTCTCATCCATGAAACACACTCGGTTTTAATGCAAGATGCATGCTCTTCTTTCCAGTTTCTCTAATACAGCAAGAAACATGAGCATGCCCATAAAAAAAGAACTGTGTTTCGTACCCATACGGACCATGTCTAGTTGAACTCTTCTTATGAAACTGTAACAGACCACAGCATCTTTTACATAGATGGTCTTTTGTTAATAGTGAAAATCGTGTGGTTCGTGAACTGTGTAAATTCATTTGAGCTAAAAAATCACTGGGTTTAACGGAAATGAACTCTTGCTTGTAGGAAGACACAGAGCCTTTGGTTTAACTCTGTTTCTGAAGGAAAATTCAGACCAGTGTTCAAATCCATGAAACACACTCTGTTTTAACGCAAGAAGCATGCTTTTCTTTCTAGGGTCTCTAATACAGCAAGAAACATGAGCATGCCCAGAAAAAATGAACTGTGTTTCCTACTCATACGGACCATATCTAGTTGAACTCTGCTTATGGAAGTGTAACAAGCCACAGCATCTCTTACATAGATGCTCTTTAGTTAATAGTGAAAATCGTGTTGGGTTCCTGAACTGTGTAAATTCATTTGAGCTGAAAAGTCACTGGGTTTACCGGAAATAAACTCTTGCATTTAGGAAGTCACAGAGCCTTTGGTTTAACTCGTTTTTGAAGGGAAATTCAGACCACTCTTCTCATTCCTGAAATACCCTCTGTTTTAATGCAAGATGCATGCTCTTCTTTCCAGTTTCTCTACTACAACAAGAAATATGAGCATGCCCAGAAAAAATTACTGTATTTACTACTCAATAGGACCATGTCTAATTCAACTCTGCTTATGAAACTCATACAAACCAGAGCATCTCTTCATAGATGCTCTTTAGTTAATAGTGAAAATCGTGTTGGGTTCGTGAACTGTGTAAATTCATTTGAGCCGAATAATCACTGGGTTTAACGGAAATGAATTGTTGCATATAGGAAGACACAGAGCCTTTGGTTTAACTCTGTTTCTGAAGGGAAATTCAGACCAGTGTTCTCATCCATGAAACACACTCTGTATTAACGCAAGAAGCATGCTCTTCTTTCTAGGGTCTCCAATACAGCAAGAAATATGAGCATGCCCAGAAAAAAATTACTGTATTTACTACTCAAAATGACAGTGTCTAGTACTACTCTGCTTATGAAACTCATACAAACCAGGGCATCTCTTCATAGATGCTCTTTAGTTAATAGTGAAAATCGTGTTGGGTTCGTGAACTGGGTAAATTCATTTGAGCCAAAAAATCACTGGGTTTACCGGAAATGAACTCTGGCATTTAGGAAGAAACAGAGACTTTGGTTTAACTCCGTTTCTGAAGTGAATTTCAGACCAGTGTTCTTATCCATGAAACACACTCTGTTTTAACGCAAGAAGGATGCTCTTCTTTCCAGCGTCTCTAATACAGCAAGAAACATGAGCATGCCCAGAAAAAATTAAGTGTGTTTTGTACTCATATGTACCATATCTAGTTCAACTCTGCGTATGGAACTGTAACAAACCACAGCATCTGTTACATAGATGCTCTTTAGTTAATAGTGAAAAAAGTGTTGGGTTCCTGAACTGTGTAAATTCATTTGAGCTGAAAAATCACTGGATTTACGGGAAATGAACACTTGAATTTCTGAAGAAATAGAGCCTTTGGTTTAACTCCGTTTCCGAAGGGAAATTCAGACCAGTGTTCTCATCCATGAATCACACTCTGTTTCAACACAAACAGAATGCTCTTCTTTCCAGCAACTCCAATACTGCAAGAAACATGAGCATGCCCAGAATAAAAGAACTGTGTTTCCTACTCATACTGACCATATCTAGTTGAACTCTGCTTAAGAATCTGTAACAAACCACAGCGTCTATTACATAGATGCCCTTTAGTTAATAGTGAAAATCGTGTTGTGTTCATGAACTGTGTAAATTCATTTGAGTTGAAAAATCACTGGGTTTACTGGAAATGAACTCTTGCATTTAGGAAGACACAGAGCCTTTGGTTTAACTCCGTTTCTGAAGGGAAATTCAGACCAGTGTTCTCATCCATGAACCACACGCTGTTTTAAGGCAAAGAGCATGCTCTTCTTTCCAGGGTCTCTAATACAGCAAGAAACATGAGCATGCCCAGAAAAAATGAACTGGGTTTCCTAATCATACGGACCATATCTAATTGAACCCCGCTTATGAAACTCATACATAGAACAGCATCTCTTCATAGATGATCTTTAGTTAATAGTGAAAATCCTGTTGGGTTCGTGAACAGTGTAAATTCATTTGAGCCGAATAATCACTGGGTTTACCTGAAATGAATTGTTGCTTGTAGGAAGACACAGAGCCTTTGGTTTAACTCTGTATCTGAAGGGAAATTCAGACCAGTGTTCTCATCCATGAAACACACTCTGTTTTAATGCAAGATGCATGCTCTTCTTTCCAGTTTCTCTACTACAACAAGAAATATGAGCATGCCCAGAAAAAAATTACTGTATTTACTACTCAATAGGACCATGTCTAATTCAACTCTGCTTATGAAACTCATACAAACCACAGCATCTCTTCATAGATGCTCTTTAGTTAATAGTGAAAATCGTGTTGGGCTCGTGAACTGGGTAAATTCATTAGAGCGGAATAATCACGGGGTTTACCGGAAATGAACTCTTTCATTTAGGATGTCACAGAGCCTTTGGTTTAACTCCGTTTCTGAAGGGAAATTCAGAACAGTGTTCTCATCCATGAAACACACTCTGTTTTAACGCAAGAAGGATGCTCTTCTTTCCAGCGTCTCTAATACAGCAAGAAACATGAGCATGCCCATAAACAAAGAACTGTGTTTCGTACTCATACGGACCATGTCTAGTTGAACTCTTCTTATGAAACTGTAACAGACCACAGCATCTTTTACATAGATGCTCTTTTGTTAATAGTGAAAATTGTGTGGTTCGTGAACTGTGTAAATTCATTTGAGCTAAAAAATCACTGGGTTTAACGGAAATGAACTCTTGCTTGTAGGACAACACAGAGCCTTTGGTTTAACTCTGTTTCTGAAGGAAAATTCAGACCAGTGTTCAAATCCATGAAACACACTCTGTTTTAACGCAAGAAGCATGCTCTTCATTCTAGGGTCTCCAATACAGCAAGATACATGAGCATGCCCAGAAAAAAGAGACTGTATATCCTACTCAAAATGACAGTGTCTAGTTCTACTCTGCTTATGAAACTCATACAAACCAGAGCATCTCTTCATAGATGCTCTTTAGTTAATAGTGAAAATCGTGTTGGGTTCGTGAACTGTGTAAATTCATTTGAACCGAAATATCATTGGGTTTACCGGAAATGAACTCTTGCTTGTAGGAAGACAGAGTGCCTTTGGTTTAACTCTGTTTCTGAAGGAATATTCAGACCAGTGTTCTCATCCATGAAACACACTCTGTTTTAACGCAAGAAGCATTCTGTTCTTCCAGCGTCTCCAATACAGCAAGAAACATGAGCATGCCCTGAAAAAAAATACTGTACTTTCTACTCAAAATGACTGTGTCTAGTTCAACTCTGCTTATGAAACTCATACAAACCACAGCATCTCTTCATAGATGCTCTTTAGTTAATAGTGAAAATCATGTTGGGTTCGTTAACTGTGGAAATTCATTAGAGCCGAATTATCACTGGGTTTACCGGAAATGAACTCTTGCATTTAGGAAGACACAGAGCCTTTGGTTTAACTCCATTTGTGAAGAAAATTCACACCAGTGTTCTCATCCATGAAACACACTCTGTTTTAACACAAAGAGCATGCTCTTCTTTCCAGTGTCTGCAATATAGCAAGAAACATGAGCATGCCCAGAAAAAATGAACGGGGTTCCCTACTCATACGGACCATATCTAGTTGAACCCCGCTTATGAAACTCATACATAGAACAGCATCTCTTCATAGATGATCTTTAGTTAATAGTGAAAATCCTGTTGGGTTCGTGAACTGTGTAAATTCATTTGAGCCGAATAATCACTGGGTTTACCTGAAATGAATTGTTGCTTGTAGGAAGACACAGAGCCTTTGGTTTAACTCTGTATCTGAAGGGAAATTCAGACCAGTGTTCTCATCCATGAAACACACTCTGTTTTAATGCAAGATGCATGCTCTTCTTTCCAGCGTCTCTATTACAGCAAGAAACATGAGCATGCCCATAAAAAAAGAACTGTGTTTCGTACTCATACGGACCATGTCTAGTTGAACTCTTCTTATGAAACTGTAACAGACCACAGCATCTTTTACATACATGCTCTTTTGTTAATAGTGAAAATCGTGTGGTTCGTGAACTGTGTAAATTCATTTGAGCTAAAAAAATCACTGGGTTTAACGGAAATGAACTCTTGCTTGTAGGAAGACACAGAGCCTTTGGTTTAACTCTGTTTCTGAAGGAAAATTCAGACCAGTGTTCAATCCATGAAACACACTCTGTTTTAACGCAAGAAGCATGCTCTTCTTTCTAGGGTCTCCAATACAGCAAGAAACATGAGCATGCCCAGACAAAAAGAGACTGTATATCCTACTCAAAATGACAGTGTCTAGTTCTGCTCTGCTTATGAAACTCATACAAACCAGAGCATCTCTTCATAGATGCTCTTTAGTTAATAGTGAAAATCATGTTGGGTTCGTGAACTGGGTAAATTCATTTGAGCCGGAAAATCACTGGGTTTACCGGAAATGAACTCTGGCATTTAGGAAGAAACAGAGCCTTTGGTTTAACTCCGTTTCTGAAGTGAAATTCAGACCAGTGTTCTCATCCATGAAACACACTCTGGTTTAACGCAAAGACCATGCTCTTCTTTCCAGCGTCTCTAATACAGCAAGAAACATGAGCATGCCCAGAAAAAATGAACTGTGTTTTGTACTCATATGTACCATATCTAGTTGAACTCTGCTTATGGAAGTGTAACAAGCCACAGCATCTCTTACATAGATGCTCTTTAGTTAATAGTGAAAATCGTGTTGGTTTCGTGAACTATGTAAATTCAATTGAGCTGAAAAGTCACTGGGTTTACCGGAAATAAACTCTTGCATTTAGGAAGTCACAGAGCCTTTGGTTTAACTCGTTTTTGAAGGGAAACTCAGACCAGTGTTCTCATTCCTGAAACACCCTCTGTTTTAACGCAATAAGCATCCTCTTCTCTCTAGCATCTCCAATACAACAAGAAACATGAGCATTCTCATTAAAAAAGAACTGTGTTTCGTACTCATAGGGACCATATGTAGTTGAACTCTGCTTTTGAAACTGTAACAAATCACAGCATCTTTTACATAGATGCTCTTTAGTTAATAGTGAAAATCGTGTTGGGTTCGTGAACGGTGTAAATTCTTTTGAACCTAAATATCATTGGGTTTACCGGAAATGAACTCTTGCTTGTAGGAAGACAGAGTGCCTTTGGTTTAACTCCGTTTCTGAAGGAATATTCAGACCAGTGTTCGCATCCATGAAACACACTCTGTTTTAATGCAAGATGCATGCTCTTCTTTCCAGTTTCTCTACTACAACAAGAAATATGAGCATGCCCAGAAAAAAATTACTGTATTTACTACTCAATAGGAACATGTCTAATTCAACTCTGCTTATGAAACTCATACAAACCACAGCATCTCTTCATAGATTCTCTTTAGTTAATAGTGAAAATCGTGTTGGGCTCGTGAACTGGGTAAATTCATTAGAGCGGAATAATCACGGGGTTTACCGGAAATGAACTCTTTCATTTAGGATGTCACAGAGCCTTTGGTTTAACTCCGTTTCTGAAGGGAAATTCAGAACAGTGTTCTCATCCATGAAACACACTCTGTTTTAACGCAAGAAGGATGCTCTTCTTTCCAGCGTCTCTAATACAGCAAGAAACATGAGCATGCCCATAAACAAAGAACTGTGTTTCGTACTCATACGGACCATGTCTAGTTGAACTCTTCTTATGAAACTGTAACAGACCACAGCATCTTTTACATAGATGCTCTTTTGTTAGTAGTGAAAATTGTGTGGTTCGTGAACTGTGTAAATTCATTTGAGCTAAAAAATCACTGGGTTTAACGGAAATGAACTCTTGCTTGTAGGACGACACAGAGCCTTTGGTTTAACTCTGTTTCTGAAGGAAAATTCAGACCAGTGTTCAAATCCATGAAACACACTCTGTTTTAACGCAAGAAGCATGCTCTTCATTCTAGGGTCTCCAATACAGCAAGATACATGAGCATGCCCAGAAAAAAGAGACTGTATATCCTACTCAAAATGACAGTGTCTAGTTCTACTCTGCTTATGAAACTCATACAAACCAGAGCATCTCTTCATAGATGCTCTTTAGTTAATAGTGAAAATCGTGTTGGGTTCGTGAACTGTGTAAATTCATTTGAACCGAAATATCATTGGGTTTACCGGAAATGAACTCTTGCTTGTAGGAAGACAGAGTGCCTTTGGTTTAACTCTGTTTCTGAAGGAATATTCAGACCAGTGTTCTCATCCATGAAACACACTCTGTTTTAACGCAAGAAGCATTCTGTTCTTCCAGCGTCTCCAATACAGCAAGAAACATGAGCATGCCCTGAAAAAAAATACTGTACTTTCTACTCAAAATGACTGTGTCTAGTTCAACTCTGCTTATGAAACTCATACAAACCACAGCATCTCTTCATAGATGCTCTTTAGTTAATAGTGAAAATCATGTTGGGTTCGTTAACTGTGGAAATTCATTAGAGCCGAATAATCACTGGGTTTACCGGAAATGAACTCTTGCATTTAGGAAGACACAGAGCCTTTGGTTTAACTCCATTTGTGAAGAAAATTCACACCAGTGTTCTCATCCATGAAACACACTCTGTTTTAACACAAAGAGCATGCTCTTCTTTCCAGTGTCTGCAATATAGCAAGAAACATGAGCATGCCCAGAAAAAATGAACTGGGTTTCCTACTCATACGGACCATATCTAGTTGAACCCCGCTTATGAAACTCATACATAGAACAGCATCTCTTCATAGATGATCTTTAGTTAATAGTGAAAATCCTGTTGGGTTCGTGAACTGTGTAAATTCATTTGAGCCGAATAATCACTGGGTTTACCTGAAATGAATTGTTGCTTGTAGGAAGACACAGAGCCTTTGGTTTAACTCTGTATCTGAAGGGAAATTCAGACCAGTGTTCTCATCCATGAAACACACTCTGTTTTAATGCAAGATGCATGCTCTTCTTTCCAGCGTCTCTATTACAGCAAGAAACATGAGCATGCCCATAAAAAAAGAACTGTGTTTCGTACTCATACGGACCATGTCTAGTTGAACTCTTCTTATGAAACTATAACAGACCACAGCATCTTTTACATAGATGCTCTTTTGTTAATAGTGAAAATCGTGTGGTTCGTGAACTGTGTAAATTCATTTGAGCTAAAAAAATCACTGGGTTTAACGGAAATGAACTCTTGCTTGTAGGAAGACACAGAGCCTTTGGTTTAACTCTGTTTCTGAAGGAAAATTCAGACCAGTGTTCAATCCATGAAACACACTCTGTTTTAACGCAAGAAGCATGCTCTTCTTTCTAGGGTCTCCAATACAGCAAGAAACATGAGCATGCCCAGACAAAAAGAGACTGTATATCCTACTCAAAATGACAGTGTCTAGTTCTGCTCTGCTTATGAAACTCATACAAACCAGAGCATCTCTTCATAGATGCTCTTTAGTTAATAGTGAAAATCATGTTGGGTTCGTGAACTGGGTAAATTCATTTGAGCCGGAAAATCACTGGGTTTACCGGAAATGAACTCTGGCATTTAGGAAGAAACAGAGCCTTTGGTTTAACTCCGTTTCTGAAGTGAAATTCAGACCAGTGTTCTCATCCATGAAACACACTCTGGTTTAACGCAAAGACCATGCTCTTCTTTCCAGCGTCTCTAATACAGCAAGAAACATGAGCATGCCCAGAAAAAATGAACTGTGTTTTGTACTCATATGTACCATATCTAGTTGAACTCTGCTTATGGAAGTGTAACAAGCCACAGCATCTCTTACATAGATGCTCTTTAGTTAATAGTGAAAATCGTGTTGGTTTCGTGAACTATGTAAATTCAATTGAGCTGAAAAGTCACTGGGTTTACCGGAAATAAACTCTTGCATTTAGGAAGTCACATACCTTTGGTTTAACTCGTTTTTGAAGGGAAACTCAGACCAGTGTTCTCATTCCTGAAACACCCTCTGTTTTAACGCAATAAGCATCCTCTTCTCTCTAGCATCTCCAATACAACAAGAAACATGAGCATTCTCATTAAAAAAGAACTGTGTTTCGTACTCATAGGGACCATATGTAGTTGAACTCTGCTTTTGAAACTGTAACAAATCACAGCATCTTTTACATAGATGCTCTTTAGTTAATAGTGAAAATCGTGTTGGGTTCGTGAACGGTGTAAATTCTTTTGAACCTAAATATCATTGGGTTTACCGGAAATGAACTCTTGCTTGTAGGAAGACAGAGTGCCTTTGGTTTAACTCCATTTCTGAAGGAATATTCAGACCAGTGTTCTCATCCATGAAACACACTCTGTTTTAATGCAAGATGCATGCTCTTCTTTCCAGTTTCTCTACTACAACAAGAAATATGAGCATGCCCAGAAAAAAATTACTGTATTTACTACTCAATAGGACCATGTCTAATTCAACTCTGCTTATGAAACTCATACAAACCACAGCATCTCTTCATAGATGCTCTTTAGTTAATAGTGAAAATCGTGTTGGGCTCGTGAACTGGGTAAATTCATTAGAGCGGAATAATCACGGGGTTTACCGGAAATGAACTCTTTCATTTAGGAAGACACAGAGCCTTTGGTTTAACTCCGTTTCTGAAGGGAAATTCAGAACAGTGTTCTCATCCATGAAACACACTCTGTTTTAACGCAAGAAGGATGCTCTTCTTTCCAGCGTCTCTAATACAGCAAGAAACATGAGCATGCCCATAAACAAAGAACTGTGTTTCGTACTCATACGGACCATGTCTAGTTGAACTCTTCTTATGAAACTGTAACAGACCACAGCATCTTTTACATAGATGCTCTTTTGTTAATAGTGAAAATTGTGTGGTTCGTGAACTGTGTAAATTCATTTGAGCTAAAAAATCACTGGGTTTAACGGAAATGAACTCTTGCTTGTAGGACAACACAGAGCCTTTGGTTTAACTCTGTTTCTGAATGAAAATTCAGACCAGTGTTCAAATCCATGAAACACACTCTGTTTTAACGCAAGAAGCATGCTCTTCATTCTAGGGTCTCCAATACGGCAAGATACATGAGCATGCCCAGAAAAAAGAGACTGTATATCCTACTCAAAATGACAGTGTCTAGTTCTACTCTGCTTATGAAACTCATACAAACCAGAGCATCTCTTCATAGATGCTCTTTAGTTAATAGTGAAAATCGTGTTGGGTTCGTGAACTGTGTAAATTCATTTGAACCGAAATATCATTGGGTTTACCGGAAATGAACTCTTGCTTGTAGGAAGACAGAGTGCCTTTGGTTTAACTCTGTTTCTGAAGGAATATTCAGACCAGTGTTCTCATCCATGAAACACACTCTGTTTTAACGCAAGAAGCATTCTGTTCTTCCAGCGTCTCCAATACAGCAAGAAACATGAGCATGCCCTGAAAAAAAATACTGTACTTTCTACTCAAAATGACTGTGTCTAGTTCAACTCTGCTTATGAAACTCATACAAACCACAGCATCTCTTCATAGATGCTCTTTAGTTAATAGTGAAAATCATGTTGGGTTCGTTAACTGTGGAAATTCATTAGAGCCGAATAATCACTGGGTTTACCGGAAATGAACTCTTGCATTTAGGAAGACACAGAGCCTTTGGTTTAACTCCATTTGTGAAGAAAATTCACACCAGTGTTCTCATCCATGAAACACACTCTGTTTTAACACAAAGAGCATGCTCTTCTTTCCAGTGTCTGCAATATAGCAAGAAACATGAGCATGCCCAGAAAAAATGAACTGGGTTTCCTACTCATACGGACCATATCTAGTTGAACCCCGCTTATGAAACTCATACATAGAACAGCATCTCTTCATAGATGATCTTTAGTTAATAGTGAAAATCCTGTTGGGTTCGTGAACTGTGTAAATTCATTTGAGCCGAATAATCACTGGGTTTACCTGAAATGAATTGTTGCTTGTAGGAAGACACAGAGCCTTTGGTTTAACTCTGTATCTGAAGGGAAATTCAGACCAGTGTTCTCATCCATGAAACACACTCTGTTTTAATGCAAGATGCATGCTCTTCTTTCCAGCGTCTCTATTACAGCAAGAAACATGAGCATGCCCATAAAAAAAGAACTGTGTTTCGTACTCATACGGACCATGTCTAGTTGAACTCTTCTTATGAAACTATAACAGACCACAGCATCTTTTACATAGATGCTCTTTTGTTAATAGTGAAAATCGTGTGGTTCGTGAACTGTGTAAATTCATTTGAGCTAAAAAAATCACTGGGTTTAACGGAAATGAACTCTTGCTTGTAGGAAGACACAGAGCCTTTGGTTTAACTCTGTTTCTGAAGGAAAATTCAGACCAGTGTTCAATCCATGAAACACACTCTGTTTTAACGCAAGAAGCATGCTCTTCTTTCTAGGGTCTCCAATACAGCAAGAAACATGAGCATGCCCAGACAAAAAGAGACTGTATATCCTACTCAAAATGACAGTGTCTAGTTCTGCTCTGCTTATGAAACTCATACAAACCAGAGCATCTCTTCATAGATGCTCTTTAGTTAATAGTGAAAATCATGTTGGGTTCGTGAACTGGGTAAATTCATTTGAGCCGGAAAATCACTGGGTTTACCGGAAATGAACTCTGGCATTTAGGAAGAAACAGAGCCTTTGGTTTAACTCCCTTTCTGAAGTGAAATTCAGACCAGTGTTCTCATCCATGAAACACACTCTGGTTTAACGCAAAGACCATGCTCTTCTTTCCAGCGTCTCTAATACAGCAAGAAACATGAGCATGCCCAGAAAAAATGAACTGTGTTTTGTACTCATATGTACCATATCTAGTTGAACTCTGCTTATGGAAGTGTAACAAGCCACAGCATCTCTTACATAGATGCTCTTTAGTTAATAGTGAAAATCGTGTTGGTTTCGTGAACTATGTAAATTCAATTGAGCTGAAAAGTCACTGGGTTTACCGGAAATAAACTCTTGCATTTAGGAAGTCACATACCTTTGGTTTAACTCGTTTTTGAAGGGAAACTCAGACCAGTGTTCTCATTCCTGAAACACCCTCTGTTTTAACGCAATAAGCATCCTCTTCTCTCTAGCATCTCCAATACAACAAGAAACATGAGCATTCTCATTAAAAAAGAACTGTGTTTCGTACTCATAGGGACCATATGTAGTTGAACTCTGCTTTTGAAACTGTAACAAATCACAGCATCTTTTACATAGATGCTCTTTAGTTAATAGTGAAAATCGTGTTGGGTTCGTGAACGGTGTAAATTCTTTTGAACCTAAATATCATTGGGTTTACCAGAAATGAACTCTTGCTTGTAGGAAGACAGAGTGCCTTTGGTTTAACTCCATTTCTGAAGGAATATTCAGACCAGTGTTCTCATCCATGAAACACACTCTGTTTTAATGCAAGATGCATGCTCTTCTTTCCAGTTTCTCTACTACAACAAGAAATATGAGCATGCCCAGAAAAAAATTACTGTATTTACTACTCAATAGGACCATGTCTAATTCAACTCTGCTTATGAAACTCATACAAACCACAGCATCTCTTCATAGATGCTCTTTAGTTAATAGTGAAAATCGTGTTGGGCTCGTGAACTGGGTAAATTCATTAGAGCGGAATAATCACGGGGTTTACCGGAAATGAACTCTTTCATTTAGGAAGACACAGAGCCTTTGGTTTAACTCCGTTTCTGAAGGGAAATTCAGAACAGTGTTCTCATCCATGAAACACACTCTGTTTTAACGCAAGAAGGATGCTCTTCTTTCCAGCGTCTCTAATACAGCAAGAAACATGAGCATGCCCATAAACAAAGAACTGTGTTTCGTACTCATACGGACCATGTCTAGTTGAACTCTTCTTATGAAACTGTAACAGACCACAGCATCTTTTACATAGATGCTCTTTTGTTAATAGTGAAAATTGTGTGGTTCGTGAACTGTGTAAATTCATTTGAGCTAAAAAATCACTGGGTTTAACGGAAATGAACTCTTGCTTGTAGGACAACACAGAGCCTTTGGTTTAACTCTGTTTCTGAATGAAAATTCAGACCAGTGTTCAAATCCATGAAACACACTCTGTTTTAACGCAAGAAGCATGCTCTTCATTCTAGGGTCTCCAATACGGCAAGATACATGAGCATGCCCAGAAAAAAGAGACTGTATATCCTACTCAAAATGACAGTGTCTAGTTCTACTCTGCTTATGAAACTCATACAAACCAGAGCATCTCTTCATAGATGCTCTTTAGTTAATAGTGAAAATCGTGTTGGGTTCGTGAACTGTGTAAATTCATTTGAACCGAAATATCATTGGGTTTACCGGAAATGAACTCTTGCTTGTAGGAAGACAGAGTGCCTTTGGTTTAACTCTGTTTCTGAAGGAATATTCAGACCAGTGTTCTCATCCATGAAACACACTCTGTTTTAACGCAAGAAGCATTCTGTTCTTCCAGCGTCTCCAATACAGCAAGAAACATGAGCATGCCCTGAAAAAAAATACTGTACTTTCTACTCAAAATGACTGTGTCTAGTTCAACTCTGCTTATGAAACTCATACAAACCACAGCATCTCTTCATAGATGCTCTTTAGTTAATAGTGAAAATCATGTTGGGTTCGTTAACTGTGGAAATTCATTAGAGCCGAATAATCACTGGGTTTACCGGAAATGAACTCTTGCATTTAGGAAGACACAGAGCCTTTGGTTTAACTCCATTTGTGAAGAAAATTCACACCAGTGTTCTCATCCATGAAACACACTCTGTTTTAACACAAAGAGCATGCTCTTCTTTCCAGTGTCTGCAATATAGCAAGAAACATGAGCATGCCCAGAAAAAATGAACTGGGTTTCCTACTCATACGGACCATATCTAGTTGAACCCCGCTTATGAAACTCATACATAGAACAGCATCTCTTCATAGATGATCTTTAGTTAATAGTGAAAATCCTGTTGGGTTCGTGAACTGTGTAAATTCATTTGAGCCGAATAATCACTGGGTTTACCTGAAATGAATTGTTGCTTGTAGGAAGACACAGAGCCTTTGGTTTAACTCTGTATCTGAAGGGAAATTCAGACCAGTGTTCTCATCCATGAAACACACTCTGTTTTAATGCAAGATGCATGCTCTTCTTTCCAGCGTCTCTATTACAGCAAGAAACATGAGCATGCCCATAAAAAAAGAACTGTGTTTCGTACTCATACGGACCATGTCTAGTTGAACTCTTCTTATGAAACTGTAACAGACCACAGCATCTTTTACATAGATGCTCTTTTGTTAATAGTGAAAATCGTGTGGTTCGTGAACTGTGTAAATTCATTTGAGCTAAAAAAATCACTGGGTTTAACGGAAATGAACTCTTGCTTGTAGGAAGACACAGAGCCTTTGGTTTAACTCTGTTTCTGAAGGAAATTTCAGACCAGTGTTCAATCCATGAAACACACTCTGTTTTAACGCAAGAAGCATGCTCTTCTTTCTAGGGTCTCCAATACAGCAAGAAACATGAGCATGCCCAGACAAAAAGAGACTGTATATCCTACTCAAAATGACAGTGTCTAGTTCTGCTCTGCTTATGAAACTCATACAAACCAGAGCATCTCTTCATAGATGCTCTTTAGTTAATAGTGAAAATCATGTTGGGTTCGTGAACTGGGTAAATTCATTTGAGCCGGAAAATCACTGGGTTTACCGGAAATGAACTCTGGCATTTAGGAAGAAACAGAGCCTTTGGTTTAACTCCGTTTCTGAAGTGAAATTCAGACCAGTGTTCTCATCCATGAAACACACTCTGGTTTAACGCAAAGACCATGCTCTTCTTTCCAGCGTCTCTAATACAGCAAGAAACATGAGCATGCCCAGAAAAAATGAACTGTGTTTTGTACTCATATGTACCATATCTAGTTGAACTCTGCTTATGGAAGTGTAACAAGCCACAGCATCTCTTACATAGATGCTCTTTAGTTAATAGTGAAAATCGTGTTGGTTTCGTGAACTATGTAAATTCATTTGAGCTGAAAAGTCACTGGGTTTACCGGAAATAAACTCTTGCATTTAGGAAGTCACAGAGCCTTTGGTTTAACTCGTTTTTGAAGGGAAACTCAGACCAGTGTTCTCATTCCTGAAACACCCTCTGTTTTAACGCAATAAGCATCCTCTTCTCTCTAGCATCTCCAATACAACAAGAAACATGAGCATTCTCATTAAAAAAGAACTGTGTTTTGTACTCATAGGGACCATATGTAGTTGAACTCTGCTTTTGAAACTGTAACAAATCACAGCATCTTTTACATAGATGCTCTTTAGTTAATAGTGAAAATTGTGTTGGGTTCGTGAACGGTGTAAATTCTTTTGAACCTAAATATCATTGGGTTTACCGGAAATGAACTCTTGCTTGTAGGAAGACAGAGTGCCTTTGGATTAACTCCGTTTCTGAAGGAATATTCAGACCAGTGTTCGCATCCATGAAACACACTCTGTTTTAACGCAAGAAGCATTCTGTTCTTCCAGCCTCTCCAATACAGCAAGAAACATGAGCATGCCCAGAAAAAAATTACTGTACTTTCTACTCAAAATGACTGTGTCAAGTTCAACTCTGCTTATGAAACTCATACAAACCACAGCATCTCTTCATAGATGCTCTTTAGTTAATAGTGAATATCATGTTGGGTTCGTTAACTGTGGAAATTCATTAGAGCCGAATAATCACTGGGTTTACCGGAAATGAACTCTTGCATTTAAGAAGACACAGAGCCTTTGGTTTAACTCCATTTGTGAAGGGAAATTCAGACCAGTGTTCTCATCCATGAAACACACTCTGTTTTAACACAAAGAGCATGCTCTTCTTTCCAGCGTCTGCAATATAGCAAGAAACATGAGCATGCCCAGAAAAATGAAGTGTGTTTCCTACTCATATGTACCATATCTAGTTGAACTCTGCGTATCGAACTGTAACAAACCACAGCATCTGTTACATAGATGCTCTTTAGTTAATAGTGAAAAAAGTGTTGGGTTCCTGAACTGTGTAAATTCATTTGAGCTGAAAAATCACTGGATTTACGGGAAATGAACACTTGAATTTCTGAAGAAATAGAGCCTTTGGTTTAACTCCGTTTCCGAAGGGAAATTCAGAACAGTGTTCTCATCCATGAAACACACTCTGTTTCAACGCAAACAGCATGCTCTTCTTTCCAGCAACTCCAATACTGCAAGAAACATGAGCATGCCCAGAATAAAAGAACTGTGTTTCCTACTCATACTGACCATATCTAGTTGAACTCTGCTTAAGAATCTGTAACAAACCACAGCGTCTATTACATAGATGCCCTTTAGTTAATAGTGAAAATCGTGTTGTGTTCATGAACTGTGTAAATTCATTTGAGCCGAATAATCACTGGGTTTAACGGAAATGAATTGTTGCATGTAGGAAGACACAGAGCCTTTGGTTTAACTCTGTTTCTGAAGGGAAATTCAGACCAGTGTTCTCATCCATGAAACACACTCTGTTTTAACGCAAGAAGCATGCTCTTCTTTCTAGGGTCTCCAATACAGCAAGAAATATGAGCATGCCCAGAAAAAAATTACTGTATTTACTACTCAAAATGACAGTGTCTAGTTCTACTCTGCTTATGAAACTCATACAAACCAGGGCATCTCTTCATAGATGCTCTTTAGTTAATAGTGAAAATCATGTTGGGTTCGTGAACTGGGTAAATTCATTTGAGCCAAAAAATCACTGGGTTTACCGGAAATGAACTCTGGCATTTAGGAAGAAACAGAGCCTTTGGTTTAACTCCGTTTCTGAAGTGAATTTCAGACCAGTGTTCTTATCCATGAAACACACTCTGTTTTAACGCAAGAAGGATGCTCTTCTTTCCAGCGTCTCTAATACAGCAAGAAACATGAGCATGCCCAGAAAAAATGAAGTGTGTTTTGTACTCATATGTACCATATCTAGTTGAACTCTGTTTATGGAACTGTAACAAACCACAGCATCTGTTACATAGATGCTCTTTAGTTAATAGTGAAAAAAGTGTTGGGTTCCTGAACTGTGTAAATTCATTTGAGCTGAAAAATCACTGGATTTACGGGAAATGAACACTTGAATTTCTGAAGAAATAGAGCCTTTGGTTTAACTCCGTTTCCAAAGGGAAATTCAGACCAGTGTTCTCATCCATGAATCACACTCTGTTTCAACGCAAACAGAATGCTCTTCTTTCCAGCAACTCCAATACTGCAAGAAACATGAGCATGCCCAGAATAAAAGAACTGTGTTTCCTACTCATACTGACCATATCTAGTTGAACTCTGCTTAAGAATCTGTAACAAACCACAGCGTCTATTACATAGATGCCCTTTAGTTAATAGTGAAAATCGTGTTGTGTTCATGAACTGTGTAAATTCATTTGAGTTGAAAAATCACTGGGTTTACTGGAAATGAACTCTTGCATTTAGGAAGACACAGAGCCTTTGGTTTAACTCCGTTTCTGAAGGGAAATTCAGACCAGTGTTCTCATCCATGAACCACACGCTGTTTTAAGGCAAAGAGCATGCTCTTCTTTCCAGCGTCTCTAATACAGCAAGAAATATGAGCATGCACAGAAAAAATGAAGTGTGTTTTGTACTCATATGTACCATATCTAGTTGAACTCTGTTTATGGAACTGTAACAAACCACAGCATCTGTTACATAGATGCTCTTTAGTTAATAGTGAAAAAAGTGTTGTGTTCCTGAACTGTGTAAATTCATTTGAGCTGAAAAATCACTGGATTTACGGGAAATGAACACTTGAATTTCTGAAGAAATAGAGCCTTTGGTTTAACTCCGTTTCCGAAGGGAAATTCAGACCAGTGTTCTCATCCATGAATCACACTCTGTTTCAACGCAAACAGAATGCTCTTCTTTCCAGCAACTCCAATACTGCAAGAAACATGAGCATGCCCAGAATAAAAGAACTGTGTTTCCTACTCATACTGACCATATCTAGTTGAACTCTGCTTAAGAATCTGTAACAAACCACAGCGTCTATTACATAGATGCCCTTTAGTTAATAGTGAAAATCGTGTTGTGTTCATTAACTGTGTAAATTCATTTGAGTTGAAAAATCACTGGGTTTACTGGAAATGAACTCTTGCATTTAGGAAGACACAGATCCTTTGGTTTAACTCCGTTTCTGAAGGGAAATTCAGACCAGTGTTCTCATCCATGAACCACACGCTGTTTTAAGGCAAAGAGCATGCTCTTCTTTCCAGCGTCTCTAATACAGCAAGAAACATGAGCATGCCCAGAAAAAATGAACTGGGTTTCCTACTCATACGGACCATATCTAGTTGAACCCCGCTTATGAAACTCATACATAGAACAGCATCTCTTCATAGATGATCTTTAGTTAATAGTGAAAATCCTGTTGGGTTCGTGAACTGTGTATATTCATTTGAGCCGAATAATCACTGGGTTTACCTGAAATGAATTGTTGCTTGTAGGAAGACACAGAGCCTTTGGTTTAACTCTGTATCTGAAGGGAAATTCAGACCAGTGTTCTCATCCATGAAACACACTCTGTTTTAATGCAAGATGCATGCTCTTCTTTCCAGTTTCTCTACTACAACAAGAAATATGAGCATGCCCAGAAAAAAATTACTGTATTTACTACTCAATAGGACCATGTCTAATTCAACTCTGCTTATGAAACTCATACAAACCACAGCATCTCTTCATAGATGCTCTTTAGTTAATAGTGAAAATCGTGTTGGGCTCGTGAACTGGGTAAATTCATTAGAGCGGAATAATCACGGGGTTTACCGGAAATGAACTCTTTCATTTAGGATGTCACAGAGCCTTTGGTTTAACTCCGTTTCTGAAGGGAAATTCAGAACAGTGTTCTCATCCATGAAACACACTCTGTTTTAACGCAAGAAGGATGCTCTTCTTTCCAGCGTCTCTAATACAGCAAGAAACATGAGCATGCCCATAAACAAAGAACTGTGTTTCGTACTCATACGGACCATGTCTAGTTGAACTCTTCTTATGAAACTGTAACAGACCACAGCATCTTTTACATAGATGCTCTTTTGTTAATAGTGAAAATTGTGTGGTTCGTGAACTGTGTAAATTCATTTGAGCTAAAAAATCACTGGGTTTAACGGAAATGAACTCTTGCTTGTAGGACAACACAGAGCCTTTGGTTTAACTCTGTTTCTGAAGGAAAATTCAGACCAGTGTTCAAATCCATGAAACACACTCTGTTTTAACGCAAGAAGCATGCTCTTCATTCTAGGGTCTCCAATACAGCAAGATACATGAGCATGCCCAGAAAAAAGAGACTGTATATCCTACTCAAAATGACAGTGTCTAGTTCTACTCTGCTTATGAAACTCATACAAACCAGAGCATCTCTTCATAGATGCTCTTTAGTTAATAGTGAAAATCGTGTTGGGTTCGTGAACTGTGTAAATTCATTTGAACCGAAATATCATTGGGTTTACCGGAAATGAACTCTTGCTTGTAGGAAGACAGAGTGCCTTTGGTTTAACTCTGTTTCTGAAGGAATATTCAGACCAGTGTTCTCATCCATGAAACACACTCTGTTTTAACGCAAGAAGCATTCTGTTCTTCCAGCGTCTCCAATACAGCAAGAAACATGAGCATGCCCTGAAAAAAAATACTGTACTTTCTACTCAAAATGACTGTGTCTAGTTCAACTCTGCTTATGAAACTCATACAAACCACAGCATCTCTTCATAGATGCTCTTTAGTTAATAGTGAAAATCATGTTGGGTTCGTTAACTGTGGAAATTCATTAGAGCCGAATAATCACTGGGTTTACCGGAAATGAACTCTTGCATTTAGGAAGACACAGAGCCTTTGGTTTAACTCCATTTGTGAAGAAAATTCACACCAGTGTTCTCATCCATGAAACACACTCTGTTTTAACACAAAGAGCATGCTCTTCTTTCCAGTGTCTGCAATATAGCAAGAAACATGAGCATGCCCAGAAAAAATGAACTGGGTTTCCTACTCATACGGACCATATCTAGTTGAACCCCGCTTATGAAACTCATACATAGAACAGCATCTCTTCATAGATGATCTTTATTTAATAGTGAAAATCCTGTTGGGTTCGTGAACTGTGTAAATTCATTTGAGCCGAATAATCACTGGGTTTACCTGAAATGAATTGTTGCTTGTAGGAAGACACAGAGCCTTTGGTTTAACTCTGTATCTGAAGGGAAATTCAGACCAGTGTTCTCATCCATGAAACACACTCTGTTTTAATGCAAGATGCATGCTCTTCTTTCCAGCGTCTCTATTACAGCAAGAAACATGAGCATGCCCATAAAAAAAAGAACTGTGTTTCGTACTCACACGGACCATGTCTAGTTGAACTCTTCTTATGAAACTGTAACAGACCACAGCATCTTTTACATAGATGCTCTTTTGTTAATAGTGAAAATTGTGTGGTTCGTGAACTGTGTAAATTCATTTGAGCTAAAAAATCACTGGGTTTAACGGAAATGAACTCTTGCTTGTAGGAAGACACAGAGCCTTTGGTTTAACTCTGTTTCTGAAGGAAAATTCAGACCAGTGTTCAAATCCATGAAACACACTCTGTTTTAACGCAAGAAGCATGCTCTTCATTCTAGGGTCTCCAATACAGCAAGATACATGAGCATGCCCAGAAAAAAGAGACTGTATATCCTACTCAAAATGACAGTGTCTAGTTCTACTCTGCTTATGAAACTCATACAAACCAGAGCATCTCTTCATAGATGCTCTTTAGTTAATAGTGAAAATCGTGTTGGGTTCGTGAACTGTGTAAATTCATTTGAACCGAAATATCATTGGGTTTACCGGAAATGAACTCTTGCTTGTAGGAAGACAGAGTGCCTTTGGTTTAACTCTGTTTCTGAAGGAATATTCAGACCAGTGTTCTCATCCATGAAACACACTCTGTTTTAACGCAAGAAGCATTCTGTTCTTCCAGCGTCTCCAATACAGCAAGAAACATGAGCATGCCCTGAAAAAAAATACTGTACTTTCTACTCAAAATGACTGTGTCTAGTTCAACTCTGCTTATGAAACTCATACAAACCACAGCATCTCTTCATAGATGCTCTTTAGTTAATAGTGAAAATCATGTTGGGTTCGTTAACTGTGGAAATTCATTAGAGCCGAATAATCACTGGGTTTACCGGAAATGAACTCTTGCATTTAGGAAGACACAGAGCCTTTGGTTTAACTCCATTTGTGAAGAAAATTCACACCAGTGTTCTCATCCATGAAACACACTCTGTTTTAACACAAAGAGCATGCTCTTCTTTCCAGTGTCTGCAATAAAGAAAGAAACATGAGCATGCCCAGAAAAAATGAACTGGGTTTCCTACTCATACGGACCATATCTAGTTGAACCCCGCTTATGAAACTCATACATAGAACAGCATCTCTTCATAGATGATCTTTAGTTAATAGTGAAAATCCTGTTGGGTTCGTGAACTGTGTAAATTCATTTGAGCCGAATAATCACTGGGTTTACCTGAAATGAATTGTTGCTTGTAGGAAGACACAGAGCCTTTGGTTTAACTCTGTATCTGAAGGGAAATTCAGACCAGTGTTCTCATCCATGAAACACACTCTGTTTTAATGCAAGATGCATGCTCTTCTTTCCAGCGTCTCTATTACAGCAAGAAACATGAGCATGCCCATAAAAAAAGAACTGTGTTTCGTACTCATACGGACCATGTCTAGTTGAACTCTTCTTATGAAACTGTAACAGACCACAGCATCTTTTACATAGATGCTCTTTTGTTAATAGTGAAAATCGTGTGGTTCGTGAACTGTGTAAATTCATTTGAGCTAAAAAAATCACTGGGTTTAACGGAAATGAACTCTTGCTTGTAGGAAGACACAGAGCCTTTGGTTTAACTCTGTTTCTGAAGGAAATTTCAGACCAGTGTTCAATCCATGAAACACACTCTGTTTTAACGCAAGAAGCATGCTCTTCTTTCTAGGGTCTCCAATACAGCAAGAAACATGAGCATGCCCAGACAAAAAGAGACTGTATATCCTACTCAAAATGACAGTGTCTAGTTCTGCTCTGCTTATGAAACTCATACAAACCAGAGCATCTCTTCATAGATGCTCTTTAGTTAATAGTGAAAATCATGTTGGGTTCGTGAACTGGGTAAATTCATTTGAGCCGGAAAATCACTGGGTTTACCGGAAATGAACTCTGGCATTTAGGAAGAAACAGAGCCTTTGGTTTAACTCCGTTTCTGAAGTGAAATTCAGACCAGTGTTCTCATCCATGAAACACACTCTGGTTTAACGCAAAGACCATGCTCTTCTTTCCAGCGTCTCTAATACAGCAAGAAACATGAGCATGCCCAGAAAAAATGAACTGTGTTTTGTACTCATATGTACCATATCTAGTTGAACTCTGCTTATGGAAGTGTAACAAGCCACAGCATCTCTTACATAGATGCTCTTTAGTTAATAGTGAAAATCGTGTTGGTTTCGTGAACTATGTAAATTCATTTGAGCTGAAAAGTCACTGGGTTTACCGGAAATAAACTCTTGCATTTAGGAAGTCACAGAGCCTTTGGTTTAACTCGTTTTTGAAGGGAAACTCAGACCAGTGTTCTCATTCCTGAAACACCCTCTGTTTTAACGCAATAAGCATCCTCTTCTCTCTAGCATCTCCAATACAACAAGAAACATGAGCATTCTCATTAAAAAAGAACTGTGTTTCGTACTCATAGGGACCATATGTAGTTGAACTCTGCTTTTGAAACTGTAACAAATCACAGCATCTTTTACATAGATGCTCTTTATTTAATAGTGAAAATCGTGTTGGGTTCGTGAACGGTGTAAATTCTTTTGAACCTAAATATCATTGGGTTTACCGGAAATGAACTCTTGCTTGTAGGAAGACAGAGTGCCTTTGGTTTAACTCCGTTTCTGAAGGAATATTCAGACCAGTGTTCGCATCCATGAAACACACTCTGTTTTAACGCAAGAAGCATTCTGTTCTTCCAGCCTCTCCAATACAGCAAGAAACATGAGCATGCCCAGAAAAAAATTACTGTACTTTCTACTCAAAATGACTGTGTCAAGTTCAACTCTGCTTATGAAACTCATACAAACCACAGCATCTCTTCATAGATGCTCTTTAGTTAATAGTGAATATCATGTTGGGTTCGTTAACTGTGGAAATTCATTAGAGCCGAATAATCACTGGGTTTACCGGAAATGAACTCTTGCATTTAAGAAGACACAGAGCCTTTGGTTTAACTCCATTTGTGAAGGGAAATTCAGACCAGTGTTCTCATCCATGAAACACACTCTGTTTTAACACAAAGAGCATGCTCTTCTTTCCAGCGTCTGCAATATAGCAAGAAACATGAGCATGCCCAGAAAAAATGAAGTGTGTTTCCTACTCATATGTACCATATCTAGTTGAACTCTGCGTATCGAACTGTAACAAACCACAGCATCTGTTACATAGATGCTCTTTAGTTAATAGTGAAAAAAGTGTTGGGTTCCTGAACTGTGTAAATTCATTTGAGCTGAAAAATCACTGGATTTACGGGAAATGAACACTTGCATTTCTGAAGAAATAGAGCCTTTGGTTTAACTCCGTTTCCGAAGGGAAATTCGGGCCAGTGTTCTCATCCATGAAACACACTCTGTTTCAACGCAAACAGCATGCTCTTCTTTCCAGCAACTCCAATACTGCAAGAAACATGAGCATGCCCAGAATAAAAGAACTATGTTTCCTACTCATACTGACCATATCTAGTTGAACTCTGCTTAAGAATCTGTAACAAACCACAGCATCTATTACATAGATGCCCTTTAGTTAATAGTGAAAATCGTGTTGTGTTCATGAACTGTGTAAATTCATTTGAGCTGAAAAATCACTGGGTTTACTGGAAATGAATTCTTGCATTTAGAAAGACACAGAGCCTTTGGTTTAACTCTGTATCTGAAGGGAAATTCAGATCAGTGTTCTCATCCATGAAACACACTCGGTTTTAATGCAAGATGCATGCTCTTCTTTCCAGTTTCTCTAATACAGCAAGAAACATGAGCATGCCCATAAAAAAAGAACTGTGTTTCGTACCCATACGGACCATGTCTAGTTGAACTCTTCTTATGAAACTGTAACAGACCACAGCATCTTTTACATAGATGGTCTTTTGTTAATAGTGAAAATCGTGTGGTTCGTGAACTGTGTAAATTCATTTGAGCTAAAAAATCACTGGGTTTAACGGAAATGAACTCTTGCTTGTAGGAAGACACAGAGCCTTTGGTTTAACTCTGTTTCTGAAGGAAAATTCAGACCAGTGTTCAAATCCATGAAACACAATCTGTTTTAACGCAAGAAGCATGCTCTTCTTTCTAGGGTCTCCAATACAGCAAGAAACATGAGCATGCCCAGAAAAAATGAACTGTGTTTCCTACTCATACGGACCATATCTAGTTGAACTCTGCTTATGGAAGTGTAACAAGCCACAGCATCTCTTACATAGATGCTCTTTAGTTAATAGTGAAAATCGTGTTGGGTTCGTGTACTGTGTAAATTCATTTGAGCTGAAAAGTCACTGGGTTTACCGGAAATAAACTCTTGCATTTAGGAAGTCACAGAGCCTTTGGTTTAACTCGTTTTTGAAGGGAAATTCAGACCACTCTTCTCATTCCTGAAATACCCTCTGTTTTAATGCAAGATGCATGCTCTTCTTTCCAGTTTCTCTACTACAACAAGAAATATGAGCATGCCCAGAAAAAATTACTGTATTTACTACTCAATAGGACCATGTCTAATTCAACTCTGCTTATGAAACTCATACAAACCACAGCATCTCTTCATAGATGCTCTTTAGTTAATAGTGAAAATCGTGTTGGGTTCGTGAACTGTGTAAATTCATTTGAGCCGAATAATCACTGGGTTTAACGGAAATGAATTGTTGCATATAGGAAGACACAGAGCCTTTGGTTTAACTCTGTTTCTGAAGGGAAATTCAGACCAGTGTTCTCATCCATGAAACACACTCTGTTTTAACGCAAGAAGCATGCTCTTCTTTCTAGGGTCTCTAATACAGCAAGAAACATGAGCCTGCCCAGAAAAAATGAAGTGTGTTTTGTACTCATATGTACCATATCTAGTTCAACTCTGCGTATGGAACTGTAACAAACCACAGCATCTGTTACATAGATGCTCTTTAGTTAATAGTGAAAAAAGTGTTGGGTTCCTGAACTGTGTAAATTCATTTGAGCTGAAAAATCACTGGATTTACGGGAAATGAACACTTGAATTTCTGAAGAAATAGAGCCTTTGGTTTAACTCCGTTTCCGAAGGGAAATTCAGACCAGTGTTCTCATCCATGAATCACACTCTGTTTCAACGCAAACAGAATGCTCTTCTTTCCAGCAACTCCAATACCGCAAGAAACATGAGCATGCCCAGAATAAAAGAACTGTGTTTCCTACTCATACTGACCATATCTAGTTGAACTCTGCTTAAGAATCTGTAACAAACCACAGCATCTATTACATAGATGCCCTTTAGTTAATAGTGAAAATCGTGTTGTGTTCATGAACTGTGTAAATTCATTTGAGTTGAAAAATCACTGGGTTTACTGGAAATGAACTCTTGCATTTAGGAAGACACAGATCCTTTGGTTTAACTCCGTTTCTGAAGGGAAATTCAGACCAGTGTTCTCATCCATGAACCACACGCTGTTTTAAGGCAAAGAGCATGCTCTTCTTTCCAGCGTCTCTAATACAGCAAGAAACATGAGCATGCCCAGAAAAAATGAACTGGGTTTCCTACTCATACGGACCATATCTAGTTGAACCCCGCTTATGAAACTCATACATAGAACAGCATCTCTTCATAGATGATCTTTAGTTAATAGTGAAAATCCTGTTGGGTTCGTGAACTGTGTAAATTCATTTGAGCCGAATAATCACTGGGTTTACCTGAAATGAATTGTTTCTTGTAGGAAGACACAGAGCCTTTGGTTTAACTCTGTATCTGAAGGGAAATTCAGACCAGTGTTCTCATCCATGAAACACACTCTGTTTTAATGCAAGATGCATGCTCTTCTTTCCAGTTTCTCTACTACAACAAGAAATATGAGCATGCCCAGAAAAAAATTACTGTATTTACTACTCAATAGGACCATGTCTAATTCAACTCTGCTTATGAAACTCATACAAACCACAGCATCTCTTCATAGATGCTCTTTAGTTAATAGTGAAAATCGTGTTGGGCTCGTGAACTGGGTAAATTCATTAGAGCGGAATAATCACGGGGTTTACCGGAAATGAACTCTTTCATTTAGGATGTCACAGAGCCTTTGGTTTAACTCCGTTTCTGAAGGGAAATTCAGACCAGTGTTCTCATCCATGAAACACACTCTGTTTTAACGCAAGAAGGATGCTCTTCTTTCCAGCGTCTCTAATACAGCAAGAAACATGAGCATGCCCATAAACAAAGAACTGTGTTTCGTACTCATACGGACCATGTCTAGTTGAACTCTTCTTATGAAACTGTAACAGACCACAGCATCTTTTACATAGATGCTCTTTTGTTAATAGTGAAAATTGTGTGGTTCGTGAACTGTGTAAATTCATTTGAGCTAAAAAATCACTGGGTTTAACGGAAATGAACTCTTGCTTGTAGGAAGACACAGAGCCTTTGGTTTAACTCTGTTTCTGAAGGAAAATTCAGACCAGTGTTCAAATCCATGAAACACACTCTGTTTTAACGCAAGAAGCATGCTCTTCATTCTAGGGTCTCCAATACAGCAAGAAACATGAGCATGCCCAGAAAAAAGAGACTGTATATACTACTCTAAATGACAGTGTCTAGTTCTACTCTGCTTATGAAACTCATACAAACCAGAGCATCTCTTCATAGATGCTCTTTAGTTAATAGTGAAAATCGTGTTGGGTTCGAGAACTGGGTAAATTCATTTGAGCCAAAAAATCACTGGGTTTACCGGAAATGAACTCTGGCATTTAGAAAGAAACAGAGCCTTTGGTTTAACTCCGTTTCTGAAGTGAATTTCACACCAGTGTTCTCATCCATGAAACACACTCTGTTTTAACGCAAGAAGGATGCACTTCTTTCCAGCGTCTCTAATACAGCAAGAAACATGAGCATGCCCAGAAAAAATGAAGTGTGTTTCGTACTCATATGTACCATATCTAGTTGAACTCTGCTTATGGAAGTGTAACAAGCCACAGCATCTCTTACATAGATGCTCTTTAGTTATTAGTGAAAATCGTGTTGGGTTCATGAACTGTGTAAATTCATTTGAGCTGAAAAGTCACTGGGTTTACCAGAAATGAACTCTTGCATTTAGGAAGTCACAGAGCCTTTGGTTTAACTCGTTTGTGAAGGGAAATTTAGACCAGTGTTCTCATTCCTGAAACACCCTCTGTTTTATCACAAGAAGCATCCTCTTCTCTGTAGCATCTCCAATACAACAAGAAACATGAGCATTCCCATTAAAAAAGAACTGTGTTTCGTACTCATACGGACCATATCTAGTTGAACTATGCTTTTGAAACTGTAACAAACCACAGCATCTTTTACATAGATGCTCTTTAGTTAATAGTGAAAATCGTGTTGGGTTCGTGAACTGTGTAAATTCATTTGAACCGAAATATCATTGGGTTTATCGGAAATGAACTCTTGCTTGTAGGAAGACAGAGTGCCTTTGGTTTAACTCTGTTTCTGAAGGGAAATTCAGACCAGTGTTCTCATCCATGAAACACACTCTGTTTTAATGCAAGATGCATGGTCTTCTTTCCAGTTTCTCTAATACAACAAGAAATATGAGCATGCCCAGAAAAAAATTACTGTATTTACTACTCAATAGGACCATGTCTAATTCAACTCTGCTTATGAAACTCATACAAACCACAGCATCTCTTCATAGATGCTCTTTAGTTAATAGTGAAAATCGTGTTGGGCTCGTGAACTGGGTAAATTCATTAGAGCGGAATAATCACTGGGTTTACCGGAAATGAACTCTTGCATTTAGGAAGTCACAGAGCCTTTGGTTTAACTCCGTTTCTGAAGTGAAATTCAGACCAGTGTTCTCATCCATGAAACACACTCTGTTTTAACGCAAGAAGGATGCTCTTCTTTCCAGCGTCTCTAATACAGCAAGAAACATGAGCATGCCCATAAAAAAAGAACTGTGTTTCGTTCTCATAAGGGCCATGTCTAGTTGCACTCTGCTTTTGAAACTGTAACAAACCACAGCATCTCTTCATAGATGCTCTTTAGTTAATAGTGAAAATCGTGTTGGGCTCGTGAACTGGGTAAATTCATTAGAGCGGAATAATCACTGGGTTTAACGGAAATGAACTCTTGCTTGTAGGAAGACACAGAGCCTTTGTTTAACTCTGTTTCTGAAGGAAAATTCAGAGCAGTGTTCAAATCCATGAAACACACTCTGTTTTAACGCAAGAAGCATGCTCTTCTTTCTAGGGTCTCCAATACAGCAAGAAACATGAGCATGCCCAGAAAAAAAGAGACTGTATATCCTACTCAAAATGACAGTGTCTAGTTCTACTCTGCTTATGAAACTCACACAAACCAGAGCATGTCTTCATAGATTCTCTTTAGTTAATAGTGAAAATCGTGTTGGGTTCGTGAACTGGGTAAATTCATTTGAGCCAAAAAATCACTGGGTTTACCGGAAATGAACTCTGGCATTTAGGAAGAAACAGAGCCTTTTGTTTAACTCCGTTTCTGAAGTGAAATTCAGACCAGTGTTCTCATCCATGAAACACACTCTGTTTTAACGCAAAGACCATGCTCTTCTTTCCAGCGTCTCCAATACAGCAAGAAACATGAGCATGCCCATAAAAAAAGAACTGTGTTTCGTACTCATACGGACATATTCTTGTTGAACTCTGCTTATGAAACTGTAACAAACCACAGCATCTTTTACATATATGCTCTTTATTTAATAGTGAAAATCGTTTTGTGTTCATGAACTGTGTAATTTCATTTGAGCTGAAAAATCATTGGGTTTAACGGAAATGAACTCTTGCTTGTAGGAAGACACAGAGCCTGTGGTTTAACTGTGTTTCTGAAGGAAAATTCAAACCAGTGTTCAAATCCATGAAACACACTCTGTTTTAACGCAAGAAGCATGCTTTTCTTTCCAGGGTCTCCAATACAGCAAGAAACTTGAGCATGCCCAGAAAAAAAAAAAACTGTATTTCCTACTCAAAAGGACAGTGTCTAGTTCAACTCTGCTTATGAAACTCATACAAACCACAGCATCTTTTACTAGATGCTCTTTAGTTAAAAGTAAAACTCGTGTTGGGTTCTTGAACTGTGTAAATTCATTTGAGCCCAAATATCACTGGGTTTACGGGAAATGAACTCTTGCTTTTATGAAGACAAGAAGACTTTGGTTTAACTGCATTTGTGAAGGGAAATTCAGATCAGTGTTCTCATCCATGAAACACACTCTGTTTTAACACAAAGAGCATGCTCTTCTTTCCAGCGTCTTTAATACATCATGAAAAAGAGCATCCCAGAAAAAAAGAACTGAGTTTCCTATTCAAACGGACCATATCTAGTTGAACTCTGCTTATGACACTGTAACAAACCACAGCATCTCTTACATAGATGCTCTTTAGTTAATAGTGAAAAACGTGTTAGGTTCGTGAATTGTGTAAATACATTTGAGCCAAAAAATCACTGGTTTACCGGAAATGAACTCTTGCTTGTAGGAAGACAGAGAGCCTTTGGTTTAACTCTATTTGTGAAGTGAAATTCAGACCAGTGGTCTCATCCATGAAACACCCTCTGATTTAACACAAGAAGCATCCTCTTCTGCCCAGCGTCCCCAATACAGCAAGAGAAACATGAGCATGCCCAGAAAAAAAGAACTGTATTTCGTACTCATATGGACAAATTCGTCTTGAACTCTGCTTATGAAACTGTAACAAACCACGGCTCCTCTTACATAAATGCTCTTCAGTTAAAAGTGATAATCGCGTTGGGTTCTAGAACTGTCTAAAGTCATTTGAGCGGAAAATTCTCCTGGTTTACCAAATATAAACACTTGCTTGTAGGAAGACACAGATCCTGGGGTTTAACTCCGTTTCTGAATGGAAATTTAGACCAGAGTTTTCATCCCTGAAACACACTCTGTTTTAACACAAGAAGCAAGCTCTTCTTTCTAGAGTGTAAAATACAGAAAGAACCATGAGCATGCCCTGAAAAAAAGAACTGTGTTTCCTACTCAGACAGACCATATGGAGTTCAACTATGCTTATGAAACTGATACAAATCACAGCTCCTCTTACATAAATGCTCTTTAGTTAATAGTGAGAATCATGTTGGTTTCTTGAACTGCGAAAAATCATTTGGGCCAAAAAAATCACTGGGTTTACCAGAAATGAACTCTTGCTTGTAGGAAGACACAGATCATGGGGTTCAACTCCGTTTCTGAAGGGAAATTCAGACCAGAGTTCTCATCCATGAAACAGACCCTGTTTTAATGCAAGAAGCAAGCTCTTCTTTCCAGCGTGACCAATACAGCAAGAACCATGAGCATGCCCTTAAAAAAAGAACTGTGTTTCCTACACTTACGGACCATATGTAGTTCAACTCTGCTTATAAAACTAATACAAACCACAGCTCCTCTTACACAAATGATCTTTAGTTAATAGTAAGAATATCGTTGGGTTCCTGAACTGTGAAAAATCATTTGAGACCAAAATTCAATGGTTTTACCACAACTGAACTGTTGCTTGTAGGAAGACACAGCTCCTGGGGTTTAACTCCGTTTCTGATGGCAAATTAGGACCAGAATACTCAACCCTGAAAAACACTCTGTTTTAAGGCAAGAATCATCCTCTTCTTTCCAGCGTCTCCAGTATAGTAAGAAACATGAGCATGTCCAGAAAAAAAGAACTGTGTTTTCTACTCATAGGCACCATATGTAGTTCAACTCCTCTTATGAAACTGATACAAACCACAGCTCCTCTTACATTAAAGCTCTTTAGTTTATAGTGAGAATCAGTTTGGGTTGCTGAACTGCGAAATATCATTTGAGCACAAAATTCACATTTTTTACCAGAAATGAACACTTGCTTGTAGGAAGACACAGACCCTGGGGTTTAACTCCGTTTCTGAAGGGAAATTCAGACCAGAGTTCTCTTCCCTGAAACACATCTGTTATAACGCAAGAAGCAAGCTCTTCTTTGCAGAGTCTAAAATACAGCAAGAACCATGAGCATGCCCTGAAAAATGAACTGTGTTTCCAATTCATACGTACCATATGTTGTTCAACGCTGCTTATGAAACTGATACATACCACACCTCCACTTAAATAAATGCTCTTTAGTTAATGGTGAGAATAGCCTTGGGTTCCTAAACTGCGAAAAATCATTTGAACCCGAAATTCACCGAGTTTACCAGAAATGAACTTGCTTGTAGGAAGACACAGATCCTGGGGTTTAACTCGGTTTCTGAATGTAAATTCAGACCAGTGTTCTCATCCATGAAACACCCACTGTTTTACCGCAAGAGGCAAGCTCTTCTTTCCAGATTCTAAAATACAGCAGGAACCATGAGCATTCCCTGAAAAAATGAACTGTGTTTCCTACTCAGACGGACCATATGTAGACCAACTCTGCTTATGAAACTGATACAAAACACAGCTCCTCTTACATAAATGAACTTTAGTTAATAGTAAGAATATCGTTGGGTTCCTGAACTGCGAAAAACCATATGAGCGCAAAATTCAATGGTTTTACCAGAACTGAACTCTTGCTGGTAGGAAGACAAAGATCATGGGGTTTAACTCCGTTTCTGACGGCAAATTAGGACCAGAATACTCAACCCTGAAAAACACTCTGTTTTAAGGCAAGAATCATCCTCTTCTTTCCAGCGTCTCCAATATAGTAAGAAACATGAGCATGTCCAGAATAAAAGAACTGGGTTTTCTACTCATACGGACCATATGTAGTTCAACTCCTCTTATGAAACTGATACAAACCACATCTCCTCTTACATTAAAGCTCTTTAGTTAATAGTGAGAATCAGTTTGGGTTGCTGAACTGTGAAAAATCATTTGAGCCCAAATTTCATTTTGTTTACCAGAAAAGAACACTTGCTTGTAGGAAGACACAGATCCTGGGTTTTAACTCCGTTTCTGAAGGGAAATTCCGACCAGAGTTCTCATCCATGAAACACACCCTGTTCTAATGCAAGAAGCAAGCTCTTCTTTCCAGCGTCTCCAGTACAGCAAGAACCATGAGCATGCCCTGAAAAAAAGAACTGTGTTTCCTACTCATAGGGACCATATGTAGTTCAACTCTTCTTATGAAACTGATACAAACCACAGCTCTTCTTACATAAATGCTCTTTAGTTAATAGTGAGAATCATGTTGGTTTTGTAACAGTGAAAATTCATTTAGGCCCAAAATTGACTGGGTTCACCAGAAATGAACACTTGCTTCTAGGAAGACACTGATACTGGGGTTTAACTCCGTTTCTGAAAGCAAATTCAGACCAGAGTTCTCATCCCTGAAATACACTATGCTTTAATGCAAGAAGCAAGCTCTTCTTTACAGAGAATAAAATACAGCAAGAACCATGAGCATGCCCTGCAAAAAAAACTGTTTTTCCTACTCAAATGAACCATATGTAGTACAACTGTGCTTCTGAAAATGATACAAACCACAGCTCCTGTTACACAAATGCTCTTTAGTTAATAGTGAGAATCGCGTGGGGTTCGTGAACTGCGAAAAATCATTTCACCCCAAAATTCACTGGGTTTACTAGAAATGAACTCTTGCTTGTAGGAAGACACAGATCCTTGGGTTTAACTCCGTTTCTGTAGGGAAATTCAGACCAGAATTCTCATCCCTGAAACAACACTGTTTTAACACAAAAAGGAAGCTCTTCTTTCCAGAGTCTAAAATACAGCAAGAACCATGAGCATGCCCTGAAAAAAAGAACTGTGTATCCTACTCATTAAGACCATATGTAGTTCAACTGTGCTCATGAAACTGATACAAACCACAGCTCCTGTTCCATAAATGCTCTTTAGTTAATAGTGAGAATCATGTTTGTTTCATGAACTGCGAAAAATCATTTGATCACAAAATTCACTGGGTTTACCTGAAATGAACTCTTGCTTGTAGGAAGACACAGATCCTGGGGTTTAACTCCATTTCTGAAGACAAATTCAACCAGAATTCATAACCCTGAAAAACACTCTGTTTTAAGGCAAGAATCTTCTTTTTTCCAGCTTCTCCAACACAGTAAGAACAATGAGCATGCCCAGAAAATAAAACGGTGTTTCCTACTCATAGGGACCATATGTAGTTCAACTCTGCTCATGAAATTATACAGACTACAGCTACTCTTACATAAATGCTCTTTAGTTAATAGTGATAATCGAGTAGGGTTCTAGAATTGTGTAAAGTCATTTGAGCCGAAAATTCACTTTGTTTACCAGAAATGAACTCTTGCTGGTAGGAAGACAAAGATCATGGGGTTTAATGCCATTTGTGAAGGGAAATTCAGACCAGAGTTCTCATCCCTGAAACACACTCCATTTTAATGCTAGAAGCAAGCTCTTCTTTCCAGAGTATAAATACAGCAAGAAACATGAGCATGCCCTGAAAAAAAGAACTGTGATTCCTACTCATACGGACCATATGTAGTTCAACTCTACTTATGAAACTGATACAAACCGCAGCTCATCTTACATAAATGCTCTTTAGGTAATAGTGAGAATCATGTTCGTTTCATGAACTGCGAAAAATCATTTGAGCCCAAAATTCTCTGGGTTTACGAGAAATGAACTCTTGCTTGTAGAAGACACAGATCCTGGGGTTTAACTCGGTATCTGAAGGGTAATTCAGACAAGAGTTCTCATCCTTAAAACACACTATGTTATAACGCAAGAAGCAAGCACTTCTTTCCAGAGTCTAAAATAGAGCAAGAATCATGAGCATTCCCTGAAAAAAAGAACTGTGTTTCCTACTCAGACGGACCATATGTAGTTCAACTCTCCTTATGAAACTGATACAAAACACAGCTCCTCTTACATAAATGCTGTTTAGTTAATAGAGAATGTAGCGTTGGTTCTTGTACTGCAAAAAAAATCATTTGAGACCAAAATTCACTTGGTTTACCAGAAATGAACTCTTGCTGGTAGGAAGACAAAGATCATGGTTTTTAACTACATTTGTGAAGGGAAATTCACACCAGAGTTCTCATCCATTAAACAGACCCTGTTTTAATGCAAGAAGCAAGCTCTTCTTTCCAGCCTCACCAATACAGCAAGAACCATGAGCATGCCTTTAAAAAAAGAACTGTGTTTCCTACACATACGGACCATATGTAGTTCAACTCTGCTTATAAAACTAATACAAACCACAGCTCCTCTTGCATAAATGATCTTTAGTTAATAGTAAGAATATCGTTGGGTTCCTGAACTGTGAAAAATCATTTGAGCCCAAATTCAATGGTTTTACCAGAACTGAACTCTTGCTTGTAGGAAGACACAGATCCTGGGGTTTAACTCCGTTTCTGACGGAAAATTAGGACCAGAATACTCAACCCTGAAAAACACTCTGTTTTAAGGCAAGAATCATCCTCTTCTTTCCAGCGTCTCCAATATAGTAAGAAACATGAGCATGTCCAGAAAAAAAGTACTGTGTTTTCTACTCATACGGACCATATGTAGTTCAACTCCTCTTATGAAACTGATACAAACCACATCTCCTCTCACATTAAAGCTCTTTAGTTAATAGTGAGAATCGGTTTGGGATGCTAATCTGTGAAAAATCATTTGAGCCCAAAATTCACTTTGTTTACCAGAAATGAACTTTTGCTTGTAGGATGACACAGATCCTGGGGCTTATCTCCGTTTCTGAAGGGAAATTCAGACCAGAGATCTCATTCCTGAACACAATCTGTTATAAAGCAAGAAGCAAGCTCTTCTTTCCAGAGTATAAAATACAGCAAGAACCATGAGCATGCCCAGAAAAAAAGAACTGTGTTTCCTATTCATACGTACCATATGTTGTTCAACTCTCCTTATGAAACTGATACAGACCCCACCACCACTTAAATAAATGCTCTTTTGTTAATTGTGAGAATAGTGTTGGGTTCCTGAACAGCGAAAAATCATTTGAGCCCAAAATTCACTGGGTTTACCAGAACTGAACTCTTGATTGTAGGAAGACACTGATCTTGTGGTTTAACTCGGTTTCTGAATGTAAATTCAGACCAGAGTTCTCATCCCTGAAAAACACTCTGTTGTAACGCAAGAAGCAAGCTCTTCTTTCCTGAGTCTCCAATAGAGTAAGAAACATGAGCATGCCCAGAAAAAAAGAATTGTGTTTCCGACTCATACAGACCATGTGTAGTTCAACTCTGCTTATGAAACTGATACAAACCACAGCTCTTCTTACATAAATGCTCTTTAGTTAATAGTGAGAATCATGTTGGTTTCGTAACTGCGAAAAATCATTTGAGCCCAAAATTGACTGGGTTCACCAGAAATGAACACTTGCTTCTAGGAAGACACTGATACTGGGGTTTAACTCCGTTTCTGAAAGCAAATTCAGACCAGAGTTCTCATCCCTGAAATACACTATGCTTTAATGCAAGAAGCAAGCTCTTCTTTACAGAGAATAAATACAGCAAGAACCATGAGCATGCCCTGAAAAAAAAAACTGTTTTTCCTACTCAAATGGACCATATGTAGTACAACTGTGCTTCTGAAAATGATACAAACCACAGCTCTTGTTACACAAATGCTCTTTAGTTAATAGTGAGAATCGCGTGGGGTTCGTGAACTGCAAAAAATCATTTCACCCCAAAATTCACTGGGTTTACCAGGAATGAACTCTTGCTTGTAGGAAGACACAGATCCTTGGGTTTAACTCCGTTTCTGAAGGGAAATTCAGACCAGAATTCTCATCCCTGAAACAACACTGTTTTAACACAAAAAGGAAGCTCTTCTTTCCAGAGTCTAAAATACAGCAAGAACCATGAGCATGCCCTGAAAAAAAGAACTGTGTATCCTACTCATTAAGACCATATGTAGTTCAACTGTGCTCATGAAACTGATACAAACCACAGCTCCTGTTCCATAAATGCTCTTTAGTTAATAGTGAGAATCATGTTCGTTTCATGAACTGCGAAAAATCATTTGATCACAAAATTCACTGGGTTTACCTGAAATGAACTCTTGCTTGTAGGAAGACACAGATCCTGGGGTTTAACTCCATTTCTGAAGACAAATTCAACCAGAATTCATAACCCTGAAAAACACTCTGTTTTAAGGCAAGAATCTTCTTTTTTCCAGCTTCTCCAACACAGTAAGAACAATGAGCATGCCCAGAAAATAAAACGGTGTTTCCTACTCATAGGGACCATATGTAGTTCAACTCTGCTCATGAAATTATACAGACTACAGCTACTCTTACATAAATGCTCTTTAGTTAATAGTGATAATCGAGTAGGGTTCTAGAATTGTGTAAAGTCATTAGAGCCGAAAATTCACTTTGTTTACCAGAAATGAACTCTTGCTGGTAGGAAGACAAAGATCATGGGGTTTAATGCCATTTGTGAAGGGAAATTCAGACCAGAGTTCTCATCCCTGAAACACACTCCATTTTAACGCTAGAAGCAAGCTCTTCTTTCCAGAGTATAAATACAGCAAGAAACATGAGCATGCCCTGAAAAAAAGAACTGTGATTCCTACTCATACGGACCATATGTAGTTCAACTCTACTTATGAAACTGATACAAACCGCAGCTCATCTTACATAAATGCTCTTTAGGTAATAGTGAGAATCATGTTCGTTTCATGAACTGCGAAAAATCATTTGAGCCCAAAATTCTCTGGGTTAACGAGAAATGAACTCTTGCTTGTAGAAGACACAGATCCTGGGGTTTAACTCGGTATCTGAAGGGTAATTCAGACCAGAGTTCTCATCCCTAAAACACACTATGTTATAACGCAAGAAGCAAGCACTTCTTTCCAGAGTCTAAAATAGAGCAAGAATCATGAGCATTCCCTGAAAAAAAGAACTGTGTTTCCTACTCAGACGGACCATATGTAGTTCAACTCTCCTTATGAAACTGATACAAAACACAGCTCCTCTTACATAAATGCTGTTTAGTTAATAGAGAATGTAGCGTTGGTTCTTGTACTGCAAAAAAAAATCATTTGAGCCCAAAATTCACTTGGTTTACCAGAAATGAACTCTTGCTGGTAGGAAGACAAAGATCATGGTGTTTAACTACATTTGTGAAGGGAAATTCACACCAGAGTTCTCATCCATTAAACAGACCCTGTTTTAATGCAAGAAGCATGCTCTTCTTTCCAGCCTCACCAATACAGCAAGAACCATGAGCATGCCCTTAAAAAAAGAACTGTGTTTCCTACACATACGGACCATATGTAGTTCAACTCTGCTTATAAAACTAATACAAACCACAGCTCCTCTTGCATAAATGATCTTTAGTTAATAGTAAGAATATCGTTGGGTTCCTGAACTGTGAAAAATCATTTGAGCCCAAATTCAATGGTTTTACCAGAACTGAACTCTTGCTTGTAGGAAGACACAGATCCTGGGGTTTAACTCCGTTTCTGACGGAAAATTAGGACCAGAATACTCAACCCTGAAAAACACTCTGTTTTAAGGCAAGAATCATCCTCTTCTTTCCAGCGTCTCCAATGTAGTAAGAAACATGAGCATGTCCAGAAAAAAAGTACTGTGTTTTCTACTCATACGGACCATATGTAGTTCAACTCCTCTTATGAAACTGATACAAACCACATCTCCTCTCACATTAAAGCTCTTTAGTTAATAGTGAGATTCAGTTTGGGTTGCTGAACTGCGAAAAATCATTTGAGCCCAAAATTCACTTTGTTTACCAGAAAAGAACACTTGCTTGTAGGAAGACACAGATCCTGGGGTTTAACTCCGTTTCTGAAGGGAAATTCCGACCAGAGTTCTCATCCATGAAACACACCCTGTTTTAATGCAAGAAGCAAGCTCTTCTTTCCAGCGTCTCCAGTACAGCAAGAACCATGAGCATGCCCTGAAAAAAAGAACTGTGTTTCCTACTCATACGGACCCTATGTAGTTCAACTCTTATGAAACTGATACAAACGACAGCTCTTCTTACATAAATGCTCTTTAGTTAATAGTGACAATCATGTTGGTTTTGTAACTGCGAAAAATCATTTGAGCCCAAAATTGACTGGGTTCACCAAAAAAATGAACACTTGCTTGTAGGAAGACACAGATACTGGGGTTTAACTCCGTTTCTGAAAGCAAATTCAGACCAGAGTTCTCATCCCTGAAATACACTATGCTTTAATGCAAGAAGAAAGCTCTTCTTTCCAGAGTCTAAAATACAGCAAGAACCATGAGCATGCCCTGAAAAAAAACCTGTGTTTCCTATTCAAATGGACCATATGTAGTACAACTGTGCTTATGAAAATGATACAAACCACAGCTCCTGTTCCATAAATGCTCTTTAGTTAATAGTGAGAATCGCGTGGGGTTCGTGAACTGCGAAAAATCATTTCACCCCAAAATTCACTGGGTTTACCAGAAATGAACTCTTGCTTGTAGGAAGACACAGATCCTGGGGTTTAACTCCGTTTCTGAAGGGAAATTCAGACCAGAATTCTCATCCCTGAAACAACACTGTTTTAACACAAAAAGGAAGCTCTTCTTTCCAGAGTCTAAAATACAGCAAGAACCATGAGCATGCCCTGAAAAAAAGAACTGTGTATCCTACTCATTAAGACCATATGTAGTTCAACTGTGCTCATGAAACTGATACAAACCACAGCTCCTGTTCCATAAATGCTCTTTAGTTAATAGTGAGAATCGCATTGGGTTCCTCAACTGCGAAAAATCATTTGATCACAAAATTCACTGGGTTTACCTGAAATGAACTCTTGCTTGTAGGAAGACACAGATCCTGGGGTTTAACTCCATTTCTGAAGGCAAATTCAACCAGAATTCATAACCCTGAAAAACACTCTGTTTTAAGGCAAGAATCATCCTCTTTTTTCCAGCTTCTCCAACACAGTAAGAACAATGAGCATGAACAGAAAAAAAAACAGTGTTTCCTACTCATAGGGACCATATGTAGTTCAACTCTGCTCATGAAATGATACAGACTACAGCTACTCTTACATAAATGCTCTTTAGTTAATAGTGATAATCGAGTAGGGTTCTAGAATTGTGTAAAGTCATTTGAGCCGAAAATTCACTTTGTTTACCAGAAATGAACTCTAGCTGGTAGGAAGACACAGATCATGGGGTTTAACGCCATTTGTGAAGGGAAATTCAGACCAGAGTTCTCATCCCTGAAACACACTCCATTTTAATGCTAGAAGCAAGCTCTTCTTTCCAGAGTATAAATACAGCAAGAAACATGAGCATGCCCTGAAAAAAAGAACTGTGTTTCCTACTCATACGGACCATATGTAGTTCAACTCTACTTATGAAACTGATACAAACCGCAGCTCATCTTACATAAATGCTCTGTAGGTAATAGTGAGAATCATGTTCGTTTCGTGAACTGCAAAAAATCATTTGAGCCCAAAATTCACTGGGTTTGCAAGAAATGAACTCTTGCTTGTAGAAGACACAGATCCTGGGGTTTAACTCAGTATCTGAAGGGTAATTCAGACCAGAGTTCTCATCCCTAAAACACACTATGTTATAACGCAAGAAGTAAGCACTTCTTTCCAGAGTCTAAAATAGAGCAAGAATCATGAGCATGCCCTGAAAAAAAGAACTGTTTTTCCTACACATAAGGACCATATGTAGTTGAACTCTGCTTATGAAACTGATACAAACCACGGCTCCTGTTACATAAATGCTCCTTAGTTAAAACTGATAATCGCGTTGGGTTCTAGAACTGTCTAAAGTCATTTGAGGGGAAAATTCTCTTGGTTTACCAAAAATGAACACTTGTTTGTAGGAAGACACAGATCCTGGGGTTTAACTCCGTTTCTGAAGGGAAATTCAGACCAGAGTTCTCATCCCTGAAACACACTCTGTTTTAACGCAAGAAGCAAGCTCTTCTTTCTAGAGTGTAAAACACAGCAAGAACCATGAGCATGCCCTGAAAAAAAGAACTGTGTTTCCTACTCAGACAGACCATATGGAGTTCAACTCTGATTATGAAACTGATACAAACCACAGCTCATCTTACATTAATGCTCTTTAGTTAATAGTGAGAATCAGTTTGGGATGCTGATCTGTGAAAAATCATTTGAGCCCAAAATTCACTTTGTTTACCAGAAATGAACTTTTGCTTGTAGGATGACACAGATCCTGGGGCTTATCTCCGTTTCTGAAGGGAAATTCAGACCAGAGTTCTCATTCCTGAACACACTCTGTTATAAAGCAAGAAGCAAGCTCTTCTTTCCAGAGTATAAAATACAGCAAGAACCATGAGCATGCCCTGAAAAAAAGAACTGTGTTTCCTATTCATACGTACCATATGTTGTTCAACTCTGCTTATGAAACTGATACAAACGACAGCTCTTCTTACATAAATGCTCTTTAGTTAATAGTGAGAATCATGTTGGTTTTGTAACTGCGAAAAATCATTTGAGCCCAAAATTGATTGGGTTCACCAAAAAAATGAACACTTGATTGTAGGAAGACACTGATACTGGGGTTTAACTCCGTTTTGAAAGCAAATTCAGACCAGAGTTCTCATCCCTGAAATACACTATGCTTTAATGCAAGAAGAAAGCTCTTCTTTCCAGAGTCTAAAATACAGCAAGAACCATGAGCATGCCCTGAAAAAAAACCTGTGTTTACTATTCAAATGGACCATATATAGTATAACTGTGCTTATGAAAATGATACAAACCACAGCTCCTGTTCCATAAATGCTCTTTAGTTAATAGTGAGAATTGCGTGGGGTTCGTGAACTGCGAAAAATCATTTCACCCCAAAATTCACTGGGTTTACCAGAAATGAACTCTTGCTTGTAGGAAGACACAGATCCTGGGGTTTAACTCCGTTTCTGAAGGGAAATTCAGACCAGAATTCTCATCCCTGAAACAACACTGTTTTAACACAAAAAGGAAGCTCTTCTTTCCAGAGTCTAAAATACAGCAAGAACCATGAGCATGCCCTGAAAAAAAGAACTGTGTATCCTACTCATTAAGACCATATGTAGTTCAACTGTGCTCATGAAACTGATACAAACCACAGCTCCTGTTCCATAAATGCTCTTTAGTTAATAGTGAGAATCGCATTGGGTTCCTGAACTGCGAAAAATCATTTGATCACAAAATTCACTGGGTTTACCTGAAATGAACTCTTGCTTGTAGGAAGACACAGATCCTGGGGTTTCACTCCATTTCTGAAGGCAAATTCAACCAGAATTCATAACCCTGAAAAACACTCTGTTTTAAGGCAAGAATCATCCTCTTTTTTCCAGCTTCTCCAACACAGTAAGAACAATGAGCATGAACAGAAAAAAAAACAGTGTTTCCTACACCTAGGGACCATATGTAGTTCAACTCTGCTCATGAAATGATACAGACTACAGCTACCCTTACATAAATGCTCTTTAGTTAATAGTGATAATCGAGTAGGGTTCTAGAATTGTGTAAAGTCATTAGAGCCGAAAATTCACTTTGTTTACCAGAAATGAACTCTTGCTGGTAGGAAGACACTGATCATGGGGTTTAATGCCGTTTGTGAAGGGAAATTCAGACCAGAGTTCTCATCCCTGAAACACACTCCATTTTAACGCTAGAAGCAAGCTCTTCTTTCCAGAGTATAAATACAGCAAGAAACATGAGCATGCCCTGAAAAAAAGAACTGTGTTTCCTACTCATACGGACCATATGTAGTTCAACTCTACTTATGAAACTGATACAAACCGCAGCTCATCTTACATAAATGCTCTTTAGGTAATAGTGAGAATCATGTTGGGTTCGTGAACTATGAAAAATCATTTGAGCCCCCAAATCACTGGGTTTACCAGAAATGAAGTCTTGCTTGTAGTAAGACAAAGATACTGGGGTTTAACTCCGTTTATGAAGGCACATTCAGACCAGAATTCTCAACCCTGAAAAACACTGTTTTAAGGCAAGAATCATCCTCTTCTTTCCAGCGTTTCCAATACAGTAAGAACCATGAGCATGCCCAGAAAAAAAGAACTGTGTTTCCTAATCATACGGAGCATATGTAGTTCAACTCTGCTTATGAAATGATACATACCGCAGCTCCTCTTCCATAAATGCTCTTTAATTAAAGGTGATAATCGCGTTGGGTTCTAGAACTGTCTAAAGTCATTTGAGTGGAAAATTCTCTTGGTTCAACAGAAATGAACACTTGTTTGTAGGAAGACACAGATCATGGGGTTTAACTCCGTTTCTGAAGGGAAATTCAGACCAGAGTCCTCATCCCTGAAACACCCTCTGTTTTAAGGCAAGAAACAAGCTCTTCTATCTAGAGTCTAAAATACAGCAAGAACCATGAGCATGCCCTGAAAAAAAGAACTGTGTTTCCTACTCAGACAGATCATATGTAGTTCAATTCTGCTTTTGAAACTGATACAAACCACAGATCCTCTTACATAAATGCTCTTTAGTTAATAGTGAGAATAATGTTGGGTTCTTGAACTGCGAAAAACCATTTGGGCCAAAAAAATCACTGGGTTTACCAGAACTGAACTCTTGCTTGAAGGAAGACACAAATGCTGGGGTTTAACTCCGTTTCTGCAGGGAAATTCAGACCAGAGTTCTCATCCCTGAAAAACACTCTGTTATAACACAAGAAGCAAGCTCTTCTTTCCTGAGTCTCCAATATAGAAAGAAACATGAGCATGCCCAGAAAAAAAAAAAAAAACAACTGTGTTTCCTACTCATAAGGACCATATGTAGTTCAACTCTGCTTATGAAACTGATACAAACCAAAGCTCCACTTACATTAATGCTGTTTAGTTAATAGTGAGAATCGGTTTGGGATGCTGATCTGTGAAAAATCATTTGAGCCCAAAATTCACTTTGTTTACCAGAAATGAACTTTTGCTTGTAGGATGACACAGATCCTGGGGCTTATCTCCGTTTCTGAAGGGAAATTCAGACCAGAGTTCTCATTGCTGAAACACACTCTGTTATAAAGCAAGAAGCAAGCTCTTCTTTCCAGAGTATAAAATACAGCAAGAACCATGAGCATGCCCTGAAAAAAAGAACTGTGTTTCCTATTCATACGTACCATATGTTGTTCAACTCTGCTTATGAAACTGATACAGACCACACCTCCACTTAAATAAATGCTCTTTTGTTAATTGTGAGAATAGTGTTGGGTTCCTGAACAGCGAAAAATCATTTGAGCCCAAAATTCACTGGGTTTACCAGAACTGAACTCTTGATTGTAGGAAGACACTGATCTTGGGGTTTAACTCGGTTTCTGAATGTAAATTCAGACCAGAGTTCTCATCCCTGAAAAACACTCTGTTGTAACGCAAGAATCAAGCTCTTCTTTCCTGAGTCTCCAATAGAGTAAGAAACATGAGCATGCCCAGAAAAAAAGAATTGTGTTTCCGACTCATACAGACCATATGTAGTTCAACTCTGCTTATGAAACTGATACAAACCACAGCTCCTCTTACATAAATCCTCTTTAGTTAATAGTGAGAATCATGTTGGGTTCGTGAACTGCGAAAAATCATTTGAGCCCCAAAATCTCTGGGTTTACCAGAAATGAACTCTTGCTTGTAGGAAGACACTGATCCTGGTGTTTAACTCAGTTTCTGAAGACAAATTCAGACCCGTGTTCTCAACCATGAAAAACACTGTGTTTTAAGGCAAGAAACATCCTCATCTTTCCAGCGTCTCCATATAGTAAGAAACATGAGCATGCCCAGAAAAACAGAACTGTGTTTCCTACTCATACGGACCATATGTAGTTCAACTCTGCTTATGAAACTGATACAAACCACAGCTCCTCTTACATAAATGCTCTTTAGTTAATAGTGAGAATCGCGTTGGGTTCGTGAACTTCGAAAAATCATTTGAGCCCAAAATTCACTGGGTTTACCAGAAATGAACTCTTGCTTGTAGGAAGACACAGATCCTGGTGCTTACCTCCGTTTCTGAAGGGAAATTCAGACCATAGTTCACATCCCTGAAACACACTCTGTTATAACGCAAGAAGCAAGCTCTTCTTTCCAGAATATAAAATACAGTAAGAACCATGAACATGCCCTGAAAAAAAGAACTGTGTTTCCTATTCATACTTACCATATGTTGTTCAACTCTGCTTATCAAACTGATACAGACCACACCTACACTTAAATAAATCCTCTTTAGTTCATTGTGAGAATAGCGTTGGGTTCCTGAACTGCGAAAAATCATATGAGCCCAAAATTCACTGGGTTTACCAGAACTGAACTCTTGCTTGTAGGAAGACACTGATCTTGGGGTTTAACTCGGTTTCTGAATGTAAATTCAGACATTAGTTCTCATCCCTGAAAAACACTCTATTATAACGCAAGAAGCAAGTTCTTCTTTCCAGAGTCTAAAATAGAGCAAGAACCATGAGCATGCCCTGAAAAAAAGAACTGTGTTTCCTACTCATAAGGACCATATGTAGTTCAACTCTCCTTATGAAACTGATACAAACCACGGCTCCAATTACATAAATGCTCTTTAGTTAATAGTGAGAATCATGTTGGGTTCTTGAAGTGCGAAAAATCATTTGAACCCAAAAATCACTGTTTTTACCAGAAATGAAGTTTCTTGTAGGAAGACACAGATCCTGGGGTTTAACTCCGATTCTGAATGGAAATTCAGACCAGTGTTCTCATCCATGAAACACACTCTGTTTTACCACAAGAAGCAAGCTCTTCTTTCCAGAGTCTAAAATACAGCAAGAATCATGAACATGCACTGAAAAAAAGAACTGTGTTTCCTACTCAGACGGACCATATGTAGTTCAACACTGCTCATGAAACTGATACAAACCACAGCTCCTCTTACATAAATCCTCTTTAGTGAATAGAGAAAGTAGCCTTGGGTTCCTAAACTGCGAAAAATCATTTGAGCCAAAATTCACTTGGTTTACCAGAAATGAACTCTTGCTGGTAGGAAGAAAAAGATCATGGTGTTTAACTCTGTTCGTTAAGGGAAATTCATACCAGAGTTCTCATCCATGAAATACACCCAGTATTAATGCAAGAAGCAAGCTCATTTTTCCAGCGTCACATATACAGCAAGAACCATGAGCATGCCCTGAAAAAAAGAACTGTGTTTCCTACTCATACGGACCATATGTAGTACAAATCTGCTTATGAAACTGATACAAACCTCAGCTCTTCTTACATTAATGCTCTTTAGTTAATAGTGAGAATCGGTTTGGGTTGCTGATCTGTGAAAAATCATTTGAGACCAAAATTCACTATGTTTACCAGAAATGAACACTTGCTTGTAGGAAGACACAGATCCTGGGGTTTAACTCCGTTTCTGAAGGGAAATTCAGACTAGAGCTCTCATCCCTAAAACACACTATGTTATAACGCAAGAAACAAGCTCTTCTTTCCAGCGTCTCCAGTACGGCAAGAACCATGAGCATGCCCTGAAAAAAAGAACTGTGTTTCCTACTCATAGGGACCATATGTAGTTCAACTCTTCTTATGAAACTGATACAAACCACAGCTCTTCTTACATAAATGCTCTTTAGTTAATAGTGAGAATCATGTTGGTTTCGTAACTGCGAAAAATCATTTGAGCCCAAAATTGACTGGGTTCACCAGAAATGAACACTTGCTTCTAGGAAGACACTGATACTGGGGTTTAACTCCGTTTCTGAAAGCAAATTCAGACCAGAGTTCTCATCCCTGAAATATACTATGCTTTAATGCAAGAAGCAAGCTCTTCTTTACAGAGAATAAAATACAGCAAGAACCATGAGCATGCCCTGAAAAAAAAACTGTTTTTCCTACTCAAATGGACCATATGTAGTACAACTGTGCTTCTGAAAATGATACAAACCACAGCTCCTGTTACACAAATGCTCTTTAGTTAATAGTGAGAATCGCGTGGGGTTCGTGAACTGCGAAAAATCATTTCACCCCAAAATTCACTGGGTTTACCAGAAATGAACTCTTGCTTGTAGGAAGACACAGATCCTGGGGTTTAACTCCGTTTCTGAAGGGAAATTCAGACCAGAATTCTCATCCCTGAAACAACACTGTTTTAACACAAAAAGGAAGCTCTTCTTTCCAGAGTCTAAAATACAGCAAGAACCATGAGCATGCCCTGAAAAAAAGAACTGTGTATCCTACTCATTAAGACCATATGTAGTTCAACTGTGCTCATGAAACTGATACAAACCACAGCTCCTGTTCCATAAATGCTCTTTAGTTAATAGTGAGAATCGCATTGGGTTCCTCAACTGCGAAAAATCATTTGATCACAAAATTCACTGTGTTTACCTGAAATGAACTCTTGCTTGTAGGAAGACACAGATCCTGGGGTTTAACTCCATTTCTGAAGCCAAATTCGACCAGAATTCATAACCCTGAAAAACACTCTGTTTTAAGGCAAGAATCTTCTTTTTTCCAGCTTCTCCAACACAGTAAGAACCATGAGCATGCCCAGAAAATAAAACGGTGTTTCCTACTCATAGGGACCATATGTAGTTCAACTCTGCTCATGAAATTATACAGACTACAGCTACTCATACATAAATGCTCTTTAGTTAATAGTGATAATCGAGTAGGGTTCTAGAATTGTGTAAAGTCATTAGAACCGAAAATTCACTTTGTTTACCAGAAATGAACTCTTGCTGGTAGGAAGACACAGATCATGGGGTTTAACGCCATTTGTGAAGGGAAATTCAGACCAGAGTTCTCATCCCTGAAACACACTCCATTTTAATGCTAGAAGCAAGCTCTTCTTTCCAGAGTATAAATACAGCAAGAAACATGAGCATGCCCTGAAAAAAAGAACTGTGATTCCTACTCATACGGACCATATGTAGTTCAACTCTACTTATGAAACTGATACAAACCGCAGCTCATCTTACATAAATGCTCTTTAGGTAATAGTGAGAATCATGTTCGTTTCATGAACTGCGAAAAATCATTTGAGCCCAAAATTATCTGGGTTTACGAGAAATGAACTCTTGCTTGTAGAAGACACAGATCCTGGGGTTTAACTCGGTATCTGAAGGGTAATTCAGACCAGAGTTCTCATCCCTAAAACACACTATGTTATAACTCAAGAAGCAAGCACTTCTTTCCAGAGTCTAAAATAGAGCAAGAATCATGAGCATTCCCTGAAAAAAAGAACTGTGTTTCCTACTCAGACGGACCATATGTAGTTCAACTCTCCTTATGAAACTGATACAAAACACAGCTCCTCTTACATAAATGCTGTTTAGTTAATAGAGAATGTAGCGTTGGTTCTTGTACTGCAAAAAAAATCATTTGAGCCCAAAATTCACTTGGTTTACCAGAAATGAACTCTTGCTGGTAGGAAGACAAAGATCATGGTGCTTAACTACATTTGTGAAGGGAAATTCACACCAGAGTTCTCATCCATTAAACAGACCCTGTTTTAATGCAAGAAGCAAGCTCTTCTTTCCAGCCTCACCAATACAGCAAGAACCATGAGCATGCCTTTAAAAAAAGAACTGTGTTTCCTACACATACGGACCATATGTAGTTCAACTCTGCTTATAAAACTAATACAAACCACAGCTCCTCTTGCATAAATGATCTTTAGTTAATAGTAAGAATATCGTTGGGTTCCTGAACTGTGAAAAATCATTTGAGCCTAAATTCAATGGTTTTACCAGAACTGAACTCTTGCTTGTAGGAAGACACAGATCCTGGGGTTTAACTCCGTTTCTGACGGAAAATTAGGACCAGAATACTCAACCCTGAAAAACACTCTGTTTTAAGGCAAGAATCATCCTCTTCTTTCCAGCGTCTCCAATATAGTAAGAAACATAAGCATGCCCAGAAAAAAAGAACTGTGTTTCCTACTCATAAGGACCATATGTAGTTCAACTCCTCTTATGAAACTGATACAAACCACATCTCCTCTTACATTAAAGCTCTTTAGTTAATTGTGAGAATCAGTTTGGGTTGCTGAACTGCGAAAAATCATTTGAGCCCAAAATTCACTTTGTTTACCAGAAAAGAACACTTGCTTGTAGGAAGACACAGATCCTGGGGTTTAACTCAGTTTCTGAAGGGAAATTCCGACCAGAGTTCTCATCCATGAAACACACCCTGTTTTAATGCAAGAAGCAAGCTCTTCTTTCCAGCGTCTCCAGTACAGCAAGAACCATGAGCATGTCCTGAAAAAAAGAACTGTGTTTCCTACTCATATGGACCATATGTAGTTCAACTCTTATGAAACTGATACAAACGACAGCTCTTCTTACATAAATGCTCTTTAGTTAATAGTGAGAATCATGTTGGTTTTGTAACTGCGAAAAATCATTTGAGCCCAAAATTGACTGGGTTCACCAAAAAAATGAACACTTGCTTGTAGGAAGACACAGATACTGGGGTTTAACTCCGTTTCTGAAAGCAAATTCAGACCAGAGTTCTCATCCCTGAAATACACTATGCTTTAATGCAAGAAGAAAGCTCTTCTTTCCAGAGTCTAAAATACAGCAAGAACCATGAGCATGCCCTGAAAAAAAACCTGTGTTTCCTATTCAAATGGACCATATGTAGTACAACTGTGCTTCTGAAAATGATACAAACCACAGCTCCTGTTCCATAAATGCTCTTTAGTTAATAGTGAGAATCGCGTGGGGTTCGTGAACTGCGAAAAATCATTTCACCCCAAAATTCACTGGGTTTACCAGAAATGAACTCTTGCTTGTAGGAAGACACAGATCCTGGGGTTTAACTCCGTTTCTGAAGGGAAATTCAGACCAGAATTCTCATCCCTGAAACAACACTGTTTTAACACAAAAAGGAAGCTCTTCTTTCCAGAGTCTAAAATACAGCAAGAACCATGAGCATGCCCTGAAAAAAAGAACTGTGTATCCTACTCATTAAGACCATATGTAGTTCAACTGTGCTCATGAAACTGATACAAACCACAGCTCCTGTTCCATAAATGCTCTTTAGTTAATAGTGAGAATCGCATTGGGTTCCTCAACTGCGAAAAATCATTTGATCACAAAATTCACTGGGTTTACCTGAAATGAACTCTTGCTTGTAGGAAGACACAGATCCTGGGGTTTAACTCCATTTCTGAAGGCAAATTCAACCAGAATTCATAACCCTGAAAAACACTCTGTTTTAAGGCAAGAATCATCCTCTTTTTTCCAGCTTCTCCAACACAGTAAGAACAATGAGCATGAACAGAAAAAAAAACAGTGTTTCCTACTCATAGGGACCATATGTAGTTCAACTCTGCTCATGAAATGATACAGACTACAGCTACTCTTACATAAATGCTCTTTAGTTAATAGTGATAATCGAGTAGGGTTCTAGAATTGTGTAAAGTCATTTGAGCCGAAAATTCACTTTGTTTACCAGAAATGAACTCTAGCTGGTAGGAAGACACAGATCATGGGGTTTAACGCCGTTTGTGAAGGGAAATTCAGACCAGAGTTCTCATCCCTGAAACACACTCCATTTTAATGCTAGAAGCAAGCTCTTCTTTCCAGAGTATAAATACAGCAAGAAACATGAGCATGCCCTGAAAAAAAGAACTGTGTTTCCTACTCATACGGACCATATGTAGTTCAACTCTACTTATGAAACTGATACAAACCGCAGCTCATCTTACATAAATGCTCTGTAGGTAATAGTGAGAATCATGTTCGTTTCGTGAACTGCAAAAAATCATTTGAGCCCAAAATTCACTGGGTTTGCAAGAAATGAACTCTTGCTTGTAGAAGACACAGATCCTGGGGTTTAACTCAGTATCTGAAGGGTAATTCAGACCAGAGTTCTCATCCCTAAAACACACTATGTTATAACGCAAGAAGTAAGCACTTCTTTCCAGAGTCTAAAATAGAGCAAGAATCATGAGCATGCCCTGAAAAAAAGAACTGTTTTTCCTACACATAAGGACCATATGTAGTTGAACTCTGCTTATGAAACTGATACAAACCACGGCTCCTGTTACATAAATGCTCCTTAGTTAAACTTGATAATCGCGTTGGGTTCTAGAACTGTCTAAAGTCATTTGAGGGGAAAATTCTCTTGGTTTACCAAAAATGAACACTTGTTTGTAGGAAGACACAGATCCTGGGGTTTAACTCCGTTTCTGAAGGGAAATTCAGACCAGAGTTCTCATCCCTGAAACACACTCTGTTTTAACGCAAGAAGCAAGCTCTTCTTTCTAGAGTGTAAAACACAGCAAGAACCATGAGCATGCCCTGAAAAAAAGAACTGTGTTTCCTACTCAGACAGACCATATGGAGTTCAACTCTGATTATGAAACTGATACAAACCACAGCTCCTCTTACATTAATGCTCTTTAGTTAATAGTGAGAATCAGTTTGGGTTGCTGAACTGCGAAAAATCATTTGAGCCCAAAATTCAATTTGTTTACCAGAAATGAACACTTGCTTGTAGGAAGACACAGATCCTGGGTTTTAACTCCGTTTCTGAAGGGTAATTCAGACCAGAGTTCTCTTCCCTGAAACACACTCTGGTATAACGCAAGAAGCAAGCTCTTCTTTGCAGAGTCTAAAATACAGCAAGAACCATGAGCATGCCCTGAAAAAAAGAACTGTGTTTCCAATTCATACGTACCATATGTTGTTCAACGCTGCTTATGAAACTGATACATACCACACCTCCACTTAAATAAATGCTCTTTAGTTAATGGTGAGAATAGCCTTGGGTTCCTGAACTGCGAAAAATCATTTGAACCCAAAATTCACTGTGTTTACCAGAAATGAACTTGCTTGTAGGAAGACACAGATCCTGGGGTTTACCTCGGTTTCTGAATGTAAATTCAGACCAGTGTTCTCATCCATGAAACACCCACTGTTTTACCACAAGAGGCAAGCTCTTCTTTCCAGAGTCTAACATACATCAAGAACCATGAGCATGCCCTGAAAAAAAGAACTGTGTTTCCTAGTCAGACGGACCATATGTAGTTCAACTCTGCTTATGAAACTGATACAAAACACAGCTCCTCTTACATAAATGCTGTTTAGTTAATAGAGAATGTAGCGTTGGTTCTTGTACTGCAAAAAAAATCATTTGAGCCCAAAATTCACTTGGTTTACCAGAAATGAACTCTTGCTGGTAGGAAGACAAAGATCATGGTGTTTAACTACGTTTGTGAAGGGAAATTCACACCAGAAATCTCATCCATGAAACAGACCCTGTTTTAATGCAAGAAGCACGCTCTTCTTTCCAGAGTCTAAAATACAGCAAGAACCATGAGCATGCCCTGAAAAAAAAACCTGTTTTTCCTACTCAAATTGACCATATGTAGTACAACTATGCTTATGAAAATGATACAAGCCACAGCTCCTGTTACACAAATGCTCTTTAGTTAATAGTGACAATCGCGTCGGGTTCGTGAACTGCAAAAAATCATTTCTCCCCAAAATTCACTGGGTTTACCAGAAATGAATTCTTGCTTGTAGGAAGACACAGATCCTTGGGTTTAACTCCGTTTCTGAAGGGAAATTCAGACCAGAATTCTCATCCCTGAAACAACACTTTTTTAACACAAAAAGGAAGCTCTTCTTTCCAGAGTCTAAAATACAGCAAGAACCATGAGCATGCCCTGAAAAAAAGAACTGTGTATCCTACTCATTAAGACCATATGTAGTTCAACTGTGCCCATGAAACTGATACAAACCACTGCTCCTGTTCCATAAATGTTCTTTAGTTAATAGTGAGAATCGCATTGGGTTCCTGAACTGCGAAAAATCATTTGATCACAAAATTCACTGGGTTTACCTGAAATGAACTCTTGCTTGTAGGAAGACACAGATCCTGGGGTTTAACTCCATTTCGGAAGACAAATTCAACCAGAATTCATAACCTGAAAAACACTCTGTTTTAAGGCAAGAATCATCCTCTTTTTTCCAGCGTCTCCAACACAGTAAGAACAATGAGCATGCCCAGAAAAAAAAACGGTGTTTCCTAATCATAGGGACCATATGTAGTTCAACTCTGCTCATGAAATGATACAGACTACAGCTACTCTTACATAAATGCTCTTTAGTTAATAGTGATAATCGAGTAGGGTTCTAGAATTGTGTAAAGTCATTTGAGCCGAAAATTCACTTTGTTTACCAGAAATGAACTCTAGCTGGTAGGAAGACACAGATCATGGGGTTTAATGCCGTTTGTGAAGGGAAATTCAGACCAGAGTTCTCATCCCTGAAACACACTGCATTTTAACGCTAGAAGCAAGCTCTTCTTTCCAGAGTATAAATACAGCAAGAAACATGAGCATGCCCTGAAAAAAAGAACTGTGTTTCCTACTCATACGGACCATATGTAGATCAACTCTACTTATGAAACTGATACAAACCGCAGCTCATCTTACATAAATGCTCTTTAGGTAATAGTGAGAATCATGTTGGGTTCGTGAACTATGAAAAATCATTTGAGCCCCCAAATCACTGGGTTTACCAGAAATGAAGTCTTGCTTGTAGTAAGACAAAGATACTGGGGTTTAACTCCGTTTATGAAGGCAAATTCAGACCAGAATTTTCAACCCTGAAAAGCACTCTGTTTTAAGGCAAGCATCATCCTCTTCTTTCCAGCGTTTCCAATACAGTAAGAACTAAGAGCATGCCCAGAAAAAAAGAACTGTGTTTCCTAATCATACGGAGCATATGTAGTTCAACTCTGCTTATGAAATGATACATACCGCAGCTCCTCTTCCATAAATGCTCTTTAATTAAAGGTGATAATCGCGTTGGGTTCTAGAATTGTCTAAAGTCATTTGAGTGGAAAATTCTCTTGGTTCAACAGAAATGAACACTTGTTTGTAGGAAGACACAGATCATGGGGTTTAACTCCGTTTCTGAAGGGAAATTCAGACCAGAGTCCTCATCCCTGAAACACCCTCTGTTTTAAGGCAAGAAACAAGCTCTTCTATCTAGAGTCTAAAATACAGCAAGAACCATGAGCATGCCCTGAAAAAAAGAACTGTGTTTCCTACTCAGACAGATCATATGTAGTTCAACTCTGCTTATGAAACTGATACAAACCACAGATCCTCTTACATAAATGCTCTTTAGTTAATAGTGAGAATAATGTTGGGTTCTTGAACTGCGAAAAACCATTTGAGCCAAAAAAATCACTGGGTTTACCAGAACTGAACTCTTGCTTGAAGGAAGACACAAATGCTGGGGTTTAACTCCGTTTCTGCAGGGAAATTCAGACCAGAGTTCTCATCCCTGAAAAACACTCTGTTATAACACAAGAAGCAAGCTCTTCTTTCCTGAGTCTCCAATATAGAAAGAAACATGAGCATGCCCAGAAAAAAAAAAAAAACTGTGTTTCCTACTCATAAGGACCATATGTAGTTCAACTCTGCTTATGAAACTGATAGAAACCAAAGCTCCTCTTACATTAATGCTGTTTAGTTAATAGTGAGAATCGGTTTGGTATGCTGATCTGTGAAAAATCATTTGAGTCCAAAATTCACTTTGTTTACCAGAAATGAACTTTTGCTTGTAGGATGACACAGATCCTGGGGCTTATCTCCGTTTCTGAAGGGAAATTCAGACCAGAGTTCTCATTCCTGAAACACACTCTGTTATAAAGCAAGAAGCAAGCTCTTCTTTCCAGAGTATAAAATACAGCAAGAACCATGAGCATGCCCTGAAAAAAAGAACTGTGTTTCCTATTCATACGTACCATATGTTGTTCAACTCTGCTTATGAAACTGATACAGACCACACCTCCACTTAAATAAATGCTCTTTTGTTAATTGTGAGAATAGTGTTGGGTTCCTGAACAGCGAAAAATCATTTGAGCCCAAAATTCACTGGGTTTACCAGAACTGAACTCTTGATTGTAGGGTGACACTGATCTTGGGGTTTAACTCGGTTTCTGAATGTAAATTCAGACCAGAGTTCTCATCCCTGAAAAACACTCTGTTGTAACGCAAGAAGCAAGCTCTTCTTTCCTGAGTCTCCAATAGAGTAAGAAACATGAGCATGCCCAGAAAAAAAGAATTGTGTTTCCGACTCATACAGACCATATGTAGTTCAACTCTGCTTATGAAACTGATACAAACCACAGCTCCTCTTACATAAATCCTCTTTAGTTAATAGTGAGAATCATGTTGGGTTCGTGAACTGCGAAAAATCATTTGAGCCCCAAAATCTCTGGGTTTACCAGAAATGAACTCTTGCTTGTAGGAAGACACTGATCCTGGTGTTTAACTCAGTTTCTGAAGACAAATTCAGACCCGTGTTCTCAACCATGAAAAACACTGTGTTTTAAGGCAAGAAACATCCTCATCTTTCCAGCGTCTCCATATAGTAAGAAACATGACCATGCCCAGAAAAACAGAACTGTGTTTCCTACTCATACGGACCATATGTAGTTCAACTCTGCTTATGAAACTGATACAAACCACAGCTCCTCTTACATAAATGCTCTTTAGTTAATAGTGAGAATCGCGTTGGGTTCGTGAACTTCGAAAAATCATTTGAGCCCAAAATTCACTGGTTTTACCAGAAATGAACTCTTGCTTGTAGGAAGATACAGATCCTGGGGCTTACCTCCGTTTCTGAAGGGAAATTCAGACCATAGTTCACATCCCTGAAACACACTCTGTTATAACGCAAGAAGCAAGCTCTTCTTTCCAGAATATAAAATACAGCAAGAACCATGAACATGCCCTGAAAAAAAGAACTGTGTTTCCTATTCATACTTACCATATGTTGTTCAACTCTGCTTATCAAACTGATACAGACCACACCTCCACTTAAATAAATGCTCTTTAGTTCATTGTGAGAATAGCGTTGGGTTCCTGAACTGCGAAAAATCATATGAGCCCAAAATTCACTGGGTTTACCAGAACTGAACTCTTGCTTGTAGGAAGACACTGATCTTGGGGTTTAACTCGGTTTCTGAATGTAAATTCAGACCTTAGTTCTCATCCCTGAAAAACACTCTGTTATAACGCAAGAAGCAAGTTCTTCTTTCCAGAGTCTAAAATAGAGCAAGAACCATGAGCATGCCCTGAAAAAAAGAACTGTGTTTCCTACTCATAAGGACCATATGTAGTTCAACTCTCCTTATGAAACTGATACAAACCACGGCTCCAATTACATAAATGCTCTTTAGTTAATAGTGAGAATCATGTTGGGTTCTTGAAGTGCGAAAAATCATTTGAACCCAAAAATCACTGTTTTTACCAGAAATGAAGTTTCTTGTAGGAAGACACAGATCCTGGGGTTTAACTCCGATTCTGAATGGAAATTCAGACCAGTGTTCTCATCCATGAAACACACTCTGTTTTACCACAAGAAGCAAGCTCTTCTTTCCAGAGTCTAAAATACAGCAAGAATCATGAACATGCACTGAAAAAAAGAACTGTGTTTCCTACTCAGACGGACCATATGTAGTTCAACACTGCTCATGAAACTGATACAAACCACAGCTCCTCTTACATAAATCCTCTTTAGTGAATAGAGAAAGTAGCCTTGGGTTCCTAAACTGCGAAAAATCATTTGAGCCAAAATTCACTTGGTTTACCAGAAATGAACTCTTGCTGGTAGGAAGAAAAAGATCATGGTGTTTAACTCTGTTCGTTAAGGGAAATTCATACCAGAGTTCTCATCCATGAAATACACCCAGTTTTAATGCAAGAAGCAAGCTCATTTTTCCAGCGTCACATATACAGCAAGAACCATGAGCATGCCCTGAAAAAAAGAACTGTGTTTCCTACTCATACGGACCATATGTAGTACAAATCTGCTTATGAAACTGATACAAACCTCAGCTCTTCTTACATTAATGCTCTTTAGTTAATAGTGAGAATCGGTTTGGGTTGCTGATCTGTGAAAAATCATTTGAGACCAAAATTCACTATGTTTACCAGAAATGAACACTTGCTTGTAGGAAGACACAGATCCTGGGGTTTAACTCCGTTTCTGAAGGGAAATTCAGACTAGAGCTCTCATCCCTAAAACACACTATGTTATAACGCAAGAAACAAGCTCTTCTTTCCAGCGTCTCCAGTACAGCAAGAACCATGAGCATGCCCTGAAAAAAAGAACTGTGTTTCCTACTCATAGGGACCATATGTAGTTCAACTCTTCTTATGAAACTGATACAAACCACAGCTCTTCTTACATAAATGCTCTTTAGTTAATAGTGAGAATCATGTTGGTTTCGTAACTGCGAAAAATCATTTGAGCCCAAAATTGACTGGGTTCACCAGAAATGAACACTTGCTTCTAGGAAGACACTGATACTGGGGTTTAACTCCGTTTCTGAAAGCAAATTCAGACCAGAGTTCTCATCCCTGAAATACACTATGCTTTAATGCAAGAAGCAAGCTCTTCTTTACAGAGAATAAAATACAGCAAGAACCATGAGCATGCCCTGAAAAAAAAACTGTTTTTCCTACTCATAGGGACCATATGTAGTTCAACTCTGCTCATGAAATTATACAGACTACAGCTACTCGTACATAAATGCTCTTTAGTTAATAGTGATAATCGAGTAGGGTTCTAGAATTGTGTAAAGTCATTAGAGCCGAAAATTCACTTTGTTTACCAGAAATGAACTCTTGCTGGTAGGAAGACACAGATCATGGGGTTTAACGCCATTTGTGAAGGGAAATTCAGACCAGAGTTCTCATCCCTGAAACACACTCCATTTTAATGCTAGAAGCAAGCTCTTCTTTCCAGAGTATAAATACAGCAAGAAACATGAGCATGCCCTGAAAAAAAGAACTGTGATTCCTACTCATACGGACCATATGTTGTTCAACTCTACTTATGAAACTGATACAAACCGCAGCTCATCTTACATAAATGCTCTTTAGGTAATAGTGAGAATCATGTTCGTTTCATGAACTGCGAAAAATCATTTGAGCCCAAAATTCTCTGGGTTTACGAGAAATGAACTCTTGCTTGTAGAAGACACAGATCCTGGGGTTTAACTCGGTATCTGAAGGGTAATTCAGACCAGAGTTCTCATCCCTAAAACACACTATGTTATAACTCAAGAAGCAAGCACTTCTTTCCAGAGTCTAAAATAGAGCAAGAATCATGAGCATTCCCTGAAAAAAAGAACTGTGTTTCCTACTCAGACGGACCATATGTAGTTCAACTCTCCTTATGAAACTGATACAAAACACAGCTCCTCTTACATAAATGCTGTTTAGTTAATAGAGAATGTAGCGTTGGTTCTTGTACTGCAAAAAAAAATCATTTGAGCCCAAAATTCACTTGGTTTACCAGAAATGAACTCTTGCTGGTAGGAAGACAAAGATCACGGTGCTTAACTACATTTGTGAAGGGAAATTCACACCAGAGTTCTCATCCATTAAACAGACCCTGTTTTAATGCAAGAAGCAAGCTCTTCTTTCCAGCCTCACCAATACAGCAAGAACCATGAGCATGCCTTTAAAAAAAGAACTGTGTTTCCTACACATACGGACCATATGTAGTTCAACTCTGCTTATAAAACTAATACAAACCACAGCTCCTCTTGCATAAATGATCTTTAGTTAATAGTAAGAATATCGTTGGGTTCCTGAACTGTGAAAAATCATTTGAGCCCAAATTCAATGGTTTTACCAGAACTGAACTCTTGCTTGTAGGAAGACACAGATCCTGGGGTTTAACTCCGTTTCTGACGGAAAATTAGGACCAGAATACTCAACCCTGAAAAACACTCTGTTTTAAGGCAAGAATCATCCTCTTCTTTCCAGCGTCTCCAATATAGTAAGAAACATGAGCATGCCCAGAAAAAAAGAACTGTGTTTCCTACTCATAAGGACCATATGTAGTTCAACTCCTCTTATGAAACTGATACAAACCACATCTCCTCTTACATTAAAGCTCTTTAGTTAATAGTGAGAATCAGTTTGGGTTGCTGAACCGCGAAAAATCATTTGAGCCCAAAATTCACTTTGTTTACCAGAAAAGAACACTTGCTTGTAGGAAGACACAGATCCTGGGGTTTAACTCCGTTTCTGAAGGGAAATTCCGACCAGAGTTCTCATCCATGAAACACACCCTGTTTTAATGCAAGAAGCAAGCTCTTCTTTCCAGCGTCTCCAGTACAGCAAGAACCATGAGCATGCCCTGAAAAAAAGAACTGTGTTTCCTACTCATACGGACCATATGTAGTTCAACTCTTATGAAACTGATACAAACGACAGCTCTTCTTACATAAATGCTCTTTAGTTAATAGTGAGAATCATGTTGGTTTTGTAACTGCGAAAAATCATTTGAGCCCAAAATTGACTGGGTTCACCAAAAAAATGAACACTTGCTTGTAGGAAGACACAGATACTGGGGTTTAACTCCGTTTCTGAAAGCAAATTCAGACCAGAGTTCTCATCCCTGAAATACACTATGCTTTAATGCAAGAAGAAAGCTCTTCTTTCCAGAGTCTAAAATACAGCAAGAACCATGAGCATGCCCTGAAAAAAAACCTGTGTTTCCTATTCAAATGGACCATATGTAGTACAACTGTGCTTCTGAAAATGATACAAACCACAGCTCCTGTTCCATAAATGCTCTTTAGTTAATAGTGAGAATCGCGTGGGGTTCGTGAACTGCGAAAAATCATTTCACCCCAAAATTCACTGGGTTTACCAGAAATGAACTCTTGCTTGTAGGAAGACACAGATCCTGGGGTTTAACTCCGTTTCTGAAGGGAAATTCAGACCAGAATTCTCATCCCTGAAACAACACTGTTTTAACACAAAAAGGAAGCTCTTCTTTCCAGAGTCTAAAATACAGCAAGAACCATGAGCATGCCCTGAAAAAAAGAACTGTGTATCCTACTCATTAAGACCATATGTAGTTCAACTGTGCTCATGAAACTGATACAAACCACAGCTCCTGTTCCATAAATGCTCTTTAGTTAATAGTGAGAATCGCATTGGGTTCCTGAACTGCGAAAAATCATTTGATCACAAAATGCACTGGGTTTACCTGAAATGAACTCTTGCTTGTAGGAAGACACAGATCCTGGGGTTTAACTCCATTTCTGAAGGCAAATTCAATCAGAATTCATAACCCTGAAAAACACTCTGTTTTAAGGCAAGAATCATCCTCTTTTTTCCAGCTTCTCCAACACAGTAAGAACAATGAGCATGAACAGAAAAAAAAACAGTGTTTCCTACTCATAGGGACCATATGTAGTTCAACTCTGCTCATGAAATGATACAGACTACAGCTACTCTTACATAAATGCTCTTTAGTTAATAGTGATAATCGAGTAGGGTTCTAGAATTGTGTAAAGTCATTTGAGCCGAAAATTCACTTTGTTTACCAGAAATGAACTCTAGCTGGTAGGAAGACACAGATCATGGGGTTTAACGCCGTTTGTGAAGGGAAATTCAGACCAGAGTTCTCATCCCTGAAACACACTCCATTTTAATGCTAGAAGCAAGCTCTTCTTTCCAGAGTATAAATACAGCAAGAAACATGAGCATGCCCTGAAAAAAAGAACTGTGTTTCCTACTCATACGGACCATATGTAGTTCAACTCTACTTATGAAACTGATACAAACCGCAGCTCATCTTACATAAATGCTCTTTAGGTAATAGTGAGAATCATGTTCGTTTCGTGAACTGCAAAAAATCATTTGAGCCCAAAATTCACTGGGTTTGCAAGAAATGAACTCTTGCTTGTAGAAGACACAGATCCTGGGGTTTAACTCAGTATCTGAAGGGTAATTCAGACCAGAGTTCTCATCCCTAAAACACACTATGTTATAACGCAAGAAGCAAGCACTTCTTTCCAGAGTCTAAAATAGAGCAAGAATCATGAGCATGCCCTGAAAAAAAGAACTGTTTTTCCTACACATAAGGACCATATGTAATTGAACTCTGCTTATGAAACTGATACAAACCACGGCTCCTGTTACATAAATGCTCCTTAGTTAAAATTGATAATCGCGTTGGGTTCTAGAACTGTCTAAAGTCATTTGAGGGGAAAATTCTCTTGGTTTACCAAAAATGAACACTTGTTTGTAGGAAGACACAGATCCTGGGGTTTAACTCCGTTTCTGAAGGGAAATTCAGACCAGAGTTCTCATCCCTGAAACACACTCTGTTTTAACGCAAGAAGCAAGCTCTTCTTTCTAGAGTGTAAAACACAGCAAGAACCATGAGCATGCCCTGAAAAAAAGAACTGTGTTTCCTACTCAGACAGACCATATGGAGTTCAACTCTGATTATGAAACTGATACAAACCACAGCTCCTCTTACATTAATGCTCTTTAGTTAATAGTGAGAATCAGTTTGGGTTGCTGAACTGCAAAAAATCATTTGAGCCCAAAATTCAATTTGTTTACCAGAAATGAACACTTGCTTGTAGGAAGACACAGATCCTGGGTTTTAACTCCGTTTCTGAAGGGTAATTCAGACCAGAGTTCTCTTCCCTGAAACACACTCTGGTATAACGCAAGAAGCAAGCTCTTCTTTGCAGAGTCTAAAATACAGCAAGAACCATGAGCATGCCCTGAAAAAAAGAACTGTGTTTCCAATTCATACGTACCATATGTTGTTCAACGCTGCTTATGAAACTGATACAAACCACACCTCCACTTAAATAAATGCTCTTTAGTTAATGGTGAGAATAGCCTTGGGTTCCTGAACTGCGAAAAATCATTTGAACCCAAAATTCACTGTGTTTACCAGAAATGAACTTGCTTGTAGGAAGACACAGATCCTGGGGTTTAACTCGGTTTCTGAATGTAAATTCAGACCAGAGTTCTCATCCACGAAACACCCACTGTTTTACCACAAGAGGCAAGCTCTTCTTTCCAGAGTCTAACATACATCAAGAACCATGAGCATTCCCTGAAAAAAAGAACTGTGTTTCCTAGTCAGACGGACCATATGTAGTTCAACTCTGCTTATGAAACTGATACAAAACACAGCTCCTCTTACATAAATGCTGTTTAGTTAATAGAGAATGTAGCGTTGGTTCTTGTACTGCAAAAAAAATCATTTGAGCCCAAAATTCACTTGGTTTACCAGAAATGAACTCTTGTTGGTAGAAAGACAAAGATCATGGTGTTTAACTACGTTTGTGAAGGGAAATTCACACCAGAAATCTCATCCATGAAACAGACCCTGTTTTAATGCAAGAAGCACGCTCTTCTTTCCAGAGTCTAAAATACAGCAAGAATCATGAGCATGCCCTGAAAAAAAAAACTGTTTTTCCTACTCAAATTGACCATATGTAGTACAACTATGCTTATGAAAATGATACAAGCCACAGCTCCTGTTACACAAATGCTCTTTAGTTAATAGTGAGAATCGCATCGGGTTCGTGAACTGCAAAAAATCATTTCACCCCAAAATTCACTGGGTTTACCAGAAATGAATTCTTGCTTGTAGGAAGACACAGATCCTTGGGTTTAACTCCGTTTCTGAAGGGAAATTCAGACCAGAATTCTCATCCCTGAAACAACACTTTTTTAACACAAAAAGGAAGCTCTTCTTTCCAGAGTCTAAAATACAGCAAGAACCATGAGCATGCCCAGAAAAAAAGAACTGTGTTTCCTAATCATACGGAGCATATGTAGTTCAACTCTGCTTATGAAATGATACATACCGCAGCTCCTCTTCCATAAATGCTCTTTAATTAAAGGTGATAATCGCGTTGGGTTCTAGAACTGTCTAAAGTCATTTGAGTGGAAAATTTTCTTGGTTCAACAGAAATGAACACTTGTTTGTAGGAAGACACAGATCATGGGGTTTAACTCCGTTTCTGAAGGGAAATTCAGACCAGAGTCCTCATCCCTGAAACACCCTCTGTTTTAACGCAAGAAACAAGCTCTTCTATCTAGAGTCTAAAATACAGCAAGAACCATGAGCATGCCCTGAAAAAAAGAACTGTGTTTCCTACTCAGACAGATCATATGTAGTTCAACTCTGCTTATGAAACTGATACAAACCACAGATCCTCTTACATAAATGCTCTTTAGTTAATAGTGAGAATAATGTTGGGTTCTTGAACTGCGAAAAACCATTTGGGCCAAAAAAATCACTGGGTTTACCAGAACTGAACACTTGCTTGTAGGAAGACACAAATGCTGGGGTTTAACTCCGTTTCTGCAGGGAAATTCAGACCAGAGTTCTCATCCCTGAAAAACACTCTGTTATAACACAAGAAGCAAGCTCTTCTTTCCTGAGTCTCCAATATAGAAAGAAACATGAGCATGCCCAGAAAAAAAAAAACAACTGTGTTTCCTACTCATAAGGACCATATGTAGTTCAACTCTGCTTATGAAACTGATAAAAACCAAAGCTCCTCTTACATTAATGCTGTTTAGTTAATAGTGAGAATCGGTTTGGGATGCTGATCTGTGAAAAATCATTTGAGCCCAAAATTCACTTTGTTTACCAGAAATGAACTTTTGCTTGTAGGATGACACAGATCCTGGGGCTTATCTCCGTTTCTGAAGGGAAATTCAGACCAGACTTCTCATTCCTGAAACACACTCTGTTATAAAGCAAGAAGCAAGCTCTTCTTTCCAGATTATAAAATACAGCAAGAACCATGAGCATGCCCTGAAAAAAAGAACTGTGTTTCCTATTCATACGTACCATATGTTGTTCAACTCTGCTTATGAAACTGATACAGACCACACCTCCACTTAAATAAATGCTCTTTTGTTAATTGTGAGAATAGTGTTGGGTTCCTGAACAGCGAAAAATCATTTGAGCCCAAAATTCACTGGGTTTACCAGAACTGAACTCTTGATTGTAGGAAGACACTGATCTTGGGGTTTAACTCGGTTTCTGAATGTAAATTCAGACCAGAGTTCTCATCCTTGAAAAACACTCTGTTGTAACGCAAGAATCAAGCTCTTCTTTCCTGAGTCTCAAATAGAGTAAGAAACATGAGCATGCCCAGAAAAAAAGAATTGTGTTTCCGACTCATACAGACCATATGTAGTTCAACTCTGCTTATGAAACTGATACAAACCACAGCTCCTCTTACATTAATGCTGTTTAGTTAATAGTGAGAATCGGTTTGGGATGCTGATCTGTGAAAAATCATTTGAGCCCAAAATTCACTTTGTTTACCAGAAATGAACTTTTGCTTGTAGGATGACACAGATCCTGGGGCTTATCTCCGTTTCTGAAGGGAAATTCAGACCAGAGTTCTCATTCCTGAAACACACTCTGTTATAAAGCAAGAAGCAAGCTCTTCTTTCCAGAGTATAAAATACAGCAAGAACCATGAGCATGCCCTGAAAAAAAGAACTGTGTTTCCTATTCATACTTACCATATGTTGTTCAACTCTGCTTATGAAACTGATACAGACCACACCTCCAGTTAAATAAATGCTCTTTTGTTAATTGTGAGAATAGTGTTGGGTTCCTGAACAGCGAAAAATCATTTGAGCCCAAAATTCACTGGGTTTACCATAACTGAACTCTTGATTGTAGGAAGACACTGATCTTGGGGTTTAACTCGGTTTCTGAATGTAAATTCAGACCAGAGTTCTCATCCCTGAAAAACACTCTGTTGTAACGCAAGAATCAAGCTCTTCTTTCCTGAGTCTCCAATAGAGTAAGAAACATGAGCATGCCCAGAAAAAAAGAATTGTGTTTCCGACTCATACAGACCATATGTAGTTCAACTCTGCTTATGAAACTGATACAAACCACAGCTCCTCTTACATAAATCCTCTTTAGTTAATAGTGAGAATCATGTTGGGTTCGTGAACTGCGAAAAATCATTTGAGCCCCAAAATCTCTGGGTTTACCAGAAATGAACTCTTGCTTGTAGGAAGACACTGATCCTGGTGTTTAACTCAGTTTCTGAAGACAAATTCAGACCCGTGTTCTCAACCATGAAAAACACTGTGTTTTAAGGCAAGAATCATCCTCATCTTTCCAGCGTCTCCATATAGTAAGAAACATGAGCATGCCCAGAAAAACAGAACTGTGTTTCCTACTCATACGGACCATATGTAGTTCAACTCTGCTTATGAAACTGATACAAACCACAGCTCCTCTTACATAAATGCTCTTTAGTTAATAGTGAGAATCGCGTTGGGTTCGTGAACTTCGAAAAATCATTTGAGCCCAAAATTCACTGGGTTTACCAGAACTGAACTCTTGCTTGTAGGAAGACACCGATCTTGGGGTTTAACTCGGTTTCTGAATGTAAATTCAGACCTTAGTTCTCATCCCTGAAAAACACTCTGTTATAACGCAAGAAGCAAGTTCTTCTTTCCAGAGTCTAAAATAGAGCAAGAACCATGAGCATGCCCTGAAAAAAAGAACTGTGTTTCCTACTCATAAGGACCATATGTAGTTCAACTCTCCTTATGAAACTGATACAAACCACGGCTCCAATTACATAAATGCTCTTTAGTTAATAGTGAGAATCATGTTGGGTTCTTGAAGTGCGAAAAATCATTTGAACCCAAAAATCACTGTTTTTACCAGAAATGAAGTTTCTTGTAGGAAGACACAGATCCTGGGGTTTAACTCCGATTCTGAATGGAAATTCAGACCAGTGTTCTCATCCATGAAACACACTCTGTTTTACCACAAGAAGCAAGCTCTTCTTTCCAGAGTCTAAAATACAGCAAGAATCATGAACATGCACTGAAAAAAAGAACTGTGTTTCCTACTCAGACGGACCATATGTAGTTCAACACTGCTCATGAAACTGATACAAACCACAGCTCCTCTTACATAAATCCTCTTTAGTGAATAGAGAAAGTAGCATTGGGTTCCTAAACTGCGAAAAATCATTTGAGCCAAAATTCACTTGGTTTACCAGAAATGAACTCTTGCTGGTAGGAAGAAAAAGATCATGGTGTTTAACTCTGTTCGTTAAGGGAAATTCATACCAGAGTTCTCATCCATGAAATACACCCAGTTTTAATGCAAGAAGCAAGCTCATTTTTCCAGCGTCACATATACAGCAAGAACCATGAGCATGCCCTGAAAAAAAGAACTGTGTTTCCTACTCATACGGACCATATGTAGTACAAATCTGCTTATGAAACTGATACAAACCTCAGCTCTTCTTACATTAATGCTCTTTAGTTAATAATGAGAATCGGTTTGGTTTGCTGAACTTCGAAAAATCATTTGAGCCCAAAATTCACTTTGTTTAACAGAAATGAACACTTGCTTGTAGGAAGACACAGATCCTGGGGTTTAACTCCATTTCTGAAGGCAAATTCAGACCAGAGTTCTCATCCCTGAAACACACTCTGTTTTAACGCAAGAAGCAAGCTCTTCTTTCTAGAGTCTAAAATACAGCAAGAACCATGAGCATGCCCTGAAAAAAAGAACTGTGTTTCCGACTCATATGGACCATATGTAGTTCAACTCTGCTTATGAAATTGATACAAACCACAGCTCCTCTTACATAAATCCTCTTTAGTTAATAGTGAGAATCATGTTGGGTTCGTGAACTGCGAAAAATCATTTGAGCCCCAAAATCACTGGGTTTACCAGAAATGAACACTTGCTTGTAGGAAGACACTGATCCTGGTGTTTAACTCAGTTTCTGAAGACAAATTCAGACCCTAGTTCTCATCCCTAAAAAACACTCTGTTTAACGCAAAAATCATCCTCTTCTTTCCAGCGTCTCCAATACAGTAAGAACCATGAGCATGCCCAGAAAAAAAGAACTGTGTTTCCTACTCATACGGACCATATGTAGTTCAACTCTGCTTATGAAATGATACAGACCGCAGCTCCTCTTACATAAATACTCTTTAGTTAAAAGTGATAATCGCATTGGTTCTAGAAAGGTCTAAATTCATTTGAGCCCAAAATTCACTTGGTTTACCAGAAATGAACATTTGCTTGTTGGAAGACACAGATCCTGGGGTATAACTCCGTTTCTGAAGGGAAATTCAGACCAGAGATCTCATCCCTAAAACACACTATGTTATAATGCAAGAAGCAAGCTCTTCTTTCCAGAGTCTAAAATAGAGCAAGAACCATGAGCATGCCCTGAAAAAAAGAACTGTGTTTCCTACTCATAAGGACCATATGTAGTTCAACTCTCTTTAGAAATTGATACAAACCACAGCTCCTCTTACATAAATCCTCTTTAGTTAATAGTGAGAATCATGTTGGGTTCGTGAACTGCGAAAAATCATTTGGGCCAAAAAATCACTGGGTTTACCAGAAATGAACTCTTGGTTGTACGAAGACACTGATCCTGGGGTTTAACTCCGTTTCTGAAGGCAAATCAGACCAGAGTTCTCATCCCTGAAAAACACTCTGTTTTAAGACAAGAATCATCCTCTTGTTTCCAGCGTCTCCAATACAGTAAGAAACATGAGCATTCCCAGAAAAAAGGAACTATGTTTCCTACTCATATGGACTACATGTAGTTCAACTCTGCTTATGAAACTGATACAAACCAAAGCTCCTCTTACATTAATGCTCTTTAGTTAATAGTGAGAATAGGTTTGGGTTGCTGATCTGTGAAAAATCATTTGAGACCAAAATTCACTATGTTAACCAGAAATGATCACTTGCTTGTAGGAAGAAACAGATCCTGTGGTTTAACTCCGTTTCTGAAGGGAAATTCAGACTAGAGCTCTCATCCCTAAAACACACTATGTTATAATGCAAGAAGTAAGCTCTTCTTTCCAGAGGCTCAAATAAAGCAAGAACCATGAGCATGCCCTGAAAAAAAGAACTGTGTTTCCTCCTCCTAAGGACCATATGTAGTTCATCTCTGCTTATGAAACTGATACAAAAAACGGTTCCTCTTACATAAACACTCTTTAGTTAATAGTGAGAATCATGTTGGGTGTGTGAACTGCGAAAAATCATTTGAACCCCAAATTCACTGTGTTTACCAGAAATGAACTTGCTTGAAGGAAGACACAGATCCTGGGGTTTAACTCCGTATCTGAAGGGTAATTCAGACCAGCGTTCTCATCCATGAAACACACTCTGTTTTACCGCAAGAAGCAAGTTCTTTTTTCCAGAGTCTAAAATACAGCAAGAACCATGAGAATAACCTGAAAAAAAGAACTGTGTTTCCTACTCAGACGGACCATATGTAGTTCAACTCTGCTTATGAAACTGATACAAAACACAGCTCCTCTTACATAAATGCTCTTTATTTAATAGAGAAAGTAGCGTTGCGTTCCTGAACTGTGAAAAATCATTTGAGCCCAAAATTCACTGGGTTTACCGGAACTGAACTATTGCTTGTAGATAGAAACAGATCATGGGGTTTAACTCTGTTTATGAAGCAAATTCAGACCAGATTTCTCAGCGCTGAAAAGCACTCTGTTTTAAGGCAAGAATCATCCTCTTCTTTCCAGCGTCTCCAATACACTAAGAACTGTGAGCATGCCCTGAAAAAAAGAATTGTGTTTCCTACTCATACGGACCATATGTAGTTCAACTCTAATTATGAAATGATACAGACCGCAGCTCCTCTAACATAAATCTCTTTAGATAATAGTGAGAATCATGTTGAGTTCGTGAACTGCGAAAAATCATTTGAGCCCCCAAATCACTGGGTTTACCAGAAATGACCTCTTGCTTGTAGGAAGACACTGATCCTGTTGTTTAACTCCGTTTCTGAAGACAAATTCAGACCCGAGTTCTCAACCCTGAAAAACACTCTGTTTTAAGGCAAGAATCATCCTCTTCTTTCCAGCGTCTCCATATAGTAAGAAACATAAGCATGCCCAGAAAAAAAGAACTGTGTTTCCTACTCATACGAACCATATGTAGTTCAACTCTGCTTATGAAACTGATACAAACCACAGCTCCACTTACATAAATGCTTTTTAATTAATAGTGAGAATAGCGTAGGGTTCGTGAACTTCGAAAAATCATTTGAGCCCCAAATTCACTGGGTTAACCAGAAATGAACTCTTGCTTGTAGGAAGACACAGATCCTGGGGCTTAACTCCGTTTCTGAAGGGAAATTCAGACCAGAGTTCTCATCCCTGAAACTAACTCTGTTATAATGCAAGAAGCAAGCTCTTCTTTCCAGAGTATAAAATACAGCAAGAATCATGAGCATGCCCTGAAAAAAAGAACTGTGTTTCCTATTCATACGTACCATATGTTGTTCAACTCTGCTTATGAAACTGATACAGACCACACCTCCACTTAAATATATGCTCTTTAGTTAATTGTGAGAATAGCGTTGGGTTCCTGAACTGCCAAAAATCATTTGAGCCCAAAATTCACCTGGTTTACCAGAACTGAACTCTTGCTTGTAGGAAGACAATGATCTTGGGGTTTAACTCCATTTCTGAATGTAAATGCAGACCAGAGTTCTCATCCCTGAAAAACACTCTGTTATAACGCAAGAAGCAAGCTCTTCTTTCCTGAGTCTCCAATATAGTAAGAAACATGAGCATGCCCAGAAAAAAAGAATTGTTTTTCCGACTCATACAGACCTTATGTAGTTGAACTCTGCTTATGAAATTGATACAAACCACAGCTCCTCTTACAAAAATCCACTTTAGTTAATAGTGAGAATCATGTTGAGTTGGTGAACTGCGAAAAATCCTTTGGGCCCCAAAATCACTGGGTTTACCAGAAATGAACTCTTGCTTGTAGGAAGACACTGATCCTGGTGTTTAACTCCGTTTCTGTAGACAAATTCAGACCCGAGTTCTCAACCCTGAAAAACACTCTGTTTTAAGGCAAGAATCATCCTCTTGTTTCCAGCGTCTCCATATAGTAAGAAACATGAGCATGCCCAGAAAAACAGAACTGTGTTTCCTACTCATACGGACCATATGTTGTTCAACTCTGCTCATGAAACTGATACAAACCACAGCTCCTCTTACATAAATGCTCTTTAGTTAATACTAAAAATCGCGTTGGGTTCGTGAACTGCAAAAAATCATTTGAGCAAAAAATTCACTGGGTTAACAAGAAATGGACTCTTGCTTGTAGGAAGACAGAGATCCTGGGTTTTAACTCCGTTTCTCAAGGGAAATTCAGACCAGAGTTCTCATCCCTAAAACACACTCTGTTATATCGCAAGAAGCAAGCTCTTCTTTCCAGAGCCTAAAATAGAGCAAGAACCATGAGCATGCTCTGAGAAAAAGAACTGTGTTTCCTACTCATAAGGACCATATGGAGTTCAACTCTCCTTAAGAAACTGATACAAACCACGGCTCCTCTTACATAAATGCTCTTTAGTTAATAGTGAGAATCATGTTGGGTATTTGAAGTGCGAAAAATCATTTGAACCCAAAAATTCCTGTGTTTACCAGAAATAAACTTGCTTGTAGGAAGACACAGATCTTGGGGTTTAACTCCGTTTCTGAAGGGAAATTCAGACCAGAGTTCTCATCCCTGAAGCACACTCTGTTTTACCACAAGAAGCAACCTCTCCTTTCCAGAGACTAAAATACAGCAAGAACCATGAGCATGCCCTGAAAAAAAGAACTGTGTTTCCTACTCAGACGGACCATATGTAGTTCAACTCTGCTCATGAAACTGATACAAACCACAGCTCCTCTTACATAAATCCTCTTTAGTTAATAGAGAAAGTAGCATATGGTTCTTGAACTGCAAAACTCATTTGAGCCAAAATTCACTTGGTTTACCAAAAATGAATTCTTGCTGGTAGGAAGACAACGATCATGGTGTTTAACTCTGTTTGTTAAGGGAAATTCATGCCAGAGTTCTCATCCATGAAATACACCCTGTTTTAATGCAAGAAGCAAGCTCTTTATTCCAATGTCACAAATACAGCAAGAACCATGAGCATGCCCTGAAAAAAAGAACTGTGTTTCCGACTCATACGGACCATATGTAGTTCAACTCTGCTTATGAAACTGATACAAACCACAGCTCCTCTTACATTAGTGCTCTTTAGTTAATAGTGAGAATCGGTTTGGGTTGCTGAACTGCGAAAAATCATTTGAGCCCTAAATTCACTTTGTTTACCAGAAATGAACACTTGGTTGTAGGAAGACAGAGATCCTGGGGTTTAACTCCATTTCTGAAGGGAAATTCAGACCAGAGTTCTCATCCCTGAAACACACTTAGTTTTAAAGCAAGAAGCAAGCTCTTCTTTCCAGTGTCACCAATACAGCAAGAACCATTAGAATGCCCTTAAAAAAAGAACTGTGTTGTCTACACATAGGGACCATATGTAGTTCAACTCTGCTCATGAAATTGATACAAACCACAGCCCCTCTTACATAAATGCTCTTTAGTTAACAGTGAGAATCATGTTGGGTTCTTGAAGTGCGAAAAATCATTTGAACCAAAAAATCACTGTGTTTTCCAGAAATGAACTTGCTTGTCCGAAGACACAGATCTTGGGGTTTAACTCCGTTTCTGAAGGGAAATTCAGACCAGAGTTCTCATCCCTGAAGCACACTCTGTTTTACCACAAGAAGCAAGCTCTTCTTTCCAGAGTCTAAAATAGAGCAAGAACCATGAGCAGGCCCTGAAAAAAAGAACTGTGTTTCCTACTCAGACGGACCATATGTAGTTCAACTCTGCTCATGAAACTGATAAAGACCACACCTCCACTTAAATAAATGCTCTTTAGTTAATTGTGAGAATAGCGTTGTGTTCCTGAACTGTGAAAAATCATTGGAGCCCAAAATTCACTGGGTTTACCAGAACTGAACTCTTGCTTGTAGGAAGACACAGATCCTGGGGTTTAGCTCCATTAATTAAGGGATATTCAGACCAGAGTTCTCATCCATGAAACACATTCTGTTTTAACGCAAGAAGCAAGCTCTTCTTTCCAGAGTCTAAAATACAGCAAGAACCATGAGCATGCCCTGAAAAAAGGAACTGTGTTTCCTAGTCATATGTACCATATGTTGTTCAACTCTGCTGATGAAACTGATACAGACCACACCTCCATTAAATAAATGCTCTTTAGTTAATAGTGAGAATCGCGTTTTGGTTCGTGAACTGCGAAAAATCATTTGAGCCAAAATTCACTGGGTTAACGAGAAATGAACTCTTGCTTTTAGGAAGACACAGATCCTGGGGTTTAACTCCGTTTCTGAAGGGATTCAGACCAGAGTTCTCATCCCTGAAACGCACTCTGTATAAACGCAAGAAGCAAGCTCTTCTTTCCAGAGTCTAAAATAAAGCAAGAACCAAGAGCATGCCCTGAAAAAAAGAACTGTGTTTCCTACTCATAGGGACCATATGTAGTTCAACTCTTCTTATGAAACTGATACAAACCACAGCTCTTCTTACATAAATGCTCTTTAGTTAATAGTGAGAATCATGTTGGTTTCGTAACTGCGAAAAATCATTTGAGCCCAAAATTGACTGGGTTCACCAGAAATGAACACTTGCTTCTAGGAAGACACTGATCCTGGTGTTTAACTCAGTTTCTGAAGACAAATTCAGACCCGAGTTCTCAACCCTGAAAAACACTCGGTTTTAAGGCAAGAATCATCCTCTTCTTTCCAGCGTCTCTATATACTAAGAAACATGAGCATGCCCAGAAAAAAAGAACTATGTTTCCCACTCATACGGGCCATATGTTGTTCAACTCTGCTTTTGAAACTGATACAAACCACAGCTCCTCTAACATAAATGCTCTTTAGTTAATACTGAGAATCGCGTTGGGTTCGTGAACTGTGAAAAATCATTTGAGCCCAAAATTCACTGGGTTTACCAGAACTGAACTCTTGCTTGTAGGAAGACACAGATCCTGGGGTTTAACTCCGTTAATTAAGGGAAATTCAGACCAGAGTTCTCATCCATGAAACACATTCTGTTTTGATGCAAGAAGCAAGCTCTTGTTTCCAGACTCTAAAATACAGCAAGAACCATGAGCATGCCCTGAAAAAAGGAACTGTGTTTCCTAGTCATATGTACCATATGTTGTTCAACTCTGCTTATGAAACTGATACAGACCACACCTCCATTAAATAAATGCTCTTTAGTTAATAGTGAGAATCACGTTGGGTTCGTGAACTGCGAAAAATCATTTGAGCCAAAATTCACTGGGTTAACGAGAAATGAACTCTTGCTTTTAGGAAGACACAGATCCTGGGGTTTAACTCCGTTTCTGAAGGGAAATTCAGACCAGAGTTCTCATCCCTGAAACGCACTCTGTATAAACGCAAGAAGCACGCTCTTCTTTCCAGAGTCTAAAATAAAGCAAGACCCATAAGCATGCCCTGAAAAAAAGAACTGTGTTTCCGACTCATACGGACCATATGTAGTTCAACTCTGCTCATGAAACTGATACAAACCACAGCCCCTCTTACATAAATGCTCTTTAGTTAATAGTGAGAATCATGTTGGGTTCTTGAAGTGCGAAAAATCATTTGAACCAAAAATTCACTGTGTTTACCAGATATGAACTTGCTTGTAGGAAGACACAGATCTTGGGGTTTAACTCCGTTTCTGAAGGGAAATTCAGACCAGAGTTCTCATCCCTGAAGCACACTCTGTTTTACCACAAGAAGCAAGCTCTTCTTTCCAGAGTCTAAAATAGAGCAAGAACCATGAGCAGGCCCTGAAAAAAAGAACTGTGTTTCTTACTCAGACGGACCATATGTAGTTCAACTCTGCTCATGAAACTGATAAAGACCACACCTCTACTTAAATAAATGCTCTTTAGTTAATTGTGGGAATAGCGTTGGGTTCCTGAACTGTGAAAAATCATTGAGCCCAAAATTCACTGGGTATACCAGAACTGAACTCTTGCTTGTAGGAAGACACAGATCCTGGGGTTTAACTCCATTAATTAAGAGAAATTCAGACCAGAGTTCTAATGCCTGAAACACATTCTGTTTTAATGCAAGAAGCAAGATCTTCTTACCAGAGTCTAAAATACAGCAAGAACAATGAGCATGCCCTGAAAAAAGAACAGTGTTTCCTACTCATAAGGACCATATGTAGTTCAACTCTGCTTAGGAAACTGATACAAACCATGGCTCCTCTTACATGAATGCTCTTTAGTTAATTGTTAGAGTAGCGGATGGTTCGTGAACTGCGAAAAATCATTTGCGCCCAAAAATTACTGGGTTTACCAGAAATGAACTCTTGCTTGTAGGAAGACACAGATCCTGGGATTTAACTCCATTTCCGAAGGGAAATTCAGACCAGAGTTCTCATCCCTGAAACGCACTCTGTATAAACGCAAGAAGCAAGCTCTTCTTTCCAGAGTCTAAAATAAAGCAAGAACGATGAGCATGCCCTGAAAAAAAGAACTGTGTTTCCGACTCATACGGACCATATGTAGTTCAACTCTGCTTATGAAACTGATACAAACCACAGCTCCTCTTACATTAGTGCTCTTTAGTTAATAGTGAGAATCGGTTTGGGTTGCTGAACTGTGAAAAATCATTTGAGCCCAAAATTCACTTTGTTTACTAGAAATGAACACTTGCTTATAGGAAGACAGAGATCCTGGGGTTTAACTCCATTTCTGAAGGGAAATTCAGACCAGAGTTCTCATCCCTGAAACTCACTTTGTTTTAAAGCAAGAAGCAAGCTCTTCTTTCCAGCATCACCAATACAGCAAGAACCATTAGAATGCCCTTAATAAAAGAACTGTTTTTTCTACACATAGGGACCATATGTAGTTCAACTCTGCTCATGAAACTGATACAAACCACAGCTCCTCTTACATTAGTGCTCTTTAGTTAATAGTGAGAATCGGTTTGGGTTGCTGAACTGTGAAAAATCATTTGAGCCCAAAATTCACTTTGTTTACTAGAAATGAACACTTGCTTATAGGAAGACAGAGATCCTGGGGTTTAACTCCATTTCTGAAGGGAAATTCAGACCAGAGTTCTCATCCCTGAAACTCACTTTGTTTTAAAGCAAGAAGCAAGCTCTTCTTTCCAGCATCACCAATACAGCAAGAACCATTAGAATGCCCTTAATAAAAGAACTGTTTTTTCTACACATAGGGACCATATGTAGTTCAACTCTGCTCATGAAACTGATACAAACCACAGCCCCTCTTACATAAATGCTCTTTAGTTAATAGTGAGAATCATGTTGGGTTCTTGAAGTGCGAGAAATCATTTGAACCCCAAAATCACTGTGTTTACCAGAAATGAACTTGCTTGTAGGAAGACACAGATCTTGAGGTTTAACTCCGTTTCTGAAGGGAAATTCAGACCAGAGTTCTCATCCCTGAAACACAGTCTGTTTTACCACAAGAAGCAAGCTCTTCTTTCCAGAGTCTAAAATAGAGCAAGAACCTTGAGCATGCCCTGAAAAAAAGAACTGTGTTTCCTACTCAGACGGACCATATGTAGTTCAACTCTGCTTATGAAACTGATACAAACCACAGCTCCTCTTACATTAATGCTCTTTAGTTAATAGTGAGAATCGGTTTGGGTTGCTGAACTATGAAAAATCATTTGAGCCCAAAATTCACTTTGTTTACCAGAAATGAACACTTGCTTGTAGGAAGACACAGATCCTGGGGTTTAACTCCATTTCTGAAGGGAAATTCAGAACAGAGTTCTCTTCCCTGAAACACACTTTGTTTTAAAGCAAGAAGCAAGCTCTTCTTTCCAGAGTATAAAATACAGCAAGAACCATGAGCATTCCCTTAAAAAAAGAACTGTGTTTTTTTACACATACGGACCATATGTAGTACAACTCTGCTCATGAAACTGATACAGACCACACCTCCACTTAAATAAATGCTCTTTAGTTAATTGTGAGAATAGCGTTGGGTTCCTGAACTGTGAAAAAATCATTTGAGCCCAAAATTCACTGGGTTTACCAGAACTGAACTCTTGCTTGTAGGAAGACACAGATCCTGGGGTTTAACTCCGTTAATTAAGGGAAATTCAGACCAGAGTTCTCATCCCTGAAACACATTCTGTTTTAATGCAAGAAGCAAGATCTTCTTTCCAGATTCTAAAATACAGCAAGAGCCATGAGCATGCCCTGAAAAAAAGAACAGTGTTTCCTACTCATAAGGACCATATGTAGTTCAACTCTGCTTAGGAAACTGATACAAACCATGGCTCCTCTTACATAAATGCTCTTTAGTTAATTGTTAGAATAGCGGATGGTTCGTGAACTGCGAAAAATCATTTGCGCCCAAAAATTACTGGGTTTACCAGAAATGAACTCTTGATTGTAGGAAGACACAGATCCTGGGGTTTAACTCCGTTTCTGAAGGCAAATTGAGAACAGAGTTCTCATGCCTGAAAAACACTCTGTTTTAATGCAAGAATCATCCTCTACTTTCCAACTTGTCCAATATAGTAAGAAACATGAGCATGCCCAGAAAAAAAGAACTGTGTTTCCGACTCATACAGACTATATGTAGTTCAACTCTGCTTATGAAACTGATACAAACAACAGCTCCTCTTTCATAAATCCTCTTTAGTTAATAGTGAGAATCATGTTGGGTTCGTGAACTGCGAAAAATCATTTGAGCCCAAAAATCACTGGGTTTACCAGAAATGAACTCTTGCTTGTAGGAAGACACAGATCCTGGGGTTTAACTCTGTTTCTGCAGGAAAATTCAGACCCGAGTTCTCATAACTGAAACACACTCTGTTTAAACGAAGAAGCAAGCTCTTCTTTCCAGACTCTAAAATACAGAAAGAACCATGAGCATGCCCTGAAAAAAGAACTGTGTTTCCTAGTCATATGTATCATATGTTGGTCAACTCTGCTAATGAAACTGATACAGACCACACCTCCAATTAAATAAATGCTCTTTAGTTAATTGTGAGAATAGTGTTGTGTTCCTGAACTGAGAAAAATCATTTGAGCCCATAATTCACTGGGTTTAGCAGAACTGAACTCTTGCTTGTCGGAAGACACAGATCCTGGGGTTTAACTCCGTTAATGAAGAGAAATTCAGACCCGAGTTCTCATAACTGAAACACACTCTGTTTAAATGAAGAAGCAATCTCTTCTTTCCAGAGTCTAATATACAGCAAGAACGATGAACATGGCCTGAAAAAAAGAACTGTGTTTCCTATTCATACGGACAATATGTAGTTCAACTCTTCTTATAAAACTGATACAGCCCACACCTCCATTAAATAAATGCTCTTTAGTTAATAGTGAGAATCCCGTTGGGTTCGTGAACTGCGAAAAATCATTTGAGCCAAAATTCACTGGGTTAACGAGAAATGAACTCTTGCTTTTAGGAAGACACAGATCCTGGGGTTTAACTCCGTTTCTGAAGGCAAATTCAGACCAGAGGTTCTCATCCCTGAAACGCACTCTGTATAAACGCAAGAAGCACGCTCTTCTTTCCAGAGTCTAAAATAAAGCAAGAACCATGAGCATGCCCTGAAAAAAAGAATTGTGTTTCCGACTCATACGGACCATATGTAGTTCAACTCTGCTCATGAAACTGATACAAACCACAGCCCCTCTTACATAAATGCTCTTCAGTTAATACTGAGAATCATGTTGGGTTCTTGAAGTGCGAACAATCATTTGAACCAAAAATTCACTGTGTTTACCAGATATGAACTTGCTTGTAGGAAGACACAGATCTTGGGGTTTAACTCCGTTTCTGAAGGGAAATTCAGACCAGAGTTCTCATCCCTGAAGCACACTCTGTTTTACCACAAGAAGCAAGCTCTTCTTTCCAGACTCTAAAATACAGAAAGAACCATGAGCATGCCCTGAAAAAAGAACTGTGTTTCCTAGTCATATGTACCATATGTTGTTCAACTCTGCTAATGAAACTGATACAGACCACACCTCCAATTAAATAAATGCTCTTTAGTTAATTGTGAGAATAGTGTTGTGTTCCTGAACTGAGAAAAATCATTTGAGCCCATAATTCACTGGGTTTAGTAGAACTGAACTCTTGCTTGTCGGAAGACACAGATCCTGGGGTTTAACTCCCTTAATGAAGGGAAATTCAGACCCGAGTTCTCATAACTGAAACACACTCTGTTTAAACAAAGAAGCAAGCTCTTCTTTCCAGAGTCTAATATACAGCAAGAACTATAAACATGGCCTGAAAAAAAGAACTGTGTTTCCTATTCATACGGACAATATGTAGTTCAACTCTTCTTATAAAACTGATACAGACCACAACGCCTCTTACATAAATGCTCTTTAGTTAATAGTGAGAATAGCATTGTGTTCCTGAACTGGGAAAAATCTTTGATCCCAAAATTCACTGGGTTTACCAGAACTTAACTCTTGCTTGGAGAAGACACAGATCTTGGGGTTTAACTCCATTAATGGAGGGAAATTCAGACCAGAGTTCTCATCCCTGAAACACACTGTTTAAAACACAAGAAGCAAGCTCTTCTTTCCACTGTCTAAAATACAGCGAGAACCATGAGCATGCCCTGCAAAAATGAACTGTCTTTCCTACTCATAAGGACCATATGTAGTTCAACTCTGCTCATGAAACTGATACAAACCACGGCTCCTCTTACACAAATGCTCTTTTGTTAATAGTGAGAATCATGTTGGGTTCGTGAACAGCGAAAAATCTTTTGAGCCCACAATTCACTGGGTTAACCTGAAATGAACTCTTGCTTGTAGGAAGACACTGATCCTGGGGATTAACTCCGTTTCTGAAGGCAAGTTCAGACCAGAGTTCTCATCCCTGAAAAACACTCTGTTTTAAGGCAAGAATCATCCTCTTCTTTCCAGCGTCTCTGATATACTAAGAAACCTGAGCATGCCCAGAAAAAAAGATCTGTGTTTCCTACTCATACAGACCATATGTATTTCAACTCTGCTCATGAAACTGATAGAAACCACAGCTCCTCTTACATAAATCCTCTTTAGTTAATAGTGAGAATAGCGTAGGTTTCGTGAACTGCGAAAAAACATTTGAGCCCAAAATTCACTGGGTTTACCAGAAATGAAATCTTGCTTGTAGGAAGACACAGATCCTGGGGTTTAACTCCATTTCAGCAGGGAAATTCAGATCAGAGTTCTCATCACTGAAACACACAATTTAAACGAAGATGCAATCTCTTATTTCCAGAGTCTAAAATACAGAAAGAACCATGAGCATGGACTGAAAAAAAGAACTGTTTTTCCTATTCAAACGGACCATATGTATTTTAACTCTGCTTATGAAAGTGATACAGACCACACCTCCCCTTACATAAATGCTCTTTAGTTAATATTGAGAATAGCATTGGGTTCCTGAGCTTCGAAAAATCATTTGAGCCCAAACTTCAGTGGGTTTACCAGAACTGAACTCTTGCTTGTTAGAAGACACGGATCCTAGGGATTAACTCCGTTAATGAAGGGAAATTCAGACCAGAGTTCTCATCCCTGAAACACATTCTGTTTTAATGCCAGAAGCAAGCTCTTCTTTCCAGAATCTAAAATATAGCAAGAACCATGAGCATGCCCTGAACAAAAGAACAGTGTTTCCTACTCATAAGGACCATATGTAGTTCAACTCTGCTTAGGAAACTGATACAAACCACGGCTCCTCTTACATAAACGCTCTTTAATTAATAGTGAGAATAGCGTAGGGTTTGTGAACTGCGAAAATCATTTGAGCCGAAAATTTACTGGGTGTACCAGAAATGAACTCTTGCATGTAGGAAGACACAGATCCTGGGGTTTAAGTCCATTTCTGAAGGTAAATTGAGACCAGAGTTCTCATGCCTTAAAAACACTCTGTTTTAAGGCAAGAATCATCCTCTACTTTCCAGCCTCTCCAATATAGTAAGAAACATGAGCATGCCCAGAAAAAAAGAACTGTGTTTCCGACTCATACAGACCATATGTAGTTCAACTCTGCTCATGAAACTGATACAAACCACAGCTCCTCTTTCATAAATCCCCTTTAGTTAATAGTGAGAATCATGTTGAGTTTGTGAACTGCGAAAAATCATTTGAGCCCAAAAATCACTGGGTTTATCAGAAATGAACTTTTGCTTGTAGAAAGACACAGATCCTGGGGTTTAACTCCGTTTCTGCAGGGAAATTCAGACCAGAGTTCTCATCCCTGAAAAACACTCTGTTTAAAGGAAGAAGCAAGCTCTTCTTTCCAGAGTCTAATATACAGTAAGAACCATGAACATGCCTTGAAAAATGAACTGTGTTTCCTACTCATACGGACCATATGTAGTTCAGCTCTGCTTATGAAACTGATACAGACCACACCGCCTCTTACATAAATGCTCTTTAGTTAATAGTGAGAATAGCGTTGGGTTCCTGAACTGCGAAAAGTCATTGAGCCCAAAATTCACTGTGTTTACCGGAACTGAACTCTTGCTTGTAGGAAGACACAGATCCTGGGGTTCACCTCCGTTAATGAAAGGAAATTCAGACCAGAGTTCTCATCCCTGAAACACCCTCTGTTATAACGCAAGAAGCAAGCTCTTCTTTCCAGTGTCTAAAATACAGCAAGAACCATGAACATGCCCTGCAAAAAAGAACTGTCTTTCTTACTCATAAGGACCATATTTACTTCAACTCTGCTCATGAAACTGATACAAACCACGCCTCCTCTTACACAAATGCTCTTTTGTTAATAGTGAGAATCATGTTGGGTTCGTGAACTGTGAAAAGCCATTTGAGCCCAAAATTCACTGGGTTTACCAGAAATGAACTCTTGCTTGTAGGAAGACACTGATCCTGGGGTTTAACTCCGTTTCTGAAGGGAAATTCAGACCAGAGTACTCATCCCTGAAAAACACAGTGTTTTAAGGCAAGAATCATCCTCTTCTTTCCAGCGTCTCCAATATACTAAGAAATATGAGCATGCCCAGAAAAAAGATATGTGTTTCCTACTCATACAGACCATATGTAGTTCAACTCTGCTTATGAAACTGATAGATACCACAGCTCCTCTTACATAAATCCTCTTCAGTTAATAGTGAGAATAGCGTATGGTTCGCTAACTGCGAAAAATCATTTGAGCCCCAAATTAACTGGGTTAACCAGTAATGAACTCTTGCTTGTAGGAAGACAGAGATCCTGGGATTTAAGTCCGTTAGTGAAGGGAAATTCAGACCAGAGTTCTCCTCCATGAAACACACCCTGCTTAATGCAAGAAGCAAGCTCTTCTTTCCAGAGTCTAAAATACAGCAAGAACCATGAGCATGCCCTGAAAAAAATTCTGAGTTTCGTACTCATACAGACCATATGTGGTTCAACTCTGCTTTTGAAACTGATACAAACCACTGCTCCTCTTACATAAATGCTCTTTAGTTAATAGTGAGAATCAAGTTGGGTTCGTGAACTGCAAAAAATCATTTGAGCCCAAAATTCACTGGGATTACAGTTAATGAACTCTTGCTTGCAGGACAAGACTTATCCTGGTGTTTAAATCCGTTTCTGCAGGGAAATTCAGAACAGAGTTCTCATCCCTGAAACACACTCTGTTTCAACGAAGAAGCAAGCTCTTTTTTCCAGAGTCTAAAATACCGCAAGTACCATGAGCACTGCCTGAAAAAAAGAACTGTGTTTCCTATTCATACGGACCATATTTAGATCAACTCTGCTTTCGAAACTGATACAGACCACACCTCCTCTTACATAATTGCTCTTTATTTCATAGTGAGAATAGCGATGGGTTCCTGAATTGCAAAAAATCATTTGAGTCCAAAATTCACTGGGTTTACCAGAACTGAACTCTTGCTTTTAGGAAGACACAGATCCTGGGGTTTAACTCCGTTTCTGAAGGAAAATTCAGACCCGAGTTCTCATCCCTGAAACACACTCTGTTATAACACAAGAAGCAAACTCTTCTTTCCAGAGTCTAAAATACAGCAAGAACCATGAGCATGCCATGAAAAGAACTGTGTTTCCTACTCATAAGGACCATATGTAGTTCAACTCTACTTATGAACCTGATAAAAACCACAGCTCCTCTTACATAAATGCTCTTTACTTAATAGTGAGAATCGCATTGGGTTGGTTAATTGCGAAAAATCATTGGAGACCAAAATAAACTGGGTTAACCAGAAATGAACTCTTGCTATAGGAAGACACAGATCCTGTGGTATAACTCCGTTTGTGAAGGGAAATTCAGACCAGAGTTCTCATCCCTGAAACACTCTCTGCTATAACGCAAGAAGCAAGCTCTTCTTTCCAGAGTCTAAAATACAGCAAGAACCATGAGCATGCCCTGAAAAAAATTCTGTGTTTCGTACTCATACAGACCATATGTGGTTCAACTCTGCTTTTGAAACTGATACAAACCACAGGTCCTCTTACATAAATCCTCTTTTGTTAATAGTGAGAATCATGTTGGGTTTGTGAACTGCGAAAAATCATTTGAGCCCAAAATTCACTGGGTTTACAGGTAATGAACTCTTGCTTGCAGGACACCACATATCCTGGTGTTTAAATCCGTTTCTGCAGGGAAATTCAGACCAGAGTTCTCATCCCTGAAACACACTCTGTTTAAACGAAGAAGCAAGCTCTTCTTTCCTGAGTCTAAAATACAGCAAGAACCATATGCATCAACTGAAAAAAAGAACTTGTTTCCTACTCATACAGACCATATGTAGTTCAACTCTGCTCATGAAACTGATACAAACCACGGCTCATCTTACATAAATGCTCTTTAGTTAATAGTGAGAATAGCGTAGGGTTCGTGAACTGCGAAAAATCATTTAAGCCCAAAATTTACTGGGTTTCCCAGAAATGAACTCTTGCATGTAGGAAGACACAGATCCTGGGGTTTTACTCCGTTTCTGAAGGCAAATTAGGAACAGAGTTCTCATGCCTGAAAAACACTCTGTTTTAAGGCAAGAATCATCCTCTACTTTCCAGCGTCTCCAATATAGTAAGAAACATGAGCATGCCCAGAAAAAAAGAACTGTGTTTCCGACTCATACAGACCATATGTAGTTCAACTCTGCTTATGAAACTGATACAAACAACAGCTCCTCTTTCATAAATCCTCTTTAGTTAATAGTGAGAATCATGTTGGGTTCGTGAACTGCGAAAAATCATTTGAGCCCAAAAATCACTGGGTTTACCAGAAATGAACTCTTGCTTGTAGGAAGACACAGATCCTGGGGTTTAACTCGGTTTCTGCAGGAAAATTCAGACCCGAGTTCTCATAACTGAAACACACTCTGTTTAAACGAAGAAGCAAGCTCTTCTTTCCAGACTCTAAAATACAGAAAAAACCATGAGCATGCCCTGAAAAAAGAACTGTGTTTCCTAGTCATATGTACCATATGTTGTTCAACTCTGCTAATGAAACTGATACAGACCACACCTCCAATTAAATAAATGCTCTTTAGTTAATTGTGAGAATAGTGTTGTGTTCCTGAACTGAGAAAAATCATTTGAGCCCATAATTCACTGGGTTTAGCAGAACTGAACTCTTGCTTGTCGGAAGACACAGATCCTGGGGTTTAACTCCTTTAATGAAGGGAAATTCAGACCCGAGTTCTCATAACTGAAACACACTCTGTTTAAACGAAGAAGCAAGCTCTTCTTTCCAGAGTCTATTACACAGCAAGAACGATAAACATGGCCTGAAAAAAAGAACTGTGTTTCCTATTCATACGGACAATATGTAGTTCAACTCTTCTTATAAAACTGATACAGACCACAACGCCTCTTACATAAATGCTCTTTAGTTAATAGTGAGAATAGCATTGTGTTCCTGAACTGCGAAAAATCTTTGATCCCAAAATTCACTGGGTTTACCAGAACTTAACTCTTGCTTGGAGAAGACACAGATCTTGGGGTTTAACTCCGTTAATGGAGGGAAATTCAGACCAGAGTTCTCATCCCTGAAACACACTGTTTAAAACACAAGAAGCAAGCTCTTCTTTCCACTGTCTAAAATACAGCGAGAACCATGAGCATGCCCTGCAAAAATGAACTGTCTTTCCTACTCATAAGGACCATATGTAGTTCAACTCTGCTCATGAAACTGATACAAACCACGGCTCCTCTTACACAAATGCTCTTTTGTTAATAGTGAGAATCATGTTGGGTTCGTGAACAGCGAAAAAATCTTTTGAGCCCACAATTCACTGGGTTAACCTGAAATGAACTCTTGCTTGTAGGAAGACACTGATCCTGGGGATTAACTCCGTTTCTGAAGGCAAGTTCAGACCAGAGTTCTCATCCCTGAAAAACACTCTGTTTTAAGGCAAGAATCATCCTCTTCTTTCCAGCGTCTCTGATATACTAAGAAACCTGAGCATGCCCAGAAAAAAAGATCTGTGTTTCCTACTCATACAGACCATATGTATTTCAACTCTGCTCATGAAACTGATAGAAACCACAGCTCCTCTTACATAAATCCTCTTTAGTTAATAGTGAGAATAGCGTAGGTTTCGTGAACTGCGTAAAAACATTTGAGCCCAAAATTCACTGGGTTTACCAGAAATGAAATCTTGCTTGTAGGAAGACACAGATCCTGGGGTTTAACTCCATTTCAGCAGGGAAATTCAGATCAGAGTTCTCATCACTGAAACACACAATTTAAACGAAGATGCAATCTCTTATTTCCAGAGTCTAAAATACAGAAAGAACCATGAGCATGGACTGAAAAAAAGAACTGTGTTTCCTATTCAAACGGACCATATGTATTTTAACTCTGCTTATGAAAGTGATACAGACCACACCTCCCCTTACATGAATGCTCTTTAGTTAATATTGAGAATAGCATTGGGTTCCTGAGCTTCGAAAAATCATTTGAGCCCAAACATCAGTGGGTTTACCAGAACTGAACTCTTGCTTGTTAGAAGACACAGATCCTAGGGATTAACTCCGTTAATGAAGGGAAATTCAGACCAGAGTTCTCATCCCTGAAACACATTCTGTTTTAATGCCAGAAGCAAGCTCTTCTTTCCAGAATCTAAAATATAGCAAGAACCATGAGCTTGCCCTGAACAAAAGAACAGTGTTTCCTACTCATAAGGACCATATGTAGTTCAACTGTGCTTAGGAAACTGATACAAACCACGGCTCCTCTTACATAAACGCTCTTTAGTTAATAGTGAGAATAGCGTAGGGTTTGTGAACTGCGAAAATCATTTGAGCCGAAAATTTACTGGGTTTACCAGAAATGAACTCTTGCATGTAGGAAGACACAGATCCTGGGGTTTAAGTCCATTTCTGAAGGTAAATTGAGACCAGAGTTCTCATGCCTTAAAAACACTCTGTTTTAAGGCAAGAATCATCCTCTACTTTCCAGACTCTCCAATATAGTAAGAAACATGAGCATGCCCAGAAAAAAAGAACTGTGTTTCCGACTCATACAGACCATATGTAGTTCAACTCTGCTCATGAAACTGATACAAACCACAGCTCCTCTTTCATAAATTCCCTTTAGTTAATAGTGAGAATCATGTTGAGTTTGTGAACTGCGAAAAATCATTTGAGCCCAAAAATCACTGGGTTTACCAGAAATGAACTCTTGCTTGTAGAAAGACACAGATCCTGGGGTTTAACTCCGTTTCTGCAGGGAAATTCAGACCAGAGTTCTCATCCCTGAAAAACACTCTGTTTAAAGGAAGAAGCAAGCTCTTCTTTCCAGAGTCTAATATACAGTAAGAACCATGAACATGCCTTGAAAAATGAACTGTGTTTCCTACTCATACGGACCATATGTAGTTCAGCTCTGCTTTTGAAACTGATACAGACCACACCGCCTCTTACATAAATGCTCTTTAGTTAATAGTGAGAATAGCGTTGGGTTCCTGAACTGCGAAAAGTCATTGAGCCCAAAATTCACTGTGTTTACCGGAACTGAACTCTTGCTTGTAGGAAGACACAGATCCTGGGGTTCACCTCCGTTAATGAAAGGAAATTCAGACCAGAGTTCTCATCCCTGAAACACCCTCTGTTATAACGCAAGAAGCAAGCTCTTCTTTCCAGTGTCTAAAATACAGCAAGAACCATGAACATGCCCTGCAAAAAAGAACTGTCTTTCTTACTCATAAGGACCATATTTACTTCAACTCTGCTCATGAAACTGATACAAACCACGGCTCCTCTTACACAAATGCTCTTTTGTTAATAGTGAGAATCATGTTGGGTTCGTGAACTGTGAAAAGCCATTTGAGCCCAAAATTCACTGGGTTTACCAGAAATGAACTCTTGCTTGTAGGAAGACACTGATCCTGGGGTTTAACTCCGTTTCTGAAGGGAAATTCAGACCAGAGTACTCATCCCTGAAAAACACAGTGTTTTAAGGCAAGAATCATCCTCTTCTTTCCAGCGTCTCCAATATACTAAGAAATATGAGCATGCCCAGAAAAAAGATATGTGTTTCCTACTCATACAGACCATATGTAGTTCAACTCTGCTTATGAAACTGATAGATACCACAGCTCCTCTTACATAAATCCTCTTCAGTTAATAGTGAGAATAGCGTATGTTTCGCTAACTGCGAAAAATCATTTGAGCCCCAAATTAACTGGGTTAACCAGAAATGAACTCTTGCTTGTAGGAAGACACAGATCCTGGGATTTAACTCCGTTAGTGAAGGGAAATTCAGACCAGAGTTCTCCTCCATGAAACACACCCTGCTTAATGCAAGAAGCAAGCTCTTCTTTCCAGAGTCTAAAATACAGCAAGAACCATGAGCATGCCCTGAAAAAAATTCTGAGTTTCGTACTCATACAGACCATATGTGGTTCAACTCTGCTTTTGAAACTGATACAAACCACTGCTCCTCTTACATAAATGCTCTTTAGTTAATAGTGAGAATCAAGTTGGGTTCGTGAACGGCAAAAAATCATTTGAGCCCAAAATTCACTGGGATTACAGGTAATGAACTCTTGCTTGCAGGACAAGACTTATCCTGGTGTTTAAATCCGTTTCTGCAGGGAAATTCAGAACAGAGTTCTCATCCCTGAAACACACTCTGTTTCAACGAAGAAGCAAGCTCTTTTTTCCAGAGTCTAAAATACCGCAAGAACCATGAGCACTGCCTGAAAAAAAGAACTGTGTTTCCTATTCATAAGGACCATATTTAGATCAACTCTGCTTTCGAAACTGATACAGACCACACCTCCTCTTACATAATTGCTCTTTATTTCATAGTGAGAATAGCGATGGGTTCCTGAATTGCAAAAAATCATTTGAGTCCAAAATTCACTGGGTTTACCAGAACTGAACTCTTGCTTTTAGGAAGACACAGATCCTGGGGTTTAACTCCGTTTCTGAAGGAAAATTCAGACCCGAGTTCTCATCCCTGAAACACACTCTGTTATAACACAAGAAGCAAACTCTTCTTTCCAGAGTCTAAAATACAGCAAGAACCATGAGCATGCCATGAAAAGAACTGTGTTTCCTACTCATAAGGACCATATGTAGTTCAACTCTACTTATGAACCTGATAAAAACCACAGCTCCTCTTACATAAATGCTCTTTACTTAATAGTGAGAATCGCATTGGGTTGGTTAATTGCGAAAAATCATTGGAGACCAAAATAAACTGGGTTAACCAGAAATGAACTCTTGCTGTAGGAAGACACAGATCCTGTGGTATAACTCCGTTTGTGAAGGGAAATTCAGACCAGAGTTCTCATCCCTGAAACACTCTCTGCTATAACGCAAGAAGCAAGCTCTTCTTTCCAGAGTCTAAAATACAGCAAGAACCATGAGCATGCCCTGAAAAAAATTCTGTGTTTCGTACTCATACAGACCATATGTGGTTCAACTCTGCTTTTGAAACTGATACAAACCACAGGTCCTCTTACATAAATCCTCTTTTTTTAATAGTGAGAATCATGTTGGGTTTGTGAACTGCGAAAAATCATTTGAGCCCAAAATTCACTGGGTTTACAGGTAATGAACTCTTGCTTGCAGGACACCACATATCCTGGTGTTTAAATCCGTTTCTGCAGGGAAATTCAGACCAGAGTTCTCATCCCTGAAACACACTCTGTTTAAACGAAGAAGCAAGCTCTTCTTTCCTGAGTCTAAAATACAGCAAGAACCATATGCATCAACTGAAAAAAAGAACTTGTTTCCTACTCATACAGACCATATGTAGTTCAACTCTGCTCATTAAACTGATACAAACCACGGCTCATCTTACATAAATGCTCTTTAGTTAATAGTGAGAATAGCGTAGGGTTCGTGAACTGCGAAAAATCATTTAAGCCCAAAATTTACTGGGTTTCCCAGAAATGAACTCTTGCTTGTAGGAAGACACAGATCCTGGGGTTTTACTCCGTTTCTGAAGGCAAATTAGGAACAGAGTTCTCATGCCTGAAAAACACTCTGTTTTAAGGCAAGAATCATCCTCTACTTTCCAGCATCTCCAATATAGTAAGAAACATGAGCATGCCCAGAAAAAAAGAACTGTGTTTCCGACTCATACAGACCATATGTAGTTCAACTCTGCTTATGAAACTGATACAAACAACAGCTCCTCTTTCATAAATCCTCTTTAGTTAATAGTGAGAATCATGTTGGGTTCGTGAACTGCGAAAAATCATTTGAGCCCAAAAATCACTGGGTTTACCAGAAATGAACTCTTGCTTGTAGGAAGACACAGATCCTGGGGTTTAACTCGGTTTCTGCAGGAAAATTCAGACCCGAGTTCTCATAACTGAAACACACTCTGTTTAAACGAAGAAGCAAGCTCTTCTTTCCAGACTCTAAAATACAGAAAAAACCATGAGCATGCCCTGAAAAAAGAACTGTGTTTCCTAGTCATATGTACCATATGTTGTTCAACTCTGCTAATGAAACTGATACAGACCACACCTCCAATTAAATAAATGCTCTTTAGTTAATTGTGAGAATAGTGTTGTGTTCCTGAACTGAGAAAAATCATTTGAGCCCATAATTCACTGGGTTTAGCAGAACTGAACTCTTGCTTGTAGAAAGACACAGATCCTGGGGTTTAACTCCGTTTCTGCAGGGAAATTCAGACCAGAGTTCTCATCCCTGAAAAACACTCTGTTTAAACGAAGAAGCAAGCTCTTCTTTCCAGAGTCTAATATACAGCAAGAACGATAAACATGGCCTGAAAAAAAGAACTGTGTTTCCTATTCATACGGACAATATGTAGTTCAACTCTTCTTATAAAACTGATACAGACCACAACGCCTCTTACATAAATGCTCTTTAGTTAATAGTGAGAATAGCATTGTGTTCCTGAACTGCGAAAAATCTTTGATCCCAAAATTCACTGGGTTTACCAGAACTTAACTCTTGCTTGGAGAAGACACAGATCTTGGGGTTTAACTCCGTTAATGGAGGGAAATTCAGACCAGAGTTCTCATCCCTGAAACACACTGTTTAAAACACAAGAAGCAAGCTCTTCTTTCCACTGTCTAAAATACAGCGAGAACCATGAGCATGCCCTGCAAAAATGAACTGTCTTTCCTACTCATAAGGACCATATGTAGTTCAACTCTGCTCATGAAACTGATACAAACCACGGCTCCTCTTACACAAATGCTCTTTTGTTAATAGTGAGAATCATGTTGGGTTCGTGAACAGCGAAAAATCTTTTGAGCCCACAATTCACTGGGTTAACCTGAAATGAACTCTTGCTTGTAGGAAGACACTGATCCTGGGGATTAACTCCGTTTCTGAAGGCAAGTTCAGACCAGAGTTCTCATCCCTGAAAAACACTCTGTTTTAAGGCAAGAATCATCCTCTTCTTTCCAGCGTCTCTGATATACTAAGAAACCTGAGCATGCCCAGAAAAAAAGATCTGTGTTTCCTACTCATACAGACCATATGTATTTCAACTCTGCTCATGAAACTGATAGAAACCACAGCTCCTCTTACATAAATCCTCTTTAGTTAATAGTGAGAATAGCGTAGGTTTCGTGAACTGCGAAAAAACATTTGAGCCCAAAATTCACTGGGTTTACCAGAAATGAAATCTTGCTTGTAGGAAGACACAGATCCTGGGGTTTAACTCCATTTCAGCAGGGAAATTCAGATCAGAGTTCTCATCACTGAAACACACAATTTAAACGAAGATGCAATCTCTTATTTCCAGAGTCTAAAATACAGAAAGAACCATGAGCATGGACTGAAAAAAAGAACTGTGTTTCCTATTCAAACGGACCATATGTATTTTAACTCTGCTTATGAAAGTGATACAGACCACACCTCCCCTTACATGAATGCTCTTTAGTTAATATTGAGAATAGCATTGGGTTCCTGAGCTTCGAAAAATCATTTGAGCCCAAACTTCAGTGGGTTTACCAGAACTGAACTCTTGCTTGTTAGAAGACACAGATCCTAGGGATTAACTCCGTTAATGAAGGGAAATTCAGACCAGAGTTCTCATCCCTGAAACACATTCTGTTTTAATGCCAGAAGCAAGCTCTTCTTTCCAGAATCTAAAATATAGCAAGAACCATGAGCATGCCCTGAACAAAAGAACAGTGTTTCCTACTCATAAGGACCATATGTAGTTCAACTGTGCTTAGGAAACTGATACAAACCACGGGTCCTCTTACATAAACGCTCTTTAGTTAATAGTGAGAATAGCGTAGGGTTTGTGAACTGCGAAAATCATTTGAGCCGAAAATTTACTGGGTTTACCAGAAATGAACTCTTGCATGTAGGAAGACACAGATCCTGGGGTTTAAGTCCATTTCTGAAGGTAAATTGAGACCAGAGTTCTCATGCCTTAAAAACACTCTGTTTTAAGGCAAGAATCATCCTCTACTTTCCAGACTCTCCAATATAGTAAGAAACATGAGCATGCCCAGAAAAAAAGAACTGTGTTTCCGACTCATACAGACCATATGTAGTTCAACTCTGCTCATGAAACTGATACAAACCACAGCTCCTCTTTCATAAATTCCCTTTAGTTAATAGTGAGAATCATGTTGAGTTTGTGAACTGCGAAAAATCATTTGAGCCCAAAAATCACTGGGTTTACCAGAAATGAACTCTTGCTTGTAGAAAGACACAGATCCTGGGGTTTAACTCCGTTTCTGCAGGGAAATTCAGACCAGAGTTCTCATCCCTGAAAAACACTCTGTTTAAAGGAAGAAGCAAGCTCTTCTTTCCAGAGTCTAATATACAGTAAGAACCATGAACATGCCTTGAAAAATGAACTGTGTTTCCTACTCATACGGACCATATGTAGTTCAGCTCTGCTTTTGAAACTGATACAGACCACACCGCCTCTTACATAAATGCTCTTTAGTTAATAGTGAGAATAGCGTTGGGTTCCTGAACTGCGAAAAGTCATTGAGCCCAAAATTCACTGTGTTTACCGGAACTGAACTCTTGCTTGTAGGAAGACACAGATCCTGGGGTTCACCTCCGTTAATGAAAGGAAATTCAGACCAGAGTTCTCATCCCTGAAACACCCTCTGTTATAACGCAAGAAGCAAGCTCTTCTTTCCAGTGTCTAAAATACAGCAAGAACCATGAACATGCCCTGCAAAAAAGAACTGTCTTTCTTACTCATAAGGACCATATTTACTTCAACTCTGCTCATGAAACTGATACAAACCACGGCTCCTCTTACACAAATGCTCTTTTGTTAATAGTGAGAATCATGTTGGGTTCGTGAACTGTGAAAAGCCATTTGAGCCCAAAATTCACTGGGTTTACCAGAAATGAACTCTTGCTTGTAGGAAGACACTGATCCTGGGGTTTAACTCCGTTTCTGAAGGGAAATTCAGACCAGAGTACTCATCCCTGAAAAACACAGTGTTTTAAGGCAAGAATCATCCTCTTCTTTCCAGCGTCTCCAATATACTAAGAAATATGAGCATGCCCAGAAAAAAGATATGTGTTTCCTACTCATACAGACCATATGTAGTTCAACTCTGCTTATGAAACTGATAGATACCACAGCTCCTCTTACATAAATCCTCTTCAGTTAATAGTGAGAATAGCGTATGTTTCGCTAACTGCGAAAAATCATTTGAGCCCCAAATTAACTGGGTTAACCAGAAATGAACTCTTGCTTGTAGGAAGACACAGATCCTGGGATTTAACTCCGTTAGTGAAGGGAAATTCAGACCAGAGTTCTCCTCCATGAAACACACCCTGCTTAATGCAAGAAGCAAGCTCTTCTTTCCAGAGTCTAAAATACAGCAAGAACCATGAGCATGCCCTGAAAAAAATTCTGAGTTTCGTACTCATACAGACCATATGTGGTTCAACTCTGCTTTTGAAACTGATACAAACCACTGCTCCTCTTACATAAATGCTCTTTAGTTAATAGTGAGAATCAAGTTGGGTTCGTGAACTGCAAAAAATCATTTGAGCCCAAAATTCACTGGGATTACAGGTAATGAACTCTTGCTTGCAGGACAAGACTTATCCTGGTGTTTAAATCCGTTTCTGCAGGGAAATTCAGAACAGAGTTCTCATCCCTGAAACACACTCTGTTTCAACGAAGAAGCAAGCTCTTTTTTCCAGAGTCTAAAATACCGCAAGAACCATGAGCACTGCCTGAAAAAAAGAACTGTGTTTCCTATTCATACGGACCATATTTAGATCAACTCTGCTTTCGAAACTGATACAGACCACACCTCCTCTTACATAATTGCTCTTTATTTCATAGTGAGAATAGCGATGGGTTCCTGAATTGCAAAAAATCATTTGAGTCCAAAATTCACTGGGTTTACCAGAACTGAACTCTTGCTTTTAGGAAGACACAGATCCTGGGGTTTAACTCCGTTTCTGAAGGAAAATTCAGACCACAGTTCTCATCCCTGAAACACACTCTGTTATAACACAAGAAGCAAACTCTTCTTTCCAGAGTCTAAAATACAGCAAGAACCATGAGCATGCCATGAAAAGAACTGTGTTTCCTACTCATAAGGACCATATGTAGTTCAACTCTACTTATGAACCTGATAAAAACCACAGCTCCTCTTACATAAATGCTCTTTACTTAATAGTGAGAATCGCATTGGGTTGGTTAATTGCGAAAAATCATTGGAGACCAAAATAAACTGGGTTAACCAGAAATGAACTCTTGCTGTAGGAAGACACAGATCCTGTGGTATAACTCCGTTTGTGAAGGGAAATTCAGACCAGAGTTCTCATCCCTGAAACACTCTCTGCTATAACGCAAGAAGCAAGCTCTTCTTTCCAGAGTCTAAAATACAGCAAGAACCATGAGCATGCCCTGAAAAAAATTCTGTGTTTCGTACTCATACAGACCATATGTGGTTCAACTCTGCTTTTGAAACTGATACAAACCACAGGTCCTCTTACATAAATCCTCTTTTGTTAATAATGAGAATCATGTTGGGTTTGTGAACTGCGAAAAATCATTTAAGCCCAAAATTCACTGGGTTTACAGGTAATGAACTCTTGCTTGCAGGACACCACATATCCTGGTGTTTAAATCCGTTTCTGCAGGGAAATTCAGACCAGAGTTCTCATCCCTGAAACACACTCTGTTTAAACGAAGAAGCAAGCTCTTCTTTCCTGAGTCTAAAATACAGCAAGAACCATATGCATCAACTGAAAAAAAGAACTTGTTTCCTACTCATACAGACCATATGTAGTTCAACTCTGCTCATGAAACTGATACAAACCACGGCTCATCTTACATAAATGCTCTTTAGTTAATAGTGAGAATAGCGTAGGGTTCGTGAACTGCGAAAAATCATTTAAGCCCAAAATTTACTGGGTTTCCCAGAAATGAACTCTTGCTTGTAGGAAGACACAGATCCTGGGGTTTTACTCCGTTTCTGAAGGCAAATTAGGAACAGAGTTCTCATGCCTGAAAAACACTCTGTTTTAAGGCAAGAATCATCCTCTACTTTCCAGCGTCTCCAATATAGTAAGAAACATGAGCATGCCCAGAAAAAAAGAACTGTGTTTCCGACTCATACAGACCATATGTAGTTCAACTCTGCTTATGAAACTGATACAAACAACAGCTCCTCTTTCATAAATCCTCTTTAGTTAATAGTGAGAATCATGTTGGGTTCGTGAACTGCGAAAAATCATTTGAGCCCAAAAATCACTGGGTTTACCAGAAATGAACTCTTGCTTGTAGGAAGACACAGATCCTGGGGTTTAACTCGGTTTCTGCAGGAAAATTCAGACCCGAGTTCTCATAACTGAAACACACTCTGTTTAAACGAAGAAGCAAGCTCTTCTTTCCAGACTCTAAAATACAGAAAAAACCATGAGCATGCCCTGAAAAAAGAACTGTGTTTCCTAGTCATATGTACCATATGTTGTTCAACTCTGCTAATGAAACTGATACAGACCACACCTCCAATTAAATAAATGCTCTTTAGTTAATTGTGAGAATAGTGTTGTGTTCCTGAACTGAGAAAAATCATTTGAGCCCATAATTCACTGGGTTTAGCAGAACTGAACTCTTGCTTGTCGGAAGACACAAATCCTGGGGTTAAATCCCTTAATGAAGGGAAATTCAGACCCGAGTTCTCATCCCTGAAACACACTCTGTTATAACACAAGAAGCAAACTCTTCTTTCCAGAGTCTAAAATACAGCAAGAACCATGAGCATGCCATGAAAAGAACTGTGTTTCCTACTCATAAGGACCATATGTAGTTCAACTCTACTTATGAACCTGATAAAAACCACAGCTCCTCTTACATAAATGCTCTTTACTTAATAGTGAGAATCGCATTGGGTTGGTTAATTGCGAAAAATCATTGGAGACCAAAATAAACTGGGTTAACCAGAAATGAACTCTTGCTGTAGGAAGACACAGATCCTGTGGTATAACTCCGTTTGTGAAGGGAAATTCAGACCAGAGTTCTCATCCCTGAAACACTCTCTGCTATAACGCAAGAAGCAAGCTCTTCTTTCCAGAGTCTAAAATACAGCAAGAACCATGAGCATGCCCTGAAAAAAATTCTGTGTTTCGTACTCATACAGACCATATGTGGTTCAACTCTGCTTTTGAAACTGATACAAACCACAGGTCCTCTTACATAAATCCTCTTTTGTTAATAGTGAGAATCATGTTGGGTTTGTGAACTGCGAAAAATCATTTGAGCCCAAAATTCACTGGGTTTACAGGTAATGAACTCTTGCTTGCAGGACACCACATATCCTGGTGTTTAAATCCGTTTCTGCAGGGAAATTCAGACCAGAGTTCTCATCCCTGAAACACACTCTGTTTAAACGAAGAAGCAAGCTCTTCTTTCCTGAGTCTAAAATACAGCAAGAACCATATGCATCAACTGAAAAAAAGAACTTGTTTCCTACTCATACAGACCATATGTAGTTCAACTCTGCTCATGAAACTGATACAAACCACGGCTCATCTTACATAAATGCTCTTTAGTTAATAGTGAGAATAGCGTAGGGTTCGTGAACTGCGAAAAATCATTTAAGCCCAAAATTTACTGGGTTTCCCAGAAATGAACTCTTGCATGTAGGAAGACACAGATCCTGGGGTTTTACTCCGTTTCTGAAGGCAAATTAGGAACAGAGTTCTCATGCCTGAAAAACACTCTGTTTTAAGGCAAGAATCATCCTCTACTTTCCAGCGTCTCCAATATAGTAAGAAACATGAGCATGCCCAGAAAAAAAGAACTGTGTTTCCGACTCATACAGACCATATGTAGTTCAACTCTGCTTATGAAACTGATACAAACAACAGCTCCTCTTTCATAAATCCTCTTTAGTTAATAGTGAGAATCATGTTGGGTTCGTGAACTGCGAAAAATCATTTGAGCCCAAAAATCACTGGGTTTACCAGAAATGAACTCTTGCTTGTAGGAAGACACAGATCCTGGGGTTTAACTCGGTTTCTGCAGGAAAATTCAGACCCGAGTTCTCATAACTGAAACACACTCTGTTTAAACGAAGAAGCAAGCTCTTCTTTCCAGACTCTAAAATACAGAAAGAACCATGAGCATGCCCTGAAAAAAGAACTGTGTTTCCTAGTCATATGTACCATATGTTGTTCAACTCTGCTAATGAAACTGATACAGACCACACCTCCAATTAAATAAATGCTCTTTAGTTAATTGTGAGAATAGTGTTGTGTTCCTGAACTGAGAAAAATCATTTGAGCCCATAATTCACTGGGTTTAGCAGAACTGAACTCTTGCTTGTCGGAAGACACAGATCCTGGGGTTTAACTCCTTTAATGAAGGGAAATTCAGACCCGAGTTCTCATAACTGAAACACACTCTGTTTAAACGAAGAAGCAAGCTCTTCTTTCCAGAGTCTAATATACAGCAAGAACGATAAACATGGCCTGAAAAAAAGAACTGTGTTTCCTATTCATACGGACAATATGTAGTTCAACTCTTCTTATAAAACTGATACAGACCACAACGCCTCTTACATAAATGCTCTTTAGTTAATAGTGAGAATAGCATTGTGTTCCTGAACTGCGAAAAATCTTTGATCCCAAAATTCACTGGGTTTACCAGAACTTAACTCTTGCTTGGAGAAGACACAGATCTTGGGGTTTAACTCCGTTAATGGAGGGAAATTCAGACCAGAGTTCTCATCCCTGAAACACACTGTTTAAAACACAAGAAGCAAGCTCTTCTTTCCACAGTCTAAAATACAGCGAGAACCATGAGCATGCCCTGCAAAAATGAACTGTCTTTCCTACTCATAAGGACCATATGTAGTTCAACTCTGCTCATGAAACTGATACAAACCACCGCTCCTCTTACACAAATGCTCTTTTGTTAATAGTGAGAATCATGTTGGGTTCGTGAACAGCGAAAAATCTTTTGAGCCCACAATTCACTGGGTTAACCTGAAATGAACTCTTGCTTGTAGGAAGACACTGATCCTGGGGATTAACTCCGTTTCTGAAGGCAAGTTCAGACCAGAGTTCTCATCCCTGAAAAACACTCTGTTTTAAGGCAAGAATCATCCTCTTCTTTCCAGCGTCTCTGATATACTAAGAAACCTGAGCATGCCCAGAAAAAAAGATCTGTGTTTCCTACTCATACAGACCATATGTATTTCAACTCTGCTCATGAAACTGATAGAAACCACAGCTCCTCTTACATAAATCCTCTTTAGTTAATAGTGAGAATAGCGTAGGTTTCGTGAACTGCGAAAAAACATTTGAGCCCAAAATTCACTGGGTTTACCAGAAATGAAATCTTGCTTGTAGGAAGACACAGATCCTGGGGTTTAACTCCATTTCAGCAAGGAAATTCAGATCAGAGTTCTCATCACTGAAACACACAATTTAAACGAAGATGCAATCTCTTATTTCCAGAGTCTAAAATACAGAAAGAACCATGAGCATGGACTGAAAAAAAGAACTGTGTTTCCTATTCAAACGGACCATATGTATGTTAACTCTGCTTATGAAAGTGATACAGACCACACCTCCCCTTACATGAATGCTCTTTAGTTAATATTGAGAATAGCATTGGGTTCCTGAGCTTCGAAAAATCATTTGAGCCCAAACTTCAGTGGGTTTACCAGAACTGAACTCTTGCTTGTTAGAAGACACAGATCCTAGGGATTAACTTCGTTAATGAAGGGAAATTCAGACCAGAGTTCTCATCCCTGAAACACATTCTGTTTTAATGCCAGAAGCAAGCTCTTCTTTCCAGAATCTAAAATATAGCAAGAACCATGAGCATGCCCTGAACAAAAGAACAGTGTTTCCTACTCATAAGGACCATATGTAATTCAACTGTGCTTAGGAAACTGATACAAACCACGGCTCCTCTTACATAAACGCTCTTTAGTTAATAGTGAGAATAGCGTAGGGTTTGTGAACTGCGAAAATCATTTGAGCCGAAAATTTACTGGGTTTACCAGAAATGAACTCTTGCATGTAGGAAGACACAGATCCTGGGGTTTAAGTCCATTTCTGAAAGTAAATTGAGACCAGAGTTCTCATGCCTTAAAAACACTCTGTTTTAAGGCAAGAATCATCCTCTACTTTCCAGCCTCTCTAATATAGTAAGAAACATGAGCATGCCCAGAAAAAAAGAACTGTGTTTCCGACTCATACAGACCATATGTAGTTCAACTCTGCTCATGAAACTGATACAAACCACAGCTCTTTTTCATAAATCCCCTTTAGTTAATAGTGAGAATCATGTTGAGTTTGTGAACTGCGAAAAATCATTTGAGCCCAAAAATCACTGGGTTTACCAGAAATGAACTCTTGCTTGCTGGACAACACATATCCTGGTATTTAAATCCGTTTCTGCAGGGAAATTCAGACCAGAGTTCTCATCCCTGAAAAACACTCTGTTTAAACGAAGAAGCAAGCTCTTCTTTCCAGAGTCTAATATACAGTAAGAACCATGAACATGCCTTGAAAAATGAACTGTGTTTCCTACTCATACGGACCATATGTAGTTCAGCTCTGCTTATGAAACTGATACAGACCACACCGCCTCTTACATAAATGCTCTTTAGTTAATAGTGAGAATAGCGTTGGGTTCCTGAACTGCGAAAAGTCATTGAGCCCAAAATTCACTGTGTTTACCGGAACTGAACTCTTGCTTGTAGGAAGACACAGATCCTGGGGTTCACCTCCGTTAATGAAAGGAAATTCAGACCAGAGTTCTCATCCCTGAAACACCCTCTGTTATAACGCAAGAAGCAAGCTCTTCTTTCCAGTGTCTAAAATACAGCAAGAACCATGAACATGCCCTGCAAAAAAGAACTGTCTTTCTTACTCATAAGGACCATATTTACTTCAACTCTGCTCATGAAACTGATACAAACCACGGCTCCTCTTACACAAATGCTCTTTTGTTAATAGTGAGAATCATGTTGGGTTCGTGAACTGTGAAAAATCATTTGAGCCCAAAATTCACTGGGTTTACCAGAAATGAACTCTTGCTTGTAGGAAGACACTGATCCTGGGGTTTAACTCCGTTTCTGAAGGGAAATTCAGACCAGAGTACTCATCCCTGAAAAACACAGTGTTTTAAGGCAAGAATCATCCTCTTCTTTCTAGCGTCTCCAATATACTAAGAAATATGAGCATGCCCAGAAAAAAGATATGTGTTTCCTACTCATACAGACCATATGTAGTTCAACTCTGCTTATGAAACTGACAGATACCACAGCTCCTCTTACATAAATCCTCTTCAGTTAATAGTGAGAATAGCGTATGGTTCGCTAACTGCGAAAAATCATTTGAGCCCCAAATTAACTGGGTTAACCAGAAATGAACTCTTGCTTGTAGGAAGACACAGATCCTGGGATTTAACTCCGTTAGTGAAGGGAAATTCAGACCAGAGTTCTCCTCCATGAAACACACCCTGCTTAATGCAAGAAGCAAGCTCTTCTTTCCAGAGTCTAAAATACAGCAAGAACCATGAGCATGCCCTGAAAAAAATTCTGAGTTTCGTACTCATACAGACCATATGTGGTTCAACTCTGCTTTTGAAACTGATACAAACCACTGCTCCTCTTACATAAATGCTCTTTAGTTAATAGTGAGAATCAAGTTGGGTTCGTGAACTGCAAAAAATCATTTGAGCCCAAAATACACTGGGTTTACAGGTAATGAACTCTTGCTTGCAGGACAAGACTTATCCTTGTGTTTAAATCCGTTTATGCAGGGAAATTCAGAACAGAGTTCTCATCCCTGAAACACACTCTGTTTCAACGAAGAAGTAAGCTCTTTTTTCCAGAGTCTAAAATACCGCAAGAACCATGAGCACTGCCTGAAAAAAAGAATTGTGTTTCCTATTCATACGGACCATATTTAGATCAACTCTGCTTTCGAAACTGATACAGACCACACCTCCTCTTACATAATTGCTCTTTATTTCATAGTGAGAATAGCGATTGGTTCCTGAATTGCAAAAAGTCATTTGAGCCCAAAATTCATTGGGTTTACCAGAACTGAACTCTTGCTTTTAGGAAGACACAGATCCTGGGGTTTAACTCCGTTTCTGAAGGAAAATTCAGACCACAGATCTCATCCCTGAAACACCCTCTGTTATAACACAAGAAGCAAACTCTTCTTTCCAGAGTCTAAAATACACCAAGAACCATGAGCATGCCATGAAAAGAAGAACTGTGTTTCCTACTCATAAGGACCATAAGTAGTTCAACTCTACTTATGAACCTGATAAAAACCACGGCTCCTCTTACATAAATGCTCTTTACAGAATAGTGAGAATCGCATTGGGTTGGTTAACTGCGAAAAATCATTGGAGACCAAAATAAACTGGGTTAACCAGAAATGAACTCTTGCTGTAGGAAGACACAGATCCTGTGGTATAACTCCATTTGTGAAGGGAAATTCAGACCAGAGTTCTCATCCCTGAAACACTCTCTGCTATAACGCAAGAAGCAAGCTCTTCTTTCCAGAGTCTAAAATACAGCAAGAACCATGAGCATGCCCTGAAAAAAATTCTGTGTTTCGTACTCATACAGACCATATGTGGTTCAACTCTGCTTTTGAAACTGATACAAACCACAGGTCCTCTTACATAAATCCTCTTTTGTTAATAGTGAGAATCATGTTGGGTTTGTGAACTTCGAAAAATCATTTGAGCCCAAAATTCACTGGGTTTACAGGTAATGAACTCTTGCTTGCAGGACAACACATATCCTGGTGTTTAAATCCGTTTCTGCAGGGAAATTCAGACCAGAGTTCTCATCCCTGAAACACACTCTGTTTAAACAAAGAAGCAAGCTCTTCTTTCCTGAGTCTAAAATACAGCAAGAACCATATGCATCAACTGAAAAAAAGAACTTCTTTCCAACTCATACAGACCATATGTAGTTCAACTCTGCTCATGAAACTGATACAAACCACAGGTCCTCTTACATAAATCCTCTTTTGTTAATAGTGAGAATAGCGTAGGGTTCGCGAACTGTGAAAAATCCTTTGAGGCCAAAACTCACTGGGTTTACCAGAAATGAACTCTTGCTTGTAGGAAGACACAGATCCTGGGGTTTAACTCCGTTTCTGCAGGGAAATTCAGACCAGAGTTCTCATCCCTGAAACACACTCTGTTTTAAAAAAGAAGCAAGCTCTTCTTTCCAGAGTCTGAAACACAGCAAGAACCATGAGAATGGCCTGAAATAAAGAACTGTGTTTTCTACTCATAAGGACCATATGTAGTTCAACTCAGCTTATGAAACTGATACAAACCACAGCTCCTCTTACATAAATCCATTTTAGTTAATTTTGAGAATCATGTTGGGTTCGTGAACTGCAAAAATCATTTGAGCCCAAAATTCCCTGGGTTTACAGGTAATGAACTCTTGCTTATAGGAAGACACTGATCCTGGGGTTTAACTCCGTTTCTGAAGACAAATTCAGACCAGAGTTCTCATCCTTGAAACACTCTCTGTTATAACGCAAGAAGCAAGCTCTTCTTTCCAGAGTCTACAATATTGTGAGAAACATGAGCATGCCCAGAAAAAAAGAACTGTGTTTCCGACTCATACAGACCATATGTAGTTCAACTCTGCTTATGAAACTGATACAAACCACAGCTCCTCTTACATAAATCACTTTAGTTAATTGTGAGAATCATGTTGGGTTCGTGAACTGCGAAAAATCATTTGAGCCCAAAATTCACTGGGTTTACAGGTAATGAACTCTTGCTTGTAGGAAGACACGGATCCTGGGGTTTAACTCCGTTTCTGAAGACAAATTCAGACTTGAATTCTCAACCCTGAAAAACACTCTGTTTAAACGAAGAAGCAAGCTCTTCTTTCCAGAGTCTAAAATACAGCAAGAACCATGAGCATCACCTGAAAAAAAGAACTTGTTTCCTACTCATACAGACCATATGTAGTTCAACTGGGCTCATGAAACTGATACAAACCACAGGTCCTCTTACATAAATCCTCTTTTGTTAATAGTGAGAATAGCGTAGGGTTCGTGAACTGCGAAAAAACATTTGAGCCCAAAATTCATTGGATTTACCAGAAATGAACTCTTGCTTGAAGGAAGACACAGACCCTGGGGTTTAACTCCGTTTCTGAAGGGAAATTCAGACCAGAGTTCTCATCCCTGAAACACACTCTGTTTTAAAAAAGAAGCAAGCTCTTTTTTATTTGAGTCTAAAATACAGCAAGAACCATGAGATTCACCTGAAAAAAAAAACTTGTTTCCTACTCATACAGACCATATGTAGTTCAACTCTGCTCATGAAACTGATACAAACCACAGCTCCTCTTACATAAATCCACTTTAGTTAATAGTGAGAATAGCGTAGGGTCGCGAACTGCGAAAAATCCTTTGAGGCCAAAATTCACTGGGTTTACCAGAAATGAACTCTTGCTTGTAGGAGGACACAGATCCTGGGGTTAAAATCTCTTTCTACAGGGAAATTGAGACCAGAGTTCTCATCCTTGAAAAACACTCTGTTGTAAAACAAGAAGCAAACTCTTCTTTCCAGAGTCTAAAATACAGCAAGAACCATGAGCATGCCATGAAAAAAAGAACTGTGTTTCCTACTCATAATGACCATATGTAGTTCAACTCTGCTTATGAAACTGATACAAACCACGGCGCCTCTTACATAAATGCTCTTTAGTTAATAGTGAGCATCATTTTGGGTTCGTGAACTGCGAAAAATCATTTGAGCCCAAAAATCACTGGGTTTACCAGAAATGAACTCTTGCTTGTAGGAAGACACAGATCCTGGGGTTTAACTCCGTTTGTGAAGGGAAATTCAGACCAGAGTTCTCCTCCATGAAACAAACCCTGTTTAATGCTAGAAGCAAGCTCTTCTTTCCAGAGTCTAAAATACAGCAAGAACCATGAGCATGCCCTGCAAAAAATATTTTGTTTCGTACCCATACAGACCATATGTAGTTCAACTCTGCTCATGAAACTGATACAAACCACAGGTCCTCTTACATAAATATTCTTTTGATAATAGTGAGAATAGCGTAGGGTTCGTGAACTGCGAAAAAACATTTGAGCCCAAAATACATTGGATTTACCAGAAATGAACTCTTGCTTGAAGGAAGACACAGATCCTGGGGTTTAACTCCATTTCTGAAGGGAAATTCAGACCAGAGTTCTCATCCCTGAAACACACTCTGTTTTATCGAAGAAGCAAGACTTTTTTTCCAGAGTCTAAAATACCGCAAGAACCATGAGCACTGCTGAAAAAAAGAACTGTGTTTCCTATTCATACGGATCATATTTAGATCAACTCTGCTTTCGAAACTGATACAGACCACACCTCCTCTTTCATAATTGCTCTTTATTTCATAATGAGAATATCGATGGGTTCCTGAATTGCGAAAAATCATTTGAGTCCAAAATTCACTGGGTTTACCAGAACTGAAATCTTGCTTTTAGGAAGACACAGATCCTGGGGTTTAACTCCGTTTCTGAAGGAAAATTCAGACCAGAGTTCTCATCCCTGAAACACACTCTGTTATAACACAGGAAGCAAACTCTTCTTTCCAGAGTCTAAAATACAGCAAGAACCATGAGCATGCCATGAAAAAAAAAACTGTGTTTCCTACTCATAAGGACCATATGTAGTTCAACTGTACTTATGAAACTGATAAAAACCATGGCTCCTCTTACATAAATGCTCTGTATTTAATAGTGAGAATCGCGTTGGGTTGGTTAACTGCGAAAAATCATTTGAGCCCAAAAATCACTGGGTTTACCAGAAATGAACTCTTGCTTGTAGGAAGACACAGATCCTGGGGTTTAACTCCGTTTCTGAAGGGAAATCAGACCAGAGTTCTCATCACTGAAACACACTCTGTTTTAAAAAAGAAGCAAGCTCTTTTTTTTTTGAGTCTAAAATACAGCAAGAACCATGAGCATCACCTGAAAAAAAGAACTAGTTTCCTACTCATACAGACCATATGTAGTTCAACTCTGCTCATGAAACTGATACAAACCACAGCTCCTCTTACATAAATCCACTTTAGTTAATAGTGAGAATAGCGTAGGGTCGCGAACTGCGAAAAATCCTTTGAGGCCAAAATTCACTGGGTTTACCAGAAATGAACTCTTGCTTGTAGGAAGACACAGATCCTGGGGTTAAAATCTCTTTCTACAGTGAAATTCAGATCAGAGTTCTCATCCCTGAAACACACTCTGTTTCAACGAAGAAGCAAGCTTTTTTTTCCAGAGTCTAAAATACCGCAAGAACCATGAGCACTGCTGAAAAAAAGAACTGTGTTTCCTATTCATACGGACCATATTTAGATCAACTCTGCTTTCGAAACTGATACAGACCACACCTCCTCTTACATAATTGCTCTTTATTTCATAGTGAGAATAGCGATGGGTTCCTGAATTGGGAAAAATCATTTGAGTCCAAAATTCACTGGATTTACCAGAACAGAACTCTTGCTTTTAGGAAGACACAGATCATGGGGTTTAACTCCATTTCTGAAGGAAAATTCAGACCAGAGTTCTCATCCCTGAAACACACTCTGTTATAACACAAGAAGCAAACTCTTCTTTCCAGAGTCTAAAATACAGCAAGAACCATGAGCATGCCATGAAAAAAAAACTGTGTTTCCTACTCATAAAGACCATATGTAGTTCAACTGTACTTATGAAACTGATACAAACCATGGCTCCTCTTACATAAATGCTCTGTAGTTAATAGTGAGAATCGCGTTGGGTTGGTTAACTGCGAAAAATCATTTGAGCCCAAAAATCACTGGGTTTACCAGAAATGAACTCTTGCTTGTAGGAAGACACAGATCCTGGGGTTTAACTCCGTTTGTGAAGGGAAATTCAGACCATGAGCATGCCCTGAAAAAAAGGACTGTGTTTCCTACTCATACGGACCATATGTAGTTCAACTGTGCTTATGAAACTCATAAAAAAAACAGCTCCTCTTACATAAATGATCGTTAGTTAATAGTGAGAATCATGTTGGGTTCTTGAATTGCGAAAAATCATTTGTGCCAAAAAATCACTGTGTTTACCAGAACTGAACTCTTGCATGTAGGAAGACAAGATCGTGGGGTTTAACTTCGTTTCTGAAGGGAAATTCAGACCAGAGTTCTCTTCCATGAAACACACTCTGTGTTAATGCAAGAAGGAGGCTCCTCTTACATTAATGCTCTTTCGTTAATAGTGAGAATAGTGTAGGGTTCGTGAACTGTGAAAAACCATTTCAGCCCAAAATTCACTGGGTTTACAGGTAATGAACTCTTGCTTGTAGGAAGACAGTGATACTGGGGTTTAATTCCGTTTCTGAAGACAAATTCAGACCAGAATTCTCAACACTGAAAACCACTCTGTTTTAAGGCAAGAAGCAAGTTCTTCTTTCCAGCGTCTCCAATACAGCAAGAACCATGAGCATGCCCTGAAAAAAAGAACTGTGTTTCCTACTAATACGGACCATATGTAGTTCAACTCTGCTTATGAAACTGATAGAGACCACAGCTCCTCTTTCATAAATGCTCTTTAGTTAATAGTGAGAATCGCGTTGGGTTCGTGAACTGCAAAAAATCATTTGAGCCCAAAATTAACTGGGTTAACCAGAAATGAACTCTTGCTTGTAGGAAGACACAGATCCTGGGGTTTAACTCTGTTTCTGAAGGGAAATTCAGACCAGAGTTCTCATCCCTGAAACACTCTCTGTTATAACTCAAGAAGCAAGCTCTTCTTTCCAGAGTCTCCAATATTGTAAGAAACATGAGAATGCCCGGAAAAATGAACTGTGTTTCCGACTCATACAGACCATATGTAGTTCAACTCTGCTTATAAAACTGATACAAACCACAGCTCCTGTTACATAAATCCACTTTAGTTAATTGTGAGAATCATGTTGGGTTCGTGAACAGCGAAAAATCTTTTGAGCCCAAAAATCACTGGGTTTACCAGAAATGAACTATTGCTTGTAGGAAGATACATAACCTGGGGTTTAAATTTGTTTCTGCAGGGAAATTCAGATCAGAGTTCTCATCCCTGAAACACACTCTGTTTCAACGAAGAAGCAAGCTTTTTTTTCCAGAGTCTACAATACCGCAAGAACCATGAGCACTGCTGAAAAAAAGAACTGTGTTTCCTATTCATACGGACCATATTTAGATCAACTCTGCTTTCGAAACTGATACAGACCACACCTCCTCTTACATAATTGCTCTTTATTTCATAGTGAGAATAGCGATGGGTTCCTGAATTGGGAAAAATCATTTGAGTCCAAAATTCACTGGATTTACCAGAACAGAACTCTTGCTTTTAGGAAGACACAGATCATGGGGTTTAACTCCATTTCTGAAGGAAAATTCAGACCAGAGTTCTCATCCCTGAAACACACTCTGTTATAACACAAGAAGCAAACTCTTCTTTCCAGAGTCTAAAATACAGCAAGAACCATGAGCATGCCATGAAAAAAAAACTGTGTTTCCTACTCATAAAGACCATATGTAGTTCAACTGTACTTATGAAACTGATACAAACCATGGCTCCTCTTACATAAATGCTCTGTAGTTAATAGTGAGAATCGCGTTGGGTTGGTTAACTGCGAAAAATCATTTGAGCCCAAAAATCACTGGGTTTACCAGAAATGAACTCTTGCTTGTAGGAAGACACAGATCCTGGGGTTTAACTCCGTTTGTGAAGGGAAATTCAGACCATGAGCATGCCCTGAAAAAAAGGACTGTGTTTCCTACTCACACGGACCATATGTAGTTCAACTGTGCTTATGAAACTCATAAAAAAAACAGCTCCTCTTACATAAATGATCGTTAGTTAATAGTGAGAATCATGTTGGGTTCTTGAATTGCGAAAAATCATTTGTGCCAAAAAATCACTGTGTTTACCAGAACTGAACTCTTGCATGTAGGAAGACAAGATCGTGGGGTTTAACTTCGTTTCTGAAGGGAAATTCAGACCAGAGTTCTCTTCCATGAAACACACTCTGTGTTAATGCAAGAAGGAGGCTCCTCTTACATTAATGCTCTTTCGTTAATAGTGAGAATAGTGTAGGGTTCGTGAACTGTGAAAAACCATTTCAGCCCAAAATTCACTGGGTTTACAGGTAATGAACTCTTGCTTGTAGGAAGACAGTGATACTGGGGTTTAATTCCGTTTCTGAAGACAAATTCAGACCAGAATTCTCAACACTGAAAACCACTCTGTTTTAAGGCAAGAAGCAAGTTCTTCTTTCCAGCGTCTCCAATACAGCAAGAACCATGAGCATGCCCTGAAAAAAAGAACTGTGTTTCCTACTAATACGGACCATATGTAGTTCAACTCTGCTTATGAAACTGATAGAGACCACAGCTCCTCTTTCATAAATGCTCTTTAGTTAATAGTGAGAATCGCGTTGGGTTCGTGAACTGCAAAAAATCATTTGAGCCCAAAATTAACTGGGTTAACCAGAAATGAACTCTTGCTTGTAGGAAGACACAGATCCTGGGGTTTAACTCTGTTTCTGAAGGGAAATTCAGACCAGAGTTCTCATCCCTGAAACACTCTCTGTTATAACTCAAGAAGCAAGCTCTTCTTTCCAGAGTCTCCAATATTGTAAGAAACATGAGAATGCCCGGAAAAATGAACTGTGTTTCCGACTCATACAGACCATATGTAGTTCAACTCTGCTTATAAAACTGATACAAACCACAGCTCCTGTTACATAAATCCACTTTAGTTAATTGTGAGAATCATGTTGGGTTCGTGAACAGCGAAAAATCTTTTGAGCCCAAAAATCACTGGGTTTACCAGAAATGAACTATTGCTTGTAGGAAGATACATAACCTGGGGTTTAAATTTGTTTCTGCAGGGAAATTAAGACCAGTGTTCTCATCCCTGAAACACACTCTGTTTAAACGAAGAAACAAGCTCTTCTTTCCAGAGTCTAAAATACAGCAAGAACCATGAGCAGTGCCTGAAAAAAAGAACTGTGTTTCCTAATCATACAGATTATATGTAGTTCAACTCTGCTTATGAAACTGATACAAACCACAGCTCCTCTTACATAAATCCTCTTTTGTTAATAGTGAGAATAGCGTAGGGTTCGTGAACTGCAAAAAATCATTTGAGCCCAAAATTCATTGGGTTTACCAGAAATGAACTCTTGCTTGTAGGAAGACACAGATCCTGGGGTTTAACTCCGTTTCTGAAGTGAAATTCAGACCAGAGTTCTCATCCCTGAAACACACCCTGTTTAATGCAAGAAGCATGCTCTTCTTTCCAGAGTCTAAAATACAGCAAGAAAAAGGAGCATGCACTGAAAAAAATACTGTGTTTTGTACTCATACAGACCATATGTGGTTCAACTCTTCTTATGAAACTGATACAAACCACAGCTCCTCTTACATAAATGCTCTTTAGCTAATAGTGAGAATCATGTTGGGTTCGTGAACTGCGAAAAATCATTTGAGCCCAAAATTAACTGGGTTAAGCAGAAATGAACTCTTGCTTGTAGGAAGACACAGATCCTGGGGTTTAACTCCGTTTCTGAAGGGAAATTCAGACCAGAGTTCGCATCCTTGAAACACTCTCTGTTATAATGCAAGAAGCAAGATCTTCTTTCCAGCGTCTTCAATATTGTATTAAACATGAGCATGCCCAGACAAAAAGAACTGTGATTCCGACTCATACAGAACATATGTAGTTCAACTCTGCTTTTGAAACTAATACAAACCACAGCTCCTCTTACATAAATCCACTTTAGTTAATTGTGAGAATCATGTTGGGTTCGTGAACTGGGAAAAATCATTTGAGCCCAAAATTCACTTGGTTTACAGGTAATGAACTCTTGCTTGTAGGAAGACACTGATCCTGGGGTTTAACTCCGTTTCTGAAGACAAATTCAGACCAGAATTCTCAACCCTGAAAAACACTCTGTTTAAAGGAAAAAGCAAGCTCTTCTGTCCAGAGTCTAAAATACAGAAAGAACCATGAGCATTGCCTGAAAAAAAGAACTGTGTTTCCTACTCATACAGACTATATGTAGTTCAACTCTGCTTATGAAACTGATACAAGCCACAGCTCCTCTTACATAAATCCACTTTAGTTAATAGTGAGAATCATGTTGGGTTCATGAACTGCGAAAAATCATTTGAGCCCAAAAATCACTGGGTTTACCAGAAATGAATCTTGCTTGTAGGAATACACAGATCCTATGGTTTAACTCCGTTTCTGAAGGGAAATTCTGACCAGAGTTCTCATCCCTGAAACACACTCTGTTTTAACGAAGAAGCAAGCTCTTTTTTTTTTTTTTTTTGAGTCTAAAATACAGCAAGAACCATGAGCATGGCCTGAAAAAAAGAACTGTGTTTCCTATTCATATGGACAATATTTAGATCAACTCTGCTTTCGAAACTGATACAGACCACATCTCCTCTTACAAATGTGCTCCTTATTTCATAGCAAGAATAGCGATGGGTTCCTGAATTGTGAAAAATCATTTGAGCCCAAAATTCACTGGGTTTACCAGAACTGAACTCTTGCTTTTAGGAAGACACATATCCTGGGGTTTAAATCCATTTAGCAGGGAAATTCAGACCAGAGTTGTCATACCTGAAACACACTCTCTTTAAACGAAGAAGCAAGCTCTTCTTTCCAGAGTCTAAAATACAGCAAGAACCATGAGCATCGCCTAAAAAAAAGAAATGTGTTTCCTACTCATACAGACCATATTTAGTTCAACTCTGCTTATTAAACTGAAACAAACCACAGCTCCTCTTACATAAATCCTCTTTCGTTAATAGAGAGAATAGCGGAGGGTTTGTGAACTGTGAAAAACCATTTGAGCCCAAAACTCTCTGGGTTTACAGGTAATGAACTCTTGCTTGTAGGAAGACACTGATCCTGGGGTGTAACTCCGTTTCTGAAGACAAATTCAGACCAGAATTCTCAACCCTGGAAAACACTCTGTTCTAAGGCAAGAAGCAAGTTCTTTTTTCCAGCGTTTCCAATACAGCAAGAACCATGAGCATGCCCTGAAAAAAAGAACTGTGTTTCCTACTAATACGGACCATATGTAGTTCAACTCTGCTTATGAAACTGATACAAACCTCAGCTCCTCTTACATAAATGATCGTTAGTTAATAGTGAGAATCATGTTGGGTTCTTGAATTGCGAAAAATCATTTGTGCCAAAAAATCACTGTGTTTACCAGAACTGAACTCTTGCATGTAGGAAGACAAGATCGTGGGGTTTAACTTCGTTTCTGAAGGGAAATTCAGACCAGAGTTCTCATCCATGAAACACACTCTGTGTTAATGCAAGAAGGAGGCTCTTCTTTCCAGCGTCTCCAATACAGCAAGAACCATGAGCATGCCAAGAATCAAAGAACTGTGTTTCCTACTCATAAGGACCATATGTAGTTCAACTCTGCTTTCGAAACTGATACAGACCACACCTCCTCTTACATAATTGCTCTTTATTTCATAGCGAGAATAACGATGGGTTCCTGAATTGTGAAAATCATTTGAGCCCAAAATTCACTGTGTTTACCAGAACTGAACTCTTGCTTTTAGGAATACACAGATCCTGGGGTTTAACTCCGTTTCTGAAGGAAAATTCAGACCACAGTTCTCATCCCTGAAACACACTCTGTTTTAAAGAAGAAGCAAGCTCTTTTTTTTAGAGTCTAAAATACAGCAAGAACCATGAGCATGGCCTAAAAAAAAGAACTGTGTTTCCTACTCATACAGACCATATTTAGTTCAACTCTGCTTATTAAACTGAAACAAACCACAGCTCCTCTTACTTAAATCCTCTTTCGTTGATAGTGAGACTAGCGTAGGGTTCGTGAACTGCGAAAAATCATTTGAGCCCAAAATTCACTGGGTTTACCAGAAATGAACTCTTGCTTGTAGGAAGACACAGATCCTGGGGTTTAACTCCGTTTGTGAAGGGAAATTCAGACCAGAGTTCTCCTCCATGAAACACACCCTGTTTAATGCTAGAAGCAAGCTCTTCTTTCCAGAGTCTAAAATACAGCAAGAACCATGAGCATGCCCTGAAAAAAATATTGTGTTTCGTACTCATACAGACCATATGTGGTTCAACTCTGCTTATGAAACTGATACAAACCACGGCTCCTCTTACATAAATGCTCTTTAGATAATAGTGAGAATCATGTTGGGTTCGTGAACTGCGAAAAAATCATTTGAGCCCAAAATTCACTGGGTTTACAGGTAATGAACTCTTGCTTGTAGGAAGACACTGATCCTGGGGTTTAACTCCATTTCTGAAGACAAATTCAGACCAGAGTTCTCATCCTTGAAACACACTCTGTTGTAAAACAAGAAGCAAGCTCTTCTTTCCAGAGTCTAAAATACAGCAAGGACCATGAGCATGCCCTGAAAAAAAGGACTGTGTTTCCTACTCATACGGACCATATGTAGTTCAACTGTGCTTATGAAACTCATACAATAAACAGCTCCTCTTACATAAATGATCGTTAGTTAATAGTGAGAATCATGTTGGGTTCTTGAATTGCGAAAAATCATTTGTGCCAAAAAATCACTGGGTTTAGCAGAACTGAACTCTTGCATGTAGGAAGACAAGATCCTGGGGTTTAACTTCGTTTCTGAAGGGAAATTCAGACCAGAGTTCTCATGCCTGAAACACACTCTGTTTTAACGCAGGAAGCTAGCACTTCTTTCCAGACTCTAAAATACAGCAAGAACAATGCGCATGCCATGAAAAAAAGAACTGTGTTTCCTACTCATAAGGACCATATGTAGTTCAACTCTGCTTTCGAAACTGATACAGACCACACCACCTCTTACATAATTGCTCTTTATTTCATAGCGAGAATAACGATGGGTTCCTGAATTGTGAAAAATCATTTGAGCCCAAAATTCACTGGGTTTACCAGAACTGAACTCTTGCTTTTAATAAGACACAGATCCTGGGGTTTAACTCCGTTTCTGAAGGAAAAATCAGACCACAGTTCTCATCCATGAAACACACTCTGTTGTAAAACAAGAAGCAAGCTCTTCTTTCCAGAGTCTAAAATACAGCAAATACCATGAGCATGCCATGAAAAAAAGAACTGTGTTTCCTACTCATAAGGACCATATGTATTTCAACTCTGCTTATGAAACTGATACAAACTACGGCTCCTCTTTCATAAATGCTTTTTAGTTAATAGTGAGAATCATGTTTGGTTCGTGAACTGCGAAAAATCATTTGAGCCCAAAAATCAAAGGGTTTACAGGAAATGAACTCTTGCTTGTAGGAAGACACAGATCCTGGGGTTTAACTCCGTTTGTGAAGGGAAATTCAGACCAGAATTCTCCTCTATGAAACACACCCTGCTTAATGCAAGAAACAAGCTCTTCTTTCCATAGTCTAAAATACAGCAAGAAACATGAGCATGCCCTGAAAAAAATTCTGTGTTTCGTATTCATACAGACCATATGTGGTTCAACTCTGCTTTTGAAACTGATACAAACCACGGCTCCTCTTACATAAATGCTCTTTAGTTAATAGTGAGAATCATGTTGGGTTCGTGAACTGTGAAAAATCATTTGAGCCCAAAATTCACTGGGTTTACAGGTAATAAACTCTTGCTTGCAGGACAACACATATCCTGGTGTTTAAATCCGTTTCTGCAGGGAAACTCAGACCAGAGTTCTCAACCCTGAAAAACACTCTGTTTAAACGAAGAAGCAAGCTCTTCTTTCCAGGGTCTAAAATACAGCAAGAACTATGAGCATTGACTGAAAAAAAGAACTGTGTTTCCTATTCATACAGACTATATGTAGTACAACTCTGCTTATGAAACTGAAACAAACCACGGCTCCACTTACATAAATGCTCTTTAGTTAATAGGGAGAATCACGTTGGGTTCGTGAACTGCGAAAAATCATTTGAGCCCCAAAATCACTGGGTTTACCAGAAATGAACTCTTGCTTGTAGTTAGACACATATCCTGGGGTTTAAATCCATTTCTGCAGGGAAATTCAGACCAGAGTTGTCATACCTGAAACACACTCTGTTTAAACGAAGAAGCAAGCTCTTCTTTCCAGAGTCTAAAATACAGCAAGAACCATGAGCATCGCCTAAAAAAAAGAAATGTGTTTCCTACTCATACAGACCATATTTAGTTCAACTCTACTTATTAAACTGAAACAAACCACGGCTCCTCTTACATTAATGCTCTTTCGTTAATAGTGAGAATAGTGTAGGGTTCGTGAACTGTGAAAAACCATTTCAGCCCAAAATTCACTGGGTTTACAGGTAATGAACTCTTGCTTGTAGGAAGACAGTGATACTGGGGTTTAATTCCGTTTCTGAAGACAAATTCAGACCAGAATTCTCAACTCTGAAAACCACTCTGTTTTAAGGCAAGAAGCAAGTTCTTCTTTCCAGCGTCTCCAATACAGCAAGAACCATGAGCATGCCCTGAAAAAAAGAACTGTGTTTCCTACTAATACGGACCATATGTAGTTCAACTCTGCTTATGAAACTGATACAAACCACAGCTCCTCTTTCATAAATGCTCTTTAGTTAATAGTGAGAATCGCGTTGGGTTCGTGAACTGCAAAAAATCATTTGAGCCCAAAATTAACTGGGTTAACCAGAAATGAACTCTTGCTTGTAGGAAGACACAGATCCTGGGGTTTAACTCTGTTTCTGAAGGGAAATTCAGACCAGAGTTCTCATCCCTGAAACACTCTCTGTTATAACTCAAGAAGCAAGCTCTTCTTTCCAGAGTCTCCAATATTGTAAGAAACATGAGAATGCCCGGAAAAATGAACTGTGTTTCCGACTCATACAGACCATATGTAGTTCAACTCTGCTTATAAAACTGATACAAACCACAGCTCCTGTTACATAAATCCACTTTAGTTAATTGTGAGAATCATGTTGGGTTCGTGAACAGCGAAAAATCATTTGAGCCCAAAAATCACTGGGTTTACCAGAAATGAACTATTGCTTGTAGGAAGATACATAACCTGGGGTTTAAATTTGTTTCTGCAGGGAAATTAAGACCAGTGTTCTCATCCCTGAAACACACTCTGTTTAAACGAAGAAACAAGCTCTTCTTTCCAGAGTCTAAAATACAGCAAGAACCATGAGCAGTGCCTGAAAAAAAGAACTGTGTTTCCTAATCATACAGATTATATGTAGTTCAACTCTGCTTATGAAACTGATACAAACCACAGCTCCTCTTACATAAATCCTCTTTTGTTAATAGTGAGAATAGCGTAGGGTTCGTGAACTGCAAAAAATCATTTGAGCCCAAAATTCATTGGGTTTACCAGAAATGAACTCTTGCTTGTAGGAAGACACAGATCCTGGGGTTTAACTCCGTTTCTGAAGTGAAATTCAGACCAGAGTTCTCATCCATGAAACACACCCTGTTTAATGCAAGAAGCATGCTCTTCTTTCCAGAGTCTAAAATACAGCAAGAACCATGAGCATGCCCTGAAAAAAATACTGTGTTTTGTACTCATACAGACCATATGTGGTTCAACTCTTCTTATGAAACTGATACAAACCACAGCTCCTCTTACATAAATGCTCTTTAGCTAATAGTGAGAATCATGTTGGGTTCGTGAACTGCGAAAAATCATTTGAGCCCAAAATTAACTGGGTTAAGCAGAAATGAACTCTTGCTTGTAGGAAGACACAGATCCTGGGGTTTAACTCCGTTTCTGAAGGGAAATTCAGACCAGAGGTCGCATCCTTGAAACACTCTCTGTTATAATGCAAGAAGCAAGATCTTCTTTCCAGCGTCTTCAATATTGTATTAAACATGAGCATGCCCAGACAAAAAGAACTGTGATTCCGACTCATACAGAACATATGTAGTTCAACTCTGCTTTTGAAACTAATACAAACCACAGCTCCTCTTACATAAATCCACTTTAGTTAATTGTGAGAATCATGTTGGGTTCGTGAACTGGGAAAAATCATTTGAGCCCAAAATTCACTTGGTTTACAGGTAATGAACTCTTGCTTGTAGGAAGACACTGATCCTGGGGTTTAACTCCGTTTCTGAAGACAAATTCAGACCAGAATTCTCAACCCTGAAAAACACTCTGTTTAAAGGAAAAAGCAAGCTCTTCTGTCCAGAGTCTAAAATACAGAAAGAACCATGAGCATTGCCTGAAAAAAAGAACTGTGTTTCCTACTCATACAGACTATATGTAGTTCAACTCTGCTTATGAAACTGATACAAGCCACAGCTCCTCTTACATAAATCCACTTTAGTTAATAGTGAGAATCATGTTGGGTTCATGAACTGCGAAAAATCATTTGAGCCCAAAAATCACTGGGTTTACCAGAAATGAATCTTGCTTGTAGGAATACACAGATCCTATGGTTTAACTCCGTTTCTGAAGGGAAATTCTGACCAGAGTTCTCATCCCTGAAACACACTCTGTTTTAACGAAGAAGCAAGCTCTTTTTTTTTTGAGTCTAAAATACAGCAAGAACCATGAGCATGGCCTGAAAAAAAGAACTGTGTTTCCTATTCATATGGACAATATTTAGATCAACTCTGCTTTCGAAACTGATACAGACCACATCTCCTCTTACAAATGTGCTCCTTATTTCATAGCAAGAATAGCGATGGGTTCCTGAATTGTGAAAAATCATTTGAGCCCAAAATTCACTGGGTTTACCAGAACTGAACTCTTGCTTTTAGGAAGACACATATCCTGGGGTTTAAATCCATTTAGCAGGGAAATTCATACCAGAGTTGTCGTACCTGAAACACACTCTGTTTAAACGAAGAAGCAAGCTCTTCTTTCCAGAGTCTAAAATACAGCAAGAACCATGAGCATCGCCTAAAAAAAAGAAATGTGTTTCCTACTCATACAGACCATATTTAGTTCAAATCTGCTTATTAAACTGAAACAAACCACAGCTCCTCTTACATAAATCCTCTTTCGTTAATAGAGAGAATAGCGGAGGGTTTGTGAACTGTGAAAAACCATTTGAGCCCAAAACTCTCTGGGTTTACAGGTAATGAACTCTTGCTTGTAGGAAGACAGTGATACTGGGGTGTAACTCCGTTTCTGAAGACAAATTCAGACCAGAATTCTCAACCCTGGAAAACACTCTGTTCTAAGGCAAGAAGCAAGATCTTTTTTCCAGCGTTTCCAATACAGCAAGAACCATGAGCATGCCCTGAAAAAAAGAACTGTGTTTCCTACTAATACGGACCATATGTAGTTCAACTCTGCTTATGAAACTGATACAAACCACAGCTCCTCTTACATAAATGCTCTTTAGTTAATAGTGAGAATCGCGTTGGGTTTGTGAACTGCAAAAAATCATTTGAGCCCAAAATTAACTGGGTTAACCAGAAATGAACTCTTGCTTGTAGGAAGACACAGATCCTGGGGATTAACTCCGTTTCTGAAGGGAAATTAAGACCAGAGTTCTCATCCCTGAAACACTCTCTGTGGTAACGCAAGAAGCAAGCTCTTCTTTCCAGAGTCTCCAATATTGTAAGAAACATGAGCATGCCCAGAAAAAAAGAACTGTTTCCGACTCATACAGACCATATGTAGTTCAACTCTGCTTATGAAACTGATACAAACCACAGCTCCTCTTACATAAATCCACTTTAGTTAATTGTGAGAATCATGTTGGGTTCGTGAACTGAGAAAAATCATTTGAGCCCAAAAATCACTGGGTTTACCAGAAATGAACTCTTGCTTGTAGGAAGATACATACCCTGGGGTTTAAATCTGTTTCTGCAGGGAAATTCAGACCAGAGTTCTTATCCGTGAAAAACACTCTGTTTAAACGAAGAAGCAAGCTCTTCTTTCCAGAGTCTAAAATACAGCAAGAACCATGAGCTGTGCCTGAAAAAAAGAACTGTGTTTCCTAATCATACAGACTATATGTAGTTCAACTCTGCTTATGAAACTGATACAAACCACAGCTCCTCTTACATAAATCCTCTTTTGTTAATAGTGAGAATAGCGTAGGGTTCGTGAACTGCAAAAAATCATTTGAGCCCAAAATTCATTGGGTTTACCAGAAATGAACTCTTGCTTGTAGGAAGACACAGATCCTGGGGTTTAACTCCGTTTCTGAGGGGAAATTCAGACCAGAGTTCTCATCCATGAAACACACCCTGTTTAATGCAAGAAGCATGCTCTTCTTTCCAGAGTCTAAAATACAGCAAGAACCATGAGCATGCCCTGTAAAAAATACTGTGTTTTGTACTCATACAGACCATATGTGGTTCAACTCTGCTTATGAAACTGATACAAACCACACCTCATCTTACATAAATGCTCTTTAGCTAATAGTGAGAATCATGTTGGGTTCGTGAACTGCGAAAAATCATTTGAGCCCAAAATTAACTGGGTTAAGCATAAATGAACTCTTGCTTGTAGGAAGACACAGATCCTGGGGTTTAACTCCGTTTCTGAAGAGAAATTCAGACCAGAGTTCTCATCCTTGAAACACTCTCTGTTATAATGCAAGAAGCAAGATCTTCTTTCCAGTGTCTCCAATATTGTATGAAACATGGCATGCCCAGACAAAAAGAACTGTGTTTTCGACTCATACAGACCATATGTAGTTCAACTCTGCTTATGAAACTAATACAAACCACAGCTCCTCTTACATAAATCCACTTTAGTTAAAGTGAGAATCATGTTGGGTTCGTGAACTGCTAAAAATCATTTGAGCACAAAAATCACTGGGTTTACCATAAATGAACTCTTGCTTGTAGGAAGACATATATCCTGGGGTTTAAATCCGTTTCTGCTGGGAAATTCAACCAGAGTTCTCATCCCTGAAACACACTCTGTTTAAACGAAGAAGCAAGCTCTTCTTTCCAGAGTCTAAAATACAGCAAGAACCATGAGCATGGCCTGAATAATAGAACTGTGTTTCATATTCATACAGACCATATTTAGATCAACTCTGCTTTCGAAACTGATATAGACCACACCTCCTCTTACATAATTGCTCTTTATTTCATAGTGAGAATAGCGATGGGTTCCTGAATTGAGAAAAATCATTTGAGCCCAAAATTCACTGGGTTTACCAGAACTGTACTCTTGCTTTTAGGAACACACAGATCCTGGGGATTAACTCCGTTTCTGAAGGAAAATTCAGACCAGAGTTCTCATCCCTGAAACACACTCTGTTATAACACAAGAAGCCATCTCTTCTTTCCAGAGTCTAAAATGCAGCAAGAAACATGAGCATGCCATGAAAAAAAGAACTGTGTTCCCTACTCATAAGGACCATATGTATTTCAACTCTGCTTATGAAACTGATACAAACCACAGCTCCTCTTACATAAATCCTCTTTTGTTAATAGTGACAATAACGTAGGTTTCGTGACTGCGAAAAATCATTTGAGCCCAAAATTCACTGTGTTTACCGGAAATGAACTCTTGCTTGTAGGAAGACACAGATCCTGAGTTTTAACTAAATTTCTACATGGAAATCAAACCAGAGTTCTCATCAATGAAACACACTCTGTAAAAACGAAGAGGCAAGCTCTTCTTTACAGAGTCTAAAATACAGCAAGAACCATGAGCATGCCCAGTAAAAAGATATGAGTTTCCTACTAATACAGACCATATGTAGTTCAACTCTGCTTATGAAACTGATACAAACCAAAGCTCCTCTTACATAAATCCTCTTTAGTTAATAGTGAGAATAGCGTAGGGTTCGCGAACTGGGAAAAATCATTTGAGCCCCAAATTGACTGGGTTTACCAGAAATGAACTCTTGCTTGTAGGAAGACACATATCCTGGGGTTAAACTCCGTTTCTATAGGCAAATTCAGACCAGAGTTCTCATCCCTGAAACACACTCTGTTTAAACGAAGAAGCAAGCTCTAATTTCCACGGTCTAAAATACAGCACGAAGCATGAGCATGGCCTGAAAAAACGAACTGTGTTTCCTACTCATACATACCATATGTAGTTCACCTCTGCTTATGAAACTGATGCAAACCACAGCTCCTCTTACATAAATCCTCTTTAGTTAATAGTGAGAATAGCGTAGGGTTCGTGAACTGCAAAAAATCTTTTGAGCTCAAAATCACTGGGTTTACCAGAAATGAACTCTTGCTTGTAGGAAGACACAGATCCAGGGGTTTAACTCCGTTTGTGGAGGCAAATTCAGACCAGAGTTCTCATGCCTGAAAAACACTCTGTTTTAACGGAAAAATCATCCTCTTCTTTCCAGCGTCTCCAATATAGTAAGAAACATGAGCATGCCCCCCAAAAAAGCACTGTTTCCTACTCATATGGACCATATGTAGTTCAACTCTTCTTATGAAATGATACACACCACAGCTCCACATACATAAATGCTCTTTAGCTAATAGTGATAATCGCGTTGGGTTCTAGAACTGTGTAAAGTCATTTGAGCCGAAAATTCACTTGGTTTACCTGAAATGAACTCTTGCTGGTAGGAAGACACAGATCATGAGGTTTAACTCCGTTTGTGAAGGGAAATTCAGACCAGAGTTCTCATCCCTGAAACACAATCTGTTTTAACGCAAGAAGCAAGCTCTTATTTCCAGAGTCTAAAATACAGCAAGAACCATGAGCATGCCTTGGAAAAAGAACTGTGTTTCCTAATCATACGGACCATACATAGTCCAACTCTGCTTATGAAACTGATACAGACCACAGCTCCTCTTACATAAATGCTCTTTAGTTAATAGTGATAATCTCGTTGATTTCTAGAACTGTGTAAAGTCATTTGAGCCGAAAATTCACTTGGTTTACCAGAAATGATCTTTTGCTTGCGAAAAGACACTGAACCTGGGGTTTAACTCCATTTCTGAAGGGAAATTCAGACCAGAATTCTCATCCCTGAAAAACACTCTGTTTTAAGGCAAGATAGTTCCTCTTCTTTCAAGCTTCTCCAATACAGTAAGAACCATGAGCATGTGCAGAAAAAAGAACTGTGTTTCCTATTCATACAAACCATATGTAGTTCAACTCCTGTTATGAAACTGATACAGACCACAGCTCCTCTTACATAAATGCTCTTTAGTTAATAGTGACAATCGCGTTGGGTTCCTGAACTGCGAAAAATCATTTGAGCCAAAAATTCACTTGGTTTAAAAGAAATGATCTCTTGCTTGCAGGAAGACACAGATCATGGGGTTTATCTCTGTTAAGAAGGGAAATTCAGACCAGACTTCTCATCCATGAAACACACTCTATTTTAAAGCAAGAATCATCCTCTTCTTTCCAGTGTGTCCAATAGAGTACGAACCATGATCATGCCCAGAAAAAAAGAACTGTGTTTGTACTCATACAGACCAAATATAGTTCAGCTATGCTTATAAAATGATACAGACCACAGCTCCTCTGACATAAATGCTCTTTAGTTAATAGTGAGAATCGCGTTGGGTTCGAGAACTGCAAAAAATCATTTGAGCACAAAATTCACTGGTTTTTACCAGAAATGAACTCTTCCTTATAGAAAGACACTGATCCTGGGGTGGAACTTAGTTTCTGCAGGGAAATTCAGACCAGAGTTCTCATCCCTGAAACACTCTGCTTTAACATAAGAAGCAAGCTCTTCTTTCCAGAATCTAAAATACAGCAAGAACCATGAGCATGCCCTGAAAAAAAGAACTGTGTTCCCTACTCATCCGGACCTTATGTAGTTCAACTCTGCTTATGAAACTGATACAAACCAAAGCTCCACTTACATAAATGTTCTTGAGTTAATAGTGAGAATCGGTTTGGGTTGGTGAACTGCGAAAAATCATTAGAGGCCAAAATTCACTTGGTTTACCAGAAATGAGCTCTTGCTTGTAGGAAGACACAGATCCTAGGGTTTAAGTCCGTTTGTGAAGGGAAATTCAGACCAGAGTTCTCATCCCTGAAAAACATTCTGTTTTAAGGCAAGAATCAATCTCTTCTTTCCAGCATCTTCAATATAGTAAGAACCATGAGCATGCCCCCCCAAAAAAAGCACTGTGTTTCCTACTCATATGGACCATATGTAGTTCAACTCTTCTTATGAAATGATACACACCACAGCTCCACTTACATAAATGCTCTTTAGTTAATAGTGAGAATTGCGTTTTGGTTCGTGAACTGTGTAAAGTCATTTGAGCCGAAAATTCTCTTGGTTTACCAGAAATGAACTCTTGCTGGTAGGAAGACACAGATCATGGGGTTTAACTCCGTTTGTGAAAGGAAATTCAGACCAGAGTTCTCATCCATGAAACAATCCCTGTTTTAATGCAAGAAGCAAGCACTTCTTTCCAGATTCTAAAATACAGCAAGAACCATGAGCATGACCTGAAAAAAAGAACAGTGTTTCCTACTCATACGGACCATATGTAGTTCAACTCTGCTTATGAAACTGATACAAACCACAGCTCCTCTTACATAAATGCTCTTTAGTTAATAGTGAGAATTGCGTTTTGGTTCGTGAACTGCTAAAAATCATTTGAGCCCAAAATTCACTGGTTTAACCAGAAATGAACTATTGCTTGTAGGAAGACACAGATCCTGGGGTTTAACTCCGTTTCTGAAGGGAAATTCAGACCAGAATTCTCATCCCTGAAAAACACTCTATTTTAAGTCAAGAATCATCCTCTTCTTTTCATCGTGTCCAATACAGTACGAACCATGAGCATGCCCAGAAAAAAAGAACTGTGTTTGTACTCATACGGACAAAATATACTTCAGCTCTGCTTATGAAATGATACAGACCACAGCTCCTCTTACATAAATGCTCTTTAGTTAATAGTGATAATCGCGTTTTGGTTCTAGAATTGCGAAAAATCATTTGAGCCAAAAATTCAATGAGTTTACCAGAAAAGAACTCTTGCTTGTAGGAAGACACAGATCCTTGGGTTTAACTCCGTTTTTGAAGGTAAATTCAGACAAGAGTTCTCATCCCTGAAACACACTATGATTTAATGCAACAAGCAAGCTCTTCTTTACAGAGTCTAAAATACAGCAAGAACCATGAGCATGCCCCGAAAAAAATAACTGTGTTTCCTACTCATACAGAACATATGTAGTTCAACTCTGATTATGAAACTGATACAAACCACGGCTCCTCTTAAATAAAGGCTCTTTAGTTAATAGTGAGAATGGCGTTTTGGTTCGTGAGCTGCGAAATATCATTTGAGCCTAAAATTCAATGAGTTTACCAGAAAGGAACTCTTGCTTGTAGGAAGACACAGATCCTGGGGTTTATCTCCGTTTCTGAAGGTAAATTCAGACCATAGTTCTCATCTCTGAAAGACACTCTGATTTAATGTAAGAAGCAAGCTCTTCTTTACAGAGTCTAAAATACAGCAAGAAACATGAGCATGCCCTGAAAAAAAGAACTGTGTTTCCTACTCATGCGGACCATATGTAGTGTAACTCTGCTTATGAAACTGATACAAACAACAGCTCCTCTTACATAAATGTGTTTTAGTTAATGGTGAGAATCGCGTTGGGTTCGTGAACTGCAAAAAATCATTTGAGCACAAAATTCACTGGGTTTACCTGAAATGAACTCCTCCTTGTAGGAAGACACAGATCCTGGGGTTTTACTCAGTTTCTGAAGGCAAATTCAGACCAAAATTCTCATCCCTGAATAACACTCTGTTTTAAGGCAAGAATCATCCTCTTCTTTCCAGCGTGTCCAATACAGTACGAACCATGAGCATTCCCAGAAAAAAAAGAAATGTGTTTGTACTCATACAGACCAAAGGTAGTTCAACTCTGCTTATGAAATGATACAGACAACAGCTCCTCTTACATAAATGCTCTTTAGTTAATAGTGATAATCGCGTTGGGTACTAGAACTGTGTAAAGTCATTGGAGCCGAAAATTCACTTGGTTTACCACAAATGAAATCTTGCTTGTAGGAAGACACAGATCATGGGGTTTAACTCCGTTTGTGAAGGGAAATTCACAGCAGAGTTCTCATCCATGAAACACACCCTGTTTTAATGCAAGAAGCAAGCTCTTCTTTCCAGAGTCTAAAATACAGCAAGAACCATGAGCATGCCCTGAAAAAAAGATCTGTGTTTCCTACTCATACGGAACATACGTAGTTCAACTCTGCTTATGAAATGATACAGACCACAGCTCCTCTGACATAAATGCTCTTTTGTTAATAGTGATAATCGTGTTGTGTTCTACAACTGTGTAAAATCATTAGAGCTGAAAGTTCACTTGGTTTAACAGAAATGAACTCGTGCTTGTCGGAAGACACAGTTCATGGGGTTTTACTCCGTTTCTGAAGGGAAATTCAGACCAGAGTTCTCATCCATGAAACACAATCTGTTTTAACGCAAGAAGCAAGCTCTTATTTCCAGAGTCTAAAATACAACAAGAAACATGAGCATGCCCTGAAAAAAAGAACTGTGTTTCCTACTCATACGACCATATGTATTCCAACTCTGCTTATGAAACTGATACAGACCACAGCTCCTCTTACATAAATGCTCTTTAGTTAATAGTGATAATCTCATTGATTTCTAGAACTGTGTAAAGTCATTTGAGCAGAAAATACACTTGGTTTACCAGAAATGAACTCTTGCTGGTAGGAAAACACAGATCATGGGGTTTAACTCCGTTTGGGAAGGGAAATTCAGACCACAGTTCTCATCCATGAAACAAACCCTGTTTTAATGCAAGAAGCAAGCTCTTCTTTCCAGAGTCTGAAATACAGCAAGAACCATGAGCATGCCCTGAAAAAAAGAACTGTGTATCCTAATCAAACGGATCATATTTAGTTCATCTCTGCTTATGAAACTGATACAAACCACAGCTCGTCTTACATAAATGCTCTTTAGTTAATAGTGAGAATCATGTTGGGTTCGTGAACCGCGAAAAATCATTTGAGCCCAAAATTCCCTGGGTTTACCAGAAATGAACTCTTGCTTGTATGAAGAAACTGAACCTGGGGTTTAACTCCATTTCTGAAGGGAAATTCTGAGCAGAATTCTCATCCCTGAGAAACACTCTATTTTAAGGCAAGAATCATCCTCTTCTTTCCATCGTGTCCAATACAGTACGAACCATGAGCATGCCCAGAAAAAAAGAACTGTGTTTGTACTCATCCGGACAAAATATACTTCAGCTGTGCTTATGAAATGATACAGACCACTGCTCCTCTTACATAAATGCTCTTTAGTTGATAGTGATAATCGCGTTTTGGTTCTAGAATTGCGAAAAATCATTTGAGCCCAAAATTCACTGGGTTTACCAGAAATGAACTCTTGCTTGTAGGAAGACACAGATCCTGGGGTTTAACTCCGTTTCTGCAGGGTAATTCAGACTAGAGTTCTCATCCTTGAAACACACTCTGTTTTAACGGAGAAGCAAGCTCTTCTTTCCAGTCTAAAATACAACAAGAACCATGAGCATTGCCTGAAAAAATGAACAGTGTTTACTATTCATACAGACCATAATTAGTTCAACTCTGCTTATGAAACTGATGCAGACCACACCACCTCTTACTTAAATGCTCTTTAGATAATAGTGAGAATAGCGTTGGATTCCTGAACTGCGAAAAATCATTTGAGGCCAAAATTCACTGGGTTTACAATAACTGAACTCTTGCTTGTATGAAGACACAGATCCTGGGGTTTAACTCCGTTACTGAAGGGAAATACAGACTAGTGTTCAAATCCATGAATCACACTCTGTTTTCACGCAAGAAGCAAGAACTTCTTTCCAGTGTCTAAAATATAGCAAGAACCATGAGCATGCCCAGAAACAAAGAACTGTGTTTCCTACTCATACAGACCATATGTGGATCAACTCCGGTTATGAAACTGATACAAACCACAGCTCCTCTTACATAAATGCTCTTTAGTTAATATTGAGAATCGTGTTGGGATCGTGAACTGCGAAAAGTATTTTGAGCACAAAATTCACTGGGTTAACCAGAAATGAACTCTTGCTTGTAGGAAGTCACCGATCCTGGGGTTTAACTCCGTTTCTGAAGGGAAATTCAGACCAGTGTTCTCATCCCTGAAACACCCTCTGTTTTAACACAAGAAGCAAGCTCTTATATCCAGAGTCTAAAATACAGCAAAAACCATGAGCATGCCCTGAAAAAAAGAATTGTGTTTCCTACACATACAGACCATATGTAGATCAACTCCGGTTATGAAACTGATACAAACCACAGCACCTCTTATATAAATGCTGTTTAGTTAATAGTGAGAATGGCGTTGGGTTCTAGAACTCTGTAAAATCACTTGAGCCCTAAATTCACATGGTTTACAAGAAATGAACTCTTGTGTGTAGGAAGAGCCAGATCCTGAGGTTAAAGTCCGTTTCTGCATTGAAATTCAGACCAGAGTTCTCATCCCTGAAAAACACTCTGTTTTAAGGCAAGAAAGAACCTCTTCTTTCCAGCTTCTCCAATACAGTAAGAACCATGAGCATGCCCAGAAAAAAGAACTGTGTTTCCTACTCATACACACCATATGTAGTTCAACTCCTGTTATGAAACTGATACAAACCACAGCTCCTCTTAAATAAATCCTCTTTACTTAATAGTGGGAATCGCGTTTTGGTTCGTGAACTGATAAAATCATTGGAGCCGAAAATTCAATGAGTTTACCAGAAAAGAACACTTGCTTGTAGGAAGACAGAGATCCTGGGGTTTTACTCAGTTTCTGAAGGTAAATTCAGACCAGAATTCTCATCCCTGAAAAACACTCTCTTTTAAGTCAAGAATCATCCTCTTCTTTCCATCGCGTCCAATACAGTACGAACCATGAGCATTCCCCGAAAAAAAGAACTGTGTTTGTACTCCTACGGAACAAATTTAGTTCAACTTTGCTTATGAAATGATGCAGACAACAGCTGCTATTACATAAATGCTCTTTACTTAATAGTGAGAATTGCGTTTTGGTTCGTGAAATTCAAAAAATCATTTGAGCCGAAAATTCACTTGGTTTACCAGAAATGAACTCTTGCTTGTAAGAACACACAGATCCTGGGGTTTAACTCCGTTTCTGAAGGGAAATTCAGACCAGTATTCTCATCCCTGAAACACACTCTGTTTTAATGCAAGGAGCAAGCTCTTATATCCAGAGTCTAAAATACAGCAAAACCCATGAGCGTGCACTGAAAAAAAGAACTGTGTTTCCTACTCATACAGACCATATGGAGATCAACTCCGGTTATGAAACTGATACAAACCACAGCACCTCTTATATAAATGCTGTTTAGTTAATAGTGAGAATCGCTTTGGGTTCTACAACTCTGTAAAATCACTTGAGCCCTAAATTCACATGGTTTACAAGAAATTAACTCTTGCGTGTAGGAAGACCCAGATCCTGGGGTTTAACTCCGTTTCTGAAGTGAAATTCAGACCAGAGTTCTTATCCCTGAAAAACACTCTGTTTTAAAGCAAAAAAGATCCTCTTCTTTCCAGAGTCTAAAATACAGCAAGAACCATGAGCATGCCCTGAAAAAAAGAATTGTGTATCCTATTCATACGGACCATATTTAGTTCAACTCTGCTTATGAAACTGATACAAACCACAGGTCATCTTACATAAATGCTCTTTAGTTAATAGTGAGAATCGTGTTTTGGTTCGAGAACTGCGTAAAATAATTTGAGCCCAAAATTCACTGCTTTAACCAGAAATGAAATCTTACTTGTAGGAAGATACAGATCCTGGGATATAACTCCGTTTCTGAAGAGAAATTCAGACCAGTGTTCTCATCCCAGAAACACATTCTGTTTTAACGCAAGAAGCAAACTCTTATTTCCAGAGTCTAAAATACAGCAAGAACCATGAGCATGCCCTGAAAAAAAGAAATGTGTTTCCTACTCATACGGATCATATGTAGTCCAACTCTGCTTATGAAACTGACACAGAACACAGCTCCTCTTACATAAATGCTTTTTAGTTAATAGTGATAATCGCGTTCGGTTCTAGAACTGTGTAAAATCATTTGAGCCGAAAATTCAATGAGTTTACCGGAAAAGAACTCTTGCTTGTAGGAAGACCCGGATCCTGGGGTTAAACTCCGTTTCTGAATTGAAATTCAGACCAGAGTTCTCATCCCTGAAATACACTCTGTTTTAAGGCAAGAAAGAACCTCTTCTTTCCAGCTTCTCCAATACAGTAAGAACCATGAGCATGCCCAGAAAAAAGAACTGTGTTTCCTACTCATACACACCATATGTAGTTCAACTCCTGTTATGAAACTGATACAAACCACAACTCCTCTTACATAAATCCTCTTTACTTAATAGTGAGAATCGCGTTTTGGTTCGTGAAGTGAGTAAAATCATTTGAGCCGAAAATTCAATGAGTTTACCAGAAAAGAACTCTTGCTTGTAGGAAGACACAGATCCTAGGGTTTAACTCCATTTCTAAAGGGAAATTCAGACCAGAGTTCTCATCCATTAAACACACTCTGTTTTAACGCAAGAAGCAAGCTCTTATTTCCAGAATCTAAATTATAGCATGAACCATTAGCATGCCCTGACAAAAATAACTGTGTTTCCTACTCATAAGGACCATATATACTTCAACTCTGCTTATGAAACTGATACAAACCACAGCACCTCTTAAATAAATGCTGTTTAGTTAATAGTGAGAATCGCGTTGGGTTCTACAACTCTGTAAAATAACTTGAGCCCAAAATTCACATGGTTTACAAGAAATGAACTCTTCCGTGTAGGAAGACCCAGATCCTGGGGTTTAACTCTGTTTCTGATGGGAAATTCAGACCAGAGTTCTCATCCATGAAACACACCCTCTTTTAATGCTAGAAGCAAGCTCTTCTTTCCAGAGTCTAAAATACAGCAAGAACCATGAGCATGCCCTCAAAAAAAGAACTGTGTATCCTAATCATACGGACCATATTTAGTTCAACTCTGCTTATGAAACTGATACAAACCACAGCTCGTCTTACATAAATGCTCTTTAGTTAATAGTGAGAATCGCGTTTTGGTTCGTGAACTGCGAAAAATCATTTGAGCCCAAAATTCACTGGTTTAACCAGGAATGAAATCTTACTTGTAGGAAGATACAGATCCTGGGGTATAACTCCGTTTCTGAAGGGAAATTCAGACCAGTGTTCTCATCCCAGAAACACATTCTGTTTTAACACAAGAAGCAAACTCTTATTTCCAGAGTCTAAAATACAGCAAGAACCATGAGCATGCCCTGAAAAAAAGAACTGTGTTTCCTACTCAATAGGACCATATATAGTTCAACTCTGCTTATGAAACTGATACAGAACACAGCTCCTCTTACATAAATGCTCTTTAGTTAAAAGTGATAATTGCGATGGGTTCTAGAACTGTGTAAAATCATTTGAGCCGAAAATTCACTTGGTTTACAAGAAATGAACTCTTGTTTGTAGGAAGACACAGATCATGGGGTTTAACACCGTTTCTGAAGGGAAATTCAGACCAGAGTTCTCATCCATTAAACACACTTTGTTTTAACGAAAGAAGCAAGCTCTTATTTCCAGAATCTAAAATACAGCAAGAACCATGGGCATGCCCTCAAAAAAAGAACTGTGTTTCCTAATCATACAGACCATATGTAGATCAACTCCGGTTATGAAACTGATACAAACCACAGCACCTCTTAAATAAATGCTGTTTAGTTAATGGTGAGAATCGCATTTGGTTCTAGCACTCTGTAAAATAACTTGAGCACAAAATTCACATGGTTTACAAGAAATCAATTCTTGCGTGTAGGAAGACCCAGATCCTGGGTTTAACTCCGTTTCTGAAGTGAAATTCAGACCAGAGTTCTCATCCCTAATAAACACTCTGTTTTAAGGCAAGAAAGATCCTCTTCCTTCCAGAGTCTAAAATACAGCAAGAACCATGGGCATGCCCTGTAAAAAAGAACAGTGTTTCCTACTCATATGGACCATATTTAGTTCATCTGTGATTATAAAACTGATACAAACCACAGCTCCTCTAACTTAAATGGTCTTTAGTTAATAGTGAGAATCGCGTTTGGTTCGTGAACTGCGAAAAATTGTTTGAGCCAAAAATTCAAGGGGTTAACCAGAAAAAACTCTTGCTGGTAGGAAGACACAGATCCTAGGGTTTAACTCCGTTTCTGAAGGGAAATTCAGACCAGAGTTCTCATCCATTAAACACACTCTGTTTTATCGAAAGAAGCAAGCTCTTATTTCCAGAATCTAAATTACAGCAAGAACCATGATCATGCCCAGAAAAAAAGAACTGTGTTTCCTAGTCATACAGACCATATGTAGATCAACTCCGGTTATGAAACTGATACAAACCACAGCTCCTCTTACATAAATGCTCTTTAGTTAATATTGAGAATCGTGTTGGGATCGTGAACTTTGAAAAGTATTTTGAGCCCAAAATGCCATGGGTTAACCAGAAATGAACTCTTGCTTGTAGGAAGACACAGATCCTGGGGTTTAACTCCGTTTCTGAAGGGAAATTCAGACCAGAGTTCTCATCCATGAAACACACCTTCTTTTAATGCAAGAAGCAAGCTCTTCTTTCCAGAGTCTAAAATACAGCATGAACCATTAGCATGCCCTGAAAAAAATAACTGTGTTTACTACTCATAAGGACCATACTTAGATCAACTCTGCTTATGAAACTGATGCAAACCACAGCTCGTCTTACATAAATGCTCTTTAGTTAATAGTGAGAATCGCATTTTGGTTCGTGAACTGCGAAAAAAAACATTTGAGCCCAAAATTCACTGGTTTAACCAGAAATGAACTCTTGCTTGTAGGAAGACACAGATCTTGGTGTTTAACTCCATTTCTGAAGGGAAATTCAGACCAGTGTTCTCATCCCTGTAACACACTCTGTTTTACCGCAAGAAGCGAGCTCTTATTTCCAGAGTCTAAAATATAGCAAGAAACATGAGCATGCCCTGAAAAAAAGAACTGTCTTTCCTACTCATACGGACCTTATTTAGTTCATCTCTGCTTATGAAACTGATACAAACCACAGCTCCTCTTACATAAATGCTTTTTAGTTAATAGTGAGAATCGCGTTCGGTTCTAGGACTGTGTAAAATCATTTGAGCCGAAAATTCAATGAGTTTACCAGAAAAGAACTCTTGCTTGTAGGAAGACCCAGATCCTGGGGTTAAACTCTGTTTCTGAAGTGAAATTCAGACCAGAGTTCTCATCCCTGATATACATTCTGTTTTAAGGCAAGAAAGAACCTCTTCTTTCCAGCTTCTCCAATACAGTAAGAACAATGAGCATGCCCAGAAAAAAGAACTGTGTTTCCTACTCATACACACCATATGTAGTTCAACTCCTGTTATGAAACTGATACAAACCACAGCTCCTCAACATAAATCCTCTTAAGTTAATAGTGAGATTCGCGTTTTGGTTCGTGAACTGAGTAAAATCATTTGAGCCGAAAATTCAATGAGTTTACCAGAAAAGAACTCTTGCTTGTAGGAAGACACAGATCCTGGGGTTTAACTCCATTTCTAAAGGGAAATTCAGACCAGAGTTCTCATCCATTAAACACACTCTGTTTTAACGCAAGAAGCAAGCTCTTATTTCCAGAATCTAAATTACAGCATGAACCATGAGCATGCCCAGAAAAAAAGAACTGTTTTTCCTAGTCATACAGACCATATGTGGATCAACTCCAGTTATGAAACTGATACAAACCACAGCTCCTCTTACATAAATGCTCTTTAGTTAATATTGAGAATCATGTTGGGATTGTGAACTTTGAAAAGTATTTTGAGCCCAAAGTTCCATGGGTTAACCAGAAATGAACTCTTGCTTGTAGGAAGACACAGATCCTGGGGTTTAACTCCGTTTCTGAAGGGAAATTCAGACCAGAGTTCTCATCCATGAAACACACCTTCTTTTAATGCAAGAAGCAAGCTCTTCTTTCCAGAGTCTAAAATACAGCATGAACCATTAGCATGCCCTGAAAAAAATAACTGTGTTTCCTACTCATAAGGACAATATTTAGTTCAACTCTGATTATGAAACTGATGCAAACCACAGCTCGTCTTAAATAAATGCTCTTTAGTTAATAGTGAGAATCGCATTTTGGTTCGTGAACTGGGAAAAAAACATTTGAGCCCAAAATTCACTGGTTTAACCAGAAATGAACTCTTGCTTGTAGGAAGACACAGATCCTGGGGTTTAACTCCGTTTCTGAAGGGAAATTAAGACCAGTGTTGTCATCCCTGAAACATAACTCTGTTTTAACACAAGGTGCAAGCTCTTATTTCCAGAATCTAAAATACAGCAAGAAACATGAGCATGCCTTGAAAAAAAGAACTGTGTTTCCTACTCATACGGACCTTATTTAGTTCATCTCTGCTTATGAAACTGATACAAACCACAGCTCCTCTTACATAAATGCTCTTTAGTTAATAGTGAGAATCGCGTTGGGTTCGTGTACTGCGAAAAATATTTTCAGCCTAAAATTCAATGGGTTAACCAGAAATGAACTCTTGTTTGTAGGAAGACACAGATCATGGGGTTTAACACCGTTTCTGAAGGGAAATTCAGACCAGAGTTCTCATCCATTAAACACACTCTGTTTTAACGCAAGAAGCAAGCTCTTATTTCCAGAATCTAAAATACAGCAAGAACCATGGGCATGCCCTCAAAAAAAGAACTGTGTTTCCTAATCATACAGACCATATGTAGATCAACTCCGGTTATGAAACTGATACAAACCACAGCACCTCTTAAATAAATGCTGTTTAGTTAATGGTGAGAATCGCATTGGGTTCTAGCACTCTGTAAAATAACTTGAGCACAAAATTCACATGGTTTACAAGAAATCAATTCTTGCGTGTAGGAAGACCCAGATCCTGGGTTTAACTCCGTTTCTGAAGTGAAATTCAGACCAGAGTTCTCATCCCTAATAAACACTCTGTTTTAAGGCAAGAAAGATCCTCTTCTTTCCAGAGTCTAAAATACAGCAAGAACCATGGGCATGCCCTGTAAAAGAGAACAGTGTTTCCTACTCATATGGACCATATTTAGTTCATCTGTGATTATGAAACTGATACAAACCACAGCTCCTCTAACATAAATGGTCTTTAGTTAATTGTGAGAATCACGTTTGGTTCGTGAACTGCGAAAAATTGTTTGAGCCAAAAATTCAAGGGGTTAACCAGAATTGAACTCTTGCTGGTATGAAGACACAGATCCTGGGGTTTAACTCCGTTTCTGAAGGGAAATTCAGACCACTGTTCTCATCCCTGAAACACACTCTGTTTTAACGCAAGAAGCAAGCTCTTATTTCCAGAGTCTAAAATAGAGTAAGAACCATGAGCGTGCCCTGAAAAAAAGAACTGTGTTTCCTACTCATACGGACCATATGTAGTCCAACTCTGGTTTTGAAACTGTTACAGAACACAGCTCCTCTTACATAAATGCTTTTTAGTTAATAGTGATAATCGCGTTCGGTTCTAGAACTGTGTAAAATCATTTGAGCCGAAAATTCAATGAGTTTACCAGAAAAGAACTCTTGCTTGTAGGAAGACACAGATCCTGGGGTTAAACTCCGTTTCTGAATTGAAATTCAGACCAGAGTTCTCATCCCTGAAATACACTCTGTTTTAAGGCAAGAAAGAACCTCTTCTTTCCAGCTTCTCCAATACAGTAAGAACCATGAGCATGCCCAGAAAAAAGAACTGTGTTTCCTACTCATACACACCATATGTAGTTCAACTCCTGTTATGAAACTGATACAAACCACAAGTCCTCTTACATAAATCCTCTTTACTTAATAGTGAGAATCACGTTTTGTTTCGTGAACTGCGTAAAATCATTTGAGCCGAAAATTCAATGAGTTTACCAGAAAAGAACTCTTGCTTGAAGGAAGACACAGATCCTGGGGTTTAACTCCATTTCTAAAGGGAAATTCAGACCAGAGTTCTCATCCATTAAACACACTCTGTTTTAACGCAAGAAGCAAGCTCTTATTTCCAGAATCTAAATTACAGCAAGAACCATGAGCATGCCCAGAAAAAAAGAACTGTGTTTCCTAGTCATACAGACCATATGTAGATCAAATCCAGTTATGAAACTGATACAAACCACAGCTCCTCTTACAAAAATGCTCTTTAGTTAATATTGAGAATCGTGTTGGGATCGTGAACTGCGAAAAGTATTTTGAGCCCAAAATTCCATGGGTTACCCAGAAATGAACTCTTGCTTGTAGGAAGGCACAGATCCTGGGGTTTAACTCCTTTTCTGAAGGGAAATTCAGACCAGAGTTCTCATCCATGAAACACACCTTCTTTTAATGCAAGAAGCAAGCTCTTCTTTCCAGAGTCTCAAATACATCATGAACCATTAGCATGCCCTGAAAAAAATAACTGTGTTTCCTACTCATAAGGACCATACTTAGTTCAACTCTGCTTATGAAACCTATGCAAACCACAGCTCGTCTTACATAATTGCTCTTTAGTTAATAGTGAGAATCGCATTTTGGTTCGTGAACTGCGAAAAAAACATTTGAGCCCAAAATTCACTGGTTTAACCAGAAATGAACTCTTGCTTGTAGGAAGACACAGATCTTGGTGTTTAACTCCGTTTCTGAAGGGAAATTCAGACCAGTGTTCTCATCCCTGTAACACACTCTGTTTTACCGCAAGAAGCGAGCTCTTATTTCCAGAGTCTAAAATACAGCAAGAACAATGAGCACGCCCTGAAAAAAGAACTGTGTTTCCTACTCATAAGGACCATATTTAGTTCATCTGTGATTATGAAACTGATACAAACCACAGCTCCTCAAACATAAATGGTCTTTAGTTAATAGTGAGGATCGCGTTTGGTTCGTGAACTGTGAAAATTTGTTTGAGCCAAAAATTCAAGGGGTTAACCAGAAATGAACTCTTAGTTGTAGGAAAACACAGATCCTGGGGTTGAACTCGGTTTCTGAAGGGAAATTCAGACCAGTGTTGTCATCCCTGAAACATAACTCTGTTTTAACGCAAGGAGCAAGCTCTTATTTCCAGAATCTAAAATACAGCAAGAAACATGAGCATGCCCTGAAAAAAAGAACTGTGTTTCCTACTCATACGGACCTTATTTAGTTCATCTCTGCTTATGAAACTGATACAAACCACAGCTCCTCTTACATAAATGCTTTTTAGTTAATAGTGAGAATCGCGTTCGGTTCTAGGACTGTGTAAAATCATTTGAGCCGAAAATTCAATGAGTTTACCAGAAAAGAACTCTTGTTTGTAGGAAGACCCAGATCCTGGGGTTAAACTCCGTTTCTAAAGGGAAATTCAGACCAGAGTTCTCATCCATTAAACACACTCTGTTTTACCGCAAGAAGCGAGCTCTTATTTCCAGAGTCTAAAATACAGCAAGAACAATGAGCACGCCCTGAAAAAAGAACTGTGTGTCCTACTCATACGGACCATATTTAGTTCATCTGTGATTATGAAACTGATACAAACCACAGCTCCTCAAACATAAATGCTCTTTACTTAATAGTGAGAATCGCATTTTGGTTCGTGAACTGCGAAAAAAACATTTGAGCCCAAAATTGACTGGTTTAACCAGAAATGAACTCTTGCTTGTAGGAAGACACAGATCCCGGGGTTTAACTCCGTTTCTGAAGGGAAATTCAGACCAGTGTTATCATCCCTGAAACATAACTCTGTTTTACCGCAAGGTGCAAGCTCTTATTTCCAGAATCTAAAATACAGCAAGAAACATGAGCATGCCCTGAAAAAAAGAACTGTGTTTCCTACTCATACTGACCTTATTTAGTTCATCTCTGCTTTTGAAACTGATACAAACCACAGCTCCTCTTACTTAAATGCTCTTTAGTTAATAGTGAGAATCGCGTTGGTTTCGTGAACTGCGAAAAATATTTTCAGCCCAAAATTCAATGGTTAACCAGAAATGAACTCTTGCTGGTAGGAAGACACAGATCCTGGGGTTATACTCCGTTTCTGAAGTGAAATTCAGACCAGAGTTCTCATCCCTGAAAAACACTCTGTTTTAAAGCAAAAAAAAATCCTCTTCTTTCCACAGTCTAAAATACAGCAAGTACCATGAGAATGCCCTGAAAAAAAGAACCGTGTTTCCTAATCATACGGACCATATTTAGTTCAACTCTGCTTATGAAACTGATACAAACCACAGCTCGTCTTCCATAAATGCTCTGTAGTTAATAGTGAGAATCACGTTTTGGTTCGTGAACAGCGAAAAATCATTTGAGCCCAAAATTCACTGGTTTAACCAGAAATGAAATCTTACTTGTAGGAAGATACAGATCCTGGGGTATAACTCTGTTTCTGAAGGGATATTCAGACCAGTGTTCTCATCCCAGAAACACATTCTGTTTTAAAGCAAGAAGCAAAGTCTTATTTCCAGCGTCTAAAAACAGCAAGAACCATGAGCATGCCCTAAAAAAAATGAACTGTATTTCCTACTCAAAAGGACCATATATAGTTCAACTCTGCTTATGAAACTGATACAGAACACAGCTCCTCTTACATAAATGCTCTTTAGTTAAAAGTGATAATCGCGTTCGGTTCTAGAACTGTGTAAAATCATTTGAGCCGAAAATTCAATGAGTTTACCAGAAAAGAACTCTTGCTTGTAGGAAGACACAGATCCTGGGGTTTAACTCCATTTCTAAAGGGAAATTCAGACCAGAGTTCTCATCAATTAAACACACTCTGTTTTAACGCAAGAAGCAAGCTCTTATTTCCAGAATCTAAATTACAGCAAGAACCATGAGCATGCCCAGAAAAAAAGAACTGTGTTTCCAAGTCATACAGACCATATGTGGATCAACTCCGGTTATGAAACTGATACAAACCACAGCTCCTCTCACATAAATGCTCCTTAGTTAATATTGAGAATCGTGTTGGGATCGTGAACTGCGAAAAGTATTTTGAGCCCAAAGTTCCATGGGTTAACCAGAAATGAACTCTTGCTTGTAGGAAGACACAGATCCTGGGGTATAACTCCGTTTCTGAAGGGAAATTCAGACCAGAGTTCTCATCCCTGAAATACACTCTGTTTTAAGGCAAGAAAGAACCTCTTCTTTCCAGCTTCTCCAATACAGTAAGAACCATGAGCATGCCCAGAAAAAAGAACTGTGTTTCCTACTCATACACACCATATGTAGTTCAACTCCTGTTATGAAACTGATACAAACCACAACTCCTCTTACATAAATCCTCTTTACTTAATAGTGAGAATCGCGTTTTGGTTCGTGAACTGCGTAAAATCATTTGAGCCGAAAATTCAATGAGTTTACCAGAAAAGAACTCTTGCTTGTAGGAAGACACAGATCCTGGGGTTTAACTCCATTTCTAAAGGGAAATTCAGACCAGAGTTCTCATCCATTAAACACACTCTGTTTTAACGCAAGAAGCAAGCTTTTAATTCCAGAGTCTAAAATACAGCAAGAACCATGAGCATGCCCTGAAAAAAAGAACTGTGTTTCCTACTCATACGGACCATATGTAGTCCAACTCTGCTTATGAAACTGATACAGAACACAGCTCCTCTTACATAAATGCTTTTTAGTTAATAGTGATAATCGCGTTCGGTTCTAGAACTGTGTAAAATCATTTGAGCCGAAAATTCAATGAGTTTACCAGAAAAGAACTCTTGCTTGTAGGAAGACCCAGATCTTGGGGTTAAACTCCGTTTCTGAAGTGAAATTCAGACCAGAGTTCTCATCCCTGAAATACACTCTGTTTTAAGCAAGAAAGAACCTCTTCTTTCCAGATTCTCCAATACAGTAAGAACCATGAGCATGCCCAGAAAAAAGAACTGTGTTTCCTACTCATACACACCATATGTAGTTCAACTCCTGTTATGAAAGTGATACAAACCACAACTCCTCTTACATAAATCCTCTTTACTTAATAGTGAGAATCGCGTTTTGGTTCGTGAACTGAGTAAAATCATTTGAGCCGAAAATTCAATGAGTTTACCAGAAAAGAACTCTTGCGTATAGGAAGACCCAGATCCTGGGGTTAAACTCCGTTTCTGAAGTCAAATTCAGACCAGAGTTCTCATCCATTAAACACACTCTGTTTTAACGCAAGAAGCAAGCTCTTATTTCCAGAATCTAAATTACAGCAAGAACCATGAGCATGCCCAGAAAAAAAGAACTGTGTTTCCTAGTCATACAGACGATATGTAGATCAAATCCGGTTATGAAACTGATACAAACCACAGTTCCTCTTACATAAATGCTCTGTAGTTAATATTGAGAATCGTGTTGGGATCGTGAACTGCGAAAAGTATTTTGAGCCCAAAATTCCATGGGTTAATGAGAAATGAACTCTTGCTGGTAGGAAGACCCAGATCCTGGGGTTAAACTCCGTTTCTGTAGTTAAATTCAGACCAGAGTTCTCATCCCTGATAAACACTCTGTTTAAAAGCAAAAAAGATCCTCTTCTTTCCACAGTCTAAAATACAGCAAGAACCATGAGCATGCCCTGAAAAAAAGAACTGTGTTTCCTAATCATACGGACCATATGTAGTTCAACTCTGCTTATGAAACTGAAGCAAACCACAGCTCGTCTTATATAAATGCTCTTCAGTTAATAGTGAGAATCGCATTTTGGTTCGTGAACTGCGAAAAAAACATTTGAGCCCAAAATTCACTGGTTTAACCAGAAATGAACTCTTGCTTGTAGGAAGACACAGATCCTGGGGTTTAACTCCGTTTCTGAAGGGAAATTCAGACCAGTGTTGTCATCCCTGAAACATAACTCTGTTTTGACGCAAGGAGCAAGCTCTTATTTCCAGAGTCTAAAATACATCATGAACCATTAGCATGCCCTGAAAAAATTAACTGTGTTTCCTACTCATAAGGACCTTATTTAGTTCATCTCTGCTTATGAAACTGATACAAACCACAGCTCCTCTTACATAAATGCTCTTTAGTTAAGAGTGAGAATCGCGTTGGGTTTGTGAACTGCGAAAAATATTTTCAGCCCAAAATTCAATGGGTTAACCAGAAATGAACTCTTGCTGGTAGGAAGACACAGATCCTGGGGTTATACTCCGTTTCTGAAGTGAAATTCAGACCAGAGTTTTCATCCCTGAAAAACACTCTGTTTTAAAGCAAAAAAGATCCTCTTCTTTCAACAGTCTAAAATACAGCAAGAACCATGAGCATGCCCTGAAAAAAAGAACTGTGTTTCCTAATCATACGGACCATATTTAGTTCAACTCTGCTTATGAAACTGATGCAAACCACAGCTCCTCTTACATAAATGCTCTTCAGTTAATAGTGAGAATCGCATTTTGGTTCGTGAACTGCGAAAAAAACATTTGAGCCCAAAATTCACTGGGTTAACCAGAAATGAACTCTTGCTGGTAGGAAGACACAGATCCTGGGGTTATACTCCGTTTCTGAAGTGAAATTCAGACCAGAGTTCTCATCCCTGAAATATACTCTGTTTTAAGGCAAGAAAGAACCCCTTCTTTCCAGCTTCTCCAATACAGTAAGAACCATGAGCATGCCCAGAAAAAAGAACTGTGTTTCCTACTCATACACACCATATGTAGTTCAACTCCTGTTATGAAAGTGATACAAACCACAACTCCTCTTACATAAATCCTCTTAAGTTAATAGTGAGAATCGCGTTTTGGTTCGTGAACTGAGTAAAATCATTTGAGCCGAAAATTCAATGAGTTTACCAGAAAAGAACTCTTGCTTGTAGGAAGACACAGATCCTGGGGTTTAACTCCATTTCTAAAGGGATATTCAGACCAGAGTTCTCATCCATTAAACACACTCTGTTTTAACGCAAGAAGCAAGCTCTTAATTCTGGAGTCTAAAATAGAGCAAGAACCATGAGCATGCCATGAAAAAAAGAACTGTGTTTCCTACTCATACGGACCATATGTAGTCCAACTCTGCTTATGAAACTGATACAGAACACAGCTCCTCTTACATAAATGCTTTTTAGTTAATAGTGATAATCACATTCGGTTCTAGAACTGTGTAAAATTATTTGAGCCGAAAATTCAATGAGTTTACCAGAAAAGAACTCTTGCTTGTAGGAAGACCCAGATCCTGGGGTTAAACTCCGTTTCTGAAGTGAAATTCAGACCAGAGTTCTCATCCCTGAAATACACTCTGTTTTAAGGCAAGAAAGAACCTCTTCTTTCCAGATTCTCCAATACAGTAAGAACCATGAGCATGCCCAGAAAAAAGAACTGTGTTTCCTACTCATACACACCATATGTAGTTCAACTCCTGTTATGAAAGTGATACAAACCACAACTCCTCTTACATAAATCCTCTTTACTTAATAGTGAGAATCGCGTTTTGGTTCGTGAACTGAGTAAAAACATTTGAGCCGAAAATTCAATGAGTTTACCAGAAAAGAACTCTTGCTTGTAGGAAGACACAGATCCTGGGGTTTAACTCCATTTCTAAAGGGAAATTCAGACCAGAGTTCTCATCCATTAAACACACTCTGTTTTAATGCAAGAAGCAAGCTCTTATTTCCAGAATCTAAATTACAGCAAGAACCATGAGCATGCCCTGAAAAAAAGAACTGTGTTTCCTACTCATACAGACGTAATGTAGATCAACTCCGGTTTTGAAACTGATACTAACCACAGCACCTTTTAAATAAATGCTGTTTAGTTAATAGTGATAATCGCGTTGCATTCTAGAACTGTGTAAAATCATTTGAGTCGAAAATACACTTGGTTTACAAGAAATGAACTCTTGTTTGTAGGAAGACACAGATCATGGGGTTTAACTCCATTTCTGAAGGGAAATTCAGACCAGAGTTCTCATCCATTTAACACACTCTGTTTTCACGCAAGAAGCAAGCTCTTCTTTCCAGAGTCTAAAATACAGCAAGAACCATGAGCATGCCCTCAAAAAAAGAACTGTGTTTCCTACTCATACAGACCATATGTTTGATCAACTCAGGTTATGAAACTGATACAAACCACAGCACCTCTTAAATAAATGTTGATTAGTTAATAGTGAGAATCGCGTCGGGTCCTAGAACTCTGTAAAATAACTTGAGCCCAAAATTCACATGGTTTACAAGAAATGAACTCTTGTTTGTAGGAAGACCCAGATCCTGGGGTTTAATTCCGATGCTGAAGTGAAATTCAAACCAGAGTTCTCATCAATTAAAGACACTCTGTTTTAACGCAAGAAGCAAGCTCTTATTTCCAGAATCTAAAATACAGCAAGAACCATGAGCATGCCCTGAAAAAAAGAACTGTGTTTCCTACTCATACAGACCATATGAAGACCAACTCAGGTTATGAAACTGATACAAACCACAGCACCTCTTAAATAAATGCTGTTTAGTTAATAGTAAGAATCGCGTCGGGTTCTAGAACTCTGTAAAAAACTTGAGCCCAAAATTCACATGGTTTAAAAGAAATGAACTCTTGCGTGTAGGAAGACCCAGATCCTGGGGTTTAACTCTGATGCTGAAGTGAAATTCAGACCAGAGTTCTCATCCCTGAAAAACACTCTGTTTTAAGGCAAGAAAGATCCTCTTCTTTCTAGAGTCTAAACTACAGCAAGAAACATGAGCATGCCCTGAAAAAAAGAACTGTGTATCCTAATCATACAGACCATATTTAGTTCAACTCTGCTTATGAAACTGATACAAACCACAGCTCGCCTTACATAGATGCTCTTTAGTTAATAGTGATAATCGCGATGGTTTCTAGAAGAGTGTAAAATCATTTGAGACAAAAATTCACTTGGTTTACAAGAAATGACCTCTTGTTTGTAGGAAGACACAGATCATGGGGTTTAACTCCGTTTCTGAAGGGAAATTCAGACCAGAGTTCTCATCCATTAAACACACTCTGTTTTAACGCAAGAAGCAAGCTCTTATTTACAGAATCTAAAATACAGCAAGAACCATGAGCATACGCTGAAAAAAAGAATTGTGTTTCCTACTCATACACTCCATATGTAGTTCAACTCCGGTTATGAAACTTATACAAACCACAGCTCCTCTTACATAAATGCTCTTTAGTTAATAGTGATAATCGCGATGGGTTCCAGAACTGTTTAAAATCATTTGAGCCGAAAATTCACTTGGTTTACAAGAAATGAACTCTTGTTTGTAGGAAGACACAGATCATGGGGTTTAACTCCGTTTCTGAAAGAAACTCAGAACAGAGTTCTCATCCCTGAAAAACACTCTCTATTATGGCAAGAAAGATCCTCTTCTTTCCAGATTCTAAAATACAGCAAGAACCATGAGCATGCCCTGTAAAAAAGAACTGTGTTTCCTACTCATACAGACCATATGTAGATCAACTCCGGTTATGAAACTGATACAAACCACAGCACCTCTTATATAAATGATGTTTAGTTAATAGTGAGAATCGCGTTGGGTTCTAGAACTCTGTAAAATCACTTGAGCCCCAAATTCACATGGTTTACAAGAAATGAATTCTTGCGTGTAGGAAGACACAGATGCTGGGGTTAAACTCCGTTTCTGAAGTGAAATTCAGACCAGAGTTCTCTTCCCTGAAAAACACTGTTTTAGGGCAAGAAAGAACCTCTTCTTTCCAGCTTCTCCAATACAGTAAGAACCATGAACATGCCCAGAAAAAAGAACTGTGTTTCCTACTCATACGGACCATATTTAGTTCATCTGTGATTATGAAACTGATACAGAACACAGCTCCTCTTACATAAATGCTCTTTAGTTAATAGTGAGAATCGCGATGGGTTCTAGAACTGCGAAAAATTGTTTGAGCCCAAAATTCAATGGGTTAACCAGAAATGAACTCTTGCTTGTAGGAAGACACAGATCCTGCGGTTTAACTCCGTTTCTGAAGGCAAATTCAGACCAGAATTCTCATCCCTGAAAAACATTCTGTTTTAAGGCAAGAATCATCCTCTTCTTTCCAGTGTGTCCAATACAGTACGAACCATGAGCATTCCCAGAAAAAAAGAACTGTGTTTGTACTCATACGGAACAAATGTAGTTCAATTCTACTTAGGAAATGATACAGACAATAGCTCCTCTTACATAAATGCTCTTTAGTTGATAGCGAGAGTCGCGTTTTGGTTCGTGAACTGCGAAAAATCATTTGAGCCCAAAATTCACTGGTTTAACCAGAAATGAACTCTTGCTTGTAGGAAGACACAGATCCTGGGGTTTAACTCCGTTTCTGAAGGGAAATTCAGACCACTGTTCTCATCCCTGAAACACACTCTGTTTGAAGGCAAGGAGCAAGCTCTTATATCCAGAGTCTAAAATACAGCAAGAACCATGAGCATGCCCTGTAAAAAAGAACTGTGCTTCCTATTCATACGGACCATATGTAGATCAACTCTGCTTATGAAACTGATACAGACCACAGCTCCTCTTACATAAATGCTTTATAGTTAAAAGTGAGAATCGCGTTTTGGTTCATGAACTGCAAAAAATCATTTGAGCCCAAAATTCACTGGTTTAACCAGAAATGAACTCTTGCTTGTAGGAAGACACAGATGCTGGGGTTTAACTCCGGTTCTGAAGGGAAATTCAGACCAGTGTTCTCATCCCTGAACCACACTCTGTTTTAACGCAAGGAGCAAGCTCTTATTTCCAGAGTCTAAAATACAGCAAGAACCATGAGCATGCCCTGTAAAAAAGAACTGTGTTTCCTACTCATACGGACCATATTTAGTTCATCTGTGATTATGAAAATGATACAGAACACAGCTCCTCTTACATAAATTCTCTTTAGTTAATAGTGAGAATCGCGATGGGTTCTAGAACTGCGAAAAATTGTTTGAGCCCAAAATTCAATGGGTTAACCAGAAATGAACTCTTGCTTGTAGGAAGACACAGATCCTGCGGTTTAACTCAGTTTCTGAAGGCAAATTCAGACCAGAGTTCTCTTCCCTGAAAAACACTCTGTTTTAAGGCAAGATACATCCTCTTCTTTCCAAGGTGTCCAATACAGTACGAACCATGAGCATTCCCAGAAAAAAAGAACTGTGTTTGTACTCATACGGATCAAATGTAGTTCAACTCTACTTAGGAAATGATACAGACAACAGCTCCTCTTACATAAATGCTCTTTAATTGATAGTGAGATTCGTGTTTTCGTTCGTGAACTGTGAAAAATCATTTGAGCCCAAAATTCACTGGTTTAACCAGAAATGAACTCTTGCTTGTAGGAAGACACAGATGCTGGGGTTTAACTCCGTTTCTGAAGGGAAATTCAGACCAGTGTTCTCATCAATGAAACACACTCTGTTTTAACGCAAGGAGCAAGCTCTTATATCCAGAGTCTAAAATACAGCAAAAACGATGAGCATGCCCTGAAAAAAAGAACTGTGTTTCCTACTCATACAGACCATATGTAGATCAACTCCGGTTATGAAACTGATACAAACCACAGCACCTCTTATATAAATGCTGTTTAGTTAATAGTGAGAATCGTGTTGGGTTCTAGAACTCTGTAAAATCACTTGAGCCCCAAATTCACATGGTTTACAAGAAATGAATTCTTGCGTGTAGGAAGACACAGATCCTGGGGTTAAACTCCGTTTCTGAAGTGAAATTCAGACCAGAGTTCTCTTCCCTGAAAAACACTCTGTTTTAGGGCATGAAAGAACCTCTTCTTTCCAGCTTCTCCAATACAGTAAGAACCATGAGCATGCCCAGAAAAAAGAACTGTGTTTCCTACTCATACACACCATATGTAGTTCAACTCCTGTTATGAAACTGATACAAACCACAGCTCCATTTACATAAATCCTCTTTACTTAATAGTGAGAATCGCGTTTTGGTTCGTGACCTGCATAAAATCATTGGAGCCAAAAATTCAATGAGTTTACCAGAAAAGAACTCTTGCTTATAGGAAGACACAGATCTTGGGGTTTAACTCCGCTTCTGAAGGTAAATTCAGACCAGAGTTCTCATCCATTAAACACACTCTGTTTTAACGCAAGAAGCAAGCTCTTATTTCCAGAATCTATAATACAGCAAGAACCAGGAGCATGCCCTGAAAAAAGAACTGTGTTTCCTACTCATACGGACCATATTTAGTTCAACTCTGCTTATGAAACTGATACAGACCACAGCTCCTCTTACATAAATGCTCTTTACTTAATAGTGATAATCGCGTTGCGTTCTAGAACTGTGTAAAATCATTTGAGCCGAAAATTCACTTGGTTTACAAGAAATGAACTCTTGTTTGTAGGAAGACACAGATCATGGGGTTTAACTCCATTTCTGAAGGGAAATTCAGACCAGAGTTCTCATCAATTAAAGACACTCTGTTTTAACGCAAGAAGCAAGCTCTTATTTCCAGAATCTAAAATACTACAAGAACCATGAGCATGCCCTGAAAAAAAGAACTGTGTTTTCTACTCACAGAGACCATATGTAGATCAACTCAGGTTATGAAACTGATACAAACCATAGCAGCTCTTAAATAAATGTTGTTTAGTTAATAGTGAGAATCGCGTCGGGTTCTAGAACTCTGTAAAATAACTTGAGCCCAAAATTCACATGGTTTACAAGAAATGAACTCTTGCGTGTAGGAAGACCCAGATCCTGGGGTTTAACTCCGATGCTGAAGTGAAATTCGGACCAGAGTTCTCATCCCTGAAAAACACTCTGTTTTAAGGCAAGAACGATCCTCTTCTTTCTAGAGTCTAAAATACAGCAAGAACCATGAGCATGCCCTGAAAAAAAGAACTGTGTATCCTAATCATACGGACCATATGTAGTCCAACTCTGCTTATGAAATTGATACAGACCACAGCTCCTCTTACATAAATGCTTTTTAGTTAATAGTGAGAATTGCGTTTTCGTTCGTGAACTGCGAAAAATCATTTGAGCCCAATATTCACTGGTTTAACCAGAAATGAACTCTTGCTTGTAGGAAGACACAGATGCTGGGGTTTAACTCCGGTTCTGAAGGGAAATTCAGACCAGTGTTCTCAGCTCTGAAACACACTCTGTTTTAACACAAGAAGCAAGCTCTTATTTCCATAGTCTGAAATATATCAAGAACCATGAGCATGCCCTGTAAAAAAGACCTGTGTTTACTACTCATACGGACCATATTTAGTTCATCTGTGATTATGAAACTGATACAGAACACAGCTCCTCTTACATAAATGCTCTTTAGTTAATAGTGAGAATCACGATGGGTTCTAGAACTGCGAAAAATTATTTGAGCCCAAAATTCAATGGGTTAACCAGAAATGAACTCTTGCTTGTAGGAAGACACAGATCCTGCGGTTTAACTCCGTTTCTGAAGGCAAATTCAGACCAGAATTCTCATCCCTGAAAAACACTCTGTTTTAAGGCAAGAATCATCCTCTTCTTTCCAAGGTGTCCAATACAGTACGAACCATGAGCATTCCCAGAAAAAAAGAACTGTGTTTGTACTCATACGGATCAAATGTAGTTCAACTCTACTTAGGAAATGATACAGACAACAGCTCCTCTTACATAAATGCTCTTTAATTGATAGTGAGATTCGTGTTTTCGTTCGTGAACTGTGAAAAATCATTTGAGCCCAAAATTCACTGGTTTAACCAGAAATGAACTCTTGCTTGTAGGAAGACACAGATGCTGGGGTTTAACTCCGTTTCTGAAGGGAAATTCAGACCAGTGTTCTCATCAATGAAACACACTCTGTTTTAACGCAAGGAGCAAGCTCTTATATCCAGAGTCTAAAATACAGCAAAAACGATGAGCATGCCCTGAAAAAAAGAACTGTGTTTCCTACTCATACAGACCATATGTAGATCAACTCCGGTTATGAAACTGATACAAACCACAGCACCTCTTATATAAATGCTGTTTAGTTAATAGTGAGAATCGTGTTGGGTTCTAGAACTCTGTAAAATCACTTGAGCCCCAAATTCACATGGTTTACAAGAAATGAATTCTTGCGTGTAGGAAGACACAGATCCTGGGGTTAAACTCCGTTTCTGAAGTGAAATTCAGACCAGAGTTCTCTTCCCTGAAAAACACTCTGTTTTAGGGCATGAAAGAACCTCTTCTTTCCAGCTTCTCCAATACAGTAAGAACCATGAGCATGCCCAGAAAAAAGAACTGTGTTTCCTACTCATACACACCATATGTAGTTCAACTCCTGTTATGAAACTGATACAAACCACAGCTCCATTTACATAAATCCTCTTTACTTAATAGTGAGAATCGCGTTTTGGTTCGTGACCTGCATAAAATCATTGGAGCCAAAAATTCAATGAGTTTACCAGAAAAGAACTCTTGCTTATAGGAAGACACAGATCTTGGGGTTTAACTCCGTTTCTGAAGGTAAATTCAGACCAGAGTTCTCATCCATTAAACACACTCTGTTTTAACGCAAGAAGCAAGCTCTTATTTCCAGAATCTATAATACAGCAAGAACCAGGAGCATGCCCTGAAAAAAGAACTGTGTTTCCTACTCATACGGACCATATTTAGTTCAACTCTGCTTATGAAACTGATACAGACCACAGCTCCTCTTACATAAATGCTCTTTACTTAATAGTGATAATCGCGTTGCGTTCTAGAACTGTGTAAAATCATTTGAGCCGAAAATTCACTTGGTTTACAAGAAATGAACTCTTGTTTGTAGGAAGACACAGATCATGGGGTTTAACTCCATTTCTGAAGGGAAATTCAGACCAGAGTTCTCATCAATTAAAGACACTCTGTTTTAACGCAAGAAGCAAGCTCTTATTTCCAGAATCTAAAATACTACAAGAACCATGAGAATGCCCTGAAAAAAAGAACTGTGTTTTCTACTCACAGAGACCATATGTAGATCAACTCAGGTTATGAAACTGATACAAACCATAGCACCTCTTAAATAAATGTTGTTTAGTTAATAGTGAGAATCGCGTCGGGTTCTAGAACTCTGTAAAATAACTTGAGCCCAAAATTCACATGGTTTACAAGAAATGAACTCTTGCGTGTAGGAAGACCCAGATCCTGGGGTTTAACTCCGATGCTGAAGTGAAATTCGGACCAGAGTTCTCATCCCTGAAAAACACTCTGTTTTAAGGCAAGAACGATCCTCTTCTTTCTAGAGTCTAAAATACAGCAAGAACCATGAGCATGCCCTGAAAAAAAGAACTGTGTATCCTAATCATACGGACCATATGTAGTCCAACTCTGCTTATGAAATTGATACAGACCACAGCTCCTCTTACATAAATGCTTTTTAGTTAATAGTGAGAATTGCGTTTTCGTTCGTGAACTGCGAAAAATCATTTGAGCCCAATATTCACTGGTTTAACCAGAAATGAACTCTTGCTTGTAGGAAGACACAGATGCTGGGGTTTAACTCCGGTTCTGAAGGGAAATTCAGACCAGTGTTCTCAGCTCTGAAACACACTCTGTTTTAACACAAGAAGCAAGCTCTTATTTCCATAGTCTGAAATATATCAAGAACCATGAGCATGCCCTGTAAAAAAGACCTGTGTTTACTACTCATACGGACCATATTTAGTTCATCTGTGATTATGAAACTGATACAGAACACAGCTCCTCTTACGTAAATGCTCTTTAGTTAATAGTGAGAATCACGATGGGTTCTAGAACTGCGAAAAATTATTTGAGCCCAAAATTCAATGGGTTAACCAGAAATGAACTCTTGCTTGTAGGAAGACACAGATCCTGCGGTTTAACTCCGTTTCTGAAGGCAAATTCAGACCAGAATTCTCATCCCTGAAAAACACTCTGTTTTAAGGCAAGAATCATCCTCTTCTTTCCAGTGTGTCCAATACAGTACGAACCATGAGCATTCCCAGAAAAAAAGAACTGTGCTTGTACTCATACGGACCAAATGTAGTTCAACTCTACTTAGGAAATGATACAGACAACAGCTCCTCTTACATAAATGCTCTTTAGTTGATAGTGAGATTCGCGTTTTGGTTCGTGAACTGTGAAAAATCATTTGAGCCCAAAATTCACTGGTTTAACAAGAAATGAACTCTTGCTTGTACGAAGACACAATCCTGGGATTTAACTCCGTTTCTGAAGGGAAATTCAGACCATTGTTCTCATCCCTGAAACACACTCTGTTTTAAGGCAAGAAAGATCCTCTTCTTTCTAGAGTCTAAAATACAGCAAGAACCATGAGCATGCCCTGAAAAAAAGAACTGTGTATCCTAATCATACAGACCATATTTAGTTCAACTCTGCTTATGAAACTGATACAAACCACAGCTCGCCTTACATAGATGCTCTTTAGTTAATAGTGATAATCGCGATGGGTTCTAGAACAGTGTAAAATCATTTGAGACAAAAATTCACTTGGTTTACAAGAAATGACCTCTTGTTTGTAGGAAGACAGAGATCATGGGGTTTAACTCCGTTTCTGAAGGGAAATTCAGACCAGAGTTCTCATCCATTAAACACACTCTGTTTTAATGCAAGAAGCAAGCTCTTATTTACAGAATCTAAAATACAGCAAGAACCATGAGCATGCGCTGAAAGAAAGAATTGTGTTTCCTACTCATACACACCATATGTAGTTCAACTCCTGTTGTGAAACTGATACAAACCACAGCTCCTATTACATAAATCCTCTTAAGTTAATAGTGAGAATCGCGTTTTGATTCGTGAACTACGTAAAATCATTCGAGCCGAAAATTCAATGAGTTTACCAGAAAAGAACTCTTGGTTGTAGGAAGACACAGATCCTGGGGTATAACTCCCTTTCTGAAGGGAAATTCAGACCATTGTTCTCATCCCTGAAACACATTCTGTGTTAAGGCAAAAAGAACCTCTTCTTTCCAGCTTCTCCAATACAGTAAGAACCATGAGCATACCCAGAAAAAAGAACTGTGTTTCCTACTCATACGGACCATATGTAGATCAACTCTGGTTATGAAACTGATACAAATCACAGCACCTCTTAAATAAATGCTGTTTAGTTAATAGTGAGAATCGCGTTGGGTTCTAGAACTCTGTAAAATAACTTGAGCACAAAATTCACATGGTTTACAAGAAATGAATTCTTGCGTGTAGGAAGACCCAGATCCCGGGGATTAACTCCGATGCTGAAGTGAAATTCAGCCCAGAGTTCTCATCCCTGAAAAACACTCTGTTTTAAGGCAAGAAAGAACCTCTTCTTTCCAGCTTCTCCAATACAGTAAGAACCATGAGCATGACCAGAAAAAAGAACTGTGTTTCCTACTCATAAGGACCATATGTAGTCCAAATCTGCTTATGAAACTGATAAAGACCACAGCTCCACCTACATAAATGCTTTTTAGTTCATAGTGAGAATTGCGTTTTGGTTTGTGAATTGCGAAAAATCATTTGAGCCCAAAATTCATTGGTTTAACCAGAAATGATATCTTGCTTGTAGGAAGACACAGATGATGGAGTTTAATTCCGTTTCTGAAGGTAAATTCAGACCAGAGTTCTCATCCATTAAACACACTCTGCTTTAACGCAAGAAGCAAGCTCTTATTTCCAGAATCTAAAATACAGCAAGAACCATGCACATGCCCTGAAAAAAAGAACTGTGTTTCCAAGTCAAACAGACCATATGTAGATCAACTCCGGTTATGAAACTTATACAAACCACAGCTCCTCTTACATAAATGCTCTTCAGTTAATAGTGAGAATCGCGTTGGGTTCCTGAACTGCGAAAAATATTTTGAGCCCAAAATTCTATGGGTTAACCAGAAATGAACTCTTGCTTGTAGGAAGACACGGATCCTGGTGTTTAACTCCGTTTCTGAAGGTAAATTCAGACCAGAGTTCTCATCCATTAAACACACTCTGCTTTAACGCAAGAAGCAAGCTCTTATTTCCAGAATCTAAAATACAGCAAGAACCATGAGCATGCCCTGAAAATAAGAACTGTGTTTCCTACTCATACGGACCATATTTAGTTCAACTCTGCTTATGAAACTGATACAAACCACAGCTCGTCTTACATAAATGCTCTTTAGTTAATAGTGAGAATCGCGTTTTGGTTCGTGAACTGCGAAAAATCATTTGAGCCCAAAATTCACTGGTTTAACCAGAAATGACCTCTTGCTTGTAGGAAGACACTGATGCTGGGGTTTAACTCCGTTTCTGAAGGGAAATTCAGACCACTGTTCTCATCCCTGAAACACACTCTGTTTTAATGCAAGGAGCAATCTCTTATTTCCAGAGTCTAAAATACAGCAAGAATCATGAGCATGCCCTGAAAAAAAGAACTGTGTTTCCTACTCATAAGGACCATATGTAGTCCAAATCTGCTTATGAAACTGATAAAGACCACAGCTCCACCTACATAAATGCTTTTTAGTTCATAGTGAGAATTGCGTTTTGGTTTGTGAATTGCGAAAAATCATTTGAGCCCAAAATTCATTGGTTTAACCAGAAATGATATCTTGCTTATAGGAAGACACAGGTGCTGGGGTTTAACTCCATTTCTGAAGGGAAATTCAGACCAGTGTTCTCATCCACGAAAGACACTCTGTTTTAACGCAAGTAGCAAGCTCTTATTTCCAGAGTCTAAAATACAGCAAGAACCATGAGCATGCCCTGAAAAAAAGAACTGTGTTTCCTACTCATAAGGACCATATATAGTTCAACTCTCCTAATGAAACTGATACAGAACACAGCTCCTCTTACATAAATGCTCTTTAGTTAATAGTGATAATCGCGATGGGTTCCAGAACTGTTTAAAATCATTTGAGCCGAAAATTCACTTGGTTTACAAGAAATGAACTCTTGTTTGTAGGAAGACACAGATCATGGGGTTTAACTCCGTTTCTGAAAGAAACTCAGAACAGAGATCTCATCCCTGAAAAACACTCTCTATTATGGCAAGAAAGATCCTCTTCTTTCCAGATTCTAAAATACAGCAAGAACCATGAGCATGCCCTGTAAAAAAGAACTGTGTTTCCTACTCATACAGACCATATGTAGATCAACTCCGGTTATGAAACTGTTACAAACCACAGCACCTCTTATATAAATGATGTTTAGTTAATAGTGAGAATGGCGTTGGGTTCTAGAACTCTGTAAAATCACTTGAGCCCCAAATTCACCTGGTTTACAAGAAATGAATTCTTGCGTGTAGGACGACACAGATCCTGGGGTTAAACTCCGTTTCTGAAGTGAAATTCAGACCAGAGTTCTCTTCCCTGAAAAACACTGTTTTAGGGCAAGAAAGAACCTCTTCTTTCCAGCTTCTCCAATACAGTAAGAACCATGAACATGCCCAGAAAAAAGAACTGTGTTTCCTACTCATACGGACCATATTTAGTTCATCTGTGATTATGAAACTGATACAGAACACAGCTCCTCTTACATAAATGCTCTTTAGTTAATTGTGAGAATCGCGATGGGTTCTAGAACTGCGAAAAATTGTTTGAGCCCAAAATTCAATGGGTTAACCAGAAATGAACTCTTGCTTGTAGGAAGACATAGATCCTGCGGTTTAACTCCGTTTCTGAAGGCAAATTCAGACCAGAATTCTCATCCCTGAAAAACATTCTGTTTTAAGGCAAGAATCATCCTCTTCTTTCCAGTGTGTCCAATACAGTACGAACCATGAGCATTCCCAGAAAAAAAGAACTGTGTTTGTACTCATACGGACCAAATGTAGTTCAATTCTACTTAGGAAATGATACAGACAACAGCTCCTCTTACATAAATGCTCTTTAGTTGATAGCGAGAGTCGCGTTTTGGTTCGTGAACTGCGAAAAATCATTTGAGCCCAAAATTCACTGGTTTAACCAGAAATGAACTCTTGCTTGTAGGAAGACACAGATCCTGGGGTTTAACTCCGTTTCTGAAGGGAAATTCAGACCAGTGTTCTCATCCCTGAAACCCACTCTGTTTGAAGGCAAGGAGCAAGCTCTTATATCCAGAGTCTAAAATACAGCAAGAACCATGAGCATGCCCTGTAAAAAAGAACTGTGTTTCCTACTCATACGGACCATATTTAGTTCATCTGTGATTATGAAAATGATACAGAACACAGCTCCTCTTACATAAATGCTATTTAGTTAATAGTGAGAATCGCGATGGGTTCTAGAACTGCGAAAAATTGTTTGAGCCCAAAATTCAATGGGTTAACCAGAAATGAACTCTTGCTTGTAGGAAGACACAGATCCTGCGGTTTAACTCAGTTTCTGAAGGCAAATTCAGACCAGAGTTCTCTTCCCTGAAAAACACTCTGTTTTAAGGCAAGATACATCCTCTTCTTTCCAAGGTGTCCAATACAGTACGAACCATGAGCATTCCCAGAAAAAAAGAACTGTGTTTGTACTCATACGGATCAAATGTAGTTCAACTCTACTTAGGAAATGATACAGACAACAGCTCCTCTTACATAAATGCTCTTTAATTGATAGTGAGATTCGTGTTTTCGTTCGTGAACTGTGAAAAATCATTTGAGCCCAAAATTCACTGGTTTAACCAGAAATGAACTCTTGCTTGTAGGAAGACACAGATGCTGGGGTTTAACTCCGTTTCTGAAGGGAAATTCAGACCAGTGTTCTCATCAATGAAACACACTCTGTTTTAACGCAAGGAGCAAGCTCTTATATCCAGAGTCTAAAATACAGCAAAAACGATGAGCATGCCCTGAAAAAAAGAACTGTGTTTCCTACTCATACAGACCATATGTAGATCAACTCCGGTTATGAAACTGATACAAACCACAGCACCTCTTATATAAATGCTGTTTAGTTAATAGTGAGAATCGTGTTGGGTTCTAGAACTCTGTAAAATCACTTGAGCCCCAAATTCACATGGTTTACAAGAAATGAATTCTTGCGTGTAGGAAGACACAGATCCTGGGGTTAAACTCCGTTTCTGAAGTGAAATTCAGACCAGAGTTCTCTTCCCTGAAAAACACTCTGTTTTAGGGCATGAAAGAACCTCTTCTTTCCAGCTTCTCCAATACAGTAAGAAACATGAGCATGCCCAGAAAAAAGAACTGTGTTTCCTACTCATACACACCATATGTAGTTCAACTCCTGTTATGAAACTGATACAAACCACAGCTCCATTTACATAAATCCTCTTTACTTAATAGTGAGAATCGCGTTTTGGTTCGTGACCTGCGTAAAATCATTGGAGCCGAAAATTCAATGAGTTTACCAGAAAAGTACTCTTGCTTATAGGAAGACACAGATCTTGGGGTTTAACTCCGTTTCTGAAGGTAAATTCAGACCAGAGTTCTCATCCATTAAACACACTCTGTTTTAACGCAAGAAGCAAGCTCTTATTTCCAGAATCTAAAATACAGCAAGAACCAGGAGCATGCCCTGAAAAAAAGAACTGTGTTTCCTACTCATACGGACCATATTTAGTTCAACTCTGCTTATGAAACTGATACAGACCACAGCTCCTCTTACATAAATGCTCTTTACTTAATAGTGATAATCGCGTTGCGTTCTAGAACTGTGTAAAATCATTTGAGCCGAAAATTCACTTGGTTTACAAGAAATGAACTCTTGTTTGTAGGAAGACACAGATCATGGGGTTTAACTCCATTTCTGTAGGGAAATTCAGACCAGAGTTCTCATCAATTAAAGACACTCTGTTTTAACGCAAGAAGCAAGCTCTTATTTCCAGAATCTAAAATACTACAAGAACCATGAGCATGCCCTGAAAAAAAGAACTGTGTTTCCTACTCACAGAGACCATATGTAGATCAACTCAGGTTATGAAACTGATACAAACCATAGCACCTCTTAAATAAATGTTGTTTAGTTAATAGTGAGAATCGCGTCGGGTTCTAGAACTCTGTAAAATAACTTGAGCCCAAAATTCACATGGTTTACAAGAAATGAACTCTTGCGTGTAGGAAGACCCAGATCCTGGGGTTTAACTCCGATGCTGAAGTGAAATTCGGACCAGAGTTCTCATCCATGAAACACACCCTGTTTTAATGCAAGAAGCAAGCTCTTCTTTCCAGAGTCTAAAATACAGCAAGAACCATGAGCATGCCCTGAAAAAAAGAACTGTGTATCCTAATCATATGGACCATATGTAGTCCAACTCTGCTTATGAAATTGATACAGACCACAGCTCCTCTTACATAAATGCTTTTTAGTTAATAGTGAGAATTGCGTTTTCGTTCGTGAACTGCGAAAAATCATTTGAGCCCAATATTCACTGGTTTAACCAGAAATGAACTCTTGCTTGTAGGAAGACGCAGATGCTGGGGTTTAACTCCGGTTCTGAAGGGAAATTCAGACCAGTGTTCTCAGCTCTGAAACACACTCTGTTTTAACACAAGAAGCAAGCTCTTATTTCCATAGTCTGAAATATATCAAGAACCATGAGCATGCCCTGTAAAAAAGACCTGTGTTTACTACTCATACGGACCATATTTAGTTCATCTGTGATTATGAAACTGATACAGAACACAGCTCCTCTTACATAAATGCTCTTTAGTTAATAGTGAGAATCACGATGGGTTCTAGAACTGCGAAAAATTATTTGAGCCCAAAATTCAATGGGTTAACCAGAAATGAACTCTTGCTTGTAGGAAGACACAGATCCTGCGGTTTAACTCCGTTTCTGAAGGCAAATTCAGACCAGAATTCTCATCCCTGAAAAACACTCTGTTTTAAGGCAAGAATCATCCTCTTCTTTCCAGTGTGTCCAATACAGTACGAACCATGAGCATTCCCAGAAAAAAAGAACTGTGCTTGTACTCATATGGACCAAATGTAGTTCAACTCTACTTAGGAAATGATACAGACAACAGCTCCTCTTACATAAATGCTCTTTAGTTGATAGTGAGAGTCGCGTTTTGGTTCGTGAACTGTGAAAAATCATTTGAGACCAAAATTCACTGGTTTAACCAGAAATGAACTCTTGCTTGTAGGAAGACACAATCCTGGGATTTAACTCCGTTTCTGAAGGGAAATTCAGACCATTGTTCTCATCCCTGAAACACACTCTGTTTTAACGCAAGGAGTAAGCTCTTATATCCAGAGTCTAAAATACAGCAAAAACCATGAGCATGCCCTGCAAAAAAGAACTGTGTTTCCTACTCATACAGACCATATGTAGATCAACTCCGGTTACAAAACTGATACAAACCACAGCACCTCTTATAAAATGCTGTTTAGTTAATAGTGAGAATCGCGTTGGGTTCTAGAACTCTGTAAAATCACTTGAGCCCCAAATTCACATGGTTCACAAGAAATGAATTCTTGCGTGTAGGAAGACACAGATCCTGGGGTTAAACTCAGTTTCTGAAGTGAAATTCAGACAAGAGTTCTCATCCCTGAAAAACACTCTGTTTTAGGGCAAGAAAGAACCTGTTCTTTCCAGCTTCTCCAATACAGTAAGAACCATGAGCATGCCCAGAAAAAAGAACTGTGTTTCCTACTCATACACAACATATGTAGTTCAACTCCTGTTATGAAACTGATACAAACCACAGCTCCTATTACATAAATCCTCTTAAGTTAATAGTGAGAATCCCGTTTTGGTTCGTGAACTAGTTAAAATCATTGGAGCCGAAAATTCAATGAGTTTACCAGAATAGAACTCTTGGTTGTAGGAAGACACAGATACTGTGGTTTAACTCCGTTTCTGAAGGTAAATTCAGACCAGAGTTCTCATCCATTAAACACACTCTGCTTTAACGCAAGAAGCAAGCTCTTATTTCCAGAATCTAAAATACAGCAAGAACCAGGCACATGCCCTGAAAAAAAGAACTGTGTTTCCAAGTCAAACAGACCATATGTAGATCAACTCCGGTTATGAAACTGATACAAACCACAGCTCCTCTTTCATAAATGCTCTTCAGTTAATAGTGAGAATCGCGTTGGGTTCGTGAACTGCGAAAAATATTTTGAGCCCAAAATTCTATGGGTTAACCAGAAATGAACTCTTGCTTGTAGGAAGACACGGATCCTGGTGTTTATCTCCGTTTCTGAAGGGACATTCAGACCAGAGTTCTCATCCATTAAACACACTCTGCTTTAACGCAAGAAGCAAGCTCTTCTTTCCAGAGTCTAAAATACAGCAAGAACCATGAGCAGGCCCTGAAAAAAAGAACTGTGTTTCCTACTCATACGGACCATATTTAGTTCAACTCTGCTTATGAAACTGATACAAACCACAGCTCGTCTTACATAAATGCTCTTTAGTTAATAGTGAGAATCGCATTTTGGTTCGTGAACTGCGAAAAATCATTTGAGCCCAAAATGCACTGGTTTAACCAGAAATGATATCTTGCTTGTAGGAAGACACAGATGCTGGGGTTTAACTCCGTTTCTGAAGGGAAATTCAGACCAGTGTTCTCATCCCTGATAGACACTCTGTTTTAACGCAAGAAGCAAGCTCTTATTTCCAGAGTCTAAAATACAGCAAGAACCATGAGCATGCCCGGGAAAAAAAGAACTGTGTATCCTAATCATACAGACCATATTTAGTTCAACTCTGCTTATGAAACTGATACAGACCACAGCTCCTCTTACATAAATGCTCTTTACTTAATAGTGATAATCGCGTTGCGTTCTAGAACTGTGTAAAATCATTTGAGCCGAAAATTCACTTGGTTTACAAGAAATGAACTCTTGCGTGTAGGAAGACCCAGATCCTGGGGTTTAACTCCAATGCTGAAGTGAAATTCGGACCAGAGTTCTCATCCCTGAAAAACACTCTGTTTTAAGGCAAGAACGATCCTCTTCTTTCAAGAGTCTAAAATACAGCAAGAACCATGAGCATGCCCTGAAAAAAAGAACTGTGTTTCCTACTCATAAGGACCATATGTAGTCCAAATCTGCTTATGAAACTGATAAAGACCACAGCTCCACCTACATAAATGCTTTTTAGTTCATAGTGAGAATTGCGTTTTGGTTTGTGAATTGTGAAAAATCATTTGAGCCCAAAATTCATTGGTTTAACCAGAAATGATATCTTGCTTATAGGAAGACACAGGTGCTGGGGTTTAACTCCATTTCTGAAGGGAAATTCAGACCAGTGTTCTCATCCCTGAAAGACACTCTGTTTTAACGCAAGAAGCAAGCTCTTATTTCCAGAGTCTAAAATACAGCAAGAACCATGAGCATGCCCTGAAAATAGAACTGTGTTTCCTACTCATAAGGACCATATATAGTTCAACTCTCCTTATGAAACTGATACAGAACACAGCTCCTCTTACATAAATGCTCTTTAGTTAATAGTGATAATCGCGATGGGTTCTAGAACTGTTTAAAATCATTTGAGCCGAAAATTCACTTGGTTTACAAGAAATGAACTCTTGTTTGTAGGAAGACACAGATCATGGGGTTTAACTCCGTTTCTGAAAGAAACTCAGAACAGAGTTCTCATCCCTGAAAAACACTCTCTATTATGGCAAGAAAGATCCTCTTCTTTCCAGATTCTAAAATACAGCAAGAACCATGAGCATGCCCTGTAAAAAAGAACTGTGCTTCCTATTCATACGGACCATATGTAGATCAACTCTGCTTATGAAACTGATACAGACCACAGCTCCTCTTACATAAATGCTTTATAGTTAATAGTGAGAATCGCGTTTTGGTTCATGAACTGCAAAAAATCATTTGAGCCCAAAATTCACTGGTTTAACCAGAAATGAACTCTTGCTTGTAGGAAGACACAGATGCTGGGGTTTAACTCCGTTTCTGAAGGGAAATTCAGACCAGTGTTCTCATCCCTGAACCACACTCTGTTTTAACGCAAGGAGCAAGCTCTTATTTCCAGAGTCTAAAATACAGCAAGAACCATGAGCATGCCCTGTAAAAAAGAACTGTGTTTCCTACTCATACGGACCATATTTAGTTCATCTGTGATTATGAAAATGATACAGAACACAGCTCCTCTTACATAAATGCTCTTTAGTTAATAGTGAGAATTGCGTTTTCGTTCGTGAATTGCGAAAAATCATTTGAGCCCAATATTCACTGGTTTAACCAGAAATGAACTCTTGCTTGTAGGAAGACACAGATCCTGGGGTTTAACTCCGGTTCTGAAGGTAAATTCAGACCAGTGTTCTCACCTCTGAAACACACTCAGTTTTAACACAAGAAGCAAGCTCTTATTTCCATAGTCTGAAATATATCAAGAACCATGAGCATGCCCTGTAAAAAAGACCTGTGTTTACTACTCATACGGACCATATTTAGTTCATCTGTGATTATGAAACTGATACAGAACACAGCTCCTCTTACATAAATGCTATTTAGTTAATAGTGAGAATCGCGATGGGTTCTAGAACTGTGAAAAATTGTTTGAGCCCAAAATTCAATGGGTTAACCAGAAACGAACTCTTGCTTGTAGGAAGACACAGATCCTGCGGTTTAACTCCGTTTCTGAAGGCAAATTCAGACCAGAATTCTCATCCCTGAAAAACACTCTGTTTTAAGGCAAGAATCATCCTCTTCTTTCCAGTGTGTCCAATACAGTACGAACCATGAGCATTCCCAGAAAAAAAGAACCGTGCTTGTACTCATACGGACCAAATGTAGTTCAACTCTACTTAGGAAATGATACAGACAACAGCTCCTCTTACATAAATGCTCTTTAGTTGATAGTGAGAGTAGCGTTTTGGTTCATGAATTGCGAAAAATCATTTGAGCCCAAAATTCACTGGTTTAACCAGAAATGAACTCTTGCTTGTAGGAAGACACAATCCTGGGATTTAACTCCGTTTCTGAAGGGAAATTCAGACCACTGTTCTCATCCCTGAAACACACTCTGTTTTAACGCAAGGAGTAAGCTCTTATATCCAGAGTCTAAAATACAGCAAAAACCATGAGCATGCCCTGCAAAAAAGAACTGTGTTTCCTACTCATACAGACCATATGTAGATCAACTCCGGTTATAAAACTGATACAAACCACAGCACCTATTATATAAATGCTGTTTAGTTAATAGTGAGAATCGCGTTGGGTTCTAGAACTCTGTAAAATCACTTGAGCCCCAAATTCACATGGTTTACAAGAAATGAATTCTTGCGTGTAGGAAGACACAGATCCTGGGGTTAAACTCAGTTTCTGAAGTGAAATTCAGACCAGAGTTCTCATCCCTGAAAAACACTCTGTTTTAGGGCAAGAAAGAACCTGTTCTTTCCAGCTTCTCCTATACAGTAAGAACCATGAGCATGCCCAGAAAAAAGAACTGTGTTTCCTACTCATACACACCATATGTAGTTCAACTCCTGTTATGAAACTGATACAAACCACAGCTCCATTTACATAAATCCTCTTTACTTAATAGTGAGAATCGCGTTTTGGTTCGTGAACTTCGTAAAATCATTGGAGTCAAAAATTCAATGAGTTTACCAGAAAAGAACTCTTGGTTGTAGGAAGACACAGATCCTGGGGTATAACTCCGTTTCTGAAGGGAAATTCAGACCACTGTTCTCATCCCTGAAACACACTCTGTTTTAATGCAAGGAGCAATCTCTTATTTCCAGAGTCTAAATTACAGCAAGAACCATGAGCATGCCCTGAAAAAAAGAACTGTGTTTCCTACTCATAAGGACCATATGTAGTCCAAATCTGCTTATGAAACTGATAAAGACCACAGCTCCACCTACATAAATGCTTTTTAGTTCATAGTGAGAATTGCGTTTTGGTTTGTGAATTGTGAAAAATCATTTGAGCCCAAAATTCATTGGTTTAACCAGAAATGATATCTTGCTTATAGGAAGACACAGGTGCTGGGGTTTAACTCCATTTCTGAAGGGAAATTCAGACCAGTGTTCTCATCCCTGAAAGACACTCTGTTTTAACGCAAGAAGCAAGCTCTTATTTCCAGAGTCTAAAATACAGCAAGAACCATGAGCATGCCCTGAAAATAGAACTGTGTTTCCTACTCATAAGGACCATATATAGTTCAACTCTCCTTATGAAACTGATACAGAACACAGCTCCTCTTACATAAATGCTCTTTAGTTAATAGTGATAATCGCGATGGGTTCTAGAACTGTTTAAAATCATTTGAGCCGAAAATTCACTTGGTTTACAAGAAATGACCTCTTGTTTGTAGGAAGACACAGATCATGGGGTTTAACTCCGTTTCTGAAAGAAACTCAGAACAGAGTTCTCATCCCTGAAAAACACTCTCTATTATGGCAAGAAAGATCCTCTTCTTTCCAGATTCTAAAATACAGCAAGAACCATGAGCATGCCCTGTAAAAAAGAACTGTGCTTCCTATTCATACGGACCATATGTAGATCAACTCTGCTTATGAAACTGATACAGACCACAGCTCCTCTTACATAAATGCTTTATAGTTAATAGTGAGAATCGCGTTTTGGTTCATGAACTGCAAAAAATCATTTGAGCCCAAAATTCACTGGTTTAACCAGAAATGAACTCTTGCTTGTAGGAAGACACAGATGCTGGGGTTTAACTCCGTTTCTGAAGGGAAATTCAGACCAGTGTTCTCATCCCTGAACCACACTCTGTTTTAACGCAAGGAGCAAGCTCTTATTTCCAGAGTCTAAAATACAGCAAGAACCATGAGCATGCCCTGTAAAAAAGAACTGTGTTTCCTACTCATACGGACCATATTTAGTTCATCTGTGATTATGAAAATGATACAGAACACAGCTCCTCTTACATAAATGCTCTTTAGTTAATAGTGAGAATTGCGTTTTCGTTCGTGAATTGCGAAAAATCATTTGAGCCCAATATTCACTGGTTTAACCAGAAATGAACTCTTGCTTGTAGGAAGACACAGATCCTGGGGTTTAACTCCGGTTCTGAAGGTAAATTCAGACCAGTGTTCTCACCTCTGAAACACACTCAGTTTTAACACAAGAAGCAAGCTCTTATTTCCATAGTCTGAAATATATCAAGAACCATGAGCATGCCCTGTAAAAAAGACCTGTGTTTACTACTCATACGGACCATATTTAGTTCATCTGTGATTATGAAACTGATACAGAACACAGCTCCTCTTACATAAATGCTATTTAGTTAATAGTGAGAATCGCGATGGGTTCTAGAACTGTGAAAAATTGTTTGAGCCCAAAATTCAATGGGTTAACCAGAAACGAACTCTTGCTTGTAGGAAGACACAGATCCTGCGGTTTAACTCCGTTTCTGAAGGCAAATTCAGACCAGAATTCTCATCCCTGAAAAACACTCTGTTTTAAGGCAAGAATCATCCTCTTCTTTCCAGTGTGTCCAATACAGTACGAACCATGAGCATTCCCAGAAAAAAAGAACCGTGCTTGTACTCATACGGACCAAATGTAGTTCAACTCTACTTAGGAAATGATACAGACAACAGCTCCTCTTACATAAATGCTCTTTAGTTGATAGTGAGAGTAGCGTTTTGGTTCGTGAATTGCGAAAAATCATTTGAGCCCAAAATTCACTGGTTTAACCAGAAATGAACTCTTGCTTGTAGGAAGACACAATCCTGGGATTTAACTCCGTTTCTGAAGGGAAATTCAGACCACTGTTCTCATCCCTGAAACACACTCTGTTTTAACGCAAGGAGTAAGCTCTTATATCCAGAGTCTAAAATACAGCAAAAACCATGAGCATGCCCTGCAAAAAAGAACTGTGTTTCCTACTCATACAGACCATATGTAGATCAACTCCGGTTATAAAACTGATACAAACCACAGCACCTATTATATAAATGCTGTTTAGTTAATAGTGAGAATCGCGTTGGGTTCTAGAACTCTGTAAAATCACTTGAGCCCCAAATTCACATGGTTTACAAGAAATGAATTCTTGCGTGTAGGAAGACACAGATCCTGGGGTTAAACTCAGTTTCTGAAGTGAAATTCAGACCAGAGTTCTCATCCCTGAAAAACACTCTGTTTTAGGGCAAGAAAGAACCTGTTCTTTCCAGCTTCTCCTATACAGTAAGAACCATGAGCATGCCCAGAAAAAAGAACTGTGTTTCCTACTCATACACACCATATGTAGTTCAACTCCTGTTATGAAACTGATACAAACCACAGCTCCATTTACATAAATCCTCTTTACTTAATAGTGAGAATCGCGTTTTGGTTCGTGAACTGCGTAAAATCATTGGAGTCAAAAATTCAATGAGTTTACCAGAAAAGAACTCTTGGTTGTAGGAAGACACAGATCCTGGGGTATAACTCCGTTTCTGAAGGGAAATTCAGACCACTGTTCTCATCCCTGAAACACACTCTGTTTTAATGCAAGGAGCAATCTCTTATTTCCAGAGTCTAAATTACAGCAAGAACCATGAGCATGCCCTGAAAAAAAGAACTGTGTTTCCTACTCATAAGGACCATATGTAGTCCAAATCTGCTTATGAAACTGATAAAGACCACAGCTCCACCTACATAAATGCTTTTTAGTTCATAGTGAGAATTGCGTTTTGGTTTGTGAATTGTGAAAAATCATTTGAGCCCAAAATTCATTGGTTTAACCAGAAATGATATCTTGCTTATAGGAAGACACAGGTGCTGGGGTTTAACTCCATTTCTGAAGGGAAATTCAGACCAGTGTTCTCATCCCTGAAAGACACTCTGTTTTAACGCAAGAAGCAAGCTCTTATTTCCAGAGTCTAAAATACAGCAAGAACCATGAGCATGCCCTGAAAATAGAACTGTGTTTCCTACTCATAAGGACCATATATAGTTCAACTCTCCTTATGAAACTGATACAGAACACAGCTCCTCTTACATAAATGCTCTTTAGTTAATAGTGATAATCGCGATGGGTTCTAGAACTGTTTAAAATCATTTGAGCCGAAAATTCACTTGGTTTACAAGAAATGAACTCTTGTTTGTAGGAAGACACAGATCATGGGGTTTAACTCCGTTTCTGAAAGAAACTCAGAACAGAGTTCTCATCCCTGAAAAACACTCTCTATTATGGCAAGAAAGATCCTCTTCTTTCCAGATTCTAAAATACAGCAAGAACCATGAGCATGCCCTGTAAAAAAGAACTGTGCTTCCTATTCATACGGACCATATGTAGATCAACTCTGCTTATGAAACTGATACAGACCACAGCTCCTCTTACATAAATGCTTTATAGTTAATAGTGAGAATCGCGTTTTGGTTCATGAACTGCAAAAAATCATTTGAGCCCAAAATTCACTGGTTTAACCAGAAATGAACTCTTGCTTGTAGGAAGACACAGATGCTGGGGTTTAACTCCGTTTCTGAAGGGAAATTCAGACCAGTGTTCTCATCCCTGAACCACACTCTGTTTTAACGCAAGAAGCAAGCTCTTATTTCCAGAGTCTAAAATACAGCAAGAACCATGAGCATGCCCTGAAAATAGAACTGTGTTTCCTACTCATAAGGACCATATATAGTTCAACTCTCCTTATGAAACTGATACAGAACACAGCTCCTCTTACATAAATGCTCTTTAGTTAATAGTGATAATCGCGATGGGTTCTAGAACTGTTTAAAATCATTTGAGCCGAAAATTCACTTGGTTTACAAGAAATGAACTCTTGTTTGTAGGAAGACACAGATCATGGGGTTTAACTCCGTTTCTGAAAGAAACTCAGAACAGAGTTCTCATCCCTGAAAAACACTCTCTATTATGGCAAGAAAGATCCTCTTCTTTCCAGATTCTAAAATACAGCAAGAACCATGAGCATGCCCTGTAAAAAAGAACTGTGCTTCCTATTCATACGGACCATATGTAGATCAACTCTGCTTATGAAACTGATACAGACCACAGCTCCTCTTACATAAATGCTTTATAGTTAATAGTGAGAATCGCGTTTTGGTTCATGAACTGCAAAAAATCATTTGAGCCCAAAATTCACTGGTTTAACCAGAAATGAACTCTTGCTTGTAGGAAGACACAGATGCTGGGGTTTAACTCCGTTTCTGAAGGGAAATTCAGACCAGTGTTCTCATCCCTGAACCACACTCTGTTTTAACGCAAGGAGCAAGCTCTTATTTCCAGAGTCTAAAATACAGCAAGAACCATGAGCATGCCCTGTAAAAAAGAACTGTGTTTCCTACTCATACGGACCATATTTAGTTCATCTGTGATTATGAAAATGATACAGAACACAGCTCCTCTTACATAAATGCTCTTTAGTTAATAGTGAGAATTGCGTTTTCGTTCGTGAATTGCGAAAAATCATTTGAGCCCAATATTCACTGGTTTAACCAGAAATGAACTCTTGCTTGTAGGAAGACACAGATCCTGGGGTTTAACTCCGGTTCTGAAGGTAAATTCAGACCAGTGTTCTCACCTCTGAAACACACTCAGTTTTAACACAAGAAGCAAGCTCTTATTTCCATAGTCTGAAATATATCAAGAACCATGAGCATGCCCTGTAAAAAAGACCTGTGTTTACTACTCATACGGACCATATTTAGTTCATCTGTGATTATGAAACTGATACAGAACACAGCTCCTCTTACATAAATGCTATTTAGTTAATAGTGAGAATCGCGATGGGTTCTAGAACTGTGAAAAATTGTTTGAGCCCAAAATTCAATGGGTTAACCAGAAACGAACTCTTGCTTGTAGGAAGACACAGATCCTGCGGTTTAACTCCGTTTCTGAAGGCAAATTCAGACCAGAATTCTCATCCCTGAAAAACACTCTGTTTTAAGGCAAGAATCATCCTCTTCTTTCCAGTGTGTCCAATACAGTACGAACCATGAGCATTCCCAGAAAAAAAGAACCGTGCTTGTACTCATACGGACCAAATGTAGTTCAACTCTACTTAGGAAATGATACAGACAACAGCTCCTCTTACATAAATGCTCTTTAGTTGATAGTGAGAGTAGCGTTTTGGTTCGTGAATTGCGAAAAATCATTTGAGCCCAAAATTCACTGGTTTAACCAGAAATGAACTCTTGCTTGTAGGAAGACACAATCCTGGGATTTAACTCCGTTTCTGAAGGGAAATTCAGACCACTGTTCTCATCCCTGAAACACACTCTGTTTTAACGCAAGGAGTAAGCTCTTATATCCAGAGTCTAAAATACAGCAAAAACCATGAGCATGCCCTGCAAAAAAGAACTGTGTTTCCTACTCATACAGACCATATGTAGATCAACTCCGGTTATAAAACTGATACAAACCACAGCACCTATTATATAAATGCTGTTTAGTTAATAGTGAGAATCGCGTTGGGTTCTAGAACTCTGTAAAATCACTTGAGCCCCAAATTCACATGGTTTACAAGAAATGAATTCTTGCGTGTAGGAAGACACAGATCCTGGGGTTAAACTCAGTTTCTGAAGTGAAATTCAGACCAGAGTTCTCATCCCTGAAAAACACTCTGTTTTAGGGCAAGAAAGAACCTGTTCTTTCCAGCTTCTCCTATACAGTAAGAACCATGAGCATGCCCAGAAAAAAGAACTGTGTTTCCTACTCATACACACCATATGTAGTTCAACTCCTGTTATGAAACTGATACAAACCACAGCTCCATTTACATAAATCCTCTTTACTTAATAGTGAGAATCGCGTTTTGGTTCGTGAACTGCGTAAAATCATTGGAGTCAAAAATTCAATGAGTTTACCAGAAAAGAACTCTTGGTTGTAGGAAGACACAGATCCTGGGGTATAACTCCGTTTCTGAAGGGAAATTCAGACCACTGTTCTCATCCCTGAAACACACTCTGTTTTAATGCAAGGAGCAATCTCTTATTTCCAGAGTCTAAATTACAGCAAGAACCATGAGCATGCCCTGAAAAAAAGAACTGTGTTTCCTACTCATAAGGACCATATGTAGTCCAAATCTGCTTATGAAACTGATAAAGACCACAGCTCCACCTACATAAATGCTTTTTAGTTCATAGTGAGAATTGCGTTTTGGTTTGTGAATTGTGAAAAATCATTTGAGCCCAAAATTCATTGGTTTAACCAGAAATGATATCTTGCTTATAGGAAGACACAGGTGCTGGGGTTTAACTCCATTTCTGAAGGGAAATTCAGACCAGTGTTCTCATCCCTGAAAGACACTCTGTTTTAACGCAAGAAGCAAGCTCTTATTTCCAGAGTCTAAAATACAGCAAGAACCATGAGCATGCCCTGAAAATAGAACTGTGTTTCCTACTCATAAGGACCATATATAGTTCAACTCTCCTTATGAAACTGATACAGAACACAGCTCCTCTTACATAAATGCTCTTTAGTTAATAGTGATAATCGCGATGGGTTCTAGAACTGTTTAAAATCATTTGAGCCGAAAATTCACTTGGTTTACAAGAAATGAACTCTTGTTTGTAGGAAGACACAGATCATGGGGTTTAACTCCGTTTCTGAAAGAAACTCAGAACAGAGTTCTCATCCCTGAAAAACACTCTCTATTATGGCAAGAAAGATCCTCTTCTTTCCAGATTCTAAAATACAGCAAGAACCATGAGCATGCCCTGTAAAAAAGAACTGTGCTTCCTATTCATACGGACCATATGTAGATCAACTCTGCTTATGAAACTGATACAGACCACAGCTCCTCTTACATAAATGCTTTATAGTTAATAGTGAGAATCGCGTTTTGGTTCATGAACTGCAAAAAATCATTTGAGCCCAAAATTCACTGGTTTAACCAGAAATGAACTCTTGCTTGTAGGAAGACACAGATGCTGGGGTTTAACTCCGTTTCTGAAGGGAAATTCAGACCAGTGTTCTCATCCCTGAACCACACTCTGTTTTAACGCAAGGAGCAAGCTCTTATTTCCAGAGTCTAAAATACAGCAAGAACCATGAGCATGCCCTGTAAAAAAGAACTGTGTTTCCTACTCATACGGACCATATTTAGTTCATCTGTGATTATGAAAATGATACAGAACACAGCTCCTCTTACATAAATGCTCTTTAGTTAATAGTGAGAATTGCGTTTTCGTTCGTGAATTGCGAAAAATCATTTGAGCCCAATATTCACTGGTTTAACCAGAAATGAACTCTTGCTTGTAGGAAGACACAGATCCTGGGGTTTAACTCCGGTTCTGAAGGTAAATTCAGACCAGTGTTCTCACCTCTGAAACACACTCAGTTTTAACACAAGAAGCAAGCTCTTATTTCCATAGTCTGAAATATATCAAGAACCATGAGCATGCCCTGTAAAAAAGACCTGTGTTTACTACTCATACGGACCATATTTAGTTCATCTGTGATTATGAAACTGATACAGAACACAGCTCCTCTTACATAAATGCTATTTAGTTAATAGTGAGAATCGCGATGGGTTCTAGAACTGTGAAAAATTGTTTGAGCCCAAAATTCAATGGGTTAACCAGAAACGAACTCTTGCTTGTAGGAAGACACAGATCCTGCGGTTTAACTCCGTTTCTGAAGGCAAATTCAGACCAGAATTCTCATCCCTGAAAAACACTCTGTTTTAAGGCAAGAATCATCCTCTTCTTTCCAGTGTGTCCAATACAGTACGAACCATGAGCATTCCCAGAAAAAAAGAACCGTGCTTGTACTCATACGGACCAAATGTAGTTCAACTCTACTTAGGAAATGATACAGACAACAGCTCCTCTTACATAAATGCTCTTTAGTTGATAGTGAGAGTAGCGTTTTGGTTCGTGAATTGCGAAAAATCATTTGAGCCCAAAATTCACTGGTTTAACCAGAAATGAACTCTTGCTTGTAGGAAGACACAATCCTGGGATTTAACTCCGTTTCTGAAGGGAAATTCAGACCACTGTTCTCATCCCTGAAACACACTCTGTTTTAACGCAAGGAGTAAGCTCTTATATCCAGAGTCTAAAATACAGCAAAAACCATGAGCATGCCCTGCAAAAAAGAACTGTGTTTCCTACTCATACAGACCATATGTAGATCAACTCCGGTTATAAAACTGATACAAACCACAGCACCTATTATATAAATGCTGTTTAGTTAATAGTGAGAATCGCGTTGGGTTCTAGAACTCTGTAAAATCACTTGAGCCCCAAATTCACATGGTTTACAAGAAATGAATTCTTGCGTGTAGGAAGACACAGATCCTGGGGTTAAACTCAGTTTCTGAAGTGAAATTCAGACCAGAGTTCTCATCCCTGAAAAACACTCTGTTTTAGGGCAAGAAAGAACCTGTTCTTTCCAGCTTCTCCTATACAGTAAGAACCATGAGCATGCCCAGAAAAAAGAACTGTGTTTCCTACTCATACACACCATATGTAGTTCAACTCCTGTTATGAAACTGATACAAACCACAGCTCCATTTACATAAATCCTCTTTACTTAATAGTGAGAATCGCGTTTTGGTTCGTGAACTGCGTAAAATCATTGGAGTCAAAAATTCAATGAGTTTACCAGAAAAGAACTCTTGGTTGTAGGAAGACACAGATCCTGGGGTATAACTCCGTTTCTGAAGGGAAATTCAGACCACTGTTCTCATCCCTGAAACACACTCTGTTTTAATGCAAGGAGCAATCTCTTATTTCCAGAGTCTAAATTACAGCAAGAACCATGAGCATGCCCTGAAAAAAAGAACTGTGTTTCCTACTCATAAGGACCATATGTAGTCCAAATCTGCTTATGAAACTGATAAAGACCACAGCTCCACCTACATAAATGCTTTTTAGTTCATAGTGAGAATTGCGTTTTGGTTTGTGAATTGTGAAAAATCATTTGAGCCCAAAATTCATTGGTTTAACCAGAAATGATATCTTGCTTATAGGAAGACACAGGTGCTGGGGTTTAACTCCATTTCTGAAGGGAAATTCAGACCAGTGTTCTCATCCCTGAAAGACACTCTGTTTTAACGCAAGAAGCAAGCTCTTATTTCCAGAGTCTAAAATACAGCAAGAACCATGAGCATGCCCTGAAAATAGAACTGTGTTTCCTACTCATAAGGACCATATATAGTTCAACTCTCCTTATGAAACTGATACAGAACACAGCTCCTCTTACATAAATGCTCTTTAGTTAATAGTGATAATCGCGATGGGTTCTAGAACTGTTTAAAATCATTTGAGCCGAAAATTCACTTGGTTTACAAGAAATGAACTCTTGTTTGTAGGAAGACACAGATCATGGGGTTTAACTCCGTTTCTGAAAGAAACTCAGAACAGAGTTCTCATCCCTGAAAAACACTCTCTATTATGGCAAGAAAGATCCTCTTCTTTCCAGATTCTAAAATACAGCAAGAACCATGAGCATGCCCTGTAAAAAAGAACTGTGCTTCCTATTCATACGGACCATATGTAGATCAACTCTGCTTATGAAACTGATACAGACCACAGCTCCTCTTACATAAATGCTTTATAGTTAATAGTGAGAATCGCGTTTTGGTTCATGAACTGCAAAAAATCATTTGAGCCCAAAATTCACTGGTTTAACCAGAAATGAACTCTTGCTTGTAGGAAGACACAGATGCTGGGGTTTAACTCCGTTTCTGAAGGGAAATTCAGACCAGTGTTCTCATCCCTGAACCACACTCTGTTTTAACGCAAGGAGCAAGCTCTTATTTCCAGAGTCTAAAATACAGCAAGAACCATGAGCATGCCCTGTAAAAAAGAACTGTGCTTCCTATTCATACGGACCATATGTAGATCAACTCTGCTTATGAAACTGATACAGACCACAGCTCCTCTTACATAAATGCTCTTTAGTTAATAGTGAGAATTGCGTTTTCGTTCGTGAATTGCGAAAAATCATTTGAGCCCAATATTCACTGGTTTAACCAGAAATGAACTCTTGCTTGTAGGAAGACACAGATCCTGGGGTTTAACTCCGGTTCTGAAGGTAAATTCAGACCAGTGTTCTCACCTCTGAAACACACTCAGTTTTAACACAAGAAGCAAGCTCTTATTTCCATAGTCTGAAATATATCAAGAACCATGAGCATGCCCTGTAAAAAAGACCTGTGTTTACTACTCATACGGACCATATTTAGTTCATCTGTGATTATGAAACTGATACAGAACACAGCTCCTCTTACATAAATGCTATTTAGTTAATAGTGAGAATCGCGATGGGTTCTAGAACTGTGAAAAATTGTTTGAGCCCAAAATTCAATGGGTTAACCAGAAACGAACTCTTGCTTGTAGGAAGACACAGATCCTGCGGTTTAACTCCGTTTCTGAAGGCAAATTCAGACCAGAATTCTCATCCCTGAAAAACACTCTGTTTTAAGGCAAGAATCATCCTCTTCTTTCCAGTGTGTCCAATACAGTACGAACCATGAGCATTCCCAGAGAAAAAGAACCGTGCTTGTACTCATACGGACCAAATGTAGTTCAACTCTACTTAGGAAATGATACAGACAACAGCTCCTCTTACATAAATGCTCTTTAGTTGATAGTGAGAGTAGCGTTTTGGTTCGTGAATTGCGAAAAATCATTTGAGCCCAAAATTCACTGGTTTAACCAGAAATGAACTCTTGCTTGTAGGAAGACACAATCCTGGGATTTAACTCCGTTTCTGAAGGGAAATTCAGACCACTGTTCTCATCCCTGAAACACACTCTGTTTTAACGCAAGGAGTAAGCTCTTATATCCAGAGTCTAAAATACAGCAAAAACCATGAGCATGCCCTGCAAAAAAGAACTGTGTTTCCTACTCATACAGACCATATGTAGATCAACTCCGGTTATAAAACTGATACAAACCACAGCACCTATTATATAAATGCTGTTTAGTTAATAGTGAGAATCGCGTTGGGTTCTAGAACTCTGTAAAATCACTTGAGCCCCAAATTCACATGGTTTACAAGAAATGAATTCTTGCGTGTAGGAAGACACAGATCCTGGGGTTAAACTCAGTTTCTGAAGTGAAATTCAGACCAGAGTTCTCATCCCTGAAAAACACTCTGTTTTAGGGCAAGAAAGAACCTGTTCTTTCCAGCTTCTCCTATACAGTAAGAACCATGAGCATGCCCAGAAAAAAGAACTGTGTTTCCTACTCATACACACCATATGTAGTTCAACTCCTGTTATGAAACTGATACAAACCACAGCTCCATTTACATAAATCCTCTTTACTTAATAGTGAGAATCGCGTTTTGGTTCGTGAACTGCGTAAAATCATTGGAGTCAAAAATTCAATGAGTTTACCAGAAAAGAACTCTTGGTTGTAGGAAGACACAGATCCTGGGGTATAACTCCGTTTCTGAAGGGAAATTCAGACCACTGTTCTCATCCCTGAAACACACTCTGTTTTAATGCAAGGAGCAATCTCTTATTTCCAGAGTCTAAATTACAGCAAGAACCATGAGCATGCCCTGAAAAAAAGAACTGTGTTTCCTACTCATAAGGACCATATGTAGTCCAAATCTGCTTATGAAACTGATAAAGACCACAGCTCCACCTACATAAATGCTTTTTAGTTCATAGTGAGAATTGCGTTTTGGTTTGTGAATTGTGAAAAATCATTTGAGCCCAAAATTCATTGGTTTAACCAGAAATGATATCTTGCTTATAGGAAGACACAGGTGCTGGGGTTTAACTCCATTTCTGAAGGGAAATTCAGACCAGTGTTCTCATCCCTGAAAGACACTCTGTTTTAACGCAAGAAGCAAGCTCTTATTTCCAGAGTCTAAAATACAGCAAGAACCATGAGCATGCCCTGAAAATAGAACTGTGTTTCCTACTCATAAGGACCATATATAGTTCAACTCTCCTTATGAAACTGATACAGAACACAGCTCCTCTTACATAAATGCTCTTTAGTTAATAGTGATAATCGCGATGGGTTCTAGAACTGTTTAAAATCATTGGAGCCGAAAATTCACTTGGTTTACAAGAAATGAACTCTTGTTTGTAGGAAGACACAGATCATGGGGTTTAACTCCGTTTCTGAAAGAAACTCAGAACAGAGTTCTCATCCCTGAAAAACACTCTCTATTATGGCAAGAAAGATCCTCTTCTTTCCAGATTCTAAAATACAGCAAGAACCATGAGCATGCCCTGTAAAAAAGAACTGTGCTTCCTATTCATACGGACCATATGTAGATCAACTCTGCTTATGAAACTGATACAGACCACAGCTCCTCTTACATAAATGCTTTATAGTTAATAGTGAGAATCGCGTTTTGGTTCATGAACTGCAAAAAATCATTTGAGCCCAAAATTCACTGGTTTAACCAGAAATGAACTCTTGCTTGTAGGAAGACACAGATGCTGGGGTTTAACTCCGTTTCTGAAGGGAAATTCAGACCAGTGTTCTCATCCCTGAACCACACTCTGTTTTAACGCAAGGAGCAAGCTCTTATTTCCAGAGTCTAAAATACAGCAAGAACCATGAGCATGCCCTGTAAAAAAGAACTGTGCTTCCTATTCATACGGACCATATGTAGATCAACTCTGCTTATGAAACTGATACAGACCACAGCTCCTCTTACATAAATGCTCTTTAGTTAATAGTGAGAATTGCGTTTTCGTTCGTGAATTGCGAAAAATCATTTGAGCCCAATATTCACTGGTTTAACCAGAAATGAACTCTTGCTTGTAGGAAGACACAGATCCTGGGGTTTAACTCCGGTTCTGAAGGTAAATTCAGACCAGTGTTCTCACCTCTGAAACACACTCAGTTTTAACACAAGAAGCAAGCTCTTATTTCCATAGTCTGAAATATATCAAGAACCATGAGCATGCCCTGTAAAAAAGACCTGTGTTTACTACTCATACGGACCATATTTAGTTCATCTGTGATTATGAAACTGATACAGAACACAGCTCCTCTTACATAAATGCTATTTAGTTAATAGTGAGAATCGCGATGGGTTCTAGAACTGTGAAAAATTGTTTGAGCCCAAAATTCAATGGGTTAACCAGAAACGAACTCTTGCTTGTAGGAAGACACAGTTCCTGCGGTTTAACTCCGTTTCTGAAGGCAAATTCAGACCAGAATTCTCATCCCTGAAAAACACTCTGTTTTAAGGCAAGAATCATCCTCTTCTTTCCAGTGTGTCCAATACAGTACGAACCATGAGCATTCCCAGAGAAAAAGAACCGTGCTTGTACTCATACGGACCAAATGTAGTTCAACTCTACTTAGGAAATGATACAGACAACAGCTCCTCTTACATAAATGCTCTTTAGTTGATAGTGAGAGTAGCGTTTTGGTTCGTGAATTGCGAAAAATCATTTGAGCCCAAAATTCACTGGTTTAACCAGAAATGAACTCTTGCTTGTAGGAAGACACAATCCTGGGATTTAACTCCGTTTCTGAAGGGAAATTCAGACCACTGTTCTCATCCCTGAAACACACTCTGTTTTAACGCAAGGAGTAAGCTCTTATATCCAGAGTCTAAAATACAGCAAAAACCATGAGCATGCCCTGCAAAAAAGAACTGTGTTTCCTACTCATACAGACCATATGTAGATCAACTCCGGTTATAAAACTGATACAAACCACAGCACCTATTATATAAATGCTGTTTAGTTAATAGTGAGAATCGCGTTGGGTTCTAGAACTCTGTAAAATCACTTGAGCCCCAAATTCACATGGTTTACAAGAAATGAATTCTTGCGTGTAGGAAGACACAGATCCTGGGGTTAAACTCAGTTTCTGAAGTGAAATTCAGACCAGAGTTCTCATCCCTGAAAAACACTCTGTTTTAGGGCAAGAAAGAACCTGTTCTTTCCAGCTTCTCCTATACAGTAAGAACCATGAGCATGCCCAGAAAAAAGAACTGTGTTTCCTACTCATACACACCATATGTAGTTCAACTCCTGTTATGAAACTGATACAAACCACAGCTCCATTTACATAAATCCTCTTTACTTAATAGTGAGAATCGCGTTTTGGTTCGTGAACTGCGTAAAATCATTGGAGTCAAAAATTCAATGAGTTTACCAGAAAAGAACTCTTGGTTGTAGGAAGACACAGATCCTGGGGTATAACTCCGTTTCTGAAGGGAAATTCAGACCACTGTTCTCATCCCTGAAACACACTCTGTTTTAATGCAAGGAGCAATCTCTTATTTCCAGAGTCTAAATTACAGCAAGAACCATGAGCATGCCCTGAAAAAAAGAACTGTGTTTCCTACTCATAAGGACCATATGTAGTCCAAATCTGCTTATGAAACTGATAAAGACCACAGCTCCACCTACATAAATGCTTTTTAGTTCATAGTGAGAATTGCGTTTTGGTTTGTGAATTGTGAAAAATCATTTGAGCCCAAAATTCATTGGTTTAACCAGAAATGATATCTTGCTTATAGGAAGACACAGGTGCTGGGGTTTAACTCCATTTCTGAAGGGAAATTCAGACCAGTGTTCTCATCCCTGAAAGACACTCTGTTTTAACGCAAGAAGCAAGCTCTTATTTCCAGAGTCTAAAATACAGCAAGAACCATGAGCATGCCCTGAAAATAGAACTGTGTTTCCTACTCATAAGGACCATATATAGTTCAACTCTCCTTATGAAACTGATACAGAACACAGCTCCTCTTACATAAATGCTCTTTAGTTAATAGTGATAATCGCGATGGGTTCTAGAACTGTTTAAAATCATTTGAGCCGAAAATTCACTTGGTTTACAAGAAATGAACTCTTGTTTGTAGGAAGACACAGATCATGGGGTTTAACTCCGTTTCTGAAAGAAACTCAGAACAGAGTTCTCATCCCTGAAAAACACTCTCTATTATGGCAAGAAAGATCCTCTTCTTTCCAGATTCTAAAATACAGCAAGAACCATGAGCATGCCCTGTAAAAAAGAACTGTGCTTCCTATTCATACGGACCATATGTAGATCAACTCTGCTTATGAAACTGATACAGACCACAGCTCCTCTTACATAAATGCTTTATAGTTAATAGTGAGAATCGCGTTTTGGTTCATGAACTGCAAAAAATCATTTGAGCCCAAAATTCACTGGTTTAACCAGAAATGAACTCTTGCTTGTAGGAAGACACAGATGCTGGGGTTTAACTCCGTTTCTGAAGGGAAATTCAGACCAGTGTTCTCATCCCTGAACCACACTCTGTTTTAACGCAAGGAGCAAGCTCTTATTTCCAGAGTCTAAAATACAGCAAGAACCATGAGCATGCCCTGTAAAAAAGAATTGTGTTTCCTACTCATACGGACCATATTTAGTTCATCTGTGATTATGAAAATGATACAGAACACAGCTCCTCTTACATAAATGCTCTTTAGTTAATAGTGAGAATTGCGTTTTCGTTCGTGAATTGCGAAAAATCATTTGAGCCCAATATTCACTGGTTTAACCAGAAATGAACTCTTGCTTGTAGGAAGACACAGATCCTGGGGTTTAACTCCGGTTCTGAAGGGAAATTCAGACCAGTGTTCTCACCTCTGAAACACACTCAGTTTTAACACAAGAAGCAAGCTCTTATTTCCATAGTCTGAAATATATCAAGAACCATGAGCATGCCCTGTAAAAAAGACCTGTGTTTACTACTCATACGGACCATATTTAGTTCATCTGTGATTATGAAACTGATACAGAACACAGCTCCTCTTACATAAATGCTATTTAGTTAATAGTGAGAATCGCGATGGGTTCTAGAACTGTGAAAAATTGTTTGAGCCCAAAATTCAATGGGTTAACCAGAAACGAACTCTTGCTTGTAGGAAGACACAGATCCTGCGGTTTAACTCCGTTTCTGAAGGCAAATTCAGACCAGAATTCTCATCCCTGAAAAACACTCTGTTTTAAGGCAAGAATCATCCTCTTCTTTCCAGTGTGTCCAATACAGTACGAACCATGAGCATTCCCAGAAAAAAAGAACCGTGCTTGTACTCATACGGACCAAATGTAGTTCAACTCTACTTAGGAAATGATACAGACAACAGCTCCTCTTACATAAATGCTCTTTAGTTGATAGTGAGAGTAGCGTTTTGGTTCGTGAACTGCGAAAAATCATTTGAGCCCAAAATTCACTGGTTTAACCAGAAATGAACTCTTGCTTGTAGGAAGACACAATCCTGGGATTTAACTCCGTTTCTGAAGGGAAATTCAGACCACTGTTCTCATCCCTGAAACACACTCTGTTTTAACGCAAGGAGTAAGCTCTTATATCCAGAGTCTAAAATACAGCAAAAACCATGAGCATGCCCTGCAAAAAAGAACTGTGTTTCCTACTCATACAGACCATATGTAGATCAACTCCGGTTATAAAACTGATACAAACCACAGCACCTCTTATATAAATGCTGTTTAGTTAATAGTGAGAATCGCGTTGGGTTCTAGAACTCTGTAAAATCACTTGAGCCCCAAATTCACATGGTTTACAAGAAATGAATTCTTGCGTGTAGGAAGACACAGATCCTGGGGTTAAACTCAGTTTCTGAAGTGAAATTCAGACCAGAGTTCTCATCCCTGAAAAACACTCTGTTTTAGGGCAAGAAAGAACCTCTTCTTTCCAGCTTCTCCAATACAGTAAGAACCATGAGCATGCCCAGAAAAAAGAACTGTGTTTCCTACTCATACACACCATATGTAGTTCAACTCCTGTTATGAAACTGATACAAACCACAGCTCCATTTACATAAATCCTCTTTACTTAATACTGAGAATCGCGTTTATGTTCGTGAACTGCATAAAATCATTGGAGCCAAAAATTCAATGAGTTTAATAGAAAAGAACTCTTGGTTGTAGGAAGACACAGATCCTGGGGTATAACTCCGTTTCTGAAGGGAAATTCAGACCACTGTTCTCATCCCTGAAACACACTCTGTTTTAATGCAAGGAGCAATCTCTTATTTCCAGAGTCTAAATTATAGCAAGAACCATGAGCATGCCCTGAAAAAAAGAACTGTGTTTCCTACTCATAAGGACCATATGTAGTCCAAATCTGCTTATGAAACTGATAAAGACCACAGCTCGACCTACATAAATGCTTTTTAGTTCATAGTGAGAATTGCGTTTTGGTTTGTGAATTGTGAAAAATCATTTGAGCCCAAAATTCATTGGTTTAACCAGAAATGATATCTTGCTTATAGGAAGACACAGGTGCTGGGGTTTAACTCCATTTCTGAAGGGAAATTCAGACCAGTGTTCTCATCCCTGAAAGACACTCTGTTTTAACGCAAGAAGCAAGCTCTTATTTCCAGAGTCTAAAATACAGCAAGAACCATGAGCATGCCCTGAAAATAGAACTGTGTTTCCTACTCATAAGGACCATATATAGTTCAACTCTCCATATGAAACTGATACAGAACACAGCTCCTCTTACATAAATGCTCTTTAGTTAATAGTGATAATCGCGATGGGTTCTAGAACTGTTTAAAATCATTGGAGCCGAAAATTCACTTGGTTTACAAGAAATGAACTCTTGTTTGTAGGAAGACACAGATCATGGGGTTTAACTCCGTTTCTGAAAGAAACTCAGAACAGAGTTCTCATCCCTGAAAAACACTCTCTATTATGGCAAGAAAGATCCTCTTCTTTCCAGATTCTAAAATACAGCAAGAACCATGAGCATGCCCTGTAAAAAAGAACTGTGCTTCCTATTCATACGGACCATATGTAGATCAACTCTGCTTATGAAACTGATACAGACCACAGCTCCTCTTACATAAATGCTTTATAGTTAATAGTGAGAATCGCGTTTTGGTTCATGAACTGCAAAAAATCATTTGAGCCCAAAATTCACTGGTTTAACCAGAAATGAACTCTTGCTTGTAGGAAGACACAGATCCTGGGGTTTAACTCCGTTTCTGAAGGGAAATTCAGACCAGTGTTCTCATCCCTGAACCACACTCTGTTTTAACGCAAGGAGCAAGCTCTTGTTTCCAGAGTCTAAAATACAGCAAGAACCATGAGCATGCCCTGTAAAAAAGTACTGTGCTTCCTACTCATACAGACCATATTTAGTTCATCTGTGATTATGAAAATGATACAGAACACAGCTCCTCTTACATAAATGCTCTTTAGTTAATAGTGAGAATTGCGTTTTCGTTCGTGAATTGCGAAAAATCATTTGAGCCCAATATTCACTGGTTTAACCAGAAATGAACTCTTGCTTGTAGGAAGACACAGATCCTGGGGTTTAACTCCGGTTCTGAAGGGAAATTCAGACCAGTGTTCTCACCTCTGAAACACACTCAGTTTTAACACAAGAAGCAAGCTCTTATTTCCATAGTCTGAAATATATCAAGAACCATGAGCATGCCCTGTAAAAAAGACCTGTGTTTACTACTCATACGGACCATATTTAGTTCATCTGTGATTATGAAACTGATACAGAACACAGCTCCTCTTACATAAATGCTATTTAGTTAATAGTGAGAATCGCGATGGGTTCTAGAACTGTGAAAAATTGTTTGAGCCCAAAATTCAATGGGTTAACCAGAAACGAACTCTTGCTTGTAGGAAGACACAGATCCTGCGGTTTAACTCCGTTTCTGAAGGCAAATTCAGACCAGAATTCTCATCCCTGAAAAACACTCTGTTTTAAGGCAAGAATCATCCTCTTCTTTCCAGTGTGTCCAATACAGTACGAACCATGAGCATTCCCAGAAAAAAAGAACCGTGCTTGTACTCATACGGACCAAATGTAGTTCAACTCTACTTAGGAAATGATACAGACAACAGCTCCTCTTACATAAATGCTCTTTAGTTGATAGTGAGCGTCGCATTTTGGTTCGTGAACTGCGAAAAATCATTTGAGCCCAAAATTCACTGGTTTAACCAGAAATGAACTCTTGCTTGTAGGAAGACACAATCCTGGGATTTAACTCCGTTTCTGAAGGGAAATTCAGACCACTGTTCTCATCCCTGAAACACACTCTGTTTTAACGCAAGGAGTAAGCTCTTATATCCAGAGTCTAAAATACAGCAAAAACCATGAGCATGCCCTGCAAAAAAGAACTGTGTTTCCTACTCATACAGACCATATGTAGATCAACTCCGGTTATAAAACTGATACAAACCACAGCACCTCTTATATAAATGCTGTTTAGTTAATAGTGAGAATCGCGTTGGGTTCTAGAACTCTGTAAAATCACTTGAGCCCCAAATTCACATGGTTTACAAGAAATGAATTCTTGCGTGTAGGAAGACACAGATCCTGGGGTTAAACTCAGTTTCTGAAGTGAAATTCAGACCAGAGTTCTCATCCCTGAAAAACACTCTGTTTTAGGGCAAGAAAGAACCTCTTCTTTCCAGCTTCTCCAATACAGTAAGAACCATGAGCATGCCCAGAAAAAAGAACTGTGTTTCCTACTCATACACACCATATGTAGTTCAACTCCTGTTATGAAACTGATACAAACCACAGCTCCATTTACATAAATCCTCTTTACTTAATAGTGAGAATCGCATTTTGGTTCGTGAACTGCGTAAAATCATTGGAGCCAAAAATTCAATGAGTTTACCAGAAAAGAACTCTTGGTTGTAGGAAGACACAGATCCTGGGGTATAACTCCGTTTCTGAAGGGAAATTCAGACCACTGTTCTCATCCCTGAAACACACTCTGTTTTAATGCAAGGAGCAATCTCTTATTTCCAGAGTCTAAATTACAGCAAGAACCATGAGCATGCCCTGAAAAAAAGAACTGTGTTTCCTACTCATAAGGACCATATGTAGTCCAAATCTGCTTATGAAACTGATAAAGACCACAGCTCGACCTACATAAATGCTTTTTAGTTCATAGTGAGAATTGCGTTTTGGTTTGTGAATTGTGAAAAATCATTTGAGCCCAAAATTCATTGGTTTAACCAGAAATGATATCTTGCTTATAGGAAGACACAGGTGCTGGGGTTTAACTCCATTTCTGAAGGGAAATTCAGACCAGTGTTCTCATCCCTGAAAGACACTCTGTTTTAACGCAAGAAGCAAGCTCTTATTTCCAGAGTCTAAAATACAGCAAGAACCATGAGCATGCCCTGAAAATAGAACTGTGTTTCCTACTCATAAGGACCATATATAGTTCAACTCTCCATATGAAACTGATACAGAACACAGCTCCTCTTACATAAATGCTCTTTAGTTAATAGTGATAATCGCGATGGGTTCTAGAACTGTTTAAAATCATTGGAGCCGAAAATTCACTTGGTTTACAAGAAATGAACTCTTGTTTGTAGGAAGACACAGATCATGGGGTTTAACTCCGTTTCTGAAAGAAACTCAGAACAGAGTTCTCATCCCTGAAAAACACTCTCTATTATGGCAAGAAAGATCCTCTTCTTTCCAGATTCTAAAATACAGCAAGAACCATGAGCATGCCCTGTAAAAAAGAACTGTGCTTCCTATTCATACGGACCATATGTAGATCAACTCTGCTTATGAAACTGATACAGACCACAGCTCCTCTTACATAAATGCTTTATAGTTAATAGTGAGAATCGCGTTTTGGTTCATGAACTGCAAAAAATCATTTGAGCCCAAAATTCACTGGTTTAACCAGAAATGAACTCTTGCTTGTAGGAAGACACAGATCCTGGGGTTTAACTCCGTTTCTGAAGGGAAATTCAGACCAGTGTTCTCATCCCTGAACCACACTCTGTTTTAACGCAAGGAGCAAGCTCTTATTTCCAGAGTCTAAAATACAGCAAGAACCATGAGCATGCCCTGTAAAAAAGAACTGTGTTTCCTACTCATACGGACCATATTTAGTTCATCTGTGATTATGAAAATGATACAGAACACAGCTCCGCTTACATAAATGCTCTTTAGTTAATAGTGAGAATTGCGTTTTCGTTCGTGAATTGCGAAAAATCATTTGAGCCCAATATTCACTGGTTTAACCAGAAATGAACTCTTGCTTGTAGGAAGACACAGATCCTGGGGTTTAACTCCGGTTCTGAAGGGAAATTCAGACAAGTGTTCTCACCTCTGAACCACACTCAGTTTTAACACAAGAAGCAAGCTCTTATTTCCATAGTCTGAAATATATCAAGAACCATGAGCATGCCCTGTAAAAAAGACCTGTGTTTACTACTCATACGGACCATATTTAGTTCATCTGTGATTATGAAACTGATACAGAACACAGCTCCTCTTACATAAATGCTATTTAGTTAATAGTGAGAATCGCGATGGGTTCTAGAACTGTGAAAAATTGTTTGAGCCCAAAATTCAATGGGTTAACCAGAAACGAACTCTTGCTTGTAGGAAGACACAGATCCTGCGGTTTAAGTCCGTTTCTGAAGGCAAATTCAGACCAGAATTCTCATCCCTGAAAAACACTCTGTTTTAAGGCAAGAATCATCCTCTTCTTTCCAGTGTGTCCAATACAGTACGAACCATGAGCATTCCCAGAAAAAAAGAACCATGCTTGTACTCATACGGACCAAATGTAGTTCAACTCTACTTAGGAAATGATACAGACAACAGCTCCTCTTACATAAATGCTCTTTAGTTGATAGTGAGAGTAGCGTTTTGGTTCGTGAACTGCGAAAAATCATTTGAGCCCAAAATTCACTGGTTTAACCAGAAATGAACTCTTGCTTGTAGGAAGACACAATCCTGGGATTTAACTCCATTTCTGAAGGGAAATTCAGACCACTGTTCTCATCCCTGAAACACACTCTGTTTTAACGCAAGGAGTAAGCTCTTATATCCAGAGTCTAAAATACAGCAAAAACCATGAGCATGCCCTGCAAAAAAGAACTGTGTTTCCTACTCATACAGACCATATGTAGATCAACTCCGGTTATAAAACTGATACAAACCACAGCACCTCTTATATAAATGCTGTTTAGTTAATAGTGAGAATCGCGTTGGGTTCTAGAACTCTGTAAAATCACTTGAGCCCCAAATTCACATGGTTTACAAGAAATGAATTCTTGCGTGTAGGAAGACACAGATCCTGGGGTTAAACTCAGTTTCTGAAGTGAAATTCAGACCAGAGTTCTCATCCCTGAAAAACACTCTGTTTTAGGGCAAGAAAGAACCTCTTCTTTCCAGCTTCTCCAATACAGTAAGAACCATGAGCATGCCCAGAAAAAAGAACTGTGTTTCCTACTCATACACACCATATGTAGTTCAACTCCTGTTATGAAACTGATACAAACCACAGCTCCATTTACATAAATCCTCTTTACTTAATTGTGAGAATCGCATTTTGGTTCGTGAACTGCGTAAAATCATTGGAGCCAAAAATTCAATGAGTTTACCAGAAAAGAACTCTTGGTTGTAGGAAGACACAGATCCTGGGGTATAACTCCGTTTCTGAAGGGAAATTCAGACCACTGTTCTCATCCCTGAAACACACTCTGTTTTAATGCAAGGAGCAATCTCTTATTTCCAGAGTCTAAATTACAGCAAGAACCATGAGCATGCCCTGAAAAAAAGAACTGTGTTTCCTACTCATAAGGACCATATGTAGTCCAAACCTGCTTATGAAACTGATAAAGACCACAGCTCCACCTACATAAATGCTTTTTAGTTCATAGTGAGAATTGCGTTTTGGTTTGTGAATTGCGAAAAATCATTTGAGCCCAAAATTCATTGGTTTAACCAGAAATGATATCTTGCTTATAGGAAGACACAGGTGCTGGGGTTTAACTCCATTTCTGAAGGGAAATTCAGACCAGTGTTCTCATCCCTGAAAGACACTCTGTTTTAACGCAAGAAGCAAGCTCTTATTTCCAGAGTCTAAAATACAGCAAGAACCATGAGCATGCCCTGAAAATAGAACTGTGTTTCCTACTCATAAGGACCATATATAGTTCAACTCTCCATATGAAACTGATACAGAACACAGCTCCTCTTACATAAATGCTCTTTAGTTAATAGTGATAATCGCGATGGGTTCTAGAACTGTTTAAAATCATTTGAGCCGAAAATTCACTTGGTTTACAAGAAATGAACTCTTGTTTGTAGGAAGACACAGATCATGGGGTTTAACTCCGTTTCTGAAAGAAACTCAGAACAGAGTTCTCATCCCTGAAAAACACTCTCTATTATGGCAAGAAAGATCCTCTTCTTTCCAGATTCTAAAATACAGCAAGAACCATGAGCATGCCCTGTAAAAAAGAACTGTGCTTCCTATTCATACGGACCATATGTAGATCAACTCTGCTTATGAAACTGATACAGACCACAGCTCCTCTTACATAAATGCTTTATAGTTAATAGTGAGAATCGCGTTTTGGTTCATGAACTGCAAAAAATCATTTGAGCCCAAAATTCACTGGTTTAACCAGAAATGAACTCTTGCTTGTAGGAAGACACAGATCCTGGGGTTTAATTCCGTTTCTGAAGGGAAATTCAGACCAGTGTTCTCATCCCTGAACCACACTCTATTTTAACGCAAGGAGCAAGCTCTTATTTCCAGAGTCTAAAATACAGCAAGAACCATGAGCATGCCCTGTAAAAAAGAACTGTGCTTCCTACTCATACGGACCATATTTAGTTCATCTGTGATTATGAAAATGATACAGAACACAGCTCCTCTTACATAAATGCTCTTTAGTTAATAGTGAGAATTGCGTTTTCGTTCGTGAATTTCGAAAAATCATTTGAGCCCAATATTCACTGGTTTAACCAGAAATGAACTCTTGCTTGTAGGAAGACACAGATCCTGGGGTTTAACTCCGGTTCTGAAGGTAAATTCAGACCAGTGTTCTCACCTCTGAAACACACTCAGTTTTAACACAAGAAGCAAGCTCTTATTTCCATAGTCTGAAATATATCAAGAACCATGAGCATGCCCTGTAAAAAAGACCTGTGTTTACTACTCATACGGACCATATTTAGTTCATCTGTGATTATGAAACTGATACAGAACACAGCTCCTCTTACATAAATGCTATTTAGTTAATAGTGAGAATCGCGATGGGTTCTAGAACTGTGAAAAATTGTTTGAGCCCAAAATTCAATGGGTTAACCAGAAACGAACTCTTGCTTGTAGGAAGACACAGATCCTGCGGTTTAACTCCGTTTCTGAAGGCAAATTCAGACCAGAATTCTCATCCCTGAAAAACACACTGTTTTAAGGCAAGAATCATCCTCTTCTTTCCAGTGTGTCCAATACAGTACGAACCATGAGCATTCCCAGAAAAAAAGAACCGTGCTTGTACTCATACGGACCAAATGTAGTTCAACTCTACTTAGGAAATGATACAGACAACAGCTCCTCTTACAGAAATGCTCTTTAGTTGATAGTGAGAGTCGCGTTTTGGTTCGTGAACTGCGAAAAATCATTTGAGCCCAAAATTCACTGGTTTAACCAGAAATGAACTCTTGCTTGTAGGAAGACACAATCCTGGGATTTAACTCCGTTTCTGAAGGGAAATTCAGACCACTGTTCTCATCCCTGAAACACACTCTGTTTTAACGCAAGGAGTAAGCTCTTATATCCAGAGTCTAAAATACAGCAAAAACCATGAGCATGCCCTGCAAAAAAGAACTGTGTTTCCTACTCATACAGACCATATGTAGATCAACCCCGGTTATAAAACTGATACAAACCACAGCACCTCTTATATAAATGCTGTTTAGTTAATAGTGAGAATCGCGTTGGGTTCTAGAACTCTGTAAAATCACTTGAGCCCCAAATTCACATGGTTTACAAGAAATGAATTCTTGCGTGTAGGAAGACACAGATCCTGGGGTTAAACTCAGTTTCTGAAGTGAAATTCAGACCAGAGTTCTCATCCCTGAAAAACACTCTGTTTTAGGGCAAGAAAGAACCTCTTCTTTCCAGCTTCTCCAATACAGTAAGAACCATGAGCATGCCCAGAAAAAAGAACTGTGTTTCCTACTCATACACACCATATGTAGTTCAACTCCTGTTATGAAACTGATACAAACCACAGCTCCATTTACATAAATCCTCTTTACTTAATAGTGAGAATCGCGTTTTGGTTCGTGAACTGCGTAAAATCATTGGAGCCAAAAATTCAATGAGTTTACCAGAAAAGAACTCTTGGTTGTAGGAAGACACAGATCCTGGGGTATAACTCCGTTTCTGAAGGGAAATTCAGACCACTGTTCTCATCCCTGAAACACACTCTGTTTTAATGCAAGGAGCAATCTCTTATTTCCAGAGTCTAAATTACAGCAAGAACCATGAGCATGCCCTGAAAAAAAGAACTGTGTTTCCTACTCATAAGGACCATATGTAGTCCAAATCTGCTTATGAAACTGATAAAGACCACAGCTCCACCTACATAAATGCTTTTTAGTTCATAGTGAGAATTGCGTTTTGGTTTGTGAATTGCGAAAAATCATTTGAGCCCAAAATTCATTGGTTTAACCAGAAATGATATCTTGCTTATAGGAAGACACAGGTGCTGGGGTTTAACTCCATTTCTGAAGGGAAATTCAGACCAGTGTTCTCATCCCTGAAAGACACTCTGTTTTAACGCAAGAAGCAAGCTCTTATTTCCAGAGTCTAAAATACAGCAAGAACCATGAGCATGCCCTGAAAATAGAACTGTGTTTCCTACTCATAAGGACCATATATAGTTCAACTCTCCATATGAAACTGATACAGAACACAGCTCCTCTTATATAAATGCTCTTTAGTTAATAGTGATAATCGCGATGGGTTCTAGAACTGTTTAAAATCATTTGAGCCGAAAATTCACTTGGTTTACAAGAAATGAACTCTTGTTTGTAGGAAGACACAGATCATGGGGTTTAACTCCGTTTCTGAAAGAAACTCAGAACAGAGTTCTCATCCCTGAAAAACACTCTCTATTATGGCAAGAAAGATCCTCTTCTTTCCAGATTCTAAAATACAGCAAGAACCATGAGCATGCCCTGTAAAAAAGAACTGTGCTTCCTATTCATACGGACCATATGTAGATCAACTCTGCTTATGAAACTGATACAGACCACAGCTCCTCTTACATAAATGCTTTATAGTTAATAGTGAGAATCGCGTTTTGGTTCATGAACTGCAAAAAATCATTTGAGCCCAAAATTCACTGGTTTAACCAGAAATGAAGTCTTGCTTGTAGGAAGACACAGATCCTGGGGTTTAACTCCGGTTCTGAAGGGAAATTCAGACCAGTGTTCTCACCTCTGAAACACACTCAGTTTTAACACAAGAAGCAAGCTCTTATTTCCATAGTCTGAAATATATCAAGAACCATGAGCATGCCCTGTAAAAAAGACCTGTGTTTACTACTCATACGGACCATATTTAGTTCATCTGTGATTATGAAACTATTTTAGAACACAGCTCCTCTTACATAAATGCTATTTAGTTAATAGTGAGAATCGCGATGGGTTCTAGAACTGCGAAAAATTGTTTGAGCCCAAAATTCAATGGGTTAACCAGAAACGAACTCTTGCTTGTAGGAAGACACAGATCCTGCGGTTTAAGTCCGTTTCTGAAGGCAAATTCAGACCAGAATTCTCATCCCTGAAAAACACTCTGTTTTAAGGCAAGAATCATCCTCTTCTTTCCAGTGTGTCCAATACAGTACGAACCAGGAGCATTCCCAGAAAAAAAGAACCGTGCTTGTACTCATACGGACCAAATGTAGTTCAACTCTACTTAGGAAATGATACAGAGAACAGCTCCTCTTACATAAATGCTCTTTAGTTGATAGTGAGAGTCGCGTTTTGGTTCGTGAACTGCGAAAAATCATTTGAGCCCAAAATTCACTGGTTTAACCAGAAATGAACTCTTGCTTGTAGGAAGACACAATCCTGGGATTTAACTCCGTTTCTGAAGGGAAATTCAGACCACTGTTCTCATCCCTGAAACACACTCTGTTTTAACGCAAGGAGTAAGCTCTTATATCCAGAGTCTAAAATACAGCAAAAACCATGAGCATGCCCTGCAAAAAAGAACTGTGTTTCCTACTCATACAGACCATATGTAGATCAACTCCGGTTATAAAACTGATACAAACCACAGCACCTCTTATATAAATGCTGTTTAGTTAATAGTGAGAATCGCGTTGGGTTCTAGAACTCTGTAAAATCACTTGAGCCCCAAATTCACATGGTTTACAAGAAATGAATTCTTGCGTGTAGGAAGACACAGATCCTGGGGTTAAACTCAGTTTCTGAAGTGAAATTCAGACCAGAGTTCTCATCCCTGAAAAACACTCTGTTTTAGGGCAAGAAAGAACCTCTTCTTTCCAGCTTCTCCAATACAGTAAGAACCATGAGCATGCCCAGAAAAAAGAACTGTGTTTCCTACTCATACACACCATATGTAGTTCAACTCCTGTTATGAAACTGATACAAACCACAGCTCCATTTACATAAATCCTCTTTACTTAATAGTGAGAATCGCGTTTTGGTTCGTGAACTGCGTAAAATCATTGGAGCCAAAAATTCAATGAGTTTACCAGAAAAGAACTCTTGGTTGTAGGAAGACACAGATCCTGGGGTATAACTCCGTTTCTGAAGGGAAATTCAGACCACTGTTCTCATCCCTGAAACACACTCTGTTTTAATGCAAGGAGCAATCTCTTATTTCCAGAGTCTAAATTACAGCAAGAACCATGAGCATGCCCTGAAAAAAAGAACTGTGTTTCCTACTCATAAGGACCATATGTAGTCCAAATCTGCTTATGAAACTGATAAAGACCACAGCTCCACCTACATAAATGCTTTTTAGTTTATAGTGAGAATTGCGTTTTGGTTTGTGAATTGCGAAAAATCATTTGAGCCAAAAATTCATTGGTTTAACCAGAAATGATATCTTGCTTATAGGAAGACACAGGTGCTGGGGTTTAACTCCATTTCTGAAGGGAAATTCAGACCAGTGTTCTCATCCCTGAAAGACACTCTGTTTTAACGCAAGAAGCAAGCTCTTATTTCCAGAGTCTAAAATACAGCAAGAACCATGAGCATGCCCTGAAAATAGAACTGTGTTTCCTACTCATAAGGACCATATATAGTTCAACTCTCCATATGAAACTGATACAGAACACAGCTCCTCTTACATAAATGCTCTTTAGTTAATAGTGATAATCACGATGGGTTCTAGAACTGTTTAAAATCATTTGAGCCGAAAATTCACTTGGTTTACAAGAAATGAACTCTTGTTTGTAGGAAGACACAGATCATGGGGTTTAACTCCGTTTCTGAAAGAAACTCAGAACAGAGTTCTCATCCCTGAAAAACACTCTCTATTATGGCAAGAAAGATCCTCTTCTTTCCAGATTCTAAAATACAGCAAGAACCATGAGCATGCCCTGTAAAAAAGAACTGTGCTTCCTATTCATACGGACCATATGTGGATCAACTCTGCTTATGAAACTGATACAGACCACAGCTCCTCTTACATAAATGCTTTATAGTTAATAGTGAGAATCGCGTTTTGGTTCATGAACTGCAAAAAATCATTTGAGCCCAAAATTCACTGGTTTAACCAGAAATGAAGTCTTGCTTGTAGGAAGACACAGATCCTGGTGTTAAATCCGTTTCTGAAGGGAAATTCAGACCAGAGTTCTCATCCATTAAACACACTCTGCTTTAACACAAGAAGCAAGCTCTTCTTTCCAGAGTCTAAAATACAGCAAGAACCATGAGCATGCCCTGAAAAAAAGAACTGTGTTTCCTACTCATACGGACGATATTTAGTTCAACTCTGCTTATGAAACTGATACAAACCACAGCTCATCTTACATAAATGCTCTTTAGTTAATAGTGAGAATCGCGTTTTGGTTCGTGAACTGTGAAAAATCATTTGAGCCCAAAATTCACTGGTTTAACCAGAAATGAACTCTTGCTTGTAGGAAGACACAGATGGTGGGGTTTAACTCCGTTACTGAAGGGAAATTCAGACCACTGTTCTCATCCCTGAAACACACTCTGTTTTAATGCAAGGAGCAATCTCTTATTTCCAGAGTCTAAAATACAGCAAGAGCCATGAGCATGCCCTGAAAAAAAGAACTGTGTTTCCTACTCATACAGAACATATGTAGTCCAAATCTGCTTATGAAACTGATACAGACCACAGCTCCACCTACATAAATGCTTTTTAGTTCATAGTGAGAATTGCGTTTTGGTTCGTGAATTGCGAAATATCATTTGAGCCCAAAATTCATTGGTTTAACCAGAAATGATATCTTGCTTGTAGGAAGACACAGATTCTGGGGTTTAACTCCGTTTCTGAAGGGAAATTCAGACCAGTGTTCTCATCCCTGATAGACACTCTGTTTTAATGCAAGAAGCAAGCTCTTATTTCCAGAGTCTAAAATACAGCAAGAACCATGAGCATGCCCGGGAAAAAAAGAACTGTGTATCCTAATCATACAGACCATATTTAGTTCAACTCTGCTTATGAAACTGATACAGACCACAGCTCCTCTTACATAAATGCTCTTTACTTAATAGTGATAATCGCGTTGCGTTCTAGAACTGTGTAAAATCATTTGTGCCGAAAATTCACTTGGTTTACAAGAAATGAACTCTTGTTTGTAGGAAGACACAGATCATGGGGTTTAACTCCATTTCTGAAGGGAAATTCAGACCAGAGTTCTCATCAATTAAAGACACTCTGTTTTAACGCAAGAAGCAAGCTCTTATTTCCAGAATCTAAAATACTACAAGAACCATGAGCATGCCCTGAAAAAAAGAACTGTGTTTCCTACTCACAGAGACCATATGTAGATCAACTCAGGTTATGAAACTGATACAAACCATAGCACTTCTTAAATAAATGTTGTTTAGTTAATAGTGAGAATCGCGTCGGGTTCTAGAACTCTGTAAAATAACTTGAGCCCAAAATTCACATGGTTTACAAGAAATGAACTCTTGCGTGTAGGAAGACCCAGATCCTGGGGTTTAACTCCGATGCTGAAGTGAAATTCGGACCAGAGTTCTCATCCCTGAAAAACACTGTGTTTTAAGGCAAGAACGATCCTCTTCTTTCAAGAGTCTAAAATACAGCAAGAACCATGAGCATGCCCTGAAAAAAAGAACTGTGTATCCTAATCATATGGACCATATGTAGTCCAACTCTGCTTATGAAATTGATACAGACCACAGCTCCTCTTACATAAATGCTTTTTAGTTAATAGTGAGAATTGCATTTTCTTTCGTGAACTGCGAAAGATCATTTGAGCCCAATATTCACTGGTTTAACCAGAAATGAACTCTTGCTTGTAGGAAGACACAGATCCTGGGGTTTATCTCCAGTTCTGAAGGGAAATTCAGACCAGTGTTCTCTCCTCTGAAACACACTCTGTTTTAACACAAGAAGGAAGCTCTTATTTCCATAGTCTGAAATACATCAAGAACCATGAGCATGCCCTGTAAAAAAGACCTGTGTTTACTACTCATAGGGACCATATTTAGTTCATCTGTGATTATGAAACTGATACAGAACACAGCTCCTCTTACATAAATGCTATTTAGTTAATAGTGAGAATCGCGATGGGTTCTAGAACTGCGAAAAATTGTTTGAGCCCAAAATTCAATGGGTTAACCAGAAATGAACTCTTGCTTGTAGGAAGACACAGATCCTGCGGTTTAACTCCGTTTCTGAAGGCAAATTCAGACCAGAATTCTCATCCCTGAAAAACACTCTGTTTTAAGGCAAGAATCATCGTCTTCTTTCCAGTGTGTCCAATACAGTACGAACGATGAGCATTCCCAGAAAAAAAGAACTGTGCTTGTACTCATACGGACCAAATGAAGTTCAACTCTACTTAGGAAATGATACAGACCACAGCTCCTCTTACATAAATGCTCTTTAGTTGATAGTGAGAGTAGCGTTTTGGTTCGTGAACTGCGAAAAATTATTTGAGCCCAAAATTCACTGGTTTAACCAGAAATGAACTCTTGCTTGTAGGAAGACACAATCCTGGGATTTAACTCCGTTTCTGAAGGGAAATTGAGACCACTGTTCTCATCCCTGAAACACACTCTGTTTTAAAGCAAGGAGTAAGCTCTTATATCCAGAGTCTAAAATACAGCAAAAACCATGAGCATGCCCTGCAAAAAAGAACTGTGTTTCCTACTCATACAGACCATATGCAGATCAACTCCGGTTATAAAACTGATACAAACCACAGCACCTCTTATATAAATGCTGTTTAGTTAATAGTGAGAATCGCGTTGGGTTCTAGAACTCTGTAAAATCACTTGAGCCCCAAATTCACATGGTTCACAAGAAATGAATTCTTGCGTGTAGGAAGACACAGATCCTGGGGTTAAACTCAGTTCTGAAGTGAAATTCAGACCAGAGTTCTCATCCCTGAAAAACACTCTGTTTTAGGGCAAGAAAGAACCTCTTCTTTCCAGCTTCTCCAATACAGTAAGAACCATGAGCATGCCCAGAAAAAAGAACTGTGTTTCCTAATCATACACACCATATGTAGTTCAACTCCTGTTATGAAACTGATACAAACCACAGCTCCTATTACATAAATCCTCTTAAGTTAATAGTGAGAATCGCGTTTTGGTTCGTGAACTATTTAAAATCTTTGGAGCCGAAAATTCAATGAGTTTACCAGAATAGAACTCTTGGTTGTAGGAAGACACAGATACTGGGGTTTAACTCCGTTTCTGAAGGTAAATTCAGACCAGAGTTCTCATCCATTAAACACACTCTGCTTTAACGCAAGAAGCAAGCTCTTATTTCCAGAATCTAAAATACAGCAAGAACCATGCACATGCCCTGAAAAAAAGAACTGTGTTTCCAAGTCAAACAGACCATATGTAGATCAACTCCGGTTATGAAACTGATACAAACCACAGCTCCTCTTACATAAATGCTCTTCAGTTAATAGTGAGAATCGCGTTGGGTTCCTGAACTGCGAAAAATATTTTGAGCCCAAAATTCTATGGGTTAACCAGAAATGAACTCTTGCTTGTAGGAAGACACAGATCCTGGGGTTTAACTCCGTTTCTGAAGGGAAATTCAGACCAGAGTTCTCATCCATTAAACACACTCTGCTTTAACACAAGAAGCAAGCTCTTCTTTCCAGAGTCTAAAATACAGCAAGAACCATGAGCATGCCCTGAAAAAAAGAACTGTGTTTCCTACTCATACGGACGATATTTAGTTCAACTCTGCTTATGAAACTGATACAAACCACAGCTCATCTTACATAAATGCTCTTTAGTTAATAGTGAGAATCGCGTTTTGGTTCGTGAACTGTGAAAAATCATTTGAGCCCAAAATTCACTGGTTTAACCAGAAATGAACTCTTGCTTGTAGGAAGACACAGATGCTGGGGTTTAACTCCGTTTCTGAAGGGAAATTCAGACCACTGTTCTCATTCCTGAAACACACTCTGTTTTAATGCAAGGAGCAATCTCTTATTTCCAGAGTCTAAAATACAGCAAGAACCATGAGCATGCCCTGAAAAAAAGAACTGTGTTTCCTACTCATACAGAACATATGTAGTCCAAATCTGCTTATGAAACTGATACAGACCACAGCTCCACCTACATAAATGCTTTTTAGTTCATAGTGAGAATTGCGTTTTGGTTCGTGAATTGCGAAATAATATTTGAGCCCAAAATTCATTGGTTTAACCAGAAATGATATCTTGCTTGTAGGAAGACACAGATGCTGGGGTTTAACTCCGTTTCTGAAGGGAAATTCAGACCAGTGTTCTCATCCCTGATAGACACTCTGTTTTAACGCAAGAAGCAAGCTCTTATTTCCAGAGTCTAAAATACAGCAAGAACCATGAGCATGCCCGGGAAAAAAAGAACTGTGTATCCTAATCATACAGACCATATTTAGTTCAACTCTGCTTATGAAACTGATACAGACCACAGCTCCTCTTACATAAATGCTCTTTACTTAATAGTGATAATCGCGTTGCGTTCTAGAACTGTGTAAAATCATTTGAGCCGAAAATTCACTTGGTTTACAAGAAATGAACTCTTGTTTGTAGGAAGACACAGATCATGGGGTTTAACTCCATTTCTGAAGGGAAATTCAGACCAGGGTTCTCATAAATTAAAGACACTCTGTTTTAACGCAAGAAGCAAGCTCTTATTTCCAGAATCTAAAATACTACAAGAACCATGTGCATGCCCTGAAAAAAAGAACTGTGTTTCCTACTCAAAGAGACCATATGTAGATCAACTCAGGTTATGAAACTGATACAAACCATAGCACCTCTTAAATAAATGTTGTTTAGTTAATAGTGAGAATCGCGTCGGGTTCTAGAACTCTGTAAAATAACTTGAGCCCAAAATTCACATGGTTTACAAGAAATGAACTCTTGCGTGTAGGAAGACCCAGATCCTGGGGTTTAACTCCAATGCTGAAGTGAAATTCGGACCAGAGTTCTCATCCCTGAAAAACACTCTGTTTTAAGGCAAGAACGATCCTCTTCTTTCAAGAGTCTAAAATACAGCAAGAACCATGAGCATGCCCTGAAAAAAAGAACTGTGTTTCCTACTCATAAGGACCATATGTAGTCCAAATCTGCTTATGAAACTGATAAAGACCACAGCTCCACCTACATAAATGCTTTTTAGTTCATAGTGAGAATTGCGTTTTGGTTTGTGAATTGTGAAAAATCATTTGAGCCCAAAATTCATTGGTTTAACCAGAAATGATATCTTGCTTATAGGAAGACACAGGTGCTGGGGTTTAACTCCATTTCTGAAGGGAAATTCAGACCAGTGTTCTCATCCCTGAAAGACACTCTGTTTTAACGCAAGAAGCAAGCTCTTATTTCCAGAGTCTAAAATACAGCAAGAACCATGAGCATGCCCTGAAAATAGAACTGTGTTTCCTACTCATAAGGACCATATATAGTTCAACTCTCCTTATGAAACTGATACAGAACACAGCTCCTCTTACATAAATGCTCTTTAGTTAATAGTGATAATCGCGATGGGTTCTAGAACTGTTTAAAATCATTTGAGCCGAAAATTCACTTGGTTTACAAGAAATGAACTCTTGTTTGTAGGAAGACACAGATCATGGGGTTTAACTCCGTTTCTGAAAGAAACTCAGAACAGAGTTCTCATCCCTGAAAAACACTCTCTATTATGGCAAGAAAGATCCTCTTCTTTCCAGATTCTAAAATACAGCAAGAACCATGAGCATGCCCTGTAAAAAAGAACTGTGCTTCCTATTCATACGGACCATATGTAGATCAACTCTGCTTATGAAACTGATACAGACCACAGCTCCTCTTACATAAATGCTTTATAGTTAATAGTGAGAATCGCGTTTTGGTTCATGAACTGCAAAAAATCATTTGAGCCCAAAATTCACTGGTTTAACCAGAAATGAACTCTTGCTTGTAGGAAGACACAGATGCTGGGGTTTAACTCCGTTTCTGAAGGGAAATTCAGACCAGTGTTCTCATCCCTGAACCACACTCTGTTTTAACGCAAGGAGCAAGCTCTTATTTCCAGAGTCTAAAATACAGCAAGAACCATGAGCATGCCCTGTAAAAAAGAACTGTGCTTCCTATTCATACGGACCATATGTAGATCAACTCTGCTCATGAAACTGATACAGACCACAGCTCCTCTTACATAAATGCTCTTTAGTTAATAGTGAGAATTGCGTTTTCGTTCGTGAATTGCGAAAAATCATTTGAGCCCAATATTCACTGGTTTAACCAGAAATGAACTCTTGCTTGTAGGAAGACACAGATCCTGGGGTTTAACTCCGGTTCTGAAGGGAAATTCAGACCAGTGTTCTCACCTCTGAAACACACTCAGTTTTAACACAAGAAGCAAGCTCTTATTTCCATAGTCTGAAATATATCAAGAACCATGAGCATGCCCTGTAAAAAAGACCTGTGTTTACTACTCATACGGACCATATTTAGTTCATCTGTGATTATGAAACTGATACAGAACACAGCTCCTCTTACATAAATGCTATTTAGTTAATAGTGAGAATCGCGATGGGTTCTAGAACTGTGAAAAATTGTTTGAGCCCAAAATTCAATGGGTTAACCAGAAACGAACTCTTGCTTGTAGGAAGACACAGATCCTGCGGTTTAACTCCGTTTCTGAAGGCAAATTCAGACCAGAATTCTCATCCCTGAAAAACACTCTGTTTTAAGGCAAGAATCATTCTCTTCTTTCCAGTGTGTCCAATACAGTACGAACCATGAGCATTCCCAGAAAAAAAGAACCGTGCTTCTACTCATACGGACCAAATGTAGTTCAACTCTACTTAGGAAATGATACAGACAACAGCTCCTCTTACATAAATGCTCTTTAGTTGATAGTGAGAGTAGCGTTTTGGTTCGTGAACTGCGAAAAATCATTTGAGCCCAAAATTCACTGGTTTAACCAGAAATGAACTCTTGCTTGTAGGAAGACACAATCCTGGGATTTAACTCCGTTTCTGAAGGGAAATTCAGACCACTGTTCTCATCCCTGAAACACACTCTGTTTTAATGCAAGGAGTAAGCTCTTATATCCAGAGTCTAAAATACAGCAAAAACCATGAGCATGCCCTGCAAAAAAGAACTGTGTTTCCTACTCATACAGACCATATGTAGATCAACTCCGGTTATAAAACTGATACAAACCACAGCACCTCTTATATAAATGCTGTTTAGTTAATAGTGAGAATCGCGTTGGGTTCTAGAACTCTGTAAAATCACTTGAGCCCCAAATTCACATGGTTTACAAGAAATGAATTCTTGCGTGTAGGAAGACACAGATCCTGGGGTTAAACTCAGTTTCTGAAGTGAAATTCAGACCAGAGTTCTCATCCCTGAAAAACACTCTGTTTTAGGGCAAGAAAGAACCTGTTCTTTCCAGCTTCTCCTATACAGTAAGAACCATGAGCATGCCCAGAAAAAAGAACTGTGTTTCCTACTCATACACACCATATGTAGTTCAACTCCTGTTATGAAACTGATACAAACCACAGCTCCATTTACATAAATCCTCTTTACTTAATAGTGAGAATCGCGTTTTGGTTCGTGAACTGCGTAAAATCATTGGAGTCAAAAATTCAATGAGTTTACCAGAAATGAACTCTTGCGTGTAGGAAGACCCAGATCCTGGGGTTTAACTCCAATGCTGAAGTGAAATTCGGACCAGAGTTCTCATCCCTGAAAAACACTCTGTTTTAAGGCAAGAACGATCCTCTTCTTTCAAGAGTCTAAAATACAGCAAGAACCATGAGCATGCCCTGAAAAAAAGAACTGTGTTTCCTACTCATAAGGACCATATGTAGTCCAAATCTGCTTATGAAACTGATAAAGACCACAGCTCCACCTACATAAATGCTTTTTAGTTCATAGTGAGAATTGCGTTTTGGTTTGTGAATTGTGAAAAATCATTTGAGCCCAAAATTCATTGGTTTAACCAGAAATGATATCTTGCTTATAGGAAGACACAGGTGCTGGGGTTTAACTCCATTTCTGAAGGGAAATTCAGACCAGTGTTCTCATCCCTGAAAGACACTCTGTTTTAACGCAAGAAGCAAGCTCTTATTTCCAGAGTCTAAAATACAGCAAGAACCATGAGCATGCCCTGAAAATAGAACTGTGTTTCCTACTCATAAGGACCATATATAGTTCAACTCTCCTTATGAAACTGATACAGAACACAGCTCCTCTTACATAAATGCTCTTTAGTTAATAGTGATAATCGCGATGGGTTCTAGAACTGTTTAAAATCATTGGAGCCGAAAATTCACTTGGTTTACAAGAAATGAACTCTTGTTTGTAGGAAGACACAGATCATGGGGTTTAACTCCGTTTCTGAAAGAAACTCAGAACAGAGTTCTCATCCCTGAAAAACACTCTCTATTATGGCAAGAAAGATCCTCTTCTTTCCAGATTCTAAAATACAGCAAGAACCATGAGCATGCCCTGTAAAAAAGAACTGTGCTTCCTATTCATACGGACCATATGTAGATCAACTCTGCTTATGAAACTGATACAGACCACAGCTCCTCTTACATAAATGCTCTTTAGTTGATAGTGAGAGTAGCGTTTTGGTTCGTGAACTGCGAAAAATCATTTGAGCCCAAAATTCACTGGTTTAACCAGAAATGAACTCTTGCTTGTAGGAAGACACAATCCTGGGATTTAACTCCGTTTCTGAAGGGAAATTCAGACCACTGTTCTCATCCCTGAAACACACTCTGTTTTAATGCAAGGAGTAAGCTCTTATATCCAGAGTCTAAAATACAGCAAAAACCATGAGCATGCCCTGCAAAAAAGAACTGTGTTTCCTACTCATACAGACCATATGTAGATCAACTCCGGTTATAAAACTGATACAAACCACAGCACCTCTTATATAAATGCTGTTTAGTTAATAGTGAGAATCGCGTTGGGTTCTAGAACTCTGTAAAATCACTTGAGCCCCAAATTCACATGGTTTACAAGAAATGAATTCTTGCGTGTAGGAAGACACAGATCCTGGGGTTAAACTCAGTTTCTGAAGTGAAATTCAGACCAGAGTTCTCATCCCTGAAAAACACTCTGTTTTAGGGCAAGAAAGAACCTGTTCTTTCCAGCTTCTCCTATACAGTAAGAACAATGAGCATGCCCAGAAAAAAGAACTGTGTTTCCTACTCATACACACCATATGTAGTTCAACTCCTGTTATGAAACTGATACAAACCACAGCTCCATTTACATAAATCCTCTTTACTTAATAGTGAGAATCGCGTTTTGGTTCGTGAACTGCGTAAAATCATTGGAGTCAAAAATTCAATGAGTTTACCAGAAATGAACTCTTGCGTGTAGGAAGACCCAGATCCTGGGGTTTAACTCCAATGCTGAAGTGAAATTCGGACCAGAGTTCTCATCCCTGAAAAACACTCTGTTTTAAGGCAAGAACGATCCTCTTCTTTCAAGAGTCTAAAATACAGCAAGAACCATGAGCATGCCCTGAAAAAAAGAACTGTGTTTCCTACTCATAAGGACCATATGTAGTCCAAATCTGCTTATGAAACTGATAAAGACCACAGCTCCACCTACATAAATGCTTTTTAGTTCATAGTGAGAATTGCGTTTTGGTTTGTGAATTGTGAAAAATCATTTGAGCCCAAAATTCATTGGTTTAACCAGAAATGATATCTTGCTTATAGGAAGACACAGGTGCTGGGGTTTAACTCCATTTCTGAAGGGAAATTCAGACCAGTGTTCTCATCCCTGAAAGACACTCTGTTTTAACGCAAGAAGCAAGCTCTTATTTCCAGAGTCTAAAATACAGCAAGAACCATGAGCATGCCCTGAAAATAGAACTGTGTTTCCTACTCATAAGGACCATATATAGTTCAACTCTCCTTATGAAACTGATACAGAACACAGCTCCTCTTACATAAATGCTCTTTAGTTAATAGTGATAATCGCGATGGGTTCTAGAACTGTTTAAAATCATTGGAGCCGAAAATTCACTTGGTTTACAAGAAATGAACTCTTGTTTGTAGGAAGACACAGATCATGGGGTTTAACTCCGTTTCTGAAAGAAACTCAGAACAGAGTTCTCATCCCTGAAAAACACTCTCTATTATGGCAAGAAAGATCCTCTTCTTTCCAGATTCTAAAATACAGCAAGAACCATGAGCATGCCCTGTAAAAAAGAACTGTGCTTCCTATTCATACGGACCATATGTAGATCAACTCTGCTTATGAAACTGATACAGACCACAGCTCCTCTTACATAAATGCTTTATAGTTAATAGTGAGAATCGCGTTTTGGTTCATGAACTGCAAAAAATCATTTGAGCCCAAAATTCACTGGTTTAACCAGAAATGAACTCTTGCTTGTAGGAAGACACAGATGCTGGGGTTTAACTCCGTTTCTGAAGGGAAATTCAGACCAGTGTTCTCATCCCTGAACCACACTCTGTTTTAACGCAAGGAGCAAGCTCTTATTTCCAGAGTCTAAAATACAGCAAGAACCATGAGCATGCCCTGTAAAAAAGAACTGTGTTTCCTACTCATATGGACCATATTTAGTTCATCTGTGATTATGAAAATGATACAGAACACAGCTCCTCTTACATAAATGCTCTTTAGTTAATAGTGAGAATTGCGTTTTCGTTCGTGAATTGCGAAAAATCATTTGAGCCCAATATTCACTGGTTTAACCAGAAATGAACTCTTGCTTGTAGGAAGACACAGATCCTGGGGTTTAACTCCGGTTCTGAAGGGAAATTCAGACCAGTGTTCTCACCTCTGAAACACACTCAGTTTTAACACAAGAAGCAAGCTCTTATTTCCATAGTCTGAAATATATCAAGAACCATGAGCATGCCCTGTAAAAAAGACCTGTGTTTACTACTCATACGGACCATATTTAGTTCATCTGTGATTATGAAACTGATACAGAACACAGCTCCTCTTACATAAATGCTATTTAGTTGATAGTGAGAATCGCGATGGGTTCTAGAACTGTGAAAAATTGTTTGAGCCCAAAATTCAATGGGTTAACCAGAAACGAACTCTTGCTTGTAGGAAGACACAGATCCTGCGGTTTAACTCCGTTTCTGAAGGCAAATTCAGACCAGAATTCTCATCCCTGAAAAACACTCTGTTTTAAGGCAAGAATCATCCTCTTCTTTCCAGTGTGTCCAATACAGTACGAACCATGAGCATTCCCAGAAAAAAAGAACCGTGCTTGTACTCATACGGACCAAATGTAGTTCAACTCTACTTAGGAAATGATACAGACAACAGCTCCTCTTACATAAATGCTCTTTAGTTGATAGTGAGAGTAGCGTTTTGGTTCGTGAATTGCGAAAAATCATTTGAGCCCAAAATTCACTGGTTTAACCAGAAATGAACTCTTGCTTGTAGGAAGACACAATCCTGGGATTTAACTCCGTTTCTGAAGGGAAATTCAGACCACTGTTCTCATCCCTGAAACACACTCTGTTTTAACGCAAGGAGTAAGCTCTTATATCCAGAGTCTAAAATACAGCAAAAACCATGAGCATGCCCTGCAAAAAAGAACTGTGTTTCCTACTCATACAGACCATATGTAGATCAACTCCGGTTATAAAACTGATACAAACCACAGCACCTCTTATATAAATGCTGTTTAGTTAATAGTGAGAATCGCGTTGGGTTCTAGAACTCTGTAAAATCACTTGAGCCCCAAATTCACATGGTTTACAAGAAATGAATTCTTGCGTGTAGGAAGACACAGATCCTGGGGTTAAACTCAGTTTCTGAAGTGAAATTCAGACCAGAGTTCTCATCCCTGAAAAACACTCTGTTTTAGGGCAAGAAAGAACCTGTTCTTTCCAGCTTCTCCTATACAGTAAGAACCATGAGCATGCCCAGAAAAAAGAACTGTGTTTCCTACTCATACACACCATATGTAGTTCAACTCCTGTTATGAAACTGATACAAACCACAGCTCCATTTACATAAATCCTCTTTACTTAATAGTGAGAATCGCGTTTTGGTTCGTGAACTGCGTAAAATCATTGGAGTCAAAAATTCAATGAGTTTACCAGAAATGAACTCTTGCGTGTAGGAAGACCAAGATCCTGGGGTTTAACTCCAATGCTGAAGTGAAATTCGGACCAGAGTTCTCATCCCTGAAAAACACTCTGTTTTAAGGCAAGAACGATCCTCTTCTTTCAAGAGTCTAAAATACAGCAAGAACCATGAGCATGCCCTGAAAAAAAGAACTGTGTTTCCTACTCATAAGGACCATATGTAGTCCAAATCTGCTTATGAAACTGATAAAGACCACAGCTCCACCTACATAAATGCTTTTTAGTTCATAGTGAGAATTGCGTTTTGGTTTGTGAATTGTGAAAAATCATTTGAGCCCAAAATTCATTGGTTTAACCAGAAATGATATCTTGCTTATAGGAAGACACAGGTGCTGGGGTTTAACTCCATTTCTGAAGGGAAATTCAGACCAGTGTTCTCATCCCTGAAAGACACTCTGTTTTAACGCAAGAAGCAAGCTCTTATTTCCAGAGTCTAAAATACAGCAAGAACCATGAGCATGCCCTGAAAATAGAACTGTGTTTCCTACTCATAAGGACCATATATAGTTCAACTCTCCTTATGAAACTGATACAGAACACAGCTCCTCTTACATAAATGCTCTTTAGTTAATAGTGATAATCGCGATGGGTTCTAGAACTGTTTAAAATCATTGGAGCCGAAAATTCACTTGGTTTACAAGAAATGAACTCTTGTTTGTAGGAAGACACAGATCATGGGGTTTAACTCCGTTTCTGAAAGAAACTCAGAACAGAGTTCTCATCCCTGAAAAACACTCTCTATTATGGCAAGAAAGATCCTCTTCTTTCCAGATTCTAAAATACAGCAAGAACCATGAGCATGCCCTGTAAAAAAGAACTGTGCTTCCTATTCATACGGACCATATGTAGATCAACTCTGCTTATGAAACTGATACAGACCACAGCTCCTCTTACATAAATGCTTTATAGTTAATAGTGAGAATCGCGTTTTGGTTCATGAACTGCAAAAAATCATTTGAGCCCAAAATTCACTGGTTTAACCAGAAATGAAGTCTTGCTTGTAGGAAGACACAGATGCTGGGGTTTAACTCCGTTTCTGAAGGGAAATTCAGACCAGTGTTCTCATCCCTGAACCACACTCTGTTTTAACGCAAGGAGCAAGCTCTTATTTCCAGAGTCTAAAATACAGCAAGAACCATGAGCATGCCCTGTAAAAAAGTACTGTGCTTCCTACTCATACGGACCATATTTAGTTCATCTGTGATTATGAAAATGATACAGAACACAGCTCCTCTTACATAAATGCTCTTTAGTTAATAGTGAGAATTGCGTTTTCGTTCGTGAATTGCGAAAAATCATTTGAGCCCAATATTCACTGGTTTAACCAGAAATGAACTCTTGCTTGTAGGAAGACACAGATCCTGGGGTTTAACTCCGGTTCTGAAGGGAAATTCAGACCAGTGTTCTCACCTCTGAAACACACTCAGTTTTAACACAAGAAGCAAGCTCTTATTTCCATAGTCTGAAATATATCAAGAACCATGAGCATGCCCTGTAAAAAAGACCTGTGTTTACTACTCATACGGACCATATTTAGTTCATCTGTGATTATGAAACTGATACAGAACACAGCTCCTCTTACATAAATGCTATTTAGTTAATAGTGAGAATCGCGATGGGTTCTAGAACTGTGAAAAATTGTTTGAGCCCAAAATTCAATGGGTTAACCAGAAACGAACTCTTGCTTGTAGGAAGACACAGATCCTGCGGTTTAACTCCGTTTCTGAAGGCAAATTCAGACCAGAATTCTCATCCCTGAAAAACACTCTGTTTTAAGGCAAGAATCATCCTCTTCTTTCCAGTGTGTCCAATACAGTACGAACCATGAGCATTCCCAGAAAAAAAGAACCGTGCTTGTACTCATACGGACCAAATGTAGTTCAACTCTACTTAGGAAATGATACAGACAACAGCTCCTCTTACATAAATGCTCTTTAGTTGATAGTGAGAGTCGCGTTTTGGTTCGTGAACTGCGAAAAATCATTTGAGCCCAAAATTCACTGGTTTAACCAGAAATGAACTCTTGCTTGTAGGAAGACACAATCCTGGGATTTAACTCCGTTTCTGAAGGGAAATTCAGACCACTGTTCTCATCCCTGAAACACACTCTGTTTTAACGCAAGGAGTAAGCTCTTATATCCAGAGTCTAAAATACAGCAAAAACCATGAGCATGCCCTGCAAAAAAGAACTGTGTTTCCTACTCATACAGACCATATGTAGATCAACTCCGGTTATAAAACTGATACAAACCACAGCACCTCTTATATAAATGCTGTTTAGTTAATAGTGAGAATCGCGTTGGGTTCTAGAACTCTGTAAAATCACTTGAGCCCCAAATTCACATGGTTTACAAGAAATGAATTCTTGCGTGTAGGAAGACACAGATCCTGGGGTTAAACTCAGTTTCTGAAGTGAAATTCAGACCAGAGTTCTCATCCCTGAAAAACACTCTGTTTTAGGGCAAGAAAGAACCTCTTCTTTCCAGCTTCTCCAATACAGTAAGAACCATGAGCATGCCCAGAAAAAAGAACTGTGTTTCCTACTCATACACACCATATGTAGTTCAACTCCTGTTATGAAACTGATACAAACCACAGCTCCATTTACATAAATCCTCTTTACTTAATAGTGAGAATCGCATTTTGGTTCGTGAACTGCGTAAAATCATTGGAGCCAAAAATTCAATGAGTTTACCAGAAAAGAACTCTTGGTTGTAGGAAGACACAGATCCTGGGGTATAACTCCGTTTCTGAAGGGAAATTCAGACCACTGTTCTCATCCCTGAAACACACTCTGTTTTAATGCAAGGAGCAATCTCTTATTTCCAGAGTCTAAATTACAGCAAGAACCATGAGCATGCCCTGAAAAAAAGAACTGTGTTTCCTACTCATAAGGACCATATGTAGTCCCAATCTGCTTATGAAACTGATAAGACCACAGCTCCACCTACATAAATGCTTTTTAGTTCATAGTGAGAATTGCGTTTTGGTTTGTGAATTGCGAAAAATCATTTGAGCCCAAAATTCATTGGTTTAACCAGAAATGATATCTTGCTTATAGGAAGACACAGGTGCTGGGGTTTAACTCCATTTCTGAAGGGAAATTCAGACCAGTGTTCTCATCCCTGAAAGACACTCTGTTTTAACGCAAGAAGCAAGCTCTTATTTCCAGAGTCTAAAATACAGCAAGAACCATGAGCATGCCCTGAAAATAGAACTGTGTTTCCTACTCATAAGGACCATATATAGTTCAACTCTCCATATGAAACTGATACAGAACACAGCTCCTCTTACATAAATGCTCTTTAGTTAATAGTGATAATCGCGATGGGTTCTAGAACTGTTTAAAATAATTGGAGCCGAAAATTCACTTGGTTTACAAGAAATGAACTCTTGTTTGTAGGAAGACACAGATCATGGGGTTTAACTCCGTTTCTGAAAGAAACTCAGAACAGAGTTCTCATCCCTGAAAAACACTCTCTATTATGGCAAGAAAGATCCTCTTCTTTCCAGATTCTAAAATACAGCAAGAACCATGAGCATGCCCTGTAAAAAAGAACTGTGCTTCCTATTCATACGGACCATATGTAGATCAACTCTGCTTATGAAACTGATACAGACCACAGCTCCTCTTACATAAATGCTTCATAGTTAATAGTGAGAATCGCGTTTTGGTTCATGAACTGCAAAAAATCATTTGAGCCCAAAATTCACTGGTTTAACCAGAAATGAACACTTGCTTGTAGGAAGACACAGATACTGGGGTTTAACTCCGTTTCTGAAGGGAAATTCAGACCAGTGTTCTCATCCCTGAACCACACTCTATTTTAACGCAAGGAGCAAGCTCTTATTTCCAGAGTCTAAAATACAGCAAGAACCATGAGCATGCCCTGTAAAAAAGAACTGTGCTTCCTACTCATACGGACCATATTTAGTTCATCTGTGATTATGAAAATGATACAGAACACAGCTCCTCTTACATAAATGCTCTTTAGTTAATAGTGAGAATTGCGTTTTCGTTCGTGAATTTCGAAAAATCATTTGAGCCGAATATTCACTGGTTTAACCAGAAATGAACTCTTGCTTGTAGGAAGACACAGATCCTGGGGTTTAACTCCGGTTCTGAAGGGAAATTCAGACCAGTGTTCTCACCTCTGAAACACACTCAGTTTTAACACAAGAAGCAAGCTCTTATTTCCATAGTCTGAAATATATCAAGAACCATGAGCATGCCCTGTAAAAAAGACCTGTGTTTACTACTCATACGGACCATATTTAGTTCATCTGTGATTATGAAACTGATACAGAACACAGCTCCTCTTACATAAATGCTATTTAGTTAATAGTGAGAATCGCGATGGGTTCTAGAACTGTGAAAAATTGTTTGAGCCCAAAATTCAATGGGTTAACCAGAAACGAACTCTTGCTTGTAGGAAGACACAGATCCTGCGGTTTAACTCCGTTTCTGAAGGCAAATTCAGACCAGAATTCTCATCCCTGAAAAACACTCTGTTTTAAGGCAAGAATCATCCTCTTCTTTCCAGTGTGTCCAATACAGTACGAACCATGAGCATTCCCAGAAAAAAAGAACCGTGCTTGTACTCATACGGACCAAATGTAGTTCAACTCTACTTAGGAAATGATACAGACAACAGCTCCTCTTACATAAATGCTCTTTAGTTGATAGTGAGAGTCGCGTTTTGGTTCGTGAACTGCGAAAAATCATTTGAGCCCAAAATTCACTGGTTTAACCAGAAATGAACTCTTGCTTGTAGGAAGACACAATCCTGGGATTTAACTCCGTTTCTGAAGGGAAATTCAGACCACTGTTCTCATCCCTGAAACACACTCTGTTTTAACGCAAGGAGTAAGCTCTTATATCCAGATTCTAAAATACAGCAAAAACCATGAGCATGCCCTGCAAAAAAGAACTGTGTTTCCTACTCATACAGACCATATGTAGATCAACTCCGGTTATAAAACTGATACAAACCACAGCACCTCTTATATAAATGCTGTATAGTTAATAGTGAGAATCGCGTTGGGTTCTAGAACTCTGTAAAATCACTTGAGCCCCAAATTCACATGGTTTACAAGAAATGAATTCTTGCGTGTAGGAAGACACAGATCCTGGGGTTAAACTCAGTTTCTGAAGTGAAATTCAGACCAGAGTTCTCATCCCTGAAAAACACTCTGTTTTAGGGCAAGAAAGAACCTCTTCTTTCCAGCTTCTCCAATACAGTAAGAACCATGAGCATGCCCAGAAAAAAGAACTGTGTTTCCTACTCATACACACCATATGTAGTTCAACTCCTGTTATGAAACTGATACAAACCACAGCTCCATTTACATAAATCCTCTTTACTTAATAGTGAGAATCGCGTTTTGGTTCGTGAACTGCGTAAAATCATTGGAGCCAAAAATTCAATGAGTTTACCAGAAAAGAACTCTTGGTTGTAGGAAGACACAGATCCTGGGGTATAACTCCGTTTCTGAAGGGAAATTCAGACCACTGTTCTCATCCCTGAAACACACTCTGTTTTAATGCAAGGAGCAATCTCTTATTTCCAGAGTCTAAATTACAGCAAGAACCATGAGCATGCCCTGAAAAAAAGAACTGTGTTTCCTACTCATAAGGACCATATGTAGTCCAAATCTGCTTATGAAACTGATAAAGACCACAGCTCCACCTACATAAATGCTTTTTAGTTTATAGTGAGAATTGCGTTTTGGTTTGTGAATTGCGAAAAATCATTTGAGCCCAAAATTCATTGGTTTAACCAGAAATGATATCTTGCTTATAGGAAGACACAGGTGCTGGGGTTTAACTCCATTTCTGAAGGGAAATTCAGACCAGTGTTCTCATCCCTGAAAGACACTCTGTTTTAACGCAAGAAGCAAGCTCTTATTTCCGGAGTCTAAAATACAGCAAGAACCATGAGCATGCCCTGAAAATAGAACTGTGTTTCCTACTCATAAGGACCATATATAGTTCAACTCTCCATATGAAACTGATACAGAACACAGCTCCTCTTACATAAATGCTCTTTAGTTAATAGTGATAATCGCGATGGGTTCTAGAACTGTTTAAAATCATTTGAGCCGAAAATTCACTTGGTTTACAAGAAATGAACTCTTGTTTGTAGGAAGACACAGATCATGGGGTTTAACTCCGTTTCTGAAAGAAACTCAGAACAGAGTTCTCATCCCTGAAAAACACTCTCTATTATGGCAAGAAAGATCCTCTTCTTTCCAGATTCTAAAATACAGCAAGAACCATGAGCATGCCCTGTAAAAAAGAACTGTGCTTCCTATTCATACGGACCATATGTAGATCAACTCTGCTTATGAAACTGATACAGACCACAGCTCCTCTTACATAAATGCTTTATAGTTAATAGTGAGAATCGCGTTTTGGTTCATGAACTGCAAAAAATCATTTGAGCCCAAAATTCACTGGTTTAACCAGAAATGAACTCTTGCTTGTAGGAAGACACAGATCCTGGTGTTTAACTCCATTTCTGAAGGGAAATTCAGACCAGAGTTCTCATCCATTAAACACACTCTGCTTTAACACAAGAAGCAAGCTCTTATTTCCAGAGTCTAAAATACAGCAAGAACCATGAGCATGCCCTGAAAAAAAGAACTGTGTTTCCTACTCATACGGACGATATTTAGTTCAACTCTGCTTATGAAACTGATACAAACCACAGCTCATCTTACATAAATGCTCTTTAGTTAATAGTGAGAATCGCGTTTTGGTTCGTGAACTGTGAAAAATCATTTGAGCCCAAAATTCACTGGTTTAACCAGAAATGAACTCTTGCTTGTAGGAAGACACAGATGGTGGGGTTTAACTCCGTTACTGAAGGGAAATTCAGACCACTGTTCTCATCCCTGAAACACACTCTGTTTTAATGCAAGGAGCAATCTCTTATTTCCAGAGTCTAAAATACAGCAAGAGCCATGAGCATGCCCTGAAAAAAAGAACTGTGTTTCCTACTCATACAGAACATATGTAGTCCAAATCTGCTTATGAAACTGATACAGACCACAGCTCCACCTACATAAATGCTTTTTAGTTCATAGTGAGAATTGCGTTTTGGTTCGTGAATTGCGAAATATCATTTGAGCCCAAAATTCATTGGTTTAACCAGAAATGATATCTTGCTTGTAGGAAGACACAGATTCTGGGGTTTAACTCCGTTTCTGAAGGGAAATTCAGACCAGTGTTCTCATCCCTGATAGACACTCTGTTTTAATGCAAAAAGCAAGCTCTTATTTCCAGAGTCTAAAATACAGCAAGAACCATGAGCATGCCCGGGAAAAAAAGAACTGTGTATCCTAATCATACAGACCATATTTAGTTCAACTCTGCTTATGAAACTGATACAGACCACAGCTCCTCTTACATAAATGCTCTTTACTTAATAGTGATAATCGCGTTGCGTTCTAGAACTGTGTAAAATCATTTGTGCCGAAAATTCACTTGGTTTACAAGAAATGAACTCTTGTTTGTAGGAAGACACAGATCATGGGGTTTAACTCCATTTCTGAAGGGAAATTCAGACCAGAGTTCTCATCAATTAAAGACACTCTGTTTTAACGCAAGAAGCAAGCTCTTATTTCCAGAATCTAAAATACTACAAGAACCATGAGCATGCCCTGAAAAAAAGAACTGTGTTTCCTACTCACAGAGACCATATGTAGATCAACTCAGGTTATGAAACTGATACAAACCATAGCACTTCTTAAATAAATGTTGTTTAGTTAATAGTGAGAATCGCGTCGGGTTCTAGAACTCTGTAAAATAACTTGAGCCCAAAATTCACATGGTTTACAAGAAATGAACTCTTGCGTGTAGGAAGACCCAGATCCTGGGGTTTAACTCCGATGCTGAAGTGAAATTCGGACCAGAGTTCTCATCCCTGAAAAACACTGTGTTTTAAGGCAAGAACGATCCTCTTCTTTCAAGAGTCTAAAATACAGCAAGAACCATGAGCATGCCCTGAAAAAAAGAACTGTGTATCCTAATCATATGGACCATATGTAGTCCAACTCTGCTTATGAAATTGATACAGACCACAGCTCCTCTTACATAAATGCTTTTTAGTTAATAGTGAGAATTGCATTTTCTTTCGTGAACTGCGAAAGATCATTTGAGCCCAATATTCACTGGTTTAACCAGAAATGAACTCTTGCTTGTAGGAAGACACAGATCCTGGGGTTTAACTCCGGTTCTGAAGGGAAATTCAGACCAGTGTTCTCACCTCTGAAACACACTCTGTTTTAACACAAGAAGGAAGCTCTTATTTCCATAGTCTGAAATACATCAAGAACCATGAGCATGCCCTGTAAAAAAGACCTGTGTTTACTACTCATAGGGACCATATTTAGTTCATCTGTGATTATGAAACTGATACAGAACACAGCTCCTCTTACATAAATGCTATTTAGTTAATAGTGAGAATCGCGATGGGTTCTAGAACTGCGAAAAATTGTTTGAGCCCAAAATTCAATGGGTTAACCAGAAATGAACTCTTGCTTGTAGGAAGACACAGATCCTGCGGTTTAACTCCGTTTCTGAAGGCAAATTCAGACCAGAATTCTCATCCCTGAAAAACACTCTGTTTTAAGGCAAGAATCATCGTCTTCTTTCCAGTGTGTCCAATACAGTACGAACGATGAGCATTCCCAGAAAAAAAGAACTGTGCTTGTACTCATACGGACCAAATGAAGTTCAACTCTACTTAGGAAATGATACAGACAACAGCTCCTCTTACATAAATGCTCTTTAGTTGATAGTGAGAGTAGCGTTTTGGTTCGTGAACTGCGAAAAATTATTTGAGCCCAAAATTCACTGGTTTAACCAGAAATGAACTCTTGCTTGTAGGAAGACACAATCCTGGGATTTAACTCCGTTTCTGAAGGGAAATTGAGACCACTGTTCTCATCCCTGAAACACACTCTGTTTTAAAGCAAGGAGTAAGCTCTTATATCCAGAGTCTAAAATACAGCAAAAACCATGAGCATGCCCTGCAAAAAAGAACTGTGTTTCCTACTCATACAGACCATATGCAGATCAACTCCGGTTATAAAACTGATACAAACCACAGCACCTCTTATATAAATGCTGTTTAGTTAATAGTGAGAATCGCGTTGGGTTCTAGAACTCTGTAAAATCACTTGAGCCCCAAATTCACATGGTTCACAAGAAATGAATTCTTGCGTGTAGGAAGACACAGATCCTGGGGTTAAACTCAGTTCTGAAGTGAAATTCAGACCAGAGTTCTCATCCCTGAAAAACACTCTGTTTTAGGGCAAGAAAGAACCTCTTCTTTCCAGCTTCTCCAATACAGTAAGAACCATGAGCATGCCCAGAAAAAAGAACTGTGTTTCCTAATCATACACACCATATGTAGTTCAACTCCTGTTATGAAACTGATACAAACCACAGCTTCTATTACATAAATCCTCTTAAGTTAATAGTGAGAATCGCGTTTTGGTTCGTGAACTAGTTAAAATCATTGGAGCCGAAAATTCAATGAGTTTACCAGAATAGAACTCTTGGTTGTAGGAAGACACCGATACTGGGGTTTAACTCCGTTTCTGAAGGTAAATTCAGACCAGAGTTCTCATCCATTAAACACACTCTGCTTTAACGCAAGAAGCAAGCTCTTATTTCCAGAATCTAAAATACAGCAAGAACCATGCACATGCCCTGAAAAGAAGAACTGTGTTTCCAAGTCAAACAGACCTTATGTAGATCAACTCCGGTTATGAAACTGATACAAACCACAGCTCCTCTTACATAAATGCTCTTCAGTTAATAGTGAGAATCGCGTTGGGTTCCTGAACTGCGAAAAATATTTTGAGCCCAAAATTCTATGGGTTAACCAGAAATGAACTCTTGCTTGTAGGAAGACACAGATCCTGGGGTTTAACTCCGTTTCTGAAGGGAAATTCAGACCAGAGTTCTCATCCATTAAACACACTCTGCTTTAACACAAGAAGCAAGCTCTTCTTTCCAGAGTCTAAAATACAGCAAGAACCATGAGCATGCCCTGAAAAAAAGAACTGTGTTTCCTACTCATACGGACGATATTTAGTTCAACTCTGCTTATGAAACTGATACAAACCACAGCTCATCTTACATAAATGCTCTTTAGTTAATAGTGAGAATCGCGTTTTGGTTCGTGAACTGTGAAAAATCATTTGAGCCCAAAATTCACTGGTTTAACCAGAAATTAACTCTTGCTTGTAGGAAGACACAGATGCTGGGGTTTAACTCCGTTTCTGAAGGGAAATTCAGACCACTGTTCTCATCCCTGAAACACACTCTGTTTTAATGCAAGGAGCAATCTCTTATTTCCAGATTCTAAAATACAGCAAGAACCATGAGCATGCCCTGAAAAAAAGAACTGTGTTTCCTACTCATACAGAACATATGTAGTCCAAATCTGCTTATGAAACTGATACAGACCACAGCTCCACATACATAAATGCTTTTTAGTTCATAGTGAGAATTGCGTTTTGGTTCGTGAATTGCGAAATATCATTTGAGCCCAAAATTCATTGGTTTAACCAGAAATGATATCTTGCTTGTAGGAAGACACAGATGCTGGGTTTTAACTCCGTTTCTGAAGGGAAATTCAGACCAGTGTTCTCGTCCCTGAAACACACTCAGTTTTAACGCAAGGAGCAAGCTCTTATATCCATAGTCTAAAATACAGCAAAAACCATGAGCATGCCCTGCAAAAAAGAACTGTGTTTCCTACTCATACAGACCATATGTAGATCAACTCCGGTTATGAAACTGATACAAACCACAGCACCTCTTATATAAATGCTGTTTAGTTAATAGTGAGAATCGCGTTGGGTTCTAGAACTCTGTAAAATCACTTGAGCCCCAAATTCACATGGTTTACAAGAAATGAATTCTTGCGTGTAGGAAGACACAGATCCTGGGGTTAAACTCTGTTTCTGAAGTGAAATTCAGACCAGAGTTCTCATCCCTGAAAAACACTCTGTTTTAGGGCAAGAAAGAACCTCTTCTTTGCAGCTTCTCCAATACAGTAAGAACCATGAGCATGCCCAGAAAAAAGAACTGTGTTTCCTACTCATACACACCATATGTAGTTCAACTCCTGTTATGAAACTGATACAAACCATAGCTCCATTTACATAAATCCTCTTTACTTAATAGTGAGAATCGCGTTTTGGTTCGTGAACTGCATAAAATCATTGGAGCCGAAAATTCAATGAGTTTACCAGAAAAGAACTCTTGCTTATAGGAATACACAGATCCTGGTGTTTAACTCCGTTTCTGACGGTAAATTCAGACCAGAGTTCTCATCCATTAAACACACTCTGTTTTAACGCAAGAAGCAAGCTCTTATTTCCAGAATCTAAAATACAGCAAGAACCATGAGCATTCCCTGAAAAAAAGAACTGTGTTTCCTACCCATACGGACCATATTTAGTAAAACTCTGCTTATGAAACTGATACAGATCACAGCTCCTCTTACATAAATGCTCTTTAGTTAATAGTGATAATCGCGTTGCGTTCTAGAACTGCGCAAAATCATTTGAGCCGAAAATTCACTTGGTTTACAAGAAATGAACTCTTGTTTGTAGGAAGACACAGATCATGGGGTTTAACTCCATTTCAGAAGGGAAATTCAGACAAGAGTTCTCATCAATTAACGACACTCTGTTTTAACGCAAGAAGCAAGCTCTTATTTCCAGAATCTAAAATACTGCAAGAACCATGAGCATGCCCTGAAAAAAAGAACTGTGTTTCCTACTCACACAGACCATATGTAGATCAACTCAGGTTATGAAACTGATACAAACCACAGCACCTCTTAAATAAATGTTGTTTAGTTAATAGTGAGAATCGCGTCGGGTTCTAGAACTTTGTAAAATAACATGAGCCCAAAATTCACATGGTTTACAAGAAATGAACTCTTGCGTGTAGGAAGACCCAGATCCTGGGGTTTAACTCCGATGCTGAAGTGAAATTCGGACCAGAGTTCTCATCCCTGAAAAACACTCTGTTTTAAGGCAAGAACGATCCTCTTCTTTCAAGAGTCTAAAATACAGCAAGAACCATGAGCATGCCCTGAAAAAAAGAACTGTGTATCCTAATCATACGGACCATATGTAGTCCAACTCTGCTTATGAAATTGATACAGACCACAGCTCCTCTTACATAAATGCTTTTTAGTTAATAGTGAGAATTGCGTTTTGGTTCGTGAACTGCAAAAAATCATTTGAGCCCAATATTCACTGGTTTAACCAGAAATGAACTCTTGCTTGTAGGATGACACAGATCCTGGGGTTTAACTCCGGTTCTGAAGGGAAATTCAGACCAGAGTTCTCATCCCTGAATCACACTCTGTTTAAACGAAGAAGCAAGCTCTTCTTTCCAGACTCTAAAATACAGTAAGAACCATGAGCATGGCCTGAAAAAAAGAACTATGTTCCCTATTCATACGGACCATATGTAGTTCAACTCTGCTTATGAAACAGATATAGACCACACCTCCTCTTACATAATTGCTCTTTAGTTAATAGTGAGAATAGCGTTGGGTTTCTGAACTGTGACAAATCATTTGAGACCAAAAATCACTGTGTTTAGCAGAACTGAACTCTTGCTTGTTGGAAGACACAGATCCTGGGGTTTAACTCCGTTTCTGAAGACAAATTCAGACCAGAGTTCTCATCCCTGAAAAACACTCTGTTTTAAGGCAAGAATCATCCTCTTCTTTCCAGTGTGTCCAATACAGTACGAACCATGAGCATTCCCAGAAAAAAAGAACTGTGTTTGTACTCATACGGACCAAATGTAGTTCAACTCTACTTAGGAAATGATACAGACAACAGCTCCTCTTACATAAATGCTCTTTAGTTAATAGTGATAATCGCAATGGGTTCTACATCTGTGTAAATTCATTTGAGTGGAAAATTCACTTGGTTTACAAGAAATCAACTATTGTTTGTAGGAAGACACAGATCATGGGGTAGAACTCCGTTTCTGAAGGGAAATTCAGACCACTGTTCTCATCCCTGAAACACACTCTGTTTTAACGCAAGAGCAAGCTCTTATTTCCAGAGTCTAAAATACAGCAAGAACCATGAGCATGCCCTGAAAAAAAGAACTGTGTTTCCTACTCATAAGGACCATATGTAGTCCAACTCTGCTTATGAAATTGATACAGACCACAGCTCCACCTACATAAATGCTTTTTAGTTAATAGTGAGAATTGCGTTTTGGTTCCTGAACTGCGAAAAATCATTTGAGCCCAAAATTCACTGGTTTAACCAGAAATGATCTCTTGCTTGTAGGAAGACACAGATCCTGGGGTTTAACTCCGTTTCTGAAGGGAAATTCAGACAAGGATTCTCATCCCTGAAACACACTCTGTTTTTACGCAAGAAGCAAGCTCTTATATCCAGAGTCTTAAATACAGCAAGAACCGTGAGCATGCCCTGAAAAAAAGAACTGTGTTTCCTTCTCATAAGGACTATATGTAGTCCAACTCTGCTTATGAAACTGCTACAGAACACAGCTCCTCTTACATAAATGCTCTTTAGTTTATAGTGATAATCGCGACGGGTTCTACAACTGTATAAAATCATTTTAGCCGAAAATTCACTTTGTTTACAAGAAATGACCTCTTGTTTGTAGGAAGACACAGATCATGGGCTTTAACTCCATTTCTGAAGGGAAATTCAGACCAGAGTTCTCATCCATTAAACACACTCCGTTTTAACGCAAGAAGCAAGCTCTTATTTCCAGAATCTAAAATACAGCAAGAACCATGAGCATGCCCTGAAAAAGAGAACTCTGTTTCCTACTCATACAGACCATATGTAGATCAACTCCGGTTATGAAACTGATATAAACCACAGCACCTCTTAAATAAATGCTGTTTAGTTAATAGTGAGAATCGCGTTGGGTTCTAGAACTCTGTAAAATAACTTGAGTACAAAATACACATGGTTTACAAGAAATGAATTCTTGCGTGTAGGAAGACCCAGATCCTGGGGTTTAACTCCGTTTCTGAAGTGAAATTCAGACCAGAGTTCTCATCCCTCAAAAACACTCTGTTTTAAGGCAAGAAAGATCCTCTTCTTTCCAGAGTCTAAAATACAGAAAGAAACATGAGCATGCCCTCAAAAAAAGAACTGTGTTTCCTTCTCATACGGACCATATTTAGTTCAACTCTGCTTATGAAACTGATACAAAACACAGCTCGTCTTACATAAATGCTCTTTAGTTAATAGTGAGAATTGCGTTTTGCTTCCTGAACTGTGAAAAATCATTTGAGCCCAAAATTCACTGGTTTAACCAAAAATAAATTCTTGCTTGTAGGAAGACACAGATGCTGGGGTTTAACTCTGTTTCTGAAGGGAAGTTCAGACCAGTGTTCTCATCCCTGAAACACACTCTGTTTTAATGCAAGGAGCCAGCTCTTATTTCCAGAGTCTCAAGTACAGCAAGAACCATGAGCATGCCCTGAAAAAAAGAACTGTGTTTTTTACTCATACGGAGCATATGTAGTCCAACTCTGCTTATGAAACTGATACAGACCACAGCTCCTCTTACATAAATGCTCTTTAGTTAATAGTGAGAATTGCGTTTTGGTTCGTGAACTGCGAAAAATATTTTGAGCCCAAAATTCAATGGGTTAATCAGAAATGAACTCTTGCTTGTAGGAAGACATATATCCTGTGGTTTAAATCCGTTTCTGAAGGGAAATTCAGACCAGAGTTCTCCTCCATGAAACACACCCTCTTTTAATGCAAGAAGCAAGCTCTTCTTTCCAGAGTCTAAAATACAGCAAGTACCATAAGCATTTCCTGAAAAAAAGAACTGTGTTTCCTACTCATACGGACCATATGTAGTCCAACACTGCTTATGAAATTGATACAGACCACAGCTCCTCTTACATAAATGCTTTTTAGTTAATAGTGAGAATTGCGTTTTGGTTCCTGAACTGCGAAAAATCATTTGAGCCCAAAATTCATTGGTTTAACCAGCAATGATATCTTGCTTGTAGGAAGACACAGATACTGGGGTTTAACTCTGTTTCTGAAGGGAAAATCAGACCAGTGTTCTCATCCCTGAAAGACACTCTGTTTTAACGGAAGAAGCAAGCTCTTATTTCCAGAGTCTAAAATACAGCAAGAACCATGAGCATGCCCTGAAGAAAAGAACTGTGTTTCCTACTCATAAGGACCATATACAGTTCAACTCTCCTTATGAAACTGATACAGAACACAGCTCCTCTTACATAAATGCTCTTTAGTTAATAGTGATAATCGCAATGGGTTCTAGAACTTTTTAAATTCATTAGAGCCGAAAATTCACTTGGTTTACAAAAAATGAACTCCTGTTTGTAGGAAGACACAGATCATGGGGTTTAACTCCGTTTCTGTAGTGAAATTCAGAACAGAGTTCTCATCCCTGAAAAACACTCTCTATTATGGCAAGAAAGATCCTCTTCTTTCCAGAGTCTAAAATACAGCAAGAACCATGAGCATGCCCTGTAAAAAAGAACGGTGCTTCCTATTCATACGGACCATATGTAGTCCAACTCTGCTTATGAAACTGATACAGACCAGAGCTCGTCTTACATAAATGCTCTTTAGTTAATCCTGATAATCGTGTTGGGTTCTAGAACTGTGTGAAGTCTTTTGAGCCGAAAATTCACTTGGTTTGCCAGAAATGAACTCTTGCTGGTAGGAAGACACAGATCCTGGGGTTTAACTCCGTTTGTTAAGGGAAATTCAGACCAGAGTTCTCATCCCTGATACACATTCTGTTTTAACGAAGAAGCAAGCTCTTCTTTCCAGAGTCTACAATACAGCAAGAACCATGAGCATGGTGTGAAAATAACTGTGTTTCCTATTCATACAGATCATATGTAGTTCAACTCTACCTATGAAACTGATACAAACCACAGCTCCTGTTACATACATTCTCTTTAGTAAATAGTGATAATCATGGTTGGGTTCTAGAACTGTGACAAATCATTTGAGCAGAAAATTCTCTTTGTTTAACAGAAATGAATTCTTGCTGGTAGGACGACACAGATCCTGGGGTTTAACTCCGTTTCTGAAGGGAAATTCAGACCAGAGTTCTCATCTCTGAAACACACTCTGCTTTAATGCAAGAATCATCCTCTTCTTTCCAGCGACTCCAATATAGTAAGAAATATGAGCATGCCCTGAAAAAAAGCCTGTTTTTCCTACTCATACAGACCATGTGTAGTTCAACTGTGCTTATGAAACTGATACAAAGCACAGCTCCTGTTACATACATGCTCTTTAGTTAATAGTGAGAATCGCATTGGGTTCGTGAACTGTGAAAAATCATTTGAGCCCAAGATCACTGGGTTTACCAGAAATGAACTCTTGCTTGTAGGAAGACACAGATCCTGGGGCTAACCTCTGATTCTGATGTGAAATTCAGACCAGAATTTTCATCCCTGAAACAAACACTGTTTTAACACAAGAAGCAAGCCTTTCTATCCAGCGTCTCCAATACAGTAACAAACATGAGCATTCCCAGAAAAAAAGAACTGTGTTTCCTACTCATACAGACCATATGTAGTTAAACTCTGCTTATGAAACTGATTCAAACCACAGCTCCTCTTACATAATTCCTCTTTAGTTAATAGTGTGAATCGCGCTGGGTTCCTGAACTGGGAAAAATAATTTGAGCACAAAATTCACTGTGTTTTCCTGAAATGAACTCTGGCTGGTAGGAAGACACAGATCCTGGGGTTTAACTCCATTTCTGAAGGCAAATTCAACCATAAATCTCAACCCTGAAAAACACTCTGTTTTAAGGCAAGAATCTTCCTCTTCTTTCCACCTTCTCCAATACACTAGGAACCAAGAGCATGCCAAGAAAAATAAAAAACTGATTTTCCTACTCATACAGAACATATGTTGTTCAACTCTGCTTATGAAATGATACAGACCACAGCTCCTCTTATATGAATTCTCTTTAGTTAATAGTGATAATCATGGTTGGATTCTAGAACTGTGTAAAATCATTTGAGCATAAAATTCACTTGGTTTAACAGAAATGAACTCCTGCTTGTAGGGAGACACAGATCATGGGGTTTAACTCCGGTTCTGAAGGAAAATTCAGACCAGTGTTCAAATCCATGAAACACACTCTGTTTTCATGCAAGAAGCAAGCTCTTCTTTCCAGCATCTCCAATACAGTGAGAACCATGAGCATGCCCAGAAAAAAAGAACTGTGTTTCCTAATCATACGGACCATATGTAGTTCAACTCTGCTTATGAAACTGATACAAACCACAGCTCCTCTTACATAAATGCTCTTTAGCTAATAGTGATAATTGCCATAGTTTTGTGAACTGTGAAAAATCATTTCAGCCCAAAATTCACTGGGTTTACCAGAAATGAATTATTGCTTGTAGGAAGATACAGATCCAGGGGTTTAACTCCGTTTATGAAGGGAAATTCAGACCAGAGTTCTCATTCCTGAAACACACTCTGTTTTAAGGCAAGAATCATCCTCTTCTATCCAGGGTTTCCAATACTGTATGAAACATGTGCATTCCCAGAAAAAAAGAACTGTGTTTCCTACACATACAAACCATATGTACTTAAACTCTGGTTATGAAACTGATACAAACCACCTCTCCTCTTACATAAATGCTCTTTAGTTAATAGTGAGAATCGCGTTGGGTTCCTGAACTGCGAAAAATCATTTGAGCCCAAAATTCACTGGGTTTGGCAGAAATGAACTCTTCCTTGTAGGAAGACACAGATACTGGGGTTGAACTCCATTTCTGAAGGGAAATTCAGACCAGAGTTCTCATCAATGAAACACACTCTGTTTTAACGAAAAAGCAAGCTCTTCTTTCCAGAGTCTAAAATAGAGCAAGAACCATGAGCATGGTCTGAAAAAAAGAACTGTGTTTCCTATTCATACAGATCATATGTAGTTCAACTCTACCTATGAAACTGATACAAACCACAGCTCCTGTTACATACATGCTCTTTAGTTAATAGTGATGGGTTCTAGAACTGTGAAAAATCATTTGAGCTGAAAATTCTCTTTGTTTAACAGAAATGAATTCTTGCTGGTAGGAAGACACAGATCCTGGGGTTTAACTCCATTTCTGAAGGGAAATTCAGACCAGAGTTCTCATCCCTGAAAAAAACTCTGTTTTAAGGCAAGAATCATCCTCTTCTATCCAGCGTCTCCAATACAGCAAGAACCATGAGCATGCCCAGAAAAAAAGAACTGTGTTTCCTACTCATACGGACCATATGTAGTTCAACTCTGCTTATGAAATGATACAGACTACAGCTCCTCTTACATAAATGCTCTTTAGTTAATATTGATAATCGCATTGGGTGGTAGAACTGAGTAAAGTCATTTGAGCCGAAAATTCACTTGGTTTGCCAGAAATGAACTCTTGCTGGTAGGAAGACACAGATCCTGGGGTTTAAGTCCGTTTGTTAAGGGAAATTCAGATGAGAGTTCTCATCCCTGATACACATTCTGTGTTTCCTATTCATACAGAACATATGTAGTTCAACTCTACCTATGAAACTGATACAAAACACAGCTCCTGTTACATACATGCTCTTTAGTTAATAGTGATAATCATGGTTGGGTTCTAGAACTGTGAAAAATCATTTGAGCAGAAAATTCTCTTTGTTTATCAGAAATGAATTCTTGCTGGTAGGAAGACACAGATCCTGGGGTTTAACTCCGTTTCTGAAGGGAAATTCAGACCAGAGTTCTCATGTGTAGTTCCAATGTGCTTATGAAACTCATACAAACCACAGCTCCTCTTACATAATTCCTCTTTAGTTAATAGTGAGAATCGCGTTGGGTTTCTGTACTGGGAAAAAACATTTGATCACAAAATTCACTGGGTTTCCTGAAATGAACTCTTGCTTGTAGGAAGACACAGATCCTGGGGTTTAACTCCATTTCAGAAGGCAAATTCAACCAGAATTCTCAACCCTGAAAAATACTCTGTTTTAAGAAAGAATCATCCTCTTCTTTCCACCTTCTCCAATACACTAAGAACCTTGAGCATGCCCATAAAAAACATCTGTGTTTCCTACTCATATGGACCATATGTAGTTCAACTCTGGTTATGAAATGATACAGACCACAGCTCCTCTTACATTAATGATCTTTAGTTAATAGTGATAATCATGGTGGGGTTCTAGAACTGTGTAAAATCATTTGAGCCCAAAATTCTCTTGGTTTACCAGAAATGAACTCTTGCTGGTAGGGAGACACAGATCCCCGGGTTTAACTCCGTTTCTGAAGGGAAATTCAGACCAGAGTACTCAAACCTGAACCACACTCGGTTTTAACGCAAGAAGCAAGCTCTTCTTTAAAGTGTCTAAAATACACCAAGAACCATGAACATGCCCTGAAAAAAAGAACTGTGTTTCCTACTCATACATACCATATGTAGTTAAACTCTGCTTATGAAACTGATACACACCACAGCTCCACTTACATAAATCCTCTTTAGTTAATAGTGAGAATCGCGTTGGGTTTCTGTACTGGGAAAAAACATTTGATCACAAAATTCACTGGGTTTACCAGAAATGAACTCTTGCTTTTAGGAAGACACAGATTCTAGGGTTTAACTCCATTTCAGAAGGCAAATTCAGACCAGAGTTCTCATCCATGAAACACACTCTGTTTTCAGGCATGAATCATCCTCTTCTGTCAAGGGTCTCCAATACAGTAAGAACTATGAGCATGCCAAGAAAAAAAGAACTGTGTTTCCTACCCATACAGACCATATGTAGTTCAACTCTGCTTATGAAATGATACAGACTACAGCTCCTCTTACATAAATGCTCTTTAGTTAATATTGATAATCGCGTTGGGTTCTAGAACTGTGTAAAGTCATTTGAGCCGAAAATTCACTTGGTTTGCCAGAAATGAACTCTTGCTGGTAGGAAGACACAGATCCTGGGGTTTAACTCCGTTTGTTAAGGGAAATTCAGACGAGAGTTCTCATCCCTGATACACATTCTGTGTTTCCTATTCATACAGATCATATGTAGTTCAACTCTACCTATGAAACTGATACAAACCACAGCTCCTGTTACATACATGCTCTTTAGTTAATAGTGATAATCATGGTTGGGTTCTAGAACTGGGAAAAATCATTTGAGCAGAAAATTCTCTTTGTTTAACAGAAATGAATTCTTGCTGGTAGGAAGACACAGATCCTGGGGTTTAACTCCGTTTCTGAAGGGAAATTCAGACCAGAGTTCTCATGTGTAGTTCCACTGTGCTTATGAAACTGATACAAACCACAGCTCCTGTTACATACATGCTCTTTAGTTAATAGTGAGAATCGCGTAGGGTTTGTGAACTGCGAAAAAACATTTGAGCCCAAAATTCACTGTGTTTACCAGAAATGAACACTTGCTTGTAGGAAGACACAGATCCTGGGGCTTACCGCTGATTCTGATGCGAAATTCAGACCAGAATTCTCATCCCTGAAATAAACACTGTTTTTACACAAGAAGCAAGCTCTTCTATCCAGCGTCTCCAATACATTAAGAAACATGAGCATTCCCAGAAAAAAAGAACTGTGTTTCCTACTCATACAGACCATATGTAGTTAAACTCTGCTTATGAAACTGATTCAAACCACAGCTCCTCTCACATAATTCCTCTTTAGTTAATAGTGAGAATCGCGCTGGGTTCCTGAACTGGGAAAAATAATTTGAGCACAAAATTCACTGTGTTTTCCTGAAATGAACTCTGGCTGGTAGGAAGACACAGATCCTGGGGTTTAACTCCATTTCTGAAGGGAAATTCAACCAGAAAATTCAACCCTGAAAAACACTCCGTTTTAAGGCAAGAATCATCCTCTTCTTTCCACCTTCTCCAATACACTAGGAACCAAGAGCATGCCAAGAAAAATAAAAAACTGTGTTTCCTACTCATACGGAACATATGTTGTTCAACTCTGCTTATGAAATGATACAGACCACAGCTCCTCTTACATGAATGCTCTTTAGTTAATAGTGATAATCATGTTTGGGTTCTAGAACTGTGTAAAATCATTTGAGCATAAAATTCACTTGGTTTACCAGAATGAACTCCTGCTTGTAGGGAGACACAGATCATGGGGTTTAATCATTTGAGCAGAAAATTCTCTTTGTTTAACAGAAATGAATTCTTGCTGGTAGGAAGACACAGATCCTAGGGTTTAACTCCGTTTCTGAAGGGAAATTCAGACCAGAGTTCTCATGTGTAGTTCCACTGTGCTTATGAAACTGATACAAACCACAGCTCCTGTTACATACATGCTCTTTAGTTAATAGTGAGAATCGCGTAGGGTTTGTGAACTGCCAAAAATCATTTGAGATCAAAATTCACTGGGTTTACCATAAATGAACACTTGCTTGTAGGAAGACACAGATCCTGGGGTTTAACTCTGTTTCTGAAGGGAAATTCAGACCAGAATTCTCATCCCTGAAACACACTCTGTTTTAACGAAGAAGCAAGCTCTTCTCTCCAGAGTCTAAAATACAGCAAGAACCATGATCATGGTCTGAAAAATGAACTGTGTTTCCTATTCATACGGACCATATGTAGTTCAACTCTGCTTATGAAACTGATACAGACTATACCTCCTCTTACATAAATGCTATTTAGTTAATAGTGAGAATCGCGTAGGGTTCATGAACTGCGAAAAATCATTTGAGCCCAAAATTCACTGGGTTTACAAGAACTGATCTCTTGCTTGTAGGAAGTCACAGATCCTGGGGTTTAACTCTGTTTCTGAAGGGAAATTCCGAGCAGTATTCTCATCGCTGAAAAAAACTCAGTTTTAAGCCATGAATCATCCTCTTCTTTCCAGGGTCTCCAATACAGTAAGAAACATGAGCATGCCAAGAAAAAAAGAACTGTATTTCCTACTAATACGGACCATATGTAGTCCAACTCTGCTTATGAAACTGATACAGACCACACCTACTCTTACATAAATGCTCTTTAGTTAATAGTGATAATCGCGTTGGGTTCGTGAACTGTGTAAAATCATTTGAGCCCATAATTCACTTGGTTTACCAGAAATGAACTCTTGCTTGTAGGAAGACACAGATCCTGGGGTTTAACTCCATTTCTGAAGGGAAATTCAGACCAGAGTTCTCATCCATGAAACACACTCTGTTTTAATGCAAGAAGGAAGCTCTTCTTTCCAGCGTCTCCAATACAGCAAGAACCATGAGCATGCCCAGAAAAAAAAGAACTCTGTTTCATACACATACGGTCCATATGTAGTTCAACTCTGCTTATGAAACTGATACACACCACAGCTCCTCTTCCATAAATCCTCTTTAGTTAATAGTGAGAATAGCGTAGGGTTCATGAACTGTGAAAAATCATTTGAGCCCAAAATTTACTGTGTTTACAGAAATGAACTCTTGCTTGTAGGAAGACACAGATTCTAGGGTTTAACTACATTTCTGAAGGTAAATTCAGACCAGAGTTCTCATGTCTGAAACACACTATGTTTTGAGACATGAATCATCCTCTTCTTTCCAGGGTCTCCAATACAGTAAGAACCATGAGCATGTCAAGAAAAAAAGAACTGTATTTCCTACTAATACGGACCATATGTAGACCAACTCTGCTTATGAAACTGATACAGACCACAGCTCCTCTTACATAAATGCTCTTTAGTTAATAGTGTTAATCGCGTTGGGTTCTAGAACTGTGTAAAATCATTTGAGCCCAAAATTCACTTGGTTTACCAGAAATGAACTCTTGCTTGTAGGGAGAAACAGATCATGGGATTTAACTCCGTTTCTGAAGGGAAATTCACAACAGAGTTCTCATCCATGAAACACACTCTGTTTTAAGGCAAGAAGCAAGCTCTTCTTTCCAACGTCTCCAACACAGTAAGAACCATGAGCATACCCAGAAAAAAAGAACTGTGTTTCCTTCTCATACGGACCATATGTAGTTCAACTCTGCTTAAGAAACTGATACAAACCACAGTTCCTCTTACATAAATGCTCTTTAGTCAATAGTGAGAATCACGTTGGGTTCCTGAACTGCAAAAAATCATTTGAGCCCAAAATTCACTGTGTTTACCAGAAATGAACTCTTGCTTGTAGGAAGACAGAGATCCTGGTGTTGAACTCGGTTTCTGAAGGGAAATTCAGACCAGAGTACACAACCCTGAAACAGACTTGCTTTTAACACAAGAATCAAGTCCTTCTTTCCAGTGTTTAAAATACACCAAGAAAAATGAACATGCCCTGAAAAAGAAATGTGTTTCCTACTCATACATACCATATGTAGTTCAACTCTGCTTATGAAACTGATACACACAACAGCTCCTCTTACATAAATCCTCTTTAGTTAATAGTGATAATCAAGGTTGGGTTCTAGAACTATGTAAAATCATTTGAGCAGAAAATTCTCTTTGTTTAACAGAAATGAACTCTTGCTGGTAGGAAGACACAGATCCTGTGGTTTAACTCCATTTCTGAAGGCAAATTCAACCAGAATTCTCAAACCTGGAAAACACTCTGTTTTAAGGCAAGAATCATCCTCTTCTTTCCAGCTTCTCCAATACACTAAGAACCATGAGCATGCCCAGAAAAAAAGAACTGTGTTTCCTCCTCATACGGACCATATGTAGTTCAAATCTGCTTATGAAACTGATACACACCACAGCTCCACTTACATGAATGATCTTTAGTTAATAGTGATAATCATGGTGGGGTTCTAGAACTGTGTAAAATCATTTGAGCCCAAAATTTACTTGGTTTACCAGAAATGAACTCTTGCTTGTAGGGAGGCACCGATCATGGGGTTTAACTCCGTTTCTGAAGGGAAATTCACACCAGAGTTCTCATCCATGAAACACACTCTGTTTTAAGGCAAGAAGCAAGCTCTTCTTTCCAACGTCTCCAATACAGTAAGAACCATGAGCATGCCCAGAAAAAAAGAACTGTGTTTCCTCCTCATACGGACCATATGTAGTTCAAATCTGCTTATGAAACTGATACACACCACAGCTCCTCTTACATTAATCCTCTGTAGTTAATAGTGAGAATAGCGTAGGGTTCATGAACTGCAAAAAATCATTTGAGCCCAAAATTCACTGGGTTTACCAGAAATGAACTCTTGCTTGTAGGAAGACACAGATTCTAGGGTTTAACTCCATTTCTGAAGGTAAATTCAGACCAGAGTTCTCATCCCTGAAACACACTCTGTTTTGTGGCATGAATCATCCTCTTCTGTCAAGGGTGTCCAAAACAGTAAGAACCATGAGCATGCCAAGAAAAAAAGAACTGTGTTTCCTACTCATACGGGTCATATGTAGTCCAACTCTGCTCATGAAACTTATACAAACCACAGCTACTCTAACATAAATCCTCTTCAGGTAATAGTGACAATATCATTGGGTTCGTGAACTGCGAAAAATCATTTGAGACCAAAATTCACTTGGTTTAACAGAAATGAACTCTTGATTGTAGGAAGGCCCAGACCCTGGGGTTTAACTCTGTTGCTGAAGGGAAATTCAGACCAGAGTTCTCATCCCTGAAACAAACTATGGTTTAATGCAAGAAGCAAGCTCTTCTTTACAGAGTCTAAAATACAGCAAGAACAATTAGCATGCCCTGAAAAAAAAACTGTTTTTCCTAATCATATAAATCATATGTAGTTGAACTGTGCTTATGAAACTGATACAAACCATAGCTCCTCTTACATGAATGCTCTTTAGTTAATAGTGATAATCAAGGTTGGGTTCTAGAACTATGTAAAATCATTTGAGCAGAAAATTCTCTTTGTTTAACAGAAATGAACTCTTGCTGGTAGGAAGACACAGATCCTGGGGTTTAACTCCATTTCTGAAGGGAAATTCAGACCAGAGTTTTCATTCCTGAAACATACTCTGCTTTAATGCAAGTATCGTCCTCTTCTTTCCAGCGACTCCAATATAGTAAGAAACATGAGCATGCCCTGAAAAAAAATTTTTTTTCTACTCATACAGACCATGTGTAGTTCAACTGTGCTTATGAAACTGCTACAAACCAGAGCTTCTGTTACATACATGCTGTTTAGTTAATAGTGAGAATCGCGTTGGCTTCGTGAACTGTGAAAAATCATTTGAGCCCAAAATTCACTGGCTTTACCAGAAATGAACTCTTGCATGTAGGAAGACACAGATCCTGGGGTTTAACTCCGTTTCTGGGGCGAAATTCAGACCAGAATTCTCATCCCTGAAACATACACTGTTTTAACACAAGAAACAAGCTCTTCTATCCAGCGTCTCAAATACAGTAAGAAACATGAGAATTCCCAGAAAAAAAGAACTGTGTTTCCTACTCATACAGACCATATGTAGTTAAACTCTGCTTATGAAACTGATTCAAACCACAGCTCCTCTTACATAATTCCTCTTTAGTTAATAGTGAGAATCGCGTTGGGTTTCTGTACTGGGAAAAAACATTTGAGCACAAAATTCACTGGGTTTTCCTGAAATGAACTCTTGCTTGTAGGAAGACACAGATCCTGTGGTTTAACTCCATTTCTGAAGGCAAATTCAACCAGAATTCTCAAACCTGGAAAGCACTATGTTTTAAGGCAAGAATCATCCTCTTCTTTCCACCTTCTCCAATACACTAAGAACCATGAGCATGCCCAGAAAAAAAGAACTGTGTTTCCTACTCATACGGACCATATGTAGTTCAACTCTGCTCATGAAATGATACAGACCACAGCTCCTCTTACATGAATGATCTTTAGTTAATAGTGATAATCATGGTGGGGTTCTAAAACTGTGTAAAATCATTTGAGCCCAAAATTCACTTGGTTTACCAGAAATGAACTCTTGCTTGTAGGGAGACACAGATCATGGGGTTTAACTCCGTTTCTGAAGGGAAATTCACACCAGAGTTCTCATCCATGAAACACACTCTGTTTTAAGGCAAGAAGCAAGCTCTTCTTTCCAACGTCTCCAATACAGTACGAACCATGAGCATGCCCAGAAAAAAAGAACTGTGTTTCCTCCTCATACGGACCATATGTAGTTCAACTCTGCTTATGAAACTGATACAAACCACAGGTCCTCTTACATAAATGCTCTTTAGTCTATAGTGAGAATCACGTTGGGTTCCTGAACTGCAAAAAATCCTTAGAGCCCAAAATTCACTGGGTTTAACAGAAGTGAACTCTTGCTTGTAGGAAGACAGAGATCCTGGGGTTGAACTCCGTTTCTGAAGGGAAATTCAGAACAGAGTACACAACCCTGAAACACACTTGGTTTTAACGCAAGAAGCAAGCCCTTCTTTCCCGTGTTTAAAATACACCAAGAACCATGAACATACCCTGAAAAAAAGAAGTATGTTTCCTACTCATACATACCATATGTAGTTCAACTCTGCTTATGAAACTGATCCAAACCACAGCTCTTCTAACATAAATCCTCTTTAGTTAATAGTGAGAATAGCGTAGTGTTCGTGAACTGCGAAAAATCATTTGAGCCCAAAATTCACTGGGTTTACCAGAAATGAACTCTTGCTTGTAGGAAGACACAGATTCTAGGGTTTAACTCCATTTCTGAAGCGAAATTCAGACCAGAGTTCTCATCCCTGAAACACACTCTGTTTTGAGGCATGAATCATCCTCTTCTGTCAAGAACCATGAGCATGCCAAGAAAAAAAGAACTGTGTTTCCTACTCATACGGGTCATATGTAGTTCAACTCTGCTTATGAAACTGATACAGACCATATCTCCTCTTAGGTAAATGCTCTTTAGTTAATAGTGATAATCGCGTTCAGTTCTAGAACTGTGTAAAACCATTTGAGCACAAAATTCACTTCGTTTACCAGAAATGAACTCTTGCTTATAGGGATACACAGATCATGGGGTTTAACAATGTTTCGGAAGGGAAATTCAGACCAGAGTTCTCATCCATGAAAAACACTCTGTTTTAATGCAAGAAGCAATCTCTTCTTTCCAGTGTCTCCAATATAGCAAGAACAATGAGCATGCCCAGAAAAAAAGAACTGTGTTTCCTACTCATACGGACCATATGTAGTTCAACTCTTCTTATGAAACTGATACAAACCACAGCTCTTCTTAGATAAATGCTCTTTAGTTAATAGTGAGAATCATGTTGGGTTCATAACTGCGAAAAATCATTTGAGCCCAAAATTGACTGGGTTCACCAGAAATGAACACTTTCTTGTAGGAAGACACAGATCGTGGGGTTTAACTCCGTTTCTGCAGGGAAATTCAGACCAGAGTTCTCATCCCTGAAACACACTCTGTTTTAACCCAAGAAGCAAGCTCTTCTTTCCAGAATCTAAAATACAGCAAGAACCATGAGCATGTCCAGAAAAAAACTCTGCTTATGAAACTGATACAAACAAACCACAGCTCCTCTTACATAAATCCTCTTTAGTTAATAGTGAGAATCGCGTTTTGCTTCGAGAACTGCGAAAAATCATTGGAGCTCAAAATACCCTGGGTTTACCGGAAAACAACTCTTGCTTGTAGGAAGACACACATCCTGGTTTTTAACTCCGTTTATGAAGGTAAATTCAGACCACACACGGATTTAACGCAAGAAGCAAGCTCTTTTTTCCAGAGTCTAAAATACAGCAAGAATCATGAGGATGGCCTGAAAAAACGAACTGTGTTCCCTACTGATGCGGACCATATGTAGTTCAACTCTGCTTATGAAACTGATACAAGCAACAGCTCCTATTCCATAAATGCTCTTTAGTTAATAGTGAGAATCGCGGTGGGTTCATGAACTGCGAAAAATCATTTCAGCCCAAAATGCACTGGGTTCACCAGAAATGTATTCTTGCTTGTAGGAAGACACAGATCCTGAGGTTTAACTCCCTTTCTGAAGTGAAATTCAGACCAGAGTTCTCATCCCTGAAACACACTATGCTTTAATGCACGAAGCAAGCTCTTCTTTCCAGAGTCTAAAATACAGCAAGAACAATGAGCATGCCCTGAAAAAAAAACTGTTTTTCCTACTCAAATGGACCATATGTAGTACAACTGTGCTTATGAAAATGATACAAACCACAATTCCTGTTACATAAATGCTCTTTAGTTAATAGTGAGAATCGCCTGGGGTTCGTGAACTGTGAAAAATCATTTCACCACAAAATTCACTGGGTTTACCTGAAATATACTCTTGCTTGTAGGAAGACACAGATCCTGTGGTTTAACTCCATTTCTGAAGGCATATTCAACCAGAATTCATAACCCTGAAAAACACTCTGTTTTAAGGCAAGAATCATCCCCTTTTTCCAGCTTCTCCAACACAGTAAGAACAATGAGCATGCCCAGAAAAAAAAAAACGGTGTTTCCTACTCCTAGGGACCATATGTAGTTCAACTCTGCTTATGAAATTATACAGACTACAGCTACTCTTACATAAATGTTCTTTAGTTAATAATGATAATCCAGTAGGGTTCTAGAACTGTGTAAAGTCATTTGAGCCGAAAATTCACTTGGTTTACCAGAAATGAACTACTGCTGGTAGGAAGACACATATCCTGGGGTGTAACTTCATTAGTGAAGGGAAATTAAGACCAGAGTTCTCATCCCTTAAACATACTCCATTTTAACGCTAGAAGCAAGCTCTTCTTTCCAGAGTCTATAATACAGCGAGAATCATGAGCATGCCGTGAAAAAAAAACAGTTTCCTATTCATGCTGACCATATGTAGTTCAACTCTGCTTATGAAACTGATACAAACCACAGCTCTTCTTACATAAATGCTCTTTAGTTAATAGTGAGAATCATGTTGAATTTGTAAACTGAGAAAAATAACTTGAGGCCAAAATTCACTGTGTTTACCAGAAATGAACTCTTGCTTGTAGGAAGACACGGATACTGGGGTTGAACTCCGGTTCTGAAGGCAAATTCAGACCAGAGTTCTCATCCCTGATAATCACTCTGTTTTAAGGCAAGAATCATTCTCTTCTTTGCAGTGTCTCCAATATAGTAAGAAACATGAGCATGCCCAGAAAAAAACAACTGTGTTTCCTACTCATACAGACCATATGTAGTTCAACTCTGCTTAATGGAATGTTCCCTACTGATGCGGACCATATGTAGTTCAACTCTGCTTATGAAACTGATACAAGCAACAGCTCCTATTCCATAAATGCTCTTTAGTTAATAGTGAGAATCGAGGTGGGTTCATGAACTGCGAAAAATCATTTCAGCCCAAAATGCACTGGGTTTACCAGAAATGAACTCTTGGTTGTAGGAAGACACAGATCCTGGGGTTTAACTCCGATGCTGAAGAGAAATTCAGACCAGAGTTCTCATCCCTGAAAGACACTCTGTTTTAACGCAGAAGCAAGCTCTTTTTTCCAGTGTCTAAAATACTGCAAGAACCATGAGCATGCCCTGAAAAGAAGAACGGTGTTTCCTCCTCATATGGACCATATGTAGTTCAACTCTGCTTATGAAACTGATACAAACCACAGCTCCTCTTACATAAATGCTCTTTAGTTAATAGTGAGAATCGCAGTCGGTTCATGAACTGCGAAAAATCATTGGAGCTGAAAATACCCTGGGTTTACCAGAAAACAAATCTTGCTTGTAGGAAGACAAACATCCTGGTGTTTTACTCTGTTTCTGAAGGTAAATTCAGACCAGAGTTCTCATCCCTGAAACACACTCGGATTTAACGCAAGAAGCAAGTTCTTTTTTCCAGAGTCTAAAATACAGCATGAATCATGAGGATGGCCTTTAAAAAACGAACTGTGATTCCTACTCATGCGGACCATATGTAGTTCAACTCTGCTTGTGAAACTGATACAAACAACAGCTCTTCTTCCATAAATTCTCTTTAGTTAATAGTGAGAATCGCGGTGGGTTCATGAACTGCGAAAAATCATTTCAGCCCAAAATGCCATGGGTTTACCAGAAATGAATTCTTGCTTGGAGGGAGGCACAGATCGTGGGGTTTAACTCCGATGCTGAAGAGAAATTCAGCCCAGAGTTCTCATCCCTGAAACTCACTCTGTTTTAACGCAAAACCACGGTCTTCTTTTCAGTGTCTAAAATACAGCAAGAACCATGAGAATGCCCTGAAAAGAAGAACTGTGTTTCCTACTCATACGGACCATATGTAGTTCAACACTGCTTATGAAACTGATACAAACCACAGCTCCTCTTACATAAATGCTCTTTAGTTAATAGTGAGAATCGTGTTGGATTCGTGAACTGCGAAAAATCATTTGAGCACAAAATCAGTGGGTTTACCAGAAATGAACTCTTGCTTGTAGGAAGACACTGATACTGGGGTTTAACTCTGTTTCTCATGGCAAAATCAGACCAGAGTTCTCATACCTGAAAAACACTCTGTTTTATGGCAAGAATCTTCCTCTTCTTTCCAGCCTCTTCAAAATAGTAAGAACCATGATCATGCCAAGAATAAAAGAACTGTGTTTCCTACTAATACAGACCATATGCAGTTCAACTCTGCTTATGAAACTGATACAAACCACAGCTCCTCTTACATAAATTCTCTTTAGTTAATAGTGAGAATAGCGTTGAGTTCGTGAACTGCGAAAAATAATTTGAGCCCAAAATTCACTTGGTTTAACAGAAATGAACTCTTGTTTGTAGGAAGACACAGATCCTGGGGTTTAACTCCGTTTCTGAAGTGAAATTCAGAGCAGAGTTCTCATCCCTGAAACACACTATGCTTTAATGGAAGAAGCAAGCTCTTCTTTCCAGAGTCTAAAATACATCAAGAACCATGAGCATGCCCAGAAAAAAAGAACTGTGTTTCCTACTCATACAGACCATATGTAGTTCCACTCTGCTTATGAAAATGATACAAACCACAGCTCCTCTTACACAAATCCTCTTTAGTTAATAGTGAGAATCGCGTTTAGGTTCGATGACTGCGAAAATCCATTGGAGCTCAAAATACCCTGGGTTTACCTGAAATGAACTCTTGCTTGTAGGAAGAAACAGATCCTGGGGTATAACTCCATTTCTGAATTCAAATTCAGACCAGAATTCTCAACCCTGAAAAACACTCTGTTTTAAGGCAAGAATCATCCTCTTCTTTCCAGCATATCCAATACAATAAGAACCATGAGCATGCCCAGAAAAAGAACTGGGGTTCTTACTCATACGGACCATATGTAGTTCAACTCTGCTTATGAAATTATACAGGCCACAGCTCCTCCTAATAAATCCTCTTTAGTAAATAGTGATAATCGCGTTGGGTTCTAGAACTGTGTAAAGTCAATTGAGACGAAAATTCACTAGGTTTACAAGAAATGAACTCTTGCTGTTAGGAAGAGACAGATCATGGGGTTTAACTCCGTTTGGGAAGGGAAATTCAGAACAGAGTTCTCATCGATGAAACACACCCTGTTTTAATGCAAGAAGCAGGCTCTTCTTTCCAGCGTCTCCAATACTGCAAGAACCATGAGCATGCCCTGAAAAAAAGAACTGTGTTTCCTACTCATATGGACCATATGTAGTTCAACTCTGCTTATGAAACTTATACAAACTACAGCTCTTCTTACATAAATGCTCTTTAGTTAATAGTGAGAATCATGTTGGGTTCATAAACTGCGAAAAATAATTTGAGCCCAAAATTCAATGGGTTTACAGGAAATGAACTCTTGCTTGTAGGAAGACATTGATACTGGGGTTTAACTCCATTTATGAAGGCAAATTCAGACCAGAGTTCTCATCCCTGAAAAACACCCTGTTTTATGGCAAGAATCATCCTCTTCTTTCCAGAATCTAAAATAAAGCAAGAACCATGAACATGCCCAGAAAAAAAGAACTGTGTTTCCTACTCATACAGACCATATGTAGTTCCACTCTGCTTATGAAACTGATACAAACCACAGCTCCTCTTACATAAATCCTCTTTAGTTAATAGTGAGAATCGCGTTTTGGTTCGAGAATTGGGAAAAATCATTGGAGCTCAAAATACCCTGGGTTTACCAGAAAACAACTCTTGCTTGTAGGAAGACACACATCCTGGGGTTTAACTCTGTTTCTGAAGGGAAATTCAGACCAGAGTTCTCATCGCTGAAACACACTCGGACTTAAAGCAAGAAGCAAGCTCTTTTTTCCAGAGTCTAAAATACAGCAAGAATCATGAGGATGGCCTGAAAAAACGAACTGTGTTTCCTACTCATGCGGACCATATGTAGTTCAACTCTGCTTATGAAACTGATACAAACCACAGCTCCTCTTACATAAATGCTCTTTAGTTAATAGTGAGATTCGTGTTGGGTTCGTGAACTGCGAAAAATCATTTGAGCCCAAAATCATGGGGTTTACCAGAAATGTCCTCTTGCTTGTAGGAAGACACTGATAATGGGGTTTAACTCCGTTTCTCATGGCAAATTCAGACCAGAGTTCTCATGCCTGAAAAAAACTCTGTTTTAAGGCAAGAATCATCCTCTTCTTTCCAGCGTCTCCAACATAGTAAGAACTATGATCATGCCAAGAATAAAAGAACTGTGTTTCCTACTAATACAGACCATATACAGTTCAACTCTGCTTACGAAACTGATACAAAACACAGCTCCTCTTACATAAATCCTCTTTAGTTACTAGTGAGAATAGCGTTGGGTTCGTGAACTGCGAAAAATCATTTGAGCCCAAAATTCACTTAGTTTACCAGAAATGAACTCTTGCTTGTAGGAAGACACAGATCCTGGGGTATAACTCCGTTTCTGAACGGAAATTCAGACCAGAGTTCTCATCCCTGAAACACACTCTGTTTTAACCCAAGAAGAAAGCTCTTCTTTCCAGAATCTAAAATACAGCAAGAACCATGAGCATGCCCAGAAAAAAAGAACTGTGTTTCCTACTCATACAGACCATATGTAGTTCCACTCTGCTTATGAAACTGATACAAACCACAGCTCCTCTTACATAAATCCTCTTTAGTTAATGTGAGAATTGTGTTGTGTTCATGAAAGACGAATAATCATTTGAGCGCAAAATACACTGGGTTCACCAGAAATGAACTCTTGCATGTGGAAAGACACAGATCCTTGGGTTTAACTCCGTTTCTGATGGGAAATTCAGACCAGAGTTCTCATCCATGAAACACACTCTGTTTTAAAGCAAGAAGCAAGCTCTTCTTTCCAGAGTCTAAAATACAGCAAGAACCATAATCATGCCCTGAAAAAAAGAACTGTGTTTCCTAATCATATGTACCATATGTAGTTCAACTCTACTTATGAAACTGATACAAACCGCAGCTCATCTTACATAAATGCTGTTTAGTTAATAGTGATAATCGCATTAGGTTCTAGAACTGTGTAAAACAATTTGAGCCCAAAATTCACTTGGTTTACCAGAAATGAACTCTTGCTTGTAGGAAGACACAGATCATGGGGTTTAACTCCGTTTGTGATGGGAAATTCAGACCATAGTTCTGATCCCTGAAACACACTCTGTTTTAACGCAAGAAGCAAGCTCTTCTTTCCAGTGTCTAAAATACAGCAAGAACCATGAGCATGCCCTGTAAAAAAAACCTGTTTTTCCTAGGCATATGGACCATATGTAGTTCAACTGTGCTTATGAAACTGTTACAACCCGCAGCTCCTCTTACTTAAATGCTCTTTATTTAATAGTGAGAATCGCGTTGGGTTGGTGAACTGGGAAAAATCATTTGAGCCCAAAATTTACTGGGTTTACATGAAATGAACTCTTGCTTGTAGGAAGAAACAGATCCTGGGGTATAACTCCATTTCTGAATTCAAATTCAGACCAGAATTCTCAACCCTGAAAAACACTCTGTTTTAAGGCAAGAATCATCCTCTTCTTTCCAGCATCTCCAATACAATAAGAACCATGAGCATGCCCAGAGAAAATGAACTGGGTTTCTTACTCATACGGACCATATGTAGTTCAACTCTGCTTATTAAATGATACAGACCACAGCTCCTCCTACATAAATCCTCTTTAGTTAATAGTGATAATCGCGTTGGGTTCTAGAACTGTGTAAAGTCATTTGAGCCGAAAATTCACTAGGTTTACCAGAAATGAACTCTTGCTGTTAGGAAGAGACAGATCATGGGGTTTAACTCCGTTTGGGAAGGGAAATTCAGAACAGAGTTCTCATCGATGAAACACACCCTGTTTTAATGCAAGAAGCAAGCTCTCCTTTCCAGCGTCCCCAATACTGCAAGAACCATGAGCATGCCCTGAAAAAAAGAACTGTGTTTCCTACTCATATGGACCATATGTAGTTCAACTCTGCTTATGAAACTGATACAAACTACAGCTCTTCTTACATAAATGCTCTTTAGTTAATAGTGATAATCATGTTGGGTTCATAAACTGCGAAATATAATTTGAGCCCAAAATTCAATGGGTTTACCAGAAATGAACTCTTGCTTGTAGGAAGACATTGATACTGGGGTTTAACTCCATTTATGAAGGCAAATTCAGACCAGAGTTCTCATCCCTGAAAAACCCCTGTTTTAAGGCAGGAATCATCCTCTTCTTTCCAGAATCTAAAATACAGCAAGAACCATGAGCATGCCCAGAAAAAAAGAACTGTGTTTCCTACTCATACAGACCATATGTAGTTCCACTCTGCTAATGAAACTGATACAAACCACAGCTCCTCTTACATAAATCCTCTTTAGTTAATAGTGAGAATCGCGTTTTGGTTCGAGAATTGGGAAAAATCATTGGAGCTCAAAATACCCTGGGTTTACCAGAAAACAACTCTTGCTTGTAGGAAGACACACATCCTGGGGTTTAACTCTGTTTCTGAAGGGAAATTCAGACCAGAGTTCTCATCGCTGAAACACACTCGGACTTAAAGCAAGAAGCAAGCTCTTTTTTCCAGAGTCTAAAATACAGCAAGAATCATGAGGATGGCCTGAAAAAACGAACTGTGTTTCCTACTCATGCGGACCATATGTAGTTCAACTCTGCTTATGAAACTGATACAAACCACAGCTCCTCTTACATAAATGCTCTTTAGTTAATAGTGAGATTCGTGTTGGGTTCGTGAACTGCGAAAAATCATTTGAGCCCAAAATCATGGGGTTTACCAGAAATGTCCTCTTGCTTGTAGGAAGACACTGATAATGGGGTTTAACTCCGTTTCTCATGGCAAATTCAGACCAGAGTTCTCATGCCTGAAAAAAACTCTGTTTTAAGGCAAGAATCATCCTCTTCTTTCCAGCGTCTCCAAAATAGTAAGAACTATGATCATGCCAAGAATAAAAGAACTGTGTTTCCTACTAATACAGACCATATACAGTTCAACTCTGCTTACGAAACTGATACAAAACACAGCTCCTCTTACATAAATCCTCTTCAGTTACTAGTGAGAATAGCGTTGGGTTCGTGAACTGCGAAAAATCATTTGAGCCCAAAATTCACTTAGTTTACCAGAAATGAACTCTTGCTTGTAGGAAGACACAGATCCTGGGGTATAACTCCGTTTCTGAACGGAAATTCAGACCAGAGTTCTCATCCCTGAAACACACTCTGTTTTAACCCAAGAAGAAAGCTCTTCTTTCCAGAATCTAAAATACAGCAAGAACCATGAGCATGCCCAGAAAAAAAGAACTGTGTTTCCTACTCATACAGACCATATGTAGTTCCACTCTGCTTATGAAACTGATACAAACCACAGCTCCTCTTACATAAATCCTCTTTAGTTAATGTGAGAATTGTGTTGTGTTCATGAAAGACGAATAATCATTTGAGCACAAAATACACTGGGTTCACCAGAAATGAACTCTTGCATGTGGAAAGACACAGATCCTTGGGTTTAACTCCGTTTCTGATGGGAAATTCAGACCAGAGTTCTCATCCATGAAACACACTCTGTTTTAAAGCAAGAAGCAAGCTCTTCTTTCCAGAGTCTAAAATACAGCAAGAACCATAATCATGCCCTGAAAAAAAGAACTGTGTTTCCTAATCATATGTACCATATGTAGTTCAACTCTACTTATGAAACTGATACAAACCGCAGCTCATCTTACATAAATGCTGTTTAGTTAATAGTGATAATCGCATTAGGTTCTAGAACTGTGTAAAACAATTTGAGCCCAAAATTCACTTGGTTTACCAGAAATGAACTCTTGCTTGTAGGAAGACACAGATCATGGGGTTTAACTCCGTTTGTGATGGGAAATTCAGACCATAGTTCTGATCCCTGAAACACACTCTGTTTTAACGCAAGAAGCAAGCTCTTCTTTCCAGTGTCTAAAATACAGCAAGAACCATGAGCATGCCCTGTAAAAAAAAACTGTTTTTCCTAGGCATATGGACCATATGTAGTTCAACTGTGCTTATGAAACTGTTACAACCCACAGCTCCTCTTACTTAAATGCTCTTTATTTAATAGTGAGAATCGCGTTGGGTTGGTGAACTGGGAAAAATCATTTGAGCCCAAAATTTACTGGGTTTACATGAAATGAACTCTTGCTTGTAGGAAGAAACAGATCCTGGGGTATAACTCCATTTCTGAATTCAAATTCAGACCAGAATTCTCAACCCTGAAAAACACTCTGTTTTAAGGCAAGAATCATCCTCTTCTTTCCAGCATCTCCAATACAATAAGAACCATGAGCATGCCCAGAGAAAATGAACTGGGTTTCTTACTCATACGGACCATATGTAGTTCAACTCTGCTTATTAAATGATACAGACCACAGCTCCTCCTACATAAATCCTCTTTAGTTAATAGTGATAATCGCGTTGGGTTCTAGAACTGTGTAAAGTCATTTGAGCCGAAAATTCACTAGGTTTACCAGAAATGAACTCTTGCTGTTAGGAAGAGACAGATCATGGGGTTTAACTCCGTTTGGGAAGGGAAATTCAGAACAGAGTTCTCATCGATGAAACACACCCTGTTTTAATGCAAGAAGCAAGCTCTCCTTTCCAGCGTCCCCAATACTGCAAGAACCATGAGCATGCCCTGAAAAAAAGAACTGTGTTTCCTACTCATATGGACCATATGTAGTTCAACTCTGCTTATGAAACTGATACAAACTACAGCTCTTCTTACATAAATGCTCTTTAGTTAATAGTGAGAATCATGTTGGGTTCATAAACTGCGAAATATAATTTGAGCCCAAAATTCAATGGGTTTACCAGAAATGAACTCTTGCTTGTAGGAAGACATTGATACTGGGGTTTAACTCCATTTATGAAGGCAAATTCAGACCAGAGTTCTCATCCCTGAAAAACCCCTGTTTTAAGGCAGGAATCATCCTCTTCTTTCCAGAATCTAAAATACAGCAAGAACCATGAGCATGCCCAGAAAAAAAGAACTGTGTTTCCTACTCATACAGACCATATGTAGTTCCACTCTGCTAATGAAACTGATACAAACCACAGCTCCTCTTACATAAATCCTCTTTAGTTAATAGTGAGAATCGCGTTTTGGTTCAAGAATTGGGAAAAATCATTGGAGCTCAAATTACCCTGGGTTTACCAGAAAACAACTCTTGCTTGTAGGAAGACACACATCCTGGGGTTTAACTCTGTTTCTGAAGGGAAATTCAGACCAGAGTTCTCATCGCTGAAACACACTCGGACTTAAAGCAAGAAGCAAGCTCTTTTTTCCAGAGTCTAAAATACAGCAAGAATCATGAGGATGGCCTGAAAAAACGAACTGTGTTTCCTACTCATGCGGACCATATGTAGTTCAACTCTGCTTATGAAACTGATACAAACCACAGCTCCTCTTACATAAATGCTCTTTAGTTAATAGTGAGATTCGTGTTGGGTTCGTGAACTGCGAAAAATCATTTGAGCCCAAAATCATGGGGTTTACCAGAAATGTCCTCTTGCTTGTAGGAAGACACTGATAATGGGGTTTAACTCCGTTTCTCATGGCAAATTCAGACCAGAGTTCTCATGCCTGAAAAAAACTCTGTTTTAAGGCAAGAATCATCCTCTTCTTTCCAGCGTCTCCAAAATAGTAAGAACTATGATCATGCCAAGAATAAAAGAACTGTGTTTCCTACTAATACAGACCATATACAGTTCAACTCTGCTTACGAAACTGATACAAAACACAGCTCCTCTTACATAAATCCTCTTTAGTTACTAGTGAGAATAGCGTTGGGTTCGTGAACTGCGAAAAATCATTTGAGCCCAAAATTCACTTTGTTTAACAGAAATGACGTCTTGCTTGTAGGAAGACACAGATCCTGGGGTTTAACTCCGTTTCTGAAGTGAAATTCAGACCAGAGTTCTCATCCCTGAAACATACTATGCTTTAATGGAAGAAGCAAGCACTTCTTTCCAGAGTCTACAATACAGCAAGAACCATGAGCATGCCCTAAAAAAAAAACTGTTTTCCCTACTCCTATGTACCACAGGTAGTTCAACCATGCTTATGAAACTGATACAAACCACAGCTCCTCTTACATAAATACTCTTTAGTTAATAGTGAGAATCTCATTGGGTTCTTGAATTGCGAAAAATCATTTGACCCCAAAATTCACTGGGATTACCAGAAATGAACTCTTGCTTGTAGGAAGACACAGATCCTGGGGTTTAACTGCGTTTCTGAAGGGAAATTCAGACCAGAGTTCTCATCCCTGAAAAACTCTGTTTTAAGGCAAGAATCATCCTCTTCTTTCCAGCGTGTCCAATATAGTAAGAAACATGAGCCTGCCAAGAAAAAAGAGAACTGTGTTTCCTACTCATACAGATCATATGTATTCCAACTCTGCTTATGAAATGATACAGACCATACCTCCTCTTACAAAAATGTTCTTTATTTAATAGTGATTATCGCGTTGGGATCTAGAACTGTGTAAAGTCTTTTGAGCTGAAAAGTCACTTGGTTTACCACAAATGAACTCTTGCTTGTAGAAAGACACAGATCTTGGGGTTTAACTCCGTTTCTGAAGGGAAATTCAGACCAGAGTTCTCATCCATGAAACACACCCTGTTTTAAAGCAAGAAGCAAGCACTTCTTTCCAGCGACTAGAATACAGAAAGAACCATGTGCATGCCCTGAAAAAAAGAACTGTGTTTCCTATTCATACGGACCATATGTACTTCAACTCTGCTTATGAAACTGATACACACCACAGCTCCTCTTACATAAATGCTCTTCAGTTAATAGTGAGAATCACGGTGGGTTCATGAACTGCGAAAAATCATTTCAGCCCAAAATGCACTGGGTATACCAGAAATGAACTCATGCTTGTAGGAAGACACAGATCCTGGGGTTTAACTCCGATGCTAAAGAGAAATTCAGACCAGAGTTCTCATCCCTGAAACACACTCTGTTTTAACGCAGAAGCACCCTCTTCTTTCCAGTGTCTAAAATACAGCAAGAACCATGTGCATGCCCTGAAAAAAAGAACTGTGTTTCCTCCTCATACGGACCATATGTAGTTCAAATCTGCTTATGAAACTGATACAAACCACAGCTCCTCTTACATAAATGCTCTTTATTTAATAGTGAGAATCGTGTTGGGTTCATGAACTGCGAAAAATCATTTGAGCCCAAAATTCACTGGGTTTACCAGAAATGAACTCTTGCTTGTAGGAAGACACTGATACTGGGGTTTAACTCCGTTTCTCATGGCAAATTCAGACCGGAGTTCTCATCCCTGAAAAACACTCTGTTTTAAGGCAAGTATCATCCTCTTCTTTCCAGCGTCTCCAATATAGTAAGAACCATGATCATGCCAAGAAAAAAGAACTGTGATTCCTACTAATACAGACCATATGTAGTTAAACTCTGCTTATGAAACTGATACAAACCACAGCTCCTCTAATATAAATCCTCTTTAGTTAATAGTGAGAATAGCGTTGGGTTCGTGAACTGCAAAAAATCATTTGAGCCCAAAATTCATTTGGTTTAACAGAAATGAACTCTTGCTTATAGGAAGACACAGATCCTGAGGTTTACCTCCGTTTCTGAAGTGAAATTCAGACCAGAGGTCTCATCCCTGAAACACACTATACTTTAATGCAAGAAGCAAGCTCTTCTTTCCAGAGTCTAAAATACAGCAAGAACCATGAGCATGCCCTGAAAAAAAACCTGTTTTCCTACTCATATGGACCATATGTAGATCAACTGTGCTTATGAAACTGATACAAACCACAGCTCCTGTTACATAAATGCTCTTTAGTTAATAGTGAGAATCGCGTGGGGTTCGTGAACTGCGAAAAATCATTTGAGCCTAAAATTTACTGGGTTTACCTGAAATGAACTCTTGCTTGTAGGAAGACACTGATACTGGGGTTTAACTCCGTTTATGAAGGCAAATTCAGACCAGAGTTCTCATCCCTGAAAAACTCTGTTTTAAGGCAAGAATCATCCTCTTCTTTCCAGCGTCTCCAATATAGTAACAAACATGAGCCTGCCAAGAAAAAAAAGAACTGTGTTTCCTACTCATACAGATCATATGTATTCCAACTCTGCTTATGAAATGATACAGACCATACCTCCTCTTACAAAAATGTTCTTTAGTTAATATTGATTATCGCGTTGGGATCTAGAACTGTGTAAAGTCTTTTGAGCTGAAAATTCACTTGGTTTACCACAAATGAACTCTTGCTTGTAGAAAGACACAGATCTTGGGGTTTAACTCCGTATCTGAAGGGAAATTCAGACCAGAGTTCAAATGCATGAAACACACCCTCTTTTAATGCAGGAAGCAAGCTCTTCTTTCCAGAGTCTAAAATACAGCAAGAACCATGAGCATGCCCTGAAAAAAAGAACTGTGTATCCTAATCATACAGACCATATTTAGTTCAACTCTGCTTATGAAACTGATACATACTACAGCTCGTCTTACATAAATGCTCTTTAGTTAATAGTGAGAATCGAGTTGGGTTCGTGAACTGCTAAAAGTATTTTGAGCCCAAAATCCAATGGGTTAACCAGAAATTAACTCTTGTTTGTAGGAAGACACAGATCCTGGGGTTTAACTCCGTTTCTGAAGGGAAATTCAGACCAGTGTTCTCATCCCTGAAACACACTCTGTTTTAACGCAAGAAGCAAGCTCTTATTTCCAGAGTCTAAAATACAGCAAGAACCATGAGCATGCCCTGAAAAAAAGAACTGTGTTTCCTACTCATACATACCATATGTAGGCCACCTCTGCTTATAAAACTGATACAGAACACAGCTCCTCTTACATAAATGCTCTTTAGTTAATATTGATAATCACGATGGATTCTAGAACTGTGTAAAATATTTGAGCCGAAAATTCAATGAGTTTACCAGAAAAGAACTCTTGCTTGTAGGAAGACCGAGATCCTGGGGTTAAAGTCCGTTTCTGAAGTGAAATTCAGACCAGAGTTCTCATCCCTGAAAAAGACTCTGTTTTAAGCAAGAAAGTACCTCTTCTTTCCAGCTTCTCCAATACAGTAAGGACCATGAGCATGCCCAGAAAAAAGAACTGTGTTTCCTACTCATACACACCATATGTAGTCAACTCCTGTTATTAAACTGATACAAACCACAGCTCCTCTTACATAAATCCTCTTAAGTTAATAGTGAGAATCGCGTTTTGGTTCGTGAACTGTGTAAAATCATTTGAGCCGAATATTCACTTGGTTTACAAATAATGAACTCTTGTTTGTAGGAAGACACAGATCATGGGGTACAACTCCGTTTCTGAAGGGGAATTCAGACCAGAGTTCTAATCCATTAAACACACTCTGTTTTAAAGCAAGAAGCAAGCTCTTATTTCCAGAATCTAAAACACAGCAAGAACCATGAGCATGCCCTGAAAAAAAGAACTGTGTTTCCTACTCATTTGGACCATACTTAGTTCATCTCTGCTTATGAAACTGATACAAACCACAGCTGCTCTTACATAAATGCTCTTTAGTTAATAGTGAGAATCGCATTGGGTTCGTGAACTGCTAAAAATATTTTGAGCCCAAAATTCAATGGGTTAACCAGAAATGAACTCTTGCTTGTAGGAAGACACAGATCCTGGGGTTTACCTCTATTTCTGAAGGGAAATTAAGAACAGTGTTCTCATCCCTGAAACACACTCTGTTTTAACGCAAGAAGCAAGCTCTTCTTTCCAGAGTCTAAAATACAGCAAGAACAATGAGCATGCCCTGAAAAAAGAACTTAGTTTCCTACTTATACGGACCATATTTAGTTCATCTCTGCTTATGAAACTGATACAAACCACAGCGGCTCTTACATAAATGCTCTTTATTTAATAGTGAGAATCGTGTTGGGTTCGTGAACTGTGAAAAATCATTTGAGCCCAAAATTCACTGGGTTTATCAGAAATGAACTCTTGCTTGTAGGAAGACACTGATACTGGGGTTTAACTCCGTTTCTCATGGCATATTCAGACCGGAGTTCTCATCCCTGAAAAACACTCTGTTTTAACGCAAGTATCATCCTCTTCTTTCCAGCGTCTCCAATATAGTAAGAACCATGATCATGCCAAGAAAAAAGAACTGTGATTCCTACTAATACAGACCATATGTAGTTAAACTCTGCTTATGAAACTGATACAAACCACAGCTCCTCTAATATAAATCCTCTTTAGTTAATAGTGAGAATAGCGTTGGGTTCGTGAACTGCAAAAAATCATTTGAGCCCAAAATTCACTTGGTTTAACAGAAATGAACTCTTGCTTGTAGGAAGACACAGATCCTGAGGTTTACCTCCGTTTCTGAAGTGAAATTCAGACCAGAGGTCTCATCCCTGAAACACACTATACTTTAATGCAAGAAGCAAGCTCTTCTTTCCAGAGTCTAAAATACAGCAAGAACCATGAGCATGCCCTGAAAAAAAACCTGTTTTCCTACTCATATGGACCATATGTAGATCAACTGTGCTTATGAAACTGATACAAACCACAGCTCCTGTTACATAAATGCTCTTTAGTTAATAGTGAGAATCGCGTGGGGTTCGTGAACTGCGAAAAATCATTTGAGCCTAAAATTTACTGGGTTTACCTGAAATGAACTCTTGCTTGTAGGAAGACACTGATACTGGGGTTTAACTCCGTTTATGAAGGCAAATTCAGACCAGAGTTCTCATCCCTGAAAAACTCTGTTTTAAGGCAAGAATCATCCTCTTCTTTCCAGCGTCTCCAATATAGTAACAAACATGAGCCTGCCAAGAAAAAAAAGAACTGTGTTTCCTACTCATACAGATCATATGTATTCCAACTCTGCTTATGAAATGATACAGACCATACCTCCTCTTACAAAAATGTTCTTTAGTTAATATTGATTATCGCGTTGGGATCTAGAACTGTGTAAAGTCTTTTGAGCTGAAAATTCACTTGGTTTACCACAAATGAACTCTTGCTTGTAGAAAGACACAGATCTTGGGGTTTAACTCCGTTTCTGAAGGGAAATTCAGACCAGAGTTCAAATTCATGAAACACACCCTCTTAAAATGCAAGAAGCAAGCTCTTCTTTCCAGAGTCTAAAATACAGCAAGAACCATGAGCATGCCCTGAAAAAAAGAACTGTGTATCCTAATCATACAGACCATATTTAGTTCAACTCTGCTTATGAAACTGATACAAACTACAGCTCGTCTTACATAAATGCTCTTTAGTTAATAGTGAGAATCGCGTTGGGTTCGTGAACTGCAAAAAATCATTTGAGCCCAAAATACACTGGTTTAACCAGACATGAACCCTTGCTTGAAGGAAGACACAGATCCTGGGGTTTAACTCCGTTTCTGAAGGGTAATTCAGACCAGTGTTCTCATCCCTGAAACACACTCTGTTTTAACGCAAGAAGCAAGTTCTTATTTCCAGAGTCTAAAATACAGCAAGAAGCATGAGCATGCCCTGAAAAAAAGAACTGTGTTTCCTACTCATACATACCATATGTAGGCCACCTCTGCTTATAAAACTGATACAGAACACAGCTCCTCTTACATAAATGCTCTTTAGTTAATATTGATAATCGCGATGGGTTCTAGAACTGTGTAAAATCATTTGAGCCGAAAATTCAATGAGTTTACCAGAAAAGAACTCTTGCTTGTAGGAAGACCCAGATCCTGGGGTTAAAGTCCGTTTCTGAAGTGAAATTCAGACCAGAGTTCTCATCCCTGAAATACACTCTGTTTTAAGCAAGAAAGTACCTCTTCTTTCCAGCTTCTCCAATACAGTAAGGACCATGAGCATGCCCAGAAAAAAGAACTGTGTTTCCTACTCATACACACCATATGTAGTCAACTCCTGTTATTAAACTGATACAAACCACAGCTCCTCTTCCGTAAATCCTCTTAAGTTAATAGTGAGAATCGCGTTTTGGTTCGTGAACTGTGTAAAATCATTTGAGCCGAAAATTCACTTGGTTTACAAATAATGAACTCTTGTTTGTAGGAAGACACAGATCATGGGGTACAACTCCGTTTCTGTAGGGGAATTCAGACCAGAGTTCTCATCCATTAAACACACTCTGTTTTAAAGCAAGAAGCAAGCTCTTATTTCCAGAATCTAAAACACAGCAAGAACCATGAGCATGCCCTGAAAAAAAGAACTGTGTTTCCTACTCATATGGACCATACTTAGTTCATCTCTGCTTATGAAACTGATACAAACCACAGCTGCTCTTACATAAATGCTCTTTAGTTAATAGTGAGAATCGCATTGGGTTCGTGAACTGCTAAAAATATTTTGAGCCCAAAATTCAATGGGTTAACCAGAAATGAACTCTTGCTTGTAGGAAGACACAGATCCTGGGGTTTACCTCTATTTCTGAAGGGAAATTAAGAACAGTGTTCTCATCCCTGAAACACACTCTGTTTTAACGCAAGAAGCAAGCTCTTCTTTCCAGAGTCTAAAATACAGCAAGAACAATGAGCATGCCCTGAAAAAAGAACTTAGTTTCCTACTTATACGGACCATATTTAGTTCATCTCAGCTTATGAAACTGATACAAACCACAGAGGCTCTTACATAAATGCTCTTTATTTAATAGTGAGAATCGTGTTGGGTTCGTGAACTGCGAAAAATCATTTGAGCCCAAAATTCACTGGGTTTACCAGAAATGAACTCTTGCTTGTAGGAAGACACTGATACTGGGGTTTAACTCCGTTTCTCATGGCAAATTCAGACCGGAGTTCTCATCCCTGAAAAACACTCTGTTTTAACGCAAGTATCATCCTCTTCTTTCCAGCGTCTCCAATATAGTAAGAACCATGATCATGCCAAGAAAAAAGAACTGTGATTCCTACTAATACAGACCATATGTAGTTAAACTCTGCTTATGAAACTGATACAAACCACAGCTCCTCTAATATAAATCCTCTTTAGTTAATAGTGAGAATAGCGTTGGGTTCGTGAACTGCAAAAAATCATTTGAGCCCAAAATTCACTTTGTTTAACAGAAATGACGTCTTGCTTGTAGGAAGACACAGATCCTGGGGTTTAACTCCGTTTCTGAAGTGAAATTCAGACCAGAGTTCTCATCCCTGAAACATACTATGCTTTAATGGAAGAAGCAAGCACTTCTTTCCAGAGTCTACAATACAGCAAGAACCATGAGCATGCCCTAAAAAAAAAACTGTTTTCCCTACTCCTATGTACCACAGGTAGTTCAACCATGCTTATGAAACTGATACAAACCACAGCTCCTCTTACATAAATACTCTTTAGTTAATAGTGAGAATCTCATTGGGTTCTTGAATTGCGAAAAATCATTTGACCCCAAAATTCACTGGGATTACCAGAAATGAACTCTTGCTTGTAGGAAGACACAGATCCTGGGGTTTAACTGCGTTTCTGAAGGGAAATTCAGACCAGAGTTCTCATCCCTGAAAAACTCTGTTTTAAGGCAAGAATCATCCTCTTCTTTCCAGCGTGTCCAATATAGTAAGAAACATGAGCCTGCCAAGAAAAAAGAGAACTGTGTTTCCTACTCATACAGATCATATGTATTCCAACTCTGCTTATGAAATGATACAGACCATACCTCCTCTTACAAAAATGTTCTTTATTTAATAGTGATTATCGCGTTGGGATCTAGAACTGTGTAAAGTCTTTTGAGCTGAAAAGTCACTTGGTTTACCACAAATGAACTCTTGCTTGTAGAAAGACACAGATCTTGGGGTTTAACTCCGTTTCTGAAGGGAAATTCAGACCAGAGTTCTCATCCATGAAACACACCCTGTTTTAAAGCAAGAAGCAAGCACTTCTTTCCAGCGACTAGAATACAGAAAGAACCATGTGCATGCCCTGAAAAAAAGAACTGTGTTTCCTATTCATACGGACCATATGTACTTCAACTCTGCTTATGAAACTGATACACACCACAGCTCCTCTTACATAAATGCTCTTCAGTTAATAGTGAGAATCACGGTGGGTTCATGAACTGCGAAAAATCATTTCAGCCCAAAATGCACTGGGTATACCAGAAATGAACTCATGCTTGTAGGAAGACACAGATCCTGGGGTTTAACTCCGATGCTAAAGAGAAATTCAGACCAGAGTTCTCATCCCTGAAACACACTCTGTTTTAACGCAGAAGCACCCTCTTCTTTCCAGTGTCTAAAATACAGCAAGAACCATGTGCATGCCCTGAAAAAAAGAACTGTGTTTCCTCCTCATACGGACCATATGTAGTTCAAATCTGCTTATGAAACTGATACAAACCACAGCTCCTCTTACATAAATGCTCTTTATTTAATAGTGAGAATCGTGTTGGGTTCATGAACTGCGAAAAATCATTTGAGCCCAAAATTCACTGGGTTTACCAGAAATGAACTCTTGCTTGTAGGAAGACACTGATACTGGGGTTTAACTCCGTTTCTCATGGCAAATTCAGACCGGAGTTCTCATCCCTGAAAAACACTCTGTTTTAAGGCAAGTATCATCCTCTTCTTTCCAGCGTCTCCAATATAGTAAGAACCATGATCATGCCAAGAAAAAAGAACTGTGATTCCTACTAATACAGACCATATGTAGTTAAACTCTGCTTATGAAACTGATACAAACCACAGCTCCTCTAATATAAATCCTCTTTAGTTAATAGTGAGAATAGCGTTGGGTTCGTGAACTGCAAAAAATCATTTGAGCCCAAAATTCATTTGGTTTAACAGAAATGAACTCTTGCTTATAGGAAGACACAGATCCTGAGGTTTACCTCCGTTTCTGAAGTGAAATTCAGACCAGAGGTCTCATCCCTGAAACACACTATACTTTAATGCAAGAAGCAAGCTCTTCTTTCCAGAGTCTAAAATACAGCAAGAACCATGAGCATGCCCTGAAAAAAAACCTGTTTTCCTACTCATATGGACCATATGTAGATCAACTGTGCTTATGAAACTGATACAAACCACAGCTCCTGTTACATAAATGCTCTTTAGTTAATAGTGAGAATCGCGTGGGGTTCGTGAACTGCGAAAAATCATTTGAGCCTAAAATTTACTGGGTTTACCTGAAATGAACTCTTGCTTGTAGGAAGACACTGATACTGGGGTTTAACTCCGTTTATGAAGGCAAATTCAGACCAGAGTTCTCATCCCTGAAAAACTCTGTTTTAAGGCAAGAATCATCCTCTTCTTTCCAGCGTCTCCAATATAGTAACAAACATGAGCCTGCCAAGAAAAAAAAGAACTGTGTTTCCTACTCATACAGATCATATGTATTCCAACTCTGCTTATGAAATGATACAGACCATACCTCCTCTTACAAAAATGTTCTTTAGTTAATATTGATTATCGCGTTGGGATCTAGAACTGTGTAAAGTCTTTTGAGCTGAAAATTCACTTGGTTTACCACAAATGAACTCTTGCTTGTAGAAAGACACAGATCTTGGGGTTTAACTCCGTATCTGAAGGGAAATTCAGACCAGAGTTCAAATGCATGAAACACACCCTCTTTTAATGCAGGAAGCAAGCTCTTCTTTCCAGAGTCTAAAATACAGCAAGAACCATGAGCATGCCCTGAAAAAAAGAACTGTGTATCCTAATCATACAGACCATATTTAGTTCAACTCTGCTTATGAAACTGATACATACTACAGCTCGTCTTACATAAATGCTCTTTAGTTAATAGTGAGAATCGAGTTGGGTTCGTGAACTGCTAAAAGTATTTTGAGCCCAAAATCCAATGGGTTAACCAGAAATTAACTCTTGTTTGTAGGAAGACACAGATCCTGGGGTTTAACTCCGTTTCTGAAGGGAAATTCAGACCAGTGTTCTCATCCCTGAAACACACTCTGTTTTAACGCAAGAAGCAAGCTCTTATTTCCAGAGTCTAAAATACAGCAAGAACCATGAGCATGCCCTGAAAAAAAGAACTGTGTTTCCTACTCATACATACCATATGTAGGCCACCTCTGCTTATAAAACTGATACAGAACACAGCTCCTCTTACATAAATGCTCTTTAGTTAATATTGATAATCACGATGGATTCTAGAACTGTGTAAAATATTTGAGCCGAAAATTCAATGAGTTTACCAGAAAAGAACTCTTGCTTGTAGGAAGACCGAGATCCTGGGGTTAAAGTCCGTTTCTGAAGTGAAATTCAGACCAGAGTTCTCATCCCTGAAAAAGACTCTGTTTTAAGCAAGAAAGTACCTCTTCTTTCCAGCTTCTCCAATACAGTAAGGACCATGAGCATGCCCAGAAAAAAGAACTGTGTTTCCTACTCATACACACCATATGTAGTCAACTCCTGTTATTAAACTGATACAAACCACAGCTCCTCTTACATAAATCCTCTTAAGTTAATAGTGAGAATCGCGTTTTGGTTCGTGAACTGTGTAAAATCATTTGAGCCGAATATTCACTTGGTTTACAAATAATGAACTCTTGTTTGTAGGAAGACACAGATCATGGGGTACAACTCCGTTTCTGAAGGGGAATTCAGACCAGAGTTCTAATCCATTAAACACACTCTGTTTTAAAGCAAGAAGCAAGCTCTTATTTCCAGAATCTAAAACACAGCAAGAACCATGAGCATGCCCTGAAAAAAAGAACTGTGTTTCCTACTCATTTGGACCATACTTAGTTCATCTCTGCTTATGAAACTGATACAAACCACAGCTGCTCTTACATAAATGCTCTTTAGTTAATAGTGAGAATCGCATTGGGTTCGTGAACTGCTAAAAATATTTTGAGCCCAAAATTCAATGGGTTAACCAGAAATGAACTCTTGCTTGTAGGAAGACACAGATCCTGGGGTTTACCTCTATTTCTGAAGGGAAATTAAGAACAGTGTTCTCATCCCTGAAACACACTCTGTTTTAACGCAAGAAGCAAGCTCTTCTTTCCAGAGTCTAAAATACAGCAAGAACAATGAGCATGCCCTGAAAAAAGAACTTAGTTTCCTACTTATACGGACCATATTTAGTTCATCTCTGCTTATGAAACTGATACAAACCACAGCGGCTCTTACATAAATGCTCTTTATTTAATAGTGAGAATCGTGTTGGGTTCGTGAACTGTGAAAAATCATTTGAGCCCAAAATTCACTGGGTTTATCAGAAATGAACTCTTGCTTGTAGGAAGACACTGATACTGGGGTTTAACTCCGTTTCTCATGGCATATTCAGACCGGAGTTCTCATCCCTGAAAAACACTCTGTTTTAACGCAAGTATCATCCTCTTCTTTCCAGCGTCTCCAATATAGTAAGAACCATGATCATGCCAAGAAAAAAGAACTGTGATTCCTACTAATACAGACCATATGTAGTTAAACTCTGCTTATGAAACTGATACAAACCACAGCTCCTCTAATATAAATCCTCTTTAGTTAATAGTGAGAATAGCGTTGGGTTCGTGAACTGCAAAAAATCATTTGAGCCCAAAATTCACTTGGTTTAACAGAAATGAACTCTTGCTTGTAGGAAGACACAGATCCTGAGGTTTACCTCCGTTTCTGAAGTGAAATTCAGACCAGAGGTCTCATCCCTGAAACACACTATACTTTAATGCAAGAAGCAAGCTCTTCTTTCCAGAGTCTAAAATACAGCAAGAACCATGAGCATGCCCTGAAAAAAAACCTGTTTTCCTACTCATATGGACCATATGTAGATCAACTGTGCTTATGAAACTGATACAAACCACAGCTCCTGTTACATAAATGCTCTTTAGTTAATAGTGAGAATCGCGTGGGGTTCGTGAACTGCGAAAAATCATTTGAGCCTAAAATTTACTGGGTTTACCTGAAATGAACTCTTGCTTGTAGGAAGACACTGATACTGGGGTTTAACTCCGTTTATGAAGGCAAATTCAGACCAGAGTTCTCATCCCTGAAAAACTCTGTTTTAAGGCAAGAATCATCCTCTTCTTTCCAGCGTCTCCAATATAGTAACAAACATGAGCCTGCCAAGAAAAAAAAGAACTGTGTTTCCTACTCATACAGATCATATGTATTCCAACTCTGCTTATGAAATGATACAGACCATACCTCCTCTTACAAAAATGTTCTTTAGTTAATATTGATTATCGCGTTGGGATCTAGAACTGTGTAAAGTCTTTTGAGCTGAAAATTCACTTGGTTTACCACAAATGAACTCTTGCTTGTAGAAAGACACAGATCTTGGGGTTTAACTCCGTTTCTGAAGGGAAATTCAGACCAGAGTTCAAATTCATGAAACACACCCTCTTAAAATGCAAGAAGCAAGCTCTTCTTTCCAGAGTCTAAAATACAGCAAGAACCATGAGCATGCCCTGAAAAAAAGAACTGTGTATCCTAATCATACAGACCATATTTAGTTCAACTCTGCTTATGAAACTGATACAAACTACAGCTCGTCTTACATAAATGCTCTTTAGTTAATAGTGAGAATCGCGTTGGGTTCGTGAACTGCAAAAAATCATTTGAGCCCAAAATACACTGGTTTAACCAGACATGAACCCTTGCTTGAAGGAAGACACAGATCCTGGGGTTTAACTCCGTTTCTGAAGGGTAATTCAGACCAGTGTTCTCATCCCTGAAACACACTCTGTTTTAACGCAAGAAGCAAGTTCTTATTTCCAGAGTCTAAAATACAGCAAGAAGCATGAGCATGCCCTGAAAAAAAGAACTGTGTTTCCTACTCATACATACCATATGTAGGCCACCTCTGCTTATAAAACTGATACAGAACACAGCTCCTCTTACATAAATGCTCTTTAGTTAATATTGATAATCGCGATGGGTTCTAGAACTGTGTAAAATCATTTGAGCCGAAAATTCAATGAGTTTACCAGAAAAGAACTCTTGCTTGTAGGAAGACCCAGATCCTGGGGTTAAAGTCCGTTTCTGAAGTGAAATTCAGACCAGAGTTCTCATCCCTGAAATACACTCTGTTTTAAGCAAGAAAGTACCTCTTCTTTCCAGCTTCTCCAATACAGTAAGGACCATGAGCATGCCCAGAAAAAAGAACTGTGTTTCCTACTCATACACACCATATGTAGTCAACTCCTGTTATTAAACTGATACAAACCACAGCTCCTCTTACGTAAATCCTCTTAAGTTAATAGTGAGAATCGCGTTTTGGTTCGTGAACTGTGTAAAATCATTTGAGCCGAAAATTCACTTGGTTTACAAATAATGAACTCTTGTTTGTAGGAAGACACAGATCATGGGGTACAACTCCGTTTCTGTAGGGGAATTCAGACCAGAGTTCTCATCCATTAAACACACTCTGTTTTAAAGCAAGAAGCAAGCTCTTATTTCCAGAATCTAAAACACAGCAAGAACCATGAGCATGCCCTGAAAAAAAGAACTGTGTTTCCTACTCATATGGACCATACTTAGTTCATCTCTGCTTATGAAACTGATACAAACCACAGCTGCTCTTACATAAATGCTCTTTAGTTAATAGTGAGAATCGCATTGGGTTCGTGAACTGCTAAAAATATTTTGAGCCCAAAATTCAATGGGTTAACCAGAAATGAACTCTTGCTTGTAGGAAGACACAGATCCTGGGGTTTACCTCTATTTCTGAAGGGAAATTAAGAACAGTGTTCTCATCCCTGAAACACACTCTGTTTTAACGCAAGAAGCAAGCTCTTCTTTCCAGAGTCTAAAATACAGCAAGAACAATGAGCATGCCCTGAAAAAAGAACTTAGTTTCCTACTTATACGGACCATATTTAGTTCATCTCTGCTTATGAAACTGATACAAACCACAGAGGCTCTTACATAAATGCTCTTTATTTAATAGTGAGAATCGTGTTGGGTTCGTGAACTGCGAAAAATCATTTGAGCCCAAAATTCACTGGGTTTACCAGAAATGAACTCTTGCTTGTAGGAAGACACTGATACTGGGGTTTAACTCCGTTTCTCATGGCAAATTCAGACCGGAGTTCTCATCCCTGAAAAACACTCTGTTTTAACGCAAGTATCATCCTCTTCTTTCCAGCGTCTCCAATATAGTAAGAACCATGATCATGCCAAGAAAAAAGAACTGTGATTCCTACTAATACAGACCATATGTAGTTAAACTCTGCTTATGAAACTGATACAAACCACAGCTCCTCTAATATAAATCCTCTTTAGTTAATAGTGAGAATAGCGTTGGGTTCGTGAACTGCAAAAAATCATTTGAGCCCAAAATTCACTTGGTTTAACAGAAATGAACTCTTGCTTGTAGGAAGACACAGATCCTGAGGTTTACCTCCGTTTCTGAAGTGAAATTCAGACCAGAGGTCTCATCCCTGAAACACACTATACTTTAATGCAAGAAGCAAGCTCTTCTTTCCAGAGTCTAAAATACAGCAAGAACCATGAGCATGCCCTGAAAAAAAAACCTGTTTTCCTACTCATATGGACCATATGTAGATCAACTGTGCTTATGAAACTGATACAAACCACAGCTCCTGTTACATAAATGCTCTTTAGTTAATAGTGAGAATCGCGTGGGGTTCGTGAACTGCGAAAAATCATTTGAGCCTAAAATTTACTGGGTTTACCTGAAATGAACTCTTGCTTGTAGGAAGACACTGATACTGGGGTTTAACTCCGTTTATGAAGGCAAATTCAGACCAGAGTTCTCATCCCTGAAAAACTCTGTTTTAAGGCAAGAATCATCCTCTTCTTTCCAGCGTCTCCAATATAGTAACAAACATGAGCCTGCCAAGAAAAAAAAGAACTGTGTTTCCTACTCATACAGATCATATGTATTCCAACTCTGCTTATGAAATGATACAGACCATACCTCCTCTTACAAAAATGTTCTTTAGTTAATATTGATTATCGCGTTGGGATCTAGAACTGTGTAAAGTCTTTTGAGCTGAAAATTCACTTGGTTTACCACAAATGAACTCTTGCTTGTAGAAAGACACAGATCTTGGGGTTTAACTCCGTTTCTGAAGGGAAATTCAGACCAGAGTTCAAATTCATGAAACACACCCTCTTAAAATGCAAGAAGCAAGCTCTTCTTTCCAGAGTCTAAAATACAGCAAGAACCATGAGCATGCCCTGAAAAAAAGAACTGTGTATCCTAATCATACAGACCATATTTAGTTCAACTCTGCTTATGAAACTGATACAAACTACAGCTCGTCTTACATAAATGCTCTTTAGTTAATAGTGAGAATCGCGTTGGGTTCGTGAACTGCAAAAAATCATTTGAGCCCAAAATACACTGGTTTAACCAGACATGAACCCTTGCTTGAAGGAAGACACAGATCCTGGGGTTTAACTCCGTTTCTGAAGGGTAATTCAGACCAGTGTTCTCATCCCTGAAACACACTCTGTTTTAACGCAAGAAGCAAGTTCTTATTTCCAGAGTCTAAAATACAGCAAGAAGCATGAGCATGCCCTGAAAAAAAGAACTGTGTTTCCTACTCATACATACCATATGTAGGCCACCTCTGCTTATAAAACTGATACAGAACACAGCTCCTCTTACATAAATGCTCTTTAGTTAATATTGATAATCGCGATGGGTTCTAGAACTGTGTAAAATCATTTGAGCCGAAAATTCAATGAGTTTACCAGAAAAGAACTCTTGCTTGTAGGAAGACCCAGATCCTGGGGTTAAAGTCCGTTTCTGAAGTGAAATTCAGACCAGAGTTCTCATCCCTGAAATACACTCTGTTTTAAGCAAGAAAGTACCTCTTCTTTCCAGCTTCTCCAATACAGTAAGGACCATGAGCATGCCCAGAAAAAAGAACTGTGTTTCCTACTCATACACACCATATGTAGTCAACTCCTGTTATTAAACTGATACAAACCACAGCTCCTCTTACGTAAATCCTCTTAAGTTAATAGTGAGAATCGCGTTTTGGTTTGTGAACTGTGTAAAATCATTTGAGCCGAAAATTCACTTGGTTTACAAATAATGAACTCTTGTTTGTAGGAAGACACAGATCATGGGGTACAACTCCGTTTCTGTAGGGGAATTCAGACCAGAGTTCTCATCCATTAAACACACTCTGTTTTAAAGCAAGAAGCAAGCTCTTATTTCCAGAATCTAAAACACAGCAAGAACCATGAGCATGCCCTGAAAAAAAGAACTGTGTTTCCTACTCATATGGACCATACTTAGTTCATCTCTGCTTATGAAACTGATACAAACCACAGCTGCTCTTACATAAATGCTCTTTAGTTAATAGTGAGAATCGCATTGGGTTCGTGAACTGCTAAAAATATTTTGAGCCCAAAATTCAATGGGTTAACCAGAAATGAACTCTTGCTTGTAGGAAGACACAGATCCTGGGGTTTACCTCTATTTCTGAAGGGAAATTAAGAACAGTGTTCTCATCCCTGAAACACACTCTGTTTTAACGCAAGAAGCAAGCTCTTCTTTCCAGAGTCTAAAATACAGCAAGAACAATGAGCATGCCCTGAAAAAAGAACTTAGTTTCCTACTTATACGGACCATATTTAGTTCATCTCTGCTTATGAAACTGATACAAACCACAGAGGCTCTTACATAAATGCTCTTTATTTAATAGTGAGAATCGTGTTGGGTTCGTGAACTGCGAAAAATCATTTGAGCCCAAAATTCACTGGGTTTACCAGAAATGAACTCTTGCTTGTAGGAAGACACTGATACTGGGGTTTAACTCCGTTTCTCATGGCAAATTCAGACCGGAGTTCTCATCCCTGAAAAACACTCTGTTTTAACGCAAGTATCATCCTCTTCTTTCCAGCGTCTCCAATATAGTAAGAACCATGATCATGCCAAGAAAAAAGAACTGTGATTCCTACTAATACAGACCATATGTAGTTAAACTCTGCTTATGAAACTGATACAAACCACAGCTCCTCTAATATAAATCCTCTTTAGTTAATAGTGAGAATAGCGTTGGGTTCGTGAACTGCAAAAAATCATTTGAGCCCAAAATTCACTTGGTTTAACAGAAATGAACTCTTGCTTGTAGGAAGACACAGATCCTGAGGTTTACCTCCGTTTCTGAAGTGAAATTCAGACCAGAGGTCTCATCCCTGAAACACACTATACTTTAATGCAAGAAGCAAGCTCTTCTTTCCAGAGTCTAAAATACAGCAAGAACCATGAGCATGCCCTGAAAAAAAAACCTGTTTTCCTACTCATATGGACCATATGTAGATCAACTGTGCTTATGAAACTGATACAAACCACAGCTCCTGTTACATAAATGCTCTTTAGTTAATAGTGAGAATCGCGTGGGGTTCGTGAACTGCGAAAAATCATTTGAGCCTAAAATTTACTGGGTTTACCTGAAATGAACTCTTGCTTGTAGGAAGACACTGATACTGGGGTTTAACTCCGTTTATGAAGGCAAATTCAGACCAGAGTTCTCATCCCTGAAAAACTCTGTTTTAAGGCAAGAATCATCCTCTTCTTTCCAGCGTCTCCAATATAGTAACAAACATGAGCCTGCCAAGAAAAAAAAGAACTGTGTTTCCTACTCATACAGATCATATGTATTCCAACTCTGCTTATGAAATGATACAGACCATACCTCCTCTTACAAAAATGTTCTTTAGTTAATATTGATTATCGCGTTGGGATCTAGAACTGTGTAAAGTCTTTTGAGCTGAAAATTCACTTGGTTTACCACAAATGAACTCTTGCTTGTAGAAAGACACAGATCTTGGGGTTTAACTCCGTTTCTGAAGGGAAATTCAGACCAGAGTTCAAATTCATGAAACACACCCTCTTAAAATGCAAGAAGCAAGCTCTTCTTTCCAGAGTCTAAAATACAGCAAGAACCATGAGCATGCCCTGAAAAAAAGAACTGTGTATCCTAATCATACAGACCATATTTAGTTCAACTCTGCTTATGAAACTGATACAAACTACAGCTCGTCTTACATAAATGCTCTTTAGTTAATAGTGAGAATCGCGTTGGGTTCGTGAACTGCAAAAAATCATTTGAGCCCAAAATACACTGGTTTAACCAGACATGAACCCTTGCTTGTAGGAAGACACAGATCCTGGGGTTTAACTCCGTTTCTGAAGGGAAATTCAGACCAGTGTTCTCATCCCTGAAACACACTCTGTTTTAACGCAAGAAGCAAGCTCTTATTTCCAGAGTCTACAATAGAGCAAGAACCATGAGCATGCCCTGAAAAAAAGAACTGTGTTTCCTACTCATACATACCATATGTAGGCCACCTCTGCTTATAAAACTGATACAGAACACAGCTCCTCTTACATAAATGCTCTTTAGTTAATATTGATAATCGCGATGGGTTCTAGAACTGTGTAAAATCATTTGAGCCGAAAATTCAATGAGTTTACCAGAAAAGAACTCTTGCTTGTAGGAAGACACAGATCCTGGGGTTAAAGTCCGTTTCTGAAGTGAAATTCAGACCAGAGTTCTCATCCCTGAAATACACTCTGTTTTAAGCAAGAAAGAACCTCTTCTTTCCAGCTTCTCCAATACAGTAAGGACCATGAGCATGCCCAGAAAAAAGAACTGTGTTTCCTACTCATACACACCATATGTAGTCAACTCCTGTTATTAAACTGATACAAACCACAGCTCCTCTTACGTAAATCCTCTTAAGTTAATAGTGAGAATCGCGTTTTGGTTCGTGAACTGTGTAAAATCATTTGAGCCGAAAATTCACTTGGTTTACAAATAATGAACTCTTGTTTGTAGGAAGACACAGATCATGGGGTACAACTCCGTTTCTGTAGGGGAATTCAGACCAGAGTTCTCATCCATTAAACACACTCTGTTTTAAAGCAAGAAGCAAGCTCTTATTTCCAGAATCTAAAACACAGCAAGAACCATGAGCATGCCCTGAAAAAAAGAACTGTGTTTCCTACTCATATGGACCATACTTAGTTCATCTCGGCTTATGAAACTGATACAAACCACAGCTGCTCTTACATAAATGCTCTTTAGTTAATAGTGAGAATCGCATTGGGTTCGTGAACTGCTAAAAATATTTTGAGCCCAAAATTCAATGGGTTAACCAGAAATGAACTCTTGCTTGTAGGAAGACACAGATCCTGGGGTTTACCTCTATTTCTGAAGGGAAATTAAGAACAGTGTTCTCATCCCTGAAACACACTCTGTTTTAACGCAAGAAGCAAGCTCTTCTTTCCAGAGTCTAAAATACAGCAAGAACAATGAGCATGCCCTGAAAAAAGAACTTAGTTTCCTACTTATACGGACCATATTTAGTTCATCTCTGCTTATGAAACTGATACAAACCACAGCGGCTCTTACATAAATGCTCTTTATTTAATAGTGAGAATTGTGTTGGGTTCGTGAACTGCGAAAAATCATTTGAGCACAAAATTCACTGGGTTTACCAGAAATGAACTCTTGCTTGTAGGAAGACACTGATACTGGGGTTTAACTCCGTTTCTCATGGCAAATTCAGACCGGAGTTCTCATCCCTGAAAAACACTCTGTTTTAACGCAAGTATCATCCTCTTCTTTCCAGCGTCTCCAATATAGTAAGAACCATGATCATGCCAAGAAAAAAGAACTGTGATTCCTACTAATACAGACCATATGTAGTTAAACTCTGCTTATGAAACTGATACAAACCACAGCTCCTCTAATATAAATCCTCTTTAGTTAATAGTGAGAATAGCGTTGGGTTCGTGAACTGCAAAAAATCATTTGAGCCCAAAATTCACTTGGTTTAACAGAAATGAACTCTTGCTTGTAGGAAGACACAGATCCTGAGGTTTACCTCCGTTTCTGAAGTGAAATTCAGACCAGAGGTCTCATCCTTGAAACACACTATACTTTAATGCAAGAAGCAAGCTCTTCTTTCCAGAGTCTAAAATACAGCAAGAACCATGAGCATGCCCTGAAAAAAAACCTGTTTTCCTACTCATATGGACCATATGTAGATCAACTGTGCTTATGAAACTGATACAAACCAAAGCTCCTGTTACATAAATGCTCTTTAGTTAATAGTGAGAATCGCGTGGGGTTCGTGAACTGCGAAAAATCATTTGAGCCTAAAATTTACTGGGTTTACCTGAAATGAACTCTTGCTTGTAGGAAGACACTGATACTGGGGTTTAACTCCGTTTATGAAGGCAAATTCAGACCAGAGTTCTCATCCCTGAAAAACTCTGTTTTAAGGCAAGAATCATCCTCTTCTTTCCAGCGTCTCCAATATAGTAACAAACATGAGCCTGCCAAGAAAAAAAAGAACTGTGTTTCCTACTCATACAGATCATATGTATTCCAACTCTGCTTATGAAATGATACAGACCATACCTCCTCTTACAAAAATGTTCTTTAGTTAATATTGATTATCGCGTTGGGATCTAGAACTGTGTAAAGTCTTTTGAGCTGAAAATTCACTTGGTTTACCACAAATGAACTCTTGCTTGTAGAAAGACACAGATCTTGGGGTTTAACTCCGTATCTGAAGGGAAATTCAGACCAGAGTTCAAATTCATGAAACACACCCTCTTAAAATGCAAGAAGCAAGCTCTTCTTTCCAGAGTCTAAAATACAGCAAGAACCATGAGCATGCCCTGAAAAAAAGAACTGTGTATCCTAATCATACAGACCATATTTAGTTCAACTCTGCTTATGAAACTGATACAAACTACAGCTCGTCTTACATAAATGCTCTTTAGTTAATAGTGAGAATCGCGTTGGGTTCGTGAACTGCAAAAAATCATTTGAGCCCAAAATACACTGGTTTAACCAGACATGAACCCTTGCTTGTAGGAAGACACAGATCCTGGGGTTTAACTCCGTTTCTGAAGGGAAATTCAGACCAGTGTTCTCATCCCTGAAACACACTCTGTTTTAACGCAAGAAGCAAGTTCTTATTTCCAGAGTCTAAAATACAGCAAGAACCATGAGCATGCCCTGAAAAAAAGAACTGTGTTTCCTACTCATACATACCATATGTAGGCCACCTCTGCTTATAAAACTGATACAGAACACAGCTCCTCTTACATAAATGCTCTTTAGTTAATATTGATAATCGCGATGGGTTCTAGAACTGTGTAAAATCATTTGAGCCGAAAATTCAATGAGTTTACCAGAAAAGAACTCTTGCTTGTAGGAAGACCCAGATCCTGGGGTTAAAGTCCGTTTCTGAAGTGAAATTCAGACCAGAGTTCTCATCCCTGAAATACACTCTGTTTTAAGCAAGAAAGTACCTCTTCTTTCCAGCTTCTCCAATACAGTAAGGACCATGAGCATGCCCAGAAAAAAGAACTGTGTTTCCTACTCATACACACCATATGTAGTCAACTCCTGTTATTAAACTGATACAAACCACAGCTCCTCTTACGTAAATCCTCTTAAGTTAATAGTGAGAATCGCGTTTTGGTTCGTGAACTGTGTAAAATCATTTGAGCCGAAAATTCACTTGGTTTACAAATAATGAACTCTTGTTTGTAGGAAGACACAGATCATGGGGTACAACTCCGTTTCTGTAGGGGAATTCAGACCAGAGTTCTCATCCATTAAACACACTCTGTTTTAAAGCAAGAAGCAAGCTCTTATTTCCAGAATCTAAAACACAGCAAGAACCATGAGCATGCCCTGAAAAAAAGAACTGTGTTTCCTACTCATATGGACCATACTTAGTTCATCTCTGCTTATGAAACTGATACAAACCACAGCTGCTCTTACATAAATGCTCTTTAGTTAATAGTGAGAATCGCATTGGGTTCGTGAACTGCTAAAAATATTTTGAGCCCAAAATTCAATGGGTTAACCAGAAATGAACTCTTGCTTGTAGGAAGACACAGATCCTGGGGTTTACCTCTATTTCTGAAGGGAAATTAAGAACAGTGTTCTCATCCCTGAAACACACTCTGTTTTAACGCAAGAAGCAAGCTCTTCTTTCCAGAGTCTAAAATACAGCAAGAACAATGAGCATGCCCTGAAAAAAGAACTTAGTTTCCTACTTATACGGACCATATTTAGTTCATCTCTGCTTATGAAACTGATACAAACCACAGCGGCTCTTACATAAATGCTCTTTATTTAATAGTGAGAATCGTGTTGGGTTCGTGAACTGCGAAAAATCATTTGAGCACAAAATTCACTGGGTTTACCAGAAATGAACTCTTGCTTGTAGGAAGACACTGATACTGGGGTTTAACTCCGTTTCTCATGGCAAATTCAGACCGGAGTTCTCATCCCTGAAAAACACTCTGTTTTAACGCAAGTATCATCCTCTTCTTTCCAGCGTCTCCAATATAGTAAGAACCATGATCATGCCAAGAAAAAAGAACTGTGATTCCTACTAATACAGACCATATGTAGTTAAACTCTGCTTATGAAACTGATACAAACCACAGCTCCTCTAATATAAATCCTCTTTAGTAAATAGTGAGAATAGCGTTGGGTTCGTGAACTGCAAAAAATCATTTGAGCCCAAAATTCACTTGGTTTAACAGAAATGAACTCTTGCTTGTAGGAAGACACAGATCCTGAGGTTTACCTCCGTTTCTGAAGTGAAATTCAGACCAGAGGTCTCATCCCTGAAACACACTATACTTTAATGCAAGAAGCAAGCTCTTCTTTCCAGAGTCTAAAATACAGCAAGAACCATGAGCATGCCCTGAAAAAAAACCTGTTTTCCTACTCATATGGACCATATGTAGATCAACTGTGCTTATGAAACTGATACAAACCACAGCTCCTGTTACATAAATGCTCTTTAGTTAATAGTGAGAATCGCGTGGGGTTCGTGAACTGCGAAAAATCATTTGAGCCTAAAATTTACTGGGTTTACCTGAAATGAACTCTTGCTTGTAGGAAGACACTGATACTGGGGTTTAACTCCGTTTATGAAGGCAAATTCAGACCAGAGTTCTCATCCCTGAAAAACTCTGTTTTAAGGCAAGAATCATCCTCTTCTTTCCAGCGTCTCCAATATAGTAACAAACATGAGCCTGCCAAGAAAAAAAAGAACTGTGTTTCCTACTCATACAGATCATATGTATTCCAACTCTGCTTATGAAATGATACAGACCATACCTCCTCTTACAAAAATGTTCTTTAGTTAATATTGATTATCGCGTTGGGATCTAGAACTGTGTAAAGTCTTTTGAGCTGAAAATTCACTTGGTTTACCACAAATGAACTCTTGCTTGTAGAAAGACACAGATCTTGGGGTTTAACTCCGTTTCTGAAGGGAAATTCAGACCAGAGTTCAAATTCATGAAACACACCCTCTTAAAATGCAAGAAGCAAGCTCTTCTTTCCAGAGTCTAAAATACAGCAAGAACCATGAGCATGCCCTGAAAAAAAGAACTGTGTATCCTAATCATACAGACCATATTTAGTTCAACTCTGCTTATGAAACTGATACAAACTACAGCTCGTCTTACATAAATGCTCTTTAGTTAATAGTGAGAATCGCGTTGGGTTCGTGAACTGCAAAAAATCATTTGAGCCCAAAATACACTGGTTTAACCAGACATGAACCCTTGCTTGTAGGAAGACACAGATCCTGGGGTTTAACTCCGTTTCTGAAGGGAAATTCAGACCAGTGTTCTCATCCCTGAAACACACTCTGTTTTAACGCAAGAAGCAAGCTCTTATTTCCAGAGTCTACAATAGAGCAAGAACCATGAGCATGCCCTGAAAAAAAGAACTGTGTTTCCTACTCATACATACCATATGTAGGCCACCTCTGCTTATAAAACTGATACAGAACACAGCTCCTCTTACATAAATGCTCTTTAGTTAATATTGATAATCGCGATGGGTTCTAGAACTGTGTAAAATCATTTGAGCCGAAAATTCAATGAGTTTACCAGAAAAGAACTCTTGCTTGTAGGAAGACCCAGATCCTAGGGTTAAAGTCCGTTTCTGAAGTGAAATTCAGACCAGAGTTCTCATCCCTGAAATACACTCTGTTTTAAGCAAGAAAGTACCTCTTCTTTCAGGCTTCTCCAATACAGTAAGGACCATGAGCATGCCCAGAAAAAAGAACTGTGTTTCCTACTCATACACACCATATGTAGTCAACTCCTGTTATTAAACTGATACAAACCACAGCTCCTCTTACGTAAATCCTCTTAAGTTAATAGTGAGAATCGCGTTTTGGTTCGTGAACTGTGTAAAATCATTTGAGCCGAAAATTCACTTGGTTTACAAATAATGAACTCTTGTTTGTAGGAAGACACAGATCATGGGGTACAACTCCGTTTCTGTAGGGGAATTCAGACCAGAGTTCTCATCCATTAAACACACTCTGTTTTAAAGCAAGAAGCAAGCTCTTATTTCCAGAATCTAAAACACAGCAAGAACCATGAGCATGCCCTGAAAAAAAGAACTGTGTTTCCTACTCATATGGACCATACTTAGTTCATCTCTGCTTATGAAACTGATACAAACCACAGCTGCTCTTACATAAATGCTCTTTAGTTAATAGTGAGAATCGCATTGGGTTCGTGAACTGCTAAAAATATTTTGAGCCCAAAATTCAATGGGTTAACCAGAAATGAACTCTTGCTTGTAGGAAGACACAGATCCTGGGGTTTACCTCTATTTCTGAAGGGAAATTAAGAACAGTGTTCTCATCCCTGAAACACACTCTCTTTTAACGCAAGAAGCAAGCTCTTCTTTCCAGAGTCTAAAATACAGCAAGAACAATGAGCATGCCCTGAAAAAAGAACTTAGTTTCCTACTTATACGGACCATATTTAGTTCATCTCTGCTTATGAAACTGATACAAACCACAGCGGCTCTTACATAAATGCTCTTTATTTAATAGTGAGAATCGTGTTGGGTTCGTGAACTGCGAAAAATCATTTGAGCACAAAATTCACTGGGTTTACCAGAAATGAACTCTTGCTTGTAGGAAGACACTGATACTGGGGTTTAACTCCGTTTCTCATGGCAAATTCAGACCGGAGTTCTCATCCCTGAAAAACACTCTGTTTTAACGCAAGTATCATCCTCTTCTTTCCAGCGTCTCCAATATAGTAAGAACCATGATCATGCCAAGAAAAAAGAACTGTGATTCCTACTAATACAGACCATATGTAGTTAAACTCTGCTTATGAAACTGATACAAACCACAGCTCCTCTAATATAAATCCTCTTTAGTTAATAGTGAGAATAGCGTTGGGTTCGTGAACTGCAAAAAATCATTTGAGCCCAAAATTCACTTGGTTTAACAGAAATGAACTCTTGCTTGTAGGAAGACACAGATCCTGAGGTTTACCTCCGTTTCTGAAGTGAAATTCAGACCAGAGGTCTCATCCCTGAAACACACTATACTTTAATGCAAGAAGCAAGCTCTTCTTTCCAGAGTCTAAAATACAGCAAGAACCATGAGCATGCCCTGAAAAAAAACCTGTTTTCCTACTCATATGGACCATATGTAGATCAACTGTGCTTATGAAACTGATACAAACCACAGCTCCTGTTACATAAATGCTCTTTAGTTAATAGTGAGAATCGCGTGGGGTTCGTGAACTGCGAAAAATCATTTGAGCCTAAAATTTACTGGGTTTACCTGAAATGAACTCTTGCTTGTAGGAAGACACTGATACTGGGGTTTAACTCCGTTTATGAAGGCAAATTCAGACCAGAGTTCTCATCCCTGAAAAACTCTGTTTTAAGGCAAGAATCATCCTCTTCTTTCCAGCGTCTCCAATATAGTAACAAACATGAGCCTGCCAAGAAAAAAAAGAACTGTGTTTCCTACTCATACAGATCATATGTATTCCAACTCTGCTTATGAAATGATACAGACCATACCTCCTCTTACAAAAATGTTCTTTAGTTAATATTGATTATCGCGTTGGGATCTAGAACTGTGTAAAGTCTTTTGAGCTGAAAATTCACTTGGTTTACCACAAATGAACTCTTGCTTGTAGAAAGACACAGATCTTGGGGTTTAACTCCGTATCTGAAGGGAAATTCAGACCAGAGTTCAAATTCATGAAACACACCCTCTTAAAATGCAAGAAGCAAGCTCTTCTTTCCAGAGTCTAAAATACAGCAAGAACCATGAGCATGCCCTGAAAAAAAGAACTGTGTATCCTAATCATACAGACCATATTTAGTTCAACTCTGCTTATGAAACTGATACAAACTACAGCTCGTCTTACATAAATGCTCTTTAGTTAATAGTGAGAATCGCGTTGGGTTCGTGAACTGCAAAAAATCATTTGAGCCCAAAATACACTGGTTTAACCAGACATGAACCCTTGCTTGTAGGAAGACACAGATCCTGGGGTTTAACTCCGTTTCTGAAGGGAAATTCAGACCAGTGTTCTCATCCCTGAAACACACTCTGTTTTAACGCAAGAAGCAAGTTCTTATTTCCAGAGTCTAAAATACAGCAAGAACCATGAGCATGCCCTGAAAAAAAGAACTGTGTTTCCTACTCATACATACCATATGTAGGCCACCTCTGCTTATAAAACTGATACAGAACACAGCTCCTCTTACATAAATGCTCTTTAGTTAATATTGATAATCGCGATGGGTTCTAGAACTGTGTAAAATCATTTGAGCCGAAAATTCAATGAGTTTACCAGAAAAGAACTCTTGCTTGTAGGAAGACCCAGATCCTGGGGTTAAAGTCCGTTTCTGAAGTGAAATTCAGACCAGAGTTCTCATCCCTGAAATACACTCTGTTTTAAGCAAGAAAGTACCTCTTCTTTCCAGCTTCTCCAATACAGTAAGGACCATGAGCATGCCCAGAAAAAAGAACTGTGTTTCCTACTCATACACACCATATGTAGTCAACTCCTGTTATTAAACTGATACAAACCACAGCTCCTCTTACGTAAATCCTCTTAAGTTAATAGTGAGAATCGCGTTTTGGTTCGTGAACTGTGTAAAATCATTTGAGCCGAAAATTCACTTGGTTTACAAATAATGAACTCTTGTTTGTAGGAAGACACAGATCATGGGGTACAACTCCGTTTCTGTAGGGGAATTCAGACCAGAGTTCTCATCCATTAAACACACTCTGTTTTAAAGCAAGAAGCAAGCTCTTATTTCCAGAATCTAAAACACAGCAAGAACCATGAGCATGCCCTGAAAAAAAGAACTGTGTTTCCTACTCATATGGACCATACTTAGTTCATCTCTGCTTATGAAACTGATACAAACCACAGCTGCTCTTACATAAATGCTCTTTAGTTAATAGTGAGAATCGCATTGGGTTCGTGAACTGCTAAAAATATTTTGAGCCCAAAATTCAATGGGTTAACCAGAAATGAACTCTTGCTTGTAGGAAGACACAGATCCTGGGGTTTACCTCTATTTCTGAAGGGAAATTAAGAACAGTGTTCTCATCCCTGAAACACACTCTGTTTTAACGCAAGAAGCAAGCTCTTCTTTCCAGAGTCTAAAATACAGCAAGAACAATGAGCATGCCCTGAAAAAAGAACTTAGTTTCCTACTTATACGGACCATATTTAGTTCATCTCTGCTTATGAAACTGATACAAACCACAGCGGCTCTTACATAAATGCTCTTTATTTAATAGTGAGAATCGTGTTGGGTTCGTGAACTGCGAAAAATCATTTGAGCCCAAAATTCACTGGGTTTACCAGAAATGAACTCTTGCTTGTAGGAAGACACTGATACTGGGGTTTAACTCCGTTTCTCATGGCAAATTCAGACCGGAGTTCTCATCCCTGAAAAACACTCTGTTTTAACGCAAGTATCATCCTCTTCTTTCCAGCGTCTCCAATATAGTAAGAACCATGATCATGCCAAGAAAAAAGAACTGTGATTCCTACTAATACAGACCATATGTAGTTAAACTCTGCTTATGAAACTGATACAAACCACAGCTCCTCTAATATAAATCCTCTTTAGTAAATAGTGAGAATAGCGTTGGGTTCGTGAACTGCAAAAAATCATTTGAGCCCAAAATTCACTTGGTTTAACAGAAATGAACTCTTGCTTGTAGGAAGACACAGATCCTGAGGTTTACCTCCGTTTCTGAAGTGAAATTCAGACCAGAGGTCTCATCCCTGAAACACACTATACTTTAATGCAAGAAGCAAGCTCTTCTTTCCAGAGTCTAAAATACAGCAAGAACCATGAGCATGCCCTGAAAAAAAACCTGTTTTCCTACTCATATGGACCATATGTAGATCAACTGTGCTTATGAAACTGATACAAACCACAGCTCCTGTTACATAAATGCTCTTTAGTTAATAGTGAGAATCGCGTGGGGTTCGTGAACTGCGAAAAATCATTTGAGCCTAAAATTTACTGGGTTTACCTGAAATGAACTCTTGCTTGTAGGAAGACACTGATACTGGGGTTTAACTCCGTTTATGAAGGCAAATTCAGACCAGAGTTCTCATCCCTGAAAAACTCTGTTTTAAGGCAAGAATCATCCTCTTCTTTCCAGCGTCTCCAATATAGTAACAAACATGAGCCTGCCAAGAAAAAAAAGAACTGTGTTTCCTACTCATACAGATCATATGTATTCCAACTCTGCTTATGAAATGATACAGACCATACCTCCTCTTACAAAAATGTTCTTTAGTTAATATTGATTATCGCGTTGGGATCTAGAACTGTGTAAAGTCTTTTGAGCTGAAAATTCACTTGGTTTACCACAAATGAACTCTTGCTTGTAGAAAGACACAGATCTTGGGGTTTAACTCCGTTTCTGAAGGGAAATTCAGACCAGAGTTCAAATTCATGAAACACACCCTCTTAAAATGCAAGAAGCAAGCTCTTCTTTCCAGAGTCTAAAATACAGCAAGAACCATGAGCATGCCCTGAAAAAAAGAACTGTGTATCCTAATCATACAGACCATATTTAGTTCAACTCTGCTTATGAAACTGATACAAACTACAGCTCGTCTTACATAAATGCTCTTTAGTTAATAGTGAGAATCGCGTTGGGTTCGTGAACTGCAAAAAATCATTTGAGCCCAAAATACACTGGTTTAACCAGACATGAACCCTTGCTTGTAGGAAGACACAGATCCTGGGGTTTAACTCCGTTTCTGAAGGGAAATTCAGACCAGTGTTCTCATCCCTGAAACACACTCTGTTTTAACGCAAGAAGCAAGCTCTTATTTCCAGAGTCTACAATAGAGCAAGAACCATGAGCATGCCCTGAAAAAAAGAACTGTGTTTCCTACTCATACATACCATATGTAGGCCACCTCTGCTTATAAAACTGATACAGAACACAGCTCCTCTTACATAAATGCTCTTTAGTTAATATTGATAATCGCGATGGGTTCTAGAACTGTGTAAAATCATTTGAGCCGAAAATTCAATGAGTTTACCAGAAAAGAACTCTTGCTTGTAGGAAGACCCAGATCCTAGGGTTAAAGTCCGTTTCTGAAGTGAAATTCAGACCAGAGTTCTCATCCCTGAAATACACTCTGTTTTAAGCAAGAAAGTACCTCTTCTTTCAGGCTTCTCCAATACAGTAAGGACCATGAGCATGCCCAGAAAAAAGAACTGTGTTTCCTACTCATACACACCATATGTAGTCAACTCCTGTTATTAAACTGATACAAACCACAGCTCCTCTTACGTAAATCCTCTTAAGTTAATAGTGAGAATCGCGTTTTGGTTCGTGAACTGTGTAAAATCATTTGAGCCGAAAATTCACTTGGTTTACAAATAATGAACTCTTGTTTGTAGGAAGACACAGATCATGGGGTACAACTCCGTTTCTGTAGGGGAATTCAGACCAGAGTTCTCATCCATTAAACACACTCTGTTTTAAAGCAAGAAGCAAGCTCTTATTTCCAGAATCTAAAACACAGCAAGAACCATGAGCATGCCCTGAAAAAAAGAACTGTGTTTCCTACTCATATGGACCATACTTAGTTCATCTCTGCTTATGAAACTGATACAAACCACAGCTGCTCTTACATAAATGCTCTTTAGTTAATAGTGAGAATCGCATTGGGTTCGTGAACTGCTAAAAATATTTTGAGCCCAAAATTCAATGGGTTAACCAGAAATGAACTCTTGCTTGTAGGAAGACACAGATCCTGGGGTTTACCTCTATTTCTGAAGGGAAATTAAGAACAGTGTTCTCATCCCTGAAACACACTCTGTTTTAACGCAAGAAGCAAGCTCTTCTTTCCAGAGTCTAAAATACAGCAAGAACAATGAGCATGCCCTGAAAAAAGAACTTAGTTTCCTACTTATACGGACCATATTTAGTTCATCTCTGCTTATGAAACTGATACAAACCACAGCGGCTCTTACATAAATGCTCTTTATTTAATAGTGAGAATCGTGTTGGGTTCGTGAACTGCGAAAAATCATTTGAGCACAAAATTCACTGGGTTTACCAGAAATGAACTCTTGCTTGTAGGAAGACACTGATACTGGGGTTTAACTCCGTTTCTCATGGCAAATTCAGACCGGAGTTCTCATCCCTGAAAAACACTCTGTTTTAACGCAAGTATCATCCTCTTCTTTCCAGCGTCTCCAATATAGTAAGAACCATGATCATGCCAAGAAAAAAGAACTGTGATTCCTACTAATACAGACCATATGTAGTTAAACTCTGCTTATGAAACTGATACAAACCACAGCTCCTCTAATATAAATCCTCTTTAGTTAATAGTGAGAATAGCGTTGGGTTCGTGAACTGCAAAAAATCATTTGAGCCCAAAATTCACTTGGTTTAACAGAAATGAACTCTTGCTTGTAGGAAGACACAGATCCTGAGGTTTACCTCCGTTTCTGAAGTGAAATTCAGACCAGAGGTCTCATCCCTGAAACACACTATACTTTAATGCAAGAAGCAAGCTCTTCTTTCCAGAGTCTAAAATACAGCAAGAACCATGAGCATGCCCTGAAAAAAAACCTGTTTTCCTACTCATATGGACCATATGTAGATCAACTGTGCTTATGAAACTGATACAAACCACAGCTCCTGTTACATAAATGCTCTTTAGTTAATAGTGAGAATCGCGTGGGGTTCGTGAACTGCGAAAAATCATTTGAGCCTAAAATTTACTGGGTTTACCTGAAATGAACTCTTGCTTGTAGGAAGACACTGATACTGGGGTTTAACTCCGTTTATGAAGGCAAATTCAGACCAGAGTTCTCATCCCTGAAAAACTCTGTTTTAAGGCAAGAATCATCCTCTTCTTTCCAGCGTCTCCAATATAGTAACAAACATGAGCCTGCCAAGAAAAAAAAGAACTGTGTTTCCTACTCATACAGATCATATGTATTCCAACTCTGCTTATGAAATGATACAGACCATACCTCCTCTTACAAAAATGTTCTTTAGTTAATATTGATTATCGCGTTGGGATCTAGAACTGTGTAAAGTCTTTTGAGCTGAAAATTCACTTGGTTTACCACAAATGAACTCTTGCTTGTAGAAAGACACAGATCTTGGGGTTTAACTCCGTATCTGAAGGGAAATTCAGACCAGAGTTCAAATGCATGAAACACACCCTCTTTTAATGCAGGAAGCAAGCTCTTCTTTCCAGAGTCTAAAATACAGCAAGAACCATGAGCATGCCCTGAAAAAAAGAACTGTGTATCCTAATCATACAGACCATATTTAGTTCAACTCTGCTTATGAAACTGATACAAACTACAGATCGTCTTACATACATGCTCTTTAGTTAATAGTGAGAATGGCGTTTTGGTTCGTGAACTTGGAAAAATCATTTGTGCTCAAAATTCACTGGTTTAACCAGAAATGAAATCTGGCTTGTAGGAAGACACAGATCCTGGGATTTAACTCCATTTCTGATGGGAAATTTATACCACTGTTCTCATCCTTGAAACACACTCTGTTTTAACGCAAGAAGCAAGCTCTTATTTCCAGAGTCTAAAATACAGCAAGAACCATGAGCATGCCCTGAAAAAAAGAACTGTGTTTCCTACTCATACGGACCATATGTAGTCCAACTCTGCTTATGAAACTAATACACTACACAACACAGCTCCTCTTACATAACTGCTGTTTTTTTAATAGTGATAATCGCGTTGGGTTCTAGAACTGTATAAAATCATTTGAGCCGAAAATTCAATGAGTATACCAGAAAAGAACTCTTGCTTGTAGGAAGACCCAGATCCTGGGGTTAAACTCCGTTTCTGAAGTGAAATTCAGACCAGAGTTCTCATCCCTGAAAAACAATCTGTTTTAAGGCAAGAAAAAAACCTCTTCTTTACAGCTTCTCCAATACAGTAAGAACCATGAGCATGCCCTGAAAAAAACACTGTTTTTCCTACTCATACACACCATATGTAGTTCAACTCCTGTTATGAAACTGATACAAACAACTGCTCATCTTACATAATCCTCTTTAGTTCATAGTGAGAATCCCGTTTTGTTTCGTGAACTGAGAAAAATCATTTCAGCCGAATATTCAATGAGTTTACCAGAAAAGAACTCGTGCTTGTAGGAAGACACAGATCCTGGGGTTTAACTCCGTTTCTGAAGGCAAATTCAGACCAGAGTTCCCATCCCTGAAACACACTCTGATTTAAGGCAAGAAGCAAGCTCTTCTTTCCAGAGTCTAAAATACAGCATGATCCGTGTGCATGCCCTGAAAAAAAGAACTGTGTTTCCTACTCATGCGGACCATATGTAGTTCAACTCTGCTTATGAAACTGATAGAAATAACAGCTCCTCTTACATAAATGCGCTTTAGTTAATAGTGAGAATCACGTTGGGTTATTGAACTGCGAAAAATCATTTGAGCACAAAATTCACTGGGTTCACCTGAAATGAACTCCTCCTTGTAGGAAGACACAGATCTTGGGGTTTAACTCAGTTTCTGAAGGCAAATTCAGACCAGAATTCTCATCCCTGGAAAATACTCTGTTTTAAGGCAAGAATCATCCTCTTCTTTCCAGCGTGTCCAATACATTATGAACCATGAGCATGCCCAGAAAAAAAGATCTGTGTTTGTACTCATACAGACCAAATGTAGTTCAACTCTGCTTATGAAATGATACAGACAACAGCTCCTCTTACATAAATGCTCTTTAGTTAGTAGTGATAATCTCGTTGGGTTCTAGAACTGTGTAAAGTCATTTCAGCTGAAAATTCACTTGGTTTACCACAAATGAACTCTTGCTTGTAGGAAGTCACAAATCATGGGGTTTAACTCCATTTGTGAAGGAAATTCAGACCAGAGTTCTCATCCATGAAACACACCCTGTTTTAAAGCAAGAAGCAAGCTCTTCTTTCCAGAGTCTAAAATAAAGCAAGAACCATGAGCATGCCCTGAAAAAAAGAACTGTTTCCTACTCATACGGACCATACTTAGTTCATCTCTGCTTATGAAACTGATATAAACCACAGCTGCTCTTACATAAATGCTCTTTAGTTAATAGTGAGAATCGTGTTGGGTTCATGAATTGGGAAAATATTTTGAGCCCAAAATTCAATGGGTTAAACAGAAATGAACTCTTACTTGTAGGAAGACACAGATCCTGGGGTTTAACTCCGTTTTTGAAGGGAAATTCAGACCAGAGTTCTCATCCATGAAACACACACTGGTTTAATGCAAGAAGCAAGCTCTTCTTTCCAGTGTCTAAAATACAGCAAGAACCATGAGCATGCCCTGAAAAAACGAACTGTGTTTCCTACTCATACGGATGATATTTAGTTCAACTCTGCTTATGAAACTGATTCAAACCACAGCTCTTCTTACATAAATGCTCTTTAGTTAATAGTGAGAATCGCGTTTTGGATCGTGAACTGGGAAAAATCATTTGAGCCCAAAAATCACTGGTTTAACCAGAAATGAACTCTTTCTTGTAGGAAGACACAGATCCTGGGGTTTATGTCCGTTTCTGAAGGGAAATTAATAACAGTGTTCTCATCCCTGAAACACACTCTGTTTTAACGCAAGAAGCAAGCTCTTCTTTCCAGAGTCTAAAATACAGCAAGAACCACGAGCATGCCCTGAAAAAAAGAACTGTGTATCCTAATCATACAGACCATATTTAGTTCAACTCTGCTTATGAAACTGATACAAACTACAGCTCGTCTTACATAAATGCTCTTTAGTTAATAGTGAGAATCGCGTTTTGGTTCGTGAACTTGGAAAAATCATTTGTGCTCAAAATTCACTGGTTTAACCAGAAATGAAATCTGGCTTGTAGGAAGACACAGATCCTGGGATTTAACTCCATTTCTGATGGGAAATTTAGACCACTGTTCTCATCCCTGAAACACACTCTGTTTTAACGCAAGAAGCAAGCTCTTATTTCCAGAGTCTAAAATACAGCAAGAACCATGAGCATGCCCTGAAAAAAAGAACTGTGTTTCCTACTCAAACGGACCATATGTAGTCCAACTCTGCTTATGAAACTAATACACTACACAACACAGCTCCTCTTACATAACTGCTGTTTTTTTAATAGTGATAATCGCGTTGGGTTCTAGAACTGTATAAAATCATTTGAGCCGAAAATTCAATGAGTATACCAGAAAAGAACTCTTGCTTGTAGGAAGACCCAGATCCTGGGGTTAAACTCCGTTTCTGAAGTGAAATTCAGACCAGAGTTCTCATCCCTGAAAAACAATCTGTTTTAAGGCAAGAAAAAAACCTCTTCTTTACAGCTTCTCCAATACAGTAAGAACCATGAGCATGCCCTGAAAAAAACACTGTTTTTCCTACTCATACACACCATATGTAGTTCAACTCCTGTTATGAAACTGATACAAACAACTGCTCATCTTACATAATCCTCTTTAGTTCATAGTGAGAATCCCGTTTTGTTTCGTGAACTGAGAAAAATCATTTCAGCCGAATATTCAATGAGTTTACCAGAAAAGAACTCGTGCTTGTAGGAAGACACAGATCCTGGGGTTTAACTCCGTTTCTGAAGGTAAATTCAGACCAGAGTTCCCATCCCTGAAACACACTCTGATTTAAGGCAAGAAGCAAGCTCTTCTTTCCAGAGTCTAAAATACAGCATGATCCGTGTGCATGCCCTGAAAAAAAGAACTGTGTTTCCTACTCATGCGGACCATATGTAGTTCAACTCTGCTTATGAAACTGATAGAAATAACAGCTCCTCTTACATAAATGCGCTTTAGTTAATAGTGAGAATCACGTTGGGTTATTGAACTGCGAAAAATCATTTGAGCACAAAATTCACTGGGTTCACCTGAAATGAACTCCTCCTTGTAGGAAGACACAGATCTTGGGGTTTAACTCAGTTTCTGAAGGCAAATTCAGACCAGAATTCTCATCCCTGGAAAATACTCTGTTTTAAGGCAAGAATCATCCTCTTCTTTCCAGCGTGTCCAATACATTATGAACCATGAGCATGCCCAGAAAAAAAGAACTGTGTTTGTACTCATACAGACCAAATGTAGTTCAACTCTGCTTATGAAATGATACAGACAACAGCTCCTCTTACATAAATGCTCTTTAGTTAGTAGTGATAATCTCGTTGGGTTCTAGAACTGTGTAAAGTCATTTCAGCCGAAAATTCACTTGGTTTACCACAAATGAACTCTTGCTTGTAGGAAGACACAAATCATGGGGTTTAACTCCATTTGTGAAGGAAATTCAGACCAGGGTTCTCATCCATGAAACACACCCTGTTTTAAAGCAAGAAGCAAGCTCTTCTTTCCAGAGTCTAAAATAAAGCAAGAACCATGAGCATGCCCTGAAAAAAAGAACTGTTTCCTACTCATACGGACCATACTTAGTTCATCTCTGCTTATGAAACTGATATAAACCACAGCTGCTCTTACATAAATGCTCTTTAGTTAATAGTGAGAATCGTGTTGGGTTCATGAACTGCGAAAAATATTTTGAGCCCAAAATTCAATGGGTTAAACAGAAATGAACTCTTACTTGTAGGAAGACACAGATCCTGGGGTTTAACTCCGTTTTTGAAGGGAAATTCAGACCAGAGTTCTCATCCATGAAACACACACTGGTTTAATGCAAGAAGCAAGCTCTTCTTTCCAGTGTCTAAAATACAGCAAGAACCATGAGCATGCCCTGAAAAAACGAACTGTGATTCCTACTCATACGGATGATATTTAGTTCAACTCTGCTTATGAAACTGATTCAAACCACAGCTCTTCTTACATAAATGCTCTTTAGTTAATAGTGAGAATCGCGTTTTGGATCGTGAACTGGGAAAAATCATTTGAGCCCAAAAATCACTGGTTTAACCAGAAATGAACTCTTTCTTGTAGGAAGACACAGATCCTGGGGTTTACGTCCGTTTCTGAAGGGAAATTAATAACAGTGTTCTCATCCCTGAAACACACTCTGTTTTAACGCAAGAAGCAAGCTCTTCTTTCCAGAGTCTAAAATACAGCAAGAACCACGAGCATGCCCTGAAAAAAAGAACTGTGTTTCCTAATTATACGGACCATATTTAGTTCATCTCTGCTTATGAAACTGATACAAACCACAGGTGCTCTTACGTAAATGCTCTTTAGTTAATAGTGAGAATCGCGTTGGGTTTCGTGAACTGCGAAAAATATTTTGAGCCCAAAATTCAATGGGTTAACCAGAAATGAACTCTTGCTTGTAGGAAGACACAGATCATGGGGTACAAATCCGTTTCTGAAGGGAACTTCAGACCAGATTTCTCATCCATTAAACACACTCTGTTTTAATGCAAGAAGCAAGCTCTTATTTCCAGAATCTAAAATACTACAAGAACCATGAGCATGCCCTGAAAAAAAGAACTGAGTTTCCTACTCATACAGACCATATGTAGAACAACTCTGGTTATGAAACTGATACAAACCACAGCAACTCTTAAATAAATGCTGTTTAGTTAACAGTGAGAATCGCTTTGGATTCTAGAACTCTGTAAAATAACTTGAGCTCAAAATTCACATGGTTTACAAGAAAGGAATTCTTGCGTGTAGGAAGACCCAGATCCTGGGGTTTAACTCCGTTTCTGAAGTGAAATTCAGACCAGTGTTCTCATCCCTGAAACACGCTCTGTTTTAACGCAAGGAGCAAGCACTTATTTCCAGAGTCTTAAATACAGCAAGAACCATGAGCATGCCCTGAAAAAAAGAACTGTGTTTCCTACTCATACGGACCATATGTAGTCCAACTCTGCTTATGAAACTGATACAGACCACAGCTCCTATTACATTAATGCTTTTTAGTTAATAGTGAGAATTGCGTTTTGGTTCGTGAACTGCGAAAAATCATTTGAGGCCAAAATTCACTGGTTTAACCAGAAATGAAATCTTGTTTGTAGGAAGACACAGATCCGTGGGTTTAACTCCGTTTCTGAAAGGAAATTCAGACTAGTGTTCTCATCCCTGAAACACACTCTGTTTTAACGCAAGGAGCAAGCTGTTATTTCCAGAGTCTTAAACACAGCATGAACCATGACCATGCCCTGAAAAAAAGGAACTGTGTTTCCTACTTATACGGACCTTATGTAGTTCAACTCTGCTTATGAAACTGATACAGACCACATCTCGTCTTACATAAATGCTCTTTAGTTAATAGTGAGAATCACGTTGGGTTCGTGAACTGCAAAAAATATTTTGAGCCCAAAATTCAATGGGTTAACCACAAATTAACTCTTGTTTATAGGAAGTCACAGATCCTGGGGTTTAACTCCGTTTCTGCAGGGAAATTCAGACCAGAGTTCAAATTCATGAAACACACCCTCTTAAAATGCAAGAAGCAAGCTCTTCTTTCCAGAGTCTAAAATACAGCAAGAACCATGAGCATGCCCTGAAAAAAAGAACTGTGTATCCTAATCATACAGACCATATTTAGTTCAACTCTGCTTATGAAACTGATACAAACTACAGCTCGTCTTACATAAATGCTCTTTAGTTAATAGTGAGAATCGCGTTGGGTTCGTGAACTGCAAAAAATCCTTTGAGCCCAAAATACACTGGTTTAACCAGACATGAACCCTTGCTTGTAGGAAGACACAGATCCTGGGGTTTAACTCCGTTTCTGAAGGGAAATTCAGACCAGTGTTCTCATCCCTGAAACACACTCTGTTTTAACGCAAGAAGCAAGCTCTTATTTCCAGAGTCTAAAATACAGCAAGAAACATGAGCATGCCCTGAAAAAAAGAACTGTGTTTCCTACTCATACATACCATATGTAGGCCACCTCTGCTTATAAAACTGATACAGAACACAGCTCCTCTTACATAAATGCTCTTTAGTTAATATTGATAATCGCGATGGGTTCTAGAACTGTGTAAAATCATTTGAGCCGAAAATTCAATGAGTTTACCAGAAAAGAACTCTTGCTTGTAGGAAGACCCAGATCCTGGGGTTAAAGTCCGTTTCTGAAGTGAAATTCAGACCAGAGTTCTCATCCCTGAAATACACTCTGTTTTAAGAAAGAAAGTACCTCTTCTTTCCAGCTTCTCCAATACAGTAAGAACCATGAGCATGCCCAGAAAAAAGAACTGTGTTTCCTACTCATACACACCATATGTAGTCAACTCCTGTTATTAAACTGATACAAACCACAGCTCCTCTTACGTAAATCCTCTTAAGTTAATAGTGAGAATCGCGTTTTGGTTCGTGAACTGTGTAAAATCATTTGAGCCGAAAATTCACTTGGTTTACAAATAATGAACTCTTGTTTGTAGGAAGACACAGATCATGGGGTACAACTCCGTTTCTGAAGGGGAATTCAGACCAGAGTTCTCATCCATTAAACACACTCTGTTTTAAAGCAAGAAGCAAGCTCTTATTTCCAGAATCTTAAACACAGCAAGAACCATGAGCATGCCCTGAAAAAAAGAACTGTGTTTCCTACTCATATGGACCATACTTAGTTCATCTCTGCTTATGAAACTGATACAAACCACAGCTGCTCTTACATAAATGCTCTTTAGTTAATAGTGAGAATCGCACTGGGTTCGTGAACTGCTAAAAATATTTTGAGCCCAAAATTCAATGGGTTAACCAGAAATGAACTCTTGCTTGTAGGAAGACACAGATCCTGGGGTTTACCTCCATTTCTGAAGGGAAATTAAGAACAGTGTTCTCATCCCTGAAACACACTCTGTTTTAACGCAAGAAGCAAGCTCTTCTTTCCAGAGTCTAAAATACAGCAAGAACCATGAGCATGCCCTGAAAAAAGTACTTAGTTTCCTACTTATACGGACCATATTTAGTTCATCTCTGCTTATGAAACTGATACAAACCACAGCGGCTCTTACATAAATGCTCTTTATTTAATAGTGAGAATCGTGTTGGGTTCGTGAACTGCGAAAAATATTTTGAGCCCAAAATTCAATGGGTTAACCAGAAATGAACTCTTGCTTGTAGGAAGACACAGATCATGGGGTACAACTCCGTTTCTGAAGGGAAATTCAGACCAGTGTTCTCAACCCTGAAACACGCTCTGTTTTAACGCAAGGAGCAAGCACTTATTTCCAGAGTCTTAAATACAGCAAGAACCATGAGCATGCCCTGAAAAAAAGAACAGAATTTCCTACTCATACAGACCATATGTAGATCAACTCCGGTTATGAAACTGATACAAACCACAGCAACTCTTAAATAAATGCTGTTTAGTTAATAGTCAGAATTGCGTTTTGGTTCGTGAACTGCTAAAATCATTTGAGGCCAAAATTCACTGGTTTAACCAGAAATGATATCTTGCTTGTAGGAAGACACAGATCCGTGGGTTAAACTCTGTTTCTGAAGTGAAATTCAGACGAGAGTTCTCATCCCTGAAAAACACTCTGTGGTAAGGCAAGAAAGATCCTCTTCTTTCCAGCTTCCCCAATACAGTAAGAACCATGAGCGTGCCCAGAAAAAAGAACTGTGTTTCCTACTCATACACACCATATGTAGTTCAACTCCTGTTATGAAACTGATACAAACTACTGCTCCTCTTACATAATCCTCTTTAGTTCATAGTGAGAATCGAGTTTTGTTTCGTGAACTGCGAAAAATCATTTGAGCCTAAAATTTACTGGGTTTACCTGAAATGAACTCTTGCTTGTAGGAAGACACTGATACTGGGGTTTAACTCCGTTTCTGAAGGTAAATTCAGAGCAGAGTTCCCATCCCTGAAACACACTCTGATTTAGCACAAGAAGCAAGCTCTTCTTTCCAAATTCTAAAATACAGCTCGTCTTACATAAATGCTCTTTAGTTAATAGTGATAATCGCGTTTTTTCTAGATCTATGTAAAATCATTTGAGCCGGAAATTCACTTGGTTTACTAGAAATGGACTCTTGATTGTGGGAAAACGCAGATCATGGGGTTTAACTCCTTTTTTGAAAGGAAATTCAGACGAGAGTTTTCATCCCTGAAAAACACTCTGTTTTATGGCAAGAATCATCCTCTTCTTTCCAGCGTCTCCAATACAGTACGAACCATGAGCATGCCCACAAAAATGAACTGTGTTTCCTACTCATACCGACCATATGTAGTTCCACTCTGCTTATGAAATGATACAGAACACAGCTCCTCTTACATAAATGCTCTTTAGATAATAGTGACAATCGTGTTGGGTTCAAGAACTGTGTAAAATCATTGGAGCCCAAAATTCACTAGGTTTAACAGTAATGTACTCGTGCTTGTAGAAGACACAGATCATGGGGTTTAACTCCGTTTCTGAAGCGAAATTCAGACCAGAGTTCTCATCACTTAAAAACACTCTGTTTTAAGGCAAGAATCATCCCCTTCTTTCCAGCTTCTCGAATACAGTAAGAACCATGAGCATGCCCAGAAAAAAGAACTGTGTTTCCTAATCATAAAGACCATATGTAGTTCAACTCTGTTTATGAAACTGATACAAACAACAGCTCCTCTTCCATAAATCCTCTTTAGTTCATAGTGAGAATCGCTTTTTGGTTCGTGAACTGCGAAAAATCATTTTAGCCCAAAATTCCCTGCATTTACCAGAAGAGAACTCTTGCTTGTAGGAAGACACAGACCCTGGTGTTTAGCTCCGTTTCTGAAGTTAAATTCAGACCAGAATTCTCATCCCTGAAACACACTCTGTTTTAACGCAAGAATCATCCTCTTCTTTCCATCCTCTCCAATACAGTACAAACCATGAGCATGCCCAGAAAAAAAGAACTGTGTTTCCTACTCATACCGACCATATGATGTTCAACTCTGCTTATGAAACTGTTTCAAACCACAGCTCCTCTTACATAAATGCTCTTTAGTTAATAGTGAGAATCGAGTTTGGTTCGTGAACTGCGAAAAATCATTTGAGCCCAAAATTCACTGGGTTAACCATTATTGAACTCATGCTTGTAGGAAGATACAGACCCTGGGGTTTAACTCCGTTTCTGAAGGGAAATTCAGACCAGAGTTCTCATCCAAGAAACACACTCTATTTTCACGCAAAAAGCAAGCTCATCTTTCCAGAGTCTAAAATACAGCAAGAACAATGAGCATGCCCTGAAAAAAAGAACTGTGTTTCCTACTCATACAGACCATATGTAGATCAACTCTGCTTATGAAACTGATACAGACAACACCTCCTCTTACATAAATGCTCTTTAGTTAGTAGTGAGAATTGCGTTGGGTTCCTGAACTGCAAAAAAATCATTTGAGCCCAAAATTCACTGGGTTTACCAGAAATGAACTCTTGCTTGTATTAAGACACAGATCCTGGGGTTTAACTCCGTTTCTGAAGGGAAATTCAGACTAGAATTTCCTTCCCTGAAAAACACTATGTTTTAAGGCAAGAATCATCCTCTTCTTTCCAGTGTCTCCAATATAGTAAGAAACATGAGAATGCCCAGAAAAAAAGAACTGTGTTTCCTACTCATACAGACCATATATAGTTCAACTCGGCATATGAAACTGATACAAACCACAGCTCTCCTTACATAAATGCTCTTTAGTTAATAGTGAAAATCGCTTTGGGTTCGTGAAATGCGAAAAATCATTTGAGCCCAAAATTCACTGGGTTTACCAGAAATGAACTCTTGCTTGTATTAAGAGACAGATCCTGGGGTTAAACTCCATTTCTGAAGGGAAATTCAGACCAGCGTTCTCATCTCTGAAAGACACTCTGTTTTAAAGAAGAAGCAAGCTCTTCTTTCTAGAGTCTAAAATATAGCAAGATCCATGAGCATTGACTGAAAAAAAGAACTGTGTTTCCTATTCATACGGAGCATATATAGTTCAACTCTGCTTATGAAACTGATACAGACCACAGCTCCTCCTATGTAAATGCTTTTTAGTTAATAGTTATAATCGTGTTGGTTTCTAGAAATGTGAAAAGTCATTTGAGCCGAAAATTCACTTGGTTTACCAGAAATGAACTCTTGCTGGTAGGAAGAAAGAGATCATTCGGTTCAACTCAGTTTGTGAAGGGAAATTCAGACCAGAATTCTGATCCATGAAACACACCCTGTTTTAATGCAAGAAGCAAGCTCTTCTTTGCTGTGTCCAATACAGCAAGAACCATGAGCATGCACTGAAAAACAGAACTGTGTTTCCTACTCATACGGACCATATGTAGTTCAACTCTGCTTACGAAACTGATACAAACCACAGCTCCTCTTACATAAATCCTCTTTAGTTAATACTGAGAATCATGTTGGGTTCGTGAATGGTGAAAAATCATTTGAGCCCAAAATTAACTGGATTTAACAGAAATGAACTCTTGCTTGTAGGAAGACACAGATCCTGGGGTTTAACTCCGTTTTGGAAGGCAAATTCAGACCAGAGTTCTCATCCATTAAACACACCCTGTTTTAAGGCAAGAAGCAAGCACTTCTTTCCAGAGTCTCCAATACAGCAAGAACTATGAGCATGCCCTGAAAAAAAGAACTGTGTTTCCTACTCAAACGGACCATATGTAGTACAACTCTGCTTACGAAACTGATACAAACCACATCTCCTCTTACATAAATGCTCTTTAGTTAATAGTGAGAATCGCATTGGGTTTGTGAAATGCGAAAAATCATTTGAGCCCAAATTCACTGGGTTAACAAGAAATGAATGCTGTCTTGTAGGAAGTCACAGATCCTGGGTTTTAACTCTGTTTCTGAAGGGAAATACAGACCAGAGTGCTCATCTCTGAAAGACACTCTGTTTTAAGGCAAGAAGCAAGCTCTTCTTTCCAGAGTCGAAAATACAGCAAGAACCATGAGCATGGCCTGAAAAAAATAACTGTGTTTCCTACTCATACGGTCCATATGTAGTTCAAATCTCCTTATGAAACTGTTATAAACCACACCTCCTCTTACATAAGTGCTCTTTAGTTAATAGTGAGAATCATGTTGGGTTCGAGAACTGCGAAAAAACATTTGAGCCCAAAATTCACTGGGTTTACCTTAAATGAACTCTTCCTTGTAGGAAGACACCGATCCTTGGGTTTAACTCTGTTAATGAAGGCAAATACAGACCATAAATCTCAACCCTGAAAAACACTCTGTTTTAAGGCAAGAATCATCCTCTTCTTTCCAGCATCTCCAATACAGTAAGAACCATGAGCACGCCTAGAAAAAAAAGAACTGTGTTTCCTACAGACCATATATAGTTCAACTCTGCTTATGAAATGATACAGACCACAGCTCCTCCTACACAAATGCTTTTTAGTTTATAGTGAGAATCACGTTGGGTTCGTGACCTGCGAAAAATCATTTGAGCCCAAAATTCACTGGGTTAACCAGAAATGAACTCTTGCTTGTAGGAAGACACAGACCCTGGTGTTTAACTCCGTTTCTGAACGTAAATTCAGAACAGAGTTCTCATCACTGAAACACACTCTGATTTAACGCAAGAAGCAAGCTCTTCTTTCCAGAATCTAAAATACAGCAAGAACCGTGAGCATGCCCTGAAAAAAAGATCTGTGTTTCCTACTCATCGGACCAAATGTAGTTCAACTCTGCTTATGAAACTGATACAAACCACAGCGCCTCTTACATAAATCCTCTTTAGTTAAAAGTGAGAATCGCGTTGGGTTCCTGAACTGCAAAAAATCATTTGTGCCCAAAATTCCCTGGATTTACCTTAAATGAACTCTTGCTTGTAGGAATACACAGATCCTCCGGTTTAACTCCGTTTCTGAAGGGAAATTCAGACCAGAGTTCTCATCCCTGAAACACACTCTGTTTTAACGCAAGAATCATCCTCTTCTTTCCAGCGTCTCCAATACAGTACGAACCATGAGCATGCCCACAAAAAAAGAACTGTGTTTCCTACTCATACCGACCATATGTAGTTCCACTCTGCTTATGAAATGATACAGAACACAGCTTCTCTTACATAAATGCTCTTTAGATAATATTGATAATCGTGTTGGGTTCTAGAACTGTGTAAAATCATTGGAGCCGAAAATTCACTAGGTTTAACAGTAATGAACTCGTGCTTGTAGAAGACACAGATCATGGGGTTTAACTCCGTTTCTGATGGGAAATTCAGACCAGAGTTCTCATCACTTAAAAACACTCTGTTTACAGGCAAGAATCATCCCCTTCTTTCCAGCTTCTCGAATACAGTAAGAACCATGAGCATGCCCAGAAAAAAGAACTGTGTTTCCTAATCATAAAGGCCATATGTAGTTCAACTCTGTTTATGAAACTGATACAAACAACAGCTCCTCTTCCATAAATCCTCTTTAGTTCATAGTGAGAATCGCTTTTTGGTTCGTGAACTGCGAAAAATCATTTTAGCCCAAAATTCCCTGCGTTTACCAGAAGAGAACTCTTGCTTTTAGGAAGACACAGACCCTGGTGTTTAACTCCGTTTCTGAAGTTAAATTCAGACCAGAGTTCTCATCCGTGAAACACACTCTGTTTTAACGCAAGAATCATCCTCTTCTTTCCATCCTCTCCAATACAGTACGAACCATGAGCATGCCCAGAAAAAAGAACTGTGTTTCCTACTCATACAGACCATATGATGTTCAACTCTGCTTATGAAACTGTTTCAAACCACAGCTCCTCTTACATAAATGCTCTTTAGTTAATAGTGAGAATCGCGTTGGGTTTGTGAACTGGGAAAAATCATTTGAGCCCAAAATTCACTGGGTTTACCTGAAATTAACTCCTGCTTGTAGGAAGACACAGATCCTGGGGTTTAACTCCGTTTCTGAAGGGAAATTCAGACAAGAGTTCTCATCCTTAAAACACACTGTGTTTAATGCAAGATGCAAGTTCTTCTCTCCAGATTCGCCAATACAACAAGAACCATGAGCATACCCAGAAAAAAAGAACTGTGTTTCCTACTCATTCGGACCATATGTAGTTCAACTCTGCTTATGAAACTGATACAAACCACAGCTCCTCTTACATAAATGCTCTTTAGTTAATAGTGAGAATCATTTTGGGTTCGTGAACTGCAAAAAACCTTTTGAGCCAAAATTCACTGGCTTAACCAAAAATGAACTCTTGCTTGTAGGAAAATACAGATCGTGGGGTTTAACTCCGTTTCTGAGGGGAAATTCAGACCAGAGTTCTCATCCCTGAAACACACTCTGTTTCAAGGCAAGATTCATCCTCTTCTTTGCAGCGTCTCCAATACAGTTTGGACCATGAGCATTCCCAGAAAAAAAGAACTGTGTTTACTACTCATACAGACCATATGTAGTTCAACTCTGCTTATGAAATGATACAGACCAGAGCTCCACTTACATACATGCGCTTTAGTTAATAGTGATAATCGCGTTGGGTACTAGAACTGTGTAAGGTCATTTGAGCCCACAATTCACTGGGTTTACCTGAAATGAACTCATGCATGTAGGAAGACACAGATCCTGGGGTTTAACTCCATTTCTGAAGGGAAATTCAGACAAGAGTTCTCATCCTTAAAACACGCTGTGTTTAATGCAAGATGCAAGCTCTTCTTTCCAGATTCTCCAATACAACAAGAACCAGGAGCATGCCCAGAAAATAAGAATTGTGTTTCCTACTCATTTGGATCATATGTAGTTCAACTCTGCTTATGAAAGTGATACAAACCCAAGCACCTCTTACATAAATGCTGTTTAGTTAATAGTGAGAATCATTTTGGGTTCGTGAACTGGAAAAAACCTTTGAGCCAAAATTCACAGGCTTAACCAAAAATGAACTCTTGCTTGTAGGAAGACACAGATCCTGTGGTTTAACTCCGTTTCTGAAGGGAAATTCAGACCAGAGTTCTTATCCCTGAAACGCACTCAGTTTTAACGCTAGAAGCAAGCCCTTCTTTGCAGAGTCTAAAATACAGCAAGAACCAGGAGCATACCCTGAAAAAAAGAACTGTGTTTCCTACTCATAAGGACCATATGTAGTTCAACTCTGCTTATGAAACTGATACAAACCACAGCTCCTCTTACATAAAGTCTCATAAGTTAATAGTGAGAATCATGTTCTGTTGGTGTACTGTGTAAAACCTTTTTAGCCCAAAATTCACTTTGTTTACCAGAAAAGATATCCTGCTTATAGGAAGACACAGATCCTGGGGTTTAACTCCGTTTCTGAAGGGAAATTCAGACCCGAATTCTCATACCTGAAAAACACTCTGTTTTAAGGCATGAATGAACCTCTTCTTTCTAGGGTCACGAATACGGTAAGAACCATGAGCATGCCAAGAAAAAAATAACTGTGTTTCCTACACATACGGACCATATGTAGTTCAAATCTGCTTATGAAACTGATACAGAGTACAGCTCCTCTTACATAAATTCTCTTTAGATAATAGTGATAATCATGTTGTGTACTAGAGCTGTGGAAAAAAATTTGAGCCGAAAATTCACTTGGTTTACCTGAAATGAACTATTGCTTGTAGGAAGAAACAGATCATGGGGTTTAACTCCGTTTCTGAAGGGAAATTCAGACCAGTGTTCTCATCCATGAAACACACTCTGTTTCAATGCAAGAATCAAGTTCTTCTTTCCAGAGTCTCCAATACAACAAGACCTTGAGCATGCCCCGAAAAAAAGAACTGGGCTTCCTACTCATACGGACCATATGTAGTTCAACTCTGCTTATCAAACTGATACAAACCACAGCTCCTCTTACATAAATGCTCTATAGTTAATAGTGAGAATCGGTTTGGGTTGGTGAACTGCGAAAAACCATTTGAGCCCAAAATTCACTTAGTTTACCAGAAATGAACTCTTGCTTTTAGGAAGACAGATCCTGGTGTTTAACTCCCTTTCTGAAGCGAAATTCAGACCAGAGTTCTCATCCCTGAAACACACTCTGTTTTCACGCAAGAAAAAAGTCTTCTTTCCAGAGTCTAAAATACAGCAAGAACCATGAGCATGCCCTGAAAAAAAGAAATGTGTTTCCTACTCATACGGACCGTATGGAGTTCAACTCTGCTTATGAAACTGATACAAACCACAGCTCTGCTTACATAAATGCTCTTTAGTTAATAGTGAGAATCGCCTTGGGATCGTGAACTGCGAAAAATCATTTGAGCCCAAAATTTACTGGGGTAACCAGAAATAAACTATTGCTTGTAGGAAGACACAGATACTGGGCTTTAAGTCAGTTTCTGAAGGGAAATTGAGACCAGAATTCTCATACCTGAAAAACACTTTGGTTTAAGGCATGAATCATACTCTTCTTTCCAGGGTCTCCAATATAGTAAGAACCATGAGCATGCCAAGAAAAAATAACTGTGTTTCCTACTCATGCGTACAATATGTAGTTCAAATCTGCTTATGAAACTGATACAGACCACAGCTCCCCTTACATAAATGCTAGTTAGATAATAGTGATAATCATGTTGTGCTCTAGAACTGTAGAAAAAAATTTGAGCCGAAAATTCACTTGGTTTACCTGAAATGAACTCTTGCTTGTAGGAAGACACAGATCATGGGGTTTAACTCCTTTTCTGAAGAGAAACTCAGATGAGCGTTCTCATCCCTGAAACACACTCTGCTTTAACGCTAGAAGCAAGCCCTTCTTTGCAGAGTCTAAAATACAGCAAGAACCAGGAGCATGCCCTGAAAAAAAGAACTGTGTTTCCTATTCTTACTTACCATATGTTGTTCAACTCTGCTCATGAAACTGATACAAACCACAGCTCCTCTTACATAAATGCTCTTTAGTTAATAGTGAGAATAGCGTTGGGTTCTTGAACTGTGAAAAATCATTTGAGCCCCAAATTCCCTGGGTTTACCAGAAATGAACTCGTGCTTGTAGGAAGACACAGATCCTGGGGTTTAACTCTGTTTCTGAAGGGAAATTCAGACCCGAATTCTCATACCTGAAAAACACTCTGTTTTAAGGCATGAATGAACCTCTTCTTTCTAGGGTCACCAATACAGTAAGAACCATGAGCATGCCAAGAAAAAAATAACTGTGTTTCCTACACATACGGACCATATGTAATTCAAATCTGCTTATGAAACTGATACAGAGCACAGCTCCTCTTACATAAATTCTCTTTAGATAATAGTGATAATCATGTTGTGTACTAGAGCTGTGGAAAAAAATTTGAGCCGAAAATTCACTTGGTTTACCTGAAATGAACTATTGCTTGTAGGAAGAAACAGATCATGGGGTTTAACTCCTTTTCTGAAGGTAAATTCAGACCAGTGTTCTCATCCATGAAACACACTCTGTTTTAATGCAAGAAGCAAGTTCTTCTTTCCAGAGTCTCCAATACAACAAGACCATGAGCATGCCCCGAAAAAAAGAACTGGGCTTCCTACTCATACGGACCATATGTAGTTCAACTCTGCTTATCAAACTGATACAAACCACAGCTCCTCTTACATAAATGCTCTATAGTTAATAGTGAGAATCGGTTTGGGTTGGTGAACTGCGAAAAACCATTTGAGCCCAAAATTCACTTAGTTTACCAGAAATGAACTCTTGCTTTTAGGAAGACAGATCCTGGTGTTTAACTCCCTTTCTGAAGCGAAATTCAGACCAGAGTTCTCATCCCTGAAACACACTCTGTTTTCACGCAAGAAAAAAGTCTTCTTTCCAGAGTCTAAAATACAGCAAGAACCATGAGCATGCCCTGAAAAAAAGAAATGTGTTTCCTACTCATACGGACCGTATGTAGTTCAACTCTGCTTATGAAACTGATACAAACCACAGCTCTGCTTACATAAATGCTCTTTAGTTAATAGTGAGAATCGCCTTGGGATCGTGAACTGCGAAAAATCATTTGAGCCCAAAATTTACTGGGGTAACCAGAAATGAACTCTTGCTTGTAGGAAGACACAGGTACTGGGGTTTAAGTCAGTTTCTGAAGGGAAATTCAGACCAGAATTCTCATACCTGAAAAACACTTTGGTTTAAGGCATGAATCATACTCTTCTTCCAGGGTCTCCAATATAGTAAGAACCATGAGCATGCCAAGAAAAAATAACTGTGTTTCCTACTCATGCGTACCATATATAGTTCAAATCTGCTTATGAAACTGATACAGAACACAGCTCCCCTTACATAAATGCTAGTTAGATAATAGTGATAATCATGTTGTGCACTAGAACTGTAGAAAAAAATTTGAGCCGAAAATTCACTTGGTTTACCTGAAATGAACTCTTGCTTGTAGGAAGACACAGATCATGGGGTTTAACTCCTTTTCTGAAGAGAAATTCAGATGAGCGTTCTCATCCCTGAAACACACTCTGCTTTAACGCAAGAAGCAAGCACTTTTTTCCAGATTCTAAAATACAGCAAGAACCATGAGCATGCCCTGAAAAAAAGAAATGTGTTTCCTACTCATACGGACCATATGGAGTTCAACTCTGCTTATGAAACTGATACAAACCACAGCTCTGCCTACATAAATGCTCTTTAGTTAATAGTGAGAATCGCGTTGGGAACGTGAACTGCGAAAAATCATTTGAGCCCAAAATTCACAGGGGTAACCAGAAATGAACTCTTGCTTGTAGGAAGACACAGATCCTGGGGTTTAACTCCGTTTCTGAAGGGAAATTCAGACCAGAGGTCTCATACCTGAAACACACTCTGTTTTAAGACAAGAAGCCTCCTCTTCTTTCCAGCGTCACCAATACAGCAAGAACCATGATCATGCCCAGTAAAAAAAGTACTGTGTTTCCTACTCATACGGACTATATGGAGTTCAACTCTGCTTATGAAACTGATACAAACCACAGCTCCTCTTACATAAATGCTCTTTAGTTAATAGTGAGAATCGCATTGGGTTCGTGAACTGCTAAAAATATTTTGAGCCCAAAATTCAATGGGTTAACCAGAAATGAACTCTTGCTTGTAGGAAGACACAGATCCTGGGGTTTACCTCTATTTCTGAAGGGAAATTAAGAACAGTGTTCTCATCCCTGAAACACACTCTGTTTTAACGCAAGAAGCAAGCTCTTCTTTCCAGAGTCTAAAATACAGCAAGAACAATGAGCATGCCCTGAAAAAAGAACTTAGTTTCCTACTTATACGGACCATATTTAGTTCATCTCTGCTTATGAAACTGATACAAACCACAGCGGCTCTTACATAAATGCTCTTTATTTAATAGTGAGAATTGTGTTGGGTTCGTGAACTGCGAAAAATCATTTGAGCCCAAAATTCACTGGGTTTACCAGAAATGAACTCTTGCTTGTAGGAAGACACTGATACTGGGGTTTAACTCCGTTTCTCATGGCAAATTCAGACCGGAGTTCTCATCCCTGAAAAACACTCTGTTTTAACGCAAGTATCATCCTCTTCTTTCCAGCGTCTCCAATATAGTAAGAACCATGATCATGCCAAGAAAAAAGAACTGTGATTCCTACTAATACAGACCATATGTAGTTAAACTCTGCTTATGAAACTGATACAAACCACAGCTCCTCTAATATAAATCCTCTTTAGTTAATAGTGAGAATAGCGTTGGGTTCGTGAACTGCAAAAAATCATTTGAGCCCAAAATTCACTTGGTTTAACAGAAATGAACTCTTGCTTGTAGGAAGACACAGATCCTGAGGTTTACCTCCGTTTCTGAAGTGAAATTCAGACCAGAGGTCTCATCCTTGAAACACACTATACTTTAATGCAAGAAGCAAGCTCTTCTTTCCAGAGTCTAAAATACAGCAAGAACCATGAGCATGCCCTGAAAAAAAACCTGTTTTCCTACTCATATGGACCATATGTAGATCAACTGTGCTTATGAAACTGATACAAACCAAAGCTCCTGTTACATAAATGCTCTTTAGTTAATAGTGAGAATCGCGTGGGGTTCGTGAACTGCGAAAAATCATTTGAGCCTAAAATTTACTGGGTTTACCTGAAATGAACTCTTGCTTGTAGGAAGACACTGATACTGGGGTTTAACTCCGTTTATGAAGGCAAATTCAGACCAGAGTTCTCATCCCTGAAAAACTCTGTTTTAAGGCAAGAATCATCCTCTTCTTTCCAGCGTCTCCAATATAGTAACAAACATGAGCCTGCCAAGAAAAAAAAGAACTGTGTTTCCTACTCATACAGATCATATGTATTCCAACTCTGCTTATGAAATGATACAGACCATACCTCCTCTTACAAAAATGTTCTTTAGTTAATATTGATTATCGCATTGGGATCTAGAACTGTGTAAAGTCTTTTGAGCTGAAAATTCACTTGGTTTACCACAAATGAACTCTTGCTTGTAGAAAGACACAGATCTTGGGGTTTAACTCCGTATCTGAAGGGAAATTCAGACCAGAGTTCAAATTCATGAAACACACCCTCTTAAAATGCAAGAAGCAAGCTCTTCTTTCCAGAGTCTAAAATACAGCAAGAACCATGAGCATGCCCTGAAAAAAAGAACTGTGTATCCTAATCATACAGACCATATTTAGTTCAACTCTGCTTATGAAACTGATACAAACTACAGCTCGTCTTACATACATGCTCTTTAGTTAATAGTGAGAATCGCGTTGGGTTCGTGAACTGCAAAAAATCATTTGAGCCCAAAATACACTGGTTTAACCAGACATGAACCCTTGCTTGTAGGAAGACACAGATCCTGGGGTTTAACTCCGTTTCTGAAGGGAAATTCAGACCAGTGTTCTCATCCCTGAAACACACTCTGTTTTAACGCAAGAAGCAAGTTCTTATTTCCAGAGTCTAAAATACAGCAAGAACCATGAGCATGCCCTGAAAAAAAGAACTGTGTTTCCTACTCATACATACCATATGTAGGCCACCTCTGCTTATAAAACTGATACAGAACACAGCTCCTCTTACATAAATGCTCTTTAGTTAATATTGATAATCGCGATGGGTTCTAGAACTGTGTAAAATCATTTGAGCCGAAAATTCAATGAGTTTACCAGAAAAGAACTCTTGCTTGTAGGAAGACCCAGATCCTAGGGTTAAAGTCCGTTTCTGAAGTGAAATTCAGACCAGAGTTCTCATCCCTGAAATACACTCTGTTTTAAGCAAGAAAGTACCTCTTCTTTCAGGCTTCTCCAATACAGTAAGGACCATGAGCATGCCCAGAAAAAAGAACTGTGTTTCCTACTCATACACACCATATGTAGTCAACTCCTGTTATTAAACTGATACAAACCACAGCTCCTCTTACGTAAATCCTCTTAAGTTAATAGTGAGAATCGCGTTTTGGTTCGTGAACTGTGTAAAATCATTTGAGCCGAAAATTCACTTGGTTTACAAATAATGAACTCTTGTTTGTAGGAAGACACAGATCATGGGGTACAACTCCGTTTCTGTAGGGGAATTCAGACCAGAGTTCTCATCCATTAAACACACTCTGTTTTAAAGCAAGAAGCAAGCTCTTATTTCCAGAATCTAAAACACAGCAAGAACCATGAGCATGCCCTGAAAAAAAGAACTGTGTTTCCTACTCATATGGACCATACTTAGTTCATCTCTGCTTATGAAACTGATACAAACCACAGCTGCTCTTACATAAATGCTCTTTAGTTAATAGTGAGAATCGCATTGGGTTCGTGAACTGCTAAAAATATTTTGAGCCCAAAATTCAATGGGTTAACCAGAAATGAACTCTTGCTTGTAGGAAGACACAGATCCTGGGGTTTACCTCTATTTCTGAAGGGAAATTAAGAACAGTGTTCTCATCCCTGAAACACACTCTGTTTTAACGCAAGAAGCAAGCTCTTCTTTCCAGAGTCTAAAATACAGCAAGAACAATGAGCATGCCCTGAAAAAAGAACTTAGTTTCCTACTTATACGGACCATATTTAGTTCATCTCTGCTTATGAAACTGATACAAACCACAGCGGCTCTTACATAAATGCTCTTTATTTAATAGTGAGAATCGTGTTGGGTTCGTGAACTGCGAAAAATCATTTGAGCCCAAAATTCACTGGGTTTACCAGAAATGAACTCTTGCTTGTAGGAAGACACTGATACTGGGGTTTAACTCCGTTTCTCATGGCAAATTCAGACCGGAGTTCTCATCCCTGAAAAACACTCTGTTTTAACGCAAGTATCATCCTCTTCTTTCCAGCGTCTCCAATATAGTAAGAACCATGATCATGCCAAGAAAAAAGAACTGTGATTCCTACTAATACAGACCATATGTAGTTAAACTCTGCTTATGAAACTGATACAAACCACAGCTCCTCTAATATAAATCCTCTTTAGTTAATAGTGAGAATAGCGTTGGGTTCGTGAACTGCAAAAAATCATTTGAGCCCAAAATTCACTTGGTTTAACAGAAATGAACTCTTGCTTGTAGGAAGACACAGATCCTGAGGTTTACCTCCGTTTCTGAAGTGAAATTCAGACCAGAGGTCTCATCCCTGAAACACACTATACTTTAATGCAAGAAGCAAGCTCTTCTTTCCAGAGTCTAAAATACAGCAAGAACCATGAGCATGCCCTGAAAAAAAACCTGTTTTCCTACTCATATGGACCATATGTAGATCAACTGTGCTTATGAAACTGATACAAACCACAGCTCCTGTTACATAAATGCTCTTTAGTTAATAGTGAGAATCGCGTGGGGTTCGTGAACTGCGAAAAATCATTTGAGCCTAAAATTTACTGGGTTTACCTGAAATGAACTCTTGCTTGTAGGAAGACACTGATACTGGGGTTTAACTCCGTTTATGAAGGCAAATTCAGACCAGAGTTCTCATCCCTGAAAAACTCTGTTTTAAGGCAAGAATCATCCTCTTCTTTCCAGCGTCTCCAATATAGTAACAAACATGAGCCTGCCAAGAAAAAAAAGAACTGTGTTTCCTACTCATACAGATCATATGTATTCCAACTCTGCTTATGAAATGATACAGACCATACCTCCTCTTACAAAAATGTTCTTTAGTTAATATTGATTATCGCATTGGGATCTAGAACTGTGTAAAGTCTTTTGAGCTGAAAATTCACTTGGTTTACCACAAATGAACTCTTGCTTGTAGAAAGACACAGATCTTGGGGTTTAACTCCGTATCTGAAGGGAAATTCAGACCAGAGTTCAAATGCATGAAACACACCCTCTTTTAATGCAGGAAGCAAGCTCTTCTTTCCAGAGTCTAAAATACAGCAAGAACCATGAGCATGCCCTGAAAAAAAGAACTGTGTATCCTAATCATACAGACCATATTTAGTTCAACTCTGCTTATGAAACTGATACAAACTACAGATCGTCTTACATACATGCTCTTTAGTTAATAGTGAGAATGGCGTTTTGGTTCGTGAACTTGGAAAAATCATTTGTGCTCAAAATTCACTGGTTTAACCAGAAATGAAATCTGGCTTGTAGGAAGACACAGATCCTGGGATTTAACTCCATTTCTGATGGGAAATTTATACCACTGTTCTCATCCTTGAAACACACTCTGTTTTAACGCAAGAAGCAAGCTCTTATTTCCAGAGTCTAAAATACAGCAAGAACCATGAGCATGCCCTGAAAAAAAGAACTGTGTTTCCTACTCATACGGACCATATGTAGTCCAACTCTGCTTATGAAACTAATACACTACACAACACAGCTCCTCTTACATAACTGCTGTTTTTTTAATAGTGATAATCGCGTTGGGTTCTAGAACTGTATAAAATCATTTGAGCCGAAAATTCAATGAGTATACCAGAAAAGAACTCTTGCTTGTAGGAAGACCCAGATCCTGGGGTTAAACTCCGTTTCTGAAGTGAAATTCAGACCAGAGTTCTCATCCCTGAAAAACAATCTGTTTTAAGGCAAGAAAAAAACCTCTTCTTTACAGCTTCTCCAATACAGTAAGAACCATGAGCATGCCCTGAAAAAAACACTGTTTTTCCTACTCATACACACCATATGTAGTTCAACTCCTGTTATGAAACTGATACAAACAACTGCTCATCTTACATAATCCTCTTTAGTTCATAGTGAGAATCCCGTTTTGTTTCGTGAACTGAGAAAAATCATTTCAGCCGAATATTCAATGAGTTTACCAGAAAAGAACTCGTGCTTGTAGGAAGACACAGATCCTGGGGTTTAACTCCGTTTCTGAAGGCAAATTCAGACCAGAGTTCCCATCCCTGAAACACACTCTGATTTAAGGCAAGAAGCAAGCTCTTCTTTCCAGAGTCTAAAATACAGCATGATCCGTGTGCATGCCCTGAAAAAAAGAACTGTGTTTCCTACTCATGCGGACCATATGTAGTTCAACTCTGCTTATGAAACTGATAGAAATAACAGCTCCTCTTACATAAATGCGCTTTAGTTAATAGTGAGAATCACGTTGGGTTATTGAACTGCGAAAAATCATTTGAGCACAAAATTCACTGGGTTCACCTGAAATGAACTCCTCCTTGTAGGAAGACACAGATCTTGGGGTTTAACTCAGTTTCTGAAGGCAAATTCAGACCAGAATTCTCATCCCTGGAAAATACTCTGTTTTAAGGCAAGAATCATCCTCTTCTTTCCAGCGTGTCCAATACATTATGAACCATGAGCATGCCCAGAAAAAAAGATCTGTGTTTGTACTCATACAGACCAAATGTAGTTCAACTCTGCTTATGAAATGATACAGACAACAGCTCCTCTTACATAAATGCTCTTTAGTTAGTAGTGATAATCTCGTTGGGTTCTAGAACTGTGTAAAGTCATTTCAGCCGAAAATTCACTTGGTTTACCACAAATGAACTCTTGCTTGTAGGAAGACACAAATCATGGGGTTTAACTCCATTTGTGAAGGAAATTCAGACCAGAGTTCTCATCCATGAAACACACCCTGTTTTAAAGCAAGAAGCAAGCTCTTCTTTCCAGAGTCTAAAATAAAGCAAGAACCATGAGCATGCCCTGAAAAAAAGAACTGTTTCCTACTCATACGGACCATACTTAGTTCATCTCTGCTTATGAAACTGATATAAACCACAGCTGCTCTTACATAAATGCTCTTTAGTTAATAGTGAGAATCGTGTTGGGTTCATGAACTGGGAAAAATATTTTGAGCCCAAAATTCAATGGGTTAAACAGAAATGAACTCTTACTTGTAGGAAGACACAGATCCTGGGGTTTAACTCCGTTTTTGAAGGGAAATTCAGACCAGAGTTCTCATCCATGAAACACACACTGGTTTAATGCAAGAAGCAAGCTCTTCTTTCCAGTGTCTAAAATACAGCAAGAACCATGAGCATGCCCTGAAAAAACGAACTGTGTTTCCTACTCATACGGATGATATTTAGTTCAACTCTGCTTATGAAACTGATTCAAACCACAGCTCTTCTTACATAAATGCTCTTTAGTTAATAGTGAGAATCGCGTTTTGGATCGTGAACTGGGAAAAATCATTTGAGCCCAAAAATCACTGGTTTAACCAGAAATGAACTCTTTCTTGTAGGAAGACACAGATCCTGGGGTTTATGTCCGTTTCTGAAGGGAAATTAATAACAGTGTTCTCATCCCTGAAACACACTCTGTTTTAACGCAAGAAGCAAGCTCTTCTTTCCAGAGTCTAAAATACAGCAAGAACCACGAGCATGCCCTGAAAAAAAGAACTGTGTATCCTAATCATACAGACCATATTTAGTTCAACTCTGCTTATGAAACTGATACAAACTACAGCTCGTCTTACATAAATGCTCTTTAGTTAATAGTGAGAATCGCGTTTTGGTTCGTGAACTTGGAAAAATCATTTGTGCTCAAAATTCACTGGTTTAACCAGAAATGAAATCTGGCTTGTAGGAAGACACAGATCCTGGGATTTAACTCCATTTCTGATGGGAAATTTAGACCACTGTTCTCATCCCTGAAACACACTCTGTTTTAACGCAAGAAGCAAGCTCTTATTTCCAGAGTCTAAAATACAGCAAGAACCATGAGCATGCCCTGAAAAAAAGAACTGTGTTTCCTACTCAAACGGACCATATGTAGTCCAACTCTGCTTATGAAACTAATACACTACACAACACAGCTCCTCTTACATAACTGCTGTTTTTTTAATAGTGATAATCGAGTTGGGTTCTAGAACTGTATAAAATCATTTGAGCCGAAAATTCAATGAGTATACCAGAAAAGAACTCTTGCTTGTAGGAAGACCCAGATCCTGGGGTTAAACTCCGTTTCTGAAGTGAAATTCAGACCAGAGTTCTCATCCCTGAAAAACAATCTGTTTTAAGGCAAGAAAAAAACCTCTTCTTTACAGCTTCTCCAATACAGTAAGAACCATGAGCATGCCCTGAAAAAAACACTGTTTTTCCTACTCATACACACCATATGTAGTTCAACTCCTGTTATGAAACTGATACAAACAACTGCTCATCTTACATAATCCTCTTTAGTTCATAGTGAGAATCCCGTTTTGTTTCGTGAACTGAGAAAAATCATTTCAGCCGAATATTCAATGAGTTTACCAGAAAAGAACTCGTGCTTGTAGGAAGACACAGATCCTGGGGTTTAACTCCGTTTCTGAAGGTAAATTCAGACCAGAGTTCCCATCCCTGAAACACACTCTGATTTAAGGCAAGAAGCAAGCTCTTCTTTCCAGAGTCTAAAATACAGCATGATCCGTGTGCATGCCCTGATAAAAAGAACTGTGTTTCCTACTCATGCGGACCATATGTAGTTCAACTCTGCTTATGAAACTGATAGAAATAACAGCTCCTCTTACATAAATGCGCTTTAGTTAATAGTGAGAATCACGTTGGGTTATTGAACTGCGAAAAATCATTTGAGCACAAAATTCACTGGGTTCACCTGAAATGAACTCCTCCTTGTAGGAAGACACAGATCTTGGGGTTTAACTCAGTTTCTGAAGGCAAATTCAGACCAGAATTCTCATCCCTGGAAAATACTCTGTTTTAAGGCAAGAATCATCCTCTTCTTTCCAGCGTGTCCAATACATTATGAACCATGAGCATGCCCAGAAAAAAAGAACTGTGTTTGTACTCATACAGACCAAATGTAGTTCAACTCTGCTTATGAAATGATACAGACAACAGCTCCTCTTACATAAATGCTCTTTAGTTAGTAGTGATAATCTCGTTGGGTTCTAGAACTGTGTAAAGTCATTTCAGCCGAAAATTCACTTGGTTTACCACAAATGAACTCTTGCTTGTAGGAAGACACAAATCATGGGGTTTAACTCCATTTGTGAAGGAAATTCAGACCAGAGTTCTCATCCATGAATCACACCCTGTTTTAAAGCAAGAAGCAAGCTCTTCTTTCCAGAGTCTAAAATAAAGCAAGAACCATGAGCATGCCCTGAAAAAAAGAACTGTTTCCTACTCATACGGACCATACTTAGTTCATCTCTGCTTATGAAACTGATATAAACCACAGCTGCTCTTACATAAATGCTCTTTAGTTAATAGTGAGAATCGTGTTGGGTTCATGAACTGCGAAAAATATTTTGAGCCCAAAATTCAATGGGTTAAACAGAAATGAACTCTTGCTTGTAGGAAGACACAGATCCTGGGGTTTAACTCCGTTTTTGAAGGGAAATTCAGACCAGAGTTCTCATCCATGAAACACACACTGGTTTAATGCAAGAAGCAAGCTCTTCTTTCCAGTGTCTAAAATACAGAAAGAACCATGAGCATGCCCTGAAAAAACGAACTGTGTTTCCTACTCATATGGATGATATTTAGTTCAACTCTGCTTATGAAACTGATTCAAACCACAGCTCTTCTTACATAAATGCTCTTTAGTTAATAGTGAGAATCGCGTTTTGGATCGTGAACTGGGAAAAATCATTTGAGCCCAAAAATCACTGGTTTAACCAGAAATGAACTCTTTCTTTTAGGAAGACACAGATCCTGGGGTTTACATCCGTTTCTGAAGGGAAATTAATAACAGTGTTCTCATCCCTGAAACACACTCTGTTTTAACGCAAGAAGCAAGCTCTTCTTTCCAGAGTCTAAAATACAGCAAGAACCACGAGCATGCCCTGAAAAAAAGAACTGTGTTTCCTAATTATACGGACCATATTTAGTTCATCTCTGCTTATGAAACTGATACAAACCACAGGTGCTCTTACGTAAATGCTCTTTAGTTAATAGTGAGAATCGCGTTGGGTTTCGTGAACTGCGAAAAATATTTTGAGCCCAAAATTCAATGGGTTAACCAGAAATGAACTCTTGCTTGTAGGAAGACACAGATCATGGGGTACAAATCCGTTTCTGAAGGGAACTTCAGACCAGATTTCTCATCCATTAAACACACTCTGTTTTAATGCAAGAAGCAAGCTCTTATTTCCAGAATCTAAAATACTACAAGAACCATGAGCATGCCCTGAAAAAAAGAACTGAGTTTCCTACTCATACAGACCATATGTAGAACAACTCTGGTTATGAAACTGATACAAACCACAGCAACTCTTAAATAAATGCTGTTTAGTTAACAGTGAGAATCGCTTTGGATTCTAGAACTCTGTAAAATAACTTGAGCTCAAAATTCACATGGTTTACAAGAAAGGAATTCTTGCGTGTAGGAAGACCCAGATCCTGGGGTTTAACTCCGTTTCTGAAGTGAAATTCAGACCAGTGTTCTCATCCCTGAAACACGCTCTGTTTTAACGCAAGGAGCAAGCACTTATTTCCAGAGTCTTAAATACAGCAAGAACCATGAGCATGCCCTGAAAAAAAGAACTGTGTTTCCTACTCATACGGACCATATGTAGTCCAACTCTGCTTATGAAACTGATACAGACCACAGCTCCTATTACATTAATGCTTTTTAGTTAATAGTGAGAATTGCGTTTTGGTTCGTGAACTGCGAAAAATCATTTGAGGCCAAAATTCACTGGTTTAACCAGAAATGAAATCTTGTTTGTAGGAAGACACAGATCCGTGGGTTTAACTCCGTTTCTGAAAGGAAATTCAGACTAGTGTTCTCATCCCTGAAACACACTCTGTTTTAACGCAAGGAGCAAGCTGTTATTTCCAGAGTCTTAAACACAGCATGAACCATGACCATGCCCTGAAAAAAAGGAACTGTGTTTCCTACTTATACGGACCTTATGTAGTTCAACTCTGCTTATGAAACTGATACAGACCACATCTCGTCTTACATAAATGCTCTTTAGTTAATAGTGAGAATCACGTTGGGTTCGTGAACTGCAAAAAATATTTTGAGCCCAAAATTCAATGGGTTAACCACAAATTAACTCTTGTTTATAGGAAGTCACAGATCCTGGGGTTTAACTCCGTTTCTGCAGGGAAATTCAGACCAGAGTTCAAATTCATGAAACACACCCTCTTAAAATGCAAGAAGCAAGCTCTTCTTTCCAGAGTCTAAAATACAGCAAGAACCATGAGCATGCCCTGAAAAAAAGAACTGTGTATCCTAATCATACAGACCATATTTAGTTCAACTCTGCTTATGAAACTGATACAAACTACAGCTCGTCTTACATAAATGCTCTTTAGTTAATAGTGAGAATCGCGTTGGGTTCGTGAACTGCAAAAAATCATTTGAGCCCAAAATACACTGGTTTAACCAGACATGAACCCTTGCTTGTAGGAAGACACAGATCCTGGGGTTTAACTCCGTTTCTGAAGGGAAATTCAGACCAGTGTTCTCATCCCTGAAACACACTCTGTTTTAACGCAAGAAGCAAGCTCTTATTTCCAGAGTCTAAAATACAGCAAGAAACATGAGCATGCCCTGAAAAAAAGAACTGTGTTTCCTACTCATACATACCATATGTAGGCCACCTCTGCTTATAAAACTGATACAGAACACAGCTCCTCTTACATAAATGCTCTTTAGTTAATATTGATAATCGCGATGGGTTCTAGAACTGTGTAAAATCATTTGAGCCGAAAATTCAATGAGTTTACCAGAAAAGAACTCTTGCTTGTAGGAAGACCCAGATCCTGGGGTTAAAGTCCGTTTCTGAAGTGAAATTCAGACCAGAGTTCTCATCCCTGAAATACACTCTGTTTTAAGCAAGAAAGTACCTCTTCTTTCCAGCTTCTCCAATACAGTAAGAACCATGAGCATGCCCAGAAAAAAGAACTGTGTTTCCTACTCATACACACCATATGTAGTCAACTCCTGTTATTAAACTGATACAAACCACAGCTCCTCTTACGTAAATCCTCTTAAGTTAATAGTGAGAATCGCGTTTTGGTTCGTGAACTGTGTAAAATCATTTGAGCCGAAAATTCACTTGGTTTACAAATAATGAACTCTTGTTTGTAGGAAGACACAGATCATGGGGTACAACTCCGTTTCTGAAGGGGAATTCAGACCAGAGTTCTCATCCATTAAACACACTCTGTTTTAAAGCAAGAAGCAAGCTCTTATTTCCAGAATCTAAAACACAGCAAGAACCATGAGCATGCCCTGAAAAAAAGAACTGTGTTTCCTACTCATATGGACCATACTTAGTTCATCTCGGCTTATGAAACTGATACAAACCACAGCTGCTCTTACATAAATGCTCTTTAGTTAATAGTGAGAATCGCACTGGGTTCGTGAACTGCTAAAAATATTTTGAGCCCAAAATTCAATGGGTTAACCAGAAATGAACTCTTGCTTGTAGGAAGACACAGATCCTGGGGTTTACCTCCATTTCTGAAGGGAAATTAAGAACAGTGTTCTCATCCCTGAAACACACTCTGTTTTAACGCAAGAAGCAAGCTCTTCTTTCCAGAGTCTAAAATACAGCAAGAACCATGAGCATGCCCTGAAAAAAGTACTTAGTTTCCTACTTATACGGACCATATTTAGTTCATCTCTGCTTATGAAACTGATACAAACCACAGCGGCTCTTACATAAATGCTCTTTATTTAATAGTGAGAATCGTGTTGGGTTCGTGAACTGCGAAAAATATTTTGAGCCCAAAATTCAATGGGTTAACCAGAAATGAACTCTGGCTTGTAGGAAGACACAGATCATGGGGTACAACTCCGTTTCTGAAGGGAAATTCAGACCAGTGTTCTCAACCCTGAAACACGCTCTGTTTTAACGCAAGGAGCAAGCACTTATTTCCAGAGTCTTAAATACAGCAAGAACCATGAGCATGCCCTGAAAAAAAGAACAGAATTTCCTACTCATACAGACCATATGTAGATCAACACCGGTTATGAAACTGATACAAACCACAGCAACTCTTAAATAAATGCTGTTTAGTTAATAGTCAGAATTGCGTTTTGGTTCGTGAACTGCTAAAATCATTTGAGGCCAAAATTCACTGGTTTAACCAGAAATGATATCTTGCTTGTAGGAAGACACAGATCCGTGGGTTAAACTCCGTTTCTGAAGTGAAATTCAGACGAGAGTTCTCATCCCTGAAAAACACTCTGTGGTAAGGCAAGAAAGATCCTCTTCTTTCCAGCTTCCCCAATACAGTAAGAACCATGAGCGTGCCCAGAAAAAAGAACTGTGTTTCCTACTCATACACACCATATGTAGTTCAACTCCTGTTATGAAACTGATACAAACTACTGCTCCTCTTACATAATCCTCTTTAGTTCATAGTGAGAATCGAGTTTTGTTTCGTGAACTGCGAAAAATCATTTGAGCCTAAAATATACTGGGTTTACCTGAAATGAACTCTTGCTTGTAGGAAGACACTGATACTGGGGTTTAACTCCGTTTCTGAAGGTAAATTCAGAGCAGAGTTCCCATCCCTGAAACACACTCTGATTTAGCACAAGAAGCAAGCTCTTCTTTCCAAATTCTAAAATACAGCTCGTCTTACATAAATGCTCTTTAGTTAATAGTGATAATCGCGTTTTTTCTAGATCTATGTAAAATCATTTGAGCCGGAAATTCACTTGGTTTACTAGAAATGGACTCTTGATTGTGGGAAAACGCAGATCATGGGGTTTAACTCCTTTTTTGAAAGGAAATTCACACGAGAGTTTTCATCCCTGAAAAACACTCTGTTTTATGGCAAGAATCATCCTATTCTTTCCAGCGTCTCCAATACAGTCAGAAACATGAGCATGCCCTGAAAAAAAGAACTTTGTTTCCTAATCATACAGACCATTTGTAGTTCAACTCTGCTTATGAAACTGCTACAAACCACAGCTCCTCTTACATAAATCCTCTTTAGTTAATACTGAGAATCATGTTGGGTTCGTGAACGGTGAAAAATCATTAGAGCCCAAAATTAACTGGATTTACCAGAAATGAACTCTTGCTTGTAGGAAGACACAGATCCTGGGGTTTAACTCCGTTTTGGAAGGCAAATTCAGACCAGAGTACTCATCTCTGAAACACACTCTGTTTTAATGCAAGAAGCAAGCTCTTCTTTCCAGAGTCGATAATACAGCAAGAACCATGAGCATGGCCTGAAAAAAATAACTGTATTTCCTACTCATACGTTCCATATGTAGTTCAAATCTCCTTATGAAACTGTTACAAACCACACCTCCTCTTACATAAGTGCTCTTTAGTTAATAGTGAGAATCGCGTTGGGTTCGAGAACTGCGAAAAATCATTTGAGCCCAAAATTTACTGGGTTTACCTTAAATGAACTCTTGCTTGTAGGAATACACAGATCCTCCGGTTTAACTCCGTTTCTGAAGGGAAATTCAGACCAGAGTTCTCATCCCTGAAACACACTCTGTTTTAACGCAAGAATCATTCTCTTCTTTCCAGCGTCTCCAATACAGTACGAACCATGAGCATGCCCACAAAAATGAACTGTGTTTCCTACTCATACCGACCATATGTAGTTCCACTCTGCTTATGAAATGATACAGAACACAGCTCCTCTTACATAAATGCTCTTTAGATAATAGTGATAATCGTGTTGGGTTCAAGAACTATGTAAAATCATTGGAGCCGAAAATTCACTAGGTTTAACAGTAATGTACTCGTGCTTGTAGAAGACACAGATCATGGGGTTAAACTCCGTTTCTGAAGGGAAATTCAGACCAGAGTTCTCATCACTTAAAAACACTCTGTTTTAAGGCAAGAATCATCCCCTTCTTTCCAGCTTCTTGAATACAGTAAGAACCATGAGCATGCCCAGAAAAAAGAACTGTGTTTCCTAATCATAAAGACCATATGTAGTTCAACTCTGTTTATGAAACTGATACAAACAACAGCTCCTCTTCCATAAATCCTCTTTAGTTCATAGTGAGAATTGCTTTTTGGTTCGTGAACTGTGAAAAATCATTTTAGCCCAAAATTCCCTGCATTTACCAGAAGAGAACACTTGCTTGTAGGAAGACACAGACCCTGGTGTTTAGCTCCGTTTCTGAAGTTAAATTCAGACCAGAATTCTCATCCCTGAAACACACTCTGTTTTAACGCAAGAATCATCCTCTTCTTTCCATCCTCTCCAATACAGTACGAACCATGAGCATGCCCAGAAAAAAGAACTGTGTTTCCTACTCATACAGACGATATGATGTTCAACTATGCTTATGAAACTGTTTCAAACCACAGCTCCTCTTACATAAATGCTCTTTAGTTAATAGTGAGAATCGCGTTTGGTTCGTGAACTGCGAAAAATCATTTGAGCCCAAAATTCACTGGGTTAACCATTATTGAACTCATGCTTGTAGGAAGATACAGACCCTGGGGTTTAACTCCGTTTCTGAAGGGAAATTCAGACCAGAGTTCTCATCCAAGAAACACACTCTATTTTCACGCAAAAAGCAAGCTCATCTTTCCAGAGTCTAAAATACAGCAAGAACAATGAGCATGCCCTGAAAAAAAGAACTGTGTTTCCTACTCATACAGACCATATGTAGATCAACTCTGCTTATGAAACTGATACAGACAACACCTCCTCTTACATAAATGCTCTTTAGTTAGTAGTGAGAATTGCGTTGGGTTCCTGAACTGCAAAAAAATCATTTGAGCCCAAAATTCACTGGGTTTACCAGAAATGAACTCTTGCTTGTATTAAGACACAGATCCTGGGGTTTAACTCCGTTTCTGAAGGGAAATTCAGACTAGAATTTCCTTCCCTGAAAAACACTATGTTTTAAGGCAAGAATCATCCTCTTCTTTCCAGTGTCTCCAATATAGTAAGAAACATGAGAATGCCCAGAAAAAAAGAACTGTGTTTCCTCCTCATACAGACCATATATAGTTCAACTCTGCATATGAAACTGATGCAAACCACAGCTCTCCTTACATAAATGCTCTTTAGTTAATAGTGAAAATCGCTTTGGGTTCGTGAAATGCGAAAAATCATTTGAGCCCAAAATTCACTGGGTTTACCAGAAATGAACTCTTGCTTGTATTAAGACACAGATCCTGGGGTTAAACTCCATTTCTGAAGGGAAATTCAGACCAGAGTTCTCATCTCTGAAAGACACTCTGTTTTAAAGAAGAAGCAAGCTCTTCTTTCTAGAGTCTAAAATATAACAAGATCCATGAGCATTGACTGAAAAAAAGAACTGTGTTTCCTATTCATACGGAGCATATATAGTTCAACTCTGCTTATGAAACTGATACAGACCACAGCTCCTCCTATGTAAATGCTTTTTAGTTAATAGTTATAATCGTGTTGGTTTCTAGAACTGTGAAAAGTCATTTGAGCCGAAAATTCACTTGGTTTACCAGAAATGAACTCTTGCTGGTAGGAAGAAAGAGATCATTCGGTTCAACTCAGTTTGTGAAGGGAAATTCAGACCAGAATTCTGATCCATGAAACACACCCTGTTTTAATGCAAGAAGCAAGCTCTTCTTTGCTGTGTCCAATACAGCAAGAACCATGAGCATGCACTGAAAAAAAGAACTGTGTTTCCTACTCATACGGACCATATGTAGTTCAACTCTGCTTACGAAACTGATACAAACCACAGCTCCTCTTACATAAATCCTCTTTAGTTAATACTGAGAATCATGTTGGGTTCGTGAACGGTGAAAAATCATTTGAGCCCAAAATTAACTGGATTTAACAGAAATGAACTCTTGCTTGTAGGAAGACACAGATCCTGGGGTTTAACTCCGTTTTGGAAGGCAAATTCAGACCAGAGTTCTCTTCCATTAAACACACCCTGTTTTAAGGCAAGAAGCAAGCACTTCTTTCCAGAGTCTCCAATACAGCAAGAACTATGAGCATGCCCTGAAAAAAAGAACTGTGTTTCCTACTCAAACGGACCATATGTAGTACAACTCTGCTTACGAAACTGATACAAACCACATCTCCTCTTACATAAATGCTCTTTAGTTAATAGTGAGAATCGCGTTGGGTTTGTGAAATGCGAAAAATCATTTGAGTCCAAATTCACTGGGTTAACAAGAAATGAATGCTGTCTTGTAGGAAGTCACAGATCCTGGGTTTTAACTCTGTTTCTGAAGGGAAATACAGACCAGAGTGCTCATCTCTGAAAGACACTCTGTTTTAAGGCAAGAAGCAAGCTCTTCTTTCCAGAGTCGAAAATACAGCAAGAACCATGAGCATGGCCTGAAAAAAATAACTGTGTTTCCTACTCATACGGTCCATATGTAGTTCAAATCTCCTTATGAAACTGTTATAAACCACACCTCCTCTTACATAAGTGCTCTTTAGTTAATAGTGAGAATCATGTTGGGTTCGAGAACTGCGAAAAATCATTTGAGCCCAAAATTCCCTGGGTTTACCTTAAATGAACTCTTCCTTGTAGGAAGACACCGATCCTTGGGTTTAACTCTGTTAATGAAGGCAAATACAGACCATAAATCTCAACCCTGAAAAACACTCTGTTTTAAGGCAAGAATCATCCTCTTCTTTCCAGCATCTCCAATACACTAAGAACCATGAGCACGCCTAGAAAAAAAAGAACTGTGTTTCCTACAGACCATATATAGTTCAACTCTGCTTATGAAATGATACAGACCACAGCTCCTCCTACACAAATGCTTTTTAGTTTATAGTGAGAATCACGTTGGGTTCGTGACCTGCGAAAAAATCATTTGAGCCCAAAATTCACTGGGTTAACCAGAAATGAACTCTTGCTTGTAGGAAGACACAGACCCTGGTGTTTAACTCCGTTTCTGAACGTAAATTCAGAACAGAGTTCTCATCGCTGAAACACACTCTGATTTAACGCAAGAAGCAAGCTCTTCTTTCCAGAATCTAAAATACAGCAAGAACCGTGAGCATGCCCTGAAAAAAGATCTGTGTTTCCTACTCATCGGACCAAATGTAGTTCAACTCTGCTTATGAAACTGATACAAACCACAGCGCCTCTTACATAAATCCTCTTTAGTTAAAAGTGAGAATCGCGTTGGGTTCCTGAACTGCAAAAAATCATTTGTGCCCAAAATTCCCTGGATTTACCTTAAATGAACTCTTGCTTGTAGGAATACACAGATCCTCCGGTTTAACTCCGTTTCTGAAGGGAAATTCAGACCAGAGTTCTCATCCCTGAAACACACTCTGTTTTAACGCAAGAATCATCCTCTTCTTTCCAGCGTCTCCAATACAGTACGAACCATGAGCATGCCCACAAAAAAAGAACTGTGTTTCCTACTCATACCGACCATATGTAGTTCCACTCTGCTTATGAAATGATACAGAACACAGCTTCTCTTACATAAATGCTCTTTAGATAATATTGATAATCGTGTTGGGTTCTAGAACTGTGTAAAATCATTGGAGCCGAAAATTCACTAGGTTTAACAGTAATGAACTCGTGCTTGTAGAAGACACAGATCATGGGGTTTAACTCCGTTTCTGATGGGAAATTCAGACCAGAGTTCTCATCACTTAAAAACACTCTGTTTACAGGCAAGAATCATCCCCTTCTTTCCAGCTTCTCGAATACAGTAAGAACCATGAGCATGCCCAGAAAAAAGAACTGTGTTTCCTAATCATAAAGGCCATATGTAGTTCAACTCTGTTTATGAAACTGATACAAACAACAGCTCCTCTTCCATAAATCCTCTTTAGTTCATAGTGAGAATCGCTTTTTGGTTCGTGAACTGCGAAAAATCATTTTAGCCCAAAATTCCCTGCGTTTACCAGAAGGGAACTCTTGCTTTTAGGAAGACACAGACCCTGGTGTTTAACTCCGTTTCTGAAGTTAAATTCAGACCAGAGTTCTCATCCGTGAAACACACTCTGTTTTAACGCAAGAGTCATCCTCTTCTTTCCATCCTCTCCAATACAGTACGAACCATGAGCATGCCCAGAAAAAAGAACTGTGTTTCCTACTCATACAGACCATATGATGTTCAACTCTGCTTATGAAACTGTTTCAAACCACAGCTCCTCTTACATAAATGCTCTTTAGTTAATAGTGAGAATCGCGTTGGGTTTGTGAACTGGGAAAAATCATTTGAGCCCAAAATTCACTGGGTTTACCTGAAATTAACTCCTGCTTGTAGGAAGACACAGATCCTGGGGTTTTACTCCGTTTCTGAAGGGAAATTCAGACAAGAGTTCTCATCCTTAAAACACACTGTGTTTAATGCAAGATGCAAGTTCTTCTCTCCAGATTCGCCAATACAACAAGAACCATGAGCATACCCAGAAAAAAAGAACTGTGTTTCCTACTCATTCGGACCATATGTAGTTCAACTCTGCTTATGAAACTGATACAAACCACAGCTCCTCTTACATAAATGCTCTTTAGTTAATAGTGAGAATCATTTTGGGTTCGTGAACTGCAAAAAACCTTTTGAGCCAAAATTCACTGGCTTAACCAAAAATGAACTCTTGCTTGTAGGAAAATACAGATCGTGGGGTTTAACTCCGTTTCTGAGGGGAAATTCAGACCAGAGTTCTCATCCCTGAAACACACTCTGTTTCAAGGCAAGAATCATCCTCTTCTTTGCAGCGTCTCCAATACAGTACGGACCATGAGCATTCCCAGAAAAAAAGAACTGTGTTTACTACTCATACAGACCATATGTAGTTCAACTCTGCTTATGAAATGATACAGACCAGAGCTCCACTTACATACATGCGCTTTAGTTAATAGTGATAATCGCGTTGGGTACTAGAACTGTGTAAGGTCATTTGAGCCCACAATTCACTGGGTTTACCTGAAATGAACTCATGCATGTAGGAAGACACAGACCCTGGGGTTTAACTCCGTTTCTGAAGGGAAATTCAGACAAGAGTTCTCATCCTTAAAACACACTGTGTTTAATGCAAGATGCAAGCTCTTCTTTCCAGATTCTCCAATACAACAAGAACCAGGAGCATGCCCAGAAAATAAGAATTGTGTTTCCTACTCATTTGGATCATATGTAGTTCAACTCTGCTTATGAAAGTGATACAAACCCAAGCACCTCTTACATAAATGCTGTTTAGTTAATAGTGAGAATCATTTTGGGTTCGTGAACTGGAAAAAACCTTTTGAGCCAAAATTCACTGGCTTAACCAAAAATGAACTCTTGCTTGTAGGAAGACACAGATCCTGTGGTTTAACTCCGTTTCTGAAGGGAAATTCAGACCAGAGTTCTTATCCCTGAAACGCACTCAGTTTTAACGCTAGAAGCAAGCCCTTCTTTGCAGAGTCTAAAATACAGCAAGAACCAGGAGCATGCCCTGAAAAAAAGAACTGTGTTTCCTACTCATAAGGACCATATGAAGTACAACTCTGCTTATGAAACTGATACAAACCACAGCTCCTCTTACATAAAGTCTCATAAGTTAATAGTGAGAATCATGTTCTGTTGGTGTACTGTGTAAAACCTTTTTAGCCCAAAATTCACTTTGTTTACCAGAAAAGATATCCTGCTTATAGGACAACACAGATCCTGGGGTTTAACTCCGTTTCTGAAGGGAAATTCAGACCAGAGTTCTTATCCCTGAAACACACTCTGTTTTAACGCTAGAAGCAAGCCCTTCTTTGCAGAGTCTAAAATACAGCAAGAACCAGGAGCATGCCCTGAAAAAAAGAACTGTGTTTCCTATTCTTACTTACCATATGTTGTTCAACTCTGCTCATGAAACTGATACAAACCACAGCTCCTCTTACATAAATGCTCTTTAGTTAATAGTGAGAATAGCGTTGGGTTCTTGAACTGTGAAAAATCATTTGAGCCCCAAATTCCCTGGGTTTACCAGAAATGAACTCGTGCTTGTAGAAAGACACAGATCCTGGGGTTTAACTCCGTTTCTGAAGGGAAATTCAGACCCGAATTCTCATACCTGAAAAACACTCTGTTTTAAGGCATGAATGAACCTCTTCTTTCTAGGGTCACGAATACGGTAAGAACCATGAGCATGCCAAGAAAAAAATAACTGTGTTTCCTACACATACGGACCATATGTAGTTCAAATCTGCTTATGAAACTGATACAGAGCACAGCTCCTCTTACATAAATTCTCTTTAGATAATAGTGATAATCATGTTGTGTACTAGAGCTGTGGAAAAAAATTTGAGCCGAAAATTCACTTGGTTTACCTGAAATGAACTATTGCTTGTAGGAAGAAACAGATCATGGGGTTTAACTCCGTTTCTGAAGGGAAATTCAGACCAGTGTTCTCATCCATGAAACACACTCTGTTTCAATGCAAGAATCAAGTTCTTCTTTCCAGAGTCTCCAATACAACAAGACCTTGAGCATGCCCCGAAAAAAAGAACTGGGCTTCCTACTCATACGGACCATATGTAGTTCAACTCTGCTTATCAAACTGATACAAACCACAGCTCCTCTTACATAAATGCTCTATAGTTAATAGTGAGAATCGGTTTGGGTTGGTGAACTGCGAAAAACCATTTGAGCCCAAAATTCACTTAGTTTACCAGAAATGAACTCTTGCTTTTAGGAAGACAGATCCTGGTGTTTAACTCCCTTTCTGAAGCGAAATTCAGACCAGAGTTCTCATCCCTGAAACACACTCTGTTTTCACGCAAGAAAAAAGTCTTCTTTCCAGAGTCTAAAATACAGCAAGAACCATGAGCATGCCCTGAAAAAAAGAAATGTGTTTCCTACTCATACGGACCGTATGGAGTTCAACTCTGCTTATGAAACTGATACAAACCACAGCTCTGCTTACATAAATGCTCTTTAGTTAATAGTGAGAATCGCCTTGGGATCGTGAACTGCGAAAAATCATTTGAGCCCAAAATTTACTGGGGTAACCAGAAATAAACTATTGCTTGTAGGAAGACACAGATACTGGGCTTTAAGTCAGTTTCTGAAGGGAAATTGAGACCAGAATTCTCATACCTGAAAAACACTTTGGTTTAAGGCATGAATCATACTCTTCTTTCCAGGGTCTCCAATATAGTAAGAACCATGAGCATGCCAAGAAAAAATAACTGTGTTTCCTACTCATGCGTACCATATGTAGTTCAAATCTGCTTATGAAACTGATACAGACCACAGCTCCCCTTACATAAATGCTAGTTAGATAATAGTGATAATCATGTTGTGCTCTAGAACTGTAGAAAAAAATTTGAGCCGAAAATTCACTTGGTTTACCTGAAATGAACTCTTGCTTGTAGGAAGACACAGATCATGGGGTTTAACTCCTTTTCTGAAGAGAAACTCAGATGAGCGTTCTCATCCCTGAAACACACTCTGCTTTAACGCTGGAAGACAGCCCTTCTTTGCAGAGTCTAAAATACAGCAAGAACCAGGAGCATGCCCTGAAAAAAAGAACTGTGTTTCCTACTCATAAGGACCATATGTAGTTCAACTCTGCTTATGAAACTGATACAAACCACAGCTCCTCTTACATAAAGTCTCATAAGTTAATAGTGAGAATCATGTTCTGTTGGTGTACTGTGTAAAACCTTTTTAGCCCAAAATTCACTTTGTTTACCAGAAATGATATCCTGCTTGTAGGACAACACAGATCCTGGGGTTTAACTCCGTTTCTGAAGGGAAATTCAGACCAGAGTTCTTATCCCTGAAACGCACTCTGTTTTAACTCTAGAAGCAAGCCCTTCTTTGCAGATTCTAAAATACAGCAAGAACCAGGAGCATGCCCTGATAAAAAGAACTGTGTTTCCTATTCTTACTTACCATATGTTGTTCAACTCTGCTCATGAAACTGATACAAACCACAGCTCCTCTTACATAAATGCTCTTTAGTTAATAGTGAGAATAGCGTTGGGTTCTTGAACTGTGAAAAATCATTTGAGCCCCAAATTCCCTAGGTTTACCAGAAATGAACTCGTGCTTGTAGGAAGACACAGATCCTGGGGTTTAACTCTGTTTCTGAAGGGAAATTCAGACCCGAATTCTCATACCTGAAAAACACTCTGTTTTAAGGCATGAATGAACCTCTTCTTTCTAGGGTCACCAATACAGTAAGAACCATGAGCATGCCAAGAAAAAAATAACTGTTTCCTACACATACGGACCATATGTAATTCAAATCTGCTTATGAAACTGATACAGAGCACAGCTCCTCTTACATAAATTCTCTTTAGATAATAGTGATAATCATGTTGTGTACTAGAGCTGTGGAAAAAAATTTGAGCCGAAAATTCACTTGGTTTACCTGAAATGAACTATTGCTTGTAGGAAGAAACAGATCATGGGGTTTAACTCCTTTTCTGAAGGTAAATTCAGACCAGTGTTCTCATCCATGAAACACACTCTGTTTTAATGCAAGAAGCAAGTTCTTCTTTCCAGAGTCTCCAATACAACAAGACCATGAGCATGCCCCGAAAAAAAGAACTGGGCTTCCTACTCATACGGACCATATGTAGTTCAACTCTGCTTATCAAACTGATACAAACCACAGCTCCTCTTACATAAATGCTCTATAGTTAATAGTGAGAATCGGTTTGGGTTGGTGAACTGCGAAAAACCATTTGAGCCCAAAATTCACTTAGTTTACCAGAAATGAACTCTTGCTTTTAGGAAGACAGATCCTGGTGTTTAACTCCCTTTCTGAAGCGAAATTCAGACCAGAGTTCTCATCCCTGAAACACACTCTGTTTTCACGCAAGAAAAAAGTCTTTCCAGAGTCTAAAATACAGCAAGAACCATGAGCATGCCCTGAAAAAAAGAAATGTGTTTCCTACTCATACGGACCGTATGGAGTTCAACTCTGCTTATGAAACTGATACAAACCACAGCTCTGCTTACATAAATGCTCTTTAGTTAATAGTGAGAATCGCCTTGGGATCGTGAACTGCGAAAAATCATTTGAGCCCAAAATTTACTGGGGTAACCAGAAATGAACTCTTGCTTGTAGGAAGACACAGATACTGGGGTTTAAGTCAGTTTCTGAAGGGAAATTCAGACCAGAATTCTCATACCTGAAAAACACTTTGGTTTAAGGCATGAATCATACTCTTCTTCCAGGGTCTCCAATATAGTAAGAACCATGAGCATGCCAAGAAAAAATAACTGTGTTTCCTACTCATGCGTACCATATATAGTTCAAATCTGCTTATGAAACTGATACAGACCACAGCTCCCCTTACATAAATGCTAGTTAGATAATAGTGATAATCATGTTGTGCACTAGAACTGTAGAAAAAAATTTGAGCCGAAAATTCACTTGGTTTACCTGAAATGAACTCTTGCTTGTAGGAAGACACAGATCATGGGGTTTAACTCCTTTTCTGAAGAGAAATTCAGATGAGCGTTCTCATCCCAAAAACACACTCTGCTTTAACGCAAGAAGCAAGCACTTTTTTCCAGATTCTAAAATACAGCAAGAACCATGAGCATGCCCTGAAAAAAAGAAATGTGTTTCCTACTCATACGGACCATATGGAGTTCAACTCTGCTTATGAAACTGATACAAACCACAGCTCTGCCTACATAAATGCTCTTTAGTTAATAGTGAGAATCGCGTTGGGAACGTGAACTGCGAAAAATCATTTGAGCCCAAAATTCACAGGGGTAACCAGAAATGAACTCTTGCTTGTAGGAAGACACAGATCCTGGGGTTTAACTCCGTTTCTGAAGGGAAATTCAGACCAGAGGTCTCATACCTGAAACACACTCTGTTTTAAGACAAGAAGCCTCCTCTTCTTTCCAGCGTCACCAATACAGCAAGAACCATGATCATGCCCAGTAAAAAAAGTACTGTGTTTCCTACTCATACGGACTATATGGAGTTCAACTCTGCTTATGAAACTGATACAAAGCACTGCTCTGCTTACATAAATGCTCTTTAGTTAATAGCGAGAATCGTGTTTGGAAAGTGAACTGCGAAAAATCATTTGAGCCCAAAATTCACTGGGGTAACCAGAAATGAACTCTTGCTTGTAGGAAGACACAGACCCTGGGGTTTAACTCCGTTTCTGAAGGGAAATTCAGACCAGAGTTCTCATCCCTGAAACACACTATGTTTTAAGACAAGAAGAATCCTCTTCTATCCAGCGTCACCAATACAGCAAGAACCATGATCATGCCCAGTAAAAAAGAACTGTGTTTCCTACTCATACGGACCATATGTAGTTCAACTCTGCTTATGAAACTGATACAAACCACAGCTCCTCTTACATAAAGTCTCATAAGTTAATAGTGAGAATCATGTTCTGTTGGTGTACTGTGTAAAACCTTTTGAGCCCAAAATTCACTTTGTTTACCAGAAATGATATCCTGCTTGTAGGACAACACAGATCCTGGGGTTTAACTCCGTTTCTGAAGGGAAATTCAGACCAGAGTTCTTAACCCTGAAACGCACTCTGTTTTAACGCTAGAAGCAAGCCCTTCTTTGCAGAGTCTAAAATACAGCAAGAACCAGGAGCATGCCCTGATAAAAAGAACTGTGTTTCCTATTCTTCCTTACCATATGTTGTTCAACTCTGCTCATGAAACTGATACAAACCACAGCTCCTCTTACATAAATGCTCTTTAGTTAATAGTGAGAATAGCGTTGGGTTCTTGAACTGTGAAAAATCATTTGAGCCCCAAATTCCCTGGGTTTACCAGAAATGAACTCGTGCTTGTAGGAAGACACAGATCCTGAGGTTTAACTCTGTTTCTGAAGGGAAATTCAGACCCGAATTCTCATACCTGAAAAACACTCTGTTTTAAGGCATGAATGAACCTCTTCTTTCTAGGGTCACCAATACAGTAAGAACCATGAGCATGCCAAGAAGAAAATAACTGTGTTTCCTACTCATGCGGACCATATGTAGTTCAAATCTGCTTATGAAACTGATACAAACCACAGCTCCTCTTACATAAATCCTCTTTAGTTAATAGTGAGAATAGCGTTGCGTTTGTGAACTGCGAAAAATCATTTTCCCTGAAAATTCACGGGGTTTACCATAAATGAACTCTTGCTTGTAGGAAGACACAGATCATGGGGTTCAACTCCGTTTCTGAAGGGAAATTCAGACCAGAGTTCTCATCCATGAAACACACTGTGTTTTAACTAAGAAGCAAGCTCTTCTTTCCAGATTCTAAATTACAGCAAGGACCATGATCATGGCCTGAAAAAAAGAACTGTGTTTCCTATTCATAAGGACCATATGTAGTGCAACTCTGCTTATGAAACTGATACAAACCACACCTCCTCTTACATAAATGCTCTTTAGTTAATAGTGAGAATAGCGTTGGGTTCTTGAACTGTGAATAATCATTTGATCCCAAAATTCCCTGGGTTTACCAGAAATGAACTCTGGCTTGTAGGAAGACCCAGATCCTGGGGTTTAACTCCGTTTCTGAAGGGAAATTCAGACCAGAATTCTCATACCTGAAAAACATTCTGGTTTAAGGCATGTATCATACTCTTCTTTCCTGGGTCTCCAATACAGTAAGAACCATGATCATGCCAAGAAGAAAATAACTGTGTTTCCTACTCATGCGGACCATATGTAGTTCAAATCTGCTTATGAAACTGATACAGACCACAGGTCCTCATACATAAATGCTCTTTAGATAATAGTTATAATCATGTTGTGTTCTAGAACTGTGGAAAAATATTTGAGCCGAAAATTCACTTGATTTACCTGAATTGAACTCTTGCTTGTAGGAAGAAACAAATCATGTGGTTTAACTCCTTTTCTGAAGGGAAATTCAGGCCAGTGTTCTCATCCATGAAACACACTCTATTTTAATGCAGGAAGCAATCTCTTCTTTCCAGAGTCTCCAATACAACAAGACCATGAGCATGCCCAGAAAAAAAGAACTGTGTTTCCTACTTATTCGGACCATATGTAGTTCAACTCTGGTAATCAAACTGATACAAACCACAGCTCCTCTTACATAAATGCTCTATAGTTAATAGTGAGAATCCTGTTGGGTTCCTGAACTGCGAAAAATCATTTGAGCCCAAAATTCCTTGGTTTACCAGAAATGAACTCTTGTTTGTAGGAAGACACATATCCTGGGGTTTAACTCCGTTTGTGAAGGGAAATTAAGACCAGCGTTCTCGTCCCTGAAACACAATCTGCTTTATCGCAGGAAGTAAGCTCTTCTTTCCAGATTCTAAAATACAGCAAGAACCATGAGCATGCCCTTAAAAAAAGAACTGCGTTTCCTCTTCATAGGGACCATATGTAGTTCAACTCTGCTTATGAAACTGATACAAACAACAGCTCCTCTTACATAAATGCTCTTTAGTTAATAGTGAGAATTGCGTGGGGTTCTTGAACTGTGAAAAATCATTTGAGCCCAAAATTCCCTGGGTTTACCAGAAATGAACTCTTGCTTGTAGGAAGACACAGATCCTGGGGTTTAACTCCGTTTCTGAAGGGAAATTCAGACCAGAATTCTCATACCTGAAAAACACTCTGTTTTAAAGCATGATTCATACTCTTCTTTCCAGGGTCTCCAATACAGTAAGAACCATGAGCATGCCAAGAAAAAAATAACTGTGTTTCCTACTCATGCGGACCATATGTAGTTCAAATCTGCTTATGAAACTGATACAGACCACAGGTCCTCTTACATAAATGCTCTTTAGATAATAGTGATAATCATGTTGTGTTCTAGATCTATGGAAAAAAATTTGAGCCGAAAATTCACTTGGTTTACCTGAAATGAACTCTTGCTTGTAGGAAGAAACAGATCATGGGGTTTAACTCCTTTTCTGAAGGTAAATTCAGACCAGTGTTCTCATCCATGAAACTCACTCTGTTTTAATGCAAGAAGCAAGCTCTTCTTTCCAGAGTCTCTAATACAAAGAGACCATGAGCATGCCCAGAAAAAAAGAACTGTGTTTCCTTCTCATATGGACCATATGTAGTTCAACACTGGTTATCAAACTGATACAAACCACAGCTCCTCTTACATAAATGCTCTATAGTTAATAGTTAGAATCGATTTTGGTTGGTGAACTGCGAAAAAACATTTGAGCCCAAAATTCACTTGGTTTACCAGAAAAGAACTCTTGCTTGTAGGAAGACACAGATGCTGGGGTGTAACTCCGTTTGTGAAGGGAAATTCAGACCAGCATTCTCATCCCTGAAACACAATCTGCTTTAACACAAGAAGCAAGCTCTTCTTTCAGATTCTAAAATACAGCAAGAACAATGAGCATGCCCCGAAAAAAAGAAATGTGTTTCCTACTAATACGAACCATAAGTAGTTCAACTCTGCTTAATAAACTGATACAAACCACTGCTCCGCATACATAAATGCTGTTTAGTTAATAGTGAGAATCGCGTTGGGTTCGTGAACTGTGAAAATCATTTGAGCCCAAAATTCACTGGGAAACCAGAAATGAACTCTTGCTTGTAGGAAGACACAGACCCTGGGGTTTAACTCCATTTCTGAAGGGAAATTCAGACCAGAGTTCTCATCCCTGAAACACACTGTATTTTAAGACAAGAAGCCTCCTCTTCTTTCCAGGGTCTCCAATACAGTAAGAACCATGAGCATGCCAAGAAAAAAATAACTGTGTTTCCTACTGATGTGGACCATATGTAGTTCAAATCTGCTCATGAAACTGATACACAACACAGCTCCTCTTACATAAATGCTCTTTAGATAATAGTGATAATCATGTTGTGTTCTAAAACTGTGGAAAAAAATTTGAGCCATAAATTCACTTGGTTTACGTGAAATGAACTCTTGCTTGTTGGAAGAAACAGATCTTGGGATTTAACTCCTTTTCTGAAGGGAAATTCAGACCAGTGTTCTCATAAATGAAACACACTCTGTTTTAAAGCAAGAAGAAGCTCTTCTTTCAAGAGTTTCCAATACAACAAGACCATGAGCATGCCCACAAAAAAAGAACTATGTTTCCTACTCAAACGGACCATAGGTAGTTAACCTCTGCTTAAGAAACTGATACAAACCACAGCTCCTCTTACATAAATCCTCTTTAGTTAATAGTGAGAATAGCGTTTGGTTTGTGAACTGTGAAAAATCATTTGAGCCGAAAATTCACCAGGTTTACCATAAATGAACTGTTGCTTGTAGGAAGACACCTATCATGGGGTTTAACTCCGTTACTGAAGGGAAATTCAGACAAGAGTTCTCGTACCTGAAACACACTCTGTTTTAACGAAGAAGCAAGCTCTTCTTTCCAGGATTAAATTACAGCAAGAACCATTAGCATGGCCTGAAAAAAAGAACTGTGTTTCCTACTCATACGGACCATATGTAGTTCAACTCTGCTTATGAAACTGATACAAACCACAGCTCCTCTTACATAAAGTCTCTTTTGTTAATAGTGAGAATCATGTTCTGTTGGTGTACTGTGTAAAATCTTTTGAGCCCAAAATTCACTTTGTTTACCAGAAACGATATCCTGCTTGTAGGACAACACAGATCCTGGGCTTTAACTCCATTTCTGAAGGGAAATTCAGACCAGAGTTCTCATCCCTGAAACACACTCTGTTTTAACGCAAGAAGCAAGCTCTTCTTTCAAGGGTCTTCAATACAGTAAGAACCATAAGCATGCCAAGAAAAAAGAACGGTGTTTCCTACTCATAGGGACCATATGTAGTTCAACTCTGCTTATGTAACTGATACAAACCACACCTTCTCTTACATAAATACTCTTTAGTTAATAGTGAGAATAGCGTTGGGTTAGTGAACTGCGAAAAATCATTTGAGCCCAATATTCACTGGTTTAACCAGAAATGAACTCTTACTTGTAGGAAGACACAGATACTGGGGTTTAACTCCGATTCTGTGGGGAAATGCAGACCAGAATTATCATCCCTGAAATACACTCTGTTGTAAGGCATGAATCCTCTTCTTTCCAGGTCTGCAAAACAGTAAGAACCATGTGCATGGCAAGAAAAAAAGAACTGTGTTTCCTACTCATACGGACAATATGTAGTTTAACTCTGCTTATGAAACTTATTCAAACCACAGCTCTGCTTACATAAATGCTCTTTAGTTAATAGTGAGAATCGCGTTGGGATCGTGAACTGCGAAAAATCATTTGAGCCCAAAATTCACTGCGTTTACCAGAAATGAACGCTTGTTTGTAGGAAGACACAGATCCAGGGGTTTAACTCCGTTTCTGAAGGGAAATTCAGACCTGAATTCTCATCCCTGAGAAACACACTGTTTTAAGGCATGAATCATCCTCTCCTTTCCAGGGTCTCCAATACAGTAAGAAGCATGAGCATGCCAGGAAAAAAAAAAAACTGTGTTTCCTACTCATACAGACCATATGTAGTTCAACTCTGCTTATAAAACTGATATAGACCACAGATCCTCCTACATAAATGCTCTTTAGTTATTAGAGAGAATACAGTTGGATTCGTGAACTGCAATAAATCATTTGAGCCCAAAATTCAATTGGTTAACCAGAAATGAACTCTTGATTGTACGAAGACACAGATCCTGGGGTTTAACTCCGTTCCTGAAGGGAAATTCAGAACAGAGTTCTCATCCCTGAAACACACTCTGATTTAACGAAGAAGAAAGTTCTTCTTTCCAGAGTATAAATTACAGCAAGAACCATGAGCATGGTCTGAAAAAAAGAACTGTGTTCCCTATTCATATGGACCATATGTAGTTCAACACTGCTTATGAAACTGATGCAAACAATACATCCTCTTACCTAAATGCTCTTTAGTTAATAGTGAGAATAGCGTTGGGTTCTAGAACTGTGTAAAATCATTTGAGCCCAAAATTTACTTGGTTTACCAGAAATGAACTCTTGCTTGTAGGCAGACACAGATCATTCGGTTTAACTCCATTTCTGAAGGGAAATTCAGACCAGAGTTCGCATCCATGAAACACACTCTGTTTTATTGCAAGAAGCAAGCTCTTCTTTCCATAATGTCCAATACAGCAAGAACCATGAGCATGCCCAGAGAAAAGATCTGTGCTTCCTACTCATACGGAATATATGTAGTTCAACTCTGCTTATGAAACTGATAAAAACCATAGCTCCTCCTACAATAATCCTATTTAGTTATTAGTGAGAATAGAATAGGGTTCATGAACTGCAAACAATCATTTGAGCCCAAAATTCCCTGGGTATACCAGAAATGAACTCTTGCTTGTAGGAAGACACAGATCCTGGGGTTTAACTCCGTTTCTGAAGGGAAATTCAGACCAGAGTTCTCATCCCTGAAACACACTCTGTTTTAACGCAAGAAGCATGCTCTTCTTTCCATAGTCTAAAATAAGCAAGAACCATGAGCATGCCCTGAAAAAAAGAACTGTGTTTCCTACTCATACGGACCATATTTACTTCAACTCTGCTCATGAAACTGATACAAACCACACCTCCGCTTACATAAATGCTCTTTAGTTACTAGTGATAATCAAGGTTGGGTTCTAGAAGTGTGTAAAGTCTTTTGAGCCCAAAATTCACTTGGCTTACCAGAAATGAACCCTTGCTTGTAGGGAGACACTGATCCTGGGGATTAACTCCGTTTCTGAAGGAAAATTCAGACCAGAATTCTCATCCCTGAAAAACACTCTGTTTTAAGGCATGAATCATTCTCTTCTTTCCAGGGTCTCCAAAACAGTAAGAACCATGAGCATGCCAAAAAAAAATAACTGTGTTTCCTACTCATACGGACCATATGTAGTTCAACTCTGCTTATGAAATTGATACAAAACACAGCTCTGCTTACATAAATGCTCTTTAGTTAATAGTGAGAATGACGTTGGGATCGTGAAATGCGAAAAATCATTTGAGCCCAAAATTCACTGGGGTAACCAGAAATGAACTCTTGCTTGTAGGAAGACACAAATGCTGGGGTTAAACTCCATTTCTGAAGGGAAATTCAGAACAGAGTTCTCATCCCTGAAACACACTCTGTTTTAAGACAAGAAGCATCCTCTTCTTTCCAGCGTCACCAATACAGCAAGAACCATGACCATGCCCAGAAAAAATGAACTGTGTTTCCTACTCATACGGACCATATGTAGTTCAACTCTGCTTATGAAACTGATACAAACAACAGCTCCTCATACATAAAGTCTCTTTAGTTAATTGTGAGAATCATGTTCTGTTGGTGTACTGTGTAAAATAATTTGAGCCCAAAATTCATTTGGTTTACCAGAAATGAACTCTTGCTTGGAGGAAGACACAGATCCTGGGGTTTAACTCCCTTTCTGAAGGGAAATTCAGACCAGAGTTCTCATCACTGACACAATCTGTTTTAACGGAAGAAGCAAGCTCTTCTTTCCAGAGTCTAAAATACAGCATGAACCATGAGCATGCCTTGAAAAAAAGAAATGTGTTTCCTACTCATACGGACCATATGGAGTTCAACTCTGCTTATGAAACTGATACAAACCACAGCTCTGCTTACATAAATGCTCTTTAGTTAATAGTGCGACTCGCGTTGGGATCGTGAACTGCGAAAAATCATTTGAGCCCAAAATTCACTGGGCTAACCAGAAATGAACTCTTGCTAGTAGGAAGAAACAGATCCTGGGTTTTAACTCCAATTCTGAAGGGAAATTCAGACCAGAGTTCTCATCCCTGAAACACACTCTGTTTTAAGACAAGAAGCATCCTCTTCTTTCCAGCGTCACCAATGCAGCAAGAACCATGATCATGCCCAGAAAAAAAGAACTGTGTTTCCTACTCATAAGGACCATATTTAGTTCAACTCTGCTTATGAAACTGATACAAACCACACCTCCTCTAACATAAAGTCTCTTTAGTTAATTGTGATAATCATGTTCTGTTGGTGTACTGTGTAAAATCATTTGAGCCCAAAATTCACTGCGTTTACCAGAAATGAATTCTTGTTTGTCGGAAGACACAGACCCTGGGGTTTAACTCCGTTTCTGAAGGGAAATTCAGACCAGAATTCTCATCCCTGAGAAACACTCTGTTTTAAGGCATGAATCATCCTCTCCTTTCCAGGGTCTCCAATACAGTAAGAAGCATGAGCATGCCAAGAAAAAAATAACTGTGTTTCCTACTCATACGGACCATATTTACTTCAACTCTGCTCATGAAACTGATACAAACCACACCTCCGCTTACATAAATGCTCTTTAGTTACTAGTGATAATCAAGGTTGGGTTCTAGAAGTGTGTAAAGTCTTTTGAGCCCAAAATTCACTTGGCTTACCAGAAATGAACCCTTGCTTGTAGGGAGACACTGATCCTGGGGATTAACTCCGTTTCTGAAGGAAAATTCAGACCAGAATTCTCATCCCTGAAAAACACTCTGTTTTAAGGCATGAATCATTCTCTTCTTTCCAGGGTCTCCAAAACAGTAAGAACCATGAGCATGCCAAAAAAAAATAACTGTGTTTCCTACTCATACGGACCATATGTAGTTCAACTCTGCTTATGAAATTGATACAAAACACAGCTCTGCTTACATAAATGCTCTTTAGTTAATAGTGAGAATGACGTTGGGATCGTGAAATGCGAAAAATCATTTGAGCCCAAAATTCACTGGGGTAACCAGAAATGAACTCTTGCTTGTAGGAAGACACAAATGCTGGGGTTAAACTCCATTTCTGAAGGGAAATTCAGAACAGAGTTCTCATCCCTGAAACACACTCTGTTTTAAGACAAGAAGCATCCTCTTCTTTCCAGCGTCACCAATACAGCAAGAACCATGACCATGCCCAGAAAAAATGAACTGTGTTTCCTACTCATACGGACCATATGTAGTTCAACTCTGCTTATGAAACTGATACAAACAACAGCTCCTCATACATAAAGTCTCTTTAGTTAATTGTGAGAATCATGTTCTGTTGGTGTACTGTGTAAAATAATTTGAGCCCAAAATTCATTTGGTTTACCAGAAATGAACTCTTGCTTGGAGGAAGACACAGATCCTGGGGTTTAACTCCCTTTCTGAAGGGAAATTCAGACCAGAGTTCTCATCACTGACACAATCTGTTTTAACGGAAGAAGCAAGCTCTTCTTTCCAGAGTCTAAAATACAGCATGAACCATGAGCATGCCTTGAAAAAAAGAAATGTGTTTCCTACTCATACGGACCATATGGAGTTCAACTCTGCTTATGAAACTGATACAAACCACAGCTCTGCTTACATAAATGCTCTTTAGTTAATAGTGCGACTCGCGTTGGGATCGTGAACTGCGAAAAATCATTTGAGCCCAAAATTCACTGGGCTAACCAGAAATGAACTCTTGCTAGTAGGAAGAAACAGATCCTGGGTTTTAACTCCAATTCTGAAGGGAAATTCAGACCAGAGTTCTCATCCCTGAAACACACTCTGTTTTAAGACAAGAAGCATCCTCTTCTTTCCAGCGTCACCAATGCAGCAAGAACCATGATCATGCCCAGAAAAAAAGAACTGTGTTTCCTACTCATAAGGACCATATTTAGTTCAACTCTGCTTATGAAACTGATACAAACCACACCTCCTCTAACATAAAGTCTCTTTAGTTAATTGTGATAATCATGTTCTGTTGGTGTACTGTGTAAAATCATTTGAGCCCAAAATTCACTGCGTTTACCAGAAATGAATTCTTGTTTGTTGGAAGACACAGACCCTGGGGTTTAACTCCGTTTCTGAAGGGAAATTCAGACCAGAATTCTCATCCCTGAGAAACACTCTGTTTTAAGGCATGAATCATCCTCTCCTTTCCAGGGTCTCCAATACAGTAAGAAGCATGAGCATGCCAGGAAAAAAAGAACTGTGTTTCCTTCTAATACGGACCATATGTAGTTCAACTCTGCTTATGAAACTGATACAAACCACAGCTCCTCTAAAATAAATCCTCTTTATTTAATAGTGAGAATAGCGTAGATTAATGAACTGCGAAAAATCATATGAGCCGATAATTCACTGGGTTTACAAGAAATGAACTCTTGCTTGTGGGAAGACACAGATATGTGGGTTGAACTCCGTTTCTGAAGGGAAATTCAGACCAGAGTTCTCATCCCTGAAAAATACTCTGTTTTAAGGCAAGAATCATTCTCTTCTTTCCAGCGCCACCAATAAAGTAAGGACCATGAGCATGCCCAGAAAAAAAGAACTGTGTTTCCTACTCATACGGACCATATGTAGTTCAACTCTGATTATGAAACTGATACAAACCACAGCTCCTCTTACATAAATGCTCTTTAGTTAATAGTCAGAATCATGTTGTGTTAGTGAACTGCGAAATATCATTTGAGCCCAAAATTCACTGGGTTTACCAGAAATGAACTCTTGCTTGTAGGAAGACATAGATCATGGGGTTCAACTCCGTTTCAGAAGGGAAATTCAGACCAGAATTCTCATCCCTGAAAAACACTCTGTTTTAAGGCATGAATCATCCTCTCCTTTCCAGGTTCTCCAATAGAGTAAGAAGCATGAGCATGCCAGGAAAAAAAGAACTGTGTTTCCTACTCATACGGAACATATGTAATTCAACTCTGCTTATGAAACTGATAAAGACCACAGCTCCTCTTAAATAAATGCTCTTTAATAGTGAGAATTGCGTTGGGTTCGTTTACTGCGAAAAATCATTTGAGCCCAAAATTCAATCGGTTAACCAGAAATGAACTCTTGCTTGTAGGAAGACACAGATCCTGGGGTTTAACTCCGTTTCTGAAGGGAAATTCAGACCAGACTTCTCATCCCTGAAACACACTCTGTTTTAACGAAGAAGAAGGTTCTTCTTTCCAGAGTCTAAAATACAGCAAAAACCATGAGCATGGTCTGAAAAAAAGAACTGTGTTCCCTATTCATATGGACCATATGTAGTTAAACTCTGCTTATGAAACTGATGCAAACCACACCTCCTCTTACATAAATGCTCTTAAGTTAATAGTGAGAATAGTGATGGGTTCTAGAACTGTGTAAATTCATTTGAGCCCAAAATTCACTTGGTTTACCAGAAATCAACTCTTGCTTGTAGGAAGACACAGATCCTGGGGATTAACTCAGTTTCTGAAGGGAAATTCAGAACAGAGTTAGCATCCCTGAAACACACTCTGTTTTAATGCAAGAAGCAAGCTCTTCTTTCCATAATCTAAAATACAGCAAGAACCATGAGCATGCCCTGAAAAAAAAAACTGTGTTTTCTACTCATACGGACCATATTTACTTCAACTCTGCTCATGAAACTGATACAAACCACAGCTCCGCTTACATAAATCCTCTTTAGTTAATAGTGAGAATCATGTTTGGTTGGTGAACTGTGAAAAATCATTTGAGACCAAAACTCACTGGGTTTACAAGAAATTAACTCTTGATTGTAGGAAGACACTGATCCTGGGGTTTAACTCCGTTTGTGAAGGGAAATTCAGACCAGAGTTCTCACCCATGAAACACACTCTGTTTTAACGAAGAAGAAGGTTCTTCTTTCCAGAGTCTAAAATACAGCAAAAACCATGAGCATGGTCTGAAAAAAAGAACTGTGTTCCCTATTCATATGGACCATATGTAGTTAAACTCTGCTTATGAAACTGATGCAAACCACACCTCCTCTTACATAAATGCTCTTAAGTTAATAGTGAGAATAGTGATGGGTTCTAGAACTGTGTAAATTCATTTGAGCCCAAAATTCACTTGGTTTACCAGAAATCAACTCTTGCTTGTAGGAAGACACAGATCCTGGGGATTAACTCAGTTTCTGAAGGGAAATTCAGAACAGAGTTAGCATCCCTGAAACACACTCTGTTTTAATGCAAGAAGCAAGCTCTTCTTTCCATAATCTAAAATACAGCAAGAACCATGAGCATGCCCTGAAAAAAAAAACTGTGTTTTCTACTCATACGGACCATATTTACTTCAACTCTGCTCATGAAACTGATACAAACCACAGCTCCGCTTACATAAATCCTCTTTAGTTAATAGTGAGAATCATGTTTGGTTGGTGAACTGTGAAAAATCATTTGAGACCAAAACTCACTGGGTTTACAAGAAATTAACTCTTGATTGTAGGAAGACACTGATCCTGGGGTTTAACTCCGTTTGTGAAGGGAAATTCAGACCAGAGTTCTCACCCATGAAACACAGCCTGTTTTAATGCAAGAAGCAAGGTCTTCTTTCGAGCGTCTCCAATACAGCAAGAACCATGACCATTTCCTGAAAAAAAGAACTGTGTTTCCTACTCATACGGACCATATATAGTTCAACTCTGCTTATGAAACTGATAGAAACCACAGCTCCGCATACATAAATGCTGTTTAGTTAATAGTGAGAATCGCGTTGGGTTCGTGAACTGCGAAAAATCATTTGAGCCCAAAATTCACTGGGTTACCCAGAAATGAACTCTTGCTTGTAGGAAGACACAGATCCTGGGGTTTAACTCCATTTCTGAAGGAAAATTCAGACCAGAGTTCTCATCCCTGAAACACACTCTATTTTAAGACAAGAAGCATCCTCTTCTTTCCAGGGTCTCCAATACAGTAAGAACCATAATCATGCCTAGAAAAAAGAACTGTGTTTCCTACTCATATGGACGATATGTAGTTCAAATCTGCTTATGAAACTGATACCCACCACAGCTTCTTTTACATAAATGCTCTTTAATTAATAATGATAATCGCTTTGTGTTCTAGAACTGTGGAAAATCATTTGAGCCGAAAATTTACTTGGTTTACCAGAAATGAACTCTTGCTTGTAGGAAGACACAGAACCTGGGGTTTAACTCCGTTTCCGAAGGGAAATTCAGACCAGAATTCTCATCCCTGAAACACACTCTGTTTTAATGCAAGAAGCAAGCTCTTCTTTCCAGAGTCTAAAATACAGCAAGAACCATGAACATGCCCTGAAACAAAGAAATGTGTTTCCTACTCATACGGACCATATGGAGTTCAACTCTGCTTATGAAACTGATACAAACCACAGCTCTGCTTACATAAATCCTCTTTAGTTAATAGTGAGAATCGCGTTGGGATCGTGAACTGGGAAAAATCATTTGAGCCCAAAATTCACTTGGTTTAACAGAAATGAACTCTTGCTTGTAGGGAAACACAGATCATGGGGTTTAACTCTGTTTCTGAAAAGAAATTCAGACCAGAGTTCTCATTCATGAATCACACTCTGTTTTAAGGCAAGAAACAAGCTCTTCTTTCCAGCGTCTCCAATACAGTAAGAACGCTGAGCATGCCCAGAAAAATAAATACCTGTGTTTACTACTCATACGGACCATATGTAGGTCAACTCTGCTTATGAAATTATACAGACATCAGCTCCTTTTACATAAATGCTCTTTAGTTAATAGTGATAATCGCATTGGGTTCTAGAACTGTGTAAAGTCATTTGAGCCGAAAATTCACTTGGTTTACCAGAACTGAACTCTTGCTGGTAGGAAGACACAGGTCATGGGGTTTAACTAGGTTTGTAAAGGGAAATCCAGAACAGAGTTCTCATCCATGAAACACACCCTGTTTTAATGCAAGAAGCAAGCTCTTCTTTCCAGCGTCTCCAATACAGCAAGACCATGAGCATGCACTGAAAAAAAGAACTGTGTTTACTACTCATACGTACCACATGTAGTTCAACTCTGCTTATGAAATGATACAGACCAGAGCTACTCATACATAAATGCTCTTTAGTTAAAAGTGATAATCCTGTAGGCTTCTAGAACTGTGTAACGTCATTTGAGCCGAAAATTCACTTGGTTTGCCAGAAATGAACTCTTGCTTGTAGGAAGACACAGATCATGGGGTTTAACTTCGTTTTTGATGCTAAATTCAGACCAGAGTTCTCATCCATGAAACACACGCTGTTTTAATGCAAGAAGCAAGCTCTTCTCTTCAGGGTCTCCAATACAGCTAGAACCATGATCATGCCCTGAAAAAAAGAACTGTGTTTCCTACTCATACGGACCATATATACTTCAACTCTGCTCATGAAACTGACACAAACCACAGCTCCGCTTACATAAATGCTCTTTAGTTAATAGTGAGAATCATGTTGGGTTGGTGAACTGCGAAAAATCATTTGAGCCCCAAATTTACTGGGTATACCAGAAATGAACATTTGCTTGGAGGAATACACTGATCCTCGGGTTTAACTCCGTTTGTGAAGGGAAATTCAGACCAGAGTTCTCACCTATGAAACACAGCCTGTTTTAATGCCAGAAGGAAGGTCTTCTTTCCAGCGTCTCCAATACAGCAATAACCATGAGCATTCCCTGAAAAAAAGAACTGTGTTTCCTACTAATACGGACCATATATAGTTCAACTATGCTTATGAACTTGATACAAACCAGCGCTCCTCTTACATAAGTGCTCTTTAGTTAATAGTGAGAATCATGTTAGGTTCGTGAACTGCGAAAAAACATTTGATACCAAAATTCACTGGGTTTACCAGAAATGAACTCTTGCTTGTGGGAAGACACAGATCATGGGGTTTAACTCCGGTTCTGAAGGGAAATCATACCAGAGTTCTCATCCCTGAAAAACACTCTGTTTTAAGGCAAGAATCAACCTCTTCTTTCCAGCATCTCCAATACAGTAAGAACCATGAGCATTAACAGGAAAAAAAGAACTGTACTCAGACGTACCATATGTAGCTCAACTCTGCTTATGAAATGATACAGACCAGAGCTCCTCATACATAAATGCTCTTTAGGTAAAAGTGATAATCTCGTTGTGTTCTAGAACTGTGTAACGTCATTTGAGCCGAAAATTCACTTGGTTTAACAGAAATGAACTCTTGCTTGTAGGAAGACACAGATCATGGGGTTAACTCCATTTCTGAATGGAAATTCAGACCAGAGTTCTCATCCCTGAAACACACTCTGTTTTAGGACAAGAAGCATCCTCTTCTTTCCAGCGTATCCAATACAGCAAGAACCATGAGCATGCCCAGAAAAAAAGAACTGTGTTTCCTACTCATACGGACCATATGTAGTTCAACTCTGCTTATGAAACTGATACAAACCACACCTATTCTTACATAAATGCTCTTTAGTTAATAGTGATAATCGCGTTGGGTTCTAGAACTGTGTAAAGTCATTTGAGCCGAAAATTCACTTGGTTTACCAGAAATTAACTCTTGCATGTAGGAAGACACTGATCCTGGGGTTTAACTCCGTTTCTGAAGGCAAATTCAGACCAGAGTTCTCATCCCTGAAAAACACTCTATTTTAAGGCAAGAATCATCCTCTTCTTTCCAGCGCCTCCAATATAGTAAGAAACATGAGCATGCCCAGAAAACAAAAATTGTGTTTCCTACTCATACGTAACATATGTAGTTCAACTCTTCTTATGAAATGATACAGAACAGAGCTCCTCTTACATAAAAGCTCTTTAGTTAATAGTGATAATCACATTGGGTTCTAGAACTATGTAAATTGATTTGAACCGAAAATTCTCTTGGTTTACCAGAAATGAACTCTTGCTGGTAGGAAGACACAGATCGTGGGGTTTAACTCCGTTTGTGAAGGGAAATTCAGACCAGAGTTCTCATCCATGAACACACCCTGTTTTAATGCAAGAAGCAAGCTCTTCTTTCCAGAGTCTCCAATACAGCAAGAACCATGAGCATGCCCTGAAAAAAAGAACTGTGTTTCCTACTCATACGGACCATATGTAGTTCAACTCTGCTTATGAAACTGATACAAACCACAGCTCCTCTTACATAAATCCTCTTTAGTTAATAGTGAGAATCGTGTTGGGTTCGTGTACTGCGAAAAATCATTTGAGCCGAAAATTCACTTGGTTTATCAGAAATGAACTTTTGCTGGTAGCAAGACACAGAGCATGGGCTTTAACTCCGTTTTGGAAGGGAAATTAAGACCAGAGTTCTCATCTCTGAAACACACTCTGTTTTAACGAAGAAGCAAGCTCTTCTTTCCCGAGTCTAAAATACAACAAGAACCATGAGTATGGTCTGAAAAAAAAAAACTGTGTTTCCTATTCATACGGCCCATATGTAGATCAACTCTGCTTATGAAACTGATACAAACCACAGCTCCTCTTACATAAATGACATTTAGTTAATAATGAGAATAGCGTTGGGTTCAAGAACTATGTAAAATCGTTTGAGCACAAAATTCACTGGGTTTACCAGAAATAAACTCTTGCTTATAGGAAGACACAGATCCTGGGGTTTAACTCCGTTTCTGAAGGCAAATTCAGACCAGAATTTTCATCTCTGAAAAACACTCTGTTTTAATGGATGAATCACCCTCTTCTTTCCAGGTTCTCCAATACAGTAAGAACCATGAGCATGCCCAGAAAAAAAGAACTGTGTTTCCTACTCATACGGACAATATTTAGTTCAACTCTGCTTATGAAATTAATACACCCACAGCTCCTCTGACATAAATGCTCTTTAGTTAATAGTGATAATCGCGTTGGGTTCTAGAACTGTGTAAATTCATTTTAGCCAAAAATTCACTTTGTTTACCAGAAAAGAACTCTTGCTGGTAGGAAGACACATATCGTGGGGTTTAACTCCGTTTGTGAAGGGAAATTCAGACCAGAGTTCTCATCCATGAAACACACCTTGTTTTAATGCAAGAAGCAAGCTCTTCTTTCCAGCGTCTCCAATACAGCAAGAAGCATGAGCATGCCCTGAAAAAAAAAACTGTGTTTCCTACTCATACGGACCATATGTAGTTCAACTCTGCTTATGAAACTGATACAAACCACAGCTCCTCTTACATAAATACTCTTTAGTTAATAGTGGGAATCAGTTTGGGTTGGTGAACTGCAAAAATCATTTGAGCCCAAAATTCACTAGGTTTAACAGAAATGAACTCTTGCTCATAGGAAGACACAGATCCTGGAGTTTAACTCCGTTTCTGAAGGGTAATTCACACCAGAGTTCTAATCCCTGACACACACTCTGCTTTAATGCAAGAAGCAAGCTCTTCCTTCCAGATTCTAAAACACAGCAAGAACAATGAGCATGACCTGAAAAAAAATGTTTTTCCTACTCATATGGACAATGTGTAGTTCAACTGTGCTTATGAAACTGATACAAACCACAGCTTCTCTTACATAAATGCTCTTTAGTTAATAGTGAGAATCGCGTTGGTTTCTTGAACTGTGAAAAAACGTTTGACCCTAAAATTCACTGGGTTTATCTGAAATGAACGGTTGCTTGCAGGAAGACACAGATCTTGGGGTTTAACCTCATTTCTGAAGGCAAATTCAGACCAGAATTCTCAACCCTGAAAAACACTCTGTTTTAAGGCAAGAATCATCCTCTTCTTTACAGGTTCTCCAATACAGTAATAAACATGAGCATGCCCAGAAAAAAAGAACTGTGTTTCCTACTCATACGTAACATATGTAGTTCAACTCTTCTTATGAAATGATACAGACCAGAGCTCCTCTTACATAAATGCTCTTTAGTTAATAGTGATAATCGCATTGGGTTCTAGAACTCTGTAAATTCATTTGAGCCGAAAATTCACTTGGTTTACCAGAAATTAACTGAAAAACACTCTGTTTTAATGGATGAAACATCCTCTTCTTTCCAGGTTCTCCAATACAGTAAGAACCATGAGCATGACCAGAAAAAAAGAACTGTGTTTCCTACTCATACGGACCATATGTAGTCCAACTCTGCTTATGAAAATGATACAGACCACAGCTCCTCTCACATAAATGCTCTTTATTTAACAGTGATAATCGCCTTAGGTTCTAGAACTGTGTAAAGTCATTTGAGCCGAAAATTTGCTTGGTTTACGAGAAATGAACTCTTGCAGGTAGGAAGACACAGATCATGGGGTTTTAACCCCGTTTGTGAAGTGAAAATCAGACCAGAGTTCTCATCCATGAAACACACCCTTTTTTAATGCAGGAAGCAAGCACTTCTCCAGGGTCTCCAATACAGCAAGAACCATGAGCATGCCCTTAAAAAAAGAACTGTGTTTCCTACTCGTACGGACCATATGTAGTTCAACTCTGCTTATGAAACTGATACAAACCAGAGCTCCTCTTACATAAATGATCTTTAGTTAATAGTGAGAATCACGTTGGGTTCGTGAACTGCGAAAAATCATTTGATCCCAAAATTCACTGGGTTTACCAGAAATGAACTCTTGCTTGTAGGAAGACCTAGATCCTGGGGTTTAAATCCGTTTCTGAAGGGAAATTCAGTTTGGAATTATCTCCCTGGAAAACACTCTGTTTTATGGCAAGAATCATCCTCTTCTTTCCAGGTTCTCCAATTCACTAAGAACCATGAGCATGCCAAGAAAAAAAGAACTGTGTTTCCTACTCATAAGGACCATATGTAGTCCAACTCTGCTTATGAAAATGATACAGACGACAGCTCCTCTCACATAAATGCTCTTTAGTTAATAGTGATAATCGCCTTAGGTTCTAGAACTGTGTAAAGTCATTTGAGCCAAAAATTTGCTTGGTTTACGAGAAATGAACTCTTGCAGGTAGGAAGACACAGATCCTGGGGTTTAACTCCGTTTCTGAAGGGAAATGCAGAACAGAATTCTCATCCCTGAAAAAAACTCTGTTTTAAGGCAAGAATCATCCTCTTCTTTCCAGCATCTCCAATATACTAAGAAACAATAGCATGCCCAGAAAAAGAGAACTGAGTTTCCTACTCATACAGACCATATGTAGTTCAACTCTGCTTATGAAACTCATACAAACCACATCTCCTCTTACATAAATGCTCTTTAGTTAATAGTGAGAATCGCGTTGGGTTCGTGAACTGCGAAAAATCATTTGAGCCCAAAATTCACTGGGTTTACCAGAAATGAACTCTTGCTTGTAGGAAGACACAGATGCCGGGGTTTAACTCCGTTTCTGAAGGCAAATTCAGACCAGAATTCTCAACCCTGAAAAACACTCTGTTTTAATGCAAGAATCATCCTCTTCTTTCCAGGTTCTCCAATACAGTAAGAAACATGAGCATGCCCAGAAAAAAAGAACTGTGTTTCCTACTCATACATAACATAGGTAGTTCAACTCTTCTTATGAAATGATACAGACCAGAGCTCCTCTTACATAAATGCTCTTTAGTTAATGTGATAATCGCATTGGGTTCTAGAACTGTGTAAATTCATTTGAGCCGAAAATTCACTTGGTTTATCAGAAATGAACTCTTGCTGGTAGCATGACACAGATCATGGGGTTTAACTCCGTTTTGGAAGGGAAATTCAGACCAGAGTTCTCATCTCTGAAACACACTCTGTTTTAACAAAGAAGCAAGCTCTTCTTTCCCGAGTCTAAAATACAACAAGAACCATGAGCATGGTCTGAAAAAAAAACTGTGTTTCCTATTCATACGGCCCATATGTAGATCAACTCTGCTTATGAAACTGATACAGACCACACCTCCTCTTACATAAATGATCTTTAGTTAAAAGTGAGAATAGCGTTGGGATCAAGAACTTTGTAAAATCGTTTGAGCACAAAATTCACTGGGTTTACCAGAAATTAACTCTTGCTTGTAGGAAGACACAGCTCCTGGGGTTTAACTCCGTTTCTGAAGGGAAATTCAGACAAGAATTTTCATCCCTGAAAAACTCTCTGTTTTAATGGATGAATCATCCTCTTCTTTCCAGGTTCTCCAATACAGTAAGAACCATGAGCATGCCCTGAAAAAAAGAACTGTGTTTCCGACTCAGACAGACCATATGTAGGTGAACTCTGCTTATGAAACTGATACAAACAACAGCTCCTCTTACATTAATGCTCTTTAGTTAATAGTGAGAATCGGTTTGGGTTGCTGAACTGTGAAAAATCATTTGAGCCCAAAATTCCCTTTGTTTACCTGAAATGAACACTTGCTTGTAGGAAGACACAGATCCTGGGGTTTAACCCCGTTTCTGAAGGGAAATTCAGACCAGAGTTCTCATCCCTGAAACACACTCTGTTTTAACGCAAGAAACAAGCTCTTCTTTCCAGACTCTAAAATACAGCAAGAACCATGAGCAGGCTCTGAAAAAAAGAACTGTGTTTCCTACTCAGACAGACCATATGTAGGTGAACTCTGCTTATGAAACTGATACAAACAACAGCTCCTCTTACATAAATGCTCTTTAGTTAATAGTGAGAATAGCCTAGGGTTCCTGAATGCGAAAAATCATTTGAGCCCAAAATTCTCTGGGTTTACCAGAACTGAACTCTTGATTGTAGTAAGACACAGATCCTGGGCTTTAACTCTGTTTCTGAAGGGAAATTCAGACCAGAGTTCTCATCCCTGAAACTCACTCTGTTTTAAAGCAAGAAGCAAGCTCTTCTTCCCAGAGTCTAAAATAGAGCAAGAACCATGAGCATGGTCTGAAAAAAAGAACTGTGTTTCCTACTCATACAGACCATATGTAGTTCAACTCTGCTTATGAAACTGATACAAACCCCAGCTCCTCTTACATAAATGCTCTTTAGTTAATAGTGAGAATCGCGTTGGTTTCGTGAACTGTGAAAAATTATTTGATCCCAAAATTCACTGGGTTTACCTGAAATGAACTCTTGCATGCAGGAAGACAGAGATCTTGGGGTATACCTCCATTTCTGCAGGCAAATTCAGACCAGAGTTCTCATCCCTGAAAAACACTCTGTTTTAAGGCAAGAATCATCCTCTTCTTTCCAACATCTCCAATATAGAGAGAACCATGAGCATGACCAGAAAAAAAGAACTGTGTTTCCTACTCATACAGACCATTTGTAGTTCAACTCTGCTGATGAAATGATACAGACCACAGCTCCTCTTACATAAATGCTCTTTAGTTAATAGTGAGAATAGCCTAGGGTTCCTGAACTGTGAAAAATCATTTGAGCCCAAAATTCACTGGGTTTACCAGAAATGAACTCTTGCTTGTAGAAAGACACTGATCCTGGGGTTTAACCTATTTTCTGAAGGCAAATTCAGACCAGAGTTCTCATCCCTGAAAAACACTCTGTTTTAAGGCAAGAATCATCCTCTTCTTTCCAGTGTCTCCAATACAGTAAGAACCATGAGCATGACCAAAAAAAAAAAAAAAAAAAAAAGAACTGTGTTTCCTACTCATACGGACCATATGTAGTTCAACTCTGCTGATGAAATGATACCGACCACAGCTCCTCTGATATAAAAGCTCTTTAGTTATTAGTGATAATCGCGTTGGGTTCTAGAACTGTGTAAATACATTTGAGCCAAAAATTCACTTTGTTTACCAGAAATGAACTCTTGCTGGTAGGAAGACACAGATCATGGGGTTTAACTCCGTTTGTGAAGGGAAATTCAGACCAGACTTTTCATACATGAAACACACCCTGTTTTAATGCAAGAAGCAAGCACTTCTTTCCAGTGTCTCCAATACAGCAAGAACCATGAGCATGCCCTGAAAAAAAGAACTGTATTTCCTACTCATACGGACCATATGTAGTTCAACTCTGCTTATGAAACTGATACAAAGCACAGCTGCTCTTACATAAATCCTCATTGGTTAATAGTGAGAATAGCGTAGGGTTCGTGAACTGCGAAAAATCATTTGAGCCCAAAATTCACTGGGTTTACCAGAAATGAACTCTTGCTTGTAGGAAGACACAGATCCTGGGGATGAACTCCGTTTCTAAAGGGAAATTCAGACCACTGTTCTCATCCATGAAACACACTCTATTTTAACGAATGATGCAAGCTCTTCTTTCTAGAGTCTAAAATACAGCAAGAACAATGAGCATGCCCTGAAAAAAAGAACTGTGTTTCCTATTTGTACGGACCATATGTAGTTCAACTCTGCTTTTGAAACTGATACAGACCACACCTCCTCTTACATAAATGCTCTTTAGTTAATAGTGAGAATAACATAGGGTTCCTGAACTGCGAAAAATCACTTGATCCGAAAAATCCCTGGGTTTACCATAACTGAACTCTTGTTTGTAGGAAGACACTTATCCTGGGGTTTAACTCCTTTTCTGAAGAGAAATTCAGATCAGAGTTCTCATCCCTGAAAAACACTCTGTTTTAAGGCAAGAATCATCCTCTTCTTTCCAGCGTCTCCAATACAGTAAGAACCGAGAGCATGCCCAGAAAAAAAGAACTGTGTTTCCGACTCATACAGAAAATATGTAGTTCAACTCTGCTTATGAAATGATACAGACCGCAGCTCCTCTTACATAAATGCTCTTTAGTTAAAAGTGAGAATCGCGTTGGGTTCGTGAACTGTGAAAAATCATTTGAGCCCAAAATTCACTGGGTTTACCAGAAATGAACTCTTGCTTGTAGGAAGACACAGATGATGGGGTTTGACTCTGATTCTGAAGGGAAATTCAGACCAGAGTTCTCATCCCTTAAACACACTCTGTTTTAAAGCAAGAAGCATGCTCTTCTTTCCAGAGTCTAAAATAGAGCAAGAACTATGAGCATGGTCTGAAAAAAAGAACTGTGTTTCCTACTCATACAGACCATATGTATTTCAACTCTGCTTATGAAACTGATACAAACCACAGCTCCTCTTAGATAAATGCTCCTTAGTTAATAGTGAGAATCGCGTTGGGTTCATGAACTTCAAAAAATCATTTCAGCCCAAAATTCACTGGGTTTACCAGAAATGAACTATTGCTTGTAGGAAGACAGAGATCCTGGAGTTTAACTCCGTTTCTGCAGGCAAATTCAGACCAGAGTTCTCATCCCTGAAAAACACTCTGTTTTAAGGCAAGAATCATCCTCTTCTTTCCAACATCTCCAATATAGAGAGAACCATGAGCATGGCCAGAAAAAAAGAACTGTGTTTCGTACTCATACGGACCATTTGTAGTTCAACTCTGCTGATGAAATGATACAGACCACAGCTCCTCTGATATAAAAGCTCTTTAGTTAATAGTGATAATCGCGTTGGGTTCTAGAACTGTGTAAATACATTTGAGCCAAAAATTCTCTTTGTTTACCAGAAATGAACTCTTGCTGGTAGGAAGACACAGATCATGGGGTTTAACTCCGTTTGTGAAGGGAAATTCAGACCAGAGTTCTCATCCATGAAACACACCCTGTTTTAATGCAAGAAGCAAGCACTTCTTTCCAGTGTCTCCAATACAGCAAGAACCATGAGCATGCCCTGAAAAAAAGAACTGTATTTCCTACTCATACGGACCATATGTAGTTCAACTCTGCTTATGAAACTGATACAAACCACAGCTCCTCTTACATAAATGATCTTTAGTTAATAGTGAGAATCGCGTTGGGTTCGTGAACTGCGAAAAATCATTTGAGCCCAAAATTCACTGGGTTTACCAGAAATGAACTCTTGCTTGTAGGAAGACACAGATCCTGGAGTTTAACTCCGTTTCTGCAGGCAAATTCAGACCAGAGTTCTCATCCCTGAAAAACACTCTGTTTTAAGGCAAGAATCATCCTCTTCTTTCCAGTGTCTCAGTACAGTAACAAACATGAGCATGCTAAGAATAAAGAACTGTGTTTCCTTCACATACAAACCATTTGTAGTTCACCTCTGCTTATGAAACTGATACAAAGCACAGCTGCTCTTACATAAATCCTCATTGGTTAATAGTGAGAATAGCGTAGGGTTCGTGAACTATGAAAAATCATTTGAGCCCAAAATTCACTGGGTTTACCAGAAATGAACTCTTGCTTGTAGGAAGACACAGATCCTGGGGATGAACTCCGTTTCTAAAGGGAAATTCAGACCACTGTTCTCATCCATGAAACACACTCTTTTTTAACGAATGATGCAAGCTCTTCTTTCTAGAGTCTAAAATACAGCAAGAACAATGAGCATGCCCTGAAAAAAGAACTGTGTTTCCTACTCATACAGACCATATGTAGTTCAACTCTGCTTATGAAACTGATACAGACCACACCTCCTCTTACATAAATGCTCTTTAGTTAATATTGAGAATAACTTAGGGTTCCTGAACTGCGAAAAATCACTTGATCCGAAAAATCCCTGGGTTTACCATAACTGAACTCTTGCTTGTAGGAAGACACTTATCCTGGGGTTTAACTCCTTTTCTGAAGACAAATTCAGACCAGAGTTCTCATCCCTGAAAAACACTCTGTTTTAAGGCAAGAATCATACTCTTCTTTCCAGTGTCTCAATACAGTAACAAACACGAGCATGCTAAGAAAAAAGAACTGTGTTTCCTTCTCAGACAAACCATTTGTAGTTCAACTCTGCTTATGAAACGGATACAAAGCACAGCTGCTCTTACATAAATCCTCATTGGTTAACAGTGAGAATAGCGTAGGGTTCATGAACTACGAAAAATCATTTGAGCCCAAAATTCACTGGGTTTACCAGAAATGAACTCTTGCTTGTAGGAAGACACAGATCCTGGGCTTTAACTCTGTTTCTGAAGGGAAATTCAGACCAGAGTTCTCATCCCTGAAACTCACTCTGTTTTAAAGCAAGAAGCAAGCTCTTCTTCCCAGAGTCTAAAATAGAGCAGGAACCAGGAGCAGGCTCTGAAAAAAAGAACTGTGTTTCCTACTCAGACAGACCATATGTAGGTGAATTCTGCTTATGAAACTGATACAAACAACAGCTCCTCTTACATAAATGCTCTTTAGTTAATAGTGAGAATAGCCTAGGGTTCGTGAACTGCGAAAAATCATTTGAGCCCAAAATTCTCTGGGTTTACCAGAACTGAACTCTTGATTGTAGTAAGACACAGATCCTGGGGTTTAACTCCTTTTATGAAGGCAAATTCAGACCAGAATTCTCAACAGTGAAAAACACTCTGTTTTAAGGCAAGAATCATCCTCTTCTTTCCAGTGTCTCAATACAGTAACAAACATGAGCATGACAAGAAAAAAGAACTGTGTTTCCTTCTCATACACACCATTTGTAGTTCAACTCTGCTTATGAAACTGATACAAAGCACAGCTGCTCTTACATAAATCCTCATTGGTTAATAGTGAGAATAGCGTAGGGATCGTGAACTGCGAAAAATCATTTGAGCCCAAAATTCAATGGGTTTACCACAAATGAACTCTTGCTTGTAGGAAGACCCAGATCCTGGGCTTTAACTCTGTTTCTGAAGGGAAATTCAGACCAGAGTTCTCATCCCTGAAACTCACTCTGTTTTAAAGCAAGAAGCAAGCTCTTCTTCCCAGAGTCTAAAATAGAGCAAGAACCATGAGCATGGTCTGAAAAAAAGAACTGTGTTTCCTACTCATACAGACCATATGTAGTTCAACTCTGCTTATGAAACTGATACAAACCCCAGCTCCTCTTACATAAATGCTCTTTAGTTAATAGTGAGAATCGCGTTGGTTTCGTGAACTGTGAAAAATTATTTGATCCCAAAATTCACTGGGTTTACCTGAAATGAACTCTTGCATGCAGGAAGACAGAGATCTTGGGGTATACCTCCATTTCTGCAGGCAAATTCAGACCAGAGTTCTCATCCCTGAAAAACACTCTGTTTTAAGGCAAGAATCATCCTCTTCTTTCCAACATCTCCAATATAGAGAGAACCATGAGCATGACCAGAATAAAAGAACTGTGTTTCCTACTCATACGGACCATTTGTAGTTCAACTCTGCTGATGAAATGATACAGACCACAGCTCCTCTTACATAAATGCTCTTTAGTTAATAGTGAGAATAGCCTAGGGTTCCTGAACTGTGAAAAATCATTTGAGCCCAAAATTCACTGGGTTTACCAGAAATGAAATCTTGCTTGTAGGAAGACACTTATCCTGGCGTTTAACCTATTTTCTGAAGGCAAATTCAGACCAGAGTTCTCATCCCTGAAAAACACTCTGTTTTAAGGCAAGAATCATCCTCTTCTTTCCAGTGTCTCCAATACAGTAAGAACCATGAGCATGACCAAAAAAAAAAAAAAAAGAACTGTGTTTCCTACTCATACGGACCATATGTAGTTCAACTCTGCTGATGAAATGATACCGACCACAGCTCCTCTGATATAAAAGCTCTTTAGTTATTAGTGATAATCGCGTTGGGTTCTAGAACTGTGTAAATACATTTGAGCCAAAAATTCACTTTGTTTACCAGAAATGAACTCTTGCTGGTAGGAAGACACAGATCATGGGGTTTAACTCCGTTTGTGAAGGGAAATTCAGACCAGAGTTTTCATACATGAAACACACCCTGTTTTAATGCAAGAAGCAAGCACTTCTTTCCAGTGTCTCCAATACAGCAAGAACCATGAGCATGCCTTGAAAAAAAGAACTGTATTTCCTACTCATACGGACCATATGTAGTTCAACTCTACTTATGAAACTGATACAAAGCACAGCTGCTCTTACATATATCCTCATTGGTTAATAGTGAGAATAGCGTAGGGTTCGTGAACTGCGAAAAATCATTTGAGCCCAAAATTCACTGGGTTTACCAGAAATGAACTCTTGCTTGTAGGAAGACACAGATCCTGGGGATGAACTCCGTTTCTAAAGGGAAATTCAGACCACTGTTCTCATCCATGGAACACACTCTATTTTAACGAATGATGCAAGCTCTTCTTTCTAGAGTCTAAAATACAGCAAGAACAATGAGCATGCCCTGAAAAAAAGAACTGTGTTTCCTATTTGTACGGACCATATGTAGTTCAACTCTGCTTATGAAACTGATACAGACCACACCTCCTCTTACATAAATGCTCTTTAGTTAATAGTGAGAATAACATAGGGTTCCTGAACTGCGAAAAATCACTTGATCCGAAAAATCCCTGGGTTTACCATAACTGAACTCTTGTTTGTAGGAAGACACTTATCCTGGGGTTTAACTCCTTTTCTGAAGAGAAATTCAGACCAGAGTTCTCATCCCTGAAAAACACTCTGTTTTAAGGCAAGAATCATCCTCTTCTTTCCAGCGTCTCCAATACAGTAAGAACCGAGAGCATGCCCAGAAAAAAAGAACTGTGTTTCCGACTCATACAGAAAATATGTAGTTCAACTCTGCTTATGAAATGATACAGACCGCAGATCCTCTTACATAAATGCTCTTTAGTTAAAAGTGAGAATCGCGTTGGGTTCGTGAACTGCGAAAAATCATTTGAGCCCAAAATTCACTGGGTTTACCAGAAATGAACTCTTGCTTGTAGGAAGACACAGATGATGGGGTTTGACTCTGATTCTGAAGAGAAATTCAGACCAGAGTTCTCATCTCTGAAACACACTCTGTTTTAAAGCAAGAAGCATGCTCTTCTTTCCAGAGTCTAAAATAGAGCAAGAACTATGAGCATGGTCTGAAAAAAAGAACTGTGTTTCCTACTCATACAGACCATATGTATTTCAACTCTGCTTATGAAACTGATACAAACCACAGCTCCTCTTAGATAAATGCTCCTTAGTTAATAGTGAGAATCGCGTTGGGTTCATGAACTTCAAAAAATCATTTCAGCCCAAAATTCACTGGGTTTACCAGAAATGAACTATTGCTTGTAGGAAGACAGAGATCCTGGAGTTTAACTCCGTTTCTGCAGGCAAATTCAGACCAGAGTTCTCATCCCTGAAAAACACTCTGTTTTAAGGCAAGAATCATCCTCTTCTTTCCAACATCTCCAATATAGAGAGAACCATGAGCATGACCAGAAAAAAAGAACTGTGTTTCGTACTCATACGGACCATTTGTAGTTCAACTCTGCTGATGAAATGATACAGACCACAGCTCCTCTGATATAAAAGCTCTTTAGTTAATAGTGATAATCGCGTTGGGTTCTAGAACTGTGTAAATACATTTGAGCCAAAAATTCTCTTTGTTTACCAGAAATGAACTCTTGCTGGTAGGAAGACACAGATCATGGGGTTTAACTCCGTTTGTGAAGGGAAATTCAGACCAGAGTTCTCATCCATGAAACACACCCTGTTTTAATGCAAGAAGCAAGCACTTCTTTCCAGTGTCTCCAATACAGCAAGAACCATGAGCATGCCCTGAAAAAAAGAACTGTATTTCCTACTCATACGGACCATATGTAGTTCAACTCTGCTTATGAAACTGATACAAACCACAGCTCATCTTACATAAATGATCTTTAGTTAATAGTGAGAATCGCGTTGGGTTCGTGAACTGCGAAAAATCATTTGAGCCCAAAATTCACTGGGTTTACCAGAAATGAACTCTTGCTTGTAGGAAGACACAGATCCTGGAGTTTAACTCCGTTTCTGCAGGCAAATTCAGACCAGAGTTCTCATCCCTGAAAAACACTCTGTTTTAAGGCAAGAATCATACTCTTCTTTCCAGTGTCTCAATACAGTAACAAACACGAGCATGCTAAGAAAAAAGAACTGTGTTTCCTTCTCATACAAACCATTTGTAGTTCAACTCTGCTTATGAAACGGATACAAAGCACAGCTGCTCTTACATAAATCCTCATTGGTTAACAGTGAGAATAGCGTAGGGTTCATGAACTACGAAAAATCATTTGAGCCCAAAATTCACTGGGTTTACCAGAAATGAACTCTTGCTTGTAGGAAGACACAGATCCTGGGCTTTAACTCTGTTTCTGAAGGGAAATTCAGACCAGAGTTCTCAGCCTTGAAACTCACTCTGTTTTAAAGCAAGAAGCAAGCTCTTCTTCCCAGAGTCTAAAATAGAGCAAGAACCATGAGCATGCCCTTAAAAAAAGAACTGTGTTTACTACTCATACAGACCATATGTAGTTCAACTCTGCTTATGAAACTGATATAAACCCCAGCTCCTCTTACATAAATGCTCTTTAGTTAATAGTGAGAATCGCGTTGGTTTCGTGAACTGTGAAAAATTATTTGATCCCAAAATTCACTGGGTTTACCTGAAATGAACTCTTGCATGCAGGAAGACAGAGATCTTGGGATATACCTCAATTTCTGCAGGCAAATTCAGACCAGAGTTCTCATCCCTGAAAAACACTCTGTTTTAAGGCAAGAATCATCCTCTTCATTCCAACATATCCAATATAGTAAGAACCATGAGCATGACCAGAAAAAAAGAACTGTGTTTCCTACTCATACGGACCATTTGTAGTTCAACTCTGCTGAAGAAATGATACCGACCACAGCTCCTCTTACATAAATGCTCTTTAGTTAAAAGTGATAATCGCGTTGGGTTCTAGAACTGTCTAAAGTCCTTTGAGTGGAAAATTCTCTTGGTTTACCATAAATGAAAACTTGCTTGTAGGAAGACACAGATCATGGGGTTTAACTCCGTTTGTGAAGGGAAATTCAGACCAGAGTTCTCATCCATGAAACACACCCTGTTTTAATGCAAGAAGCAAGCACTTCTTTCCAGTGTCTCCAATACAGCAAGAACCATGAGCATGCCCTGAAAAAAAAGAACTGTATTTCCTACTCATACGGACCATATGTAGGTCAACTCTGCTTATGAAACTGATACAAACCACAGCTCTTCTTACATAAATGATCTTTAGTTAATAGTGAGAATCGCGTTGGGTTCGTGAACTGCGAAAAATCATTTGAGTCCAAAATTCACTGGGTTTACCAGAAATGAACTCTTGCTTGTAGGAAGACACAGATCCTGGGGTTTAACTCTGATTCTGAAGGGAAATTCAGACCAGAGTTCTCATCCCTGAAACGCACTCTGTTTTAAAGCAAGAAGCATGCTCTTCTTTCCAGAGTCTAAAATAGAGCAAGAACTATGAGCATGGTCTGAAAAAAAGAACTGTGTTTCCTACTCATACAGACCATATGTAGTTCAACTCTGCTTATGAAACTGATACAGACCACACCTCCTCTTACATAAATGCTCTTTAGTTAATATTGAGAATAACATAGGGTTCCTGAAGTGCGAAAAATCACTTGATCCGAAAAATCCCTGGGTTTACCTTAACTGATCTCTTGCTTGTAGGAAGACACTTATCCTGGGGTTTAACTACTTTTCTGAAGACAAATTCAGACCAGAGTTCTCATCCCTGAAAAACACTCTGTTTTAAGGCAAGAATCATCCTCTTCTTTCCAGTGTCTCAATACAGTAACAAAAATGAGCATGCTAAGAAAAAAGAACTGTGTTTCCTTCTCATACAAACCATTTTTAGTTCAACTCTGCTTATGAAACGGATACAAAGCACAGCTGCTCTTACATAAATCCTCATTGGTTAATAGTGAGAATAGCGTAGGGTTCATTAACTGCGAAAAATCATTTGAGCCCAAAATTCATTGGGTTTACCAGAAATGAACTCTTGCTTGTAGGAAGACACAGATCCTGGGCTTTAACTCTGTTTCTGAAGGGAAATTCAGACCAGAGTTCTCAGCCCTGAAACTCACTCTGTTTTAAAGCAAGAAGCAAGCTCTTCTTCCCAGAGTCTAAAATAGAGCAAGAACCATGAGCATGGTCTGAAAAAAAGAACTGTGTTTCCTACTCATACAGACCATATGTAGTTCAACTCTGCTTATGAAACTGATATAAACCCCAGCTCCTCTTACATAAATGCTCTTTAGTTAATAGTGAGAATCGCGTTGGTTTTGTGAACTGTGAAAAATTATTTGATCCCAAAATTCACTGGGTTTACCTGAAATGAACTCTTGCATGCAGGAAGACAGAGATCTTGGGGTATACCTCCATTTCTGCAGGCAAATTCAGACCAAAGTTCTCATCCCTGAAAAACACTCTGTTTTACGGCAAGAATCATCCTCTTCTTTCCAACATCTCCAATATAGTAAGAACCATGAGCATGACCAGAAAAAAAGAACTGTGTTTGCTACTCATACGGACCATTTGTAGTTCAACTCTGCTGAAGAAATGATACCGACCACAGCTCCTCTGATATAAAAGCTCTTTAGTTAATAGTGATAATCGCGTTGGGTTCTAGAACTGTGTAAATACATTTGAGCCGAAAATTCACTTTGTTTACCAGAAATGAACTCTTGCTGGTAGGAAGACACAGATCATGGGGTTTAACTCCGTTTGTGAAGGGAAATTCAGACCAGAGTTCTCATCCATGAAACACACCCTGTTTTAATGCAAGAAGCAAGCACTTCTTTCCAGTGTCTCCAATACAGCAAGAACCATGAGCATGCCCTGAAAAAAAGAACTGTATTTCCTACTCATACGGACCATATGTAGGTCAACTCTGCTTATGAAACTGATACAAACCACAGCTCTTCTTACATAAATGATCTTTAGTTAATAGTGAGAATCGCGTTGGGTTCGTGAACTGCGAAAAATCATTTGAGCCCAAAATTCCCTGGGTTTACCAGAAATGAACTCTTGCTTGTAGGAAGACACAGATCCTGGAGTTTAACTCTGATTCTGAAGGGAAATTCAGACCAGAGTTCTCATCCCTGAAACACACTCTGTTTTAAAGCAAGAAGCATGCTCTTCTTTCCAGATTCTAAAATAGAGCAAGAACTATGAGCATGGTCTGAAAAAAAGAACTGTGTTTCCTACTCATACAGACCATATGTATTTCAACTCTGCTTATGAAACTGTTACAAACCACAGCTCCTCTTAGATAAATGCTCCTTAGTTAATAGTGAGAATCGCGTTGGGTTCATGAACTGCGAAAAATCATTTCAGCCCAAAATTCACTGGGTTTACCAGAAATGAACTATTGCTTGTAGGAAGACACAGATCCTGGAGTTTAACTCCGTTTCTGTAGGCAAATTCAGACCAGAGTTCTCATCCCTGAAAAACACTCTGTTTTAAGGCAAGAATCATCCTCTTCTTTCCAGTGTCTCAATACAGTAACAAACATGAGCATGCTAAGAAAAAAGAACTGTGTTTCCTTCTCATACAAACCATTTGTAGTTCAACTCTGCTTATGAAACTGATACAAAGCACAGCTGCTCTTACATAAATCCTCATTGGTTAATAGTGAGAATAGCGTAGGGATCGTGAACTGCAAAAAATCATTTGAGCCCAAAATTCACTGGGTTTACCAGAAATGAACTCTTGCTTGTAGGAAGACACAGATCCTGGGGATGAACTCCGTTTCTAAAGGGAAATTCAGACCACTGTTCTCATCCATGAAACACACTCTTTTTTAACGAATGATGCAAGCTCTTCTTTCTAGAGTCTAAAATACAGCAAGAACAATGAGCATGCCCTGAAAAAAAGAACTGTGTTTCCTACTCATACAGACAATATGTAGTTCAACTCTGCTTATGAAACTGATACAGACCACACCTCCTCTTACATAAATGCTCTTTAGTTAATATTGAGAATAACTTAGGGTTCCTGAACTGTGAAAAATCACTTGATCCGAAAAATCCCTGGGTTTACCATAACTGAACTCTTGCTTGTAGGAAGAGACTTATCCTGGGGTTTAACTCCTTTTCTTAAGACAAATTCAGACCAGAGTTCTCATCCCTGAAAAACACTCTGTTTTAAGGCAAGAATCATACTCTTCTTTCCAGTGTCTCAATACAGTAACAAACACGAGCATGCTAAGAAAAAAGAACTGTGTTTCCTTCTCATACAAACCATTTATAGTTCAACTCTGCTTATGAAACGGATACAAAGCACAGCTGCTCTTACATAAATCCTCATTGGTTAACAGTGAGAATAGCGTAGGGTTCATGAACTACGAAAAATCATTTGAGTCCAAAATTAACTGGGTTTACCAGAAATGAACTCTTGCTTGTAGGAAGACACAGATCCTGGGCTTTAACTCTGTTTCCGAAGGGAAATTCAGACCAGAGTTCTCATCCCTGAAACTCACTCTGTTTTAAAGCAAGAAGCAAGCTCTTCTTCCCAGAGTCTAAAATAGAGCAGGAACCATGAGCATGGTCTGAAAAAAAGAACTGTGTTTCCTACTCATACAGACCATATGTAGTTCAACTCTGCTTATGAAACTGATATAAACCCCAGCTCCTCTTACATAAATGCTCTTTAGTTAATAGTGAGAATCGCGTTGGTTTTGTGAACTGTGAAAAATTATTTGATCCCAAAATTCACTGGGTTTACCTGAAATGAACTCTTGCATGCAGGAAGACAGAGATCTTGGGATATACCTCCATTTCTGCAGGCAAATTCAGACCAGAGTTCTCATCCCTGAAAAACACTCTGTTTTAAGGCAAGAATCATCCTCTTCTTTCCAGCGTCTCCAATACAGTAAGAACCGAGAGCATGCCCAGAAAAAAAGAACTGTGTTTCCGACTCATACAGAAAATATGTAGTTCAACTCTGCTTATGAAATGATACAGACCGCAGCTCCTCTTTGATAAATGCTCCTTAGTTGTTAGTGAGAATCGCGTTGGGTTCATGAACTGCGAAAAATCATTTCAGCCCAAAATTCACTGGGTTTACCAGAAATGAACTATTGCTTGTAGGAAGACAGAGATCCTGGAGTTTAACTCCGTTTCTGCAGGCAAATTCAGACCAGAGTTCTCATCCCTGAAAAACACTCTGTTTTAAGGCAAGAATCATCCTCTTCTTTCCAACATCTCCAATATAGTAAGAACCATGATCATGACCAGAAAAAAAGAACTGTGTTTCCTACTCATACGGACTATTTGTAGTTCAACTCTGCTGATGAAATGATACAGACCACAGCTCCTCTTACATAAATGCTCTTTAGTTAATAGTGAGAATAGCCTAGGGTTCCTGAACTGCGAAAAATCATTTGAGCCCAAAATTCACTGGGTTTACCAGAAATGAACTCTTGCTTGTAGGAAGACACTGATCCTGGGGTTTAACCTATTCTCTGAAGCCAAATTCAGACCAGAGTTCTCATCCCTGAAAAACACTCTGTTTTAAGGCAAGAATCATCCTCTTCTTTCCAGTGTCTCAATACAGTAACAAACATGAGCATGCTAAGAAAAAACAACTGTGTTTCCTTCTCATACAAACCATTTGTAGTTCAACTCTGCTTATGAAACTGATACAAACCACAGCTCCTCTTAGATAAATGCTCCTTAGTTAATAGTGAGAATCACGTTGGGTTCATGAACTGCGAAAAATCATTTCAGCCCAAAATTCACTGGGTTTACCAGAAATGAACTATTGCTTGTAGGAAGACAGAGATCCTGGAGTTTAACTCCGTTTCTGCAGACAAATTCAGACCAGATTTCTCATCCCTGAAAAACACTCTGTTTTAAGGCAAGAATCATCCTCTTCCTTCCAACATCTCCAATAGAGTAAGAACCATGATCATGACCAGAAAAAAAGAACTGTGTTTCCTACTCATACGGACAATTTGTAGTTCAACTCTGCTCATGAAACTGATACAAAGCACAGCTGCTCTTACATAAATCCTCATTGGTTAATAGTGAGAATAGCGTAGAGTTCGTGAACTGCGAAAAATCATTTGAGCCCAAAATTCACTGGGTTTACCAGAAATGAACTCTTGCTTGTAGGAAGACACAGATCCTGGGGATGAAGTCCGTTTCTAAAGGGAAATACAGACCACTGTTCTCATCCATGAAACACACTCTTTTTTAACGAAAGATGCAAGCTCTTCTTTCTAGAGTCTAAAATACAGCAAGAACAATGAGCATGCCCTGAAAAAAAGAACTGTGTTTCCTATTTGTACGGACCATATGTAGTTCAACTCTGCTTATGAAACTGATACAGACCACACCTCCTCTTACATAAATGCTCTTTAGTTAATAGTGAGAATAACATAGGGTTCCTGAACTGCGAAAAATCACTTGATCCAAAAAATCCCTGGGTTTACTATAACTGAACTCTTGTTTGTAGGAAGACACTTATCCTGGGGTTTAACACCTTTTCTGAAGACAAATTCAGACCAGAGTTCTCATCCCTGAAAAACACTCTGTTTTAAGGCCAGAATCATCCTCTTCTTTCCAGCGTCTCCAATACAGTAAGAACCGAGAGCATGCCCAGAATAAAAGAACTGTGTTTCCGACTCATACAGAAAATATGTAGTTCAACTCTGCTTATGAAATGATACAGACCGCAGCTCCTCTTACATAAATGCTCTTTAGTTAATAGTGAGAATAGCCTAGGGTTCCTGAACTGCGAAAAATCATTTGAGCCCAAAATTCCCTGGGTTTACCAGAAATGAACTCTTGCTTGTAGGAAGACACAGATCCTGGAGTTTAACTCTGATTCTGAAGGGAAATTCAGACCAGAGTTCTCATCCCTGAAACACACTCTGTTTTAAAGCAAGAAGCATGCTCTTCTTTCCAGATTCTAAAATAGAGCAAGAACTATGAGCATGGTCTGAAAAAAAGAACTGTGTTTCCTACTCATACAGACCATATGTATTTCAACTCTGCTTATGAAACTGTTACAAACCACAGCTCCTCTTAGATAAATGCTCCTTAGTTAATAGTGAGAATCGCGTTGGGTTCATGAACTGCGAAAAATCATTTCAGCCCAAAATTCACTGGGTTTACCAGAAATGAACTATTGCTTGTAGGAAGACACAGATCCTGGAGTTTAACTCCGTTTCTGCAGGCAAATTCAGACCAGAGTTCTCATCCCTGAAAAACACTCTGTTTTAAGGCAAGAATCATCCTCTTCTTTCCAGTGTCTCAATACAGTAACAAACATGAGCATGCTAAGAAAAAAGAACTGTGTTTCCTTCTCATACAAACCATTTGTAGTTCAACTCTGCTTATGAAACTGATACAAAGCACAGCTGCTCTTACATAAATCCTCATTGGTTAATAGTGAGAATAGCGTAGGGATCGTGAACTGCAAAAAATCATTTGAGCCCAAAATTCACTGGGTTTACCAGAAATGAACTCTTGCTTGTAGGAAGACACAGATCCTGGGGATGAACTCCGTTTCTAAAGGGAAATTCAGACCACTGTTCTCATCCATGAAACACACTCTTTTTTAACGAATGATGCAAGCTCTTCTTTCTAGAGTCTAAAATACAGCAAGAACAATGAGCATGCCCTGAAAAAAAGAACTGTGTTTCCTACTCATACAGACAATATGTAGTTCAACTCTGCTTATGAAACTGATACAGACCACACCTCCTCTTACATAAATGCTCTTTAGTTAATATTGAGAATAACTTAGGGTTCCTGAACTGCGAAAAATCACTTGATCCGAAAAATCCCTGGGTTTACCATAACTGAACTCTTGCTTGTAGGAAGAGACTTATCCTGGGGTTTAACTCCTTTTCTTAAGACAAATTCAGACCAGAGTTCTCATCCCTGAAAAACACTCTGTTTTAAGGCAAGAATCATACTCTTCTTTCCAGTGTCTCAATACAGTAACAAACACGAGCATGCTAAGAAAAAAGAACTGTGTTTCCTTCTCATACAAACCATTTATAGTTCAACTCTGCTTATGAAACGGATACAAAGCACAGCTGCTCTTACATAAATCCTCATTGGTTAACAGTGAGAATAGCGTAGGGTTCATGAACTACGAAAAATCATTTGAGTCCAAAATTAACTGGGTTTACCAGAAATGAACTCTTGCTTGTAGGAAGACACAGATCCTGGGCTTTAACTCTGTTTCCGAAGGGAAATTCAGACCAGAGTTCTCATCCCTGAAACTCACTCTGTTTTAAAGCAAGAAGCAAGCTCTTCTTCCCAGAGTCTAAAATAGAGCAGGAACCATGAGCATGGTCTGAAAAAAAGAACTGTGTTTCCTACTCATACAGACCATATGTAGTTCAACTCTGCTTATGAAACTGATATAAACCCCAGCTCCTCTTACATAAATGCTCTTTAGTTAATAGTGAGAATCGCGTTGGTTTTGTGAACTGTGAAAAATTATTTGATCCCAAAATTCACTGGGTTTACCTGAAATGAACTCTTGCATGCAGGAAGACAGAGATCTTGGGATATACCTCAATTTCTGCAGGCAAATTCAGACCAGAGTTCTCATCCCTGAAAAACACTCTGTTTTAAGGCAAGAATCATCCTCTTCTTTCCAACATCTCCAATATAGTAAGAACCATGATCATGACCAGAAAAAAAGAACTGTGTTTCCTACTCATACGGACTATTTGTAGTTCAACTCTGCTGATGAACTGATACAGACCACAGCTCCTCTTACATAAATGCTCTTTAGTTAATAGTGAGAATAGCCTAGGGTTCCTGAACTGCGAAAAATCATTTGAGCCCAAAATTCACTGGGTTTACCAGAAATGAACTCTTGCTTGTAGGAAGACACTGATCCTGGGGTTTAACCTATTCTCTGAAGCCAAATTCAGACCAGAGTTCTCATACCTGAAAAACACTCTGTTTTAAGGCAAGAATCATCCTCTTCTTTCCAGTGTCTCAATACAGTAACAAACATGAGCATGCTAAGAAAAAAGAACTGTGTTTCCTTCTCATACAAACCATTTGTAGTTCAACTCTGCTTATGAAACTGATACAAACCACAGCTCCTCTTAGATAAATGCTCCTTAGTTAATAGTGAGAATCACGTTGGGTTCATGAACTGCGAAAAATCATTTCAGCCCAAAATTCACTGGGTTTACCAGAAATGAACTATTGCTTGTAGGAAGACAGAGATCCTGGAGTTTAACTCCGTTTCTGCAGACAAATTCAGACCAGATTTCTCATCCCTGAAAAACACTCTGTTTTAAGGCAAGAATCATCCTCTTCCTTCCAACATCTCCAATAGAGTAAGAACCATGATCATGACCAGAAAAAAAGAACTGTGTTTCCTACTCATACGGACAATTTGTAGTTCAACTCTGCTCATGAAACTGATACAAAGCACAGCTGCTCTTACATAAATCCTCATTGGTTAATAGTGAGAATAGCGTAGAGTTCGTGAACTGCGAAAAATCATTTGAGCCCAAAATTCACTGGGTTTACCAGAAATGAACTCTTGCTTGTAGGAAGACACAGATCCTGGGGATGAAGTCCGTTTCTAAAGGGAAATACAGACCACTGTTCTCATCCATGAAACACACTCTTTTTTAACGAAAGATGCAAGCTCTTCTTTCTAGAGTCTAAAATACAGCAAGAACAATGAGCATGCCCTGAAAAAAAGAACTGTGTTTCCTATTTGTACGGACCATATGTAGTTCAACTCTGCTTATGAAACTGATACAGACCACACCTCCTCTTACATAAATGCTCTTTAGTTAATAGTGAGAATAACATAGGGTTCCTGAACTGCGAAAAATCACTTGATCCAAAAAATCCCTGGGTTTACTATAACTGAACTCTTGTTTGTAGGAAGACACTTATCCTGGGGTTTAACACCTTTTCTGAAGACAAATTCAGACCAGAGTTCTCATCCCTGAAAAACACTCTGTTTTAAGGCCAGAATCATCCTCTTCTTTCCAGCGTCTCCAATACAGTAAGAACCGAGAGCATGCCCAGAATAAAAGAACTGTGTTTCCGACTCATACAGAAAATATGTAGTTCAACTCTGCTTATGAAATGATACAGACCGCAGCTCCTCTTACATAAATGCTCTTTAGTTAAAAGTGAGAATCGCGTTGGGTTCGTGAACTACGAAAAATCATTTGAGCCCAAAATTCACTGGGTTTACCAGAAATAAACTCTTTCTTGTAGGAAGACACAGATCCTGGGGTTTAACTCTGATTCTGAAGGGAAATTCAGACCAGAGTTCTCATCCCTGAAACACACTCTGTTTTAAAGCAAGAAGCATGCTCTTCTTTCCAGAGTCTAAAATAGAGCAAGAACTATGAGCATGGTCTGAAAAAAAGAACTGTGTTTCCTACTCATACAGACCATATGTATTTCAACTCTGCTTATGAAACTGATACAAACCACAGCTCCTCTTAGATAAATGCTCCTTAGTTAATAGTGAGAATCGCGTTGGGTTCATGAACTGCGAAAAATCATTTCAGCCCAAAATTCACTGGGTTTACCAGAAATGAACTATTGCTTGTAGGAAGACAGAGATCCTGGAGTTTAACTCCGTTTCTGCAGACAAATTCAGACCAGATTTCTCATCCCTGAAAAACACTCTGTTTTAAGGCAAGAATCATCCTCTTCTTTCCAACATCTCCAATATAGTAAGAACCATGATCATGACCAAAAAAAAAGAACTGTGTTTCCTACTCATACGGACAATTTGTAGTTCAACTCTGCTGATGAAATGATACAGACCACATCTCCTCTTACATAAATGCTCTTTAGTTAATAGTGAGAATAGCCTAGGGTTCCTGAACTGCGAAAAATCATTTGAGCCAAAAATTCACTGGGTTTACCAGAAATGAACTCTTGCTTGTAGGAAGACACTGATCCTGGGGTTTAACCTATTCTCTGAAGGCAAATTCAGACCAGAGTTCTCATTTCTGAAAAACACTCTGTTTTAAGGCAAGAATCATCCTCTTCTTTCCAGTGTCTCAATACAGTAACAAACATGAGCATGACAAGAAAAAAGAACTGTGTTTCCTTCTCATACAAACCATTTGTAGTTCAACTCTGCTTATGAAACTGATACAAAGCACAGCTGCTCTTACATAAATCCTCATTGGTTAATAGTGAGAATAGCGTAGGGTTCGTGAACTGCGAAAAATCATTTGAGCCCAAAATTCACTGGGTTTACCAGAAATGAACTCTTGCTTGTAGGAAGACACAGATCCTGGGGATGAACTCCGTTTCTAAAGGGAAATTCAGACCACTGTTCTCATCCATGAAACACACTCTTTTTTAACGAATGATGCAAGCTCTTCTTTCTAGAGTCTAAAATACAGCAAGAACAATGAGCATGCCCTGAAAAAAAGAACTGTGTTTCCTATTTGTACGGACCATATGTAGTTCAACTCTGCTTATGAAACTGATACAGACCACACCTCCTCTTACATAAATGCTCTTTAGTTAATAGTGAGAATAACATAGGGTTCCTGAACTGCGAAAAATCACTTGATCCGAAAAATCCCTGGGTTTACCATAACTGAACTCTTGCTTGTAGGAAGAGACTTATCCTGGGGTTTAACTCCTTTTCTTAAGACTAATTCAGACCAGAGTTCTCATCCCTGAAAAACACTCTGTTTTAAGGCCAGAATCATCCTCTTCTTTCCAGCGTCTCCAATACAGTAAGAACCGAGAGCATGCCCAGAAAAAAAGAACTGTGTTTCTGACTCATACAGAAAATATGTAGTTCAACTCTGCTTGTGAAATGATACAGACCGCAGCTCTCTTACATAAATGCTCTTTAGTTAAAAGTGAGAATCGCGTTGGGTTCGTGAACTACGAGAAATCATTTGAGCCCAAAATTCACTGGGGTTACCAGAAATGAACTCTTGCTTGTAGGAAGACACAGATCCTGGGGTTTAACTCTGATTCTGAAGGGAAATTCAGACCAGAGTTCTCATCCCTGAAACACACTCTGTTTTAAAGCAAGAAGCATGCTCTTCTTTCCAGAGTCTAAAATAGAGCAAGAACTATGAGCATGGTCTAAAAAAAAGAACTGTGTTTCCTACTCATACCGACCATATGAATTTCAACTCTGCTTATTAAACTGATACAAACCACAGCTCCTCTTAGATAAATGCTCCTTAGTTAATAGTGAGAATCGCATTGGGTTCATGAACTGCGAAAAATCATTTCAGCCCAAAATTCACTGGGTTTACCAGAAATGAACTATTGCTTGTAGGAAGACAGAGATCCTGGAGTTTAACTCCGTTTCTGCAGGCAAATTCAGACCAGAGTTCTCATCCCTGAATAACACTCTGTTTTAAGGCAAGAATCATCCTCTTCTTTCCAACATCTCCAATATAGTAAGAACCATGAGCATGACCAGAAAAAAAGAACTGTGTTTCCTACTCATATGGACCATTTGTAGTTCAACTCTGCTGATGAAATGATACAGAACACAGCTCCTCTTACATAAATGCTCTTTAGTTAATAGTGAGAATAACCTAGGGTTCCTGAACTGCGAAAAATCATTTGAGCCCAAAATTCACTTTTTTTACCAGAAATGAACACTTGCTTGTAGGAAGACACAGATCCTGGGTTTTAACTCCGTTTCTGAAGGGAAATTCAGACCAGAGTTCTCATCCCTGAAACACACTCTGTTTTAACGCAAGAATCAAGCTCTTCTTTCCAGAGTCTAAAATAGAGCAAGAACTATGAGCATGGTCTGAAAAAAAGAACTGTTTCCTACTCATACAGACCATATGTATTTCAACTCTGCTTATGAAACTGATACAAACAACAGCTCCTCTTACATAAATGCTCTTTATTTAATAGTGAAAATAGCGTTGGGTTCCTGAATGCGAAAAATCATTGGAGCCCAAAATTCTCTGGGTTTACCAGAACTGAACTCTTGATTGTAGTAAGACACAGATCCTGGGGTTTAACTCCTTTTATGAAGGCAAATTCAGACCAGAATTCTCAACAGTGAAAAACACTCTGTTTTAAGGCAAGAATCATCCTCTTCTTTCCAGTGTCTCAATACAGTAACAAACATGAGCATGACAAGAAAAAAGAACTGTGTTTCCTTCTCATACACACCATTTGTAGTTCAACTCTGCTTATGAAACTGATACAAAGCACAGCTGCTCTTACATAAATCCTCATTGGTTAATAGTGAGAATAGCGTAGGGATCGTGAACTGCGAAAAATCATTTGAGCCCAAAATTCACTGGGTTTACCAGAAATGAACTCTTGCTTGTAGGAAGACACAGATCCTGGGGATTAACTCCGTTTCTGAAGGGAAATTCAGACCAGTGTTCTCATCCATGAAACACACTCTGTTTTACCTCAAGAAGCAAGCTCTTCTTTCCAGAGTCTAAAATAGAGCAAGAACCATGAGCATGCCCTTAAAAAAAGAACTGTGTTTCCTAATCATAAGGACCATATGTAGTTCAACTCTGCTTATGAAACTGATACAAACCATAGCTTCTTTTCCAAATGCTCTTTAGTTAATAGTGAAAATAGCGTTGTGTTCCTGAACTGCGAAAAATCATTTGAGCCCAAAATTCACTGGGTTTACCAGAACTGAACTCTTGATTGTAGTAAGACACCGATCCTGGGGTTTAACTCTGTGTATGAAGGCAAATTCAGACCAGAATTCTCAACCGTGAAAACATTCTGTTTTAAGGCAAGAATCATCTTCTTCTTTCCAGCGTCTCCAATACAGTAAGAACCATGAGCATGCCCAGAAAAAAAGAACTGTGTTTCCTACTCATACAAACCATATGTAGTTCAACGCTGCTTATGAAATGATACAGATCGTAGCTCCTCTTACATAAATGCTCTTTAGTTAAAAGTGATAATAGCATTGGGTTCAAGATCTGTCTAAAGTCATTTGAGCGGAAAATTCTCTTGGTTTATCAGAAATGAACATTTGCTTGTAGGAAGACACAGATCCTGGGGTTTAACTCCATTTCTGAAGGGAAATTCAGACCAGAGTTCTCATCCCTGAAACACACTCTGTTTTAACGCAAGAAGCAAGCTCTTCTTTCTAGAATCTAAAATACAGCATTAACCATAGGCATGCCCTGAAAAAAAGAACAGTGTTTCCTAATCAGACAGACCATATGTATTTCAACTCTGCTTATTAAACTGATTCAAACCACAGCTCCTCTTACATAAATGCTCTTTAGTTAATAGTGAGAATCATGCTGGGTTCTTTAACTGTGAAAAATCGTTTGGGCCAAAAAATCACTGGGTTTACCAGAAATGAACTTTTGTTTGTAGGAAGACACTGATCCTGGGGTTTAACTCCTTTTCTGAAGGCAAATTCAGACCTGAGTTCTCATCCCTGAAAAATACTCTGTTCTAAGGCAAGAAGGAACCTCTTCTTTCCAGGGTTTCCAATATAGTATGAAACATGAGCATGCCCAGAAAAAAAGAACTGTGTTTCCGAGTCATACAGAAAATATGTAGTTCAACTCTGCTTATGAAATGATACAGACCGCAGCTCCTCTTACATAAATGCTCTTTAGTTAAAAGTGATAATCGCGTTGGGTTCTAGAACTGTCTAAAGTCCTTTGAGTGGAAAATTCTCTTGGTTTACCATAAATGAAAACTTGCTTGTAGGAAGACACAGATTCTGGGGTTTAACTCCGTTTCTGAAGGGAAATTCAGGCCAGAGTTCTCATCACTGGAACACACTCTGTTTTAACGCAAGAAGCAAGCTCTTCTTTCTAGATTCTAAAATACAGCAAGAACCATGAGCATGCCATGAAAAAAAGAACTGTGTTTCCTACTCATACAGACCATATGTAGTTCAACTCTGCTTATGAAACTGGTACAAACCATACCTCCTCTTACATTAATGCTCTTTAGTTAATAGTGAGAATCAGTTTGGGTTGCTGAACTGTGAAAAATCATTTGAGCCCAAAATTCCCTTTGTTTACCAGAAAGGAACACTTACTTGTAGGAAGACACAGATCCTGGGGTTTAACTCCGTTTCTGAAGGGAAATTCAGACCAGAGTTCTCATCCCTGAAACACACTCTGTTTTAACGCAAGAATCAAGCTCTTCTTTCCAGAGTCTAAAATACAGCAAGAACAATGAGCATGCCATGAAAAAAAGAACTGTGTTTCCTACTCAGACGGACCATATGTAGTTGAACTCTGCTTATGAAACTGATACAAACAACAGCTCCTCTTACATAAAAGCTCTTTAGTTAATAGTGAGAATAGCCTAGGGTTCCTGAACTGCGAAAAATCATTTGAGACCAAAATTCACTGGGTTTACCAGAAATGAACTCTTGCTTGTAGGAAGACACTGACCCTGGGGTTTAACCTATTTTCTGAAGGCAAATTCAGACCAGAGTTCTCATCCATGAAAAACACTCTGTTTTAAGGCAAGAATCATACTCTTCTTTCCAGTGTCTCTATACAGTAACAAACATGAGCATGCTAAGAAAAAAGAACTGTGTTTTCTTCTCATACAAACCATTTGTAGTTCAACTCTGCTTATGAAACTGATACAAAGCACAGCTGCTCTTACATAAATCCTCATTGGTTAATAGTGAGAATAGCATAGGGTTCATGAACTGCGAAAAATCATTTGAGCCCAAAATTCACTGGGTTTACCAGAAATGAACTCTTGCTTGTAGGAAGACACAGATCCTGGGCTTTAACTCTGTTTCTGAAGGGAAATTCAGACCAGAGTTCTCATCCCTGAAACTCACTCTGTTTTAAAGCAAAAGCAAGCTCTTCTTCCCAGAGTCTAAAATAGAGCAAGAACCATGAGCATGGTCTGAAAAAAAGAACTGTGTTTCCTACTCATACGGACCATATGTAGGTCAACTCTGCTTATGAAACTGATACAAACCACAGCTCTTCTTACATAAATGATCTTTAGTTAATAGTGAGAATCGCGTTGGGTTCGTGAACTGCGAAAAATCATTTGAGCCCAAAATTCACTGGGTTTACCAGAAATGAACTCTTGCTTGTAGGAAGACACAGATCCTGGGGTTTAACTCTGATTCTGAAGGGAAATTCAGACCAGAGTTCTCATCCCTGAAACACACTCTGTTTTAAAGCAAGAAGCATGCTCTTCTTTCCAGAGTCTAAAATAGAGCAAGAACTATGAGCATGGTCTGAAAAAAAGAACTGTGTTTCCTACTCATACAGACAATATGTATTTCAACTCTGCTTATGAAACTGATACAAACCACAGCTCCTCTTAGATAAATGCTCCTTAGTTAATAGTGAGAATCGCGTTGGGTTCATGAACTGCGAAAAATCATTCCAGCCCAAAATTCACTGGGTTTACCAGAAATGAACTATTGCTTGTAGGAAGACAAAGATCCTGGAGTTTAACTCCGTTTCTGCAGGCAAATTCAGACCAGAGTTCTCATCCCTGAAAAACACTCTGTTTTAAGGCAAGAATCATCCTCTTCTTTCCAACATCTCCAATATAGAAAGAACCATGAGCATGACCAGAAAAAAAGAACTGTGTTTCCTACTCATACAGACCATTTGTAGTTCAACTCTGCTGATGAAATGATACAGACCACAGCTCCTCTTACATAAATGCTCTTTAGTTAATAGTGAGAATAGCCTAGGGTTCCTGAACTGCGAAAAATCATTTGAGTCCAAAATTCACTGGGTTTACCAGAAATGAACTCTTGCTTGTAGGAAGACACTGACCCTGGGGTTTAACCTATTTTCTGAAGGCAAATTCAGACCAGAGTTCTCATCCCTGAAAAACACTCTGTTTTAAGGCAAGAATCATACTCTTCTTTCCTGTGTCTCCATACAGTAACAAACATGAGTATGCTAAGAAAAAAGAACTGTGGTTCCTTCTCATACAAACCATTTGTAGTTCAACTCTGCTTATGAAACTGATACAAAGCACAGCTGCTCTTACATAAATCCTCATTGGTTAATAGTGAGAATAGCGTAGGGTTCATGAACTGCGAAAAATCATTTGAGCCCAAAATTCACTGGGTTTACCAGAAATGAACTCTTGCTTGTAGGAAGACACAGATCCTGGGCTTTAACTCTATTTCTGAAGGGAAATTCAGACCAGAGTTCTCATCCCTGAAACTCACTCTGTTTTAAAGCAAGAAGCAAGCTCTTCTTCCCAGAGTCTAAAATAGAGCAGGAACCATGAGCATGGTCTGAAAAAAAGAACTGTGTTTCCTACTCATACAGACCATATGTAGTTCAATTCTGCTTATGAAACTGAAATAAACCCCAGCTCCTCTTACATAAATGCTCTTTAGTTAATAGTGAGAATCGCGTTGGTTTCGTGAACTGTGAAAAATTATTTGATCCCAAAATTCACTGGGTTTACCTGAAATGAACTCTTGCATGCAGGAAGACAGAGATCTTGGGGTATACCTCCATTTCTGCAGGCAAATTCAGACCAGAGTTCTCATCCCTGAAAAACACTCTGTTTTAAGGCAAGAATCATCCTCTTCTTTCCAACATCTCCAATATAGTAAGAACCATGAGCATGACCAGAAAACAAGAACTGTGTTTCCTACTCATACGGACCATTTGTAGTTCAACTCTGCTGAAGAAATAATACCGACCACAGCTCCTCTGATATAAAAGCTCTTTAGTTAATAGTGATAATCGCGTTGGGTTCTAGAACTGTGTAAATACATTTGAGCCGAAAATTCACTTTGTTTACCAGAAATGAACTCTTGCTGGTAGGAAGACACAGATCATGGGGTTTAACTCCGTTTGTGAAGGGAAGTTCATACCAGAGTTCTCATCCATGAAACACACCCTGTTTTAATGCAAGAAGCAAGCACTTCTTTCCAGTGTCTCCAATACAGCAAGAACCATGAGCATGCCCTGAAAAAAAGAACTGTATTTCCTACTCATACGGACCATATGTAGGTCAACTCTGCTTATGAAACTGATACAAACCACAGCTCCTCTTACATAAATGATCTTTAGTTAATAGTGAGAATCGCGTTGGGTTCATGAACTGCGAAAAATCATTTGAGCCCAAAATTCACTGGGTTTATCAGAAATGAACTATTGCTTGTAGGAAGACACAGATCCTGGAGTTTAACTCCGATTATGCAGGCAAATTCAGACCAGACTTCTCATCCCTGAAAAACACTCTGTTTTAAGGCAAGAATTATCCTCTTCTTTCCAGTGTCTCAATACAGTAACAAACATGAGCATGCTAAGAAAAAAGAACTGTGTTTCCTTCTCATACAAACCATTTGTAGTTCAACTCTGCTCATGAAACTGATACAAAGCACAGCTGCTCTTACATAAATCCTCATTGGTTAATAGTGAGAATAGCGTAGAGTTCGTGAACTGCGAAAAATCATTTGAGCCCAAAATTCACTGGGTTTACCAGAAATGAACTCTTGCTTGTAGGAAGACACAGATCCTGGGGATGAACTCTGTTTCTAAAGGGAAATACAGACCACTGTTCTCATCGATGAAACACACTCTTTTTTAACGAAAAATGCAAGCTCTTCTTTCTAGAGTCTAAAATACAGCAAGAACAATGAGCATGCCCTGAAAAAAAGAACTGTGTTTCCTATTTGTACGGACCATATGTAGTTCAACTCTGCTTATGAAACTGATACAGACCACACCTCCTCTTACTTAAATGCTCTTTAGTTAATAGTGAGAATAACATAGGGTTCCTGAACTGCGAAAAATCACTTGATCCGAAAAATCCCTGGGTTTACCATAACTGAACTCTTGTTTGTAGGAAGACACTTATCCTGGGGTTTAACTCCTTTTCTGAAGACAAATTCAGACCAGAGTTCTCAACAGTGAAAAACACTCTGTTTTAAGGCAAGAATCATCCTCTTCTTTCCAGTGTCTCAATACAGTAACAAACATGAGCATGACAAGAAAAAAGAACTGTGTTTCCTTCTCATACACACCATTTGTAGTTCAACTCTGCTTATGAAACTGATACAAAGCACAGCTGCTCTTACATAAATCCTCATTGGTTAATAGTGAGAATAGCGTAGGGATCGTGAACTGCAAAAAATCATTTGAGCCCAAAATTCACTGGGTTTACCAGAAATGAACTCTTGCTTGTAGGAAGACACAGATCCTGGGGATTAACTCCGTTTCTGAAGGGAAATTCAGACCAGTGTTCTCATCCATGAAACACACTCTGTTTTACCTCAAGAAGCAAGCTCTTCTTTCCAGAGTCTAAAATAGAGCAAGAACCATGAGCATGCCCTTAAAAAAAGAACTGTGTTTCCTAATCATAAGGACCATATGTACTTCAACTCTGCTTATGAAACTGATACAAACCATAGCTTCTTTTCCATAAATGCTCTTCAGTTAATAGTGAAAATAGCGTTGTGTTCCTGAACTGCGAAAAATCATTTGAGCCCAAAATTCACTGGGTTTACCAGAACTGAACTCTTGATTGTAGTAAGACACCGATCCTGGGGTTTAACTCTGTTTATGAAGGCAAATTCAGACCAGAATTCTCAACCGTGAAAAACACTCTGTTTTAAGGCAAGAATCATCTTCTTCTTTCCAGCGTCTCCAATACAGTAAGAACCATGAGCATGCCCAGAAAAAAAGAACTGTGTTTCCTACTCATACAAACCATATGTAGTTCAACGCTGCTTATGAAATGATACAGATCGTAGCTCCTCTTACATAAATGCTCTTTAGTTAAAAGTGATAATAGCATTGGGTTCAAGAACTGTCTAAAGTCATTTGAGCGGAAAATTCTCTTGGTTTATCAGAAATGAACATTTGCTTGTAAGAAGACACAGATCCTGGGGTTTAACGCCATTTCTGAAGGGAAATTCAGACCAGAGTTCTCATCCCTGAAACACACTCTGTTTTAACGCAAGAAGCAAGCTCTTCTTTCTAGAATCTAAAATACAGCATTAACCATAGGCATGCCCTGAAAAAAAGAACTGTGTTTCCTACTCAGACAGACCATATGTATTTCAACTCTGCTTATTAAACTGATTCAAACCACAGCTCCTCTTACATAAATGCTCTTTAGTTAATAGTGAGAATCATGCTGGGTTCTTTAACTGTGAAAAATCGTTTGAGCCAAAAAATCACTGGGTTTACCAGAAATGAACTTTTGTTTGTAGGAAGACACTGATCCTGGGGTTTAACTCCGTTTCTTAAGGCAAATTCAGACCTGAGTTCTCATCCCTGAAAAATACTCTGTTCTAAGGCAAGAAGGAACCTCTTCTTTCCAGGGTTTCCAATATAGTATGAAACATGAGCATGCCCAGAAAAAAAGAACTGTGTTTCCGAGTCATACAGAAAATATGTAGTTCAACTCTGCTTATGAAATTATACAGACCGCAGCTCATCTTACATAAATGCTCTTTAGTTAAAAGTGATAATCACGTTATGTTCTAGAACTGTCTAAAGTCCTTTGAGTGGAAAATTCTCTTGGTTTACCATAAATGAAAACTTGCTTGTAGGAAGACACAGATTCTGGGGTTTAACTCCGTTTCTGAAGGGAAATTCAGACCAGAGTTCTCATCACTGAAACACACTCTGTTTTAACACAAGAAGCAAGCTCTTCTTTCTAGATTCTAAAATACAGCAAGAACCATGAGCATGCCCTGAAAAAAAGAACTGTGTTTCCTACTCATACAGACCATATGTAGTTCAACTCTGCTTATGAAACTGGTACAAACCACACCTCCTCTTACATTAATGCTCTTTAGTTAATAGTGAGAATCGGTTTGGGTTGCTGAACTGTGAAAAATCATTTGAGCCCAAAATTCCCTTTGTTTACCAGAAAGGAACACTTGCTTGTAGGAAGACACAGATCCTGGGGTTTAACTACGTTTCTGAAGGGAAATTCAGACCAGAGTTCTCATCCCTGAAACACACTCTGTTTTAACGCAAGAATCAAGCTCTTCTTTCCAGATTCTAAAATACAGCAAGAACAATGAGCATGCCCTGAAAAAAAGAACTGTGTTTCCTACTCAGACGGACCATATGTAGTTGAACTCTGCTTATGAAACTGATACAAACAACAGCTCCTCTTACATAAAAGCTCTTTAGTTAATAGTGAGAATAGCCTAGGGTTCCTGAACTGCGAAAAATCATTTGAGTCCAAAATTCACTGGGTTTACCAGAAATGAACTCTTGCTTGTAGGAAGACACTGACCCTGGGGTTTAACCTATTTTCTGAAGGCAAATTCAGACCAGAGTTCTCATCCCTGAAAAACACTCTGTTTTAAGGCAAGAATCATACTCTTCTTTCCAGTGTCTCTATACAGTAACAAACATGAGCATGCTAAGAAAAAAGAACTGTGTTTCCTTCTCATACAAACCATTTGTAGTTCAACTCTGCTTATGAAACTCATACAAAGCACAGCTGCTCTTACATAAATCCTCATTGGTTAATAGTGAGAATAGCGTAGGGTTCATGAACTGCGAAAAATCATTTGAGCCCAAAATTCACTGGGTTTACCAGAAATGAACTCTTGCTTGTAGGAAGACACAGATTCTGGGCTTTAACTCTGTTTCTGAAGGGAAATTCAGACCAGAGTTCTCATCCCTGAAACTCACTCTGTTTTAAAGCAAGAAGCAAGCTCTTCTTCCCAGAGTCTAAAATAGAGCAAGAACCATGAGCATGGTCTGAAAAAAAGAACTGTGTTTCCTACTCATACAGACCATATGTAGTTCAACTCTGCTTATGAAACTGATATAAACACCAGCTCCTCTTACATAAATGCTCTTTAGTTAATAGTGAGAATCGCGTTGGTTTCGTGAACTGTGAAAAATTATTTGATCCCAAAATTCACTGGGTTTACCTGAAATGAACTCTTGCATGCAGGAAGACAGAGATCTTGGGGTATACCTCCATTTCTGCAGGCAAATTCAGACCAGAGTTCTCATCCCTGAAAAACACTCTGTTTTAAGGCAAGAATCATCCTCTTCTTTCCAACATCTCCAATATAGTAAGAACCATGAGCATGACCTGAAAACAAGAACTTTGTTTCATACTCATACGGACCATTTGTAGTTCAACTCTGCTGAAGAAATAATACCGACCACAGCTCCTCTGATATAAAAGCTCTTTAGTTAATAGTGATAATCGCGTTGGGTTCTAGAACTGTGTAAATACATTTGAGCCGAAAATTCACTTTGTTTACCAGAAATGAACTCTTGCTGGTAGGAAGACACAGATCATGGGGTTTAACTCCGTTTGTGAAGGGAAGTTCATACCAGAGTTCTCATCCATGAAACACACCCTGTTTTAATGCAAGAAGCAAGCACTTCTTTCCAGTGTCTCCAATACAGCAAGAACCATGAGCATGCCCTGAAAAAAAGAACTGTATTTCCTACTCATACGGACCATATGTAGATCAACTCTGCTTATGAAACTGATACAAACCACAGCTCCTCTTACATAAATGATCTTTAGTTAATAGTGAGAATAGCGTAGAGTTCGTGAACTGCGAAAAATCATTTGAGCCCAAAATTCACTGGGTTTACCAGAAATGAACTCTTGCTTGTAGGAAGACACAGATCCTGGGGATGAACTCCGTTTCTAAAGGGAAATACAGACCACTGTTCTCATCGATGAAACACACTCTTTTTTAACGAAAGATGCAAGCTCTTCTTTCTAGAGTCTAAAATACAGCAAGAACAATGAGCATGCCCTGAAAAAAAGAACTGTGTTTCCTATTTGTACGGACCATATGTAGTTCAACTCTGCTTATGAAACTGATACAGACCACACCTCCTCTTACTTAAATGCTCTTTAGTTAATAGTGAGAATAACATAGGGTTCCTGAACTCCGAAAAATCACTTGATCCGAAAAATCCCTGGGTTTACCATAACTGAACTCTTGTTTGTAGGAAGACACTTATCCTGGGGTTTAACTCCTTTTCTGAAGACAAATTCAGACCAGAGTTCTCATCCCTGAAAAACACTCTGTTTTAAGGCCAGAATCATCCTCTTCTTTCCAGCGTCTCCAATACAGTAAGAACCGAGAGCATGCCCAGAAAAAAAGAACTGTGTTTCCGACTCATACAGAAAATATGTAGTTCAACTCTGCTTATGAAATGATACAGACCGCAGCTCCTCTTACATAAATGCTCTTTAGTTAAAAGTGAGAATCGCGTTGGGTTCGTGAACTGTGAAAAATCATTTGAGCCCCAAATTCACTGGGTTTACCAGAATTGAACTCTTGCTTGTAGGAAGACACAGATCCTGGGGTTTAACCCTGATTCTGAAGGGAAATTCAGACCAGAGTTCTCATCCCTGAAACACACTCTGTTTTAACGCAAGAAGCATGCTCTTCTTTCCAGAGTCTAAAATAGAGCAAGAACTATGAGCATGGTCTGAAAAAAAGAACTGTGTTTCCTACTCATAGAGACCATATGTATTTCAACTCTGCTTATGAAACTGATACAAACCACAGCTCCTCTTAGATAAATGCTCCTTAGTTAATAGTGAGAATCGCGTTGTGTTCATGAACTGCGAAAAATCATTTCAGCCCAAAATTCACTGGGTTTACCAGAAATGAACTATTGCTTGTAGGAAGACACAGATCCTGGAGTTTAACTCCGTTTCTGCAGACAAATTCAGACCAGATTTCTCATCCCTGAAAAACACTCTGTTTTAAGGCAAGAATCATCCTCTTCTTTCCAACATCTCCAATATAGTAAGAACCATGATCATGACCAGAAAAAAAGAACTGTGTTTCCTACTCATACGGACAATTTGTAGTTCAACTCTGCTGATGAAATGATACAGACCACAGCTCCTCTTTCATAAATGCTCTTTAGTTAATAGTGAGAATAGCCTAGGGTTCCTGAACTGCGAAAAATCATTTGAGCCAAAAATTCACTGGGTTTACCAGAAATGAACTCTTGCTTGTAGGAAGACACAGATCCTGGGGATGAACTCCGTTTCTAAAGGGAAATTCAGACCACTGTTCTCATCCATGAAACACACTCTTTTTTAACGAATGATGCAAGCTCTTCTTTCTAGAGTCTAAAATACAGCAAGAACAATGAGCATGCCCTGAAAAAAAGAACTGTGTTTCCTATTTGTACGGACCATATGTAGTTCAACTCTGCTTATGAAACTGATACAGACCACACCTCCTCTTACATAAATGCTCTTTAGTTAATAGTGAGAATAACATAGGGTTCCTGAACTGCGAAAAATCACTTGATCCGAAAAATCCCTGGGTTTAGCATAACTGAACTCTTGCTTGTAGGAAGACACATATCCTGGGGTTTAACTCCTTTTCTGAAGACAAATTCAAACCAGAGTCTCATCCCTGAAAAACACTCTGTTTTAAGGCCAGAATCATCCTCTTCTTTCCAGCGTCTCCAATACAGTAAGAACCGAGAGCATGCCCAGAAAAAAAGAACTGTGTTTCTGACTCATACAGAAAATATGTAGTTCAACTCTGCTTATGAAATGATACAGACCGCAGCTCCTCTTACATAAATGCTCTTTAGTTAAAAGTGAGAATCGCGTTGGGTTCGTGAACTACGAAAAATCATTTGAGCCCAAAATTCACTGGGTTTACCAAAAATGAACTCTTGATTGTAGGAAGACACAGATCCTGGGGTTTAACTCTGATTCTGAAGGGAAATTCAGACCAGAGTTCTCATCATCCCTGAAACACACTCTGTTTTAAAGCAAGAAGCATGCTCTTCTTTCCAGAGTCTAAAATAGAGCAAGAACTATGAGCATGGTCTGAAAAAAAGAACTGTGTTTCCTACTCATACAGACCATATGAATTTCAACTCTGCTTATTAAACTGATACAAACCACAGCTCCTCTTAGATAAATGCTCCTTAGTTAATAGTGAGAATCGCGTTGTGTTCATGAACTGCGAAAAATCATTTCAGCCCAAAATTCACTGGGTTTACCAGAAATGAACTATTGCTTGTAGGAAGACAGAGATCCTGGAGTTTAACTCCGTTTCTGCAGGCAAATTCAGACAAGAGTTCTCATCCCTGAAAAACACTCTGTTTTAAGGCAAGAACCATCCTCTTCTTTCCAACATCTCCAATATAGTAAGAACCATGAGCATGACCAGAAAAAAAGAACTGTGTTTCCTACTCAAATGGACCATTTGTAGTTCAACTCTGCTATTGAAATGATACAGACCACAGCTCCTCTTACATAAATGCTCTTTAGTTAATAGTGAGAATAGCCTAGGGTTCCTGAACTGCGAAAAATCATTTGAGCCCAAAATTCACTGGGTTTACCAGAAAGGAACACTTGCTTGTAGGAAGACACAGATCCTGGGGTTTAACTCCGTTTCTGAAGGGAAATTCAGACCAGAGTTCTCATCACTGAAACACACTCTGTTTTAACACAAGAAGCAAGCTCTTCTTTCTAGATTCTAAAATACAGCAAGAACCATGAGCATGCCCTGAAAAAAAGAACTGTGTTTCCTACTCATACAGACCATATGTAGTTCAACTCTGCTTATGAAACTGGTACAAACCACACCTCCTCTTACATTAATGCTCTTTAGTTAATAGTGAGAATCGGTTTGGGTTGCTGAACTGTGAAAAATCATTTGAGCCCAAAATTCCCTTTGTTTACCAGAAATGAACACTTGCTTGTAGGAAGACACAGATCCTGGGGTTTAACTCCGTTTCTGAAGGCAAATTCAGACCAGAGTTCTCATCCCTGAAACACACTCTATTTTAACGCAAGAATCAAGCTCTTCTTTCCAGAGTCTAAAATACAGCAAGAACAATGGGCATGCCCTGAAAAAAAGAACTGTGTTTCCTACTCAGACGGACCATATGCAGTTGAACTCTGCTTATGAAACTGATACAAACAACAGCTCCTCTTACATAAATGCTCTTTATTTAATAGTGAAAATAGCGTTGGGTTCCTGAATGAGAAAAATCATTTGAGCCCAAAATTCTCTGGGTTTACCAGAACTGAACTCTTGATTGTAGTAAGACACAGATCCTGGGGTTTAACTCCTTTTATGAAGGCAAATTCATACCAGAATTCTCAACAGTGAAAAACACTCTGTTTTAAGGCAAGAATCATCCTCTTCTTTCCAGTGTCTCAATACAGTAACAAACATGAGCATGACAAGAAAAAAGAACTGTGTTTCCTTCTCATACACACCATTTGTAGTTCAACTCTGCTTATGAAACTGATACAAAGCACAGCTGCTCTTACATAAATCCTCATTGGTTAATAGTGAGAATAGCGTAGGGATCGTGAACTGCAAAAAATCATTTGAGCCCAAAATTCACTGGGTTTACCAGAAATGAATTCTTGCTTGTAGGAAGACACAGATCCTGGGGATTAACTCCGTTTCTGAAGGGAAATTCAGACCAGTGTTCTCATCCATGAAACACACTCTGTTTTACCTCAAGAAGCAAGCTCTTCTTTCCAGAGTCTAAAATAGAGCAAGAACCATGAGCATGCCCTTAAAAAAAGAACTGTGTTTCCTAATCATAAGGACCATATGTAGTTCAACTCTGCTTAAGAAACTGATACAAACCATAGCTTCTTTTCCATAAATGCTCTTTAGTTAATAGTGAAAATAGCGTTGTGTTCCTGAACTGCGAAAAATCATTTGAGCCCAAAATTCACTGGGTTTACCAGAACTGAACTCTTGATTGTAGTAAGACACCGATCCTGGGGTTTAACTCTGTTTATGAAGGCAAATTCAGACCAGAATTCTCAACCGTGAAAAACACTCTGTTTTAAGGCAAGAATCATCTTCTTCTTTCCAGCGTCTCCAATACAGTAAGAACCGTGAGCATGCCCAGAAAAAAAGAACTGTGTTTCCTACTCATACAAACCATATGTAGTTCAACGCTGCTTATGAAATGATACAGATCGTAGCTCCTCTTACATAAATGCTCTTTAGTTAAAAGTGATAATAGCATTGGGTTCAAGAACTGTCTAAAGTCATTTGAGCGGAAAATTCTCTTGGTTTATCAGAAATGAACATTTGCTTGTAGGAAGACACAGATCCTGGGGTTTAACTCCATTTCTGAAGGGAAATTCAGACCAGAGTTCTCATCCCTGAAACACACTCTGTTTTAACGCAAGAAGCAAGCTCTTCTTTCTAGAATCTAAAATACAGCATTAACCATGTGCATGCCCTGAAATAAAGAACTGTGTTTCCTACTCAGACAGACCATATGTATTTCAACTCTGCTTATTAAACTGATTCAAACCACAGCTCCTCTTACATAAATGCTCTTTAGTTAATAGTGAGAATCATGCTGGGTTCTTTAACTGTGAAAAATCGTTTGAGCCAAAAAATCACTGGGTTTACCAGCAATGAACTTTTGTTTGTAGGAAGACACTGATCCTGGGGTTTAACTCCGTTTCTGAAGGCAAATTCAGACCTGAGTTCTCATCCCTGAAAAATACTCTGTTCTAAGGCAAGAAGGAACCTCTTCTTTCCAGGATTTCCAATATAGTATGAAACATGAGCATGCCCAGAAAAAAAGAACTGTGTTTCCGAGTCATACAGAAAATATGTAGTTCAACTCTGCTTATGAAATGATACAGACCACAGCTCCTCTTACATAAATGCTCTTTAGTTAAAAGTGATAATCGCGTTGGGTTCTAGAACTGTCTAAAGTCCTTTGAGTGGAAAATTCTCTTGGTTTACCATAAATGAAAACTTGCTTGTAGGAAGACACAGATTCTGGGGTTTAACTCCGTTTCTGAAGGGAAATTCAGACCAGAGTTCTCATCACTGAAACACACTCGGTTTTAACGCAAGAAGCAAGCTCTTCTTTCTAGATTCTAAAATACAGCAAGAACCATGAGCATGCCCTGAAAAAAAGAACTGTGATTCCTACTCATACAGACCATATGTAGTTCAACTCTGCTTATGAAACTGGTACAAACCACACCTCCTCTTACATTAATGCTATTTAGTTAATAGTGAGAATCGGTTTGGGTTGCTGAACTGTGAAAAATCATTTGAGCCCAAAATTCCCCTTGTTTACCAGAAATGAACACTTGCTTGTAGGAAGACACAGATCCTGGGGTTTAACTCCGTTTCTGAAGGCAAATTCAGACCAGAGTTCTCATCCCTGAAACACACTCTGTTTTAACGCAAGAATCAAGCTCTTCTTTCCAGAGTCTAAAATACAGCAAGAACAATGAGCATGCCCTGAAAAAAAGAACTGTGTTTCCTACTCAGACGGACCATATGTAGTTGAACTCTGCTTATGAAACTGATACAAACAACAGCTCCTCTTACATAAATGCTCTTTAGTTAATAGTGAGAATAGCCTAGGGTTCCTGAACTGCGAAAAATCATTTGAGTCCAAAATTCACTGGGTTTACCAGAAATGAACTCTTGCTTGTAGGAAGACACTGACCCTGGGGTTTAACCTATTTTCTGAAGGCAAATTCAGACCAGAGTTCTCATCCCTGAAAAACACTCTGTTTTAAGGCAAGAATCATCCTCTTCTTTCCTGTGTCTCAATACAGTAACAAACATGAGCATGCTAAGAAAAAAGAACTGTGTTTCCTTCTCATACAAACCATTTGTAGTTCAACTCTGCTTATGAAACTGATACAAAGCACAGCTGCTCTTACATAAATCCTCATTGGTTAATAGTGAGAATAGTGTAGGCTTCGTGAACTGCGAAAAATCATTTGAGCCCAAAATTCACTGGGTTTACCAGAAATGAACTCTTGCTTGTAGGAAGACACAGATCCTGGGCTTTAACTCTGTTTCTGAAGGGAAATTCAGACCAGAGTTCTCATCCCTGAAACTCACTCTGTTTTAAAGCAAGAAGCAAGCTCTTCTTCCCAGAGTCTAAAATAGAGCAAGAACCATGAGCATGGTCTGAAAAAAAGAACTGTGTTTCCTACTCATACAGACCATATGTAGTTCAACTCTGCTTATGAAACTGATATAAACACCAGCTCCTCTTACATAAATGCTCTTTAGTTAATAGTGAGAATCGCGTTGGTTTCGTGAACTGTGAAAAATTATTTGATCCCAAAATTCACTGGGTTTACCTGAAATGAACTCTTGCATGCAGGAAGACAGAGATCTTGGGGTATACCTCCATTTCTGCAGGCAAATTCAGACCAGAGTTCTCATCCCTGAAAAACACTCTGTTTTAAGGCAAGAATCATCCTCTTCTTTCCAACATCTCCAATATAGTAAGAACCATGAGCATGACCAGAAAAAAAGAACTGTGTTTCCTACTCATACGGACCATTTGTAGTTCAACTCTGCTGAAGAAATAATACCGACCACAGCTCCTCTGATATAAAAGCTCTTTAGTTAATAGTGATAATCGCGTTGGGTTCTAGAACTGTGTAAATACATTTGAGCCGAAAATTCACTTTGTTTACCAGAAATGAACTCTTGCTGGTAGGAAGACACAGATCATGGGGTTTAACTCCGTTTGTGAAGGGAAGTTCAGACCAGAATTCTCAACCGTGAAAAACACTCTGTTTTAAGGCAAGAATCATCTTCTTCTTTCCAGCGTCTCCAATACAGTAAGAACCATGAGCATGCCCAGAAAAAAAGAACTGTGTTTCCTACTCATACAAACCATATGTAGTTCAACGCTGCTTATGAAATGATACAGATCATAGCTCCTCTTACATAAATGCTCTTTAGTTAAAAGTGATAATAGCATTGGGTTCAAGAACTGTCTAAAGTCATTTGAGCGGAAAATTCTCTTGGTTTATCAGAAATGAACATTTGCTTGTAGGAAGACACAGATCCTGGGGTTTAACTCCATTTCTGAAGGGAAATTCAGACCAGAGTTCTCATCCCTGAAGCACACTCTGTTTTAACGCAAGAAGCAAGCTCTTCTTTCTAGAATCTAAAATACAGCATTAACCATGGGCATGCCCTGAAAAAAAGAACTGTGTTTCCTACTCAGACAGACCATATGTATTTCAACTCTGCATATTAAACTGATACAAACCACAGCTCCTCTTACATAAATAATCTTTAGTTAATAGTGAGAATCATGCTGGGTTCTTTAACTGTGAAAAATAATTTGGGCCAAAAAATCCCTGGGTTTACCAGAAATGAACTCTTGTTTGTAGGAAGACACTGATCCTAGGGTTTAACTCCGTTTCTGAGGCAAATTCAGACCTGAGTTCTCATTCCTGAAAAACACTCTGTTTTAAGGCAAGAAGGAAGTTCTTCTTTCCAGCGTTTCCAATATAGTATGAAACATGAGCATGCCCAGAAAAAAAGAACTGTGTTTCCGAGTCATACAGAAAATATGTAGTTCAACTCTGCTTATGAAATGATACAGACCGCAGCTCCTCTTACATAAATGCTCTTTAGTTAAAAGTGATAATCGCGTTGGGTTCTAGAACTGTCTAAAGTCCTTTGAGTGGAAAATTCTCTTGGTTTACCATAAATGAAAACTTGCTTGTAGGAAGACACAGAATCTGGGGTTTAACTCCGTTTCTGAAGGGAAATTCTGACCAGAGTTCTCATCACTGAAACACACTCTGTTTTAACGCAAGAAGCAAGCTCTTCTTTCTAGATTCTAAAACACAGCAAGAACCATGAGCATGCCCTGAAAAAAAGAACTGTGTTTCCTACTCATACAGACCATATGTAGTTCAACTCTGCTTATGAAACTGGTACAAACCACACCTCCTCTTACAATAATGCTCTTTAGTTAATAGTGAGAATAGCGTAGGGTTCATGAACTGCGAAAAATCATTTGAGCCCAAAATTCACTGGGTTATCCAGAACTGAACTCTTGCTTGTAGGAAGACACAGATCCTGGGGTTTACCTCCGTTTCTGAAGGGAAATTCAGACCAGAGTTCTCATCCCTGAAACACACTCTATTTTAACGCAAGAATCAAGCTCTTCTTTCCAGAGTCTAAAATACAGCAAGAACAATGAGCATGCCCTGAAAAAAAGAACTGTGTTTCCTACTCAGACGGACCATATGTAGTTGAACTCTGCTTATGAAACTGATACAAACAACAGGTCCTCTTACATAAATGCTCTTTAGTTAATAGTGAGAATAGCATAGGGTTCCTGAACTGCGAAAAATCATTTGAGCCGAAAAATCACTGGGTTTACCAGAACAGAACTCTCCTTGTAGGAAGACACTTATCATGGGGTTTAACTACTTTTCTGAAGAAAAATTAAAACCAGAGTTCTCATCCCTGAAAAACACTCTGTTTAAAGGCCAGAATCATCCTCTTCTTTCCAGCGTCTCCAATACAGTAAGAACTGAGAGCATGCGCAGAAAAAAAGAACTGTGTTTCCTACTCATAACGACCATATGTAGTTCAACTCTGCTTATGAAATGATACAGACCGCAGCTCCTCTTACACAAATGCTATTTAGTTAATAGTGATAATCGTGTTGGGTTCTAGAACTGTGTAAACTCATTTGAGCCGAAAATTCACTTGGTTTACCAGAAATGAACACTTGCTTGTAGGAAGACACAGATCCTCGGGTTTAACTCCATTTCTGAAGAGAAATTCAGACCAGAGTTCTCATCCCTGAAACACACTCTGTTTTAACGCAAGAAGCAAGCTCTTCTTTCTAGACTTAAAATACAGCAAGAACCATGAGCATGCCCTGAAAAAAAGGACTGTGTTTCCTACTCGTACGGACCATATGTAATTCAACTCTGCTTATGATACTGATACAAACCACTGCTCCTCTTACATAAATGCTCTTCAGTTAATAGTGAGAATCGTGTTAGGTCCCTGAACTGCGAAAGACTATTTGTGCACAAAATTCACTGGGTTTACCAGAAATGAACTCTTGCTTGTAGGAAGACCCAGATCCTGGGCTTTAACTCTGTTTCTGAAGGGAAATTCAGACCAGAGTTCTCGTCCCTGAAACTCACTCTGTTTTAACGCAAGAAGCAAGCTCTTCTTTCCAGAGTCTAAAATACAGCAAGAACCATGAGCATGCCGTGAAAAAAAGAACTGTGTTTCTGACTCATGCAAACCATATGTAGTTCAACTCTTCTTATGAAAGTGATACAAATCACAGCTCCTCTAAGATAAATCCTCTTTAGTTAATAGATTGAATAGCGTTGGGTTCATAAATGCGAAGAATCATTTAAGCCTAAAATTCCCTGGGTTTATCACAAATGAACTATTGCTTGTAGGAAGACACAGATCCTGTGGTTTAACTCCGTTTCTGAAGGGAAATTCACACCAGAGTTCTCATAACTGAAACTCACTCTGTTTTATCGCAAGAAGCAAGCTCTTCTTTCCAGTGTCTCTAATACAGCAAGAACCATGAGCATGCCCAGAAAAAAAGAACTGTGTTTCCTACTCATACGGACCATATGTAGTTCAACTCTGCTTATGAAACTGATAAAAACCAGAGCTCCTCTTACACAAATGCTCTTTAGTTAATAGTGAGAATCGCGTTTGGTTCGTGAACAGCAAAAAATCATTTGAGCCCAAAAATCACTGGGTTAACCAGAAATGAACTCTTGCTTGTAGGAAGACACAGATCCTGTGGTTTAACTCCGTTTCTGAAGGGAAATTCAGACCAGTGTTCTCATCCATGAAACACACTCTGTTTTAATGCAAGAAGCAAGCTACTCTTTCCAGCTTCTCCAATACATCAAGAACCCTGAACATGCCCAGAAAAAAAAAGAACTGTGTTTCCTACTCATATGGACCATATGTAGTTCAACTCTGCTTATGAATCTGATACAGACAATAGCTCCTCTTAAATAAATGCTCTTTAGTTAATAGTTTGAATCGCGTTGGTTTCGTGGAATGCGAAAAACCATTTGAGCCCAAAATTCACTGGGTTAACCAGAAATGGACTCTTGATTTTTGGAAGACACAGAACCTGGGGTTTAACTCCATTTCTGAAGGGAAAATCACTAGAGTTCTCATCCCTGAAACACACTCTGTTTTAACGAAGAAGCAAGCTCTTCTTTCAAGAGTCTAAAATACAGCAAGAACCATGAGCATGGTCTGAAAAAAAGAACTGTGTTTCCTATTCATACGGACCATATGTAGTTCAACTCTGTTTATGAAACTGATACAGACCACAGCTCCTCTTACATAAATGCTCTTTAGTTAATAGTGATAATCACGTTTGGTTCTATAACTGTGTAAAATCATTTTAGCCCACAATTCACTGGGTACCTGAACTGAACTCTTGCTTGTAGGAAGACACAGATCCTGGGGTTTAACTCCGTTTCTGAAGCGAAATTCACACCAGAGTTCTCATAACTGAAACTCACTCTGTTTTAATGCAAGAAGCAAGCTCTCCTTTCCAGTGTCTCTAATACAGCAAGAACCATGAGCATGCCCAGAAAAAAAGAACTGTGTTTCCTACTCAAAAGGACCATATGTAGTTCAACTCTGCTTATGAAACTGATAAAAACCAGAGCTCCTCTTACATAAATGCTCTTTAGTTAATAGTGAGAATCGCGTTTGTTTCGTGAACAGCAAAAAAATCATTTGAGCCCAAAAATCACTAGGTTAACCAGAAATGAACTCTTGCTAGTAGGAAGACACAGACAATGGGGTTTTACTCCGTTTCTGAAGGGAAATTCAGACCAGACTTCTCATCCCTGAAACACACTCTGTTTTAACGCAAGAAGCAAGGTCGTCTTTCCAGAGTCTATAATACAGCAAGAACCATGAGCATGCCCTGAAAAAATGAACTGTGTTTCCTACTCATACGGACCATATGTAGTTCAACTGTGCTTATGAAACTGATACAAACCACAGCTCCTGTTACATGAATGCTATTTAGTTAATATTTAGAATCATGTTGTGTTCGTGAACTGGAAAAATCATTTGAGCCCAAAATTCACTGGGTTAACCAGAAATGAACTCTTGCTTGTAGGAAGACACAGATCCTGTGGTTTAACTCCGTTTCTGAGGGGAAAATCAGACTAGAGTTCTCATCCCTGAAACACACTCTGTTTTAACGAAGAAGCAAGCTCTTCTTTCAAGAGAATAAAATACAGCAAGAACCATGAGCATGGTCTGAAAAAAAGAACTGTGTTTCCTATTCATACGGACCATATGTACTTCAACTCTGTTTATGAAACTGATACAGACCACAGCTCCTCTTACATAAATGCTCTTTAGTTAATAGTGATAATCGCATTGGGTTCTAGAACTGTGTAAAATCATTTTAGCCCAAAATTCACTGGGTACCTGAACTGAAGTCTTGCTTGTAGGAAGACACAGATCCTGGGGTTTAACTCCGTTTCTGAAGGGATATTCACACCAGAGTTCTCATAACTGAAACTCACTCTGTTTTAATGCAAGAAGCAAGCTCTTCTTTCCAGTGTCTCCAATACAGTAAGAACCATGAGCATGCCCTGAAAAAAAGAACTGTGTTTCCTACTCATACGGACCATATGTAGTTCAACTGTGCTTATGAAACTGATACAAACCACAGCTCCTGTTACATGAATGCTATTTAGTTAATATTTAGAATCATGTAGTGTTCGTGAACTGGAAAAATCATTTGAGCTCAAAATTCACTGGGTTAACCAGAAATGGACTCTTGATTGTTGGAAGACACAGAACCTGGGGTTTAACTCCATTTCTGAAGGGAAATTCAGACCAGTGTTCTCATCCATGAAAGACACTCTGTTTTAACGCAAGAAGCAAGCTTTTCTTTCCAGCGTCTCCAATACATCAAGAACCATGAGCATGCCCAGAAAAAAAAAGAACTGTGTTTCCTACTCATACGGACTATATGTAGTTCAACTCTGCTTATGAAACTGATACAGACCACAGCTCCTCTTAAATAAATGCTCCTTAGTTAATAGTTTGAATCGCGTTGGTTTCGTGGAATGCGAAAAATCATTTGAGCCCAAAATTCACTGGGTTAACCAGAAATGGACTCTTGATTGTTGGAAGACACAGAACCTGGGGTTTAACTCCATTTCTGAAGGGAAATTCAGACTAGAGTAGTCATACCTGAAACACACTCTGTTTTAACGAAGAAGCAAGCTCTTCATTCAAGTGTCTAAAATACAGCAAGAACCATGAGCATGTTCTGAAAAAAAGAACTGTGTTTCCTATTCATACGGACCATATGTAGTCCAACTCTGCTTATAAATCGGATACAGACCACAGCACCTCTTACATAAATGCTCTCTAGTTAATAGTGATAATCGTGTTGGGTTCTTGGACTGCGAAAAATCATTTGAACCCAAAATTCAGTGGGTTTACCAGAAATGAACTCTTGCTTGTAGGAAGACACAAATCCTGGGGTTTATCTCTGTTTCTGAAGGGTAATTGAGACCAGAGTTCTGATCCCTGAAACACACTCTGTTTTAACGCAAGAAGCAAGCTCTTCTTTCCAGAGTCTAAAATACAGCAAGAACCATGAGCATGCCCTGAAAAAAAGAACTGTGTTTCTGACTCATGCAAAACATATGTAGTTCAACTCTGCTTATGACAGTGATACAAATCACAGCTCCTCTAAGATAAAAAATCTTTAGTTAATAGATTGAATAGCGTTGGGTTTGTGAACTGCGAAGAATCATTTAAGCCCAAATTTCACTGGGTTTATCAAAAATGAACTATTGGTTGTAGGAAGACGCATATCATATGGTTTAACTCCGTTTCTGAAGGGAAATTCAAACAAGAGTTCTCATCCATGAAACACACTCTGTTTTAACGAAGAAGCAAGCTCGTCTTTCCAGAGTCTATAATACAGCAAGAACCATGAGCATGTTCTGAAAAAAGAACGGAATTTCCTATTCATACGGACCATATGTAGTTCAACTCGGCTTATGAAACTGATACAGACAACAACTCCTCTTACATAAATGCTCTTTAGTTAATAGTGATAATCGTGTTGGGTTCTAGAACTGTGTAAAATCATTTTAGCCCAAAATTCACTGGGTACCTGAACTGAACTCTTGCTTGTAGGAAGACACAAATAATGGGGTTTAACTCCGTTTCTGAAGGGAAATTCACACCAGAGTTCTCATAACTGAAACTCACTCTATTTTAACACAAGAAGCAAGCTGTTCTTTCCAGTGTCTCCAATACAGCAAGAACCATGAGCATGCCCAGCAAAAAAGACCTGTGTTTCCTACTCATACGGACCATATGTAGTTCAACTCTGCTTATGAATCTGATACAAACCACAGCTCCTGTTACAAGAATGCTATTTAGTTAATATTTAGAATCATGTTGGGTTCGTTAACTGGAAAAATCATTTGAGCCCCAAATTCACTGGGTTAACCAGAAATGAACTCTTGCTTGTAGGAAGACACAGATCCTGGGGTTTAACTCCGTTTCTGAAGGGAAATTCAGACCAGAGTTCTGATCCCTGAAACACACTCTGTTTTAACGCAATAAGCAAGCTCTTCTTTCCAGAGTCTATAATACAGCAAGAACCATGAGAATGCCCTGAAAAAAAGAACAGTGTTTCTGACTCATGCAAACCATATGTAGTTCAACTAAGCTTATGAAAGTGATACAAATCACAGCTCCTCTAAGATAAATCCTCTTTAGTTAATAGATTGAATAGCGTTGGGTTCGTGAACTGCGAAGAATTATTTAAGCCCAAAATTCACTGGGTTAACCAGAAATGAACTCTTGCTTGTAGGAAGACACAGATCCTGGGGTTTAACTCCGTTTCTGAAGGGAAATTCAGACCAGAGTTCTCATCCCTGGAACACACTCTGTTTTATGGCAAGAAGCAAGCTCTTCTTTCCAGAGTCTAAAATACAGCAAGAACCATGAGCATGCCCTGAAAAAAAGAACTGTGTTTCTGACTCATGCAAACCATATGTAGTTCAACTCTGCTTATGAAAGTGATACAAATCACAGCTCCTCTAAGATAAATCCTCTTTAGTTAATAGATTGAATAGCGTTGGGTTTGTGAACTGCGAAGAATTATTTAAGCCCAAAATTCACTGGGTTAACCAGAAATGGACTCTTGATTGTTGGAAGACACAGAACCTGGGGTTCAACTCCATTTCTGAAGGGAAAATCAGACTAGAGTTCTCATCCCTGAAACACACTCTGTTTTAACGAAGAAGCAAGCTCTTCTTTCAAGAGTCTAAAATACAGCAAGAACCATGAGCATGGTCTGAAAAAAAGAACTGAGTTTCCTATTCATACGGACCATATGTAGTTCAACTCTGCTTATGAAACTGATACAGACAACAGCTCCTCTTACATAAATGCTCTTTAGTTAATAGTGATAATCGTGTTGCATTCTAGAACTGTGTAAAATCATTTTAGCCAAAATTCACTGGGTATCTGAACTGAACTCTTGCTTATAGGAAGACACAGATCCTGGGGTTTAACTCCGTTTCTGAAGGGAAATTCACATCAGAGTTCTCCTAACTGAAACTCACTCTGTTTTAACACAAGAAGCAAGCTCTTCTTTCCAGTGTCTCCAATACAGCAAGAACCATGAGCATGCCCAGAAAAAAAGAACTGTGTTTCCTACTCATACGGACCATTTGTAGTTCAACTGTGCTTATGAAACTGGTACAAACCACAGCTCCTGTTACATGAATGCTATTTAGTTAATATTTAGAATCATGTTGGGTTCGTGAACTTGAAAAATCATTTGAGCTCAAAATTCACTGGGTTAACCAGAAATGAACTCTTGCTTGTAGGAAGACAAAGATCCTGGGGATTAACTCCGTTTCTGAAGGGAAATTCAGACCAGAGTTCTGAACTCTGAAACACACTCTGTTTTAACGCAAGAAGCAAGCTCTTCTTTCCAGAGTCTAAAATACAGCAAGAACCATGAGCATGCCCTGAAAAAAAGAACTGTTTTCTGACTCATGCAAAACATATGTAGTTCAACTCTGCTTATGAAAGTGATACAAATCACAGCTCCTCTAAGATAAATCCTCTTTAGTTAATAGATTGAATAGTGTTGGGTTTATGAACTGCGAAGAATCATTTAAGCCCAAATTTCACTGGGTTTATCACGAATGAACTATTGCTTGTAGGAAGACACAGATCCTGTGGTTTAACTCCGTTTCGGAAGGGAAATTCACACCAGAGTTCTCATAACTGAAACTCACTCTGTTTTAACGCAAGAAGCAAACTCTTCTTTCCAGTGTCTCCAATACAGCAAGAACAATGAGCATGCCCAGAAAAAAAGAACTGTGTTTCCTACTCATACAGACCATATGTAGTTCAACTCTGCTTATGAAACTGATAAAAATCAGAGCTCCTCTTACATAAATGCTCTTTAGTTAATAGTGAGAATCGCATTTGGTTCGTGAACAGCAAAAAATCATTTGAGCCCAAAAATCACTGGGTTAACCAGAAATGAACTCTTGCTTGTAGGAAGACACAGATAATGGGGTTTAACTCCGTTTCTGAAGGGAAATTCAGACCAGAGTTCTAATCCCAGAAACACACTCTGTTTTACCGCAAGAAGCAAGCTCGTCTTTCCAGAGTCTATAATACAGCAAGAACCATGAGAATGCCCTGAAAAAAAGAACTGTGTTTCCTACTCATACCGACCATATGTAGTTCAACTGTGCTTATGAAACTGATACAAACCACAGCTCCTGTTACATGAATGCTATTTAGTTAATATTTAGAATCATGTTGGGTTCGTGAACTGGAAAAATCATTTGAGCCCAAAGTTCACTGGGTTACCCAGAATTGAACTCTTGCTTGAAGGAAGACACAGATCCTGGGGATTAACTCCGTTTCTGAAGGGAAATTCAGACCAGAGTTCTGATCCCTGAAACACACTCTGTTTTAACGCAAGAAGCAAGCTCTTCTTTCCAGAGTCTAAAATACAGCAAGAACCATGAGCATGCCCTGAAAAAAAGAACTGTGTTTCCTACTCATACCGACCATATGTAGTTCAACTGTGCTTATGAAACTGATACAAACCACAGCTCCTGTTACATGAATGCTATTTAGTTAATATTTAGAATCATGTTGGGTTCGTTAACTGGAAAAATCATTTGAGCCCAAAATTCACTGGGTTATCCAGAAATGAACTCTTGCTTGTAGTAGGACACAGATCCTGGGGGTTAACTCCGTTTCTCAAGGGAAATTCAGACCAGAGTTCTGATCCCTGAAACACACTCTGTTTTAACGCAAGAAGCAAGCTCTTCTTTCCAGAGTCTAAAATACAGCAAGAACCATGAGCATGCCCTGAAAAAAAGAACAGTGTTTCTGACTCATGCAAACCATATGTAGTTCAACTAAGCTCATGAAAGTGATACAAATCACAGCTCCTCTAAGACAAATCCTCTTTAGTTAATAGATTGAATAGCGTTGGGTTTATGAACTGCGAAGAATCATTTAAGCCCAAATTTCACTGGGTTTATCACGAATGAACTATTGCTTGTAGGAAGACACAGATCCTGTGGTTTAACTCCGTTTCGGAAGGGAAATTCACACCAGAGTTCTCATAACTGAAACTCACTCTGTTTTAACGCAAGAAGCAAACTCTTCTTTCCAGTGTCTCCAATACAGCAAGAACCATGAGCATGCCCAGAAAAAAAGAACTGTGTTTCCTACTCATACGGACCATATGTAGTTCAACTCTGCTTATGAAACTGATAAAAATCAGAGCTCCTCTTACATAAATGCTCTTTAGTTAATAGTGAGAATCGCGTTTGGTTCGTGAACAGCAAAAAATCATTTGAGCCCAAAAATCACTGGGTTAACAAGAAATGAACTCTTGCTTGTAGGAAGACACAGATAATGGGGTTTAACTCCGTTTCTGAAGGGAAATTCAGACCAGAGTTCCCATCCCTGAAACACACTCTGTTTTAACGCAAGAAGCAAGCGCTTCTTTCCAGAGTCTAAAATACAGCAAGAACCACGAGCATGCCCTGAAAAAAAGAACTCTGTTATTGACTCATGCAGACCATATGTAGTTCAACTCTGCTTATGAAAGTGATACAAATCACAGCTCCTCTAAGATAAATCCTCTTTAGTTAATAGATTGAATAGCATTGGGTTTGTGAACTGCGAAGAATTATTTAAGCCCAAAATTCACTGGGTTAACCAGAAATGCACTCTTGATTGATGGAAGACACAGAACCTGGGGTTTAACTCCATTTCTGAAGGGAAAATCAGACTAGAGTTCTCATCCCTGAAACACACTCTGTTTTAACGAAGAAGCAAGCTCTTCTTACAAGAGTCTAAAATACAGCAAGAACAATGAGCATGGTCTGAAAAAAAGAACTGAGTTTCCTATTCATAAGGACCATATGTAGTTCAACTCTGCTTATGAAACTGATACAGACAACAGCTCCTCTTACATAAATGCTCTTTAGTTAATAGTGATAATCGTGTTGGGTTCTAGAACTGTGTAAAATCATTTTAGCCAAAATTCACTGGGTACCTGAACTGAACTCTTGCTTGTAGGAAGACACAGATCCTGGGGTTTAACTCCGTTTCTGAAGGGAAATTCACATCAGAGTTCTCCTAACTGAAACTCACTCTGTTTTAACACAAGAAGCAAGCTCTTCTTTCCAGTGTCTCCAATACAGCAAGAACCATGAGCATGCCCAGAAAAAAAGAACTGTGTTTCCTACTCATACGGACCATATGTAGTTCAACTGTGCTTATGAAACTGGTACAAACCACAGCTCCTGTTACATGAATGCTATTTAGTTAATATTTAGAATCATGTAGGGTTCGTGAACTGGAAAAATCATTTGAGCCCAAAATTCACTGGGTTAACCAGAAATGAACTCTTGCTTGTAGGAAGACACAGATCCTGGGGTTTAACTCCGTTTCTGAAGGGAAATTCAGACCAGAGATCTGATCCGTGAAACACACTCTGTTTTAACGCAAGAAGCAAGCTCTTCTTTGCAGAGTCTAAAATACAGCAAGAACCATGAGCATGCCCTGAAAAAAAGAACTGTGTTTCTGACTCATGCAAAACATATGTAGTTCAACTCTGCTTATGAAAGTGATACAAATCACAGCTCCTCTAAGATAAATCCTCTTTAGTTAATAGATTGAATAGCGTTGGGTTTGTGAACTGCGAAGAATCATTTAAGCCCAAATTTCACTGGGTTTATCACGAATGAACTATTGCTTGTAGGAACACACAGATCCTGTGGTTTAACTCCGTTTCTGAAGGGAAATTCACACCAGACTTCTCATAACTGAAACTCACTCTGTTTTAACGCAAGAAGCAAACTCTTCTTTCCAGTGTCTCCAATACAGCAAGAACCATGAGCATGCCCAGAAAAAAAGAACTGTCTTTCCTACTCATACGGACCATATGTAGTTCAACTCTGCTTATGAAACTGATAAAAATCAGAGCTCCTCTTACATAAATGCTCTTTAGTTAATAGTGAGAATCGCGTTTGGTTCGTGAACGGCAAAAAATCATTTGAGCCCAAAAATCACTGGGTTAACCAGAAATGAACTCTTGCTTGTAGGAAGACACAGATAATGGGGTTTAACTCCGTTTCTGAAGGGAAATTCAGACCAGAGTTCTAGTCCCAGAAACACACCCTGTTTTACCGCAAGAAGCAAGCTCTTCTTTCCAGAGTCTATAATACAGCAAGAACCATGAGAATGCCCTGAAAAAAAGAACAGTGTTTCTGACTCATGCAAACCATATGTAGTTCAACTAAGCTTATGAAAGTGATACAAATCACAGCTCCTCTAAGACAAATCCTCTTTAGTTAATAGATTGAATAGCGTTGGGTTCGTGAACTGCGAAGAATTATTTAAGCCCAAAATTCACTGGGTTAACCAGAAATGAACTCTTGCTTGTAGGAAGACACAGATCCTGGGGTTTAACTCCGTTTCTGAAGGGAAATTCACACCAGACTTCTCATAACTGAAACTCACTCTGTTTTAACGCAAGAAGCAAACTCTTCTTTCCAGTGTCTCCAATACAGCAAGAACTATGAGCATGCCCAGAAAAAAAGAACTGTGTTTCCTACTCATACGGACCATATGTAGTTCAACTCTGCTTATGAAACTGGTACACACCACCACTCCTGTTACATGAATGCTATTTAGTTAATATTTAGAATCATGTTGGGTTCGTGAACTGGAAAAATCATTTGAGCCCAAAATTCACTGGGTTAACCAGAAATGAACTCTTGCTTGTAGGAAGCCACAGATCCTGGAGTTTAACTCCGTTTATGAAGGGAAATTCAGACCAGAGTTCTGATCCCTGAAACACACTCTGTTTTAACGCAAGAAACAAGCTCTTCTTTCCAGAGTCTAAAATACAGCAAGAACCATGAGCATGCCCTGAAAAAAAGAACTGTGTTTCTGACTCATGCAAAACATATGTACTTCAACTCTGCTTATGAAAGTGATACAAATCACAGCTCCTCTAACATAAATCCTCTTTAGTTAATAGATTGAATAGCGTTGGGTTTGTGAACTGCGAAGAATTATTTAAGCCCAAAATTCACTGGGTTAACCAGAAATGGACTCTTGATTGTTGGAAGACACAAAACCTGGGGTTTAACTCCATTTCTGAAGGGAAAATCAGACTAGAGTTCTCATCCCTGAAACACACTCTCTTTTAACGGAGAAGCAAGCTCTTCTTACAAGAGTCTAAAATACAGCAAGAACCATGAGCATGGTCTGAAAAAAAGAACTGAGTTTCCTATTCATAAGGACCATATGTAGTTCAACTCTGCTTATGAAACTGATACAGACAACAGCTCCTCTTACATAAATGCTCTTTAGTTAATAGTGATAATCGTGTTGGGTTCTAGAACTGTGTAAAATCATTTTAGCCAAAATTCACTGGGTACCTGAACTGTACTCTTGCTTGTAGGAAGACACAGTTCCTGGGGTTTAACTCCGTTTCTGAAGGGAAATTCACATCAGAGTTCTCCTAACTGAAACTCACTCTGTTTTAACACAAGAAGCAAGCTCTTCTTTCCAGTGTCTCCAATACAGCAAGAACCATGAGCATGCCCAGAAAAAAAGAACTGTGTTTCCTACTCATACGGACCATTTGTAGTTCAACTGTGCTAATGAAACTAGTACAAACCACAGCTCCGGTTACATGAATGCTATTTAGTTAATATTTAGAATCATGTTGGGTTCGTGAACTGGAAAAATCATTTGAGCCCAAAATTCACTGGGTTAACCAGAAATGAACTCTTGCTTGTGGGAAGACACAGATCCTGGGGATTAACTCCGTTTCTGAAGGGAAATTCAGACCAGAGTTCTGATCCCTGAAACACACTCTGTTTTAACGCAAGAAGCAAGCTCTTCTTTCCAGAGTCTAAAATACAGCAAGAACCATGAGCATGCCCTGAAAAAAAGAACTGTGTTTCTGACTCATGCAAAACATATGTAGTTCAACTCTGCTTATGAAAGTGATACAAATCACAGCTCCTCTAAGATAAATCCTCTTTAGTTAATAGATTGAATAGCGTTGGGTTTGTGAACTGCGAAGAATCATTTAAGCCCAAATTTCACTGGGTTTATCACGAATGAACTATTGCTTGTAGGAAGACACAGATCCTGTGGTTTAACTCCGTTTCTGAAGGGAAATTCACACCAGACTTCTCATAACTGAAACTCACTCTGTTTTAACGCAAGAAGCAAACTCTTCTTTCCAGTGTCTCCAATACAGCAAGAACCATGAGCATGCCCAGAAAAAAAGAACTGTGTTTCCTACTCATACGGACCATATGTAGTTCAACTCTGCTTATGAAACTGATAAAAATCAGAGCTCCTCTTACATAAATGTTCTTTAGTTAATAGTGAGAATCGCGTTTGGTTCGTGAACAGCAAAAAATCATTTGAGCCCAAAAATCACTGGGTTAACCAGAAATGAACTCTTGCTTGTAGGAAGACACAGATAATGGGGTTTAACTCCGTTACTGAAGGGAAATTCAGACCAGAGTTCTAATCCCAGAAACACACCCTGTTTTACCACAAGAAGCAAGCTCTTCTTTCCAGAGTCTATAATACAGCAAGAACCACGAGCATGCCCTGAAAAAAAGAACTGTGTTTCTGACTCATGCAAACCATATGTAGTTCAACTCTGCTTATGAAAGTGATACAAATCACAGCTCCTCTAAGATAAATCCTCTTTAGTTAATAGATTGAATAGCATTGGGTTTGAGAACAGCGAAGAATTATTTAAGCCCAAAATTCACTGGGTTAACCAGAAATGCACTCTTGATTGTTGGAAGACACAGAACCTGGGGTTTAACTCCATTTCTGAAGGGAAAATCAGACTAGAGTTCTCATCCCTGAAACACACTCTGTTTTAACGAAGAAGCAAGCTCTTCTTTCAAGAGTCTAAAATATAGCAAGAACCATGAGCATGGTCTGAAAAAAAGAACTGAGTTTCCTATTCATACGGACCATATGTAGTTCAACTCTTCTTATGAAACTGATACAGACAACAGCTCCTCTTACATAAATGCTCTTTAGTTAATAGTGATAATCGTGTTGGGTTCTAGAACTGTGTAAAATCATTTTAGCCAAAATTCACTGGGTACCTGAACTGAACTCTTGCCTGTAGGAAGACACAGATCCTGGGGTTTAATTCCTTTTCTGAAGGGAAATTCACATCAGAGTTCTCCTAACTGAAACTCACTCTGTTTTAACACAAGAAGCAAGCTCTTCTTTCCAGTGTCTCCAATACAGCAAGAACCAGGAGCATGCCCAGAAAAAAAGAACTGTGTTTCCTACTCATACGGACCATTTGTAGTTCAACTGTGCTTATGAAACTGATACAAACCACAACTCCTGTTACATGAATGCTATTTAGTTAATATTTAGAATCATGTTGGGTTCGTGAACTGGAAAAATCATTTGAGCCCAAAATTCAATGGGTTAACCAGAAATGAACTCTTGCTTGTAGGAAGACACAGAACCTGGGGATTAACTCCGTTTCTGAAGGGAAATTCAGACCAGAGTTCTGATCCCTGAAACACACTCTGTTTTAACGCAAGAAGCAAGCTCTTCTTTCCAGAGTCTAAAATACAGCAAGAACCATGAGCATGCCCTGAAAAAAAGAACTGTGTTTCTGACTCATGCAAAACATATGTAGTTCAACTCTGCTTATGAAAGTGATACAAATCACAGCTCCTCTAAGATAAATCCTCTTTAGTTAATAGATTGAATAGCGTTGGGTTTGTGAACTGCGAAGAATCATTTAAGCCCAAATTTCACTGGGTTTATCACGAATGAACTATTGCTTGTAGGAAGACACAGATCCTGTGGTTTAACTCCGTTTCTGAAGGGAAATTCACACCAGACTTCTCATAACTGAAACTCACTCTGTTTTAACACAAGAAGCAAACTCTTCTTTCCAGTGTCTCCAATACAGCAGGAACCATGAGCATGCCCAGAAAAAAAGAACTGTGTTTCCTACTCATACGGACCATATGTAGTTCAACTCTGCTTATGAAACTGATAAAAATCAGAGCTCCTCTTACATAAATGCTCTTTAGTTAATAGTGAGAATCGCGTTTGGTTCGTGAACAGCAAAAAATCATTTGAGCCCAAAAATCACTGGGTTAACCAGAAATGAACTCTTGCTTGTAGGAAGACACAGATAATGGGGTTTAACTCCGTTTCTGAAGGGAAATTAAGACCAGAGTTCTAATCCCAGAAACACACCCTGTTTTACCGAAAGAAGCAAGCTCTTCTTTCCAGAGTCTATAATACAGCAAGAACCATGAGAATGCCCTGAAAAAAAAGAACAGTGTTTCTGACTCATGCAAACCATATGTAGTTCAACTAAGCTTATGAAAGTGATACAAATCACAGCTCCTCTAAGATAAATACTCTTTAGTTAATAGATTGAATAGCGTTGGGTTCGTAAACTGCAAAGAATTATTTAAGCCCAAAATTCATAGGGTTAACCAGAAATGAACTCTTGCTTGTAGGAAGACACAGATCCTGTGGTTTAACTCCGTTTCTGAAGGGAAATTCACACCAGACTTCTCATAACTGAAACTCACTCTGTTTTAACGCAAGAAGCAAGCTCTTCTTTCTAGATTCTAAAATACAGCAAGAACCATGAGCATGCCATGAAAAAAAGAACTGTGTTTCCTACTCATACAGACCATATGTAGTTCAACTCTGCTTATGAAACTGGTACAAACCATACCTCCTCTTACATTAATGCTCTTTAGTTAATAGTGAGAATCAGTTTGGGTTGCTGAACTGTGAAAAATCATTTGAGCCCAAAATTCCCTTTGTTTACCAGAAAGGAACACTTACTTGTAGGAAGACACAGATCCTGGGGTTTAACTCCGTTTCTGAAGGGAAATTCAGACCAGAGTTCTCATCCCTGAAACACACTCTGTTTTAACGCAAGAATCAAGCTCTTCTTTCCAGAGTCTAAAATACAGCAAGAACAATGAGCATGCCATGAAAAAAAGAACTGTGTTTCCTACTCAGACGGACCATATGTAGTTGAACTCTGCTTATGAAACTGATACAAACAACAGCTCCTCTTACATAAAAGCTCTTTAGTTAATAGTGAGAATAGCCTAGGGTTCCTGAACTGCGAAAAATCATTTGAGACCAAAATTCACTGGGTTTACCAGAAATGAACTCTTGCTTGTAGGAAGACACTGACCCTGGGGTTTAACCTATTTTCTGAAGGCAAATTCAGACCAGAGTTCTCATCCATGAAAAACACTCTGTTTTAAGGCAAGAATCATACTCTTCTTTCCAGTGTCTCTATACAGTAACAAACATGAGCATGCTAAGAAAAAAGAACTGTGTTTTCTTCTCATACAAACCATTTGTAGTTCAACTCTGCTTATGAAACTGATACAAAGCACAGCTGCTCTTACATAAATCCTCATTGGTTAATAGTGAGAATAGCATAGGGTTCATGAACTGCGAAAAATCATTTGAGCCCAAAATTCACTGGGTTTACCAGAAATGAACTCTTGCTTGTAGGAAGACACAGATCCTGGGCTTTAACTCTGTTTCTGAAGGGAAATTCAGACCAGAGTTCTCATCCCTGAAACTCACTCTGTTTTAAAGCAAAAGCAAGCTCTTCTTCCCAGAGTCTAAAATAGAGCAAGAACCATGAGCATGGTCTCAAAAAAAGAACTGTGTTTCCTACTCATACGGACCATATGTAGGTCAACTCTGCTTATGAAACTGATACAAACCACAGCTCTTCTTACATAAATGATCTTTAGTTAATAGTGAGAATCGCGTTGGGTTCGTGAACTGCGAAAAATCATTTGAGCCCAAAATTCACTGGGTTTACCAGAAATGAACTCTTGCTTGTAGGAAGACACAGATCCTGGGGTTTAACTCTGATTCTGAAGGGAAATTCAGACCAGAGTTCTCATCCCTGAAACACACTCTGTTTTAAAGCAAGAAGCATGCTCTTCTTTCCAGAGTCTAAAATAGAGCAAGAACTATGAGCATGGTCTGAAAAAAAGAACTGTGTTTCCTACTCATACAGACAATATGTATTTCAACTCTGCTTATGAAACTGATACAAACCACAGCTCCTCTTAGATAAATGCTCCTTAGTTAATAGTGAGAATCGCGTTGGGTTCATGAACTGCGAAAAATCATTCCAGCCCAAAATTCACTGGGTTTACCAGAAATGAACTATTGCTTGTAGGAAGACAAAGATCCTGGAGTTTAACTCCGTTTCTGCAGGCAAATTCAGACCAGAGTTCTCATCCCTGAAAAACACTCTGTTTTAAGGCAAGAATCATCCTCTTCTTTCCAACATCTCCAATATAGAAAGAACCATGAGCATGACCAGAAAAAAAGAACTGTGTTTCCTACTCATACAGACCATTTGTAGTTCAACTCTGCTGATGAAATGATACAGACCACAGCTCCTCTTACATAAATGCTCTTTAGTTAATAGTGAGAATAGCCTAGGGTTCCTGAACTGCGAAAAATCATTTGAGTCCAAAATTCACTGGGTTTACCAGAAATGAACTCTTGCTTGTAGGAAGACACTGACCCTGGGGTTTAACCTATTTTCTGAAGGCAAATTCAGACCAGAGTTCTCATCCCTGAAAAACACTCTGTTTTAAGGCAAGAATCATACTCTTCTTTCCTGTGTCTCCATACAGTAACAAACATGAGTATGCTAAGAAAAAAGAACTGTGGTTCCTTCTCATACAAACCATTTGTAGTTCAACTCTGCTTATGAAACTGATACAAAGCACAGCTGCTCTTACATAAATCCTCATTGGTTAATAGTGAGAATAGCGTAGGGTTCATGAACTGCGAAAAATCATTTGAGCCCAAAATTCACTGGGTTTACCAGAAATGAACTCTTGCTTGTAGGAAGACACAGATCCTGGGCTTTAACTCTATTTCTGAAGGGAAATTCAGACCAGAGTTCTCATCCCTGAAACTCACTCTGTTTTAAAGCAAGAAGCAAGCTCTTCTTCCCAGAGTCTAAAATAGAGCAGGAACCATGAGCATGGTCTGAAAAAAAGAACTGTGTTTCCTACTCATACAGACCATATGTAGTTCAATTCTGCTTATGAAACTGAAATAAACCCCAGCTCCTCTTACATAAATGCTCTTTAGTTAATAGTGAGAATCGCGTTGGTTTCGTGAACTGTGAAAAATTATTTGATCCCAAAATTCACTGGGTTTACCTGAAATGAACTCTTGCATGCAGGAAGACAGAGATCTTGGGGTATACCTCCATTTCTGCAGGCAAATTCAGACCAGAGTTCTCATCCCTGAAAAACACTCTGTTTTAAGGCAAGAATCATCCTCTTCTTTCCAACATCTCCAATATAGTAAGAACCATGAGCATGACCAGAAAACAAGAACTGTGTTTCCTACTCATACGGACCATTTGTAGTTCAACTCTGCTGAAGAAATAATACCGACCACAGCTCCTCTGATATAAAAGCTCTTTAGTTAATAGTGATAATCGCGTTGGGTTCTAGAACTGTGTAAATACATTTGAGCCGAAAATTCACTTTGTTTACCAGAAATGAACTCTTGCTGGTAGGAAGACACAGATCATGGGGTTTAACTCCGTTTGTGAAGGGAAGTTCATACCAGAGTTCTCATCCATGAAACACACCCTGTTTTAATGCAAGAAGCAAGCACTTCTTTCCAGTGTCTCCAATACAGCAAGAACCATGAGCATGCCCTGAAAAAAAGAACTGTATTTCCTACTCATACGGACCATATGTAGGTCAACTCTGCTTATGAAACTGATACAAACCACAGCTCCTCTTACATAAATGATCTTTAGTTAATAGTGAGAATCGCGTTGGGTTCATGAACTGCGAAAAATCATTTGAGCCCAAAATTCACTGGGTTTATCAGAAATGAACTATTGCTTGTAGGAAGACACAGATCCTGGAGTTTAACTCCGATTATGCAGGCAAATTCAGACCAGACTTCTCATCCCTGAAAAACACTCTGTTTTAAGGCAAGAATTATCCTCTTCTTTCCAGTGTCTCAATACAGTAACAAACATGAGCATGCTAAGAAAAAAGAACTGTGTTTCCTTCTCATACAAACCATTTGTAGTTCAACTCTGCTCATGAAACTGATACAAAGCACAGCTGCTCTTACATAAATCCTCATTGGTTAATAGTGAGAATAGCGTAGAGTTCGTGAACTGCGAAAAATCATTTGAGCCCAAAATTCACTGGGTTTACCAGAAATGAACTCTTGCTTGTAGGAAGACACAGATCCTGGGGATGAACTCTGTTTCTAAAGGGAAATACAGACCACTGTTCTCATCGATGAAACACACTCTTTTTTAACGAAAAATGCAAGCTCTTCTTTCTAGAGTCTAAAATACAGCAAGAACAATGAGCATGCCCTGAAAAAAAGAACTGTGTTTCCTATTTGTACGGACCATATGTAGTTCAACTCTGCTTATGAAACTGATACAGACCACACCTCCTCTTACTTAAATGCTCTTTAGTTAATAGTGAGAATAACATAGGGTTCCTGAACTGCGAAAAATCACTTGATCCGAAAAATCCCTGGGTTTACCATAACTGAACTCTTGTTTGTAGGAAGACACTTATCCTGGGGTTTAACTCCTTTTCTGAAGACAAATTCAGACCAGAGTTCTCAACAGTGAAAAACACTCTGTTTTAAGGCAAGAATCATCCTCTTCTTTCCAGTGTCTCAATACAGTAACAAACATGAGCATGACAAGAAAAAAGAACTGTGTTTCCTTCTCATACACACCATTTGTAGTTCAACTCTGCTTATGAAACTGATACAAAGCACAGCTGCTCTTACATAAATCCTCATTGGTTAATAGTGAGAATAGCGTAGGGATCGTGAACTGCAAAAAATCATTTGAGCCCAAAATTCACTGGGTTTACCAGAAATGAACTCTTGCTTGTAGGAAGACACAGATCCTGGGGATTAACTCCGTTTCTGAAGGGAAATTCAGACCAGTGTTCTCATCCATGAAACACACTCTGTTTTACCTCAAGAAGCAAGCTCTTCTTTCCAGAGTCTAAAATAGAGCAAGAACCATGAGCATGCCCTTAAAAAAAGAACTGTGTTTCCTAATCATAAGGACCATATGTAGTTCAACTCTGCTTATGAAACTGATACAAACCATAGCTTCTTTTCCATAAATGCTCTTCAGTTAATAGTGAAAATAGCGTTGTGTTCCTGAACTGCGAAAAATCATTTGAGCCCAAAATTCACTGGGTTTACCAGAACTGAACTCTTGATTGTAGTAAGACACCGATCCTGGGGTTTAACTCTGTTTATGAAGGCAAATTCAGACCAGAATTCTCAACCGTGAAAAACACTCTGTTTTAAGGCAAGAATCATCTTCTTCTTTCCAGCGTCTCCAATACAGTAAGAACCATGAGCATGCCCAGAAAAAAAGAACTGTGTTTCCTACTCATACAAACCATATGTAGTTCAACGCTGCTTATGAAATGATACAGATCGTAGCTCCTCTTACATAAATGCTCTTTAGTTAAAAGTGATAATAGCATTGGGTTCAAGAACTGTCTAAAGTCATTTGAGCGGAAAATTCTCTTGGTTTATCAGAAATGAACATTTGCTTGTAAGAAGACACAGATCCTGGGGTTTAACGCCATTTCTGAAGGGAAATTCAGACCAGAGTTCTCATCCCTGAAACACACTCTGTTTTAACGCAAGAAGCAAGCTCTTCTTTCTAGAATCTAAAATACAGCATTAACCATAGGCATGCCCTGAAAAAAAGAACAGTGTTTCCTACTCAGACAGACCATATGTATTTCAACTCTGCTTATTAAACTGATTCAAACCACAGCTCCTCTTACATAAATGCTCTTTAGTTAATAGTGAGAATCATGCTGGGTTCTTTAACTGTGAAAAATCGTTTGGGCCAAAAAATCACTGGGTTTACCAGAAATGAACTTTTGTTTGTAGGAAGACACTGATCCTGGGGTTTAACTCCTTTTCTGAAGGCAAATTCAGACCTGAGTTCTCATCCCTGAAAAATACTCTGTTCTAAGTCAAGAAGGAACCTCTTCTTTCCAGGGTTTCCAATATAGTATGAAACATGAGCATGCCCAGAAAAAAAGAACTGTGTTTCCGAGTCATACAGAAAATATGTAGTTCAACTCTGCTTATGAAATGATACAGACCGCAGCTCCTCTTACATAAATGCTCTTTAGTTAAAAGTGATAATCGCGTTGGGTTCTAGAACTGTCTAAAGTCCTTTGAGTGGAAAATTCTCTTGGTTTACCATAAATGAAAACTTGCTTGTAGGAAGACACAGATTCTGGGGTTTAACTCCGTTTCTGAAGGGAAATTCAGGCCAGAGTTCTCATCACTGAAACACACTCTGTTTTAACGCAAGAAGCAAGCTCTTCTTTCTAGATTCTAAAATACAGCAAGAACCATGAGCATGCCATGAAAAAAAGAACTGTGTTTCCTACTCATACAGACCATATGTAGTTCAACTCTGCTTATGAAACTGGTACAAACCATACCTCCTCTTACATTAATGCTCTTTAGTTAATAGTGAGAATCAGTTTGGGTTGCTGAACTGTGAAAAATCATTTGAGCCCAAAATTCCCTTTGTTTACCAGAAAGGAACACTTGCTTGTAGGAAGACACAGATCCTGGGGTTTAACTCCGTTTCTGAAGGGAAATTCAGACCAGAGTTCTCATCCCTGAAACACACTCTGTTTTAACGCAAGAATCAAGCTCTTCTTTCCAGAGTCTAAAATACAGCAAGAACAATGAGCATGCCATGAAAAAAAGAACTGTGTTTCCTACTCAGACGGACCATATGTAGTTGAACTCTGCTTATGAAACTGATACAAACAACAGCTCCTCTTACATAAAAGCTCTTTAGTTAATAGTGAGAATAGCCTAGGGTTCCTGAACTGCGAAAAATCATTTGAGTCCAAAATTCACTGGGTTTACCAGAAATGAACTCTTGCTTGTAGGAAGACACTGACCCTGGGGTTTAACCTATTTTCTGAAGGCAAATTCAGACCAGAGTTCTCATCCATGAAAAACACTCTGTTTTAAGGCAAGAATCATACTCTTCTTTCCAGTGTCTCTATACAGTAACAAACATGAGCATGCTAAGAAAAAAGAACTGTGTTTTCTTCTCATACAAACCATTTGTAGTTCAACTCTGCTTATGAAACTGATACAAAGCACAGCTGCTCTTACATAAATCCTCATTGGTTAATAGTGAGAATAGCATAGGGTTCATGAACTGCGAAAAATCATTTGAGCCCAAAATTCACTGGGTTTACCAGAAATGAACTCTTGCTTGTAGGAAGACACAGATCCTGGGCTTTAACTCTGTTTCTGAAGGGAAATTCAGACCAGAGTTCTCATCCCTGAAACTCACTCTGTTTTAAAGCAAAAGCAAGCTCTTCTTCCCAGAGTCTAAAATAGAGCAAGAACCATGAGCATGGTCTGAAAAAAAGAACTGTGTTTCCTACTCATACGGACCATATGTAGGTCAACTCTGCTTATGAAACTGATACAAACCACAGCTCTTCTTACATAAATGATCTTTAGTTAATAGTGAGAATCGCGTTGGGTTCGTGAACTGCGAAAAATCATTTGAGCCCAAAATTCACTGGGTTTACCAGAAATGAACTCTTGCTTGTAGGAAGACACAGATCCTGGGGTTTAACTCTGATTCTGAAGGGAAATTCAGACCAGAGTTCTCATCCCTGAAACACACTCTGTTTTAAAGCAAGAAGCAAGCTCTTCTTCCCAGAGTCTAAAATAGAGCAGGAACCATGAGCATGGTCTGAAAAAAAGAACTGTGTTTCCTACTCATACAGACCATATGTAGTTCAATTCTGTTTATGAAACTGAAATAAACCCCAGCTCCTCTTACATAAATGCTCTTTAGTTAATAGTGAGAATCGCGTTGGTTTCGTGAACTGTGAAAAATTATTTGATCCCAAAATTCACTGGGTTTACCTGAAATGAACTCTTGCATGCAGGAAGACAGAGATCTTGGGGTATACCTCCATTTCTGCAGGCAAATTCAGACCAGAGTTCTCATCCCTGAAAAACACTCTGTTTTAAGGCAAGAATCATCCTCTTCTTTCCAACATCTCCAATATAGTAAGAACCATGAGCATGACCAGAAAACAAGAACTGTGTTTCCTACTCATACGGACCATTTGTAGTTCAACTCTGCTGAAGAAATAATACCGACCACAGCTCCTCTGATATAAAAGCTCTTTAGTTAATAGTGATAATCGCGTTGGGTTCTAGAACTGTGTAAATACATTTGAGCCGAAAATTCACTTTGTTTACCAGAAATGAACTCTTGCTGGTAGGAAGACACAGATCATGGGGTTTAACTCCGTTTGTGAAGGGAAGTTCATACCAGAGTTCTCATCCATGAAACACACCCTGTTTTAATGCAAGAAGCAAGCACTTCTTTCCAGTGTCTCCAATACAGCAAGAACCATGAGCATGCCCTGAAAAAAAGAACTGTATTTCCTACTCATACGGACCATATGTAGGTCAACTCTGCTTATGAAACTGATACAAACCACAGCTCCTCTTACATAAATGATCTTTAGTTAATAGTGAGAATCGCGTTGGGTTAATGAACTGCGAAAAATCATTTGAGCCCAAAATTCACTGGGTTTATCAGAAATGAACTATTGCTTGTAGGAAGACACAGATCCTGGAGTTTAACTCCGATTATGCAGGCAAATTCAGACCAGACTTCTCATCCCTGAAAAACACTCTGTTTTAAGGCAAGAATTATCCTCTTCTTTCCAGTGTCTCAATACAGTAACAAACATGAGCATGCTAAGAAAAAAGAACTGTGTTTCCTTCTCATACAAACCATTTGTAGTTCAACTCTGCTCATGAAACTGATACAAAGCACAGCTGCTCTTACATAAATCCTCATTGGTTAATAGTGAGAATAGCGTAGAGTTCGTGAACTGCGAAAAATCATTTGAGCCCAAAATTCACTGGGTTTACCAGAAATGAACTCTTGCTTGTAGGAAGACACAGATCCTGGGGATGAACTCTGTTTCTAAAGGGAAATACAGACCACTGTTCTCATCGATGAAACACACTCTTTTTTAACGAAAAATGCAAGCTCTTCTTTCTAGAGTCTAAAATACAGCAAGAACAATGAGCATGCCCTGAAAAAAAGAACTGTGTTTCCTATTTGTACGGACCATATGTAGTTCAACTCTGCTTATGAAACTGATACAGACCACACCTCCTCTTACTTAAATGCTCTTTAGTTAATAGTGAGAATAACATAGGGTTCCTGAACTGCGAAAAATCACTTGATCCGAAAAATCCCTGGGTTTACCATAACTGAACTCTTGTTTGTAGGAAGACACTTATCCTGGGGTTTAACTCCTTTTCTGAAGACAAATTCAGACCAGAGTTCTCAACAGTGAAAAACACTCTGTTTTAAGGCAAGAATCATCCTCTTCTTTCCAGTGTCTCAATACAGTAACAAACATGAGCATGACAAGAAAAAAGAACTGTGTTTCCTTCTCATACACACCATTTGTAGTTCAACTCTGCTTATGAAACTGATACAAAGCACAGCTGCTCTTACATAAATCCTCATTGGTTAATAGTGAGAATAGCGTAGGGATCGTGAACTGCAAAAAATCATTTGAGCCCAAAATTCACTGGGTTTACCAGAAATGAACTCTTGCTTGTAGGAAGACACAGATCCTGGGGATTAACTCCGTTTCTGAAGGGAAATTCAGACCAGTGTTCTCATCCATGAAACACACTCTGTTTTACCTCAAGAAGCAAGCTCTTCTTTCCAGAGTCTAAAATAGAGCAAGAACCATGAGCATGCCCTTAAAAAAAGAACTGTGTTTCCTAATCATAAGGACCATATGTACTTCAACTCTGCTTATGAAACTGATACAAACCATAGCTTCTTTTCCATAAATGCTCTTCAGTTAATAGTGAAAATAGCGTTGTGTTCCTGAACTGCGAAAAATCATTTGAGCCCAAAATTCACTGGGTTTACCAGAACTGAACTCTTGATTGTAGTAAGACACCGATCCTGGGGTTTAACTCTGTTTATGAAGGCAAATTCAGACCAGAATTCTCAACCGTGAAAAACACTCTGTTTTAAGGCAAGAATCATCTTCTTCTTTCCAGCGTCTCCAATACAGTAAGAACCATGAGCATGCCCAGAAAAAAAGAACTGTGTTTCCTACTCATACAAACCATATGTAGTTCAACGCTGCTTATGAAATGATACAGATCGTAGCTCCTCTTACATAAATGCTCTTTAGTTAAAAGTGATAATAGCATTGGGTTCAAGAACTGTCTAAAGTCATTTGAGCGGAAAATTCTCTTGGTTTATCAGAAATGAACATTTGCTTGTAAGAAGACACAGATCCTGGGGTTTAACGCCATTTCTGAAGGGAAATTCAGACCAGAGTTCTCATCCCTGAAACACACTCTGTTTTAACGCAAGAAGCAAGCTCTTCTTTCTAGAATCTAAAATACAGCATTAACCATAGGCATGCCCTGAAAAAAAGAACTGTGTTTCCTACTCAGACAGACCATATGTATTTCAACTCTGCTTATTAAACTGATTCAAACCACAGCTCCTCTTACATAAATGCTCTTTAGTTAATAGTGAGAATCATGCTGGGTTCTTTAACTGTGAAAAATCGTTTGAGCCAAAAAATCACTGGGTTTACCAGAAATGAACTTTTGTTTGTAGGAAGACACTGATCCTGGGGTTTAACTCCGTTTCTTAAGGCAAATTCAGACCTGAGTTCTCATCCCTGAAAAATACTCTGTTCTAAGGCAAGAAGGAACCTCTTCTTTCCAGGGTTTCCAATATAGTATGAAACATGAGCATGCCCAGAAAAAAAGAACTGTGTTTCCGAGTCATACAGAAAATATGTAGTTCAACTCTGCTTATGAAATTATACAGACCGCAGCTCATCTTACATAAATGCTCTTTAGTTAAAAGTGATAATCACGTTATGTTCTAGAACTGTCTAAAGTCCTTTGAGTGGAAAATTCTCTTGGTTTACCATAAATGAAAACTTGCTTGTAGGAAGACACAGATTCTGGGGTTTAACTCCGTTTCTGAAGGGAAATTCAGACCAGAGTTCTCATCACTGAAACACACTCTGTTTTAACACAAGAAGCAAGCTCTTCTTTCTAGATTCTAAAATACAGCAAGAACCATGAGCATGCCCTGAAAAAAAGAACTGTGTTTCCTACTCATACAGACCATATGTAGTTCAACTCTGCTTATGAAACTGGTACAAACCACACCTCCTCTTACATTAATGCTCTTTAGTTAATAGTGAGAATCGGTTTGGGTTGCTGAACTGTGAAAAATCATTTGAGCCCAAAATTCCCTTTGTTTACCAGAAAGGAACACTTGCTTGTAGGAAGACACAGATCCTGGGGTTTAACTACGTTTCTGAAGGGAAATTCAGACCAGAGTTCTCATCCCTGAAACACACTCTGTTTTAACGCAAGAATCAAGCTCTTCTTTCCAGAGTCTAAAATACAGCAAGAACAATGAGCATGCCCTGAAAAAAAGAACTGTGTTTCCTACTCAGACGGACCATATGTAGTTGAACTCTGCTTATGAAACTGATACAAACAACAGCTCCTCTTACATAAAAGCTCTTTAGTTAATAGTGAGAATAGCCTAGGGTTCCTGAACTGCGAAAAATCATTTGAGTCCAAAATTCACTGGGTTTACCAGAAATGAACTCTTGCTTGTAGGAAGACACTGACCCTGGGGTTTAACCTATTTTCTGAAGGCAAATTCAGACCAGAGTTCTCATCCCTGAAAAACACTCTGTTTTAAGGCAAGAATCATACTCTTCTTTCCAGTGTCTCTATACAGTAACAAACATGAGCATGCTAAGAAAAAAGAACTGTGTTTCCTTCTCATACAAACCATTTGTAGTTCAACTCTGCTTATGAAACTCATACAAAGCACAGCTGCTCTTACATAAATCCTCATTGGTTAATAGTGAGAATAGCGTAGGGTTCATGAACTGCGAAAAATCATTTGAGCCCAAAATTCACTGGGTTTACCAGAAATGAACTCTTGCTTGTAGGAAGACACAGATTCTGGGCTTTAACTCTGTTTCTGAAGGGAAATTCAGACCAGAGTTCTCATCCCTGAAACTCACTCTGTTTTAAAGCAAGAAGCAAGCTCTTCTTCCCAGAGTCTAAAATAGAGCAAGAACCATGAGCATGGTCTGAAAAAAAGAACTGTGTTTCCTACTCATACAGACCATATGTAGTTCAACTCTGCTTATGAAACTGATATAAACACCAGCTCCTCTTACATAAATGCTCTTTAGTTAATAGTGAGAATCACGTTGGTTTCGTGAACTGTGAAAAATTATTTGATCCCAAAATTCACTGGGTTTACCTGAAATGAACTCTTGCATGCAGGAAGACAGAGATCTTGGGGTATACCTCCATTTCTGCAGGCAAATTCAGACCAGAGTTCTCATCCCTGAAAAACACTCTGTTTTAAGGCAAGAATCATCCTCTTCTTTCCAACATCTCCAATATAGTAAGAACCATGAGCATGACCTGAAAACAAGAACTTTGTTTCATACTCATACGGACCATTTGTAGTTCAACTCTGCTGAAGAAATAATACCGACCACAGCTCCTCTGATATAAAAGCTCTTTAGTTAATAGTGATAATCGCGTTGGGTTCTAGAACTGTGTAAATACATTTGAGCCGAAAATTCACTTTGTTTACCAGAAATGAACTCTTGCTGGTAGGAAGACACAGATCATGGGGTTTAACTCCGTTTGTGAAGGGAAGTTCATACCAGAGTTCTCATCCATGAAACACACCCTGTTTTAATGCAAGAAGCAAGCACTTCTTTCCAGTGTCTCCAATACAGCAAGAACCATGAGCATGCCCTGAAAAAAAGAACTGTATTTCCTACTCATACGGACCATATGTAGATCAACTCTGCTTATGAAACTGATACAAACCACAGCTCCTCTTACATAAATGATCTTTAGTTAATAGTGAGAATAGCGTAGAGTTCGTGAACTGCGAAAAATCATTTGAGCCCAAAATTCACTGGGTTTACCAGAAATGAACTCTTGCTTGTAGGAAGACACAGATCCTGGGGATGAACTCCGTTTCTAAAGGGAAATACAGACCACTGTTCTCATCGATGAAACACACTCTTTTTTAACGAAAGATGCAAGCTCTTCTTTCTAGAGTCTAAAATACAGCAAGAACAATGAGCATGCCCTGAAAAAAAGAACTGTGTTTCCTATTTGTACGGACCATATGTAGTTCAACTCTGCTTATGAAACTGATACAGACCACACCTCCTCTTACTTAAATGCTCTTTAGTTAATAGTGAGAATAACATAGGGTTCCTGAACTCCGAAAAATCACTTGATCCGAAAAATCCCTGGGTTTACCATAACTGAACTCTTGTTTGTAGGAAGACACTTATCCTGGGGTTTAACTCCTTTTCTGAAGACAAATTCAGACCAGAGTTCTCATCCCTGAAAAACACTCTGTTTTAAGGCCAGAATCATCCTCTTCTTTCCAGCGTCTCCAATACAGTAAGAACCGAGAGCATGCCCAGAAAAAAAGAACTGTGTTTCCGACTCATACAGAAAATATGTAGTTCAACTCTGCTTATGAAATGATACAGACCGCAGCTCCTCTTACATAAATGCTCTTTAGTTAAAAGTGAGAATCGCGTTGGGTTCGTGAACTGTGAAAAATCATTTGAGCCCCAAATTCACTGGGTTTACCAGAATTGAACTCTTGCTTGTAGGAAGACACAGATCCTGGGGTTTAACCCTGATTCTGAAGGGAAATTCAGACCAGAGTTCTCATCCCTGAAACACACTCTGTTTTAACGCAAGAAGCATGCTCTTCTTTCCAGAGTCTAAAATAGAGCAAGAACTATGAGCATGGTCTGAAAAAAAGAACTGTGTTTCCTACTCATAGAGACCATATGTATTTCAACTCTGCTTATGAAACTGATACAAACCACAGCTCCTCTTAGATAAATGCTCCTTAGTTAATAGTGAGAATCGCGTTGTGTTCATGAACTGCGAAAAATCATTTCAGCCCAAAATTCACTGGGTTTACCAGAAATGAACTATTGCTTGTAGGAAGACACAGATCCTGGAGTTTAACTCCGTTTCTGCAGACAAATTCAGACCAGATTTCTCATCCCTGAAAAACACTCTGTTTTAAGGCAAGAATCATCCTCTTCTTTCCAACATCTCCAATATAGTAAGAACCATGATCATGACCAGAAAAAAAGAACTGTGTTTCCTACTCATACGGACAATTTGTAGTTCAACTCTGCTGATGAAATGATACAGACCACAGCTCCTCTTTCATAAATGCTCTTTAGTTAATAGTGAGAATAGCCTAGGGTTCCTGAACTGCGAAAAATCATTTGAGCCAAAAATTCACTGGGTTTACCAGAAATGAACTCTTGCTTGTAGGAAGACACAGATCCTGGGGATGAACTCCGTTTCTAAAGGGAAATTCAGACCACTGTTCTCATCCATGAAACACACTCTTTTTTAACGAATGATGCAAGCTCTTCTTTCTAGAGTCTAAAATACAGCAAGAACAATGAGCATGCCCTGAAAAAAAGAACTGTGTTTCCTATTTGTACGGACCATATGTAGTTCAACTCTGCTTATGAAACTGATACAGACCACACCTCCTCTTACATAAATGCTCTTTAGTTAATAGTGAGAATAACATAGGGTTCCTGAACTGCGAAAAATCACTTGATCCGAAAAATCCCTGGGTTTAGCATAACTGAACTCTTGCTTGTAGGAAGACACATATCCTGGGGTTTAACTCCTTTTCTGAAGACAAATTCAAACCAGAGTCTCATCCCTGAAAAACACTCTGTTTTAAGGCCAGAATCATCCTCTTCTTTCCAGCGTCTCCAATACAGTAAGAACCGAGAGCATGCCCAGAAAAAAAGAACTGTGTTTCTGACTCATACAGAAAATATGTAGTTCAACTCTGCTTATGAAATGATACAGACCGCAGCTCCTCTTACATAAATGCTCTTTAGTTAAAAGTGAGAATCGCGTTGGGTTCGTGAACTACGAAAAATCATTTGAGCCCAAAATTCACTGGGTTTACCAAAAATGAACTCTTGATTGTAGGAAGACACAGATCCTGGGGTTTAACTCTGATTCTGAAGGGAAATTCAGACCAGAGTTCTCATCATCCCTGAAACACACTCTGTTTTAAAGCAAGAAGCATGCTCTTCTTTCCAGAGTCTAAAATAGAGCAAGAACTATGAGCATGGTCTGAAAAAAAGAACTGTGTTTCCTACTCATACAGACCATATGAATTTCAACTCTGCTTATTAAACTGATACAAACCACAGCTCCTCTTAGATAAATGCTCCTTAGTTAATAGTGAGAATCGCGTTGTGTTCATGAACTGCGAAAAATCATTTCAGCCCAAAATTCACTGGGTTTACCAGAAATGAACTATTGCTTGTAGGAAGACAGAGATCCTGGAGTTTAACTCCGTTTCTGCAGGCAAATTCAGACCAGAGTTCTCATCCCTGAAAAACACTCTGTTTTAAGGCAAGAACCATCCTCTTCTTTCCAACATCTCCAATATAGTAAGAACCATGAGCATGACCAGAAAAAAAGAACTGTGTTTCCTACTCATATGGACCATTTGTAGTTCAACTCTGCTATTGAAATGATACAGACCACAGCTCCTCTTACATAAATGCTCTTTAGTTAATAGTGAGAATAGCCTAGGGTTCCTGAACTGCGAAAAATCATTTGAGCCAAAAATTCACTGGGTTTACCAGAAATGAACTCTTGCTTGTAGGAAGACACTGATCCTGGGGTTTAACGTATTCTCTGAAGGCAAATTCAGAGCAGAGTTCTCATCCCTGAAAAACACTCTGTTTTAAGGCAAGAATCATCCTCTCCTTTCCAGTGTCTCAATACAGTAACAAACATGAGCATGCTAAGAAAAAAGAACTGTGTTTCCTTCTCATACAAACCATTTGTAGTTCAACTCTGCTTATGAAACTGATACAAAGCACAGCTGCTCTTACATAAATCCTCATTGGTTAATAGTGAGAATAGCGTAGGGTTCGTGAACTGCGAAAAATCATTTGAGCCCAAAATTCACTGGGTTTACCAGAAATGAACTCTTGCTTGTAGGAAGACACAGATCCTGGGGATGAACTCCGTTTCTAAAGGGAAATTCAGACCACTGTTCTCATCCATGAAACACACTCTTTTTTAACGAATGATGCAAGCTCTTCTTTCTAGAGTCTAAAATACAGCAAGAACAATGAGCATGCCCTGAAAAAAAGAACTGTGTTTCCTATTTGTACGGACCATATGTAGTTCAACTCTGCTTATGAAACTGATACAGACCACACCTCCTCTTACATAAATGCTCTTTAGTTAATAGTGAGAATAACATAGGGTTCCTGAACTGCGAAAAATCACTTGATCCGAAAAATCCCTGGGTTTAGCATAACTGAACTCTTGCTTGTAGGAAGACACATATCCTGGGGTTTAACTCCTTTTCTGAAGACAAATTCAAACCAGAGTCTCATCCCTGAAAAACACTCTGTTTTAAGGCCAGAATCATCCTCTTCTTTCCAGCGTCTCCAATACAGTAAGAACTGAGAGCATGCCCAGAAAAAAAGAACTGTGTTTCTGACTCATACAGAAAATATGTAGTTCAACTCTGCTTATGAAATGATACAGACCGCAGCTCCTCTTACATAAATGCTCTTTAGTTAAAAGTGAGAATCGCGTTGGGTTCGTGAACTACGAAAAATCATTTGAGCCCAAAATTCACTGGGTTTACCAAAAATGAACTCTTGATTGTAGGAAGACACAGATCCTGGGGTTTAACTCTGATTCTGAAGGGAAATTCAGACCAGAGTTCTCATCATCCCTGAAACACACTCTGTTTTAAAGCAAGAAGCATGCTCTTCTTTCCAGAGTCTAAAATAGAGCAAGAACTATGAGCATGGTCTGAAAAAAAGAACTGTGTTTCCTACTCATACAGACCATATGAATTTCAACTCTGCTTATTAAACTGATACAAACCACAGCTCCTCTTAGATAAATGCTCCTTAGTTAATAGTGAGAATCGCGTTGTGTTCATGAACTGCGAAAAATCATTTCAGCCCAAAATTCACTGGGTTTACCAGAAATGAACTATTGCTTGTAGGAAGACAGAGATCCTGGAGTTTAACTCCGTTTCTGCAGGCAAATTCAGACCAGAGTTCTCATCCCTGAAAAACACTCTGTTTTAAGGCAAGAACCATCCTCTTCTTTCCAACATCTCCAATATAGTAAGAACCATGAGCATGACCAGAAAAAAAGAACTGTGTTTCCTACTCAAATGGACCATTTGTAGTTCAACTCTGCTATTGAAATGATACAGACCACAGCTCCTCTTACATAAATGCTCTTTAGTTAATAGTGAGAATAGCCTAGGGTTCCTGAACTGCGAAAAATCATTTGAGCCCAAAATTCACTGGGTTTACCAGAAAGGAACACTTGCTTGTAGGAAGACACAGATCCTGGGGTTTAACTCCGTTTCTGAAGGGAAATTCAGACCAGAGTTCTCATCACTGAAACACACTCTGTTTTAACACAAGAAGCAAGCTCTTCTTTCTAGATTCTAAAATACAGCAAGAACCATGTGCATGCCCTGAAAAAAAGAACTGTGTTTCCTACTCATACAGACCATATGTAGTTCAACTCTGCTTATGAAACTGGTACAAACCACACCTCCTCTTACATTAATGCTCTTTAGTTAATAGTGAGAATCGGTTTGGGTTGCTGAACTGTGAAAAATCATTTGAGCCCAAAATTCCCTTTGTTTACCAGAAATGAACACTTGCTTGTAGGAAGACACAGATCCTGGGGTTTAACTCCGTTTCTGAAGGCAAATTCAGACCAGAGTTCTCATCCCTGAAACACACTCTATTTTAACGCAAGAATCAAGCTCTTCTTTCCAGAGTCTAAAATACAGCAAGAACAATGGGCATGCCCTGAAAAAAAGAACTGTGTTTCCTACTCAGACGGACCATATGCAGTTGAACTCTGCTTATGAAACTGATACAAACAACAGCTCCTCTTACATAAATGCTCTTTATTTAATAGTGAAAATAGCGTTGGGTTCCTGAATGAGAAAAATCATTTGAGCCCAAAATTCTCTGGGTTTACCAGAACTGAACTCTTGATTGTAGTAAGACACAGATCCTGGGGTTTAACTCCTTTTATGAAGGCAAATTCATACCAGAATTCTCAACAGTGAAAAACACTCTGTTTTAAGGCAAGAATCATCCTCTTCTTTCCAGTGTCTCAATACAGTAACAAACATGAGCATGACAAGAAAAAAGAACTGTGTTTCCTTCTCATACACACCATTTGTAGTTCAACTCTGCTTATGAAACTGATACAAAGCACAGCTGCTCTTACATAAATCCTCATTGGTTAATAGTGAGAATAGCGTAGGGATCGTGAACTGCAAAAAATCATTTGAGCCCAAAATTCACTGGGTTTACCAGAAATGAATTCTTGCTTGTAGGAAGACACAGATCCTGGGGATTAACTCCGTTTCTGAAGGGAAATTCAGACCAGTGTTCTCATCCATGAAACACACTCTGTTTTACCTCAAGAAGCAAGCTCTTCTTTCCAGAGTCTAAAATAGAGCAAGAACCATGAGCATGCCCTTAAAAAAAGAACTGTGTTTCCTAATCATAAGGACCATATGTAGTTCAACTCTGCTTAAGAAACTGATACAAACCATAGCTTCTTTTCCATAAATGCTCTTTAGTTAATAGTGAAAATAGCGTTGTGTTCCTGAACTGCGAAAAATCATTTGAGCCCAAAATTCACTGGGTTTACCAGAACTGAACTCTTGATTGTAGTAAGACACCGATCCTGGGGTTTAACTCTGTTTATGAAGGCAAATTCAGACCAGAATTCTCAACCGTGAAAAACACTCTGTTTTAAGGCAAGAATCATCTTCTTCTTTCCAGCGTCTCCAATACAGTAAGAACCGTGAGCATGCCCAGAAAAAAAGAACTGTGTTTCCTACTCATACAAACCATATGTAGTTCAACGCTGCTTATGAAATGATACAGATCGTAGCTCCTCTTACATAAATGCTCTTTAGTTAAAAGTGATAATAGCATTGGGTTCAAGAACTGTCTAAAGTCATTTGAGCGGAAAATTCTCTTGGTTTATCAGAAATGAACATTTGCTTGTAGGAAGACACAGATCCTGGGGTTTAACTCCATTTCTGAAGGGAAATTCAGACCAGAGTTCTCATCCCTGAAACACACTCTGTTTTAACGCAAGAAGCAAGCTCTTCTTTCTAGAATCTAAAATACAGCATTAACCATGTGCATGCCCTGAAATAAAGAACTGTGTTTCCTACTCAGACAGACCATATGTATTTCAACTCTGCTTATTAAACTGATTCAAACCACAGCTCCTCTTACATAAATGCTCTTTAGTTAATAGTGAGAATCATGCTGGGTTCTTTAACTGTGAAAAATCGTTTGAGCCAAAAAATCACTGGGTTTACCAGCAATGAACTTTTGTTTGTAGGAAGACACTGATCCTGGGGTTTAACTCCGTTTCTGAAGGCAAATTCAGACCTGAGTTCTCATCCCTGAAAAATACTCTGTTCTAAGGCAAGAAGGAACCTCTTCTTTCCAGGATTTCCAATATAGTATGAAACATGAGCATGCGCAGAAAAAAAGAACTGTGTTTCCGAGTCATACAGAAAATATGTAGTTCAACTCTGCTTATGAAATGATACAGACCGCAGCTCCTCTTACATAAATGCTCTTTAGTTAAAAGTGATAATCGCGTTGGGTTCTAGAACTGTCTAAAGTCCTTTGAGTGGAAAATTCTCTTGGTTTACCATAAATGAAAACTTGCTTGTAGGAAGACACAGATTCTGGGGTTTAACTCCGTTTCTGAAGGGAAATTCAGACCAGAGTTCTCATCACTGAAACACACTCGGTTTTAACGCAAGAAGCAAGCTCTTCTTTCTAGATTCTAAAATACAGCAAGAACCATGAGCATGCCCTGAAAAAAAGAACTGTGATTCCTACTCATACAGACCATATGTAGTTCAACTCTGCTTATGAAACTGGTACAAACCACACCTCCTCTTACATTAATGCTATTTAGTTAATAGTGAGAATCGGTTTGGGTTGCTGAACTGTGAAAAATCATTTGAGCCCAAAATTCCCCTTGTTTCCCAGAAATGAACACTTGCTTGTAGGAAGACACAGATCCTGGGGTTTAACTCCGTTTCTGAAGGCAAATTCAGACCAGAGTTCTCATCCCTGAAACACACTCTGTTTTAACGCAAGAATCAAGCTCTTCTTTCCAGAGTCTAAAATACAGCAAGAACAATGAGCATGCCCTGAAAAAAAGAACTGTGTTTCCTACTCAGACGGACCATATGTAGTTGAACTCTGCTTATGAAACTGATACAAACAACAGCTCCTCTTACATAAATGCTCTTTAGTTAATAGTGAGAATAGCCTAGGGTTCCTGAACTGCGAAAAATCATTTGAGTCCAAAATTCACTGGGTTTACCAGAAATGAACTCTTGCTTGTAGGAAGACACTGACCCTGGGGTTTAACCTATTTTCTGAAGGCAAATTCAGACCAGAGTTCTCATCCCTGAAAAACACTCTGTTTTAAGGCAAGAATCATCCTCTTCTTTCCTGTGTCTCAATACAGTAACAAACATGAGCATGCTAAGAAAAAAGAACTGTGTTTCCTTCTCATACAAACCATTTGTAGTTCAACTCTGCTTATGAAACTGATACAAAGCACAGCTGCTCTTACATAAATCCTCATTGGTTAATAGTGAGAATAGTGTAGGCTTCGTGAACTGCGAAAAATCATTTGAGCCCAAAATTCACTGGGTTTACCAGAAATGAACTCTTGCTTGTAGGAAGACACAGATCCTGGGCTTTAACTCTGTTTCTGAAGGGAAATTCAGACCAGAGTTCTCATCCCTGAAACTCACTCTGTTTTAAAGCAAGAAGCAAGCTCTTCTTCCCAGAGTCTAAAATAGAGCAAGAACCATGAGCATGGTCTGAAAAAAAGAACTGTGTTTCCTACTCATACAGACCATATGTAGTTCAACTCTGCTTATGAAACTGATATAAACCCCAGCTCCTCTTACATAAATGCTCTTTAGTTAATAGTGAGAATCGCGTTGGTTTCGTGAACTGTGAAAAATTATTTGATCCCAAAATTCACTGGGTTTACCTGAAATGAACTCTTGCATGCAGGAAGACAGAGATCTTGGGGTATACCTCCATTTCTGCAGGCAAATTCAGACCAGAGTTCTCATCCCTGAAAAACACTCTGTTTTAAGGCAAGAATCATCCTCTTCTTTCCAACATCTCCAATATAGTAAGAACCATGAGCATGACCAGAAAAAAAGAACTGTGTTTCCTACTCATACGGACCATTTGTAGTTCAACTCTGCTGAAGAAATAATACCGACCACAGCTCCTCTGATATAAAAGCTCTTTAGTTAATAGTGATAATCGCGTTGGGTTCTAGAACTGTGTAAATACATTTGAGCCGAAAATTCACTTTGTTTACCAGAAATGAACTCTTGCTGGTAGGAAGACACAGATCATGGGGTTTAACTCCGTTTGTGAAGGGAAGTTCAGACCAGAATTCTCAACCGTGAAAAACACTCTGTTTTAAGGCAAGAATCATCTTCTTCTTTCCAGCGTCTCCAATACAGTAAGAACCATGAGCATGCCCAGAAAAAAAGAACTGTGTTTCCTACTCATACAAACCATATGTAGTTCAACGCTGCTTATGAAATGATACAGATCATAGCTCCTCTTACATAAATGCTCTTTAGTTAAAAGTGATAATAGCATTGGGTTCAAGAACTGTCTAAAGTCATTTGAGCGGAAAATTCTCTTGGTTTATCAGAAATGAACATTTGCTTGTAGGAAGACACAGATCCTGGGGTTTAACTCCATTTCTGAAGGGAAATTCAGACCAGAGTTCTCATCCCTGAAGCACACTCTGTTTTAACGCAAGAAGCAAGCTCTTCTTTCTAGAATCTAAAATACAGCATTAACCATGGGCATGCCCTGAAAAAAAGAACTGTGTTTCCTACTCAGACAGACCATATGTATTTCAACTCTGCATATTAAACTGATACAAACCACAGCTCCTCTTACATAAATAATCTTTAGTTAATAGTGAGAATCATGCTGGGTTCTTTAACTGTGAAAAATCATTTGGGCCAAAAAATCCCTGGGTTTACCAGAAATGAACTCTTGTTTGTAGGAAGACACTGATCCTAGGGTTTAACTCCGTTTCTGAGGCAAATTCAGACCTGAGTTCTCATTCCTGAAAAACACTCTGTTTTAAGGCAAGAAGGAAGTTCTTCTTTCCAGCGTTTCCAATATAGTATGAAACATGAGCATGCCCAGAAAAAAAGAACTGTGTTTCCGAGTCATACAGAAAATATGTAGTTCAACTCTGCTTATGAAATGATACAGACCGCAGCTCCTCTTACATAAATGCTCTTTAGTTAAAAGTGATAATCGCGTTGGGTTCTAGAACTGTCTAAAGTCCTTTGAGTGGAAAATTCTCTTGGTTTACCATAAATGAAAACTTGCTTGTAGGAAGACACAGAATCTGGGGTTTAACTCCGTTTCTGAAGGGAAATTCTGACCAGAGTTCTCATCACTGAAACACACTCTGTTTTAACGCAAGAAGCAAGCTCTTCTTTCTAGATTCTAAAACACAGCAAGAACCATGAGCATGCCCTGAAAAAAAGAACTGTGTTTCCTACTCATACAGACCATATGTAGTTCAACTCTGCTTATGAAACTGGTACAAACCACACCTCCTCTTACAATAATGCTCTTTAGTTAATAGTGAGAATAGCGTAGGGTTCATGAACTGCGAAAAATCATTTGAGCCCAAAATTCACTGGGTTATCCAGAACTGAACTCTTGCTTGTAGGAAGACACAGATCCTGGGGTTTACCTCCGTTTCTGAAGGGAAATTCAGACCAGAGTTCTCATCCCTGAAACACACTCTATTTTAACGCAAGAATCAAGCTCTTCTTTCCAGAGTCTAAAATACAGCAAGAACAATGAGCATGCCCTGAAAAAAAGAACTGTGTTTCCTACTCAGACGGACCATATGTAGTTGAACTCTGCTTATGAAACTGATACAAACAACAGGTCCTCTTACATAAATGCTCTTTAGTTAATAGTGAGAATAGCATAGGGTTCCTGAACTGCGAAAAATCATTTGAGCCGAAAAATCACTGGGTTTACCAGAACAGAACTCTCCTTGTAGGAAGACACTTATCATGGGGTTTAACTACTTTTCTGAAGAAAAATTAAAACCAGAGTTCTCATCCCTGAAAAACACTCTGTTTAAAGGCCAGAATCATCCTCTTCTTTCCAGCGTCTCCAATACAGTAAGAACTGAGAGCATGCGCAGAAAAAAAGAACTGTGTTTCCTACTCATAACGACCATATGTAGTTCAACTCTGCTTATGAAATGATACAGACCGCAGCTCCTCTTACACAAATGCTATTTAGTTAATAGTGATAATCGTGTTGGGTTCTAGAACTGTGTAAACTCATTTGAGCCGAAAATTCACTTGGTTTACCAGAAATGAACACTTGCTTGTAGGAAGACACAGATCCTCGGGTTTAACTCCATTTCTGAAGAGAAATTCAGACCAGAGTTCTCATCCCTGAAACACACTCTGTTTTAACGCAAGAAGCAAGCTCTTCTTTCTAGACTTAAAATACAGCAAGAACCATGAGCATGCCCTGAAAAAAAGGACTGTGTTTCCTACTCGTACGGACCATATGTAATTCAACTCTGCTTATGATACTGATACAAACCACAGCTCCTCTTACATAAATGCTCTTCAGTTAATAGTGAGAATCGTGTTAGGTCCCTGAACTGCGAAAGACTATTTGTGCACAAAATTCACTGGGTTTACCAGAAATGAACTCTTGCTTGTAGGAAGACCCAGATCCTGGGCTTTAACTCTGTTTCTGAAGGGAAATTCAGACCAGAGTTCTCGTCCCTGAAACTCACTCTGTTTTAACGCAAGAAGCAAGCTCTTCTTTCCAGAGTCTAAAATACAGCAAGAACCATGAGCATGCCGTGAAAAAAAGAACTGTGTTTCTGACTCATGCAAACCATATGTAGTTCAACTCTTCTTATGAAAGTGATACAAATCACAGCTCCTCTAAGATAAATCCTCTTTAGTTAATAGATTGAATAGCGTTGGGTTCATAAATGCGAAGAATCATTTAAGCCTAAAATTCCCTGGGTTTATCACAAATGAACTATTGCTTGTAGGAAGACACAGATCCTGTGGTTTAACTCCGTTTCTGAAGGGAAATTCACACCAGAGTTCTCATAACTGAAACTCACTCTGTTTTATCGCAAGAAGCAAGCTCTTCTTTCCAGTGTCTCTAATACAGCAAGAACCATGAGCATGCCCAGAAAAAAAGAACTGTGTTTCCTACTCATACGGACCATATGTAGTTCAACTCTGCTTATGAAACTGATAAAAACCAGAGCTCCTCTTACACAAATGCTCTTTAGTTAATAGTGAGAATCGCGTTTGGTTCGTGAACAGCAAAAAATCATTTGAGCCCAAAAATCACTGGGTTAACCAGAAATGAACTCTTGCTTGTAGGAAGACACAGATCCTGTGGTTTAACTCCGTTTCTGAAGGGAAATTCAGACCAGTGTTCTCATCCATGAAACACACTCTGTTTTAATGCAAGAAGCAAGCTACTCTTTCCAGCTTCTCCAATACATCAAGAACCCTGAACATGCCCAGAAAAAAAAAAGAACTGTGTTTCCTACTCATATGGACCATATGTAGTTCAACTCTGCTTATGAATCTGATACAGACAATAGCTCCTCTTAAATAAATGCTCTTTAGTTAATAGTTTGAATCGCGTTGGTTTCGTGGAATGCGAAAAACCATTTGAGCCCAAAATTCACTGGGTTAACCAGAAATGGACTCTTGATTTTTGGAAGACACAGAACCTGGGGTTTAACTCCATTTCTGAAGGGAAAATCACTAGAGTTCTCATCCCTGAAACACACTCTGTTTTAACGAAGAAGCAAGCTCTTCTTTCAAGAGTCTAAAATACAGCAAGAACCATGAGCATGGTCTGAAAAAAAGAACTGTGTTTCCTATTCATACGGACCATATGTAGTTCAACTCTGTTTATGAAACTGATACAGACCACAGCTCCTCTTACATAAATGCTCTTTAGTTAATAGTGATAATCACGTTGGGTTCTAGAACTGTGTAAAATCATTTTAGCCCACAATTCACTGGGTACCTGAACTGAACTCTTGCTTGTAGGAAGACACAGATCCTGGGGTTTAACTCCGTTTCTGAAGCGAAATTCACACCAGAGTTCTCATAACTGAAACTCACTCTGTTTTAATGCAAGAAGCAAGCTCTCCTTTCCAGTGTCTCTAATACAGCAAGAACCATGAGCATGCCCAGAAAAAAAGAACTGTGTTTCCTACTCAAAAGGACCATATGTAGTTCAACTCTGCTTATGAAACTGATAAAAACCAGAGCTCCTCTTACATAAATGCTCTTTAGTTAATAGTGAGAATCGCGTTTGGTTCGTGAACAGCAAAAAAATCATTTGAGCCCAAAAATCACTAGGTTAACCAGAAATGAACTCTTGCTAGTAGGAAGACACAGACAATGGGGTTTTACTCCGTTTCTGAAGGGAAATTCAGACCAGACTTCTCATCCCTGAAACACACTCTGTTTTAACGCAAGAAGCAAGGTCGTCTTTCCAGAGTCTATAATACAGCAAGAACCATGAGCATGCCCTGAAAAAATGAACTGTGTTTCCTACTCATACGGACCATATGTAGTTCAACTGTGCTTATGAAACTGATACAAACCACAGCTCCTGTTACATGAATGCTATTTAGTTAATATTTAGAATCATGTTGTGTTCGTGAACTGGAAAAATCATTTGAGCCCAAAATTCACTGGGTTAACCAGAAATGAACTCTTGCTTGTAGGAAGACACAGATCCTGTGGTTTAACTCCGTTTCTGAGGGGAAATTCAGACCAGTGTTCTCATCCATGAAACACACTCTGTTTTAATGCAAGAAGCAAGCTACTCTTTCCAGCGTCTCCAATACATCAAGAACCCTGAACATGCCCAGAAAAAAAAAGAACTGTGTTTGCTACTCATAGGGACCATATGTAGTTCAACTCTGCTTATGAACTTTATACAGACCATAGCTCCTCTTAAATAAATGCTCTTTAGTTAATAGTTTGAATCGAGTTGGTTTCATGGAATGCGAAAAATCATTTGAGCCCAAAATTCACTGGGTTAACCAGAAATGGACTCTTGATTGTTGGAAGACACAGAACCTGGGGTTTAACTCCATTTCTGAAGGGAAAATCAGACTAGAGTTCTCATCCCTGAAACACACTCTGTTTTAACGAAGAAGCAAGCTCTTCTTTCAAGAGAATAAAATACAGCAAGAACCATGAGCATGGTCTGAAAAAAAGAACTGTGTTTCCTATTCATACGGACCATATGTACTTCAACTCTGTTTATGAAACTGATACAGACCACAGCTCCTCTTACATAAATGCTCTTTAGTTAATAGTGATAATCGCATTGGGTTCTAGAACTGTGTAAAATCATTTTAGCCCAAAATTCACTGGGTACCTGAACTGAAGTCTTGCTTGTAGGAAGACACAGATCCTGGGGTTTAACTCCGTTTCTGAAGGGATATTCACACCAGAGTTCTCATAACTGAAACTCACTCTGTTTTAATGCAAGAAGCAAGCTCTTCTTTCCAGTGTCTCCAATACAGTAAGAACCATGAGCATGCCCTGAAAAAAAGAACTGTGTTTCCTACTCATACGGACCATATGTAGTTCAACTGTGCTTATGAAACTGATACAAACCACAGCTCCTGTTACATGAATGCTATTTAGTTAATATTTAGAATCATGTAGTGTTCGTGAACTGGAAAAATCATTTGAGCTCAAAATTCACTGGGTTAACCAGAAATGGACTCTTGATTGTTGGAAGACACAGAACCTGGGGTTTAACTCCATTTCTGAAGGGAAATTCAGACCAGTGTTCTCATCCATGAAAGACACTCTGTTTTAACGCAAGAAGCAAGCTTTTCTTTCCAGCGTCTCCAATACATCAAGAACCATGAGCATGCCCAGAAAAAAAAAGAACTGTGTTTCCTACTCATACGGACTATATGTAGTTCAACTCTGCTTATGAAACTGATACAGACCACAGCTCCTCTTAAATAAATGCTCCTTAGTTAATAGTTTGAATCGCGTTGGTTTCGTGGAATGCGAAAAATCATTTGAGCCCAAAATTCACTGGGTTAACCAGAAATGGACTCTTGATTGTTGGAAGACACAGAACCTGGGGTTTAACTCCATTTCTGAAGGGAAATTCAGACTAGAGTAGTCATACCTGAAACACACTCTGTTTTAACGAAGAAGCAAGCTCTTCATTCAAGTGTCTAAAATACAGCAAGAACCATGAGCATGTTCTGAAAAAAAGAACTGTGTTTCCTATTCATACGGACCATATGTAGTCCAACTCTGCTTATAAATCGGATACAGACCACAGCACCTCTTACATAAATGCTCTCTAGTTAATAGTGATAATCGTGTTGGGTTCTTGGACTGCGAAAAATCATTTGAACCCAAAATTCAGTGGGTTTACCAGAAATGAACTCTTGCTTGTAGGAAGACACAAATCCTGGGGTTTATCTCTGTTTCTGAAGGGTAATTGAGACCAGAGTTCTGATCCCTGAAACACACTCTGTTTTAACGCAAGAAGCAAGCTCTTCTTTCCAGAGTCTAAAATACAGCAAGAACCATGAGCATGCCCTGAAAAAAAGAACTGTGTTTCTGACTCATGCAAAACATATGTAGTTCAACTCTGCTTATGACAGTGATACAAATCACAGCTCCTCTAAGATAAAAAATCTTTAGTTAATAGATTGAATAGCGTTGGGTTTGTGAACTGCGAAGAATCATTTAAGCCCAAATTTCACTGGGTTTATCAAAAATGAACTATTGGTTGTAGGAAGACGCATATCATATGGTTTAACTCCGTTTCTGAAGGGAAATTCAAACAAGAGTTCTCATCCATGAAACACACTCTGTTTTAACGAAGAAGCAAGCTCGTCTTTCCAGAGTCTATAATACAGCAAGAACCATGAGCATGTTCTGAAAAAAGAACGGAATTTCCTATTCATACGGACCATATGTAGTTCAACTCGGCTTATGAAACTGATACAGACAACAACTACTCTTACATAAATGCTCTTTAGTTAATAGTGATAATCGTGTTGGGTTCTAGAACTGTGTAAAATCATTTTAGCCCAAAATTCACTGGGTACCTGAACTGAACTCTTGCTTGTAGGAAGACACAAATAATGGGGTTTAACTCCGTTTCTGAAGGGAAATTCACACCAGAGTTCTCATAACTGAAACTCACTCTATTTTAACACAAGAAGCAAGCTGTTCTTTCCAGTGTCTCCAATACAGCAAGAACCATGAGCATGCCCAGCAAAAAAGACCTGTGTTTCCTACTCATACGGACCATATGTAGTTCAACTCTGCTTATGAATCTGATACAAACCACAGCTCCTGTTACATGAATGCTATTTAGTTAATATTTAGAATCATGTTGGGTTCGTGAACTGCGAAGAATTATTTAAGCCCAAAATTCACTGGGTTAACCAGAAATGAACTCTTGCTTGTAGGAAGACACAGATCCTGGGGTTTAACTCCGTTTCTGAAGGGAAATTCAGACCAGAGTTCTCATCCCTGGAACACACTCTGTTTTATGGCAAGAAGCAAGCTCTTCTTTCCAGAGTCTAAAATACAGTAAGAACCATGAGCATGCCCTGAAAAAAAGAACTGTGTTTCTGACTCATGCAAACCATATGTAGTTCAACTCTGCTTATGAAAGTGATACAAATCACAGCTCCTCTAAGATAAATCCTCTTTAGTTAATAGATTGAATAGCGTTGGGTTTGTGAACTGCGAAGAATTATTTAAGCCCAAAATTCACTGGGTTAACCAGAAATGGACTCTTGATTGTTGGAAGACACAGAACCTGGGGTTCAACTCCATTTCTGAAGGGAAAATCAGACTAGAGTTCTCATCCCTGAAACACACTCTGTTTTAACGAAGAAGCAAGCTCTTCTTTCAAGAGTCTAAAATACAGCAAGAACCATGAGCATGGTCTGAAAAAAAGAACTGAGTTTCCTATTCATACGGACCATATGTAGTTCAACTCTGCTTATGAAACTGATACAGACAACAGCTCCTCTTACATAAATGCTCTTTAGTTAATAGTGATAATCGTGTTGCATTCTAGAACTGTGTAAAATCATTTTAGCCAAAATTCACTGGGTACCTGAACTGAACTCTTGCTTATAGGAAGACACAGATCCTGGGGTTTAACTCCGTTTCTGAAGGGAAATTCAGACCAGAGTTCTGAACTCTGAAACACACTCTGTTTTAACGCAAGAAGCAAGCTCTTCTTTCCAGTGTCTCCAATACAGCAAGAACCATGAGCATGCCCAGAAAAAAAGAACTGTGTTTCCTACTCATACGAACCATTTGTAGTTCAACTGTGCTTATGAAACTGGTACAAACCACAGCTCCTGTTACATGAATGCTATTTAGTTAATATTTAGAATCATGTTGGGTTCGTGAACTTGAAAAATCATTTGAGCTCAAAATTCACTGGGTTAACCAGAAATGAACTCTTGCTTGTAGGAAGACAAAGATCCTGGGGATTAACTCCGTTTCTGAAGGGAAATTCAGACCAGAGTTCTGAACTCTGAAACACACTCTGTTTTAACGCAAGAAGCAAGCTCTTCTTTCCAGAGTCTAAAATACAGCAAGAACCATGAGCATGCCCTGAAAAAAAGAACTGTTTTCTGACTCATGCAAAACATATGTAGTTCAACTCTGCTTATGAAAGTGATACAAATCACAGCTCCTCTAAGATAAATCCTCTTTAGTTAATAGATTGAATAGTGTTGGGTTTATGAACTGCGAAGAATCATTTAAGCCCAAATTTCACTGGGTTTATCACGAATGAACTATTGCTTGTAGGAAGACACAGATCCTGTGGTTTAACTCTGTTTCGGAAGGGAAATTCACACCAGAGTTCTCATAACTGAAACTCACTCTGTTTTAACGCAAGAAGCAAACTCTTCTTTCCAGTGTCTCCAATACAGCAAGAACAATGAGCATGCCCAGAAAAAAAGAACTGTGTTTCCTACTCATACAGACCATATGTAGTTCAACTCTGCTTATGAAACTGATAAAAATCAGAGCTCCTCTTACATAAATGCTCTTTAGTTAATAGTGAGAATCGCATTTGGTTCGTGAACAGCAAAAAATCATTTGAGCCCAAAAATCACTGGGTTAACCAGAAATGAACTCTTGCTTGTAGGAAGACACAGATAATGGGGTTTAACTCCGTTTCTGAAGGGAAATTCAGACCAGAGTTCTAATCCCAGAAACACACTCTGTTTTACCGCAAGAAGCAAGCTCGTCTTTCCAGAGTCTATAATACAGCAAGAACCATGAGAATGCCCTGAAAAAAAGAACTGTGTTTCCTACTCATACCGACCATATGTAGTTCAACTGTGCTTATGAAACTGATACAAACCACAGCTCCTGTTACATGAATGCTATTTAGTTAATATTTAGAATCATGTTGGGTTCGTGAACTGGAAAAATCATTTGAGCCCAAAGTTCACTGGGTTACCCAGAAATGAACTCTTGCTTGAAGGAAGACACAGATCCTGGGGATTAACTCCGTTTCTGAAGGGAAATTCAGACCAGAGTTCTGATCCCTGAAACACACTCTGTTTTAACGCAAGAAGCAAGCTCTTCTTTCCAGAGTCTAAAATACAGCAAGAACCATGAGCATGCCCTGAAAAAAAGAACTGTGTTTCCTACTCATACCGACCATATGTAGTTCAACTGTGCTTATGAAACTGATACAAACCACAGCTCCTGTTACATGAATGCTATTTAGTTAATATTTAGAATCATGTTGGGTTCGTTAACTGGAAAAATCATTTGAGCCCAAAATTCACTGGGTTATCCAGAAATGAACTCTTGCTTGTAGTAGGACACAGATCCTGGGGGTTAACTCCGTTTCTCAAGGGAAATTCAGACCAGAGTTCTGATCCCTGAAACACACTCTGTTTTAACGCAAGAAGCAAGCTCTTCTTTCCAGAGTCTAAAATACAGCAAGAACCATGAGCATGCCCTGAAAAAAAGAACAGTGTTTCTGACTCATGCAAACCATATGTAGTTCAACTAAGCTCATGAAAGTGATACAAATCACAGCTCCTCTAAGACAAATCCTCTTTAGTTAATAGATTGAATAGCGTTGGGTTTATGAACTGCGAAGAATCATTTAAGCCCAAATTTCACTGGGTTTATCACGAATGAACTATTGCTTGTAGGAAGACACAGATCCTGTGGTTTAACTCCGTTTCGGAAGGGAAATTCACACCAGAGTTCTCATAACTGAAACTCACTCTGTTTTAACGCAAGAAGCAAACTCTTCTTTCCAGTGTCTCCAATACAGCAAGAACCATGAGCATGCCCAGAAAAAAAGAACTGTGTTTCCTACTCATACGGACCATATGTAGTTCAACTCTGCTTATGAAACTGATAAAAATCAGAGCTCCTCTTACATAAATGCTCTTTAGTTAATAGTGAGAATCGCGTTTGGTTCGTGAACAGAAAAAAATCATTTGAGCCCAAAAATCACTGGGTTAACAAGAAATGAACTCTTGCTTGTAGGAAGACACAGATAATGGGGTTTAACTCCGTTTCTGAAGGGAAATTCAGACCAGAGTTCCCATCCCTGAAACACACTCTGTTTTAACGCAAGAAGCAAGCGCTTCTTTCCAGAGTCTAAAATACAGCAAGAACCACGAGCATGCCCTGAAAAAAAGAACTCTGTTATTGACTCATGCAGACCATATGTAGTTCAACTCTGCTTATGAAACTGATACAGACCACAGCTCCTCTTAAATAAATGCTCCTTAGTTAATAGTTTGAATCGCGTTGGTTTCGTGGAATGCGAAAAATCATTTGAGCCCAAAATTCACTGGGTTAACCAGAAATGGACTCTTGATTGTTGGAAGACACAGAACCTGGGGTTTAACTCCATTTCTGAAGGGAAATTCAGACTAGAGTAGTCATACCTGAAACACACTCTGTTTTAACGAAGAAGCAAGCTCTTCATTCAAGTGTCTAAAATACAGCAAGAACCATGAGCATGTTCTGAAAAAAAGAACTGTGTTTCCTATTCATACGGACCATATGTAGTCCAACTCTGCTTATAAATCGGATACAGACCACAGCACCTCTTACATAAATGCTCTCTAGTTAATAGTGATAATCGTGTTGGGTTCTTGGACTGCGAAAAATCATTTGAACCCAAAATTCAGTGGGTTTACCAGAAATGAACTCTTGCTTGTAGGAAGACACAAATCCTGGGGTTTATCTCTGTTTCTGAAGGGTAATTGAGACCAGAGTTCTGATCCCTGAAACACACTCTGTTTTAACGCAAGAAGCAAGCTCTTCTTTCCAGAGTCTAAAATACAGCAAGAACCATGAGCATGCCCTGAAAAAAAGAACTGTGTTTCTGACTCATGCAAAACATATGTAGTTCAACTCTGCTTATGACAGTGATACAAATCACAGCTCCTCTAAGATAAAAAATCTTTAGTTAATAGATTGAATAGCGTTGGGTTTGTGAACTGCGAAGAATCATTTAAGCCCAAATTTCACTGGGTTTATCAAAAATGAACTATTGGTTGTAGGAAGACGCATATCATATGGTTTAACTCCGTTTCTGAAGGGAAATTCAAACAAGAGTTCTCATCCATGAAACACACTCTGTTTTAACGAAGAAGCAAGCTCGTCTTTCCAGAGTCTATAATACAGCAAGAACCATGAGCATGTTCTGAAAAAAGAACGGAATTTCCTATTCATACGGACCATATGTAGTTCAACTCGGCTTATGAAACTGATACAGACAACAACTCCTCTTACATAAATGCTCTTTAGTTAATAGTGATAATCGTGTTGGGTTCTAGAACTGTGTAAAATCATTTTAGCCCAAAATTCACTGGGTACCTGAACTGAACTCTTGCTTGTAGGAAGACACAAATAATGGGGTTTAACTCCGTTTCTGAAGGGAAATTCACACCAGAGTTCTCATAACTGAAACTCACTCTATTTTAACACAAGAAGCAAGCTGTTCTTTCCAGTGTCTCCAATACAGCAAGAACCATGAGCATGCCCAGCAAAAAAGACCTGTGTTTCCTACTCATACGGACCATATGTAGTTCAACTCTGCTTATGAATCTGATACAAACCACAGCTCCTGTTACATGAATGCTATTTAGTTAATATTTAGAATCATGTTGGGTTCGTTAACTGGAAAAATCATTTGAGCCCCAAATTCACTGGGTTAACCAGAAATGAACTCTTGCTTGTAGGAAGACACAGATCCTGGGGTTTAACTCCGTTTCTGAAGGGAAATTCAGACCAGAGTTCTGATCCCTGAAACACACTCTGTTTTAACGCAATAAGCAAGCTCTTCTTTCCAGAGTCTATAATACAGCAAGAACCATGAGAATGCCCTGAAAAAAAGAACAGTGTTTCTGACTCATGCAAACCATATGTAGTTCAACTAAGCTTATGAAAGTGATACAAATCACAGCTCCTCTAAGATAAATCCTCTTTAGTTAATAGATTGAATAGCGTTGGGTTCGTGAACTGCGAAGAATTATTTAAGCCCAAAATTCACTGGGTTAACCAGAAATGAACTCTTGCTTGTAGGAAGACACAGATCCTGGGGTTTAACTCCGTTTCTGAAGGGAAATTCAGACCAGAGTTCTCATCCCTGGAACACACTCTGTTTTATGGCAAGAAGCAAGCTCTTCTTTCCAGAGTCTAAAATACAGCAAGAACCATGAGCATGCCCTGAAAAAAAGAACTGTGTTTCTGACTCATGCAAACCATATGTAGTTCAACTCTGCTTATGAAAGTGATACAAATCACAGCTCCTCTAAGATAAATCCTCTTTAGTTAATAGATTGAATAGCGTTGGGTTTGTGAACTGCGAAGAATTATTTAAGCCCAAAATTCACTGGGTTAACCAGAAATGGACTCTTGATTGTTGGAAGACACAGAACCTGGGGTTCAACTCCATTTCTGAAGGGAAAATCAGACTAGAGTTCTCATCCCTGAAACACACTCTGTTTTAACGAAGAAGCAAGCTCTTCTTTCAAGAGTCTAAAATACAGCAAGAACCATGAGCATGGTCTGAAAAAAAGAACTGAGTTTCCTATTCATACGGACCATATGTAGTTCAACTCTGCTTATGAAACTGATACAGACAACAGCTCCTCTTACATAAATGCTCTTTAGTTAATAGTGATAATCGTGTTGCATTCTAGAACTGTGTAAAATCATTTTAGCCAAAATTCACTGGGTACCTGAACTGAACTCTTGCTTATAGGAAGACACAGATCCTGGGGTTTAACTCCGTTTCTGAAGGGAAATTCACATCAGAGTTCTCCTAACTGAAACTCACTCTGTTTTAACACAAGAAGCAAGCTCTTCTTTCCAGTGTCTCCAATACAGCAAGAACCATGAGCATGCCCAGAAAAAAAGAACTGTGTTTCCTACTCATACGGACCATTTGTAGTTCAACTGTGCTTATGAAACTGGTACAAACCACAGCTCCTGTTACATGAATGCTATTTAGTTAATATTTAGAATCATGTTGGGTTCGTGAACTTGAAAAATCATTTGAGCTCAAAATTCACTGGGTTAACCAGAAATGAACTCTTGCTTGTAGGAAGACAAAGATCCTGGGGATTAACTCCGTTTCTGAAGGGAAATTCAGACCAGAGTTCTGAACTCTGAAACACACTCTGTTTTAACGCAAGAAGCAAGCTCTTCTTTCCAGAGTCTAAAATACAGCAAGAACCATGAGCATGCCCTGAAAAAAAGAACTGTTTTCTGACTCATGCAAAACATATGTAGTTCAACTCTGCTTATGAAAGTGATACAAATCACAGCTCCTCTAAGATAAATCCTCTTTAGTTAATAGATTGAATAGTGTTGGGTTTATGAACTGCGAAGAATCATTTAAGCCCAAATTTCACTGGGTTTATCACGAATGAACTATTGCTTGTAGGAAGACACAGATCCTGTGGTTTAACTCCGTTTCGGAAGGGAAATTCACACCAGAGTTCTCATAACTGAAACTCACTCTGTTTTAACGCAAGAAGCAAACTCTTCTTTCCAGTGTCTCCAATACAGCAAGAACAATGAGCATGCCCAGAAAAAAAGAACTGTGTTTCCTACTCATACAGACCATATGTAGTTCAACTCTGCTTATGAAACTGATAAAAATCAGAGCTCCTCTTACATAAATGCTCTTTAGTTAATAGTGAGAATCGCATTTGGTTCGTGAACAGCAAAAAATCATTTGAGCCCAAAAATCACTGGGTTAACCAGAAATGAACTCTTGCTTGTAGGAAGACACAGATAATGGGGTTTAACTCCGTTTCTGAAGGGAAATTCAGACCAGAGTTCTAATCCCAGAAACACACTCTGTTTTACCGCAAGAAGCAAGCTCGTCTTTCCAGAGTCTATAATACAGCAAGAACCATGAGAATGCCCTGAAAAAAAGAACTGTGTTTCCTACTCATACCGACCATATGTAGTTCAACTGTGCTTATGAAACTGATACAAACCACAGCTCCTGTTACATGAATGCTATTTAGTTAATATTTAGAATCATGTTGGGTTCGTGAACTGGAAAAATCATTTGAGCCCAAAGTTCACTGGGTTACCCAGAAATGAACTCTTGCTTGAAGGAAGACACAGATCCTGGGGATTAACTCCGTTTCTGAAGGGAAATTCAGACCAGAGTTCTGATCCCTGAAACACACTCTGTTTTAACGCAAGAAGCAAGCTCTTCTTTCCAGAGTCTAAAATACAGCAAGAACCATGAGCATGCCCTGAAAAAAAGAACTGTGTTTCCTACTCATACCGACCATATGTAGTTCAACTGTGCTTATGAAACTGATACAAACCACAGCTCCTGTTACATGAATGCTATTTAGTTAATATTTAGAATCATGTTGGGTTCGTTAACTGGAAAAATCATTTGAGCCCAAAATTCACTGGGTTATCCAGAAATGAACTCTTGCTTGTAGTAGGACACAGATCCTGGGGGTTAACTCCGTTTCTCAAGGGAAATTCAGACCAGAGTTCTGATCCCTGAAACACACTCTGTTTTAACGCAAGAAGCAAGCTCTTCTTTCCAGAGTCTAAAATACAGCAAGAACCATGAGCATGCCCTGAAAAAAAGAACAGTGTTTCTGACTCATGCAAACCATATGTAGTTCAACTAAGCTCATGAAAGTGATACAAATCACAGCTCCTCTAAGACAAATCCTCTTTAGTTAATAGATTGAATAGCGTTGGGTTTATGAACTGCGAAGAATCATTTAAGCCCAAATTTCACTGGGTTTATCACGAATGAACTATTGCTTGTAGGAAGACACAGATCCTGTGGTTTAACTCCGTTTCGGAAGGGAAATTCACACCAGAGTTCTCATAACTGAAACTCACTCTGTTTTAACGCAAGAAGCAAACTCTTCTTTCCAGTGTCTCCAATACAGCAAGAACCATGAGCATGCCCAGAAAAAAAGAACTGTGTTTCCTACTCATACGGACCATATGTAGTTCAACTCTGCTTATGAAACTGATAAAAATCAGAGCTCCTCTTACATAAATGCTCTTTAGTTAATAGTGAGAATCGCGTTTGGTTCGTGAACAGCAAAAAATCATTTGAGCCCAAAAATCACTGGGTTAACAAGAAATGAACTCTTGCTTGTAGGAAGACACAGATAATGGGGTTTAACTCCGTTTCTGAAGGGAAATTCAGACCAGAGTTCCCATCCCTGAAACACACTCTGTTTTAACGCAAGAAGCAAGCGCTTCTTTCCAGAGTCTAAAATACAGCAAGAACCACGAGCATGCCCTGAAAAAAAGAACTCTGTTATTGACTCATGCAGACCATATGTAGTTCAACTCTGCTTATGAAAGTGATACAAATCACAGCTCCTCTAAGATAAATCCTCTTTAGTTAATAGATTGAATAGCATTGGGTTTGTGAACTGCGAAGAATTATTTAAGCCCAAAATTCACTGGGTTAACCAGAAATGCACTCTTGATTGATGGAAGACACAGAACCTGGGGTTTAACTCCATTTCTGAAGGGAAAATCAGACTAGAGTTCTCATCCCTGAAACACACTCTGTTTTAATGAAGAAGCAAGCTCTTCTTACAAGAGTCTAAAATACAGCAAGAACAATGAGCATGGTCTGAAAAAAAGAACTGAGTTTCCTATTCATACGGACCATATGTAGTTCAACTCTGCTTATGAAACTGATACAGACAACAGCTCCTCTTACATAAATGCTCTTTAGTTAATAGTGATAATCGTGTTGGGTTCTAGAACTGTGTAAAATCATTTTAGCCAAAATTCACTGGGTACCTGAACTGAACTCTTGCTTGTAGGAAGACACAGATCCTGGGGTTTAACTCCGTTTCTGAAGGGAAATTCACATCAGAGTTCTCCTAACTGAAACTCACTCTGTTTTAACACAAGAAGCAAGCTCTTCTTTCCAGTGTCTCCAATACAGCAAGAACCATGAGCATGCCCAGAAAAAAAGAACTGTGTTTCCTACTCATACGGACCATATGTAGTTCAACTGTGCTTATGAAACTGGTACAAACCACAGCTCCTGTTACATGAATGCTATTTAGTTAATATTTAGAATCATGTAGGGTTCGTGAACTGGAAAAATCATTTGAGCCCAAAATTCACTGGGTTAACCAGAAATGAACTCTTGCTTGTAGGAAGACACAGATCCTGGGGTTTAACTCCGTTTCTGAAGGGAAATTCAGACCAGAGATCTGATCCGTGAAACACACTCTGTTTTAACGCAAGAAGCAAGCTCTTCTTTGCAGAGTCTAAAATACAGCAAGAACCATGAGCATGCCCTGAAAAAAAGAACTGTGTTTCTGACTCATGCAAAACATATGTAGTTCAACTCTGCTTATGAAAGTGATACAAATCACAGCTCCTCTAAGATAAATCCTCTTTAGTTAATAGATTGAATAGCGTTGGGTTTGTGAACTGCGAAGAATCATTTAAGCCCAAATTTCACTGGGTTTATCACGAATGAACTATTGCTTGTAGGAACACACAGATCCTGTGGTTTAACTCCGTTTCTGAAGGGAAATTCACACCAGACTTCTCATAACTGAAACTCACTCTGTTTTAACGCAAGAAGCAAACTCTTCTTTCCAGTGTCTCCAATACAGCAAGAACCATGAGCATGCCCAGAAAAAAAGAACTGTCTTTCCTACTCATACGGACCATATGTAGTTCAACTCTGCTTATGAAACTGATAAAAATCAGAGCTCCTCTTACATAAATGTTCTTTAGTTAATAGTGAGAATCGCGTTTGGTTCGTGAACAGCAAAAAATCATTTGAGCCCAAAAATCACTGGGTTAACCAGAAATGAACTCTTGCTTGTAGGAAGACACAGATAATGGGGTTTAACTCCGTTACTGAAGGGAAATTCAGACCAGAGTTCTAATCCCAGAAACACACCCTGTTTTACCACAAGAAGCAAGCTCTTCTTTCCAGAGTCTATAATACAGCAAGAACCACGAGCATGCCCTGAAAAAAAGAACTGTGTTTCTGACTCATGCAAACCATATGTAGTTCAACTCTGCTTATGAAAGTGATACAAATCACAGCTCCTCTAAGATAAATCCTCTTTAGTTAATAGATTGAATAGCATTGGGTTTGAGAACAGCGAAGAATTATTTAAGCCCAAAATTCACTGGGTTAACCAGAAATGCACTCTTGATTGTTGGAAGACACAGAACCTGGGGTTTAACTCCATTTCTGAAGGGAAAATCAGACTAGAGTTCTCATCCCTGAAACACACTCTGTTTTAACGAAGAAGCAAGCTCTTCTTTCAAGAGTCTAAAATATAGCAAGAACCATGAGCATGGTCTGAAAAAAAGAACTGAGTTTCCTATTCATACGGACCATATGTAGTTCAACTCTTCTTATGAAACTGATACAGACAACAGCTCCTCTTACATAAATGCTCTTTAGTTAATAGTGATAATCGTGTTGGGTTCTAGAACTGTGTAAAATCATTTTAGCCAAAATTCACTGGGTACCTGAACTGAACTCTTGCCTGTAGGAAGACACAGATCCTGGGGTTTAATTCCTTTTCTGAAGGGAAATTCACATCAGAGTTCTCCTAACTGAAACTCACTCTGTTTTAACACAAGAAGCAAGCTCTTCTTTCCAGTGTCTCCAATACAGCAAGAACCAGGAGCATGCCCAGAAAAAAAGAACTGTGTTTCCTACTCATACGGACCATTTGTAGTTCAACTGTGCTTATGAAACTGATACAAACCACAACTCCTGTTACATGAATGCTATTTAGTTAATATTTAGAATCATGTTGGGTTCGTGAACTGGAAAAATCATTTGAGCCCAAAATTCAATGGGTTAACCAGAAATGAACTCTTGCTTGTAGGAAGACACAGAACCTGGGGATTAACTCCGTTTCTGAAGGGAAATTCAGACCAGAGTTCTGATCCCTGAAACACACTCTGTTTTAACGCAAGAAGCAAGCTCTTCTTTCCAGAGTCTAAAATACAGCAAGAACCATGAGCATGCCCTGAAAAAAAGAACTGTGTTTCTGACTCATGCAAAACATATGTAGTTCAACTCTGCTTATGAAAGTGATACAAATCACAGCTCCTCTAAGATAAATCCTCTTTAGTTAATAGATTGAATAGCGTTGGGTTTGTGAACTGCGAAGAATCATTTAAGCCCAAATTTCACTGGGTTTATCACGAATGAACTATTGCTTGTAGGAAGACACAGATCCTGTGGTTTAACTCCGTTTCTGAAGGGAAATTCACACCAGACTTCTCATAACTGAAACTCACTCTGTTTTAACACAAGAAGCAAACTCTTCTTTCCAGTGTCTCCAATACAGCAGGAACCATGAGCATGCCCAGAAAAAAAGAACTGTGTTTCCTACTCATACGGACCATATGTAGTTCAACTCTGCTTATGAAACTGATAAAAATCAGAGCTCCTCTTACATAAATGCTCTTTAGTTAATAGTGAGAATCGCGTTTGGTTCGTGAACAGCAAAAAATCATTTGAGCCCAAAAATCACTGGGTTAACCAGAAATGAACTCTTGCTTGTAGGAAGACACAGATAATGGGGTTTAACTCCGTTTCTGAAGGGAAATTAAGACCAGAGTTCTAATCCCAGAAACACACCCTGTTTTACCGCAAGAAGCAAGATCGTCTTTCCAGAGTCTATAATACAGCAAGAACCATGAGAATGCCCTGAAAAAAAGAACTGTGTTTCCTACTCATACCGACCATATGTAGTTCAACTGTGCTTATGAAACTGATACAAACCACAGCTCCTGTTACATGAATGCTATTTAGTTAATATTTAGAATCATGTTGGGTTCGTGAACTGGAAAAATCATTTGAGCCCAAAATTCACTGGGTTAACCAGAAATGAACTCTTGCTTGTAGGAAGATACAGATCCTGGGGTTTAACTCCGTTTATGAAGGGAAATTCAGACCAGAGTTCTGATCCCTGAAACACACTCTGTTTTAACGCAAGAAGCAAGCTCTTCTTTCCAGAGTCTAAAATACATCAAGAACCATGAGCATGCCCTGAAAAAAAGAACATTGTTTCTGACTCATGCAAACCATATGTAATTCAACTAAGCTTATGAAAGTGATACAAATCACAGCTCCTCTAAGACAAATCCTCTTTAGTTAATAGATTGAATAGCGTTGGGTTCGTGAACTGCAAAGAATTATTTAAGCCCAAAATTCACTGGGTTAACCAGAAATGTACTCTTGCTTGTAGGAAGACACAGTTCCTGGGGTTTAAATCCGTTTCTGAAGGGAAATTCAGACCAGAGTTCTGATCCCTGAAACACACTCTGTTTTAATGCAAGAAGCAAGCTCTTCTTTCCATTGTCTCCAATACAGCAAGAACCATGAGCATGCCCAGAAAAAAAGAACTGTGTTTCCTACTCATACGGACCATATGTAGTTCAACACTGCTTATGAAACTGATAAAAATCAGAGCTCCTCTTACATAAATGCTCTTTAGTTAATAGTGAGAATCGTGTTCGGTTCATGAACAGCAAAAAATCATTTGAGCCCAAAAATCACTGGGTTAACCAGAAATGAACTCTTGCTTGTAGGAAGACACAGATAATGGGGTTTAACTCCGTTTCTGAAGGGAAATTCAGACCAGAGTTCTCATCCCTGAAACACCCTCTGTTTTAACGCAAGAAGCAAGCTCTTCTTTCCAGAGTCTAAAATACAGCAAGAACCATGAGCATGCCCTGAAAAAAAGAACTGTGTTTCTGACTCATGCAAACCATATGTAGTTCAACTCTGCTTGTGAAAGTGATACAAATCACAGCTCCTCTAAGATAAATCCTCTTTAGTTAATAGATTGAATAGCGTTGGGTTTGTGAACTGCGAAGAATTATTTAAGCCCAAAATTCACTGGGTTAACCAGAAATGGACTCTTGATTGTTGGAAGACACAGAACCTGGGGTTTAACTCCATTTCTGAAGAGAAAATCAGACTAGAGTTCTCATCCCTGAAACACACTCTGTTTTAACGAAGAAGCAAGCTCTTCTTTCCAGAGTCTAAAATACAGCAAGAACCATGAGCATGGTCTGAAAAAAAGAACTGAGTTTCCTATTCATACGGACCATATGTAGTTCAACTCTGCTTATGAAACTGATACAGACAACAGCTCCTCTTACATAAATGCTCTTTAGTTAATAGTGATAATCGTGTTGGGTTCTAGAACTGTGTAAAATCATTTTAGCCAAAATTCACTGGGTACCTGAACTGAACTCTTGCTTGTAGGAAGACAGAGATCCTGGGGTTTAACTCCGTTTCTGAAGGGAAATTCACATCAGAGTTCTCCTAACTGAAACTCACTCTGTTTTAACACAAGAAGCAAGCTCTTCTTTCCAGTGTCTCCAATACAGCAAGAACCATGAGCATGCCCAGAAAAAAAGAACTGTGTTTCCTACTCATACGGACCATTTGTAGTTCAACTGTGCTTATGAAACTGGTACAAACCACAGCTCCTGTTACATGAATGCTATTTAGTTAATATTTAGAATCATGTTGGGTTCGTGAACTGGAAAAATCATTTGAGCCCAAAATTCACTGGGTTAACCAGAAATGAACTCTTGCTTGTAGGAAGACACAGATCCTGGGGATTAACTCCGTTTCTGAAGGGAAATTCAGACCAGAGTTCTGATCCCTGAAACACACTCTGTTTTAACGCAAGAAGCAAGCTCTTCTTTCCAGAGTCTAAAATACAGCAAGAACCATGAGCATGCCCTGAAAAAAAGAACTGTGTTTCTGACTCATGCAAAACATATGTAGTTCAACTCTGCTTATGAAAGTGAAACAAATCACAGCTCCTCTAAGATAAATCCTCTTTAGTTAATAGATTGAATAGCGTTGGGTTTGTGAACTGCGAAGAATCATTTAAGCCCAAATTTCACTGGGTTTATCACGAATGAACTATTGCTTGTAGGAAGACACAGATCCTGTGGTTTAACTCCGTTTCTGAAGGGAAATTCACACCAGACTTCTCATAACTGAAACTCACTCTGTTTTAACGCAAGAAGCAAACTCTTCTTTCCAGTGTCTCCAATACAGCAAGAACCATGAGCATGCCCAGAAAAAAAGAACTGTGTTTCCTACTCATACGGACCATATGTAGTTCAACTCTGCTTATGAAACTGATAAAAATCAGAGCTCCTCTTACATAAATGCTCTTTAGTTAATAGTGAGAATCGCGTTTGGTTCGTGAACAGCAAAAAATCATTTGAGCCCAAAAACCACTGGGTTAACCAGAAATGAACTCTTGCTTGTAGGAAGACACAGATAATGGGGTTTAACTCCGTTTCTGAAGGGAAATTCAGACCAGAGTTCTAATCCCAGAAACACACCCTGTTTTACCGCAAGAAGCAAGCTCTTCTTTCCAGAGTCTATAATACAGCAAGAACCATGATAATGCCCTGAAAAAAAGAACAGTGTTTCTGACTCATGCAAACCATATGTAGTTCAACTAAGCTTATGAAAGTGATACAAATCACAGCTCCTCTAAGATAAATCCTCTTTAGTTAATAGATTGAATCGCGTTGGGTTCGTGAACTGCGAAGAATTTTTTAAGCCCAAAATTCACTGGGTTAAACAGAAATGAACTCTTGCTTGTAGGAAGACACAGATCCTGGGGTTTAACTCCGTTTCTGAAGGGAAATTCAGACCAGAGTTCCCATCCCTGAAACACACTCTGTTTTAACGCAAGAAGCAAGCGCTTCTTTCCAGAGTCTAAAATACAGCAAGAACCATGAGCATGCCCTGAATAAAAGAACTGTGTTTCTGACTCATGCAAACCATATGTAGTTCAACTCTGCTTATGAAATGATACAAATCACAGCTGTCTAAGGTAAATCCTCTTTAGTTAATAGATTGAATAGCATTGGGTTTGTGAACTGCGAAGAATTATTTAAGCCCAAAATTCACTGGGTTAACCAGAAATGCACTCTTGATTTTGGAAGACACAGAACCTGGGGTTTAACTCCATTTCTGAAGGGAAAATCAGACTAGAGTTCTCATCCCTGAAACACACTCTGTGTTAACGAAGAAGCAATCTCTTCTTTCAAGAGTCTAAAATACAGCAAGAACCATGAGCATGGTCTGAAAAAAAGAACTGAGTTTCCTATTCATACGGACCATATGTAGTTCAACTCTGCTTATGAAACTGATACAGACAACAGCTCCTCTTACATAAATGCTCTTTAGTTAATAGTGATAATCGTGTTGGGTTCTAGAACTGTGTAAAATCATTTTAGCCAAAATTCACTGGGTACCTGAACTGAACTCTTGCTTGTAGGAAGACACAGATCCTGTGGTTTAACTCCGTTTCTGAAGGGAAATTCACATCAGAGATCTCCTAACTGAAACTCACTCTGTTTTAACACAAGAAGCAAGCTCTTCTTTCCAGTGTCTCCAATACAGCAAGAACCATGAGCATGCCCAGAAAAAAAGAACTGTGTTTCCTACTCATACGGACCATATGTAGTTCAACTGTGCTTATGAAACTAGTACAAACCACAGCTCCTGTTACATGAATGCTATTTAGTTAATATTTAGAATCATGTTGGGTTCGTGAACTAGAAAAATCATTTGAGCCCAAAATTCACTGGGTTAACCAGAAATGAACTCTTGCTTGTAGGAAGACACAGATCCTGGGGTTTAACTCCGTTTCTGAAGGGAAATTCAGACCAGAGTTCTGATCCCTGAAACACACTCTGTTTTAACGCAAGAAGCAAGCTCTTCTTTCCAGAGTCTAAAATACAGCAAGAACCATGAGCATGCCCTGAAAAAAAGAAAAGTGTTTCTGACTCATGCAAACCATATGTAGTTCAACTAAGCTTATGAAAGTGATACAAATGACAGCTCCTCTAAGATAAATCCTCTTTAGTTAATAGATTGAATAGCGTTGGGTTCGTGAACTGCGAAGAATTATTTAAGCCCAAAATTCACTGGGTTTATCACAAATGAACTATTGCTTGTAGGAAGACACAGATCCTGTGGTTTAACTCCGTTTCTGAAGGGAAATTCAGACCAGTGTTCTCATCCATGAAACACACTCTGTTTTAACGCAAGAAGCAAGCTTTTCTTTCCAGCGTCTCCAATACATCAAGAACCCTGAACATGCCCAGAAAAAAAAAGAACTGTGTTTCCTACTCATACGGACCATATGTAGTTCAACTCTCCTTATGAACCTGATACAGACCATAGCTCCTCTTAAATAAATGCTCTTTAGTTAATAGTTTGAATCGCGTTGGTTTCGTGGAATGCGAAAAACATTTGATCCCAAAATTCACTGGGTTAACCAGAAATGGACTCTTGATTGTTGGAAGAAACAGATAATGGGGTTTAACTCCATTTCTGAAGGGAAAATCAGACTAGAATTCTCATCCCTGAAACACACTCTGTTTTAACGAAGAAGCAAGCTTTTCTTTCAAGAGTCTAAAATACAGCAAGAACCATGAGCATGGTCTGAAAAAAAGAACCGTGTTTCCTATTCATACGGACCATATGTACTTCAACTCTGTTTATGAAACTGATACAGACCACAGCTCCTCTTACATAAATGCTCTTTAGTTAATAGTGATAATCGCGTTGGGTTCTAGAACTGTGTAAAATCATTTTAGACCAAAATTCACTGGGTACCTGAACTGAACTCTTGCTTGTAGGAAGACACAGATCCTGGGGTTTAACTCCGTTTCTGAAGGGAAATTCACACCAGAGTTCTCATAACTGAAACTCACTCTGTTTTAATGCAAGAAGCAAGCTCTTCTTTCCAGTGTCTCCAATACAGCAAGAACCATGAGCATGCCCAGATAAAAAGAACTGTGTTTCCTACTCATACGGACCATATGTAGTTCAACTCTGCTTATGAAACTGATAAAAACCAGAGCTCCTCTTACATAAATGCTCTTTAGTTAATAGTGAGAATCGCGTTTGGTTCGTAAACAGCAAACAATGATTTGAGCCCAAAAATCACTGGGTTAACCAGAAATGAACTCTTGCTTGTTGGAAGACACAGATAATGGGGTTTAACTCCGTTTCTGAAGGGAAATTCAGACCAGAGTTCTCATCCCAGAAACACACTCTGTTTTACCGCAAGAAGCAAGCTCGTCTTTCCAGAGTCTATAATACAGCAAGAACCATGAGAATGGCCTGAAAAAAAGAACTGTGTTTCCAACTCATACTGACCATATGTAGTTCAACTGTGCTTATGAAACTGATACAAACCACAGCTCCTGTTACATGAATGCTATTTAGTTAATATTTAGAATCATGTTGGGTTCGTGAACTGGAAAAATCATTTGAGCCCAAAATTCACTGGGTTAACCAGAAATGAACTCTTGCTTGTAGGAAGACACAGATCCTGGGGTTTAACTCCGTTTATGAAGGGAAATTCAGACCAGAGTTCTGATCCCTGAAACACACTCTGTTTTAACGCAAGAAGCAAGCTCTTCTTTCCAGAGTCTAAAATACAGCAAGAACCATGAGCATGCCCTGAAAAAAAGAACTGTGTTTCTGACTCATGCAAACCATATGTAGTTCAACTAAGCTTATGAAAGTGATACAAATGACAGCTCCTCTAAGATAAATCCTCTTTAGTTAATAGATTGAATAGCGTTGGGTTCGTGAACTGCGAAGAATTATTTAAGCCCAAAATTCACTGGGTTTATCACAAATGAACTATTGCTTGTAGGAAGACACAGATCCTGTGGTTTAACTCCGTTTCTGAAGGGAAATTCAGACCAGTGTTCTCATCCATGAAACACACTCTGTTTTAACGCAAGAAGCAAGCTTTTCTTTCCAGCGTCTCCAATACATCAAGAACCCTGAACATGCCCAGAAAAAAAAAGAACTGTGTTTCCTACTCATACGGACCATATGTAGTTCAACTCTCCTTATGAACCTGATACAGACCATAGCTCCTCTTAAATAAATGCTCTTTAGTTAATAGTTTGAATCGCGTTGGTTTCGTGGAATGCGAAAAATCATTTGATCCCAAAATTCACTGGGTTAACCAGAAATGGACTCTTGATTGTTGGAAGAAACAGATAATGGGGTTTAACTCCATTTCTGAAGGGAAAATCAGACTAGAATTCTCATCCCTGAAACACACTCTGTTTTAACGAAGAAGCAAGCTTTTCTTTCAAGAGTCTAAAATACAGCAAGAACCATGAGCATGGTCTGAAAAAAAGAACCGTGTTTCCTATTCATACGGACCATATGTACTTCAACTCTGTTTATGAAACTGATACAGACCACAGCTCCTCTTACATAAATGCTCTTTAGTTAATAGTGATAATCGCGTTGGGTTCTAGAACTGTGTAAAATCATTTTAGACCAAAATTCACTGGGTACCTGAACTGAACTCTTGCTTGTAGGAAGACACAGATCCTGGGGTTTAACTCCGTTTCTGAAGGGAAATTCACACCAGAGTTCTCATAACTGAAACTCACTCTGTTTTAATGCAAGAAGCAAGCTCTTCTTTCCAGTGTCTCCAATACAGCAAGAAACATGAGCATGCCCAGATAAAAAGAACTGTGTTTCCTACTCATACGGACCATATGTAGTTCAACTCTGTTTATGAAACTGATAAAAACCAGAGCTCCTCTTACATGAATGCTCTTTAGTTAATAGTGAGAATCGCGTTTGGTTCGTGAACAGCAAACAATGATTTGAGCCCAAAAATCACTGGGTTAACCAGAAATGAACTCTTGCTTGTTGGAAGACACAGATAATGGGGTTTAACTCCGTTTCTGAAGGGAAATTCAGACCAGAGTTCTCATCCCAGAAACACACTCTGTTTTACCGCAAGAAGCAAGCTCGTCTTTCCAGAGTCTATAATACAGCAAGAACCATGAGAATGCCCTGAAAAAAAGAACTGTGTTTCCAACTCATACTGACCATATGTAGTTCAACTGTGCTTATGAAACTGATACAGACCACAGCTCCTCTTACACAAATGCTCTTTAGTTAATAGTGATAATCGCATTGTGTTCTAGAACTGTGTAAAATCATTTTAGCCCAAAATTCACTGGGTACCTGAACTGAACTCTTGCTTGTAGGAAGACACAGATCCTGTGGTTTAACTCCGTTTCTGAAGGGAAATTCAGACCAGAATTCTGATCCCTGAAACACACTCTGTTTTAACGCAAGATGCAAGCTCTTCTTTCCAGTGTCTCCAATACAGCAAGAACCATGAGCATGCCCTGAAAAAAAGAACTGTGTTTCTCACTCATGCAAAACATATGTAGTTCAACTCTGCTTATGACAGTGATACAAATCACAGCACCTCTAAGATAAATAATCTTTAGTTAATAGATTGAATAGCGTTGGGTTTGTGAACTGCGAAGAATCATTTAAGCCCAAATTACACTGGGTTTATCACAAATGAACTATTGCTTGTAGGAAGACACAGATCCTGTGGTTTAACTCCGTTTCTGAAGGGAAATTCACACCAGAGTTCTCATCCCAGAAACACACTCTATTTTAACGAAGAAGTAAGCTCGTCTTTCCAGAGTCTATAATACAGCAAGAACCATGAGCATGCCCTGAAAAAAAGAACTGTGTTTCCTACCCATACGGACCATATGTAGTTCCACTGTACTTATGAAACTGATACAAACCACAGCTCCTGTTACATGAATGCTATTTAGTTAATATTTAGAATCATGTTGGGTTCGTGAACTGGAAAAATCATTTGAGCCCAAAATTCACTGGGTTAACCAGAAATGAACTCTTGCTTGTAGGAAGACACAGATCCTGAGGTTTAACTCCGTTTATGAAGGGAAATTCACACCAGAGTTCTCATAACTGAAACTCACTCTGTTTCAACGCAAGAAGCAAGCTCTTCTTTCCAGTGTCTCCAATACAGCAAGAACCATGAGCATGCCCTGAAAAAAAGAACTGTGTGTCTGACTCATGCAAAACATATGTAGTTCAACTCTGCTTATGAAAGTGATACGAATCACAGCTCCTCTAAGATAAATCCTCTTTAGTTAATAGATTGAATAGCGTTGGGTTTGTGAACTGCGAAGAATCATTTAAGCCCAAATTTCACTGGGTTTATCACGAATGAACTATTGCTTGTAGGAAGACACAGATCCTGTGGTTTAACTCCGTTTCTGAAGGGAAATTCAGACCAGTGTTCTCATCCATGAAACACACTCTGTTTTAACGCAAGAAGCAAGCTTTTCTTTCCAGCGTCTCCAATACATCAAGAACCCTGAACATGCCCAGAAAAAAAAAGAACTGTGTTTCCTACTCATACGGACCATATGTAGTTCAATTCTCCTTATGAACCTGATACAGACCATAGCTCCTCTTAAATAAATGCACTTTAGTAAATAGTTTGAATCGCGTTGGTTTGGTGGAATGCGAAAAATCATTTGATCCCAAAATTCACTGGGTTAACCAGAAATGGACTCTTGATTGTTGGAAGACAAAGATAATGGGGTTTAACTCCATTTCTGAAGGGAAAATCAGACTAGAATTCTCATCCCTGAAACACACTCTGTTTTAACGAAGAAGCAAGCTTTTCTTTCAAGAGTCTAAAATACAGCAAGAACCATGAGCATGGTCTGAAAAAAAGAACCATGTTTCCTATTCATACGGACCATATGTACTTCAACTCTGTTTATGAAACTGATACAGACCACAGCTCCTCTTACATAAATGCTCTTTAGTTAATAGTGATAATCGCGTTGGGTTCTAGAACTGTGTAAAATCATTTTAGACCAAAATTCACTGGGTACCTGAACTGAACTCTTGCTTGTAGGAAGACACAGATCCTGGGGTTTAACTCCGTTTCTGAAGGGAAATTCACACCAGAGTTCTCATAACTGAAACTCACTCTGTTTTAATGCAAGAAGCAAGCTCTTCTTTCCAGTGTCTCCAATACAGCAAGAACCATGAGCATGCCCAGATAAAAAGAACTGTGTTTCCTACTCAAAAGGACCATATGTAGTTCAACTCTGCTTATGAAACTGATAAAAACCAGAGCTCCTCTTACATAAATGCTCTTTAGTTAATAGTGAGAATCGCGTTTGGTTCGTGAACAGCAAACAATGATTTGAGCCCAAAAATCACTGGGTTAACCAGAAATGAACTCTTGCTTGTTGGAAGACACAGATAATGGGGTTTAACTCCGTTTCTGAAGGGAAATTCAGACCAGAGTTCTCATCCCAGAAACACACTCTGTTTAACCGCAAGAAGCAAGCTCGTCTTTCCAGAGTCTATAATACAGCAAGAACCATGAGAATGCCCTGAAAAGAAGAACTGTGTTTCCAACTCATACTGACCATATGTAGTTCAACTGTGCTTATGAAACTGATACAAACCACAGCTCCTGTTACATGAATGCTATTTAGTTAATATTTAGAATCATGTTGGGTTCGTGAACTGGAAAAATCATTTGAGCCCAAAATTCACTGGGTTAACCAGAAATGAACTCTTGCTTGTAGGAAGACACAGATCCTGGGGTTTAACTCCGTTTATGAAGGGAAATTCAGACCAGAGTTCTGATCCCTGAAACACACTCTGTTTTAACGCAAGAAGCAAGCTCTTCTTTCCAGAGTCAAAAATACAGCAAGAACCATGAGCATGCCCTGAAAAAAAGAAAAGTGTTTCGGACTCCTGCAAACCATATGTAGTTCAACTAAGCTTATGAAAGTGATACAAATGACAGCTCCTCTAAGATAAATCCTCTTTAGTTAATAGATTGAATAGCGTTGGGTTCGTGAACTGCGAAGAATTATTTAAGCCGAAAATTCACTGGGTTTATCACAAATGAACTATTGCTTGTAGGAAGACACAGATCCTGTGGTTTAACTCCGTTTCTGAAGGGAAATTCAGACCAGTGTTCTCATCCATGAAACACACTCTGTTTTAACGCAAGAAGCAAGCTTTTCTTTCCAGCGTCTCCAATACATCAAGAACCCTGAACATGCCCAGAAAAAAAAAGAACTGTGTTTCCTCCTCATACGGACCATATGTAGTTCAACTCTCCTTATGAACCTGATACAGACCATAGCTCCTCTTAAATAAATGCTCTTTAGTTAATAGTTTGAATCGCGTTGGTTTCGTGGAATGCGAAAAATCATTTGATCCCAAAATTCACTGGGTTAACCAGAAATGGACTCTTGATTGTTGGAAGAAACAGATAATGGGGTTTAACTCCATTTCTGAAGGGAAAATCAGACTAGAATTCTCATCCCTGAAACACACTCTGTTTTAACGAAGAAGCAAGCTTTTCTTTCAAGAGTCTAAAATACAGCAAGAACCATGAGCATGGTCTGAAAAAAAGAACCGTGTTTCCTATTCATACGGACCATATGTACTTCAACTCTGTTTATGAAACTGATACAGACCACAGCTCCTCTTACATAAATGCTCTTTAGTTAATAGTGATAATCGCGTTGGGTTCTAGAACTGTGTAAAATCATTTTAGCCCAAAATTCACTGGGTACCTGAACTGAACTCTTGCTTGTAGGAAGACACAGATCCTGTGGTTTAACTCCGTTTCTGAAGGGAAATTCAGACCAGAATTCTGATCCCTGAAACACACTCTGTTTTAACGCAAGATGCATGCTCTTCTTTCCAGTGTCTCCAATACAGCAAGAACCATGAGCATGCCCTGAAAAAAAGAACTGTGTTTCTGACTCATGCAAAACATATGTAGTTCAACTCTGCTTATGAAACTGATAAAAACCGGAGCTCCTCTTACATAAATGCTCTTTAGTTAATAGTGAGAATCGCGTTTGGTTCGTGAACAGCAAAAAATCATTTGAGCCCAAATTACACTGGGTTTATCACAAATGAACTATTGCTTGTAGGAAGACACAGATCCTGTGGTTTAACTCCGTTTCTGAAGGGAAATTCACACCAGAGTTCTCATCCCTGAAACACACTCTGTTTTAACGAAGAAGCAAGCTCGTCTTTCCAGAGTCTATAATACAGCAAGAACCATGAGCATGCCCTGAAAAAAAGAACTGTGTTTCCTACCCAAACGGACCATATGTAGTTCCACTGTGCTTATGAAACTGATACAAACCACAGCTCCTGTTACATGAATGCTATTTAGTTAATATTTAGAATCATGTTGGGTTCGTGAACTGGAAAAATCATTTGAGCCCAAAATTCACTGGGTTAACCAGAAATGAACTCTTGCTTGTAGGAAGACACAGATCCCGAGGTTTAACTCCGTTTATGAAGGGAAATTCACACCAGAGTTCTCATAACTGAAACTCACTCTGTTTCAACGCAAGAAGCACGCTCTTCTTTCCAGTGTCTCCAATACAGCAAGAACCATGAGCATGCCCTGAAAAAAAGAACTGTGTGTCTGACTCATGAAAAACATATGGAGTGCAACTCTGCTTATGAAAGTGATACAAATCACAGCTCCTCTAAGATAAATCCTCTTTAGTTAATAGATTGAATAGCGTTGGGTTTGTGAACTGCGAAGAATCATTTAAGCACAAATTTCACTGGGTTTATCACGAATGAACTATTGCTTGTAGGAAGACACAGATCCTGTGGTTTAACTCCGTTTCTGAAGGGAAATTCACACCAGAGTTCTCATAACTGAAACTCACTCTGTTTTAACGCAAGAAGTAAGCTCTTCTTTCCAGTGTCTCCAATACAGCAAGAACCATGAGCATGCCCAGATAAAAAGAACTGTGTTTCCTACTCATACGGACCATATGTAGTTCAACTCTGCTTATGAAACTGATAAAAACCAGAGCTCCTCTTACATAAATGCTCTTTAGTTAATAGTGAGAATCGCGTTGGGTTCGTGAACAGCAAACAATGATTTGAGCCCAAAAATCACTGGGTTAACCAGAAATGAACTCCTGCTTGTTGGAAGACACAGATAATGGGGTTTAACTCCGTTTCTGAAGGGAAATTCAGACCAGAGTTCTCATCCCAGAAACACACTCTGTTTTACCGCAAGAAGCAAGCTCGTCTTTCCAGAGTCTATAATACAGCAAGAACCATGAGAATGCCCTGAAAAAAAGAACTGTGTTTCCAACTCATACTGACCATATGTAGTTCAACTGTGCTTATGAAACTGATACAAACCACAGCTCCTGTTACATGAATGCTATTTAGTTAATATTTAGAATCATGTTGGGTTCGTGAACTGGAAAAATCATTTGAGCCCAAAATTCACTGGGTTAACCAGAAATGAACTCTTGCTTGTAGGAAGACACAGATCCTGGGGTTTAACTCCGTTTATGAAGGGAAATTCAGACCAGAGTTCTGATCCCTGAAACACACTCTGTTTTAACGCAAGAAGCAAGCTCTTCTTTCCAGAGTCTAAAATACAGCAAGAACCATGAGCATGCCCTGAAAAAAAGAACTGTGTTTCTGACTCATGCAAACCATATGTAGTTCAACTAAGCTTATGAAAGTGATACAAATGACAGCTCCTCTAAGATAAATCCTCTTTAGTTAATAGATTGAATAGCGTTGGGTTCGTGAACTGCGAAGAATTATTTAAGCCCAAAATTCACTGGGTTTATCACAAATGAACTATTGCTTGTAGGAAGACACAGATCCTGTGGTTTAACTCCGTTTCTGAAGGGAAATTCAGACCAGTGTTCTCATCCATGAAACACACTCTGTTTTAACGCAAGAAGCAAGCTTTTCTCTCCAGCGTCTCCAATACATCAAGAACCCTGAACATGCCCAGAAAAAAAAAGAACTGTGTTTCCTACTCATACGGACCATATGTAGTTCAACTCTCCTTATGAACCTGATACAGACCATAGCTCCTCTTAAATAAATGCTCTTTAGTAAATAGTTTGAATCGCGTTGGTTTCGTGGAATGCGAAAAATCATTTGATCCCAAAATTCACTGGGTTAACCAGAAATGGACTCTTGATTGTTGGAAGACACAGATAATGGGGTTTAACTCCATTTCTGAAGGGAAAATCAGACTAGAATTCTCATCCCTGAAACACACTCTGTTTTAACGAAGAAGCAAGCTTTTCTTTCAAGAGTCTAAAATACAGCAAGAACCATGAGCATGTTCTGAAAAAAAGAACCATGTTTCCTATTCATACGGACCATATGTACTTCAACTCTGTTTATGAAACTGATACAGACCACAGCTCCTCTTACATAAATGCTCTTTAGTTAATAGTGATAATCGCGTTGGGTTCTAGAACTGTGTAAAATCATTTTAGACCAAAATTCACTGGGTACCTGAACTGAACTCTTGCTTGTAGGAAGACACAGATCCTGGGGTTTAACTCCGTTTCTGAAGGGAAATTCACACCAGAGTTCTCATAACTGAAACTCACTCTGTTTTAATGCAAGAAGCAAGCTCTTCTTTCCAGTGTCTCCAATACAGCAAGAACCATGAGCATGCCCAGATAAAAAGAACTGTGTTTCCTACTCAAAAGGACCATATGTAGTTCAACTCTGCTTATGAAACTGATAAAAACCAGAGCTCCTCTTACATAAATGCTCTTTAGTTAATAGTGAGAATCGCGTTTGGTTCGTGAACAGCAAACAATGATTTGAGCCCAAAAATCACTGGGTTAACCAGAAATGAACTCTTGCTTGTTGGAAGACACAGATAATGGGGTTTAACTCCGTTTCTGAAGGGAAATTCAGACCAGAGTTCTCATCCCAGAAACACACTCTGTTTAACCGCAAGAAGCAAGCTCGTCTTTCCAGAGTCTATAATACAGCAAGAACCATGAGAATGCCCTGAAAAGAAGAACTGTGTTTCCAACTCATACTGACCATATGTAGTTCAACTGTGCTTATGAAACTGATACAAACCACAGCTCCTGTTACATGAATGCTATTTAGTTAATATTTAGAATCATGTTGGGTTCGTGAACTGGAAAAATCATTTGAGCCCAAAATTCACTGGGTTAACCAGAAATGAACTCTTGCTTGTAGGAAGACACAGATCCTGGGGTTTAACTCCGTTTATGAAGGGAAATTCAGACCAGAGTTCTGATCCCTGAAACACACTCTGTTTTAACGCAAGAAGCAAGCTCTTCTTTCCAGAGTCAAAAATACAGCAAGAACCATGAGCATGCCCTGAAAAAAAGAAAAGTGTTTCGGACTCCTGCAAACCATATGTAGTTCAACTAAGCTTATGAAAGTGATACAAATGACAGCTCCTCTAAGATAAATCCTCTTTAGTTAATAGATTGAATAGCGTTGGGTTCGTGAACTGCGAAGAATTATTTAAGCCCAAAATTCACTGGGTTTATCACAAATGAACTATTGCTTGTAGGAAGACACAGATCCTGTGGTTTAACTCCGTTTCTGAAGGGAAATTCAGACCAGTGTTCTCATCCATGAAACACACTCTGTTTTAACGCAAGAAGCAAGCTTTTCTTTCCAGCGTCTCCAATACATCAAGAACCCTGAACATGCCCAGAAAAAAAAAGAACTGTGTTTCCTACTCATACGGACCATATGTAGTTCAAGTCTCCTTATGAACCTGATACAGACCATAGCTCCTCTTAAATAAATGCTCTTTAGTTAATAGTTTGAATCGCGTTGGTTTCGTGGAATGCGAAAAATCATTTGATCCCAAAATTCACTGGGTTAACCAGAAATGGACTCTTGATTGTTGGAAGAAACAGATAATGGGGTTTAACTCCATTTCTGAAGGGAAAATCAGACTAGAATTCTCATCCCTGAAACACACTCTGTTTTAACGAAGAAGCAAGCTTTTCTTTCAAGAGTCTAAAATACAGCAAGAACCATGAGCATGGTCTGAAAAAAAGAACCGTGTTTCCTATTCATACGGACCATATGTACTTCAACTCTGTTTATGAAACTGATACAGACCACAGCTCCTCTTACATAAATGCTCTTTAGTTAATAGTGATAATCGCGTTGGGTTCTAGAACTGTGTAAAATCATTTTAGCCCAAAATTCACTGGGTACCTGAACTGAACTCTTGCTTGTAGGAAGACACAGATCCTGTGGTTTAACTCCGTTTCTGAAGGGAAATTCAGACCAGAATTCTGATCCCTGAAACACACTCTGTTTTAACGCAAGATGCATGCTCTTCTTTCCAGTGTCTCCAATACAGCAAGAACCATGAGCATGCCCTGAAAAAAAGAACTGTGTTTCTGACTCATGCAAAACATATGTAGTTCAACTCTGCTTATGAAACTGATAAAAACCAGAGCTCCTCTTACATAAATGCTCTTTAGTTAATAGTGAGAATCGCGTTTGGTTCGTGAACAGCAAAAAATCATTTGAGCCCAAATTACACTGGGTTTATCACAAATGAACTATTGCTTGTAGGAAGACACAGATCCTGTGGTTTAACTCCGTTTCTGAAGGGAAATTCACACCAGAGTTCTCATCCCTGAAACACACTCTGTTTTAACGAAGAAGCAAGCTCGTCTTTCCAGAGTCTATAATACAGCAAGAACCATGAGCATGCCCTGAAAAAAAGAACTGTGTTTCCTACCCAAACGGACCATATGTAGTTCCACTGTGCTTATGAAACTGATACAAACCACAGCTCCTGTTACATGAATGCTATTTAGTTAATATTTAGAATCATGTTGGGTTCGTGAACTGGAAAAATCATTTGAGCCCAAAATTCACTGGGTTAACCAGAAATGAACTCTTGCTTGTAGGAAGACACAGATCCCGAGGTTTAACTCCGTTTATGAAGGGAAATTCACACCAGAGTTCTCATAACTGAAACTCACTCTGTTTCAACGCAAGAAGCACGCTCTTCTTTCCAGTGTCTCCAATACAGCAAGAACCATGAGCATGCCCTGAAAAAAAGAACTGTGTGTCTGACTCATGAAAAACATATGGAGTGCAACTCTGCTTATGAAAGTGATACAAATCACAGCTCCTCTAAGATAAATCCTCTTTAGTTAATAGATTGAATAGCGTTGGGTTTGTGAACTGCGAAGAATCATTTAAGCACAAATTTCACTGGGTTTATCACGAATGAACTATTGCTTGTAGGAAGACACAGATCCTGTGGTTTAACTCCGTTTCTGAAGGGAAATTCACACCAGAGTTCTCATAACTGAAACTCACTCTGTTTTAACGCAAGAAGTAAGCTCTTCTTTCCAGTGTCTCCAATACAGCAAGAACCATGAGCATGCCCAGATAAAAAGAACTGTGTTTCCTACTCATACGGACCATATGTAGTTCAACTCTGCTTATGAAACTGATAAAAACCAGAGCTCCTCTTACATAAATGCTCTTTAGTTAATAGTGAGAATCGCGTTGGGTTCGTGAACAGCAAACAATGATTTGAGCCCAAAAATCACTGGGTTAACCAGAAATGAACTCCTGCTTGTTGGAAGACACAGATAATGGGGTTTAACTCCGTTTCTGAAGGGAAATTCAGACCAGAGTTCTCATCCCAGAAACACACTCTGTTTTACCGCAAGAAGCAAGCTCGTCTTTCCAGAGTCTATAATACAGCAAGAACCATGAGAATGCCCTGAAAAAAAGAACTGTGTTTCCAACTCATACTGACCATATGTAGTTCAACTGTGCTTATGAAACTGATACAAACCACAGCTCCTGTTACATGAATGCTATTTAGTTAATATTTAGAATCATGTTGGGTTCGTGAACTGGAAAAATCATTTGAGCCCAAAATTCACTGGGTTAACCAGAAATGAACTCTTGCTTGTAGGAAGACACAGATCCTGGGGTTTAACTCCGTTTATGAAGGGAAATTCAGACCAGAGTTCTGATCCCTGAAACACACTCTGTTTTAACGCAAGAAGCAAGCTCTTCTTTCCAGAGTCTAAAATACAGCAAGAACCATGAGCATGCCCTGAAAAAAAGAACTGTGTTTCTGACTCATGCAAACCATATGTAGTTCAACTAAGCTTATGAAAGTGATACAAATGACAGCTCCTCTAAGATAAATCCTCTTTAGTTAATAGATTGAATAGCGTTGGGTTCGTGAACTGCGAAGAATTATTTAAGCCCAAAATTCACTGGGTTTATCACAAATGAACTATTGCTTGTAGGAAGACACAGATCCTGTGGTTTAACTCCGTTTCTGAAGGGAAATTCAGACCAGTGTTCTCATCCATGAAACACACTCTGTTTTAACGCAAGAAGCAAGCTTTTCTCTCCAGCGTCTCCAATACATCAAGAACCCTGAACATGCCCAGAAAAAAAAAGAACTGTGTTTCCTACTCATACGGACCATATGTAGTTCAACTCTCCTTATGAACCTGATACAGACCATAGCTCCTCTTAAATAAATGCTCTTTAGTAAATAGTTTGAATCGCGTTGGTTTCGTGGAATGCGAAAAATCATTTGATCCCAAAATTCACTGGGTTAACCAGAAATGGACTCTTGATTGTTGGAAGACACAGATAATGGGGTTTAACTCCATTTCTGAAGGGAAAATCAGACTAGAATTCTCATCCCTGAAACACACTCTGTTTTAACGAAGAAGCAAGCTTTTCTTTCAAGAGTCTAAAATACAGCAAGAACCATGAGCATGGTCTGAAAAAAAGAACCGTGTTTCCTATTCATACGGACCATATGTACTTCAACTCTGTTTATGAAACTGATACAGACCACAGCTCCTCTTACATAAATGCTCTTTAGTTAATAGTGATAATCGCGTTGGGTTCTAGAACTGTGTAAAATCATTTTAGACCAAAATTCACTGGGTACCTGAACTGAACTCTTGCTTGTAGGAAGACACAGATCCTGGGGTTTAACTCCGTTTCTGAAGGGAAATTCACACCAGAGTTCTCATAACTGAAACTCACTCTGTTTTAATGCAAGAAGCAAGCTCTTCTTTCCAGTGTCTCCAATACAGCAAGAACCATGAGCATGCCCAGATAAAAAGAACTGTGTTTCCTACTCATACGGACCATATGTAGTTCAACTCTGCTTATGAAACTGATAAAAACCAGAGCTCCTCTTACATAAATGCTCTTTAGTTAATAGTGAGAATCGCGTTTGGTTCGTGAACAGCAAACAATGATTTGAGCCCAAAAATCACTGGGTTAACCAGAAATGAACTCTTGCTTGTTGGAAGACACAGATAATGGGGTTTAACTCCGTTTCTGAAGGGAAATTCAGACCAGAGTTCTCATCCCAGAAACACACTCTGTTTTACCGCAAGAAGCAAGCTCGTCTTTCCAGAGTCTATAATACAGCAAGAACCATGAGAATGCCCTGAAAAAAAGAACTGTGTTTCCAACTCATACTGACCATATGTAGTTCAACTGTGCTTATGAAACTGATACAGACCACAGCTCCTCTTACATAAATGCTCTTTAGTTAATAGTGATAATCGCATTGTGTTCTAGAACTGTGTAAAATCATTTTAGCCCAAAATTCACTGGGTACCTGAACTGAACTCTTGCTTGTAGGAAGACACAGATCCTGTGGTTTAACTCCGTTTCTGAAGGGAAATTCAGACCAGAATTCTGATCCCTGAAACACACTCTGTTTTAACGCAAGATGCAAGCTCTTCTTTCCAGTGTCTCCAATACAACAAGAACCATGAGCATGCCCTGAAAAAAAGAACTGTGTTTCTGACTCATGCAAAACATATGTAGTTCAACTCTGCTTATGACAGTGATACAAATCACAGCACCTCTAAGATAAATAATCTTTAGTTAATAGATTGAATAGCGTTGGGTTTGTGAACTGCGAAGAATCATTTAAGCCCAAATTACACTGGGTTTATCACAAATGAACTATTGCTTGTAGGAAGACACAGATCCTGTGGTTTAACTCCGTTTCTGAAGGGAAATTCACACCAGAGTTCTCATCCCAGAAACACACTCAATTTTAACGAAGAAGTAAGCTCGTCTTTCCAGAGTCTATAATACAGCAAGAACCATGAGCATGCCCTGAAAAAAAGAACTGTGTTTCCTACCCATACAGACCATATGTAGTTCCACTGTGCTTATGAAACTGATACAAACCACAGCTCCTGTTACATGAATGCTATTTAGTTAATATTTAGAATCATGTTGGGTTCGTGAACTGGAAAAATCATTTGAGCCCAAAATTCACTGGGTTAACCAGAAATGAACTCTTGCTTGTAGGAAGACACAGATCCTGAGGTTTAACTCCGTTTATGAAGGGAAATTCACACCAGAGTTCTCATAACTGAAACTCACTCTGTTTCAAGGCTAGATGCAAGCTCTTCTTTCCAGTGTCTCCAATACAGCAAGAACCATGAGCATGCCCTGAAAAAAAGAACTGTGTGTCTGACTCATGCAAAACATATGTAGTTCAACTCTGCTTATGAAAGTGATACGAATCACAGCTCCTCTAAGATAAATCCTCTTTAGTTAATAGATTGAATAGCGTTGGGTTTGTGAACTGCGAAGAATCATTTAAGCCCAAATTTCACTGGGTTTATCACGAATGAACTATTGCTTGTAGGAAGACACAGATCCTGTGGTTTAACTCCGTTTCTGTAGGGAAATTCACACCAGAGTTCTCATAACTGAAACTCACTCTGTTTTAACGCAAGAAGTAAGCTCTTCTTTCCAGTGTCTCCAATACAGCAAGAACCATGAGCATGCCCAGATAAAAAGAACTGTGTTTCCTACTCATACGGACCATATGTAGTTCAACTCTGCTTATGAACCTGATACAGACCATAGCTCCTCTTAAATAAATGCTCTTTAGTAAATAGTTTGAATCGCGTTGGTTTGGTGGAATGCGAAAAATCATTTGATCCCAAAATTCACTGGGTTAACCAGAAATGGACTCTTGATTGTTGGAAGACACAGATAATGGGGTTTAACTCCATTTCTGAAGGGAAAATCAGACTAGAATTCTCATCCCTGAAACACACTCTGTTTTAACGAAGAAGCAAGCTTTTCTTTCAAGAGTCTAAAATACAGCAAGAACCATGAGCATGGTCTGAAAAAAAGAACCGTGTTTCCTATTCATACGGACCATATGTACTTCAACTCTGTTTATGAAACTGATACAGACCACAGCTCCTCTTACATAAATGCTCTTTAGTTAATAGTGATAATCGCGTTGGGTTCTAGAACTGTGTAAAATCATTTTAGACCAAAATTCACTGGGTACCTGAACTGAACTCTTGCTTGTAGGAAGACACAGATCCTGGGGTTTAACTCCGTTTCTGAAGGGAAATTCACACCAGAGTTCTCATAACTGAAACTCACTCTGTTTTAATGCAAGAAGCAAGCTCTTCTTTCCAGTGTCTCCAATACAGCAAGAACCATGAGCATGCCCAGATAAAAAGAACTGTGTTTCCTACTCATACGGACCATATGTAGTTCAACTCTGCTTATGAAACTGATAAAAACCAGAGCTCCTCTTACATAAATGCTCTTTAGTTAATAGTGAGAATCGCGTTTGGTTCGTGAACAGCAAACAATGATTTGAGCCCAAAAATCACTGGGTTAACCAGAAATGAACTCTTGCTTGTTGGAAGACACAGATAATGGGGTTTAACTCCGTTTCTGAAGGGAAATTCAGACCAGAGTTCTCATCCCAGAAACACACTCTGTTTTACCGCAAGAAGCAAGCTCGTCTTTCCAGAGTCTATAATACAGCAAGAACCATGAGAATGCCCTGAAAAAAAGAACTGTGTTTCCAACTCATACTGACCATATGTAGTTCAACTGTGCTTATGAAACTGATACAGACCACAGCTCCTCTTACATAAATGCTCTTTAGTTAATAGTGATAATCGCATTGTGTTCTAGAACTGTGTAAAATCATTTTAGCCCAAAATTCACTGGGTACCTGAACTGAACTCTTGCTTGTAGGAAGACACAGATCCTGTGGTTTAACTCCGTTTCTGAAGGGAAATTCAGACCAGAATTCTGATCCCTGAAACACACTCTGTTTTAACGCAAGATGCAAGCTCTTCTTTCCAGTGTCTCCAATACAACAAGAACCATGAGCATGCCCTGAAAAAAAGAACTGTGTTTCTGACTCATGCAAAACATATGTAGTTCAACTCTGCTTATGACAGTGATACAAATCACAGCACCTGTAAGATAAATAATCTTTAGTTAATAGATTGAATAGCGTTGGGTTTGTGAACTGCGAAGAATCATTTAAGCCCAAATTACACTGGGTTTATCACAAATGAACTATTGCTTGTAGGAAGACACAGATCCTGTGGTTTAACTCCGTTTCTGAAGGGAAATTCACACCAGAGTTCTCATCCCAGAAACACACTCTATTTTAACGAAGAAGTAAGCTCGTCTTTCCAGAGTCTATAATACAGCAAGAACCATGAGCATGCCCTGAAAAAAAGAACTGTGTTTCCTACCCATACGGACCATATGTAGTTCCACTGTGCTTATGAAACTGATACAAACCACAGCTCCTGTTACATGAATGCTATTTAGTTAATATTTAGAATCATGTTGGGTTCGTGAACTGGAAAAATCATTTGAGCCCAAAATTCACTGGGTTAACCAGAAATGAACTCTTGCTTGTAGGAAGACACAGATCCTGAGGTTTAACTCCGTTTATGAAGGGAAATTCACACCAGAGTTCTCATAACTGAAACTCACTCTGTTTCAACGCAAGAAGCAAGCTCTTCTTTCCAGTGTCTCCAATACAGCAAGAACAATGAGCATGCCCTGAAAAAAAGAACTGTGTGTCTGACTCATGCAAAACATATGTAGTTCAACTCTGCTTATGAAAGTGATACGAATCACAGCTCCTCTAAGATAAATCCTCTTTAGTTAATAGATTGAATAGCGTTGGGTTTGTGAACTGCGAAGAATCATTTAAGCCCAAATTTCACTGGGTTTATCCCGAATGAACTATTGCTTGTAGGAAGACACAGATCCTGTGGTTTAACTCCGTTTCTGAAGGGAAATTCACACCAGAGTTCTCATAACTGAAACTCACTCTGTTTTAACGCAAGAAGTAAGCTCTTCTTTCCAGTGTCTCCAATACAGCAAGAACCATGAGCATGCCCAGATAAAAAGAACTGTGTTTCCTACTCATACGGACCATATGTAGTTCAACTCTGCTTATGAAACTGATAAAAACCAGAGCTCCTCTTACATAAATGCTCTTTAGTTAATAGTGAGAATCGCGTTGGGTTAGTGAACAGCAAACAATGATTTGAGCCCAAAAATCACTGGGTTAACCAGAAATGAACTCCTGCTTGTTGGAAGACACAGATAATGGGGTTTAACTCCGTTTCTGAAGGGAAATTCAGACCAGAGTTCTCATCCCTGAAACACACTCTGTTTTACCGCAAGAAGCAAGCTCGTCTTTCCAGAGTCTATAATACAGCAAGAACCATGAGAATGCCCTGAAAAAAAGAACTGTGTTTCCAACTCATACTGACCATATGTAGTTCAACTGTGCTTATGAAACTGATACAAACCACAGCTCCTGTTACATGAATGCTATTTAGTTAATATTTAGAATCATGTTGGGTTCGTGAACTGGAAAAATCATTTGAGCCCAAAATTCACTGGGTTAACCAGAAATGAACTCTTGCTTGTAGGAAGACACAGATCCTGGGGTTTAACTCCGTTTATGAAGGGAAATTCAGACCAGAGTTCTGATCCCTGAAACACACTCTGTTTTAACGCAAGAAGCAAGCTTTTCTCTCCAGAGTCTAAAATACAGCAAGAACCATGAGCATGCCCTGAAAAAAAGAAAAGTGTTTCTGACTCCTGCAAACCATATGTAGTTCAACTAAGCTTATGAAAGTGATACAGACCATAGCTCCTCTTAAATAAATGCTCTTTAGTAAATAGTTTGAATCGCGTTGGTTTGGTGGAATGCGAAAAATCATTTGATCCCAAAATTCACTGGGTTAACCAGAAATGGACTCTTGATTGTTGGAAGACACAGATAATGGGGTTTAACTCCATTTCTGAAGGGAAATTCAGACTAGAATTCTCATCCCTGAAACACACTCTGTTTTAACGAAGAAGCAAGCTTTTCTTTCAAGAGTCTAAAATACAGCAAGAACCATGAGCATGGTCTGAAAAAAAGAACCGTGTTTCCTATTCATACGGACCATATGTACTTCAACTCTGTTTATGAAACTGATACAGACCACAGCTCCTCTTACATAAATGCTCTTTAGTTAATAGTGATAATCGCGTTGGGTTCTAGAATTGTGTAAAATCATTTTAGCCCAAAATTCACTGGGTACCTGAACTGAACTCTTGCTTGTAGGAAGACACAGATCCTGTGGTTTAACTCCGTTTCTGAAGGGAAATTCACACCAGAGTTCTCATCCCAGAAACACACTCTGTTTTACCGCAAGAAGCAAGCTCGTCTTTCCAGAGTCTATAATACAGCAAGAACCATGAGAATGCCCTGAAAAAAAGAACTGTGTTTCCAACTCATACTGACCATATGTAGTTCAACTGTGCTTATGAAACTGATACAGACCACAGCTCCTCTTACATAAATGCTCTTTAGTTAATAGTGATAATCGCATTGTGTTCTAGAACTGTGTAAAATCATTTTAGCCCAAAATTCACTGGGTACCTGAACTGAACTCTTGCTTGTAGGAAGACACAGATCCTGTGGTTTAACTCCGTTTCTGAAGGGAAATTCAGACCAGAATTCTGATCCCTGAAACACACTCTGTTTTAACGCAAGATGCAAGCTCTTCTTTGCAGTGTCTCCAATACAGCAAGAACCATGAGCATGCCCTGAAAAAAAGAACTGTGTTTCTGACTCATGCAAAACATATGTAGTTCAACTCTGCTTATGAAACTGATAAAAACCAGAGCTCCTCTTACATAAATGCTCTTTAGTTAATAGTGAGAATCGCGTTTGGTTCGTGAACAGCAAAAAATCATTTGAGCCCAAATTACACTGGGTTTATCACAAATGAACTATTGCTTGTAGGAAGACACAGATCCTGTGGTTTAACTCAGTTTCTGAAGGGAAATTCACACCAGAGTTCTCATCCCTGAAACACACTCTGTTTTAACGAAGAAGCAAGCTCGTCTTTCCAGAGTCTATAATACAGCAAGAACCATGAGCATGCCCTGAAAAAAAGAACTGTGTTTCCTACCCAAACGGACCATATGTAGTACCACTGTGCTTATGAAACTGATACAAACCACAGCTCCTGTTACATGAATGCTATTTAGTTAATATTTAGAATCATGTTGGGTTCGTGAGCTGGAAAAATCATTTGAGCCCAAAATTCACTGGGTTAACCAGAAATGAACTCTTGCTTGTAGGAAGACACAGATCCCGAGGTTTAACTCCGTTTATGAAGGGAAATTCACACCAGAGTTCTCATAACGGAAACTCACTCTGTTTCAACGCAAGAAGCACGCTCTTCTTTCCAGTGTCTCCAATACAGCAAGAACCATGAGCATGCCCTGAAAAAAAGAACTGTGTGTCTGACTCATGAAAAACATATGTAGTGCAACTCTGCTTATGAAAGTGATACAAATCACAGCTCCTCTGAGATAAATCCTCTTTAGTTAATAGATTGAATAGCGTTGGGTTTGTGAACTGCGAAGAATCATTTAAGCACAAATTTCACTGGGTTTATCACGAATGAACTATTGCTTGTAGGAAGACACAGATCCTGTGGTTTAACTCCGTTTCTGAAGGGAAATTCACACCAGAGTTCTCATAACTGAAACTCACTCTGTTTTAACGCAAGAGGTAAGCTCTTCTTTCCAGTGTCTCCAATACAGCAAGAACCATGAGCATGCCCAGATAAAAAGAACTGTGTTTCCTACTCATACGGACCATATGTAGTTCAACTCTGCTTATGAAACTGATAAAAACCAGAGCTCCTCTTACATAAATGCTCTTTAGTTAATAGTGAGAATCGCGTTGGGTTCGTGAACAGCAAACAATGATTTGAGCCCAAAAATCACTGGGTTAACCAGAAATGAACTCCTGCTTGTTGGAAGACACAGATAATGGGGTTTAACTCCGTTTCTGAAGGGAAATTCAGACCAGAGTTCTCATCCCAGAAACACACTCTGTTTTACCACAAGAAGCAAGCTCGTCTTTCCAGAGTCTATAATACAGCAAGAACCATGAGAATGCCCTGAAAAAAAGAACTGTGTTTCCAACTCATACTGACCATATGTAGTTCAACTGTGCTTATGAAACTGATACAAACCACAGCTCCTGTTACATGAATGCTATTTAGTTAATATTTAGAATCATGTTGGGTTCGTGAACTGGAAAAATCATTTGAGCCCAAAATTCACTGGGTTAACCAGAAATGAACTCTTGCTTGTAGGAAGACACAGATCCTGGGGTTTAACTCCGTTTATGAAGGGAAATTCAGACCAGAGTTCTGATCCCTGAAACACACTCTGTTTTAACGCAAGAAGCAAGCTCTTCTTTCCAGAGTCTAAAATACAGCAAGAACCATGAGCATGCCCTGAAAAAAAGAAAAGTGTTTCTGACTCCTGCAAACCATATGTAGTTCAACTAAGCTTATGAAAGTGATACAAATGACAGCTCCTCTAAGATAAATCCTCTTTAGTTAATAGATTGAATAGCGTTGGGTTCGTGAACTGCGAAGAATTATTTAAGCCCAAAATTCACTGGGTTTATCACAAATGAACTATTGCTTGTAGGAAGACACAGATCCTGTGGTTTAACTCCGTTTCTGAAGGGAAATTCAGACCAGTGTTCTCATCCATGAAACACACTCTCTTTTAACAAAAGAAGCAAGCTTTTCTTTCCAGCGTCTCCAATACATCAAGAACCCTGAACATGCCCAGAAAAAAAAAGAACTGTGTTTCCTACTCATACGGACCATATGTAGTTCAACTCTCCTTATGAACCTGATACAGACCATAGCTCCTCTTAAATAAATGCTCTTTAGTTAATAGTTTGAATCGCGTTGGTTTCGTGGAATGCGAAAAATCATTTGATCCCAAAATTCACTGGGTTAACCAGAAATGGACTCTTGATTGTTGGAAGACACATATAATGGGGTTTAACTCCATTTCTGAAGGGAAAATCAGACTAGAATTCTCATCCCTGAAACACACTCTGTTTTAACGAAGAAGCAAGCTTTTCTTTCAAGAGTCTAAAATACAGCAAGAACCATGAGCATGGTCTGAAAAAAAGAACCGTGTTTCCTATTCATACGGACCATATGTACTTCAACTCTGTTTATGAAACTGATACAGACCACAGCTCCTCTTACATAAATGCTCTTTAGTTAATAGTGATAATCGCGTTGGGTTCTAGAACTGTGTAAAATCATTTTAGACCAAAATTCACTGGGTACCTGAACTGAACTCTTGCTTGTAGGAAGACACAGATCCTGGGGTTTAACTCCGTTTCTGAAGGGAAATTCACACCAGAGTTCTCATAACTGAAACTCACTCTGTTTTAATGCAAGAAGCAAGCTCTTCTTTCCAGTGTCTCCAATACAGCAAGAACCATGAGCATGCCCAGATAAAAAGAACTGTGTTTCCTACTCATACGGACCATATGTAGTTCAACTCTGCTTATGAAACTGATAAAAACCAGAGCTCCTCTTACATAAATGCTCTTTAGTTAATAGTGAGAATCGCGTTGGGTTCGTGAACAGCAAACAATGATTTGAGCCCAAAAATCACTGGGTTAACCAGAAATGAACTCCTGCTTGTTGGAAGACACAGATAATGGGGTTTAACTCCGTTTCTGAAGGGAAATTCAGACCAGAGTTCTCATCCCAGAAACACACTCTGTTTTACCACAAGAAGCAAGCTCGTCTTTCCAGAGTCTATAATACAGCAAGAACCATGAGAATGCCCTGAAAAAAAGAACTGTGTTTCCAACTCATACTGACCATATGTAGTTCAACCGTGCTTATAAAACTGATACAGACCACAGCTCCTCTTACATAAATGCTCTTTAGTTAATAGTGATAATCGCATTGTGTTCTAGAACTGTGTAAAATCATTTCAGCCCAAAATTCACTGGGTACCTGAACTGAACTCTTGCTTGTAGGAAGACACAGATCCTGTGGTTTAACTCCGTTTCTGAAGGGAAATTCAGACCAGAATTCTGATCCCTGAAACACACTCTGTTTTAACGCAAGATGCAAGCTCTTCTTTCCAGTGTCTCCAATACAGCAAGAACCATGAGCATGCCCTGATAAAAAGAACTGTGTTTCCTACTCATACGGACCATATGTAGTTCAACTCTGCTTATGAAACTGATAAAAACCAGAGCTCCTCTTACATAAATGCTCTTTAGTTAATAGTGAGAATCGCGTTTGGTTCGTGAACAGCAAACAATGATTTGAGCCCAAAAATCACTGGGTTAACCAGAAATGAACTCTTGCTTGTTGGAAGACACAGATAATGGGGTTTAACTCCGTTTCTGAAGGGAAATTCAGACCAGAGTTCTCATCCCAGAAACACACTCTGTTTTACCGCAAGAAGCAAGCTCGTCTTTCCAGAGTCTATAATACAGCAAGAACCATGAGAATGCCCTGAAAAAAAGAACTGTGTTTCCAACTCATACTGACCATATGTAGTTCAACTGTGCTTATGAAACTGATACAGACCACAGCTCCTCTTACATAAATGCTCTTTAGTTAATAGTGATAATCGCATTGTGTTCTAGAACTGTATAAAATCATTTCAGCCCAAAATTCACTGGGTACCTGAACTGAACTCTTGCTTGTAGGAAGACACAGATCCTGTGGTTTAACTCCGTTTCTGAAGGGAAATTCAGACCAGAATTCTGATCCCTGAAACACACTCTGTTTTAACGCAAGATGCAAGCTCTTCTTTCCAGTGTCTCCAATACAGCAAGAACCATGAGCATGCCCTGAAAAAAAGAACTGTGTTTCTGACTCATGCAAAACATATGTAGTTCAACTCTGCTTATGACAGTGATACAAATCACAGCACCTCTAAGATAAATAATCTTTAGTTAATAGATTGAATAGCGTTGGGTTTGTGAACTGCGAAAAATCATTTAAGCCCAAAATTCACTGGGTTTATCACAAATGAACTATTGCTTGTAGGAAGACACAGATCCTGTGGTTTAACTCCGTTTCTGAAGGGAAATTCACACCAGAGTTCTCATCCCTGAAACACACTCTGTTTTAACAAAGAAGCAAGCTCGTCTTTCCAGAGTCTATAATACAGCAAGAACCATGAGCATGCCCTGAAAAAAAGAACTGTGTTTCCTACCCATACGGACCATATGTAGTTCCACTGTGCTTATGAAACTGATACAAACCACAGCTCCTGTTACATGAATGCTATTTAGTTAATATTTAGAATCATGTTGGGTTCGTGAACTGGAAAAATCATTTGAGCCCAAAATTCACTGGGTTAACCAGAAATGAACTCTTGCTTGTAGGAAGACACAGATCCTGAGGTTTAACTCCGTTTATGAAGGGAAATTCACACCAGAGTTCTCATAACTGAAACTCACTCTGTTTTAATGCAAGAAGCAAGCTCTTCTTTCCAGTGTCTCCAATACAGCAAGAACCATGAGCATGCCCTGAAATAAAGAACTGTGTGTCTGACTCATGCAAAACATATGTAGTTCAACTCTGCTTATGAAAGTGATACAAATCACAGCTCCTCTAAGATAAATCCTCTTTAGTTAATAGATTGAATAGCGTTGGGTTTGTGAACTGCGAAGAATCATTTAAGCACAAATTTCACTGGGTTTATCACGAATGAACTATTGCTTGTAGGAAGACACAGATCCTGTGGTTTAACTCCGTTTCTGAAGGGAAATTCACACCAGAGTTCTCATAACTGAAACTCACTCTGTTTTAACGCAAGAAGTAAGCTCTTCTTTCCAGTGTCTCCAATACAGCAAGAACCATGAGCATGCCCAGATAAAAAGAACTGTGTTTCCTACTCATACGGACCATATGTAGTTCAACTCTGCTTATGAAACTGATAAAAACCAGAGCTCCTCTTACATAAATGCTCTTTAGTTAATAGTGAGAATCGCGTTGGGTTCGTGAACAGCAAACAATGATTTGAGCCCAAAAATCACTGGGTTAACCAGAAATGAACTCCTGCTTGTTGGAAGACACAGATAATGGGGTTTAACTCCGTTTCTGAAGGGAAATTCAGACCAGAGTTCTCATCCCAGAAACACACTCTGTTTTACCACAAGAAGCAAGCTCGTCTTTCCAGAGTCTATAATACAGCAAGAACCATGAGAATGCCCTGAAAAAAAGAACTGTGTTTCCAACTCATACTGACCATATGTAGTTCAACTGTGCTTATGAAACTGATACAAACCACAGCTCCTGTTACATGAATGCTATTTAGTTAATATTTAGAATCATGTTGGGTTCGTGAACTGGAAAAATCATTTGAGCCCAAAATTCACTGGGTTAACCAGAAATGAACTCTTGCTTGTAGGAAGACACAGATCCTGGGGTTTAACTCCGTTTATGAAGGGAAATTCAGACCAGAGTTCTGATCCCTGAAACACACTCTGTTTTAACGCAAGAAGCAAGCTCTTCTTTCCAGAGTCTAAAATACAGCAAGAACCATGAGCATGCCCTGAAAAAAAGAAAAGTGTTTCTGACTCATGCAAACCATATGTAGTTCAACTAAGCTTATGAAAGTGATACAAATGACAGCTCCTCTAATATAAATCCTCTTTAGTTAATAGATTGAATAGTGTTGGGTTCGTGAACTGCGAAGAATTATTTAAGCCCAAAATTCACTGGGTTTATCACAAATGAACTATTGCTTGTAGGAAGACACAGATCCTGTGGTTTAACTCCGTTTCTGAAGGGAAATTCAGACCAGTGTTCTCATCCATGAAACACACTCTGTTTTAACGCAAGAAGCAAGCTTTTCTTTCCAGCGTCTCCAATACATCAAGAACCCTGAACATGCCCAGAAAAAAAAAGAACTGTGTTTCCTACTCATACGGACCATATGTAGTTCAACTCTCCTTATGAACCTGATACACACCATAGCTCCTCTTAAATAAATGCTCTTTAGTTAATAGTTTGAATCGCGTTGGTTTGGTGGAATGCGAAAAATCATTTGATCCCAAAATTCACTGGGTTAACCAGAAATGGACTCTTGATTGTTGGAAGACACAGATAATGGGGTTTAACTCCATTTCTGAAGGGAAAATCAGACTAGAATTCTCATCCCTGAAACACACTCTGTTTTAACGAAGAAGCAAGCTTTTCTTTCAAGAGTCTAAAATACAGCAAGAACCATGAGCATGGTCTGAAAAAAAGAACCGTGTTTCCTATTCATACGGACCATATGTACTTCAACTCTGTTTATGAAACTGATACAGACCACAGCTCCTCTTACATAAATGCTCTTTAGTTAATAGTGATAATCCCGTTGGGTTCTAGAACTGTGTAAAATCATTTTAGACCAAAATTCACTGGGTACCTGAACTGAACTCTTGCTTGTAGGAAGACACAGATCCTGGGGTTTAACTCCGTTTCTGAAGGGAAATTCACACCAGAGTTCTCATAACTGAAACTCACTCTGTTTTAATGCAAGAAGCAAGCTCTTCTTTCCAGTGTCTCCAATACAGCAAGAACCATGAGCATGCCAAGATAAAAAGAACTGTGTTTCCTACTCATACGGACCATATGTAGTTCAACTCTGCTTATGAAACTGATAAAAACCAGAGCTTTCTTACATAAATGCTCTTTAGTTAATAGTGAGAATCGCGTTTGGTTCGTGAACAGCAAACAATGATTTGAGCCCAAAAATCACTGGGTTAACCAGAAATGAACTCTTGCTTGTTGGAAGACACAGATAATGGGGTTTAACTCCGTTTCTGAAGGGAAATTCAGACCAGAGTTCTCATCCCAGAAACACACTCTGTTTTACCGCAAGAAGCAAGCTCGTCTTTCCAGAGTCTATAATACAGCAAGAACCATGAGAATGCCCTGAAAAAAAGAACTGTGTTTCCAACTCATACTGACCATATGTAGTTCAACTGTGCTTATGAAACTGATACAAACCACAGCTCCTGATACATGAATGCTATTTAGTTAATATTTAGAATCATGTTGGGTTCGTGAACTGGAAAAATCATTTGAGCCCAAAATTCACTGGGTTAACCAGAAATGAACTCTTGCTTGTAGGAAGACACAGATCCTGAGGTTTAACTCCGTTAATGAAGGGAAATTCACACCAGAGTTCTCATAACAGAAACTCACTCTGTTTTAACGCAAGAAGCAAGCTCTTCTTTCCAGTGTCTCCAATACAGCAAGAACCATGAGCATGCCCTGAAAAAAAGAACTGTGTGTCTGACTCATGCAAAACATATGTAGTTCAACTCTGCTTATGAAAGTGATACAAATCACAGCTCCTCTAAGATAAATCCTCTTTAGTTAATAGATTGAATAGCGTTGGGTTTGTGAACTGCGAAGAATCATTTAAGCACAAATTTCACTGGGTTTATCACGAATAAACTATTGCTTGTAGGAAGACACAGATCCTGTGGTTTAACTCCGTTTCTGAAGGGAAATTCACACCAGAGTTCTCATAACTGAAACTCACTCTGTTTTAACGCAAGAAGTAAGCTCTTCTTTCCAGTGTCTCCAATAGAGCAAGAACCATGAGCATGCCCAGAAAAAAAGAACTGTGTTTCCTACTGATACGGACCATATGTAGTTCAACTCTGCTTATGAAACTGATAAAAACCAGAGCTCCTCTTACATAAATGCTCTTTAGTTAATAGTGAGAATCATGCTGGGTTCTTTAACTGTGAAAAATCATTTGAGCCCAAAATTCACTGGGTTAACCAGAAATGGACTCTTGATTGTTGGAAGACACAGAACCTGGGGTTTAACTCCATTTCTGAAGGGAAAATCACTAGAGTTCTCATCCCTGAAACACACTCTGTTTTAACGAAGAAGCAAGCTCTTCTTTCAAGAGTCTAAAATACAGCAAGAACCATGAGCATGGTCTGAAAAAAAGAACCGTGTTTCCTATTCATACGGACCATATGTACTTCAACTCTGTTTATGAAACTGATACAGACCACAGCTCCTCTTACATAAATGCTCGTTAGTTAATAGTGATAATCGCGTTGGGTTCTAGAACTGTGTAAAATCATTTTAGACCAAAATTCACTGGGTACCTGAACTGAACTCTTGCTTGTAGGAAGACACAGATCCTGGGGTTTAACTCCGTTTCTGAAGGGAAATTCACACCAGATTTCTCATAACTGAAACTCACTCTGTTTTAATGCAAGAAGCAAGCTCTTCTTTCCAGTGTCTCCAATACAGCAAGAACCATGAGCATGCCAAGATAAAAAGAACTGTGTTTCCTACTCATACGGACCATATGTAGTTCAACTGTGCTTATGAAACTGATACAAACCACAGCTCCTGTTACATGAATGCTATTTAGTTAATATTTAGAATCATGTTGGGTTCGTGAACTGGAAAAATCATTTGAGCCCAAAATTCACTGGGTTAACCAGAAATGAACTCTTGCTTGTAGGAAGACACAGATCCTGAGGTTTAACTCCATTTATGAAGGGAAATTCACACCAGAGTTCTCATAACTGAAACTCACTCTGTTTTAACGCAAGAAGCAAGCTCTTCTTTCCAGTGTCTCCAATACAGCAAGAACCATGAGCATGCCCTGAAAAAAAGAACTGTGTTTCCTACTCATACGGACCATATGTAGTTCAACTGTGCTTATGAAACTGATAGAAACAACAGCTCCTGTTACATGAATGCTATTTAGTTAATATTTAGAATCATGTTGGGTTCGTGAACTGGAAAAATCATTTGAGCCCAAAATTCACTGGGTTAACCAGAAATGAACTCTTGCTTGTAGGAAGACTCATTTCCTGGGGTTTAACTCCGTTTCTGAAGGGAAATTCAGACCAGAGTTCTGATCCCTGAAACTCACTCTGTTTTAACGCAAGAAGCAAGCTCTTCTTTCCAGAGGCTAAAATACAGCAAGAACCATGAGCATGCCCTGAAAAAAAGAACTGTGTTTCTGACTCATGCAAACCATATGTAGTTCAACTCTGCTTATGAAAGTGATACAAAACACAGCTCCTCTAAGATAAATCCTCTTTAGTTAATAGATTGAATAGCCTTGGGTTTGTGAACTGCAAAGAATCATTTAAGCCCAAAATTCACTGGGTTTATCACAAATGAACTATTGCTTGTAGGAAGACACAGATCCTGTGGTTTAACTCCGTTTCTAAAGGGAAATTCACACCAGAGTTCACATAACTGAAACTCACTCTGTTTTAACGCAAGAAGCAAGCTCTTCTTTCCAGTGTCTCCAATACAGCAAGAACCATGAGCATGCCCAGAAAAAAAGAACTGTGTTTCCTACTCATAGGGACCATACGTAGTTCAACTCTGCTTATGAAACTGATAAAAACCAGAGCTCCTCTTACATAAATGCTCTTTAGTTAATAGTTTGAATCACGTTTGGTTCGTGAACAGCAAAAAATCATTTGAGCCCAAAAATCACTGGGTTAACCAGAAATGAACTCTTGCTTGTAGGAAGACACAGATAATGGGGTTTAACTCCGTTTCTGAAGGGAAATTCAGACCAGAGTTCTCATCCCAGAAACACACTCTGTTTTACCGCAAGAAGCAAGCTGGTCTTTCCAGAGTCTATAATAAAGCAAGAACCAGGAGAATGCCCTGAAAAAAAGAACTGTGTTTCCTACTCATATCGACCATATGTAGTTCAACTGTGCTTATGAAACTGAAACAAACCACAGCTCCTGTTACATGAATGCTATTTAGTTAATATTTAGAATCATGTTGGATTCGTGAACTGGAAAAATCATTTGAGCCCAAAATTCAATGGGTTAACCAGAAATTAACTCTTGCTTGTAGGAAGACACAGATCCGGGGGTTTAACTCCGTTTATGAAGGGAAATTCAGACCAGAGTTCTGATCCCTGAAACACACTCTGTTTTACCGCAAGAAGCAAGCTCTTCTTTCCAGAGTCTAAAATACAGCAAGAACCATGAGCATGCCCTGAAAAAAAGAACAGTGTTTCTGACTCATGCAAACCATATGTAGTTCAACTAAGCTTATGAAAGTGATACAAATCACAGCTCCTCTAAGATAAATCCTCTTTAGTTAATAGATTGAATAGCGTTGGGTTTGTGAACTGCGAAGAATCATTTAAGCCCAAATTTCACTGGGTTTATCACAAATGAACTATTGCTTGTAGGAAGACACAGATCCTGGGGTTTAAGTCCGATTCTGAATGCAAATTCCGACCAGAATTCTCATCCCTAAAACTCACTCTGTTTTAACGCAAGAAGGAAGCTTTTCTTTCCAGCGTCTCCAATACATCAAGAACCATGAGCATGCCCAGAAAAAAAAAGAACTGTGTTTCCTACTCATACGGACCATATGTAGTTCAACTCTGCTTATGAAACTGATAGAGCCCACAGCTCCTCTTAAATAAATGCTCTTTAGTTAATAGTTTGAATCGCGTTGGTTTCGTGGAATGCGAAAAATCATTTGAGCCCAAAATTCACTGGGTTAACCAGAAATGGACTCTTGATTGTTGGAAGACACAGAACCTGGGGTTGAACTCCATTTCTGAAGGGAAATTCAGACTAGAGTAGTCATACCTGAAACACACTCTGTTTTAACGTAGAAGCAAGCTATTCATTCAAGTGTCTAAAATACAGCAAGAACCAGGAGCATGTTCTGAAAAAAAGAACGGTGTTTCCTATTCATACGGACCAACTCTGCTTATTAAACTGATACAGTCCACACCTCTTCTTACATAAATGCTCTTTAGTTAATAGTTAGAATCGCGTTTGGTTCGTGAACAGCGAAAAATCATTTGAGCCCAAAATTCACTGGGTTAACCAGAAATGAACTCTTGCTTGTAGGAAGACACAGATCATGGGGTTTAACTCCGTTTCTGAAGGGAAATTCAGACTAGTGTTCTCATCCCTGAAACACACTCTGTTTTAACGAAGAAGCAAGCTCTTCTTTCAAGAGTCTAAAATCCAGCAAGAACCATGAGCATGCCCTGAAAACAAAGAAATGTGTTTCCTACTCATACGGACCATATGTAGTTCCACTCTGCTCATGGAACTGATACAAACCACAGCTCCTCTTACATAAATGCTCTTTAGTTAATAGTGAGAATTACAATTGGTTCGTGAACTGCGAAAATTCATTTGAGCACAATATTCCCTGGGTTTACCAGAAATGAACTCTTGCTTGTAGGAAGACACAGATGCAGGGGTTCAACTTCGATTCTGAAGGGAAGTTCAGACTAGAATTCTCATTCCTGAAAAACACCTTGTTTTAAGGCATGAATCATCCTCTTCTGTCCAGGGTCTCCAATACAGTAAGAACCATGAGGATGCCCTGAAAAAAAGAACTGTGTTTCCTACTCATACGGACCATATGTAGTTCAACTGTGCTTATGAAACTGATACAAACCACAGCTCCTGTTACATGAATGCTATTTAGTTAATATTTGGAATCATGTTGGGTTCGTGAACTGGAAAAATCACTTAAGCCCAAATTTCACTGGGTTTATCACAAATGAACTATTGCTTGTAGGAAGACACAGATCCTGTGGTTAAACTCCGTTTCTGAAGGGAAATTCACACCAGAGTTCTCATAACTGAAACTCACTCTGCTTTAACGCAAGAAGCAAGCTCTTCTTTCCAGTGTCTCCAATAGAGCAAGAACCATGAGCATGCCCAGAAAAAAAGAACTGTGTTTCCTACTGATACGGACCATATGTAGTTCAACTCTGCTTATGAAACTGATAAAAACCAGAGCTCCTCTTACATAAATGCTCTTTAGTTAATAGTGAGAATCGCGTTTGGTTCGTGAACAGCAAACAATCATTTGAGCCCAAAAATCACTGGGTTAACCAGAAATGAACTCTTGCTTGTAGGAAGACACAGATGCCGGGGTTCAACTCTGATTCTGAAGGGAAATTCAGACTAGAATTCTCATTCCTGAAAAACACTTTGTTTTAAGGCATGAATCATCCTCTTCTGTCCAGGGTCTCCAATACAGTAAGAACCATGATCATGCCCAGAAAAAAAGAACTGTGTTTCTTACTCATACAGACCATATGTAGTTCAACCCTGCTTATGAAAGTGATACAAACCACAGCTCCTCTAAGATAAATCCTCCTTAGATAATAGTTTGAATAGCGTTGGGTTCGTGAACTGGGAGAAATCATTTGAGCCCAAAATTCCCTGGGTTTATCACAAATGAACTCTTGCTTGTAGGAAGACACAGATCCTGGGGTTTATCTACGTTTATTAAGGAAATTCAGACCAGAGTTCTCATCCATGAAACACATCCTGTTTTAATGCAAAAAGCAAGCTCTTCTTTCCTGCTTCTCCAATACAGCAAGAACCATGAGCATTCCCAGAAAAAAAGAACTGTGTTTCCTACTCATACGTACCATAAGTAGTTAAACACTGCTTATGAAACTGATACAGACCACACCTCCTCTTAATAAATGCTCTTTATTTAATAGTGATAATCCCGTTGGGTTCAAGAACTGTGTAAAGTCATTTGAAACAAAAATTCACTTTGTTTCCCAGAAATGAACGCTAGCTGGTAGGAAGACAGAGATCCTGAGGTTCAACTCCTTTTCTGAAGGGAAATTCAGACCAGAGTTCTCATCCCTGAAAAACACTCATTATAACACAAGAAGCAAGCTCTTCTTTCCTGCGTCTCCAATATAGTAAGAAACATGAACATGCCCAGAAAAAACGAACTGTGTTTCAGAGTCATACAGATCATTTGTATTTCATCTCTGCTTATGAAACTTATACAAACAAGAGCACCTCTTAAATAAGTAATCTTTAGTTAATAGTGAGAATCGCGTTGGGTTTTTTAACTGAGGAAAATCATTTGAGCCCAAAATTCACTGGGTTAACCAGAAATGAACGCTTGCTTGTAGGAAGACACAGACCCTGGGGTTTAACTCCATTTCTGAAGGGAAATTCAGACCAGAGTTTTCTTCCCTGAAAGACACTCTGTTTTAATGCAAGAAGCAAGCTCTTCTTTCCAGAGTCTAAAATACAGCAAGAACCCTGAGCATGCCCTGAAAACAAAGAAATGTGTTTCCTACTCATACGGACCATATGTAGTTCAACTATTCTTATGAAACTGATACAAACCACAGCTCCTCTTACATAAATGCTCTTTAGTTATTAGTTAGAATCATGTTTGGTTCGTGACCTGGAAAAATCATATGTGCCCAAAATTCACTGGGTTAACAAGAAATGAACTCTTGCTTGTAGGAAGACACAGATCCTGGGGTTTAACTCCGTTTCTGAAGGGAAATTTAGACCAGAGTTCTGATCTCTGAAACACACTCTGTTTTAACGCAAGAAGCAAGCTCTTCTTTCCAGAGTCTAAAATAGAGCAAGAACCATGAGCATGCCCTGAAAAAAAGAACTGTGTTTCTGACTCATGAAAACCATATGTAATTCAACTCTACTTATGAAAGTGATGCAAATCACAGCTCCTCCAAGATATATCCTCTTTAGTTAATAGACTGAATAGCGTTGGGTTCGTGAACTGCGAAAAATCACTTAAGTCCAAAATTCACTGGGTTTATCACAAATGAACTCTTGCTTGTAGGAAGACACAGATCCTGGGGTTTAACTACGTTTCTGAAGGGAAATTCAGCCCAGAGTTCTCATCCCTGAAACACACTCTGTTTAATGCAAGAAGCAAGCTCTTCTTTCCAGCGTCTCCAATACAGCAAGAATTGTGAGCATGCCCTGAAAAAAAGAACTGTGTTTCCTACTCATACGGACCATATGTAGTTCAACTCTGCTTATGAAATGATACAGACCACAGCTCCTCTTACATAAATGCTCTTTAGTTAATAGTTATAATCCCATTGTGTTCTACTACTGTGTAAAGTCATTTGAGCCGAAAATTCACTTTGTTTACCAGAAATGAACTCTTGCTAGTAGGAAGACACAGATCATGGTGTTTAACTCCGTTTCTGAAGGCAAATTCAAACCAGAGTTCTCATCCATGAAACACAACCTGTTTTAATGCAAGAAGCAAGCTCTTCTTTCGACTGTCACCAATACAGCAAGAACCATGAGCACGGCCTGAAAAAAGAACTATGTTTCCTATTCATAAAGATCATATGTAGTTCAACCCTGCTTATGAAACTGATACATACCACACCTCCTCTTACATAAATGCTCTTTAGATAATAGAGAGAAAGCGTTGGGTTCGTGAACTGCAAAAAATCTTTTGAGCCCAAAATTCACAGGTTTTACCAGAAATGAACTCTTGCTTGTAGGAAGACACTGATCCTGAGGTTTAACTCCCTTTGTGAAGGAAAATTCAGGCCAGGGTTCTCATCCCTGAAAAAAACTCTGTTTTAAGGCAAGAATCATTCTCTTCTTTCCAGCGTCTCCAATATAGTAAGAAATATGAGCATGCCCAGAACAAAAGAACTGTGTTTGCTACTCTTACAGACCATATGTTGTTCAACCCTGCTTATGAAATTATACAAACCACAGCTCCTCTTACATAAATCCTCTTTAGTTAATAGTGAGAATCGCGTAGGGTTCGTGAACTGCTAAAAATCATTTGAGCCCAATATTCACAGGGTTTACCAGAACTGAACTGCTGCTTCTAGGAAGACACAGATCCTGGGGTTTAACCCTTTTTCTGAAGGCAAATTAAGAACAGAGATCTCATCCCTGAAAAACATTCTGTTTTAAGGCAGGAATAATCCTCTTCTTTCCAGCGTCTCCAATATAGTAAGAAACATGAGCATTCCCAGAAAAAAAAAAAAAAACAACTGTGTTTCCTACTCATGCAGACCGTATGTAGTTCAACTCTGCTTATTAAACTGATACAAACCACAGCTCCTCTTACATAAATCCTCTTTAGTTAATAGTGCGAATAGCACAGGGTTCGTGAACTGTGAAAAATCATTTGAGCCTAAAATTCAGTGGGTTTACCAGAAATGAACTCTTGCTCGTAGGAAGACACAGATCCTGGGGTTTAACTCCGTTTCTGAAGGGAAATACATACCAGAGTTCCCATCACTGAAACACACTCTGTTTTATCGAAGAAGAAAGCTCTTCTTTCCAGAGTCTAAAATACAGCAAGCACCATTAGCATGCCCTGAAAAAAAGAACTGTGTTTCCAACTCATAAGGACCATATGTAGATCAACTCTCCTTATGATATTGATACAAATCACGGCTCCTCTTACATAAATGCTCTTTAGTTAATAGTCATAATCGCATTGGGTCTAGTACTGTGTAAAATCATTTGAGCCGAAAATTCACTTGGTTTACCAGAAATGAACTCTTCCTGGTAGGAAGACACAGATCATAGTGTTTAACTGCGTTTGTGAAGGAAAATTCAGACCAGAGTTCTCACCATGAAACACAGCCTGTTTTAATGCAAGAAGCAAGCTCTTCTTTCCAGCGTCACCAATACAGCAAGAACCATGAACATGCCCTGAAAAAAAGAACTGTGTTTCCTACTCATACGGACCATACGTAGTTCCACTCTGCTCATGAAACTGATACAAACCACGGCTCCTCTTACATAAATGTTCTTTAGTTAATAGTCATTATCGCGTTGGGGTCTAGTACTGTGTGAAGTCATTTGAGCCGAAAATTCACTTGGTTTACCAGAAATGAACTCTTGCTGATAGGACGACACAGATCATAGTGTTTAACTCCGTTTGTGAAGGAAAATTCAGACCAGAGTTCTCATCCAAGAAACACACCCTGTTTTAATGCAAGAAGCAAGCTCTTCTTTCCAGCGTCACCAATATAGCACGAACCATGAGCATGCCCTGAAAAAAAGAACTGTGTTTCCTACTCATAGGACCATATGTAGTTCAACTCTGCTTATGACTGATACAGACCACAGCTCCTCTTACATAAATGCCCTTTAGTTAATAGTGAGAATAACGTAGGTTTCTTGAACTGAGACAAATCATTTGAGCCCAAAAGTTCACTGGGTTTACCAGAAATGAACTCTTGCTTGGAGGAAGACACAGATCCTGGGGTTTTACTCCATTTCTGAAGGAAAATTCAGACCAGAGTTCTCTTCCAAGAAACACACCCTGTTTTAATGCAAGAAGCAAGCTCTTCTTTCCAGCGTCACCAATATAGCATGAACCATGAGCATGCCCTGAAAAAAAGAACTGTGTTTCCAACTCATAAGGACCATATGTAGTTCAACTCTGCTTATGAAACTGCTACAAACCACGGCTCCTCTAACATAAATGTTCTTTAGTTAATAGTGAGAATCATGTTGGGATCGTGAACTGTGAAAAAATCATTTGAGCCCAAAATTCACTGTGTTTACCAGAAATGGACTCTTGCTTGTAGGAAGACATTGATCCTGAGGTTTAACATCGTTTCCTAAGGCAAATTCAGACCAGAGTTCTCATCCCTGAATAAAACTCTGTTTTAAGACAAGAATCATCCTCTTCTTTCCAGCGTCTACAATATAGTAAGAAACATGAGCATGCCCAGAAAAAAAGAACTGTGTTACCTACTCATACAGACCATATGTAGTTCAACTCTGCTTATTGAACTGATACAAACCACAGCTCCTCTTACATAAATCCTCTTTAGTAAATAGAGAGAATATCATAGGGTTCGTGAATGGAGAAAAATCATTTGAGCCCACAATTCACTGGGTTTACAAGAAATGAAATCTTGCTTGTAGGAAGACACAGATCCTGGGGTTTAACTCAGTTTCTGCCAGGAAATTCAGACCAGAGTTCTCCTCCCTGAAACACACTCTGTTTAAACGAAGAAGGAAGCTCTTCTGTTCAGAGTCTAAAATACAGCAAGAACCATGAGCATGCCTTGAAAAAAAGAACTGTCTTTCCTACTCATACGGACTATATGTAGTTCATCTCTGCTTATGAAGCTGATACAAACCACAGCTTCTCTTACATAAATGCTCTTTAGTTAATAGTGAGAATCGCGTTGGGTTCGTGAACTGCGAAAAATCATTTGAGCCCAAAATTCACTGGGTTAACCAGAAATGAACTCATGCTTGTAGGAAGACACAGATCCTGGGGTTTAAGTCCGATTCTGAATGCAAATTCAGACCAGAATTCTCACCCCTAAACCTCACTCTGTTATAACGCAAGAAGGAAGCACTTCTTTCCAGATTTGAAAATACATCAAGAACAATGAACATGCCCTGAAAAAAAGATCTGCGTTTCCTACTCATAAGGACCATATGTAGGTCAACTCTCCTTATGAAACTGATACAAACCACGGCTCCTCTTACACAAATGCTCTTTAGTTAATAGTCAGAATTAAGTTGGATTCGTGAAGTGGGAAAAATCATTTGAGCCCAAAATTAATTGGGTTAACCTGAAATGGACTCTTGCTTGTAGGAAGACACAGATCCTGGGGTTTTACTCCATTTCTGAAGGGAAATGCAGAACAGAGTTCTCATCCCTGAAACACACTCTGTTTAAAAGAAGAAGCAAGCTCTTCTTTCAAGAGTCTAAAATACAGCAAGAACCATGAGCTTGCCCTGAAAAAAAGAACTGTGTTTCCTACTCATAAGGACCATATGTAGTTCAACTCTGCTTATGAAACTGATACAAACCACGGCTCCTCTTACATAAATATTCTTTAGTTAATAGTGAGAATCATGTTGGGTTCGTGAACTGTGAAAAATCATTTGAGCCCAAAATTCACTGGGTTTACCAGAAATGAACTCTTGCTAGTAGTAAGTCACTGATCCTGGGGTTTAACTCCGTTTATGAAGGCAAATTCAGACCAGAGTTCTCATCACTGAAAAACACTGTGTTTTAAGCAAGATTCATCCTCTTCTTTCCAGCGTCTCCAGTATAGTAAGAAACATGAGCATGCCCAGAAAAAAAGAACTGTGTTTCCTACTCATACAGACCATATGAAGTTCAACTCTGCTTATGAATCTGATACAAACCACAGCTCCTCTTTTATAAATCCTCTTTAGTTAATAGTGAGAATAACGTAGGTTTCTTGAACTGAGACAAATCATTTGAGCCCAAAAGTTCACTGGGTTTACCAGAAATGAACTCTTGCTTGTAGGAAGACACAGATCCTGTGGTTTAACTCCGTTTCTGAAGGGAAATTCACACCAGAGTTCTCATAACTGAAACTCACTCTGTTTTAACGCAAGAAGCAAGCTCTTCTTTCCAGTGTCTCCAATACAGCAAGAACCATGAGCATGCCCAGAAAAAAAGAACTGTGTTTCCTACTCATACGGACCATATGTAGTTCAACTCTGCTTATGAAACTGTTAAAAACCAGAGCTCCTCTTACATAAATGCTCTTTAGTTAATAGTGAGAATCGCGTTTGGTTCGTGAACAGCAAACAATCATTTGAGCCCAAAAATCACAGGGTTAACCAGAAATGAACTCTTGCTTGTAGGAAGACTCAGATGCAGGGGTTCAACTCCGATTCTGAAGGGAAATTCAGACTAGAATTCTCATTCCTGAAAAACACTTTGTTTTAAGGCATGAATCATCCTCTTCTGTCCAGGGTCTCCAATACAGTAAGAACCATGAGGATGCCCTGAAAAAAAGAACTGTGTTTCTTACTCATACAGATCATATGTAGTTCAACCCTGCTTATGAAAGTGATACAAACCACAGCTCCTCTAAGATAAATCCTCCTTAGATAATAGTTTGAATAGCATTGGGTTCGTGAACTGGGAGAAATCATTTGAGCCCAAAATTCCCTGGGTTTATCACAAATGAACTCTTGCTTGTAGGAAGACACAGATCCTGGGGTTTATCTACGTTTATTAAGGAAATTCAGACCAGAGTTCTCATCCATGAAACACATCCTGTTTTAATGCAAAAAGCAAGCTCTTCTTTCCTGCTTCTCCAATACAGCAAGAACCATGAGCATTCCCAGAAAAAAAGAACTGTGTTTCAGAGTCATACAGATCATATGTATTTCATCTCTGCTTGTGAAACTGATACAAACAAGAGCACCTCTTAAATAAGTAATCTTTAGTTAATAGTGAGAATCGCGTTGGGTTTTTTAACTGAGGAAAATCATTTGAGCCCAAAATTCACTGGGTTAACCAGAAATGAACGCTTGCTTGTAGGAAGACACAGATCCTGGGGTTTAACTCCATTTCTGAAGGGAAATTCAGACCAGAGTTTTCTTCCCTGAAAGACACTCTGTTTTAATGCAAGAAGCAAGCTCTTCTTTCCAGAGTCTAAAATACAGCAAGAACCCTGAGCATGCCCTGAAAACAAAGAAATGTGTTTCCTACTCATACGGACCATATGTAGTTCCACTCTGCTCATGAAACTGATACAAACCACAGCTCCTCTTACATAAATGCTCTTTAGTTAATAGTGAGAATTACAATTGGTTCGTGAAGTGCGAAAATTCATTTGAGCACAATATTCCCTGGGTTTACCAGAAATGAACTCTTGCTTGTAGGAAGACACAGATGCAGGGGTTCAACTTCGATTCTGAAGGGAAGTTCAGACTAGAATTCTCATTCCTGAAAAACACCTTGTTTTAAGGCATGAATCATCCTCTTCTGTCCAGGGTCTCCAATACAGTAAGAACCATGAGGATGCCCTGAAAAAAAGAACTGTGTTTCCTACTCATACGGACCATATGTAGTTCAACTGTGCTTATGAAATTGATACAAACCACAGCTCCTGTTACATGAATGCTATTTAGTTAATATTTGGAATCATGTTGGTTTCGTGAACTGGAAAAATCACTTAAGCCCAAATTTCACTGGGTTTATCACAAATGAACTATTGCTTGTAGGAAGACACAGATCCTGTGGTTTAACTCCGTTTCTGAAGGGAAATTCACACCAGAGTTCTCATAACTGAAACTCACTCTGTTTTAACGCAAGAAGCAAGCTCTTCTTTCCAGTGTCTCCAATACAGCAAGAACCATGAGCATGCCCAGAAAAAAAGAACTGTGTTTCCTACTCATACGGACCATATGTAGTTCAACTCTGCTTATGAAACTGTTAAAAACCAGAGCTCCTCTTACATAAATGCTCTTTAGTTAATAGTGAGAATCGCGTTTGGTTCGTGAACAGCAAACAATCATTTGAGCCCAAAAATCACAGGGTTAACCAGAAATGAACTCTTGCTTGTAGGAAGACTCAGATGCAGGGGTTCAACTCCGATTCTGAAGGGAAATTTAGACTAGAATTCTCATTCCTGAAAAACACTTTGTTTTAAGGCATGAATCATCCTCTTCTGTCCAGGGTCTCCAATACACTAAGAACCATGAGGATGCCCTGAAAAAAAGAACTGTGTTTCTTACTCATACAGATCATATGTAGTTCAACCCTGCTTATGAAAGTGATACAAACCACAGCTCCTCTAAGATAAATCCTCCTTAGATAATAGTTTGAATAGCATTGGGTTCGTGAACTGGGAGAAATCATTTGAGCCCAAAATTCCCTGGGTTTATCACAAATGAACTCTTGCTTGTAGGAAGACACAGATCCTGGGGTTTATCTACGTTTATTAAGGAAATTCAGACCAGAGTTCTCATCCATGAAACACATCCTGTTTTAATGCAAAAAGCAAGCTCTTCTTTCCTGCTTCTCCAATACAGCAAGAACCATGAGCATTCCCAGAAAAAAAGAACTGTGTTTCCTACTCATACGTACCATAAGTAGTTAAACACTGCTTATGAAACTGATACAGACCACACCTCCTCTTAATAAATGCTCTTTATTTAATAGTGATAATCCCGTTGGGTTCAAGAACTGTGTAAAGTCATTTGAAACAAAAATTCACTTTGTTTCCCAGAAATGAACGCTAGCTGGTAGGAAGACAGAGATCCTGAGGTTCAACTCCTTTTCTGAAGGGAAATTCAGACCAAAGTTCTCATCCCTGAAAAACACTCATTATAACACAAGAAGCAAGCTCTTCTTTCCTGCGTCTCCAATATAGTAAGAAACATGAACATGCCCAGAAAAAAAGAACTGTGTTTCAGAGTCATACAGATCATATGTATTTCATCTCTGCTTATGAAACTGATACAAACAAGAGCACCTCTTAAATAAGTAATCTTTAGTTAATAGTGAGAATCGCGTTGGGTTTTTTAACTGAGGAAAATCATTTGAGCCCAAAATTCACTGGGTTAACCAGAAATGAACGCTTGCTTGTAGGAAGACACAGACCCTGGGGTTTAACTCCATTTCTGAAGGGAAATTCAGACCAGAGTTTTCTTCCCTGAAAGACACTCTGTTTTAATGCAAGAAGCAAGCTCTTCTTTCCAGAGTCTAAAATACAGCAAGAACCATGAGCATGCCCTGAAAACAAAGAAATGTGTTTCCTACTCATACGGACCATATGTAGTTCAACTGTTCTTATGAAACTGATACAAACCACAGCTCCTCTTACATAAATGCTCTTTAGTTATTAGTTAGAATCATGTTTGGTTCGTGACCTGGAAAAATCATATGTGCCCAAAATTCACTGGGTTAACAAGAAATGAACTCTTGCTTGTAGGAAGACACAGATCCTGGGGTATAACTCCGTTTCTGAAGGGAAATTCAGACCAGAGTTCTGATCTCTGAAACACACTCTGTTTTAACGCAAGAAGCAAGCTCTTCTTTCCAGAGTCTAAAATAGAGCAAGAACCATGAGCATGCCCTGAAAAAAAGAACTGTGTTTCTGACTCATGAAAACCATATGTAATTCAACTCTACTTATGAAAGTGATGCAAATCACAGCTCCTCCAAGATATATCCTCTTTAGTTAATAGACTGAATAGCGTTGGGTTCGTGAACTGCGAAAAATCACTTAAGCCCAAAATTCACTGGGTTTATCACAAATGAACTCTTGCTTGTAGGAAGACACAGATCCTGGGGTTTAACTACGTTTCTGAAGGGAAATTCAGCCCAGAGTTCTCATCCCTGAAACACACTCTGTTTAATGCAAGAAGCAAGCTCTTCTTTCCAGCGTCTCCAATACAGCAAGAATTGTGAGCATGCCCTGAAAAAAAGAACTGTGTTTCCTACTCATATGGACCATATGTAGTTCAACTCTGCTTATGAAATGATACAGACCACAGCTCCTCTTACATAAATGCTCTTTAGTTAATAGTTATAATCCCATTGTGTTCTACTACTGTGTAAAGTCATTTGAGCCGAAAATTCACTTTGTTTACCAGAAATGAACTCTTGCTGGTAGGAAGACACAGATCATGGTGTTTAACTCCGTTTCTGAAGGCAAATTCAAACCAGAGTTCTCATCCATGAAACACAACCTGTTTTAATGCAAGAAGCAAGCTCTTCTTTCGACTGTCACCAATACAGCAAGAACCATGAGCACGGCCTGAAAAAAGAACTATGTTTCCTATTCATAAAGATCATATGTAGTTCAACCCTGCTTATGAAACTGATACATACCACACCTCCTCTTACATAAATGCTCTTTAGATAATAGAGAGAAAGCGTTGGGTTCGTGAACTGCAAAAAATCTTTTGAGCCCAAAATTCACAGGTTTTACCAGAAATGAACTCTTGCTTGTAGGAAGACACTGATCCTGAGGTTTAACTCCCTTTGTGAAGGAAAATTCAGGCCAGGGTTCTCATCCCTGAAAAAAACTCTGTTTTAAGGCAAGAATCATTCTCTTCTTTCCAGCGTCTCCAATATAGTAAGAAATATGAGCATGCCCAGAACAAAAGAACTGTGTTTGCTACTCTTACAGACCATATGTTGTTCAACCCTGCTTATGAAATTATACAAACCACAGCTCCTCTTACATAAATCCTCTTTAGTTAATAGTGAGAATCGCGTAGGGTTCGTGAACTGCTAAAAATCATTTGAGCCCAATATTCACAGGGTTTACCAGAACTGAACTGCTGCTTCTAGGAAGACACAGATCCTGGGGTTTAACCCTTTTTCTGAAGGCAAATTAAGAACAGAGATCTCATCCCTGAAAAACATTCTGTTTTAAGGCAGGAATAATCCTCTTCTTTCCAGCGTCTCCAATATAGTAAGAAACATGAGCATTCCCAGAAAAAAAAAAAAACAACTGTGTTTCCTACTCATGCAGACCGTATGTAGTTCAACTCTGCTTATTAAACTGATACAAACCACAGCTCCTCTTACATAAATCCTCTTTAGTTAATAGTGCGAATAGCACAGGGTTCGTGAACTGTGAAAAATCATTTGAGCCTAAAATTCAGTGGGTTTACCAGAAATGAACTCTTGCTCGTAGGAAGACACAGATCCTGGGGTTTAACTCCGTTTCTGAAGGGAAATACATACCAGAGTTCCCATCACTGAAACACACTCTGTTTTATCGAAGAAGAAAGCTCTTCTTTCCAGAGTCTAAAATACAGCAAGCACCATTAGCATGCCCTGAAAAAAAGAACTGTGTTTCCAACTCATAAGGACCATATGTAGATCAACTCTCCTTATGATATTGATACAAATCACGGCTCCTCTTACATAAATGCTCTTTAGTTAATAGTCATAATCGCATTGGGTCTAGTACTGTGTAAAATCATTTGAGCCGAAAATTCACTTAGTTTACCAGAAATGAACTCTTCCTGGTAGGAAGACACAGATCATAGTGTTTAACTGCGTTTGTGAAGGAAAATTCAGACCAGAGTTCTCACCATGAAACACAGCCTGTTTTAATGCAAGAAGCAAGCTCTTCTTTCCAGCGTCACCAATACAGCAAGAACCATGAACATGCCCTGAAAAAAAGAACTGTGTTTCCTACTCATACGGACCATACGTAGTTCCACTCTGCTCATGAAACTGATACAAACCACGGCTCCTCTTACATAAATGTTCTTTAGTTAATAGTCATTATCGCGTTGGGGTCTAGTACTGTGTGAAGTCATTTGAGCCGAAAATTCACTTGGTTTACCAGAAATGAACTCTTGCTGATAGGACGACACAGATCATAGTGTTTAACTCCGTTTGTGAAGGAAAATTCAGACCAGAGTTCTCATCCTAGAAACACACCCTGTTTTAATGCAAGAAGCAAGCTCTTCTTTCCAGCGTCACCAATATAGCACGAACCATGAGCATGCCCTGAAAAAAAGAACTGTGTTTCCTACTCATAGGACCATATGTAGTTCAACTCTGCTTATGACTGATACAGACCACAGCTCCTCTTACATAAATGCCCTTTAGTTAATAGTGAGAATAACGTAGGTTTCTTGAACTGAGACAAATCATTTGAGCCCAAAAGTTCACTGGGTTTACCAGAAATGAACTCTTGCTTGGAGGAAGACACAGATCCTGGGGTTTTACTCCATTTCTGAAGGGAATTGCAGACCAGAGTTCTCATCCCTGAAACACACTCTGTTTAAAAGAAGAAGCAAGCTCTTCTTTCAAGAGTCTAAAATACAGCAAGAACCATGAGCTTGCCCTGAAAAAAAGAACTGTGTTTCCTACTCATAAGGACCATATGTAGTTCAACTCTGCTTATGAAACTGCTACAAACCACGGCTCCTCTTACGTAAATGCTCTTTAGTTAATAGTGTGAATTATGTTGGATTCGTGAACTGCGGATAATCATTTGAGCCCAAAATTAATTGGGTTAACCTGAAATGAACTCTTGCTTGTAGGAAGACACAGATCCTGGGGTTTAACTCCGTTTCGGAGGGGAAATTCAGACCAGAGTTCTCTTCCCTGAAACACACTCTGTTATAACGCAAGAAGGAAGCCCTTCTTTCAAGAGTCTAAAATTCAGCAAGAACCATGAGCTTGCCCTGAAAAAAAGAACTGTGTTTCCTAGTCATAAGGACCACATGTAGTTCAACTCTGCTTATGAAACTGATACAAACCACGGCTCCTCTAACATAAATGTTCTTTAGTTAATAGTGAGAGTCATGTTGGGTTCGTGAACTGCGAAAAATCATTTCACCCCAAAATTCACTGTGTTTACCAGAAATGAACTCTTGCTTGTAGGAAGACATTGATCCTGAGGTTTAACATCGTTTCCTAAGGCAAATTCAGAACAGAGTTCTCATCCCTGAATAACACTCTGTTTTAAGACAAGAATCATCCTCTTCTTTCCAGCATCTACATTATAGTAAGAAACATGAGCATGCCCAGAAAAAAAGAACTGTGTTTCCTACTCATACAGACTATATGTAGTTCAACTCTGCTTATGTAACTGATACAAACCACAGCTCCTCTTACATAAATCCTCTTTAGTAAATAGAGAGAATATCATAGGGTTCGTGAATGGCAAAAATCATTTGAGCCCACAATTCACTGGGTTTACAAGAAATGAAATCTTGCTTGTAGGAAGACACAGATCCTGGGGTTTAACTCAGTTTCTGCCAGGAAATTCAGACCAGAGTTCTCCTCCCTGAAACACACTCTGTTTATACGAAGAAGGAAGCTCTTCTTTTCAGAGTCTAAAATACAGCAAGAACCATTAGCATGCCTTGAAAAAAAGAACTGTCTTTCCTACTCATATGGACTATATGTAGTTCAACTCTGCTTATGAAACTGATACAAACCACAGCTTCTCTTACATAAATCCTCTTTAGTAAATAGAGAGAATATCATAGGGTTCGTGAATGGAGAAAAATCATTTGAGCCCACAATTCACTGGGTTAACCAGAAAGGAACTCTTGCTTGTAGGAAGACACAGATACTGGGGTTTAAGTCCGATTCTGAATGCAAATTCAGACCAGAATTCTAATCCCTAAAACTCACTCTGTTATAACGCAAGAAGCAAGCACTTCTTTCCAGATTTGAAAATACATCAAGAACTATGAACATGCCCTGAAAATAAGATCTGCGTTTCATACTCATAAGGACCCTATGTAGTTCAACTCTGCTTATGAAACTGCTACAAACCACGGCTCCTCTAACATAAATGTTCTTTAGTTAATAGTGAGAATCATGTTGGGTTCGTGAACTGTGAAAAATCATTTGAGCCCAAAATTCACTGTGTTTACCAGAAATGAACTCTTGCTTGTAGGAAGACATTGATCCTGAGGTTTAACATCGTTTCCTAAGGCAAATTCAGACCAGAGATCTCATCCCTGAATAACACTCTGTTTTAAGACAAGAATCATCCTCTTCTTTCCAGCGTCTACAATATAGTAAGAAACATGAACATGCCCAGAAAAAAAGAACTGTGTTTCCTACTCATACAGACCATATGTAGTTCAACTCTCCTTATGAAACTGATACAAACCACAGCTCCACTTATATAAATCCTCTTTAGTTAATAGTGAGAATAACGTAGGGTTCTTGAACTGAGACAAATCATTTGAGCCCAAAAGTTCACTGGGTTTACCAGAAATGAACTCTTGCTTGGAGGAAGACACAGATCCTGGGGTTTACTCCATTTCTGAAGGGAAATGCAGACCAGAGTTCTCATCCCTGAAACACACTCTGTTTAAAAGAAGAAGCAAGCTCTTCTTTCAAGAGTCTAAAATACAGCAAGAACCATGAGTTTGCCCTGAAAAAAAGAACTGTGTTTCCTACTCATAAGGACCATATGTAGTTCAACTCTGCTTATGAAACTGCTACAAACCACGGCTCCTCTTACACAAATGCTCTTTAGTTAATAGTCAGAATTAAGTTGGATTCGTGAAGTGTGAAAAATCATTTGAGCCCAAAATTAATTGGGTTAACCTGAAATGGACTCTTGCTTGTAGGAAGACACAGATCCTGGAGTTTTACTCCATTTCTGAAGGGAAATGCAGAACAGAGTTCTCATCCCTGAAACACACTCTGTTTAAAAGAAGAAGCAAGCTCTTCTTTCAAGAGTCTAAAATACAGCAAGAACCATGAGCTTGCCCTGAAAAAAAGAACTGTGTTTCCTACTCATAAGGACCATATGTAGTTCAACTCTGCTTATGAAACTGATACAAACCACTGCTCCTCTTACATAAATATTCTTTAGTTAATAGTGAGAATCATGTTGGGTTCGTGAACTGTGAAAAATCATTTGAGCCCAAAATTCACTGGGTTTACCAGAAATGAACTCTTGCTAGTAGTAAGTCACTGATCCTGGGGTTTAACTCCGTTTATGAAGGCAAATTCAGACCAGAGTTCTCATCACTGAAAAACACTGTGTTTTAAGCAAGATTCATCCTCTTCTTTCCAGCGTCTCCAGTATAGTAAGAAACATGAGCATGCCCAGAAAAAAAGAACTGTGTTTCCTACTCATACAGACCATATGAAGTTCAACTCTGCTTATGAATCTGATACAAACCACAGCTCCTCTTTTATAAATCCTCTTTAGTTAATAGTGAGAATAACGTAGGATTCTTGAACTGAGACAAATCATTTGAGCCCAAAAGTTCACTGGGTTTACCAGAAATGAACTCTTGCTTGGAGGAAGACACAGATCCTGGGGTTTTACTCCATTTCTGAAGGGAAATGCAGACCAGAGTTCTCATCCCTGAAACACACTCTGTTTAAAAGAAGAAGCAAGCTCTTCTTTCAAGAGTCTAAAATACAGCAAGAACCATGAGCTTGCCCTGAAAAAAAGAACTGTGTTTCCTACTCATAAGGACCATATGTAGTTCAACTCTGCTTATGAAACTGCTACAAACCACGGCTCCTCTTATGTAAATGCTCTTTAGTTAATAGTGTGAATTATGTTGGATTCGTGAACTGCGGATAATCATTTGAGCCCAAAATTAATTGGGTTAACCTGAAATGAACTCTTGCTTGTAGGAAGACACAGATCCTGGGGTTTAACTCCGTTTCGGAGGGGAAATTCAGACCAGAGTTCTCTTCCCTGAAACACACTCTGTTATAACGCAAGAAGGAAGCCCTTCTTTCAAGAGTCTAAAATTCAGCAAGAACCATGAGCTTGCCCTGAAAAAAAGAACTGTGTTTCCTAGTCATAAGGACCACATGTAGTTCAACTCTGCTTATGAAACTGATACAAACCACGGCTCCTCTAACATAAATGTTCTTTAGTTAATAGTGAGAGTCATGTTGGGTTCGTGAACTGCGAAAAATCATTTCACCCCAAAATTCACTGTGTTTACCAGAAATGAACTTTTGCTTGTAGGAAGACATTGATCCTGAGGTTTAACATCGTTTCCTAAGGCAAATTCAGAACAGAGTTCTCATCCCTGAATAACACTCTGTTTTAAGACAAGAATCATCCTCTTCTTTCCAGCATCTACATTATAGTAAGAAACATGAGCATGCCCAGAAAAAAAGAACTGTGTTTCCTACTCATACAGACTATATGTAGTTCAACTCTGCTTATGTAACTGATACAAACCACAGCTCCTCTTACATAAATCCTCTTTAGTAAATAGAGAGAATATCATAGGGTTCGTGAATGGCAAAAATCATTTGAGCCCACAATTCACTGGGTTTACAAGAAATGAAATCTTGCTTGTAGGAAGACACAGATCCTGGGGTTTAACTCAGTTTCTGCCAGGAAATTCAGACCAGAGTTCTCCTCCCTGAAACACACTCTGTTTATACGAAGAAGGAAGCTCTTCTTTTCAGAGTCTAAAATACAGCAAGAACCATTAGCATGCCTTGAAAAAAAGAACTGTCTTTCCTACTCATATGGACTATATGTAGTTCAACTCTGCTTATGAAACTGATACAAACCACAGCTTCTCTTACATAAATCCTCTTTAGTAAATAGAGAGAATATCATAGGGTTCGTGAATGGAGAAAAATCATTTGAGCCCACAATTCACTGGGTTAACCAGAAAGGAACTCTTGCTTGTAGGAAGACACAGATACTGGGGTTTAAGTCCGATTCTGAATGCAAATTCAGACCAGAATTCTAATCCCTAAAACTCACTCTGTTATAACGCAAGAAGCAAGCACTTCTTTCCAGATTTGAAAATACATCAAGAACTATGAACATGCCCTGAAAATAAGATCTGCGTTTCATACTCATAAGGACCCTATGTAGTTCAACTCTGCTTATGAAACTGCTACAAACCACGGCTCCTCTAACATAAATGTTCTTTAGTTAATAGTGAGAATCATGTTGGGTTCGTGAACTGTGAAAAATCATTTGAGCCCAAAATTCACTGTGTTTACCAGAAATGAACTCTTGCTTGTAGGAAGACATTGATCCTGAGGTTTAACATCGTTTCCTAAGGCAAATTCAGACCAGAGATCTCATCCCTGAATAACACTCTGTTTTAAGACAAGAATCATCCTCTTCTTTCCAGCGTCTACAATATAGTAAGAAACATGAACATGCCCAGAAAAAAAGAACTGTGTTTCCTACTCATACAGACCATATGTAGTTCAACTCTCCTTATGAAACTGATACAAACCACAGCTCCACTTATATAAATCCTCTTTAGTTAATAGTGAGAATAACGTAGGGTTCTTGAACTGAGACAAATCATTTGAGCCCAAAAGTTCACTGGGTTTACCAGAAATGAACTCTTGCTTGGAGGAAGACACAGATCCTGGGGTTTACTCCATTTCTGAAGGGAAATGCAGACCAGAGTTCTCATCCCTGAAACACACTCTGTTTAAAAGAAGAAGCAAGCTCTTCTTTCAAGAGTCTAAAATACAGCAAGAACCATGAGTTTGCCCTGAAAAAAAGAACTGTGTTTCCTACTCATAAGGACCATATGTAGTTCAACTCTGCTTATGAAACTGCTACAAACCACGGCTCCCCTTTCATAAATCCTCTTTTTTAGTAGTGAGAATCGTGTTGGGTTCATGAACTGCGAAATATCATTTCAGCCCAAAATTCACTGATTTTACCAGAAATGAACTCTTGCTTGTAGGAGGACTCAGATCCTGGGGTTTAACTCTGTTTGTGATGGGAAATTCAGACCAGAGTTCTCATCCATGAAACACCCTGTTTTAATGCAAGAAGCAAGGTCTTCTTTCCAGAGTCTAAAATACAGCATGAACCATGAGCATGCCCTGAAAAAAAGAACTGTGTTTGCTATTCATACGGACCATATGTAGTTCAACTCTGCTTATGAAACTGATACAGACCACACCTCTTGTTACATAAATACTCTTTAGTTAATAGTGAGAATAGTGTTGGGTTCGAGAACTGCGAAAAGAATTTGAGCCCAAAATTCACTAGGTTTGCAAGAAATGAACTCTTGCTTGTAGGTAGACACAGATCCTGGGCTTTACCTCCGTTTCTGAAGGGAATTTCAGACCAGAATTCTTATCCCTGAAATACAATCTGTTTTAATGCATGAAGCAAGCTCTTCTTTCCAGCGTCTCCAATACAGCAAGAATCATGATCATGCCCAGAAAAAAAAAAAAACTGTGTTTCCTACTCATACAAACCATATGTAGTTAAACTCTACTTATGAAACTGATTCAAACTACAGCTCCTCTTACATAAATCCTCTTTAGTTAATAGTGAGAATCGTGTTGGGTTCGTGAACTGCGAAAAAATTATTAGAGCCCAAAATTCACTGGATTTATCGGAAATGAACTCTTGCTTGTAGGAAGACACAGATCCTGTGGTTTAACTCCGGTACTGAAGGGAAATTCAGACCAGATTTCTCATCCCTGAAAAACACTCTTTTTAAAGGCAAGAATCATGCTCTTCTTTCCAGCTTCTCCAATACAGTAAGAACCATGATCATGCCAAGAAAAAAAGAACTGTGTTTCCTACTCATATGGACCATGTGTAGTCCAACTCTGCATAAGAAAATGATACAGACCACAGCTCCTATTACATAAGTACTCTTAAGTTAATAGTGAGAATCATGTTAGGTTTGTGAACTGTGAAAAATCATTTGAGCCCAAAAATCACTGGGTTTACCAGAAATGAACTCTTGCATGTAGGAAGACACAGATCATGGGGTTTAACTCCGTTCGTGAAGGGAAATTCAGACCAGCGTTCTCATCCCTAAAACACAATGTGCTTTAACGCAAGAAGAAAGCTCTTCGTTCCAGATTCTAAAATACAGCAAGAACCAAGAGCATGCCATGAAAAAAAGAAATGTGCTTTCTACTCATATGGACCATAACTAGTTCAACTCTGCTTATGAAACTGATACAAACCACAGCTCCGCATACATAAATGCTGTTTAGTTAATAGTGAGAATCGCGTTGGGTTCGTGAACTGCGAAAAATCATTTGAGCCCAAAATTCACTGGGTTAATCAGAAATGAACTCTTGCTTGTAGGAAGAGACAGATCCTGGGGTTTACCTCCAGTTCTGAAGGGAAATTCAGACCAGAGTTCTCATCCCTGAAAACCACTCTGTTTTAAGGCATGAATCATCCTCTCCTTTCCAGGGTCTCCAATACAGTAAGAAGCATGAGCATGCCAGGAAAAAAAGAACTGTGTTTCCTACTCATACGGACCATATGTAGTTCAACTCTGCTTATGAAACTGAGAAAGACCACAGCTCCTCTTACATAAATGCTCTTTAGTTAATAGTGAGTATAGCGTTGGGTTAGTGAATTGCGAAAAATGATTTGAGCCCAAAATTCACTGGGTTTACCAGAAATGAACTCTTGCTTGTAGCAAGACACAGATCCTGGGGTTTAACTCCGTTTCTGAAGGGAAATTCAGACCAGAGTTCTCATCCCTGAAACACACTCTGTTTTAATGCAATAATCAAGCTCTTCTTTCCAGCGTCTCCAATACAGCAAGAATCATGAGCATGCCAAGAAAAAATAACTGTGATTCCTACTCATACGGAATATATGTAGTTCAACTCTGCTTATGAAACTGATACAAACCACAGCTCCGCTTACATAAATGCTCTTTAGTTAATAGTGAGAATCATGTAGGGTTGGTGAACTGCAAAAAATCATTTGAGCCCAAAACTCACTGGGTTTACCAGAAATTAAATCTTTCTTGTAGAAAGACTCTGATCCTGGGGTTTAACTCCATTTCTGAAGGGAAATTCAGACCAGAGTTCTCATCCCTGAAACACACTCTGTTTTAAGGCAAGAATCATCCTCTTCTTTCCAGCGTCTCCAATACAGTAAGAACCATGATCATTCCCAGAAAAAAGAACTGTGTTTCTTACTCATACGTACCATATGTAGTTCAACTCTGCTTATGAAATGATACAGACCAGAGCCCCTCATACATAAATGCTCTTTAGTTAAAAGTGATAATCGCGTTGGGTTCTAGAACTGTGTAACGTCATTTGAGCTGAAAATTCCCTTGGTTTAACAGAAATGAATTCTTACTTGTAGGAAGACACAGATCATTGGGTTTAACTCCGTTTTTGAAGCTAAATTAGGACCAGAGTTCGCATCCATGAAACACACCCTGTTTTAATGGAAGAAGCAAGCTCTTCTTTCCAGGGTCTACAATACAGCAAGAAGAAGCATGACCTTAAAAAAAAGAACTGTGTTTCCTACTCATACGGACCATATGTAGTTCAACTCTGCTTATGAAACTGATACAAACCACAGCTCCTCTTACATAAATGCTCTTTAGTTAATAGTGAGAATAGGTTTGGGTTGGTGAACTGCGAAAAATCATTTGAGCCCAAAATTCACTTGGTTTAACAGAAATGAACTCTTGCTTGTAGGAAGACACAGATCCTGGGGTTAACTCCGATTCTGAAGGGAAATTCAGACCAGAGTTCTCATCCATGAAACACACTCTGTTATAACGCAAGAAGCAAGCTCTTTTTTCCAGAGTCTTTAATACTGCAAGAACCATGAGCATGCCGTGAAAAAAAGAAATGTGTTTCCTGCTCATACAGACCATATGTAGTTCAACTCTGCTTATGAAACTGATAAAAACCACTGCTCCCCTTTCATAAATCCTCTTTTTTAGTAGTGAGAATCGTGTTGGGTTCATGAACTGCGAAATACCATTTCAGCCCAAAATTCACTGATTATACCAGAAATGAACTCTTGCTTGTAGGAGGACTCAGATCCTGGGGTTTAACTCTGTTTGTGATGGGAAATTCAGACCAGAGTTCTCATCCATGAAACACACCCTGTTTTAATGCAAGAAGCAAGGTCTTCTTTCCAGAGTCTAAAATACAGCATGAACCATGAGCATGCCCTGAAAAAAAGAACTGTGTTTGCTATTCATACGGACCATATGTAGTTCAACTCTGCTTATGAAACTGATACAGACCACACCTCTTGTTACATAAATACTCTTTAGTTAATAGTGAGAATAGTGTTGGGTTCGAGAACTGCGAAAAGAATTTGAGCCCAAAATTCACTAGGTTTACAAGAAATGAACTCTTGCTTGTAGGTAGACACAGATCCTGGGCTTTACCTCCGTTTCTGAAGGGAATTTCAGACCAGAATTCTTATCCCTGAAATACACTCTGTTTTAATGCATGAAGCAAGCTCTTCTTTCCAGCGTCTCCAATACAGCAAGAATCATGATCATGCCCAGAAAAAAAAAAAAAATGTGTTTCCTACTCATACAAACCATATGTAGTTAAACTCTACTTATGAAACTGATTCAAACTACAGCTCCTCTTACATAAATCCTCTTTAGTTAATAGTGAGAATCGTGTTGGGTTCGTGAACTGCGAAAAAATTATTAGAGCCCAAAATTCACTGGATTTATCGGAAATGAACTCTTGCTTGTAGGAAGACACAGATCCTGTGGTTTAACTCCGGTACTGAAGGGAAATTCAGACCAGATTTCTCATCCCTGAAAAACACTCTTTTTAAAGGCAAGAATCATCCTCTTCTTTCCAGCTTCTCCAATACAGTAAGAACCATGATCATGCCAAGAAAAAAAGAACTGTGTTTCCTACTCATATGGACCATGTGTAGTCCAACTCTGCATAAGAAAATGATACAGACCACAGCTCCTATTACATAAGTGCTCTTAAGTTAATAGTGAGAATCATGTTAGGTTCGTGAACTGTGAAAAATCATTTGAGCCCAAAAATCACTGGGTTTACCAGAAATGAACTCTTGCATGTAGGAAGACACAGATCATGGGGTTTAACTCCCTTCGTGAAGGGAAATTCAGACCAGCGTTCTCATCCCTAAAACACAATGTGCTTTAACGCAAGAAGAAAGCTCTTCATTCCAGATTCTAAAATACAGCAAGAACCAAGAGCATGCCATGAAAAAAAGAAATGTGCTTTCTACTCATATGGACCATAACTAGTTCAACTCTGCTTATGAAACTGATACAAACCACAGCTCCGCATACATAAATGCTGTTTAGTTAATAGTGAGAATCGCGTTGGGTTCGTGAACTGCGAAAAATCATTTGAGCCCAAAATTCACTGGGTTAATCAGAAATGAACTCTTGCTTGTAGGTAGACACGGATCCTGGGGTTTACCTCCAGTTCTGAAGGGAAATTCAGACCAGAGTTCTCATCCCTGAAAACCACTCTGTTTTAAGGCATGAATCATCCTCTCCTTTCCAGGGTCTCCAATACAGTAAGAAGCATGAGCATGCCAGGAAAAAAAGAACTGTGTTTCCTACTCATACGGACCATATGTAGTTCAACTCTGCTTATGAAACTGATAAAGACCACACCTCCTCTTACATAAATGCTCTTTAGTTAATAGTGAGTATAGCGTTGTGTTAGTGAATTGCGAAAAATGATTTGAGCCCAAAATTCACTGGGTTTACCAGAAATGAACTCTTGCTTGTAGGAAGACACAGATCCTGGGGTTTAACTCCGTTTCTGAAGGGAAATTCAGACCAGAGTTCTCATCCCTGAAACACACTCTGTTTTAATGCAATAATCAAGCTCTTCTGTCCAGCGTCTCCAGTACAGCAAGAACCATGAGCATGCCCAGAAAAAATAACTGTGATTCCTACTCATACGGAATATATGTAGTTCAACTCTGCTTATGAAACTGATACAAACCACAGCTCCGCTTACATAAATGCTCTTTAGTTAATAGTGAGAATCATGTAGGGTTGGTGAACTGCAAAAAATCATTTGAGCCCAAAACTCACTGGGTTTACCAGAAATTAAATCTTTCTTGTAGGAAGACACTGATCCTGGGGTATAACTCCACTTCTGAAGGGAAATTCAGACCAGAGTTCTCATCCCTGAAACACACTCTGTTTTAAGGCAAGAATCATCCTCTTCTTTCCAGCGTCTCCAATACAGTAAGAACCATGATCATTCCCAGAAAAAAGAACTGTGTTTCTTACTCATACGTACCATATGTAGTTCAACTCTGCTTATGAAATGATACAGACCAGAGCCCCTCATACATAAATGCTCTTTAGTTAAAAGTGATAATCGCGTTGGGTTCTAGAACTGTGTAACATCATTTGAGCTGAAAATTCCCTTGGTTTAACAGAAATGAACTCTTACTTGTAGGAAGACACAGATCATTGGGTTTAACTCCGTTTTTGAAGCTAAATTAGGACCAGAGTTCGCATCCATGACACACACCCTGTTTTAATGGAAGAAGCAAGCTCTTCTTTCCAGGGTCTACAATACAGCAAGAAGAAGCATGACCTTAAAAAAAAGAACTGTGTTTCCTACTCATACGGACCATATGTAGTTCAACTCTGCTTATGAAACTGATACAAACCACAGCTCTTCTTACATAAATGCTCTTTAGTTAATAATGAGAATAGGTTTGGGTTGGTGAACTGCGAAAAATCATTTGAGCCCAAAATTCACTTGGTTTAACAGAAATGAACTCTTGCTTGTAGGAAGACACAGATCCAGGGGTTAACTCCGTTTCTGAAGGGAAATTGAGCCCAGAGTTCTCATCCTTGAAATACAATGTTTTAACAAAAGAAGCAAGTTCTTCATTCCAGAATCTAAAATACAGTAAGAACCATGAGCATGGTCTGAAAAAAAGAACTGTGTTTCCTATTCATACGGACCATATGTATTTGAACTCTGCTTATGAAACTGATACACACCGCACCTCCTCCTACATAAATCCTCTTTAGTTAATAGTGAGAATAGCATAGGGTTCGTGAACTGCAAACAATCATTTGAGCCCAAAATTCACTGGGTATACCAGAAATGAACTCTTGCTTTTAGGAATACAAAGATCCTGTGGATTAACTCCGTTAATGAAGGGAAATTCAGACCAGAATTCTCATCCCTGAAAAACACTCTTTTTGAAGGCAAGAATCATCCTCTTCTTTCCAGCTTCTCCAATACAGTAAGAACCATGATAATGCCAAGAAAAAAAGAACTGATTTTCCTACTCATATGGACCATGTGTAGTCCAACTCTGCATATGAAAATGATAGAGACCACAGCTCCTCTTACATAAATGCTATTTAGTTAATAGTGATAATCAAGGTTGGGATCTAGAACTGTGTAAAATCATTTGAGCCCAAAATTCACTTGGTTTACCAGAAATGAACTCTTGCTTGTAGGGAGACACAGAGCATGGGGTTTAACTCCGTTTCTGAAGGGAAATTCAGACCAGAGTTCTCATCCACGAAACACACTCTGTTTTAATGCAAGAAGCAAGCTCTTCTTTCCAGCATCTCCAATACAGCAAGAACCATGAGCATGGCCTGAAAAAAGGAACTGTGTTTCCTACTCATACAGACCATATGTAGTTCAACTCTGCTTATGAAACTGATACAAACCACAGTTCCTCTAACATAAATCCTCTTTAGTTAATAGTGAGATTAGCGTAGGGTTAATGAACTGTGAAAAATCATTTGAGCCCACATTTCACTGTGTTTACAAGAAATGAACTCTTGCTTGTTGGAAGACACAGATACTGGGGTTGAACTCCGTTTCTGAAGGGAAATTCAGACCAGAGTTCTCATCCCTGAAACACACTCTGTTTTAACGAAGAAGCAAGCTCTTCTTTCCAGAGTCTAAAACACAGCAAGAACCATGAGCATTTTATGAAAAAAAGATGTGTGTTTCCTATTCCTACGGACCATATGTAGTTCAACTCTGCTTATGAAACGGATACAGACCACTCCTCCTCTTACATAAGTGCTCTTAAGTTAATAGTGAGAATCATGTTAGGTTCGTGAACTGCGAAAAAACATTTGAGCCAAAATTCACTTGGTTTACCAGAAATGAACTCTTGCCTGTAGGAAGACACAGATCATGGGGTTTAACTCCGTATCTGAAGGCAAATACAGACCAGAGTACTCATTCCTGAAAAACACTCTGTTTTAAGGCAAGAATCATTCTCTTCTTTCCAGCGTCTCCAATATAGTAAGAAACATGAGCATGCCCAGAAAAAAAGAACTGTGTTTCCTACTCATACAGACCATATTGTGTTCAACTCTGCTTATGAAACTGATACAAACCACAGCTCCGCTTACATAAATGCTCTTTAGTTAATAGTGAGAATCATGTTGGGTTGGTGAACTGCGAAAAATCATTTGAGCCCAAAACTCACTGGGTTTACGAGAAATTAACTCTTGCTTGTAGGAAGACACTGATCCTGGGGTTTAACTCCATTTCTGAAGGGAAATTCAGACCAGTGTTCTCATCCCTGACACACACACTGTTTTAAGACAAGAAGCATCCTCTTCTTTCCAGCGTCACCAATACAGCAAGAACCATGATCATGCCCAGAAAAAAAGAACTGTGTTTCCTAATCATACGGACCATATGTAGTTCAACTCTGCTTATGAAACTCATACAAACCAGCGCTCCTCTTACATAAAGTCGCTTTAGTTAATAGTAAGAATCATGTTCTGTTGGTGTAATGTGTAAAATCATTTGAGCAAAAATTCACTTTGTTTACCAGAAATGAACTCCTGATTGAGGGACAACACAGATCCTGGGGTTTAACTCCGTTTCTGAGGGGAAATTCAGAACAGAGTTCTCATCCCTGAAACACACTCTGTTTTAATGCAAGAAACAAGCTCTTCTTTCCAGAGTCTAAAATACAGCAAGAACAATGAGCATGCCCTGAAAAAAAGAACTGTGTTTCCTACTCATACGGACCATATGTAGTTCAACTCTGCTTATGAAACTGATACAAACCACAGATCCGCTTACATAAATGCTCTTAAGTTAATAGTCAGAATCATGTTGGGTTCGTGAACTGCGAAATATCATTTGAGCCCAAAATTCACTGGGTTTACCAGAAATGAACTCTTGCTTGTATGAAGACACAGATCCTGGTATTTAACTCTGTTTCTGAAGGGAAATTCAGACCAGAATTCTCATCCCTGAAAAACACTCTGTTTTAAGTCATGAATCATCCTCTCCTTTCCAGGGTCTCCAATACAGCAAGAAGCATGAGCATGCCCTTAAAAAAAAGAACTGTGTTTCCAACTCATACGGACCATATGTAGTTCAACTCTGCTTATGAAACTGATACAAACCACAGTTCTTCTTACATAAATGCTCTTTAGTTAATAGTGAGAATAGGTTTGGGTTGGTGAACTGCGAAAAATCATTTGAGCCCAAAATTCACTTGGTTTAACAGAAATGAACTCTTGCTTGTAGGAAGACACAGATCCTGGGGTTAACTCCGTTTCTGAAGGGAAATTGAGCCCAGAGTTCTCATCCCTGATACACACTCTGTTTTAACAAAAGAAGCAAGCTCTTCTTTCCAGAATCTAAAATACAGCAAGAACCATGAGCATGGTCTGAAAAAAAGAACTGTGTTTCCTATTCATACGGACCATATATAGTTGAACTCTGCTTATGAAACTGATACACACCAAACCTACTCCTACATAAATCCTCTTTAGTTAATAGTGAGAATAGAATAGGGTTCGTGAACTGCGAACAATCATTTGAGCCCAAAATTCACTGGGTATACCAGAAATGAACTCTTGCTTGTAGGAAGACAAAGATCCTGTGGATTAACTCCGTTACTGAAGGGAAATTCAGACCAGAATTCTCATCCCTGAAAAACACTCTTTTTAAAGGCAAGAATCATCCTCTTCTTTCCAGCTTCTCCAATACAGTAAGAACCATGATCATGCCAAGAAAAAAAAGAACTGATTTTCCTACTCATATGGACCATGTGTAGTCCAACTCTGCATATGAAAATGATAGAGACCACAGCTCCTCTTACATAAATGCTCTTTAGTTAATAGTGAGAATCATGTAGGGTTGGTGAACTGCAAAAAATCATTTGAGCCCAAAATTCACTGGGTTTACCAGAAATTAAATCTTTCTTGTAGGAAGACACTGATCCTGGGGTTTAACTCCATTTCTGAAGGGAAATTCAGACCAGAGTTCTCATCCCTGAAACACACTCTGTTTTAAGGCAAGAATCATCCTCTTCTTTCCAGCGTCTCCAATACAGTAAGAACCATGATCATTCCCAGAAAAAAGAACTGTGTTTCTTACTCATACGTACCATATGTAGTTCAACTCTGCTTATGAAATGATACAGACCAGAGCCCCTCATACATAAATACTCTTTAGTTAAAAGTGATAATCGCGTTGGGTTCTAGAACTGTGTAACATCATTTGAGCTGAAAATTCCCTTGGTTTAACAGAAATGAACTCTTACTTGTAGGAAGACACAGATCATTGGGTTTAACTCCGTTTTTGAAGCTAAATTAGGACCAGAGTTCGCATCCATGAAACACACCCTGTTTTAATGGAAGAAGCAAGCTCTTCTTTCCAGGGTCTACAATACAGCAAGAAGAAGCATGACCTTAAAAAAAAGAACTGTGTTTCCTACTCATACGGACCATATGTAGTTCAACTCTGCTTATGAAACGGATACAAACCACAGCTCTTCTTACATAAATGCTCTTTAGTTAATAGTGAGAATAGGTTTGGGTTGGTGAACTGCGAAAAATCATTTGAGCCCAAAATTCACTTGGTTTAACAGAAATGAACTCTTGCTTGTAGGAAGACACAGATCCAGGGGTTAACTCCGTTTCTGAAGGGAAATTGAGCCCAGAGTTCTCATCCTTGAAATACAATGTTTTAACAAAAGAAGCAAGTTCTTCATTCCAGAATCTAAAATACAGTAAGAACCATGAGCATGGTCTGAAAAAAAGAACTGTGTTTCCTATTCATATGGACCATATGTATTTGAACTCTGCTTATGAAACTGATACACACCGCACCTCCTCCTACATAAATCCTCTTTAGTTAATAGTGAGAATAGCATAGGGTTCGTGAACTGCAAACAATCATTTGAGCCCAAAATTCACTGGGTATACCAGAAATGAACTCTTGCTTTTAGGAATACAAAGATCCTGTGGATTAACTCCGTTAATGAAGGGAAATTCAGACCAGAATTCTCATCCCTGAAAAACACTCTTTTTGAAGGCAAGAATCATCCTCTTCTTTCCAGCTTCTCCAATACAGTAAGAACCATGATAATGCCAAGAAAAAAAGAACTGATTTTCCTACTCATATGGACCATGTGTAGTCCAACTCTGCATATGAAAATGATAGAGACCACAGCTCCTCTTACATAAATGCTATTTAGTTAATAGTGATAATCAAGGTTGGGATCTAGAACTGTGTAAAATCATTTGAGCCCAAAATTCACTTGGTTTACCAGAAATGAACTCTTGCTTGTAGGGAGACACAGAGCATGGGGTTTAACTCCGTTTCTGAAGGGAAATTCAGACCAGAGTTCTCATCCATGAAACACACTCTGTTTTAATGCAAGAAGCAAGCTCTTCTTTCCAGCATCTCCAATACAGCAAGAACCATGAGCATGGCCTGAAAAAAGGAACTGTGTTTCCTACTCATACAGACCATATGTAGTTCAACTCTGCTTATGAAACTGATACAAACCACAGTTCCTCTAACATAAATCCTCTTTAGTTAATAGTGAGATTAGCGTAGGGTTAATGAACTGTGAAAAATCATTTGAGCCCACATTTCACTGTGTTTACAAGAAATGAACTCTTGCTTGTTGGAAGACACAGATACTGGGGTTGAACTCCGTTTCTGAAGGGAAATTCAGACCAGAGTTCTCATCCCTGAAACACACTCTGTTTTAACGAAGAAGCAAGCTCTTCTTTCCAGAGTCTAAAACACAGCAAGAACCATGAGCATTTTATGAAAAAAAGATGTGTGTTACCTATTCATACGGACCATATGTAGTTCAACTCTGCTTATGAAACGGATACAGACCACTCCTCCTCTTACATAAGTGCTCTTAAGTTAATAGTGAGAATCATGTTAGGTTCGTGAACTGCGAAAAAACATTTGAGCCAAAATTCACTTGGTTTACCAGAAATGAACTCTTGCCTGTAGGAAGACACAGATCATGGGGTTTAACTCCGTATCTGAAGGCAAATACAGACCAGAGTACTCATTCCTGAAAAACACTCTGTTTTAAGGCAAGAATCATTCTCTTCTTTCCAGAGTCTCCAATATAGTAAGAAACATGAGCATGCCCAGAAAAAAAGAACTGTGTTTCCTACTCATACAGACCATATTGTGTTCAACTCTGCTTATGAAACTGATACAAACCACAGCTCTGCTTACATAAATGCTCTTTAGTTAATAGTGAGAATCATGTTGGGTTGGTGAACTGCGAAAAATCATTTGAGCCCAAAACTCACTGGGTTTACGAGAAATTAACTCTTGCTTGTAGGAAGACACTGATCCTGGGGATTAACTCCATTTCTGAAGGGAAATTCAGACCAGTGTTCTCATCCCTGACACACACACTGTTTTAAGACAAGAAGCATCCTCTTCTTTCCAGCGTCACCAATACAGCAAGAACCATGATCATGCCCAGAAAAAAAGAACTGTGTTTCCTACTCATACGGACCATATGTAGTTCAACTCTGGTTATGAAACTCATACAAACCAGCGCTCCTCTTACATAAAGTCGCTTTAGTTAATAGTAAGAATCATGTTCTGTTGGTGTACTGTGTAAAATCATTTGAGCAAAAATTCACTTTGTTTACCAGAAATGAACTCCTGATTGAGGGACAACACAGATCCTGGGGTTTAACTCCGTTTCTGAGGGGAAATTCAGAACAGAGTTCTCATCCCTGAAACACACTCTGTTTTAATGCAAGAAACAAGCTCTTCTTTCCAGAGTCTAAAATACAGCAAGAACCATGAGCATGCCCTGAAAAAAAGAACTGTGTTTCCTACTCATACGGATTATATGTAGTTCAACTCTGCTTATGAAACTGATACAAACCACAGATCCGCTTACATAAATGCTCTTAAGTTAATAGTCAGAATCATGTTGGGTTCGTGAACTGCGAAATATCATTTGAGCCCAAAATTCACTGGGTGTACCAGAAATGAACTCTTGCTTGTATGAAGACACAGATCCTGGTATTTAACTCTGTTTCTGAAGGGAAATTCAGACCAGAATTCTCATCCCTGAAAAACACTCTGTTTTAAGGCATGAATCATCCTCTCCTTTCCAGGGTCTCCAATACAGCAAGAAGCATGAGCATGCCCTTAAAGAAAAGAACTGTGTTTCCTACTCATACGGACCATATGTAGTTCAACTCTGCTTATGAAACTGATACAAACCACAGTTCTTCTTACATAAATGCTCTTTAGTTAATAGTGAGATTAGGTTTGGGTTGGTGAACTGCGAAAAATCATTTGAGCCCAAAATTCACTTGGTTTAACAGAAATGAACTCTTGCTTGTAGGAAGACACAGATCCAGGGGTTAACTCCGTTTCTGAAGGGAAATTGAGCCCAGAGTTCTCATCCTTGAAATACAATGTTTTAACAAAAGAAGCAAGTTCTTCATTCCAGAATCTAAAATACAGTAAGAACCATGAGCATGGTCTGAAAAAAAGAACTGTGTTTCCTATTCATATGGACCATATGTATTTGAACTCTGCTTATGAAACTGATACACACCGCACCTCCTCCTACATAAATCCTCTTTAGTTAATAGTGAGAATAGCATAGGGTTCGTGAACTGCAAACAATCATTTGAGCCCAAAATTCACTGGGTATACCAGAAATGAACTCTTGCTTTTAGGAATACAAAGATCCTGTGGATTAACTCCGTTAATGAAGGGAAATTCAGACCAGAATTCTCATCCCTGAAAAACACTCTTTTTGAAGGCAAGAATCATCCTCTTCTTTCCAGCTTCTCCAATACAGTAAGAACCATGATAATGCCAAGAAAAAAAGAACTGATTTTCCTACTCATATGGACCATGTGTAGTCCAACTCTGCATATGAAAATGATAGAGACCACAGCTCCTCTTACATAAATGCTATTTAGTTAATAGTGATAATCAAGGTTGGGATCTAGAACTGTGTAAAATCATTTGAGCCCAAAATTCACTTGGTTTACCAGAAATGAACTCTTGCTTGTAGGGAGACACAGAGCATGGGGTTTAACTCCGTTTCTGAAGGGAAATTCAGACCAGAGTTCTCATCCATGAAACACACTCTGTTTTAATGCAAGAAGCAAGCTCTTCTTTCCAGCATCTCCAATACAGCAAGAACCATGAGCATGGCCTGAAAAAAGGAACTGTGTTTCCTACTCATACAGACCATATGTAGTTCAACTCTGCTTATGAAACTGATACAAACCACAGTTCCTCTAACATAAATCCTCTTTAGTTAATAGTGAGATTAGCGTAGGGTTAATGAACTGTGAAAAATCATTTGAGCCCACATTTCACTGTGTTTACAAGAAATGAACTCTTGCTTGTTGGAAGACACAGATACTGGGGTTGAACTCCGTTTCTGAAGGGAAATTCAGACCAGAGTTCTCATCCCTGAAACACACTCTGTTTTAACGAAGAAGCAAGCTCTTCTTTCCAGAGTCTAAAACACAGCAAGAACCATGAGCATTTTATGAAAAAAAGATGTGTGTTACCTATTCATACGGACCATATGTAGTTCAACTCTGCTTATGAAACGGATACAGACCACTCCTCCTCTTACATAAGTGCTCTTAAGTTAATAGTGAGAATCATGTTAGGTTCGTGAACTGCGAAAAAACATTTGAGCCAAAATTCACTTGGTTTACCAGAAATGAACTCTTGCCTGTAGGAAGACACAGATCATGGGGTTTAACTCCGTATCTGAAGGCAAATACAGACCAGAGTACTCATTCCTGAAAAACACTCTGTTTTAAGGCAAGAATCATTCTCTTCTTTCCAGAGTCTCCAATATAGTAAGAAACATGAGCATGCCCAGAAAAGAAGAACTGTGTTTCCTACTCATACAGACCATATTGTGTTCAACTCTGCTTATGAAACTGATACAAACCACAGCTCTGCTTACATAAATGCTCTTTAGTTAATAGTGAGAATCATGTTGGGTTGGTGAACTGCGAAAAATCATTTGAGCCCAAAACTCACTGGGTTTACGAGAAATTAACTCTTGCTTGTAGGAAGACACTGATCCTGGGGATTAACTCCATTTCTGAAGGGAAATTCAGACCAGTGTTCTCATCCCTGACACACACACTGTTTTAAGACAAGAAGCATCCTCTTCTTTCCAGCGTCACCAATACAGCAAGAACCATGATCATGCCCAGAAAAAAAGAACTGTGTTTCCTACTCATACGGACCATATGTAGTTCAACTCTGGTTATGAAACTCATACAAACCAGCGCTCCTCTTACATAAAGTCGCTTTAGTTAATAGTAAGAATCATGTTCTGTTGGTGTACTGTGTAAAATCATTTGAGCAAAAATTCACTTTGTTTACCAGAAATGAACTCCTGATTGAGGGACAACACAGATCCTGGGGTTTAACTCCGTTTCTGAGGGGAAATTCAGAACAGAGTTCTCATCCCTGAAACACACTCTGTTTTAATGCAAGAAACAAGCTCTTCTTTCCAGAGTCTAAAATACAGCAAGAACCATGAGCATGCCCTGAAAAAAAGAACTGTGTTTCCTACTCATACGGATTATATGTAGTTCAACTCTGCTTATGAAACTGATACAAACCACAGATCCGCTTACATAAATGCTCTTAAGTTAATAGTCAGAATCATGTTGGGTTCCTGAACTGCGAAATATCATTTGAGCCCAAAATTCACTGGGTGTACCAGAAATGAACTCTTGCTTGTATGAAGACACAGATCCTGGTATTTAACTCTGTTTCTGAAGGGAAATTCAGACCAGAATTCTCATCCCTGAAAAACACTCTGTTTTAAGGCATGAATCATCCTCTCCTTTCCAGGGTCTCCAATACAGCAAGAAGCATGAGCATGCCCTTAAAGAAAAGAACTGTGTTTCCTACTCATACGGACCATATGTAGTTCAACTCTGCTTATGAAACTGATACAAACCACAGTTCTTCTTACATAAATGCTCTTTAGTTAATAGTGAGAATAGGTTTGGGTTGGTGAACTGCGAAAAATCATTTGAGCCCAAAATTCACTTGGTTTAACAGAAATGAACTCTTGCTTGTAGGAAGACACAGATCCTGGGGTTAACTCCGTTTCTGAAGGGAAATTGAGCCCAGAGTTCTCATCCCTGATACACACTCTGTTTTAACAAAAGAAGCAAGCTCTTCTTTCCAGAATCTAAAATACAGCAAGAACCATGAGCATGGTCTGAAAAAAAGAACTGTGTTTCCTATTCATACGGACCATATATAGTTGAACTCTGCTTATGAAACTGATACACACCAAACCTACTCCTACATAAATCCTCTTTAGTTAATAGTGAGAATAGAATAGGGTTCGTGAACTGCGAACAATCATTTGAGCCCAAAATTCACTGGGTATACCAGAAATGAACTCTTGCTTGTAGGAAGACAAAGATCCTGTGGATTAACTCCGTTACTGAAGGGAAATTCAGACCAGAATTCTCATCCCTGAAAAACACTCTTTTTAAAGGCAAGAATCATCCTCTTCTTTCCAGCTTCTCCAATACAGTAAGAACCATGATCATGCCAAGAAAAAAAAGAACTGTTTTTCCTACTCATATGGACCATGTGTAGTCCAACTCTGCATATGAAAATGATAGAGACCACAGCTCCTCTTACATAAATGCTATTTAGTTAATAGTGATAATCAACGTTGGGTTCTAGAACTGTGTAAAATCATTTGAGCCCAAAATTAACTTGGTTTACCAGAAATGAACTCTTGCTTGTGAGAAGACACAGATCATGGGGTTTAACTCCGTTTCTGAAGGGAAATTCAGACCAGAGTTCTCATCCATGAAACACACTCTATTTTAATGCAAGAAGCAAGCTCTTCTTTCCAGCGTCTCCAATACAGCAAGAACCATGAGCATGCCCTGAAAAAAGGAACTGTGTTTCCTTCTCATACAGACCATATGTAGTTCAACTCTGCTTATGAAACTGATACAAACTACAGGTCCTCTAACATAAATCCTCTTTAGTTAATAGTGAGAATAGCGTAGGGTTAATGAACTGCGAAAAATCATTTGAGCCCACATTTCACTGGGTTTACAAGAAATGAACTCTTGCTTGTGGGAAGACACAGATACTGGGGTTTAACACCCTTTATGAAGGGAAATTCACACCAGAGTTCTCATCCCTGAAACACACTCTGTTTTAACTAAGAGTAAAGTTCTTCTTTCCAGAGTCTAAAATACAGCAAGAACCATGAGCATGGTCTAAAAAAAAAACTGTGTTCCCTATTCATATGTACCATATGTAGTTCAACTCTGTTTATGAAACTGATGCAAACCACAACTCCTCTTATATAAATGCTCTTTAGTTAATAGTGAGAATAGCGTTGGGTTCTAGAAATGTGTAAAATCATTTGAGCCCAAAATTCACTTGGTTTACCAGAAATGAACTCTTGCTTGTAGGAAGACACAAATCATGGGGTTTAACTCCGTTTCCTTAGGGAAATTCAGACCAGAGTTCTCATCCATGAAACACACTCTGTTTTAATGCAAGAAGCAAGCTCTTTTTTCCGGCGTCTCCAATACAGCAAGGACCATGAGCATGCCCTGAAAAAAGGAACTGTGTTTCCTACTCATACAGACCATATGTAGTTCAACTCTGCTTATGAAACTGATACAAACCACAGGTCCTCTAACATAAATCCTCTTTAGTTAATAGTGAAAATAGCGTAGGGTTAATGAACTGCAAACAATCATTTGAGCCCAAAATTCACTGGGTATACCAGAAATGAACTCTTGTTTGCAGGAAGACACAGATCCTGGGGTTTAACTCCGTTTCTGAGGGGAAATTCAGACCAGAATTCTCATCCCTGAAACACAGTCTGTTTTAACGCAAGAAGCAAGCTCTTCTTTCCATAGTCTAAAATACAGCAAGAACCATGAGCATGCCCTGAAAAAAATAACTGTGTTTCCTACTCATACGGGCCATATATACTTCAACTCTCCTCATGAAACTGATACAAACCACAGCTCCGCTTACATAAATGCTCTTTATTTAATAGTGAGAATCATGTTGGGTCGGTGAAATGCGAAAAATCATTTGAGCCCAAAACTCACTGGGTTTACAAGAAATTAACTCTTGCTTGTAGGAAGATACTGATCCTGGGGTTTAACTCCATTTCTGAAGGGAAACTCAGACCAGAGTTCTCATCCCTGAAACACACTCTGTTTTAAGACAAGAAGCATCCTCTTCTTTCAAGCGTCATCCATACAGCAAGAACCATGATCATGCCCAGAATAAAAGAACTGTGTTTCCTACTCATACGGACCATATGTAGTTCAACTCTGCTTATGAAACTCATACAAACCACCGCTCCTCTTACATAAAGTCGCTTTAGTTAATAGTGAGAATCATGTTCTGTTGATGTACTGTGTAAAATCATTTGAGCCCAAAGTTCACTTTGTTTACCAGAAATGAACTCCTGCTTGAGGGACAACACAGATCCTGGGGTTTAACTCCGATTCTCAAGGGAAATTCAGATCAGAGTTCTCATCCCTGAAACACACTCTGTTTTAATGCAAGAAACAAGCTCTTCTTTCCAGAGTCTAAAATACAGCAAGAACCATGAGCATGCCCTGAAAAAAAGAACTGTGTTTCCTACTCATACGGATTATATGTAGTTCAACTCTGCTTATGAAACTGATACAAACCACAGATCCGCTTACATAAATGCTCTTAAGTTAATAGTCAGAATCATGTTGGGTTCGTGAACTGCGAAATATCATTTGAGCCCAAAATTCACTGGGTGTACCAGAAATGAACTCTTGCTTGTATGAAGACACAGATCCTGGTATTTAACTCTGTTTCTGAAGGGAAATTCAGACCAGAATTCTCATCCCTGAAAAACACTCTGTTTTAAGGCATGAATCATCCTCTCCTTTCCAGGGTCTCCAATACAGCAAGAAGCATGAGCATGCCCTTAAAGAAAAGAACTGTGTTTCCTACTCATACGGACCATATGTAGTTCAACTCTGCTTATGAAACTGATACAAACCACAGTTCTTCTTACATAAATGCTCTTTAGTTAATAGTGAGAATAGGTTTGGGTTGGTGAACTGCGAAAAATCATTTGAGCCCAAAATTCACTTGGTTTAACAGAAATGAACTCTTGCTTGTAGGAAGACACAGATCCAGGGGTTAACTCCGTTTCTGAAGGGAAATTGAGCCCAGAGTTCTCATCCTTGAAATACAATGTTTTAACAAAAGAAGCAAGTTCTTCATTCCAGAATCTAAAATACAGTAAGAACCATGAGCATGGTCTGAAAAAAAGAACTGTGTTTCCTATTCATATGGACCATATGTATTTGAACTCTGCTTATGAAACTGATACACACCGCACCTCCTCCTACATAAATCCTCTTTAGTTAATAGTGAGAATAGCATAGGGTTCGTGAACTGCAAACAATCATTTGAGCCCAAAATTCACTGGGTATACCAGAAATGAACTCTTGCTTTTAGGAATACAAAGATCCTGTGGATTAACTCCGTTAATGAAGGGAAATTCAGACCAGAATTCTCATCCCTGAAAAACACTCTTTTTGAAGGCAAGAATCATCCTCTTCTTTCCAGCTTCTCCAATACAGTAAGAACCATGATAATGCCAAGAAAAAAAGAACTGATTTTCCTACTCATATGGACCATGTGTAGTCCAACTCTGCATATGAAAATGATAGAGACCACAGCTCCTCTTACATAAATGCTATTTAGTTAATAGTGATAATCAAGGTTGGGATCTAGAACTGTGTAAAATCATTTGAGCCCAAAATTCACTTGGTTTACCAGAAATGAACTCTTGCTTGTAGGGAGACACAGAGCATGGGGTTTAACTCCGTTTCTGAAGGGAAATTCAGACCAGAGTTCTCATCCATGAAACACACTCTGTTTTAATGCAAGAAGCAAGCTCTTCTTTCCAGCATCTCCAATACAGCAAGAACCATGAGCATGGCCTGAAAAAAGGAACTGTGTTTCCTACTCATACAGACCATATGTAGTTCAACTCTGCTTATGAAACTGATACAAACCACAGTTCCTCTAACATAAATCCTCTTTAGTTAATAGTGAGATTAGCGTAGGGTTAATGAACTGTGAAAAATCATTTGAGCCCACATTTCACTGTGTTTACAAGAAATGAACTCTTGCTTGTTGGAAGACACAGATACTGGGGTTGAACTCCGTTTCTGAAGGGAAATTCAGACCAGAGTTCTCATCCCTGAAACACACTCTGTTTTAACGAAGAAGCAAGCTCTTCTTTCCAGAGTCTAAAACACAGCAAGAACCATGAGCATTTTATGAAAAAAAGATGTGTGTTACCTATTCATACGGACCATATGTAGTTCAACTCTGCTTATGAAACGGATACAGACCACTCCTCCTCTTACATAAGTGCTCTTAAGTTAATAGTGAGAATCATGTTAGGTTCGTGAACTGCGAAAAAACATTTGAGCCAAAATTCACTTGGTTTACCAGAAATGAACTCTTGCCTGTAGGAAGACACAGATCATGGGGTTTAACTCCGTATCTGAAGGCAAATACAGACCAGAGTACTCATTCCTGAAAAACACTCTGTTTTAAGGCAAGAATCATTCTCTTCTTTCCAGAGTCTCCAATATAGTAAGAAACATGAGCATGCCCAGAAAAAAAGAACTGTGTTTCCTACTCATACAGACCATATTGTGTTCAACTCTGCTTATGAAACTGATACAAACCACAGCTCTGCTTACATAAATGCTCTTTAGTTAATAGTGAGAATCATGTTGGGTTGGTGAACTGCGAAAAATCATTTGAGCCCAAAACTCACTGGGTTTACGAGAAATTAACTCTTGCTTGTAGGAAGACACTGATCCTGGGGATTAACTCCATTTCTGAAGGGAAATTCAGACCAGTGTTCTCATCCCTGACACACACACTGTTTTAAGACAAGAAGCATCCTCTTCTTTCCAGCGTCACCAATACAGCAAGAACCATGATCATGCCCAGAAAAAAAGAACTGTGTTTCCTACTCATACGGACCATATGTAGTTCAACTCTGGTTATGAAACTCATACAAACCAGCGCTCCTCTTACATAAAGTCGCTTTAGTTAATAGTAAGAATCATGTTCTGTTGGTGTACTGTGTAAAATCATTTGAGCAAAAATTCACTTTGTTTACCAGAAATGAACTCCTGATTGAGGGACAACACAGATCCTGGGGTTTAACTCCGTTTCTGAGGGGAAATTCAGAACAGAGTTCTCATCCCTGAAACACACTCTGTTTTAATGCAAGAAACAAGCTCTTCTTTCCAGAGTCTAAAATACAGCAAGAACCATGAGCATGCCCTGAAAAAAAGAACTGTGTTTCCTACTCATACGGATTATATGTAGTTCAACTCTGCTTATGAAACTGATACAAACCACAGATCCGCTTACATAAATGCTCTTAAGTTAATAGTCAGAATCATGTTGGGTTCGTGAACTGCGAAATATCATTTGAGCCCAAAATTCACTGGGTGTACCAGAAATGAACTCTTGCTTGTATGAAGACACAGATCCTGGTATTTAACTCTGTTTCTGAAGGGAAATTCAGACCAGAATTCTCATCCCTGAAAAACACTCTGTTTTAAGGCATGAATCATCCTCTCCTTTCCAGGGTCTCCAATACAGCAAGAAGCATGAGCATGCCCTTAAAGAAAAGAACTGTGTTTCCTACTCATACGGACCATATGTAGTTCAACTCTGCTTATGAAACTGATACAAACCACAGTTCTTCTTACATAAATGCTCTTTAGTTAATAGTGAGAATAGGTTTGGGTTGGTGAACTGCGAAAAATCATTTGAGCCCAAAATTCACTTGGTTTAACAGAAATGAACTCTTGCTTGTAGGAAGACACAGATCCAGGGGTTAACTCCGTTTCTGAAGGGAAATTGAGCCCAGAGTTCTCATCCTTGAAATACAATGTTTTAACAAAAGAAGCAAGTTCTTCATTCCAGAATCTAAAATACAGTAAGAACCATGAGCATGGTCTGAAAAAAAGAACTGTGTTTCCTATTCATATGGACCATATGTATTTGAACTCTGCTTATGAAACTGATACACACCGCACCTCCTCCTACATAAATCCTCTTTAGTTAATAGTGAGAATAGCATAGGGTTCGTGAACTGCAAACAATCATTTGAGCCCAAAATTCACTGGGTATACCAGAAATGAACTCTTGCTTTTAGGAATACAAAGATCCTGTGGATTAACTCCGTTAATGAAGGGAAATTCAGATCAGAATTCTCATCCCTGAAAAACACTCTTTTTGAAGGCAAGAATCATCCTCTTCTTTCCAGCTTCTCCAATACAGTAAGAACCATGATAATGCCAAGAAAAAAAGAACTGATTTTCCTACTCATATGGACCATGTGTAGTCCAACTCTGCATATGAAAATGATAGAGACCACAGCTCCTCTTACATAAATGCTATTTAGTTAATAGTGATAATCAAGGTTGGGATCTAGAACTGTGTAAAATCATTTGAGCCCAAAATTCACTTGGTTTACCAGAAATGAACTCTTGCTTGTAGGGAGACACAGAGCATGGGGTTTAACTCCGTTTCTGAAGGGAAATTCAGACCAGAGTTCTCATCCATGAAACACACTCTGTTTTAATGCAAGAAGCAAGCTCTTCTTTCCAGCATCTCCAATACAGCAAGAACCATGAGCATGGCCTGAAAAAAGGAACTGTGTTTCCTACTCATACAGACCATATGTAGTTCAACTCTGCTTATGAAACTGATACAAACCACAGTTCCTCTAACATAAATCCTCTTTAGTTAATAGTGAGATTAGCGTAGGGTTAATGAACTGTGAAAAATCATTTGAGCCCACATTTCACTGTGTTTACAAGAAATGAACTCTTGCTTGTTGGAAGACACAGATACTGGGGTTGAACTCCGTTTCTGAAGGGAAATTCAGACCAGAGTTCTCATCCCTGAAACACACTCTGTTTTAACGAAGAAGCAAGCTCTTCTTTCCAGAGTCTAAAACACAGCAAGAACCATGAGCATTTTATGAAAAAAAGATGTGTGTTACCTATTCATACGGACCATATGTAGTTCAACTCTGCTTATGAAACGGATACAGACCACTCCTCCTCTTACATAAGTGCTCTTAAGTTAATAGTGAGAATCATGTTAGGTTCGTGAACTGCGAAAAAACATTTGAGCCAAAATTCACTTGGTTTACCAGAAATGAACTCTTGCCTGTAGGAAGACACAGATCATGGGGTTTAACTCCGTATCTGAAGGCAAATACAGACCAGAGTACTCATTCCTGAAAAACACTCTGTTTTAAGGCAAGAATCATTCTCTTCTTTCCAGAGTCTCCAATATAGTAAGAAACATGAGCATGCCCAGAAAAAAAGAACTGTGTTTCCTACTCATACAGACCATATTGTGTTCAACTCTGCTTATGAAACTGATACAAACCACAGCTCTGCTTACATAAATGCTCTTTAGTTAATAGTGAGAATCATGTTGGGTTGGTGAACTGCAAAAAATCATTTGAGCCCAAAACTCACTGGGTTTACGAGAAATTAACTCTTGCTTGTAGGAAGACACTGATCCTGGGGATTAACTCCATTTCTGAAGGGAAATTCAGACCAGTGTTCTCATCCCTGACACACACACTGTTTTAAGACAAGAAGCATCCTCTTCTTTCCAGCGTCACCAATACAGCAAGAACCATGATCATGCCCAGAAAAAAAGAACTGTGTTTCCTACTCATACGGACCATATGTAGTTCAACTCTGGTTATGAAACTCATACAAACCAGCGCTCCTCTTACATAAAGTCGCTTTAGTTAATAGTAAGAATCATGTTCTGTTGGTGTACTGTGTAAAATCATTTGAGCAAAAATTCACTTTGTTTACCAGAAATGAACTCCTGATTGAGGGACAACACAGATCCTGGGGTTTAACTCCGTTTCTGAGGGGAAATTCAGAACAGAGTTCTCATCCCTGAAACACACTCTGTTTTAATGCAAGAAACAAGCTCTTCTTTCCAGAGTCTAAAATACAGCAAGAACCATGAGCATGCCCTGAAAAAAAGAACTGTGTTTCCTACTCATACGGATTATATGTAGTTCAACTCTGCTTATGAAACTGATACAAACCACAGATCCGCTTACATAAATGCTCTTAAGTTAATAGTCAGAATCATGTTGGGTTCGTGAACTGCGAAATATCATTTGAGCCCAAAATTCACTGGGTGTACCAGAAATGAACTCTTGCTTGTATGAAGACACAGATCCTGGTATTTAACTCTGTTTCTGAAGGGAAATTCAGACCAGAATTCTCATCCCTGAAAAACACTCTGTTTTAAGGCATGAATCATCCTCTCCTTTCCAGGGTCTCCAATACAGCAAGAAGCATGAGCATGCCCTTAAAGAAAAGAACTGTGTTTCCTACTCATACGGACCATATGTAGTTCAACTCTGCTTATGAAACTGATACAAACCACAGTTCTTCTTACATAAATGCTCTTTAGTTAATAGTGAGAATAGGTTTGGGTTGGTGAACTGCGAAAAATCATTTGAGCCCAAAATTCACTTGGTTTAACAGAAATGAACTCTTGCTTGTAGGAAGACACAGATCCTGGGGTTAACTCCGTTTCTGAAGGGAAATTGAGCCCAGAGTTCTCATCCCTGATACACACTCTGTTTTAACAAAAGAAGCAAGCTCTTCTTTCCAGAATCTAAAATACAGCAAGAACCATGAGCATGGTCTGAAAAAAAGAACTGTGTTTCCTATTCATACGGACCATATATAGTTGAACTCTGCTTATGAAACTGATACACACCAAACCTACTCCTACATAAATCCTCTTTAGTTAATAGTGAGAATAGAATAGGGTTCGTGAACTGCGAACAATCATTTGAGCCCAAAATTCACTGGGTATACCAGAAATGAACTCTTGCTTGTAGGAAGACAAAGATCCTGTGGATTAACTCCGTTACTGAAGGGAAATTCAGACCAGAATTCTCATCCCTGAAAAACACTCTTTTTAAAGGCAAGAATCATCCTCTTCTTTCCAGCTTCTCCAATACAGTAAGAACCATGATCATGCCAAGAAAAAAAAGAACTGTTTTTCCTACTCATATGGACCATGTGTAGTCCAACTCTGCATATGAAAATGATAGAGACCACAGCTCCTCTTACATAAATGCTATTTAGTTAATAGTGATAATCAACGTTGGGTTCTAGAACTGTGTAAAATCATTTGAGCCCAAAATTAACTTGGTTTACCAGAAATGAACTCTTGCTTGTGGGAAGACACAGATCATGGGGTTTAACTCCGTTTCTGAAGGGAAATTCAGACCAGAGTTCTCATCCATGAAACACACTCTATTTTAATGCAAGAAGCAAGCTCTTCTTTCCAGCGTCTCCAATACAGCAAGAACCATGAGCATGCCCTGAAAAAAGGAACTGTGTTTCCTTCTCATACAGACCATATGTAGTTCAACTCTGCTTATGAAACTGATACAAACTACAGGTCCTCTAACATAAATCCTCTTTAGTTAATAGTGAGAATAGCGTAGGGTTAATGAACTGCGAAAAATCATTTGAGCCCACATTTCACTGGGTTTACAAGAAATGAACTCTTGCTTGTGGGAAGACACAGATACTGGGGTTTAACACCCTTTCTGAAGGGAAATTCACACCAGAGTTCTCATCCCTGAAACACACTCTGTTTTAACTAAGAGTAAAGTTCTTCTTTCCAGAGTCTAAAATACAGCAAGAACCATGAGCATGGTCTAAAAAAAAAACTGTGTTCCCTATTCATATGTACCATATGTAGTTCAATTCTGTTTATGAAACTGATGCAAACCACAACTCCTCTTATATAAATGCTCTTTAGTTAATAGTGAGAATAGCGTTGGGTTCTAGAAATGTGTAAAATCATTTGAGCCCAAAATTCACTTGGTTTACCAGAAATGAACTCTTGCTTGTAGGAAGACACAAATCATGGGGTTTAACTCCGTTTCCTTAGGGAAATTCAGACCAGAGTTCTCATCCATGAAACACACTCTGTTTTAATGCAAGAAGCAAGCTCTTTTTTCCGGCGTCTCCAATACAGCAAGGACCATGAGCATGCCCTGAAAAAAGGAACTGTGTTTCCTACTCATACAGACCATATGTAGTTCAACTCTGCTTATGAAACTGATACAAACCACAGGTCCTCTAACATAAATCCTCTTTAGTTAATAGTGAAAATAGCGTAGGGTTAATGAACTGCAAACAATCATTTGAGCCCAAAATTCACTGGGTATACCAGAAATGAACTCTTGTTTGCAGGAAGACACAGATCCTGGGGTTTAACTCCGTTTCTGAGGGGAAATTCAGACCAGAATTCTCATCCCTGAAACACAGTCTGTTTTAACGCAAGAAGCAAGCTCTTCTTTCCATAGTCTAAAATACAGCAAGAACCATGAGCATGCCCTGAAAAAAATAACTGTGTTTCCTACTCATACGGGCCATATATACTTCAACTCTCCTCATGAAACTGATACAAACCACAGCTCCGCTTACATAAATGCTCTTTATTTAATAGTGAGAATCATGTTGGGTCGGTGAAATGCGAAAAATCATTTGAGCCCAAAACTCACTGGGTTTACAAGAAATTAACTCTTGCTTGTAGGAAGATACTGATCCTGGGGTTTAACTCCATTTCTGAAGGGAAACTCAGACCAGAGTTCTCATCCCTGAAACACACTCTGTTTTAAGACAAGAAGCATCCTCTTCTTTCAAGCGTCATCAATACAGCAAGAACCATGATCATGCCCAGAATAAAAGAACTGTGTTTCCTACTCATACGGACCATATGTAGTTCAACTCTGCTTATGAAACTCATACAAACCACCGCTCCTCTTACATAAAGTCGCTTTAGTTAATAGTGAGAATCATGTTCTGTTGATGTACTGTGTAAAATCATTTGAGCCCAAAGTTCACTTTGTTTACCAGAAATGAACTCCTGCTTGAGGGACAACACAGATCCTGGGGTTTAACTCCGATTCTCAAGGGAAATTCAGATCAGAGTTCTCATCCCTGAAACACACTCTGTTTTAACGCAAGAAGCAAGCTCTTCTTTCCTTAGTCTAAAAGACAGCAAGAACCATGAGCATGGTCTGAAAAAATGAACTGTGTTTCCTATTCATACAGACCATATGTAGTTGAACTCTGCTTATGAAACTGATACACACCACACCTCCTCTTACATAAATCCTCTTTAGTTAACAGTGGGAATAGCATAGGGTTCGTGAAGTGAGACCAATCATTTGAGCCCACAATTCACTGGGTATAACAGAAATGAACTCTTGCTTGTAGGAAGACAAAGATCCTGGGGTTTAACTCCGTTATGAAGGGAAATTCAGACCAGAATTCTCATCCCTGAAAAACACTCTTTTTAAAGGCAAGGATCATCCTCTTCTTTCCAGTTTCTCCAATACAGTAGGAACCATGATCATGCCAAGAAAAAAAGAACTGTGTTTCCTACTCATACGGAACATGTGTAGTCCAACTCTGCGTAAGAAAATGATACAGACCACAGCTCCTATTACATAAGTGCTCTTTAGTTAATAGTGAGAATCATGTTAGGTTCTAGAACTGTGAAAAATCATTTGAGCCCAAAATTCACTGGGTTTACCAGAAATGAACTCTTGATTGTAGGAAGACACAGATCATGGGGTTTAACTCCGTATCTGAAGGCAAATACAGACCAGAGTACTCATTCCTGAAAAACACTCTGTTTTAAGGCAAGAATCATTCTTTTCTTTCCAGCGTCTCCAATATAGTAAGAAACATGAGCATGCCCAGAATAAAAGAACTGTGTTTCCTACTCATACGTACCATATGTAGTTCAACTCTGCTTTTGAAACTGATACAAACCACAGCTCTTCTTACATTAATGCTCTTTAGTTAACTGTTGCCGCGGACTGGATCTCAGCTCGACCACCAGACCGAGGGAGAACGGGGTGAAGGTACTCAGGATAAGTGGGATTCGGCGAATGACAGACAGCCACAGACACGAGAGTATGTTGTGAAGCTGCTGCAATTTTACTCAGACCAAGTAGTGAATTTTATACAGTTACTTGGGGAAACACGGCAATCGGCCAGTAGGGTGATAGACTTAGAATCAACAATGTAGTCACACACTTTTCTCAGAATGATTAACAGATGTCATGAGTATAGCCTTTACTTTTTCTTTTGTGGTTCCTCATCCAGACAGAGAACATTATGGCCCTAGCTGTAGCTTTTCTTCTACACCTTTGTTCTATATCAAAATTAAACCCTTTCCATCATTGTTTTAACCATGGTTTCATTTGTGTGAAAATATTTTAACCTATACCTGTGGGTGAGAAGGCACCAGGGGGGTCGGTACCTAGCTAATCTTTCCATGAATTGTAACTTATGCCATTCTGTTTTCATACCATTATGATTCACACCTTGGTTCCCATATACGTCATAAGCTCCCGTAAAAGGTAATGGCTCTAAATAATTATTATATCTAAGATTAAAGTTAGGGGGTTGCCACCATTGACCCTTGATGAGAAACTTTATTTGTCCCTGAATAATTCTTGTAGGAATGGCTAATTCCTGTAACTGCTTCCTTGCAGCTGCTGTCGGCTGCGCGTGTGAATTGCCTATGAGTGCCTGAAACTTTACTTTCATTCTCTCTTCACTAGAGTCTTCGTCCTTCTGAATCATAAGTTCTTTCTGCTCTAAATCATTCATGAATTCCCCCAAACTTTAGGGACCCTCTTGAACTGTTTGTCTAAGAGCTTGAATCATAGGTGGGGGTATCAAAGCCACTTTTGAGGAATCATTACTCTCTTTATGGGGCACATCAGGAACATCAAGTGTTAACTTCTTGGAATTAATACACAAGGAAACAACAATAATTACAGCTGCAAAGAGAAGAAGGCAGAGTGCCAGCCAGCCTCTGCAAGCAGATCTGCGTGGTTCCGTGTAGCCTGGCACCTTGATTCGGGCAGATTGATGAGGGGTTGCCGGGGGCATAGACCCGAGGGCCGCGAGCCCCCCTTTCCCACGTAACTACCTTATCCAAGGCATTTGTCACGCAGGCGACACCATCATGGGCGTGGCAGTTCCCCCTTTTTTATTTTTAAGGCAGAAGGCATACAGGTCCTCATGCACACTGCCTAGAGATCTGGTTATTGTCCTGAAGAGACAAGGGAAAATCACGATAACACAAACTACAATTAAGGCAAGAATGCCTATGAAAATAAAATATTGAATCCAATCTAAGGGATTCATGGCCTTAAGGTCTTCTTGCAATCCTTGTGCTAAGACGTTCAATGAGCCAGCTTGTATATGAGCTTGGCTCATGGCCGATATGTCCTTTTGAATGGCTTCTAAATCATGAGTAATGGAAGAATCCTTCCATACCCCCAACAAATGATGCTTAACTTTATCCCAATTCTCAGAGGAATTGTAAGGAAGTGGAGTCACACAAATAGCCTTGTATTCTTGATGACATCTAGTTTCCATAAATTTCTTAATATTGGCAACATCTTGTCCTAAGGCTAACACTACTTCCTCTAATATATTAATCTTTGCCTCTAATTTCTTGTCTATAATTGCTTGTTCAGATAATGCAAAGGAAATATTCTTATTCAAATCATTCACAAATTGAGCTGTATGAATCTCTTGAACCAGGGTGGTGGTAGCAATGGCAAAGGTAGTAATAATAGATATTAATGCTGCTATCCCTAATATCAATGCTGCAACAAATATTCTCGGCCTTATTAATGTATGAAGCTGTCTAAGTACTTGTAAAGCTGAATTATCATACCAAGTCATGTTATGTAATTGCACGGGCATCATTATAAAAGGTGGTCTTTTTATAATCATCATAATCTGTATTCTTTGTCTTTCCCTTGATGAAATACAATTAGTGATAACGCATCCAAAGCAAGTTATATGATATGAGTTAGACCCAAGAGCAGAGATATTTACATGTGCAGCAGAGCCTAGCAGCAGAGCAAAAGGATAGGAAATACACGCTCTAACCGCAATGGGAGATGAGGTAGCTTCTTTGGGTCTTTTCTGAGACACTGGGCCTGAAGCAGTAAAAGAAGTCTGGATGTTTTTTTTTTTTTATGTTTCCGGAGGGGGTTCTAGCGACCCACACCGGCTCAACATACCCTGGTGAAAACCACCTAGTGATTTTTTCACCATGGCCCACAAATGTGTAATTATTAAACTTATCCTTATGCTTTGAGAGATAATCTTCATACTTCTTCTCTCCAGAAGAGGCGGAAAAATCCCAAATAAGCAATTTAGACAGTAAAGGATTATAGGAGGAGGCTGCGTGAGGAAACCCACAACGCAACCAAGTAGGAATACCATCATCCCAAAATTGATTCTTATCCTGATATTTAGTGATACAGGAATCAAGAGGCATAAAATTGGCAGACTTAAAAGTTTCATTCATAGTGGGATGTCCCAGAGTAAGTAGTTGAGTCTCCCAGATCCATCTAGGATCTCCTTTCTTACTGGTAGAGCTGGGGGCATCAGTTAAAAAGGTTCTGTAGCTAGTGGAGAGACATCCAGGAGGAGCTACTCCTTGCAGGGCGAAGCAAATTGGTAATGAATCTGAGCTTCCTGTAAAGTTTATAAATGAGGAAGCACTTGCCCTTTCATCTGAATCTTGGAACCCCCTGATGATTTCTGTCTGATTGCTCAATATCTTATAAGTCTCATCATCCAACCACCCTGCTACATGTAGAAGGGGAGGACGAGGAACATAAGCCCAATAAGTAGAAGGGCTGGTAGAGGCCGTAGTAGGCCCGACAACAATCAAGGACAACATGGCTACAAATAGCATTTCTAAAGGAGGGTTAGAACATTGTTGTGAGGCAAGTGCTTTTGCTTCATTCACCAGATGTTTCAGCTGGGTCCATGTTGGAAGCTTCTGCGGCTTCAGGGTCAGCTTCTTTATTTCCTGAGTCAGCTGGGCTGTCGCTAACTTTTCCTTTTGTTTTTGTAGTTTTTTGTGGCGACGGCCTGATGAGTCTGTCTGGAATCCACATGTGTGATTCTGTATCCTGTGGAAAGATATAAGCATACCCTCGCCCCAAAGTTATTAGAGGGTCGGGTCCTTTCCAGGATCCCGAAAGCAAGACTCTCCACAGAACTCGTGGCAATGGTGATGCCATCTCTTTTATTGCCCAATGTTTAAGAGCAGAGGAATTATTATTTGAGTCCATGTTTAAATGATTTAATACAAATAGAGAATGACTTAAAACATGATGGGGGGACATATATGAGTTAGCATTCTGTAATCTTTCTACCTGTAATTTTAATGTCTGATGAGTTCTTTATATGATGGCCTGTCCCTGTGGGTTATAGGGAATCCCTGTCGTGTGACTAATTTCCCATTGCGCTAAAAATACCTCAAAAGGTTTTGAGGTGTAGGCAGGTCCATTGTCAGTTTTGATATGCATGGGTTTCCCCATGATCATGAAACATTGTACCAGATGCTGAATCACATCTTTTACTGCTTCTCCTGATCTGGCAGACGCGTGGACAAAATGAGAAAATGTATCCACTGTTACATGAACATACTTCATCTTCCCAAAGGAAGGAATATGGGTTACGTCCATCTGCCATAATGCAAGAGGCTTCAATCCCCTAGGATTAACCCCCATTTTTAGACTCTGATTTTGTGGAGGGCAATGAGCGCACTCCTTAACTATATGTCTAGCTTGCTCTCTAGTTATCTGAAAAGCTTGCTTTAATACATTAGCATTCTGATGATGCAGAGCATGACTTTCTTGTGCCTCCTGTACTGTAAGGAGATTAATCTAGTTAATAAGTCAGCCATGCGATTACCATGGCTCAGGGGTCCTGGTAACCCTGTATGGCCCCTAATATGTCCTATGAAAAGTTTCTCTGTCCTTTGCCATAACAGAGCTTGTAGTTCCTTAAGCAGAGGCTTAACAGTAGAAGAACCTGTTAAACTCGCTGTTTCTATGGCGGGAAATAAATTAACCATATACTTTGAGTCTGTATAAAGGTTAAGGGTCTGGGGAAAATGTCTAAGTGCAAGCAGAACTGCACGTATTTCCGCTTGTTGAGCTGTTGTCTGCGGTACAATTTCTATTAAAGGTTCTTTCCCTTCCGAGTATACCGCAGATCTCCCATTTGCTGACCCATCTGTAAAAACCACAATACCCTCTGCTAGGGGTTGAGAAACACATATCTTTGGAAATATAAGAGGAACTTCTTTTATGAATTCAATAAGAGGGTCTTTGGGGTAATGAAAGGTGATTTGTCCTAGGTATCCCATTAAGGAAAGACATCAATCTTCTGATTCTTGTAATAAGAGTTCCAATTGTTCTTTAGTATATGGTATAATTATAAAGGCCGGTTCCTTGTCAAACAATTCTTTAGACCTAATTCTGCCCTTATATATAAGTTGTGCATAAAGGGAGGGATAAGATGTAAGTACTTTCTTATGTGTGTGTGGTAGGTAGGTGTAGCCATTCCAATACACCTTCCTGCCATAGGCAAGCTGTTGGAGTATAATCTGTGGCAAAAATAATTAAATACCATGGAGCCAAATAGTCTATTTGATGTACTTTAGCTCTTTCTAAAGCCTGTTCTATATGTTTTAAAGCCTGTAAGGCTTCAGGAGTTAAGTGTCTTATTGACCTTGGGTGAGCTTCTCCATGTAATATTTGATACAGGGGGCTTAATTGTCCTGTTGTGATGTCTAAATATTTTCTTACCCAATTTATATTTCCTAACAATTTTTGAAAATCATTGAGGGTCTTCAATTTATCTACTCTGATAGATGCCTTCTGGGTTGTTATATAATTATCCCCTATCCATTGTCCCAGATAACTAAGTGGCCTATTTTTCTGAATTTTTTCTGGAGCTACGACAAGGCCATAAGCTGTTAAACTACTAATTGTCTCTTTGAGAATTTTTTCTGTTGTATCTTTATTTTCATGAGCCAATAATATATCATCCATATAATGAATGATATATGTAGAGGGAAAAGTTTTTCTTATTGGTAAACGGGCCATATCCACAAATTTTTGACATAATGAAGGACTGTTCTTCATTCCCTGGGGTAATACTTTCCAATGAAATCGTCTATAGGGTCTCTTAAAATTAACTGAGGGTATGCTAAAGGCAAATCTAGGGCAATCCTGAGGCTGTAATCTTATTGTAAAAAAGCAGTCTTGTAAATCAATGACTATAATGTGCCAGTCCTTCGGTATTGCCACAGGGGATGGGAGTCCTGGTTGTAGGGCCCCCATATCCTCCATTGTAGTATTTACTGCTCTTAAATCTTGTAGTAGTCTCCATTTTCCGGATTTCTTTTTTATGACAAATACAGGAGTATTCCATGGGCTATTAGATTCTTCTATATGCCCTTTTTCCAATTGTTCTGATACCAGCTGTTCTAATGCCTGTATTTTTTCTTGTGTCAGGGGCCACTGACTAACCCATACAGGCTGATCAGACTTCCACTGTATAGAGTCTGTATAGAGATCCTTTGCAGTGGCCCCTATGTAAAATGCTGTTCTAGCTCAGAACTTCCTGTCACTAAATGCACATCAAGTGACTCCATTAAGTCTCTTCCCCATAGGGTAAATGGTAGAGAGGGTAGCACATAAGGTTGTATAAACCCTTCTTTGCTGTCTGTTTGCCATTTTAAGAGCTTTGAACTCTGCATTACTCCAGAAGCCATTCCTAATCCCATGAGGGAGGATCCTGTTCTGTGTGTTGGCCAAGAGGAAGGCCAGTCCTTTCCTGCTATGCAGGTTCTGTCAGCACCTGTGTCCAAGAGTCCTTGGAAACTCTTGCCATCCAGGGTGATTGTCTTAAAGGGTCGTTGCCCTAAATCTTGCATCCAATTGACTCCTTCTATGGAGTCTGAGGAGCCAAACTGTCCTGACCCCCTGTGGCTTTTCATAATAGGGTTAGGCATTTTTGTGTAGGGGAATAGAACAACCTGTGCGATTCTCTGTCCCTTGTGTAATTGAATGGTTTCTTTTAAGGGCCTGATCATCACTTTTATGGTGCCTAAGGTATCTGCATCTAGCACTCCAGGGAGGACTTCAAAGTTGGTAACAGTATTAGAGCTTCTCCCCAAAATCAGTCCTACTGTTTGTGGTGGCAAGGTCCCTGTAATTTTTGTATCTATGACTGTTACCCCATCCCAAAGGGACAGGAGCAAGTCCTGAGGACATGATATATCTAATCCAGCACTCTCTGGAGTAGTTCTAGGCAGGTTATGGACAGTGAATTCTGGCGCAGCAGGGTTTAACCCTGGTGTTAACTGTACTTCCTTTTGGACATTCCCCTTTTCTTTCTTGGGGCTAAGGGGAAGCCCCAAAGCTAGTTTTTTGTCTGACTGTCAGGCTTAAGGGGGACTCCCCGTTTAGTAAATTTTGACTTACATTCATTTCTCCAGTGCTTCACTTTTCTACATTGTGAGCAAATGCCAGGTGGAGCTCTTCCTCCTCTATTCTCAGCATTCGGGCATTCCTTTTGCATATGCCCTGATTTTCCACACTTATAACAGGTCGGGGAGCTATCAGCCCCTCCACTACTTATTTTCTTAACATAGGCGCTAAACCATTGTCCTTTCATTGCTATAGCGTAGGCCATTCCTTGCACTACGGCTGGTGAGGCATCCATGCATGCTTTTAAATTGACCTCCTTAGAGAGGTGCTGCCCCATGCTTACCTTCTGGATTACCTGTGCTTAACCAGTGAGCCTTTACCGGTGGGTCTGCAGAACCCTGACAGGAGCCGATCCCTACTGATGAATAAAAGAGAGAAAAGGGGGAGAGAAATTACCTGTCCTTCAAGTCCCTGTTCGAGCGCCACCTGCCGCGGACTGGATCTCAGCTAGACCACCAGACCGAGGGAGAACGGGGTGAAGGTACTCAGGATAAGTGGGATTCGGCGAATGACAGACAGCCACAGACACGAGAGTATGTTGTGAAGCTGCTGCAATTTTACTCAGACCAAGTAGTGAATTTTATACAGTTACTTGGGGAAACACGGCAATCGGCCAGTAGGGTGATAGACTTAGAATCAACAATGTAGTCACACACTTTTCTCAGAATGATTAACAGATGTCAGGAGTATAGCCTTTACTTTTTCTTTTGTGGTTCCTCATCCGGACAGAGAACATTACGGCCCTAGCTGTAGCTTTTCTTCTACACCTTTGTTCTATATCAAAATTAAACCCTTTCCATCATTGTTTTAACCATGGTTTCATTTGTGTGAAAATATTTTAACCTTTACCTGTGGGTGAGAAGGCACCAGGGGGGTCGGTACCTAGCTAATCTTTCCATGAATTGTAACTTATGCCATTCTGTTTTCATACCATTATGATTCACACCTTGGTTCCCATATACGTCATAAGCTCCCGTAAAAGGTAATGGCTCTAAATAATTATTATATCTAAGATTAAAGTTAGGGGGTTGCCACCATTGACCCTTGATGAGAAACTTTATTTGTCCCTGAATAATTCTTGTAGGAATGGCTAATTCCTGTAACTGCTTCCTCGCAGCTGCTGTCGGCTGCGCGTGTGAATTGCCTATGAGTGCCTGAAACTTTACTTTCATTCTCTCTTCCCTAGAGTCTTCGTCCTTCTGAATCATAAGTTCTTTCTGCTCTAAATCATTCATGAATTCCCCCAAACTTTAGGGACCCTCTTGAACTGTTTGTCTAAGAGCTTGAATCATAGGTGGGGGTATCAAAACCACTTTTGAGGAATCATTACTCTCTTTATGGGGCACATCAGGAACATCAAGTGTTAACTTCTTGGAATTAATAAACAAGGAAACAACAATAATTACAGCTGCAAAGAGAAGAAGGCAGAGTGCCAGCCAGCCTCTGCAAGCAGATCTGCGTGGTTCCGTGTAGCCTGTCACCTTGATACGGGCAGATTGATGAGGAGTTGCCGGGGGCATAGACCCGAGGGCCGCGAGCCCCCTTTCCCACGTAACTACCTTATCCAAGGCATTTGTCACGCAGGCGACACCGTCATGGGCGTGGCAAATAGTGAGAATAGGTTTTGGTTGGTGAACTGCAAAAAATCATTTGAGCCCAAAATTCACTTGGTTTAACAGAAATGAACTCTTGCTTGTAGGAAGAAACAGATTCTGGGGTTAACTCCGTTTCTGAAGGGAAATTGAGCCCAGAGGTCTCATCCTTGAAACACACTCTGTTTTAACAAAAGAAGCAAGGTCTTCTTTCCAGAATCTAAAATACAGCAAGAACCATGAGCATGGTCTGAAAAAAGAACTGTGTTTCCTATTCATACGGACCATATGTAGTTGAACTCTGCTTATGAAAGTGATACACACCACACCTCCTCCTACATAAATCCTCTTTACTTAATAGTGGGAATAGCATAGGGTTCGTGAAGTGCGAAAAATCATTTGAGCCCAAAATACACTGGGTATACCAGAAATGAACACTTGCTTGAAGGAAGACAAAGAACCTGTGGATTAAATCAGTTACTGAAGGGAAATTCAGACCAGAAATCTCATCCCTGAAAAACAATCTTTTGAAAGGCAAGAATCATCCTCTTCTTTCCAGCTTCTCCAATACAGTAAGAACCATGATCATGCCAAGAAAAAAAGAACTGTGTTTCCTACTCATATGGACCATGTGTAGTCCAACTCTGCATATGAAAATGATACAGACCACAGCTCTCTTACATAAATGCTTTTTAGTAAATAGTGATAATCAAGGTTGGGTTCTAGAACTGTGTAAAATCATTTGAGCCCAAAATTCACTTGGTTTACCAGAAATGAACTCTTGCTTGTAGGGAGACACAGATCATGGGTTTAACTCTGTTACTGAAGGGAAATTCAGACCAGAGTTCTCATCCATGAAACACACTCTGTTTTAATGCAAGAAGCAAGCTCTTTTTTCCAGCATCTCCAATACAGCAAGAACCATGAACATGCCCTGAAAAAAGGACCTGTGTTTCATACTCATACAGACCATATGTAGTTCAACTCTGCTTATTAAACTGATACAAACCACAGGTCCTCTAACATAAATCCTCTTTAGTTATTAGTGAGAATAGCGTAGGGTTAATGAACTGCGAAAAAACATTTGAGCCCACATTTCAGTGGGTTTACAAGAAATGAACTCTTGCTTGTGGGAAGACACAGATACTGGGGTTGAACTCCGTTTCTGAAGGGAAATTCAGACCAGAGTTCTCATCCCTGAAACACAGTCTGTTTTAACGCAAGAAGCAAGCTCTTCTTTCCATAGTCTAAAATACAGCAAGAACGATGAGCATGCCCGGAAAAAAAGAACTGTGTTTCCTACTCATACGGACCAAATATACTTCAACTCTGCTCAGGAAACTGATACAAACCACAGCTCCGCTTAAATAAATGCTCTTTAGTTAATAGTGAGAATCATGTTGGGTCGGTGAACTGCGAAAAATCATTTGAGCCCAAAACTCACTGTGTTTACGAGAAATTAACTCTTGCTTGTAGGAAGACACTGATCCTGGGGTTTAACTCCATTTCTGAAGGGAAATTCAGAGCAGAGTTCTCATCCCTGAAACACACTCTGTTTTAAGACAAGAAGCATCCTCTTCTTTCCAGTGTCACCAATACAGCAAGAACCATGATCATGCCCAGAAAAAAAGAACTGTGTTTCCTACTGATACGGACCATATGTAGTTCAACTCTGCTTATGAAACTCATACAAACCACAGCTCCTCTTACATAAAGTCTCTTTAGTTAATAGTGAGAATCATGTTCTGTTGTTGTACTGTGTAAAATCATTTGAGCCCAAAATTCACTTTGTTTACCAGAAATGAACTCCTGCTTGAGGGACAACACAGATCCTGGGGTTTAACCCCGTTTCTGAAGGGAAATTCAGAAGAGAGTTCTCATCCCTGAAACACACTCTGTTTTAATGCAAGAAGCAAGCTCTTCTTTCCAGAGTCTAAAATACAGCAAGAAACATGAGCATGCCCTGAAAAAAAGAACTGAGTTTCCTACTCATACGGACCATATATAGTTCAACTCTGCTTATGAAACTGATAAAGACCACAGCTCCTCTTACATAAATGCTCTTTAGTTAATAGTGAGAATAGCGTTGGCTTCGTGAATTGCGAAATATCTTTTGAGCCCAAAATTCACTGGGTTTACCAGAAATGAACTCTTGCTTGTAGGAAGACACATATCCTGGGGTTTAACTCCGTTTTTGAAGGGAAATTCAGACCAGAATTCTCATCCCTGAAACACACTCTGTTTTAACAAAAGAAGCAAGCTCTTCTTTCCAGAATCAAAAATACAGGAAGAACCATGAGCATGGTCTGAAAAAAAGAACTGTGTTTCCTATTCATACGGACCATATGCAGTTGAACTCTGCTTATGAAACTGATACACACCACACCTCCTCTTACATAAATCCTCTTTAGTTAACAGCGGGAAAAGCATAGGGTTCGTGAAGTGCGAAAAATCATTTGAGCCCACAATTCACTGGGTATACCAGAAATGAACTCTTGCTTGTAGGAAGACAGAGATCCTGTGGTTTAACTCCGTTATATGAAGGGAAATTCAGACCAGAATTCTCATCCCTGAAAAACACTCTTTTTAAAGGCAAGAATCATCCTCTTCATTCCAGCTTCTCCAATACAGTAAGAACCATCATCATGCCAAGAAAAAAAGAACTGAGTTTCCTACTCATATGGAACATGTGTAGTCCAACTCTGCTTATGAAACCGATACAAACAACAGCTCCTCTTACATAAAGTCTCTTTAGTTAATAGTGAGAATCATGTTCTGTTGGTGTACTGTGTAAAATCATTTGAGCCCAAAATGCACTTTGTTTACCAGAAATGAACTCCTGCTTGAGGGACAACACAGATCCTGGGGTTTAAATCTGTTTCTGAAGGGAAATTCAGAAAAGAGTTCTCATCCCTGAAACACCCTCTGTTTTAATGCAAGAAGCAAGCTCTTCTTTCCAGCATCTCCAATACAGCAAGAACCATCAGCACCCCCAGAAAAAAGAACAGTGCTTCCTAATCATACAGAATATATGTACTTCAACTCGGCTTATGAAACTGATACAAACTATAGCTCCTCTTACATAAAATCCTCTTTAGTTATTAGTGAGAATAGAATAGGGTTCATGAACTGCAAACAATCATTTGATCCCAAAATTCACTGGGTATACCAGAAAAGAACTCTTGCTTGTGGGAAGACACAGATCCTGGGGTTTAACTCCGTTTTTGAAGGGAAATTCAGACCAGAGTTCTCATCCCTGAAACACACTCTGTTTTAACAAAAGAAGCAAGCTCTTCTTTCCAGAATCTAAAATACAGTAAGAACCATGAGCATGGTCTGAAAAAAAGAACTGTGTTTCCTATTCATACGGACCATATGTAGTTGAACTTTGCTTATGAAAGTGATACACACCACACCTCCTCCTACATAAATCCTCTTTACTTAACAGTGGGAATAGCATAGGGTTAATGAACTGCGAAAAATCATTTGAGCCCACATTTCACTGGGTATACAAGAAATGAACTCTTGCTTGTGGGAAGAGACAGATACTGGGGTTGAACTCCGTTTCTGATAGAAAATTCAGACTAGAGTTCTCATCCCGGAAACACAGTCTGTTTTAATGCAAGAAGCAAGCTCTTCTTTCCATAGTCTAAAATACAGCAAGAACCATGAGCATGCCCGGAAAAAAAGAACTGTGTTTCCTACTCATACGGACCATATATACTTCAACTCTGCTCAGGAAACTGATACAAACCACAGCTCCGCTTACATAAATGCTCTTTAGTTAATAGTGAGAATCATGTTGGGTCGGTGTACTGCAAAAAATCATTTGAGCCCAAAACTCACTGGGTTTACGAGAAATTAACTCTTGCTTGTAGGAAGACACAGATCATGGGGTTTAACTCCGTTTCTGAAGGGAAATTCAGACCAGAATTCTCTTCCCTGAAAAACACTCTGTTTTAAGGCATGAAGTATCCTTTCCATTCCAGGGTCTCCAATACAGTAAGAAGCATGAGCATGCCAGGAAAAAAAGAACTGAGTTTTCTACTCATACGGACCATATGGAGTTCAACTCTGCTTATCATACAAATAAAGACCACAGCTCCTCTTACATAAATGCTCTTTAGTTAATAGTGAGAATCGCGTTGGCTTCGTGAACTGCGAAAAATCATTTGAGCCCAAAATTCACTGGGTTTACCAGAAATGAACTCTTGTTTGTAGGAAGACACAGATCCTGGGGTTTAACTCCGTTTCTGAAGGGAAATTCAGACCAGAATTCTCATCCCTGAGAAACACTCTGTTTTAAGGCATGAATCATCCTCTCCTTTCCAGGGTCTCCAATAGAGTAAGAAGAATGAGCACGACAGGAAAAAAAGAACTGTGTTTCCTACTCATTCGGATCATATGTAGTTCAACTCTGCTTATGAAACTGATAAAGATCACAGCTCTTCTTACATAAATGCTCTTTAGTTAATAGTGAGAATATCGTTGGGTTCGTGAACTGCAATAAAACATTTGAGCCCAAAATTCAATCGGTTAACCAGAAATGAACTCTTGCTTGTAGGATGTCACAGATTATGGGGTTTAACTCCGTTTCTGAAGGGAAATTCAGACCAGAGTTCTCATTCCTGAAACACACTCTGTTTTAACGAAGAAGTAGTTCTTCTTTCCAGAGTCTAAAATACAGCAAGAACCATGAGCATGAACTGAATAAAAGTACTGTGTTCCCTTTCCTATGGACCATATATAGTTCAACTCTGCTCATGAAACTGATGCAAACCACACCTCCTCTTACATAAATGCTCTTTAGTTAATAGTGAGAATAGCGTTGGGTTCTAGAACTGTGTAAAATCATTTGAGCCCAAAATTCACTTGGTTTACCAGAAATGAATTGTTGCTTGTAGGAAGATACAGATCCTGTGGTTTAACTCCGTTTCTGAAGGGAAATTCAGAACAGAGATCTCATCCATGAAACACACTCTGTTTTAACGCAAGAAGCTAGCTCTTCTTTACAAATTCTAAAATACAACACGAACTATGAGCATGCCCTGAAAAAAAGAACTGTTTTTCCTACTCATACGGACCATATGTAGTTAAACTCTGCTCATGAAACTGATACAAACCTCAGCTCCGCTTACATAAATGCTCTTTAGTTAATAGTGAGAATCATGTTGGGTTGGTGAACTGCGAAAAATCATTTGAGCTCAAAACTCACTAGGTTTATGAGTAATTAACTCTTGCTTGTAGGATTACACTGATCCTGGGGTTTAACTCCGTTTCTGAAGGGAAATTCAGACCAGAGTTCTCATCCCTGAAACACACCCTGTTTTAAGGCATGAAGTATCCTCTCCTTTCCAGGTTCTCCAATACAGTAAGAAGCATGAGCATGCCAGAAAAAAAGAACTGTGTTCCCTATTCATATGGACCATATGTAGTTCAACTCTGCTTATGAAACTGATAAAGACCACAGCTCCTCTTACATAAATGCTCTTCAGTGAATAGTGAGAATAGCGTTGGGTTCGTGAACTGCAATAAATCATTTGAGCCCAAAATTCAATCGGTTAACCAGAAATGAACTCTTGCTTGTAGGAAGACACAGATCCTGTGGTTTAACTCCGTTTCTGAAGGGAAATTCAGACCAGAGTTCTCATCCCTGAAACACAGTCTGTTTTAACGCAAGAAGCAAGCTCTTCTTTCCATAGTCTAAAATACAGCATGAACCATGAGCATGCCGGAAAAAAAAGAACTGTATTTCCTACTCATACGGACCATATGTAGTTCTACACTGCTTATAAAACTGATAAAGACCACAGCTCCTCTTACGTAAGTGCTCTTTAGTTAATAGTGAGAATAGCGTTGGGTTCGTAAACTGCAATAAATCATTTGAGCCCAAAATTCAATCTGTTAACCAGAAAAGAACTCTTGCTTGTAGGAAGACACAGATCATGGGATTTAACTCCATTTCTGAAGGGAAGTTCAGAACAGTGTTCTCATCCCTGAAACACACTCTGTTTTAATGCAAGAAGCAAGCTCTTCTTTTCAGAGCCTAAAATACAGCAGGAACCATGAGCATGCCCTGAAAAAAAGAACTGTGTTTCCTACTCATACGGACCATATATACTTCAATTCTGCTCATGAAACTGATACAAACCACAGCTCCACTTACATAAATGCTCTTTAGGTAATAGTGAGAATCATGTTGGGTTCGTGAACTGCGAAAAATCATTTGAGCCCAAAACTCACTGGGTTTATGAGTAATTAACTCTTGCTTGTAGGAATACACTGATCCTGGGGTTTAACTCCGTTTCTGAAGGGAAATTCAGACCAGAGTTCTCATCCCTGAAACACACTCTGTTTTAAGACAAGAAGCATCCTCTTCTTTCTAGCGTCACCAATACAGCAAGAACCATGATCATGCCCAGAAAAAAAGAACTGTGTTTCCTACTCATACGGACCATATGTAGTTCAACTCTGCTTATGAAACTGATACAAACCACAGCTCCTCTTACATAAAGTCTCTTTAGTTAATCGTGAGAATCATGTTGTGTTGGTGTACTGTGTAAAATCATTTGAGCCCAAAATTCACTTTGTTTACCAGAAATGATCTCCTGCTTCAGGGACAACACAGATCCTGGGGTTTAACTCCGTTTCTGAAGGGAAATTCAGACCATAATTCTCATCCCTGAAAAACACTCTGTTTTAAGGCATGAAGTATCCTCTCCTTTCCAGGTTCTCCAATACAGTAAGAAGCATGAGCATGCCAGGAAAAAAAGAACTGTGTTTCCTACTCATTCGGATTATATGTAGTTCAACTCTGCTTATGAAACTGATAAAGATCACAGCTCCTCTTACATAAATGCTCTTTAGTTAATACTGAGAATAGCGTTGGATTCGTGAACTGCAATAAAACATTTGAGCCCAAAATTCAATCGGTTAACCAGAAATGAACTCTTGCTTGTAGGAAGACACAGATTATGGGGTTTAACTCCGTTTCTGAAGGCAAATTCATACCAAAGTTCTCATCCCTGAAACACACTCTGTTTTAATGAAGAAGTAGTTCTTTCCAGAGTCTAAAATACAGCAAGAACCATGAGCATGGACTGAATAAAAGAACTGTGTTCCCTTTCCAATGGACCATATGTAGTTCAACTCTGCTCATGAAACTGATGCAAACCACACCTCCACTTACATAAATGCTCTTTAGTTAATAGTGAGAATAGCGTTGTGTTCTAGGATTGTGTAAAATCATATGAGCCCAAAATTCACTTGGTTTACCAGTAATGAACTCTTGCTTGTAGGAAGACACAGATCATGGGGTTTAACTCCGTTTCTGAAGGGAAATTCTGACCAGAGTTCTCATCCCTGAAACACACTCTGTTTTAACGAAGAAGTAGTTCTTCTTTCCAGAGTCTAAAATACAGCAAGAACCCTGAGCATGAACTGAATAAAAGAACTGTGTTCCCTTTCCTATGGACCATATGTAGTTCAACTCTGCTCATGAAACTGATGCAAACCACACCTCCTCTTACATAAATGCTCTTTAGTTAATAGTGAGAATAGCGTTGGGTTCTAGAACTGTGTAAAATCATTTGAGCCCAAAATTTACTTGGTTTACCAGAAATGAACTCTTGCTTGTAGGAAGACATAGATCATGGGGTTTAACTCCGTTTCTGAAGGGAAATTCAGACCAGAATTCTCATCCATGAAACACACTCTGTTTTAATGCAAGAAGCAAGCTCTTCTTTCCAGCGTCTCCAATACAGCAAGAACCATGAGCATGCCCAGAAAAAAGAACTGTGCTTCCTACTCATACAGAATAAATGTAGTTCAACTCTGCTTATGAAACTAATACAAACTATAGCTCCTCTTACATAAATCCAATTTAGTTATTAGTGAGAATAGAATAGGGTTCATGAACTGCAAACAATCATTTGAGCCCAAAATTCACTGGGTATACCAGAAATGAACTCTTGCTTGTAGGAAGACAGAGATCCTGGGGTTTAAGTCCGTTTTTGAAGGGAAATTCAGACCAGAATTCTCATCCCTGAAACACACTCTGTTTTAACAAAAGAAGCAAGCTCTTCTTTCCAGAATCTAAAATACAGCAGGAACCATGAGCATGCCCTGAAAAAAAGAACTGTGTTTCCTACTCATACGGACCATATGTAGTTCAACTCTGCTTATGAAACTGATACAAACCACAGATCCTCTTACATAAATGCTCTTTAGTTAATAGTCAGAATCATGTTGGGTTTGTGAACTGCGAAATATCATTTGAGCCCAAAATTCACTGGGTTTACCAGAAATGAAGTCTTGCTTGTAGGAAGACACAGATCCTGAGGTTTAACTCCGTTTCTGAAGGGAAATTCAGACCAGAATACTCAACCCTGAGAAACACTCTGTTTTAAGTCATGAAGCATCCACTCCTTTCTAGGGTCTCCAATACAGTAAGAAGCATGAGCATGCCAGAAAAAAAGAACTGTGTTCCCTATTCATATGGACCATATGTAGTTCAACTCTGCTTATGAAACTGATAAAGACCACAGCTCCTCTTACATAAATGCTCTTCAGTGAATATTGAGAATAGCATTGGGTTCGTGAACTGCAATAAATCATTTGAGCCCAAAATTCAATCGGTTAACCAGAAATGAACTCTTGCTTGTAGGAAGACACAGATCCTGTGGTTTAACTCCGTTTCTGAAGGGAAATTCAGACCAGAGTTCTCATCCCTGAAACACAGTCTGTTTTAACGCAAGAAGCAAGCTCTTCTTTCTATAGTCTAAAATACAGCATGAACCATGAGCATGCCCGGAAAAAAAAGAACTGTATTTCCTACTCATACGGACCATATGTATTTCTACACTGCTTATAAAACTGATAAAGACCACAGCTCCTCTTACATAAGTCCTCTTTAGTTAATAGTGAGAATAGCGTTGGGTTCGTAAACTGCAATAAATCATTTGAGCCCAAAATTCAATCTGTTAACCAGAAAAGAACTCTTGCTTGTAGGAAGACACAGATCATGGGGTTTAACTCCATTTGTGAAGGGAAGTTCAGAACAGTGTTCTCATCCCTGAAACACACTCTGTTTTAATGCAAGAAGCAAGCTCTTCTTTCCAGAGTCTAAAATAGAGCAGGAACCATGAGCATGCCCTGAAAAAAAGAACTGTGTTTCCTACTCATACGGACCATATATACTTCAATTCTGCTCATGAAACTGATACAAACCACAGCTCCACTTACATAAATGCTCTTTAGGTAATAGTGAGAATCATGTTGGGTTGGTGAACTGCGAAAAATCATTTGAGCCCAAAACTCACTGGGTTTATGAGTAATTAACTCTTGCTTGTAGGAATACACTGATCCTGGGGTTTAACTCCGTTTCTGAAGGGAAATTCAGACCAGAGTTCTCATCCCTGAAACACACTCTGTTTTAAGGCAAGAAGCATCCTCTTCTTTCTAGCGTCACCAATACAGCAAGAACCATGATCATGCCCAGAAAAAAAGAACTGTGTTTCCTACTCATACGGACCATATGTAGTTCAACTCTCCTTATGAAACTGATACAAACCACAGCTCCTCTTATAAAGTCTCTTTAGTTAATAGTGAGAATCATGTTGTGTTGGTGTACTGTGTAAAATCATTTGAGCCCAAAATTCACTTTGTTTACCAGAAATTATCTCCTGCTTCAGGGACAACACAGATCCTGGGGTTTAACTCCGTTTCTGAAGGGAAATTCAGACCAGAATTCTCATCCCTGAAAAACACTCTGTTTTAAGGCATGAAGTATCCTCTCCTTTCCAGGTTCTCCAATACAGTAAGAAGCATGAGCATGCCAGGAAAAAAAGAACTGTGTTTCCTACTCATTCAGATCATATGTAGTTCAACTCTGCTTATGAAACTGATAAAGATCACAGCTCCTCTTACATAAATGCTCTTTAGTTAATAGTGAGAATAGCGTTGGATTCGTGAACTGCAATAAAACATTTGAGCCCAAAATTCAATCGGTTAACCAGAAATGAACTCTTGCTTGTAGGAAGACACAGATTATGGGGTTTAACTCCGTTTCTGAAGGCAAATTCATACCAAAGTTCTCATCCCTGAAACACACTCTGTTTTAATGAAGAAGTAGTTCTTTCCAGAGTCTAAAATACAGCAAGAAACATGAGCATGGACTGAAAAAAGAACTGTGTACCCTTTCCCATGGACCATATGTAGTTCAACTCTGCTCATGAAACTGATGCAAACCACACCTCCATTTACATAAATGCTCTTTAGTTAATAGTGAGAATAGCGTTGTGTTCTAGGATTGTGTAAAATCATATGAGCCCAAAATTCACTTGGTTTACCAGTAATGAACTCTTGCTTGTAGGAAGACACTGATCCTCGGGTTTAACTCTGTTTCTGAAGGGAAATTCAGACCAGAGTTCTCATCACTGAAACACACTCTGTTTTAACGAAGAAGTAGTTCTTCTTTCCAGAGTCTAAAATACAGCAAGAACCATGAGCATGAACTGAATAAAAGTACTGTGTTCCCTTTCCTATGGACCATATGTAGTTCAACTCTGCTCATGAAACTGATGCAAACCACACCTCCGCTTACATAAATGCTCTTTAGTTAATAGTGAGAATAGCGTTGGGTTCTAGAACTGTGTAAAATCATTTGAGCCCAAAATTCACTTGGTTTACCAGAAATGAACTCTTGCTTGTAGGAAGACACAGATCATGGGGTTTAACTCCAATTCTGAAGGGAAATTCAGACCAGAGTTCTCATCCCTGAAACACACTCTGTTTTAAGACAAGAAGCATCCTCTTCTTTCCAGCGTCACCAATACAGCAAGAACCATGATCATGCCCAGAAAAAAAGAACTGTGTTTCCTACTCATACAGACCATATGTAATTCAACTCTGCTTATGAAACTGATACAAACCACAGCTCCTCTTACATAAAGTCTCTTTAATTAATAGTGAGAATCATGTTGTGTTGGTGTACTATATAAAATCATATGAGCCCAAAATTCACTTTGTTTACCAGAAATGATCTCCTGCTTGAGGGACAACACAGATCCTGGGGTTTAACTCCGTTTCTGAAGGGAAATTCAGACCAGAATTCTCATCCCTGGAAAACACTCTGTTTTAAGGCATGAAGTATCCTCTCCTTTCCAGGTTCTCCAATACAGTAAGAAGCATTAGCATGCCAGGAGAAAAAGAACTGAGTTTCCTACTCATACGGACCATACGTAGTTCAACTCTGCTTATGATACTGATAAAGACCACTGCTCCTCTTACATAAATGCTCTTTAGTTAATAGTGAGAATCGCGTTGGCTTCGTGAACTGCGAAAAATCATTTGAGCCCAAAATTCACTGGGTTTACCAGAAATGAACTCTTGTTTGTAGGAAGACACAGATCCTGGGGTTTAACTCCGTTTCTGAAGGGAAATTCAGACCAGAATTCTCATCCCTGAGAAACACTCTGTTTTAAGGCATGAATCATCCTCTCCTTTCCAGGGTCTCCAATAGAGTAAGAAGAATGAGCACGACAGGAAAAAAAGAACTGTGTTTCCTACTCATTCGGATCATATGTAGTTCAACTCTGCTTATGAAACTGATAAAGATCACAGCTCTTCTTACATAAATGCTCTTTAGTTAATAGTGAGAATATCGTTGGGTTCGTGAACTGCAATAAAACATTTGAGCCCAAAATTCAATCGGTTAACCAGAAATGAACTCTTGCTTGTAGGATGTCACAGATTATGGGGTTTAACTCCGTTTCTGAAGGGAAATTCAGACCAGAGTTCTCATTCCTGAAACACACTCTGTTTTAACGAAGAAGTAGTTCTTCTTTCCAGAGTCTAAAATACAGCAAGAACCATGAGCATGAACTGAATAAAAGTACTGTGTTCCCTTTCCTATGGACCATATATAGTTCAACTCTGCTCATGAAACTGATGCAAACCACACCTCCTCTTACATAAATGCTCTTTAGTTAATAGTGAGAATAGCGTTGGGTTCTAGAACTGTGTAAAATCATTTGAGCCCAAAATTCACTTGGTTTACCAGAAATGAATTGTTGCTTGTAGGAAGATACAGATCCTGTGGTTTAACTCCGTTTCTGAAGGGAAATTCAGAACAGAGATCTCATCCATGAAACACACTCTGTTTTAACGCAAGAAGCTAGCTCTTCTTTACAAATTCTAAAATACAACACGAACTATGAGCATGCCCTGAAAAAAAGAACTGTTTTTCCTACTCATACGGACCATATGTAGTTAAACTCTGCTCATGAAACTGATACAAACCTCAGCTCCGCTTACATAAATGCTCTTTAGTTAATAGTGAGAATCATGTTGGGTTGGTGAACTGCGAAAAATCATTTGAGCTCAAAACTCACTAGGTTTATGAGTAATTAACTCTTGCTTGTAGGATTACACTGATCCTGGGGTTTAACTCCGTTTCTGAAGGGAAATTCAGACCAGAGTTCTCATCCCTGAAACACACTCTGTTTTAAGGCATGAAGTATCCTCTCCTTTCCAGGTTCTCCAATACAGTAAGAAGCATTAGCATGCCAGGAAAAAAAGAACTGAGTTTCCTACTCATACGGACCATACGTAGTTCAACTCTGCTTATGATACTGATAAAGACCACTGCTACTCTTACATAAATGCTCTTTAGTTAATAGTGAGAATCGCGTTGGCTACGTGAACTGCGAAAAATCATTTGAGCCCAAAATTCACTGGGTTTACCAGAAATGAACTCTTGCTTGCAGGATGACACAGATCCTGAGGTTTAACTCCGTTTCTGAAGGGAAATTCAGACCAGAGTTCTCATCCCTGAAACACACTCTGTTTTCACGCAAGAAGCAAGCTCTTCATTCCATCGTCTCCAATACAGCAAAAACCATGAGCATGCCCAGAAATAAAGAACTCTGTTTCCTACTCATAGGGACCATATGTAGTTCAACTCTGCTTATGAAAGAGATACAAACCACAGATCCAATTACATAAATTCTCTTTAGTTAATAGTGAGAATCGCGTTGGCTACGTGAACTGCGAAAAATCATTTGAGCCCAAAATTCACTGGGTTTACCAGAAATGAACTCTTGTTTGTAGGAAGACACAGATCCTGGGGTTTAACTCCGTTTCTGAAGGGAAATTCAGACCGGAGTTCTCATCCCTGAAACACACTCTGTTTTAAGACAAGAAGCATCCTCTTCTTTCCAGCGTCATCAATACAGCAAGAACCATGATCATGCCCAGAAAAAAAGAACTGTGTTTCCTACTCATACGGACCATATGTAGTTCAACTCTGCTTATGAAACTGATACAAGCCACAGCTCCTCTTACATAAAGTCTCTTTAATTAATAGTGAGAATCATGTTGTGTTGGTGTACTGTGTAAAATCATTTGAGCCCAAAATTCACTTTGTTTACCAGAAATGATCTCCTGCTTGAGGGACAACACAGATCCTGGGGTTTAACTCCGTTTCTGAAGGGAAATTCAGACCAGAATTCTCATCCCTGGAAAACACTCTGTTTTAAGGCATGAAGTATCCTCTCCTTTCCAGGTTCTCCAATACAGTAAGAAGCATTAGCATGCCAGGAGAAAAAGAACTGAGTTTCCTACTCATACGGACCATACGTAGTTCAACTCTGCTTATGATACTGATAAAGACCACTGCTCCTCTTACATAAATGCTCTTTAGTTAATAGTGAGAATCGCGTTGGCTTCGTGAACTGCGAAAAATCATTTGAGCCCAAAATTCACTGGGTTTACCAGAAATGAACTCTTGTTTGTAGGAAGACACAGATCCTGGGGTTTAACTCCGTTTCTGAAGGGAAATTCAGACCAGAATTCTCATCCCTGAGAAACACTCTGTTTTAAGGCATGAATCATCCTCTCCTTTCCAGGGTCTCCAATAGAGTAAGAAGAATGAGCACGACAGGAAAAAAAGAACTGTGTTTCCTACTCATTCGGATCATATGTAGTTCAACTCTGATTATGAAACTGATAAAGATCACAGCTCTTCTTACATAAATGCTCTTTAGTTAATAGTGAGAATATCGTTGGGTTCGTGAACTGCAATAAAACATTTGAGCCCAAAATTCAATCGGTTAACCAGAAATGAACTCTTGCTTGTAGGAAGACACAGATTATGGGGTTTAACTCCGTTTCTGAAGGGAAAATCAGACCAGAGTTCTCATCCCTGAAACACACTCTGTTTTAACGAAGAAGTAGTTCTTCTTTCTAGAGTCTAAAATACAGCAAGAACCATGAGCATGAACTGAATAAAAGTACTGTGTTCTCTTTCCTATGGACCATATGTAGTTCAACTCTGCTCATGAAACTGATGCAAACCACACCTCCTCTTACATAAATGCTCTTTAGTTAATAGTGAGAATAGCGTTGGGTTCTAGAACTGTGTAAAATCATTTGAGCCCAAAATTCACTTGGTTTACCAGAAATGAACTCTTGCTTGTAGGAAGATACAGATCATGGGGTTTAACTCCGTTTCTGAAGGGAAATTCAGAACAGAGTTCTCATCGCTGAAACACACTCTGTTTTAACGCAAGAAGCTAGCTCTTCTTTACAAATTCTAAAATACAACACGAACCATGAGCATGCCCTGAAAAAAAGAACTGTTTTTCCTACTCATACGGACCATATGTAGTTAAACTCTGCTCAGGAAACTGATACAAACCTCAGCTCCGCTTACATAAATGCTCTTTAGTTAATAGTGGGAATCATGTTGGGTTGGTGAACTGCGAAAAATCATTTGAGCCCAAAACTCACTGGGTTTATGAGTAATTAACTCTTGCTTGTAGGATTACACTGATCCTGGGGTTTAACTCCGTTTCTGAAGGGAAATTCAGACCAGAGTTCTCATCCCTGAAACACACTCTGTTTTAAGGCATGAAGTATCCTCTCCTTTCCAGGTTCTCCAATACAGTAAGAAGCATTAGCATGCCAGGAAAAAAAGAACTGAGTTTCCTACTCATACGGACCATACGTAGTTCAACTCTGCTTATGATACTGATAAAGACCACTGCTCCTCTTACATAAATGCTCTTTAGTTAATAGTGAGAATCGCGTTGGGTTCGTGAACTGCGAAAAATCATTTGAGCCCAAAATTCAATGGGTTTACCAGAAATGAACTCTTGTTTGTAGGAAGACACAGATCCTGGGGTTTAACTCCGTTTATGAAGGGAAATTCAGACCGGAGTTCTCATCCCTGAAACACACTCTGTTTTAAGACAAGAAGCATCCTCTTCTTTCCAGCGTCATCAATACAGCAAGAACCATGATCATGCCCAGAAAAAAAGAACTGTGTTTCCTACTCATACGGAACATATGTAGTTCAACTCTGCTTATGAAACTGATACAAGCCACAGCTCCTCTTACATAAAGTCTCTTTAATTAATAGTGAGAATCATGTTGTGTTGGTGTACTGTGTAAAATCATTTGAGCCCAAAATTCACTTTGTTTACCAGAAATGATCTCCTGCTTGAGGGACAACACAGATCCTGGGGTTTAACTCCGTTTCTGAAGGGAAATTCAGACCAGAATTCTCATCCCTGGAAAACACTCTGTTTTAAGGCATGAAGTATCCTCTCCTTTCCAGGTTCTCCAATACAGTAAGAAGCATTAGCATGCCAGGAGAAAAAGAACTGAGTTTCCTACTCATACGGACCATACGTAGTTCAACTCTGCTTATGATACTGATAAAGACCACTGCTCCTCTTACATAAATGCTCTTTAGTTAATAGTGAGAATCGCGTTGGCTTCGTGAACTGCGAAAAATCATTTGAGCCCAAAATTCACTGGGTTTACCAGAAATGAACTCTTGTTTGTAGGAAGACACAGATCCTGGGGTTTAACTCCGTTTCTGAAGGGAAATTCAGACCAGAATTCTCATCCCTGAGAAACACTCTGTTTTAAGGCATGAATCATCCTCTCCTTTCCAGGGTCTCCAATAGAGTAAGAAGAATGAGCACGACAGGAAAAAAAGAACTGTGTTTCCTACTCATTCGGATCATATGTAGTTCAACTCTGATTATGAAACTGATAAAGATCACAGCTCTTCTTACATAAATGCTCTTTAGTTAATAGTGAGAATATCGTTGGGTTCGTGAACTGCAATAAAACATTTGAGCCCAAAATTCAATCGGTTAACCAGAAATGAACTCTTGCTTGTAGGAAGACACAGATCCTGGGGTTTAACTCCGTTTCTGAAGGGAAATTCAGACCAGAGTTCTCATCCCTGAAACACACTCTGTTTTAACGAAGAAGTAGTTCTTCTTTCCAGAGTCTAAAATACAGCAAGAACCATGAGCATGAACTGAATAAAAGTACTGTGTTCCCTTTCCTATGGACCATATATAGTTCAACTCTGCTCATGAAACTGATGCAAACCACACCTCCGCTTACATAAATGCTCTTTAGTTAATAGTGAGAATAGCGTTGGGTTCTAGAACTGTGTAAAATCATTTGAGCCCAAAATTCACTTGGTTTACCAGAAATGAACTCTTGCTTGTAGGAAGATACAGATCCTGTGGTTTAACTCCGTTTCTGAAGGGAAATTCAGAACAGAGTTCTCATCCATGAAACACACTCTGTTTTAACGCAAGAAGCTAGCTCTTCTTTACAAATTCTAAAATACAACACGAACCATGAGCATGCCCTGAAAAAAAGAACTGTTTTTCCTACTCATACGGACCATATGTAGTTAAACTCTGCTCAGGAAACTGATACAAACCTCAGCTCCGCTTACATAAATGCTCTTTAGTTAATAGTGGGAATCATGTTGGGTTGGTGAACTGCGAAAAATCATTTGAGCCCAAAACTCACTGGGTTTATGAGTAATTAACTCTTGCTTGTAGGATTACACTGATCCTGGGGTTTAACTCGGTTTCTGAAGGGAAATTCAGACCAGATTTCTCATCCCTGAAACACACTCTGTTTTAAGACAAGAAGCATCCTCTTCTTTCCAGCGTCATCAATACAGCAAGAACCATGATCATGCCCAGAAAAAAAGAACTGTGTTTCCTACTCACACGGACCATATGTAGTTCAACTCTGCTTATGAAACTGATACAAGCCACAGCTCCTCTTACACAAAGTCTCTTTAATTAATAGTGAGAATCATGTTGTGTTGGTGTACTGTGTAAAATCATATGAGCCCAAAATTCACTTTGTTTACCAGAAATGATCTCCTGCTTGAGGGACAACACAGATCCTGGGGTTTAACTCCGTTTCTGAAGGGAAATTCAGACCAGAATTCTCATCCCTGGAAAACACTCTGTTTTAAGGCTTGAAGTATCTTCTCCTTTCCAGGTTCTCCAATACAGTAAGAAGCATTAGCATGCCAGGAAAAAAAGAACTGAGTTTCCTACTCATACGGACCATACGTAGTTCAATTCTGCTTATGATACTGATAAAGACCACTGCTCCTCTTACATAAATGCTCTTTAGTTAATAGTGAGAATCGCGTTGGCTTCGTGAACTGCGAAAAATCATTTGAGCCCAAAATTCACTGGGTTTACCAGAAATGAACTCTTGTTTGTAGGAAGACACAGATCCTGGGGTTTAACTCCGTTTCTGAAGGGAAATTCAGACCAGAATTCTCATCCCTGAGAAACACTCTGTTTTAAGGCATGAATCATCCTCTCCTTTCCAGGGTCTCCAATAGAGTAAGAAGAATGAGCACGACAGGAAAAAAAGAACTGTGTTTCCTACTCATTCGGATCATATGTAGTTCAACTCTGCTTATGAAACTGATAAAGATCACAGCTCTTCTTACATAAATGCTCTTTAGTTAATAGTGAGAATATCGTTGGGTTCGTGAACTGCAATAAAACATTTGAGCCCAAAATTCACTTGGTTTACCAGAAATGAACTCTTGCTTGTAGGAAGATACAGATCATGGGGTTTAACTCCGTTTCTGAAGGGAAATTCAGAACAGAGTTCTCATCGCTGAAACACACTCTGTTTTAACGCAAGAAGCTAGCTCTTCTTTACGAATTCTAAAATACAACACGAACCATGAGCATGCCCTGAAAAAAAGAACTGTTTTTCCTACTCATACGGACCATATGTAGTTAAACTCTGCTCATGGAACTGATACAAACCTCAGCTCCGCTTACATAAATGCTCTTTAGTTAATAGTGGGAATCATGTTGGGTTGGTGAACGGCGAAAAATCATTTGAGCCCAAAACTCACTGGGTTTATGAGTAATTAACTCTTGCTTGTAGGATTACACTGATCCTGGGGTTTAACTCCGTTTCTGAAGGGAAATTCAGACCAGAGTTCTCATCCCTGAAACACACTCTGTTTTAAGGCATGAAGTATCCTCTCCTTTCCAGGTTCTCCAATACAGTAAGAAGCATTAGCATGCCAGGAAAAAAAGAACTGAGTTTCCTACTCATATGGACCATACGTAGTTCAACTCTGCTTATGATACTGATAAAGACCACTGCTCCTCTTACATAAATGCTCTTTAGTTAATAGTGAGAATCGCGTTGGCTTCGTGAACTATGAAAAATCATTTGAGCCCAAAATTCACTGGGTTTACCAGAAATGAACTCTTGTTTGTAGGAAGACACAGATCCTGGGGTTTAACTCCGTTTCTGAAGGGAAATTCAGACCGGAGTTCTCATCCCTGAAACACACTCTGTTTTAAGACAAGAAGCATCCTCTTCTTTCCAGCGTCATCAATACAGCAAGAACCATGATCATGCCCAGAAAAAAAGAACTGTGTTTCCTACTCATACGGACCATATGTAGTTCAACTCTGCTTATGAAACTGATACAAGCCACAGCTCCTCTTACATAAAGTCTCTTTAATTAATAGTGAGAATCATGTTGTGTTGGTGTACTGTGTAAAATCATTTGAGCCCAAAATTCACTTTGTTTACCAGAAATGATCTCCTGCTTGAGGGACAACACAGATCCTTGGGTTTAACTCCGTTTCTGAAGGGAAATTCAGACCAGAATTCTCATCCCTGGAAAACAGTCTGTTTTAAGGCATGAAGTATCCTCTCCTTTCCAGGTTCTCCAATACAGTAAGAAGCATTAGCATGCCAGGAAAAAAAGAACTGAGTTTCCTACTCATACGGACCATACGTAGTTCAACTCTGCTTATGATACTGATAAAGACCACTGCTACTCTTACATAAATGCTCTTTAGTTAATAGTGAGAATCGCGTTGGCTACGTGAACTGCGAAAAATCATTTGAGCCCAAAATTCACTGGGTTTACCAGAAATGAACTCTTGTTTGTAGGAAGACACAGATCCTGGGGTTTAACTCCGTTTCTGAAGGGAAATTCAGACCAGAATTCTCATCCCTGAGAAACACTCTGTTTTAAGGCATGAATCATCCTCTCCTTTCCAGGGTCTCCAATAGAGTAAGAAGAATGAGCACGACAGGAAAAAAAGAACTGTGTTTCCTACTCATTCGGATCATATGTAGTTCAACTCTGCTTATGAAACTGATAAAGATCACAGCTCTTCTTTCATAAATGCTCTTTAGTTAATAGTGAGAATATCGTTGGGTTCGTGAACTGCAATAAAACATTTGAGCCCAAAATTCAATCGGTTAACCAGAAATGAACTCTTGCTTGTTTGAAGACACAGATTATGGGGTTTAACTCCGTTTCTGAAGGGAAATTCAGACCAGAGTTCTCATCCCTGAAACACACTCTGTTTTAACGAAGAAGTAGTTCTTCTTTCCAGAGTCTAAAATACAGCAAGAACCATGAGCATGAACTGAATAAAAGTACTGTGTTCCCTTTCCTATGGACCATATATAGTTCAACTCTGCTCATGAAACTGATGCAAACCACACCTCCTCTTACATAAATGCTCTTTAGTTAATAGTGAGAATCATGTTGGGTTGGCGAACTGCGAAAAATCATTTGAGCTCAAAACTCACTGGGTTTATGAGTAATTAACTCTTGCTTGTAGGATTACACAGATCCTGGGGTTTAACTCCGTTTCTGAAGGGAAATTCAGACCAGAGTTCTCATCCCTGAAACACACTCTGTTTTAACGAAGAAGTAGTTCTTCTTTCCAGAGTCTAAAATACAGCAAGAACCATGAGCATGAACTGAATAAAAGTACTGTGTTCCCTTTCCTATGGACCATATGTAGTTCAACTCTGCTCATGAAACTGATGCAAACCACACCTCCTCTTACATAAATGCTCTTTAGTTAATAGTGAGAATAGCGTTGGGTTCTAGAACTGTGTAAAATCATTTGAGCCCAAAATTCACTTGGTTTACCAGAAATGAACTCTTGCTTGTAGGAAGATACAGATCCTGTGGTTTAACTCCGTTTCTGAAGGGAAATTCAGAACAGAGTTCTCATCGCTGAAACACACTCTGTTTTAACGCAAGAAGCTAGCTCTTCTTTACAAATTCTAAAATACAACACGAACCATGAGCATGCCCTGAAAAAAAGAACTGTTTTTCCTACACATACGGACCATATGTAGTTAAACTCTGCTCATGAAACTGATACAAACCTCAGCTCCGGTTACATAAATGCTCTTTAGTTAATAGTGGGAATCATGTTGGGTTGGTGAACTGCAAAAAAACATTTGAGCCCAAAACTCACTGGGTTTATGAGTAATTAACTCTTGCTTGTAGGATTACACTTATCCTGGGGTTTAACTCCGTTTCTGAAGGGAAATTCAGACCAGAATTCTCATCCCTGAGAAACTCTCTGTTTTAAGGCATGAATCATCCTCTCCTTTCCAGGGTCTCCATTAGAGTAAAAAGAATGAGCACGACAGGAAAAAAAGAACTGTGTTTCCTACTCATTCGGATCATATGTAGTTCAACTCTGCTTATGAAACTGATAAAGATCACAGCTCCTCTTACATAAATGCTCTTTAGTTAATAGTGAGAAGAGCGTTGGGTTCGTGAACTGCAATAAAACATTTGAGCCCAAAATTCAATCGGTTAACCAGAAATGAACTCTTGCTTGTAGGAAGACACAGATTATGGGGTTTAACTCCGTTTCTGAAGGGAAATTCATACCAAAGTTCTCATCGCTGAATCACACTCTGTTTTAACGAAGAAGTAGTTCTTCCCAGAGTCTAAAATACAGCAAGAACCATGAGCATGGACTGAATAAAAGAACTGTGTTCCCTTTCCTATGGACCATATGTAGTTCAACTCTGCTCATGAAACTGATGCAAACCACACCTCCACTTACATAAATGCTCTTTAGTTAATAGTGAGAATAGCGTTGTGTTCTAGAACTGTGTAAAATCATTTGAGCCCAAAATTCACTTTGTTTACCAGAAATGAACTCTTGCTTGTAGGAAGACACAGATCATGGGGTTTAACTCCGTTTCTGAAGGGAAATTCAGACCAGAGTTCTCATCCATGAAACACACTCTGTTTTAATGCAAGAAGCAAGCTCTTCTTTCCAGCGTCTCCAATACAGCAAGAACCATGAGCATGCCCAGAAAAAAGAACTGTGCTTCCTACTTATATGGAATATATGTAGTTCAACTCTGCTTATGAAACGGATACAAACCATAGCTCCTCTTACATAAATCCTCTTTAGTTTTTAGTGAGAATAGAATAGGGTTCATGAACTGCAAACAATCATTTGAGCCCAAAATTCACTGGGTTTACCAGAAATGAACTCTTGCTTGTAGGAAGACACAGATCCTGGGGTTTAACTCCGTTTCTGAAGGGAAATTCAGACCAGAGTTCTTATCCATGAAACACACTCTGTTGTAACGCAAGAAGCAAACTCTTCTTTCCAAAGTCTAAAATACAGCAAGAACCATGATCATGCCCAGAAAAAAAGAACTGTGTTTCCTACTCATACGGACCATATGTAGTTCAACTCTGCTTATGAAACTGATACAAGCCACAGCTCCTCTTACATAAATTCTCTTTAATTAATAGTGAGAATCATGTTGTGTTGGTGTACTGTGTAAAATCATTTGAGCCCAAAATTCACTTTGTTTACCAGAAATGATCTCCTGCTTGAGGGACAACACAGATCCTTGGGTTTAACTCCGTTTCTGAAGGGAAATTCAGACCAGAATTCTCATCCCTGGAAAACAGTCTGTTTTAAGGCATGAAGTATCCTCTCCTTTCCAGGTTCTCCAATACAGTAAGAAGCATTAGCATGCCAGGAAAAAAAGAACTGAGTTTCCTACTCATACGGACCATACGTAGTTCAACTCTGCTTATGATACTGATAAAGACCACTGCTACTCTTACATAAATGCTCTTTAGTTAATAGTGAGAATCGCGTTGGCTACGTGAACTGCGAAAAATCATTTGAGCCCAAAATTCACTGGGTTTACCAGAAATGAACTCTTGTTTGTAGGAAGACACAGATCCTGGGGTTTAACTCCGTTTCTGAAGGGAAATTCAGACCAGAATTCTCATCCCTGAGAAACACTCTGTTTTAAGGCATGAATCATCCTCTCCTTTCCAGGGTCTCCAATAGAGTAAGAAGAATGAGCACGACAGGAAAAAAAGAACTGTGTTTCCTACTCATTCGGATCATATGTAGTTCAACTCTGCTTATGAAACTGATAAAGATCACAGCTCTTCTTACATAAATGCTCTTTAGTTAATAGTGAGAATATCGTTGGGTTCGTGAACTGCAATAAAACATTTGAGCCCAAAATTCAATCGGTTAACCAGAAATGAACTCTTGCTTGTTTGAAGACACAGATTATGGGGTTTAACTCCGTTTCTGAAGGGAAATTCAGACCAGAGTTCTCATCCCTGAAACACACTCTGTTTTAACGAAGAAGTAGTTCTTCTTTCCAGAGTCTAAAATACAGCAAGAACCATGAGCATGAACTGAATAAAAGTACTGTGTTCCCTTTCCTATGGACCATATATAGTTCAACTCTGCTCATGAAACTGATGCAAACCACACCTCCTCTTACATAAATGCTCTTTAGTTGATAGTGAGAATAGCGTTGGGTTCTAGAACTGTGTAAAATCATTTGAGCCCAAAATTCACTTGGTTTACCAGAAATGAACTCTTGCTTGTAGGAAGATACAGATCCTGTGGTTTAACTCCGTTTCTGAAGGGAAATTCAGAGCAGAGTTCTCATCCATGAAACACACTCTGTTTTAACGCAAGAAGCTAGCTCTTCTTTACAAATTCTAAAATACAACACGAACCATGAGCATGCCCTGAAAAAAAGAACTGTTTTTCCTACTCATACGGACCATATGTAGTTAAACTCTGCTCATGAAACTGATACAAACCTCAGCTCCGCTTACATAAGTGCTCTTTAGTTAATAGTGGGAATCATGTTGGGTTGGTGAACTGTGAAAAATCATTTGAGCCCAAAACTCACTGGGTTTATGAGTAATTAACTCTTGCTTGTAGGATTACACTGATCCTGGGGTTTAACTCCGTTTCTGAAGGGAAATTCAGACCAGAGTTCTCATCCCTGAAACACACTCTGTTTTAAGACAAGAAGCATCCTCTTCTTTCCAGCGTCACCAATACAGCAAGAACCATGATCATGCCCAGAAAAAAAGAACTGTGTTTCCTACTCATACGGACCATATGTAGTTGAACTCTGCTTATGAAACTGATACAAACCACAGCTCCTCTTACATAAAGTCTCTTTAATTAATAGTGAGAATCATGTTGTGTTGGTGTACTGTGTAAAATCATATGAGCCCAAAATTCACTTTGTTTACCAGAAATGATCTCCTGCTTGAGGGACAACACAGATCCTGGGGTTTAACTCCGTTTCTGAAGGGAAATTCAGACCAGAATTCTCATCCCTGGAAAACACTCTGATTTAAGGCATGAAGTATCCTCTCCTTTCCAGGTTCTCCAATAGAGTAAGAAGCATTAGCATGCCAGGAAAAAAAGAACTGAGTTTCCTACTCATACGGACCATACGTAGTTCAACTCTGCTTATGATACTGATAAAGACCACAGCTCCTCTTACATAAATGCTCTTTAGTTAATAGTGAGAATCGCGTTGGCTTCGTGAACTGCGAAAAATCATTTAAGCCCAAAATTCACTGGGTTTACCAGAAATGAACTCTTGTTTGTAGGAAGACACAGATCCTGGGGTTTAACTCCGTTTCTGAAGGGAAATTCAGACCAGAATTCTCATCCCTGAGAAACACTCTGTTTTAAGGCATGAATCATCCTCTCCTTTCCAGGGTCTCCAATAGAGTAAGAAGAATGAGCACGACAGGAAAAAAAGAACTGTGTTTCCTACTCATTCGGATCATATGTAGTTCAACTCTGCTTATGAAACTGATAAAGATCACAGCTCTTCTTTCATAAATGCTCTTTAGTTAATAGTGAGAATATCGTTGGGTTCGTGAACTGCAATAAAACATTTGAGCCCAAAATTCAATCGGTTAACCAGAAATGAACTCTTGCTTGTTTGAAGACACAGATTATGGGGTTTAACTCCGTTTCTGAAGGGAAATTCAGACCAGAGTTCTCATCCCTGAAACACACTCTGTTTTAACGAAGAAGTAGTTCTTCTTTCCAGAGTCTAAAATACAGCAAGAACCATGAGCATGAACTGAATAAAAGTACTGTGTTCCCTTTCCTATGGACCATATATAGTTCAACTCTGCTCATGAAACTGATGCAAACCACACCTCCTCTTACATAAATGCTCTTTAGTTAATAGTGAGAATCATGTTGGGTTGGCGAACTGCGAAAAATCATTTGAGCTCAAAACTCACTGGGTTTATGAGTAATTAACTCTTGCTTGTAGGATTACACAGATCCTGGGGTTTAACTCCGTTTCTGAAGGGAAATTCAGACCAGAGTTCTCATCCCTGAAACACACTCTGTTTTAACGAAGAAGTAGTTCTTCTTTCCAGAGTCTAAAATACAGCAAGAACCATGAGCATGAACTGAATAAAAGTACTGTGTTCCCTTTCCTATGGACCATATGTAGTTCAACTCTGCTCATGAAACTGATGCAAACCACACCTCCTCTTACATAAATGCTCTTTAGTTAATAGTGAGAATAGCGTTGGGTTCTAGAACTGTGTAAAATCATTTGAGCCCAAAATTCACTTGGTTTACCAGAAATGAACTCTTGCTTGTAGGAAGATACAGATCCTGTGGTTTAACTCCGTTTCTGAAGGGAAATTCAGAACAGAGTTCTCATCGCTGAAACACACTCTGTTTTAACGCAAGAAGCTAGCTCTTCTTTACAAATTCTAAAATACAACACGAACCATGAGCATGCCCTGAAAAAAAGAACTGTTTTTCCTACACATACGGACCATATGTAGTTAAACTCTGCTCATGAAACTGATACAAACCTCAGCTCCGGTTACATAAATGCTCTTTAGTTAATAGTGGGAATCATGTTGGGTTGGTGAACTGCAAAAAAACATTTGAGCCCAAAACTCACTGGGTTTATGAGTAATTAACTCTTGCTTGTAGGATTACACTTATCCTGGGGTTTAACTCCGTTTCTGAAGGGAAATTCAGACCAGAATTCTCATCCCTGAGAAACTCTCTGTTTTAAGGCATGAATCATCCTCTCCTTTCCAGGGTCTCCATTAGAGTAAAAAGAATGAGCACGACAGGAAAAAAAGAACTGTGTTTCCTACTCATTCGGATCATATGTAGTTCAACTCTGCTTATGAAACTGATAAAGATCACAGCTCCTCTTACATAAATGCTCTTTAGTTAATAGTGAGAAGAGCGTTGGGTTCGTGAACTGCAATAAAACATTTGAGCCCAAAATTCAATCGGTTAACCAGAAATGAACTCTTGCTTGTAGGAAGACACAGATTATGGGGTTTAACTCCGTTTCTGAAGGGAAATTCATACCAAAGTTCTCATCGCTGAATCACACTCTGTTTTAACGAAGAAGTAGTTCTTCCCAGAGTCTAAAATACAGCAAGAACCATGAGCATGGACTGAATAAAAGAACTGTGTTCCCTTTCCTATGGACCATATGTAGTTCAACTCTGCTCATGAAACTGATGCAAACCACACCTCCACTTACATAAATGCTCTTTAGTTAATAGTGAGAATAGCGTTGTGTTCTAGAACTGTGTAAAATCATTTGAGCCCAAAATTCACTTTGTTTACCAGAAATGAACTCTTGCTTGTAGGAAGACACAGATCATGGGGTTTAACTCCGTTTCTGAAGGGAAATTCAGACCAGAGTTCTCATCCATGAAACACACTCTGTTTTAATGCAAGAAGCAAGCTCTTCTTTCCAGCGTCTCCAATACAGCAAGAACCATGAGCATGCCCAGAAAAAAGAACTGTGCTTCCTACTTATATGGAATATATGTAGTTCAACTCTGCTTATGAAACGGATACAAACCATAGCTCCTCTTACATAAATCCTCTTTAGTTTTTAGTGAGAATAGAATAGGGTTCATGAACTGCAAACAATCATTTGAGCCCAAAATTCACTGGGTTTACCAGAAATGAACTCTTGCTTGTAGGAAGACACAGATCCTGGGGTTTAACTCCGTTTCTGAAGGGAAATTCAGACCAGAGTTCTCATCCCTGAAACACACTCTGTTTTAACGAAGAAGTAGTTCTTCTTTCCAGAGTCTAAAATACAGCAAGAACCATGAGCATGAACTGAATAAAAGTACTGTGTTTCCTACTCATACGGACCATATGTAGTTCAACTCTGCTTATGAAACTGATACAAACTATAAATCCTCTTACATAAAGTCTCTTTAGTTAATGGTGAGAATCATGTTCTGTTGGTGTACAGTGTAAAATCATTTGAGCCCAAAATTCACTTTGTTTACCAGAAATGATCTCCTGCTTGAGGGACAACACAGATCCTTGGGTTTAACTCCGTTTCTGAAGGGAAATTCAGACCAGAATTCTCATCCCTGGAAAACACTCTGTATTAAGGCATGAAGTATCTTCTCCTTTCCAGGTTCTCCAATACAGTAAGAAGCATTAGCATGCAAGGAAAAAAGAACTGAGTTTCCTACTCATACGGACCATATGTAGTTCAACTCTGCTTATGATACTGATAAAGGCCACTGCTCCTCTTACATAAATGCTCTTTAGTTAATAGTGAGAATCCCGTTAGCCTCGTGAACTGCGAAAAATCATTTGAGCCCAAAATTCACTGGGTTTACCAGAAATGAACTCTTGTTTGTAGGAAGACACAGATCCTGGGGTTTAACTCCGTTTCTGAAGGGAAATTCAGACCAGAATTCTCATCCCTGAGAAACACTCTGTTTTAAGGCATGAATCATCCTCTCATTTCCAGGGTCTCCAATAGAGTAAGAAGAATGAGCACGACAGGAAAAAAAGAACTGTGTTTCCTACTCATTCGGATCATATGTAGTTCAACTCTGCTTATGAAACTGATAAAGATCACAGCTCCTCTTACATAAATGCTCTTTAGTTAATAGTGAGAATAGCGTTGGGTTCGTGAACTGCAATAAAACATTTGAGCCCAAAATCAATCGGTTAACCAGAAATGAACTCTTGCTTGTAGGAAGACACAGATCCTGGGGTTTAACTCCGTTTCTGAAGGGAAATTCAGACCAGAGTTCTCATCCCTGAAACACACTCTGTTTTAACGAAGAAGTAGTTCTTCTTTCCAGAGTCTAAAATACAGCAAGAACCATGAGCATGAACTGATAAAAGAACCATGTTCCCTTTCCTATGGACCATATGTAGTTCAACTCTGCTCATGAAACTGATGCAAACCACACCTCCTCTTACATAAATGCTCTTTAGTTAATAGTGAGAATAGCGTTGGGTTCTAGAACTGTGTAAAATCATTTGAGCCCAAAATTCACTTTGTTTACCAGAAATGAACTCTTGCTTGTAGGAAGACACAGATCCTGGGGTTTAACTCCGTTTCTGAAGGGAAATTCAGACCAGAGTTCTCATCCATGAAACACACTCTGTTTTAATGAAAGAAGCAAGCTCTTCTTTCCAGCGTCTCCAATACAGCAAGAACCATGAGCATGCCCAGAAAAAAGAACTGTGCTTCCTACTCATACGGAATATATGTAGTTCAACTCTGCTTATGAAACGGATACAAACAATAGCTCCTCTTACATAAATCCTCTTTAGTTTTTAGTGTGAATAGAATAGGGTTCATGAACTGCAAACAATCATTTGAGCCCAAAATTCACTGGGTTTACCAGAAATAAACTCTTGCTTGTAGGAAGACACAGATCCTGGGTTTTAACTCCGTTTCTGAAGGGAAATTCAGACCAGAGTTCTTATCCATGAAACACACTCTGTTGTAACGCAAGAAGCAAACTCTTCTTTCCAAAGTCTAAAATACAGCAAGAACCATGAGCATGCCCTGATAAAAGAACTGTGTTTCGTACTCATATGGACCATATATACTTCAACTCTGCTCATGAAACTGATACAAACCACAGCTCCGCTTACATAAATGCTCTTTAGTTAATAGTGAGAATCATGTTGGGTTGGTGAACTGTGAAAAATCATTTGAGCCCAAAACTCACTGGGATTATGAGTAATTAAATCTTGCTTGTAGGATTACACTGATGCTGGGGTTTAACTCCGTTTCTGAAGGGAAATTCAGACCAGAGTTCTCATCCCTGAAACACACTCTGTTTTAAAACAAGAAGCATCCTCTTCTTTCCAGCGTCACCAATACAGCAAGAACCATGATCATGCCCAGAAAAAAAGAACTGTGTTTCCTACTCATACGGACCATATGTAGTTCAACTCTGCTTATGAAACTGATACAAGCCACAGCTCCTCTTACATAAAGTCTCTTTAGTTAATAGTGAGAATCATGTTGTGTTGGTGTACTGTGTAAAATCATTTGAGCCCAAAATTCACTTTGTTTACCAGAGATGATCTCCTGCTTGAGGGACAACACAGATCCTGGGGTTTAACTCCGTTTCTGAAGGGAAATTCAGACCAGAATTCTCATCCCTGGAAAACACTCTGTTTTAAGGCATGAAGTATCCTCTCCTTTCCAGGTTCTCCAATACAGTAAGAAGCATTAGCATGCCAGGAAAAAAAGAACTGAGTTTCCTACTCATACGGACCATATGTAGTTCAACTCTGCTTATGATACTGATAAAGATCACTGCTACTCTTACATAAATGCTCTTTAGTTAATAGTGAGAATCGCGTTGGCTTCGTGAACTGCGAAAAATCATTTGAGCCCAAAATTCACTGGGTTTACCAGAAATGAACTCTTGTTTGTAGGAAGACACAGATCCTGGGGTTTAACTCCGTTTCTGAAGGGAAATTCAGACCAGAATTCTCATCCCTGAGAAACTCTCTGTTTTAAGGCATGAATCATCCTCTCCTTTCCAGGGTCTCCATTAGAGTAAAAAGAATGAGCACGACAGGAAAAAAAGAACTGTGTTTCCTACTCATTCGGATCATATGTAGTTCAACTCTGCTTATGAAACTGATAAAGATCACAGCTCCTCTTACATAAATGCTCTTTAGTTAATAGTGAGAAGAGCGTTGGGTTCGTGAACTGCAATAAAACATTTGAGCCCAAAATTCAATCGGTTAACCAGAAATGAACTCTTGCTTGTAGGAAGACACAGATTATGGGGTTTAACTCCGTTTCTGAAGGGAAATTCATACCAAAGTTCTCATCGCTGAATCACACTCTGTTTTAACGAAGAAGTAGTTCTTCCCAGAGTCTAAAATACAGCAAGAACCATGAGCATGGACTGAATAAAAGAACTGTGTTCCCTTTCCTATGGACCATATGTAGTTCAACTCTGCTCATGAAACTGATGCAAACCACACCTCCACTTACATAAATGCTCTTTAGTTAATAGTGAGAATAGCGTTGTGTTCTAGAACTGTGTAAAATCATTTGAGCCCAAAATTCACTTGGTTTACCAGAAATGAACTCTTGCTTGTAGGAAGACACAGATCATGGGGTTTAACTCCGTTTCTGAAGGGAAATTCAGACCAGAGTTCTCATCCATGAAACACACTCTGTTTTAATGCAAGAAGCAAGCTCTTCTTTCCAGCGTCTCCAATACAGCAAGAACCATGAGCATGCCCAGAAAAAAGAACTGTGCTTCCTACTCATACGGAATATATGTAGTTCAACTCTGTTTATGAAACGGATACAAACCATAGCTCCTCTTACATAAATCCTCTTTAGTTTTTAGTGAGAATAGAATAGGGTTCATGAACTGCAAACAATCATTTGAGCCCAAAATTCACTGGGTTTACCAGAAATGAACTCTTGCTTGTAGGAAGACACAGATCCTGGGGTTTAACTCCGTTTCTGAAGGGAAATTCAGACCAGAGTTCTTATCCATGAAACACACTCTGTTTTAACGCAAGAAGCAAACTCTTCTTTCCAAAGTCTAAAATACAGCAAGAACCATGAGCATGCCCGGAAATAAAGAACTGTGATTCCTACTCATACGGACCATATATACTTCAACTCTGCTCATGAAACTGATACAAACCACAGCTCCGCTTACATAAATGCTCTTTAGTTAATAGTGAGAATCATGTTGGGTTGGTGAACTGCGAAAAATCATTTGAGCACAAAACTCACTGGGTTTATGAGTAATTAAATCTTGCTTGTAGGATTACACAGATCCTGGGGTTTAACTCCGTTTCTGAAGGGAAATTCAGACCAGAGTTCTTATCCCTGAAACACACTCTGTTTTAACGCAAGAAGCAAACTCTTCTTTCCATAGTCTAAAATACAGCAAGAACCATGATCATGCCCAGAAAAAAAGAACTGTGTTTCCTACTCATACGGACCATATGTAGTTCAACTCTGCTTATGAAACTGATACAAACTACAAATCCTCTTACATAAAGTCTCTTTAGTTAATGGTGAGAATCATGTTCTGTTGGTGTACTGTGTAAAATCATTTGAGCCCAAAATTCACTTTGTTTACCAGAAATGATCTCCTGCTTGAGGGACAACACAGATCCTTGGGTTTAACTCCGTTTCTGAAGGGAAATTCAGACCAGAATTCTCATCCCTGGAAAACACTCTGTATTAAGGCATGAAGTATCCTCTCCTTTCCAGGTTCTCCAATACAGTAAGAAGCATTAGCATGCAAGGAAAAAAGAACTGAGTTTCCTACTCATACGGACCATATGTAGTTCAACTCTGCTTATGATACTGATAAAGGCCACTGCTCCTCTTACATAAATGCTCTTTAGTTAATAGTGAGAATCGCGTTGGCTTCGTGAACTGCGAAAAATCATTTGAGCCCAAAATTCACTGGGTTTACCAGAAATGAACTCTTGTTTGTAGGAAGACACAGATCCTGGGGTTTAACTCCGTTTCTGAAGGGAAATTCAGACCAGAATTCTCATCCCTGAGAAACACTCTGTTTTAAGGCATGAATCATCCTCTCCTTTCCAGGGTCTCCAATAGAGTAAGAAGAATGAGCACGACAGGAAAAAAAGAACTGTGTTTCCTACTCATTCGGATCATATGTAGTTCAACTCTGCTTATGAAACTGATAAAGATCACAGCTCCTCTTACATAAATGCTCTTTAGTTAATAGTGAGAATAGCGTTGGGTTCGTGAACTGCAATAAAACATTTGAGCCCAAAATTCAATCGGTTAACCAGAAATGAACTCTTGCTTGTAGGAAGACACAGATAATGGGGTTTAACTCCGTTTCTGAAGGGAAATTCATACCAAAGTTCTCATCCCTGAAACACACTCTGTTTTAACGAAGAAGTAGTTCTTCCCAGAGTCTAAAATACAGCAAGAACCATGAGCATGGACTGAATAAAAGAACTGTGTTCCCTTTCCTATGGACCATATGTAGTTCAACTCTGCTCATGAAACTGATGCAAACCACACCTCCACTTACATAAATGCTCTTTAGTTAATAGTGAGAGTAGCGTTGTGTTCTAGAACTGTGTAAAATCATTTGAGCCCAAAATTCACTTGGTTTACCAGAAATGAACTCTTGCTTGTAGGAAGACACAGATCATGGGGTTTAACTCCGTTTCTGAAGGGAAATTCAGACCAGAGTTCTCATCCATGAAACACACTCTGTTTTAATGCAAGAAGCAAGCTCTTCTTTCCAGCGTCTCCAATACAGCAAGAACCATGAGCATGCCCAGAAAAAAGAACTGTGCTTCCTACTTATACGGAATATATGTAGTTCAACTCTGCTTATGAAACGGATACAAACCATAGCTCCTCTTACATAAATCCTCTTTAGTTTTTAGTGAGAATAGAATAGGGTTCATGAACTGCAAACAATCATTTGAGCCCAAAATTCACTGGGTTTACCAGAAATGAACTCTTGCTTGTAGGAAGACACAGATCCTGGGGTTTAACTCCGTTTCTGAAGGGAAATTCAGACCAGAGTTCTTATCCATGAAACACACTCTGTTGTAACGCAAGAAGCAAACTCTTCTTTCCAAAGTCTAAAATACAGCAAGAACCATGAGCATGCCCTGAAAAAAAGAACTGTGTTTCCTAATCATACTGACCATATTTACTTCAACTCTGCTCATGAAACTGATACAAACCACAGCTCCGCTTACATAAATGCTCTTTAGTTAATAGTGAGAATCATGTTGGGTTGGTGAACTGCGAAAAATCATTTGAGCACAAAACTCACTGGGTTTACCAGAAATGAACTCTTGCTTGTAGGAAGACACAGATCCTGGGGTTTAACTCCGTTTCTGAAGGGAAATTCAGACCAGAGTTCTCATCCCTGAAACACACTCTGTTTTAAGGCAAGAAGCATCTTCTTCTTTCTAGCGTCATCAATACAGCAAGAACCATGATCATGCCCAGAAAAAAAGAACTGTGTTTCCTACTCATACGGACCATATGTAGTTCAACTCTGCTTATGAAACTGATACAAACCACAGCTCCTCTTACATAAAGTCTCTTTAGTTAATAGTGAGAATCATGTTGTGTTGGTGTACTGTGTAAAATCATTTGAGCCCAAAATTCACTTTGTTTACCAGAAATGATCTCCTGCTTGAGGGACAACACAGATCCTGGGGTTTAACTCCGTTTCTGAAGGGAAATTCAGACCAGAATTCTCATCCCTGGAAAACACTCTGTTTTAAGGCATGAAGTATCTTCTCCTTTCCAGGTTCTCCAAAACAGTAAGAAGCATTAGCATGCCAGGAAAAAAAGAACTGAGTTTCCTACTCATACGGACCATATGTAGTTCAACTCTGCTTATGATACTGATAAAGACCACTGCTCCTCTTACATAAATGCTCTTTAGTTAATAGTGAGAATCGCGTTGGCTTCGTGAACTGCGAAAAATCATTTGAGCCCAAAATTCACTGGGTTTACCAGAAATGAACTCTTGTTTGTAGGAAGACACAGATCCTTGGGTTTAACTCCGTTTCTGAAGGGAAATTCAGACCAGAATTCTCATCCCTGAGAAACACTCTGTTTTAAGGCATGAATCATCCTATCCTTTCCAGGGTCTCCAATAGAGTAAAAGGAATGAGCACGACAGGAAAAAAAGAACTGTGTTTCCTACTCATTCGGATCATATGTAGTTCAACTCTGCTTATGAAACTGATAAAGATCACAGCTCTTCTTACATAAATGCTCTTTAGTTAATAGTGAGAATAGCGTTGGGTTCGTGAACTGCATTAAAACATTTGAGCCCAAAATTCAATCGGTTAACCAGAAATGAACTCTTGCTTGTAGGAAGACACAGATCCTGGGGTTTAACTCCGTTTCTGAAGGGAAATTCAGACCAGAGTTCTCATCCCTGAAACACACTCTGTTTTAACGAAGAAGTAGTTCTACTTTCCAGAGTCTAAAATACAGCAAGAACCATGAGCATGAACTGAATAAAAGAACCGTGTTCCCTTTCCTATGGACCATATGTAGTTCAACTCTGCTCATGAAACTGATGCAAACCACACCTCCTCTTACATAAATGCTCTTTAGTTAATAGTGAGAATAGCGTTGTGTTCTAGAACTGTGTAAAATCATTTGAGCCCAAAATTCACTTGGTTTACCAGAAATGAACTCTTGCTTGTAGGAAGACACAGATCATGGGGTTTAACTCCGTTTCCGAAGGGAAATTCAGACCAGAGTTCTCATCCATGAAACACACTCTGTTTTAATGCAAGAAGCAAGCTCTTCTTTCCAGCGTCTCCAATAGGGCAAGAACCATGAGCATGCCCAGAAAAAAGAACTGTGCTTCCTACTCATACGGAATATATGTAGTTCAACTCTGCTTATGAAACGGATGCAAACCATAGCTCCTCTTACATAAATCCTCTTTAGTTTTTAGTGAGAATAGAATAGGGTTCATGAACTGCAAACAATCATTTGAGCCCAAAATTCACTGGGTTTACCAGAAATGAACTCTTGCTTGTAGGAAGACACAGATCCTGGGGTTTAACTCAGTTTCTGAAGGGAAATTCAGACCAGAGTTCTCATCCCTGAAACACACTCTGTTTTAAGGCAAGAAGCATCTTCTTCTTTCTAGCGTCATCAATACAGCAAGAACCATGATCATGCCCAGAAAAAAAGAACTGTGTTTCCTACTCATACGGACCATATGTAGTTCAACTCTGCTTATGAAACTGATACAAACCACAGCTCCTCTTACATAAAGTCTCTTTAGTTAATAGTGAGAATCATGTTGTGTTGGTGTACTGTGTAAAATCATTTGAGCCCAAAATTCACTTTGTTTACCAGAAATGATCTCCTGCTTGAAGGACAACACAGATCCTGGGGTTTAACTCCGTTTCTGAAGGGAAATTCAGACCAGAATTCTCATCCCTGGAAAACACTCTGTTTTAAGGCATGAAGTATCCTCTCCTTTCCAGGTTCTCCAATACCGTAAGAAGCATTAGCATGCCAGGAAAAAAAGAACTGAGTTTCCTACTCATACGGACCATACGTAGTTCAACTCTTCTTATGATGCTGATAAAGACCACTGCTCCTCTTACATAAATGCTCTTTAGTTAATAGTGAGAATCGCGTTGGCTTCGTGAACTGCGAAAAATCATTTGAGCCCAAAATTCACTGGGTTTACCAGAAATGAACTCTTTTTTGTAGGAAGACACAGATCCTGGGGTTTAACTCCGTTTCTGAAGGGAAATTCAGACCAGAATTCTCATCCCTGAGAAACACTCTGTTTTAAGGCATGATTCGTCCGCTCCTTTCCAGGGTCTCCAATAGAGTAAGAAGAATGAGCACGACAGGAAAAAAAGAACTGTGTTTCCTACTCATTCGGATCATATGTAGTTCAACTCTGCTTATGAAACTGATAAAGATCACAGCTCTTCTTACATAAATGCTCTTTAGTTAATAGTGAGAATATCGTTGGGTTCGTGAACTGCAATAAAACATTTGAGCCCAAAATTCAATCAGTTAACCAGAAATGAACTCTTGCTTGTAGGAAGACACAGATCCTGGGGTTTAACTCCGTTTCTGAAGGGAAATTCAGACCAGAGTTCTCATCCCTGAAACACACTCTGTTTTAACGAAGAAGTAGTTCTTCTTTCCAGAGTCTAAAATACAGCAAGACCATGAGCATGAACTGAATAGAAGAACTGTGTTCCCTTTCCTATGGACCATATGTAGTTCAACTCTGCTCATGAAACTGATGCAAACCACACCTCCTCTTACATAAATGCTCTTTAGTTAATAGTGAGAATAGCGTTGGGTTCTAGAACTGTGTAAAATCATTTGAGCCCCAAATTCACTTGGTTTACCAGAAATGAACTCTTGCTTGTAGGAAGACACAGATCATGGAGTTTAACTCCGTTTCTGAAGAGAAATTCAGACCAGAGTTCTCATCCATGAAATACACTCTGTTTTAATGCAAGAAGCAAGCTCTTCTTTCCAGCGTCTCCAATACAGCAAGAACCATGAGCATGCCCAGAAAAAAGAACTGTGCTTCCTACTCATACGGAATATATGTAGTTCAACTCTGCTTATGAAACGGATACAAACCATAGCTCCTCTTACATAAATCCACTTTAGTTTTTCGTGAGAATAGAATAGGGTTCATGAACTGCAAACAATCATTTGAGCCCAAAATTCACTGGGTTTACCAGAAATGAACTCTTGCTTGTAGGAAGACACAGATCCTGGGGTTTAACTCCGTTTTTGAAGGGAAATTCAGACCAGAGTTCTTATCCCTGAAACACACTCTGTTTTAACGCTAGATGCAAACTCTTCTTTCCATAGTCTAAAATACAGCAAGAACCATGAGCTTGCCCTGAAAAAAAGAACTGTGTTTCCTACTCATACGGACCATATATACTTCATCTCTGCTCATGAAACTTATACAAACCACAGCTCCGCTTACATAAATGCTCTTTAGTTAATAGTGAGAATCATGTTGGGTTGGTGTACTGCGAAAAATCATTTGAGCCCAAAACTCACTGTGTTTATGAGTAATTAACTCTTGCTTGTAGGAATACACTGATCCTGGGGTTTAACTCCGTTTCTGAAGGGAAATTCAGACCAGAGTTCTCCTCCCTGAAACACACTATGTTTTAACGCAAGAAGCATCCTCTTCTTTCCAGCGTCACCAATACAGCAATAACCATGATCATCCCCAGAAAAAAAGAACTGTGTTTACTACTCATACGGACCATATGTAGTTCAACTCTGCTTATGAAACTGATATAAACCACAGCTCCTCTTACATAAAGTCTCTTTAGTTAAAGGTGAGAATCATGTTGTGTTGGTGTACTGTGTAAAATCATTTGAGCCCACAATTCACTTTGTTTACCAGAAATGATCTCCTGCTTGAGGGACAACACAGATCCTGGGGTTTAACTCCGTTTCTGAAGGGAAATTCAGACCAGAATTCTCATCCCTGAGAAACACTCTGTTTTAAGGCATGAATCATCCTGTCCTTTCCAGGGTCTCCAATAGAGTAAGAAGCATGAGCATGCCAGGAAAAAAAGAACTGTATTTCCTACTAATACAGACCATATGTAGTCCAACTCTGCTTATGAAACCGATAGACACCACAGCTCCTCTTACATAAATGCTCTTTAGTTAATAGTGACAATCGCGTTGGGTTGGTGAACTGCAAAAAATCATTTGAACCCCAAATTCACTGGGTAAACCAGAAATGAACTCTTGCTTGTAGGAAGACACAGATCCAGGGGTTTAACTCCGTTTCAGAAGGCAAATTCAGACCAGAGTTCTCAACCCTGAAAAAAACTGTGTTTTAAGGCAAGTATCATCCTCTTCTTTCCAGCGTCTCCAATACTGTAAGAAACATGTGCATTCCCAGAAACAAAGAACTGTGTTTCCTTCTCATACAGACCATATGTAGTTAAACTCTGGTTATTAAACTGATACAAACCAAAGCTCCTGTTTTAACAAAGAAGCAAGCTCTTCTTTCCAGAGTCTAAAATACAGCAAGAACCATGAGCATCGTCTTAAAAAAAGAACCGTGTTTGCTATTCATATGGACCATATGTAGTTCAACTCTGCATATGAAACTGATACAAACCACAGCTCCTGTTACATACATGCTCTTTAGTTAATAGTGATAATCACGGTTGGGATCTAGAACTGTGTAAAATCATTTGAGCAAAAAATTCTCTTTGTTTGACAGAAATGAATTCTTGCTGGTAGGAAGACACAGATCCTGGGGTTTAACTCCATTTCTGAAGGGAAATTCAGACCAGAGTTCTCATCCCTGAAACACACTCTGCTTTAATGCAAGATTCATCCTCTTCTTTCCAGCGACTCCAATATAGTAAGAAATATGAGCATGCCCTGAAAAAAACCTGTTTTTCCTACTCATGCAGACCATGTGTGGTTCAACTGTACTTATGAAACTGATACAAACCATAGCTCCTGTTACATACAAGCTCTTTAGTTAATAGTGAGAATCGCATAGGGTTTGTGAACTGCGAAAAATCATTTGAGCCCAAAATTCACTGGGTTTACCAGAACTGAACTCTTGCTTGTAGGAAGACACAGATCCTGGGGTTTGACTCCGTTTCTGAAGGGAAATTCAGAACAGAATTCTCCACCCTGAAAAACACTCTGTTTTAAGCCATGAATCATCCTCTTCTTTCCAGGGTCTCCAATACTGAAAAAACCATGAGCATGCCAAGAAAAAAAGAACTGTATTTCCTACTAATACAGACCATATGTAGTCCACCTCTGCTTATGAAACCGATACACACCACAACTCCTCTTACATAAATGCTCTTTAGTTAATAGTGATAATCGCGTTGGGTTCTAGAACTTTGTAAAATCATTTGAGCCCATAATTCACTTGGTTTACCCCAAATGAACTCTTTCTTGTAGGAAGACACAGATCCTGGGGTTTAACTCCTTTTCTGAAGGGAAATTCAGACAAGAGTTCTCATCCATGAAACACACTCTGTTTTAATGCAAGAAGCAAGCACTTCTTTCCAGCGTCTCCAATACAGCAAGAACAATGAGCATGCCCAGAAAAAAAGAACTGTGTTTCATACTCATACGGACCATATGTAGTTCAACTCTGCTTATGAAACTGATACGTACCACAGCTCCTCTTACATAAATCCTCTTCAGTTAATAGTGAGAATACGTAGGGTTCGTGAACTGCGAAAAATCATTTGAGCCCAAAATTCTCTTGGTTTACCAGAATAGAACTCTTGCTTGTAGGGAGACACAGATCATGGGGTTTAACTCCGTTTCAGAAATGAAATTCAGAGCAGAGTTCTCAACCCTGAAACATACTCTGTTTTAACCCAAGAAGCAAGCTCTTCTTTCCAGAGTCTTAAATACAGCAAGAACCATGAGCATGCCGAGAAAAAAAGAACTGTGTTTCCTACTCCTACAGACCATATGTAGTTCATCTCTGCTTATGAAACTGATTCAAATCACAGCTCCTCCTACATAATTCCTCTTTAGTTAATAGTGAGAATCGCGTTGGGTTTCTGTACTGGGAAAAAACATTTGAGCCCAAAATTCACTGGGTTTTCCTGAAATGAACTCTGGCTTGTAGGAAGACACAAGATCCTGGGGTTTAACCCTATTTCTGAAGGTAAATTCAACCAGAATTCTCAACCCTGAAAAACACTCTGTTTTCAGGCTCAAATCATCCTCTTCTTTCCACATTCTCCAATACACTAAGAACCATGAGCATGCCCAGAAAAAAAAAAAAACTGTGTTTCCTACTCATACGGACCATATGTAGTTCAACTCTGCTTATGAAATGATACAGACCACAGCTCCTCTTACATGAATGCTATTAAGTTAATAGTGATAATGGCGTTGGTTTCGTGAACTGCGAAAAATCATTTGAGCCAAAAATTCACTGGGTTTACAAGAAATGAACTCTTGTTTGTAGGAAGACACAGATCCTGGTGTTTAACTCCGTTTCTGAAGGGAAATTCAGACCAGAATTCTCATCCCTGAGAAACACTCTGGTTTAAGGCATGATTCGTCCGCTCCTTTCCAGGGTCTCCAATAGAGTAAGAAGAATGAGCACGACAGGAAAAAAAGAACTGTATTTCCTACTCATTTGGATCAAATGCAGTTCAACTCTAGTTATGAAACTGATAAAGATCACAGCTCTTCTTACATAAATGCTCTTTAGTTAATAGTGAGAATATCTTGGGTTCGTGACTGCAATAAAACATTTGAGCCCAAAATTCAATCGGTTAACCAGAAATGAACTCTTGCTTGTAGGAAGACACAGATCCTGGGGTTTAACTCCGTTTCTGAAGGGAAATTCAGACCAGAGTTCTTATCCCTGAAACACACTCTGTTTTAACGCAAGAAGCAAACTCTTCTTTCCATAGTCTAAAATACAGCAAGAACCATGTGCATGCCCTGAAAAAAAGAACTGTGTTTCCTACTCATACGGACCATATATACTTCAACTCTGCTCATGAAACTGATACAAACCACAGCTCCACTTACATAAATGCTCTTTAGTTAATAGTGAGAATCATGTTGGGTTGGTGAACTGCGAAAAATCATTTGAGCCCAAAACTCACTGGGTTTATGAATAATTAACTCTTGCTTGTAGGAATACACTGATCCTGGGGTTTAACTCCGTTTCTGAAGGGAAATTCAGACCAGAGTTCTTATCCCTGAAACACACTCTGTTTTAAGACAAGAAGCATCCTCTTCTTTCCAGCGTCACCAATACAGTAAGAACCATGATCATCCCCAGATAAAAAGAACTGTGTTTCCTACTCATACGGACCATATGTAGTTCAACTCTGCTTATGAAACTGATACAAACCACAGCTCCTCTTACATAAAGTCTCTTTAGTTAATAGTGAGAATCATGTTCTGTTGGTGTACTGTGTAAAATCATTTGAGCCCAAAATACACTTTGTTTACCAGAAATGATCTCCTGCTTGAGGGACAACACAGATACTGGGGTTTAACTCCGTTTCTGAAGGGAAATTCAGACCAGAATTCTCTTTCCTGAAAAACACTCTGTTTTAAGGCATGAAGTATCCTCTCCGTTCCAGGGTCTCCAATACAGTAAGAAGCATGAGCATGCCAGGAAAAAAAGAACTGAGTTTCCTACTCATATGGACCCTATGTAGTTCAACTCTGCTTATGATACTGATAAAGACCACAGCTCCTCTTACATAAATGCTATTTAGTTAATAGTGACAATGGCGTTGGTTTTGTGAACTGCGAAAAATCATTTGAGCCAAAAATTCACTGGGTTTACCAGAAATGAACTCTTCTTTGTAGGAAGACACAGATCCTGGGGTTTAACTCCGTTTCTGAAGGGAAATTCAGACCAGAATTCTCATCCCTGAGAAACACTCTGGTTTAAGGCATGAATCATCCTCTCCTTTCCAGGGTCTCCAATAGAGTAAGAAGCATGAGCATGCCAGCAAAAAAAGAACTGTGTTTCCTACTCATTCGGATCATATGTAGTTCAACTCTGCTTATGAAACTGATAAAGATCACAGCTCCTCTTACATAAATGCTCTTTAGTTAATTGTGAGAATAGCGTTGGGTTCGTGAACTGCAATAAAACATTTGAGCCCAAAATTCAATCGGTTAACCAGAAACGAACTCTTTCTTGTAGGAAGACACAGATCCTGGGGTTTAACTCCGTTTCTGAAGGGAAATTCAGACCAAACTTCTCATCCCTGAAACACACTCTGTTTTAACGAAGAAGTAGTTCTACTTTCCAGAGTCTAAAATACAGCAAAAGAACCATGAGCATGGACTGAATAAAAGAACTGAGTTCCCTTTCCTATGGACTATATGTACTTCAACTCTGCTCATGAAACTGATGCAAACCACACCTCCACTTACATAAATGCTCTTTAGTTAATAGTGAGAATATCGTTGTGTTCTAGAACTGTGTAAAATCATTTCAGCCCAAAATTCACTTGGTTTACCAGTAATGAACTCTTGCTTGTAGGAAGACACAGATCATGGGGTTGAACTCCGTTTCTGAAGGGAAATTCAGACCAGAGTTCTCATCCATGAAACACAATCTGTTTTAATGCAAGAAGCAAGCTCTTCTTTCCAGCGTCTCCAATATAGCAAGAACCATGAGCATGCCCAGAAAAAAGAACTGTGCTTCCTACTCAAACTGAATATATGTATTTCAACTTTGTTTATGAAACGGATACAAACCATAGTTCCTCTTCCATAAATCCTCTTTAGATTTAGTGAGAATAGAAAAGGGTCATGAACTGCAAACAATCACTTGAGCCCAAAATTCACTGGGTTTACCCGAAATGAACTCTTGCTTGTAGGAAGACACAGATCCTGGGGTTTAACTCCGTTTCTGAAGGGAAATTCAGACCAGAGTTCTTATCCCTGAAACACACTCTGTTTTAACGCAAGAAGCAAACTCTTCTTTCCATAGTCTAAAATACAGCAAGAACCATGATCAGGCCCAGAAAAAAAGAACTGTGTTTCCTACTCATACGGACCATATATACTTCAACTCTGCTCATGAAACTGATACAAACCACAGCTCCGCTTACATAAATGCTCTTTAGTTAATAGTGAGAATCACGTTGGGTTAGTGAACTGCGAAAAATCATTTGAGCCCAAAACTCACTGGGTTTATGAGTAATTAACTCTTGCTTGTAGGATTACACTGATCGTGGGGTTTAACTCCGTTTTTGAAGGGAAATTCAGACCAGAGTTCTCATCCCTGAAACACACTCTGTTTTAAGACAAGAAGCATCCTCTTCTTTCCAGCGTCACCAATACAGCAAGATCCATGATCATCCCCAGAAAAAAAGAACTGTGTTTACTACTCATACGGACCATATGTAGTTCAACTCTGCTTATGAAACTGATATAAACCACAGCTCCTCTTACATAAAGTCTCTTTAGTTAAAGGTGAGAATCATGTTGTGTTGGTGTACTGTGTAAAATCATTTGAGCCCACAATTCACTTTGTTTACCAGAAATGATCTCCTGCTAGAGGGACAACACAGATCCTGGGGTTTAACTCCGTTTCTGAAGGAAAATTCAGACCAGAATTCTCATCCCTGAGAAACACTCTGTTTTAAGGCATGAATCATCCTCTCCTTTCCAGGGTCTCCAATAGAGTAAGAAGCATGAGCATGCCAGGAAAAAAAGAACTGTATTTCCTACTAATACAGACCATATGTAGTCCAACTCTGCTTATGAAACCGATAGACACCACAGCTCCTCTTACATAAATGCTCTTTAGTTAATAGTGACAATCGCGTTGGGTTGGTGAACTGCAAAAAATCATTTGAACCCAAAATTCACTGGGTAAACCAGAAATGAACTCTTGCTTGTAGGAAGACACAGATCCAGGGGTTTAACTCCGTTTCAGAAGGCAAATTCAGACCAGAGTTCTCAACCCTGAAAAAAACTGTGTTTTAAGGCAAGTATCATCCTCTTCTTTCCAGCGTCTCCAATACTGTAAGAAACATGTGCATTCCCAGAAACAAAGAACTGTGTTTCCTACTCATACAGACCATATGTAGTTAAACTCTGGTTATTAAACTGATACAAACCAAAGCTCCTGTTTTAACGAAGAAGCAAGCTCTTCTTTCCAGAGTCTAAAATACAGCAAGAACCATGAGCATCGTCTTAAAAAAAGAACCGTGTTTGCTATTCATATGGACCATATGTAGTTCAACTCTGCATATGAAACTGATACAAACCACAGCTCCTGTTACATACATGCTCTTTAGTTAATAGTGATAATCACGGTTGGGATCTAGAACTGTGTAAAATCATTTGAGCAAAAAATTCTCTTTGTTTGACAGAAATGAATTCTTGCTGGTAGGAAGACACAGATCCTGGGGTTTAACTCCATTTCTGAAGGGAAATTCAGACCAGAGTTCTCATCCCTGAAACACACTCTGCTTTAATGCAAGATTCATCCTCTTCTTTCCAGCGACTCCAATATAGTAAGAAATATGAGCATGCCCTGAAAAAAACCTGTTTTTCCTACTCATGCAGACCATGTGTGGTTCAACTGTACTTATGAAACTGATACAAACCATAGCTCCTGTTACATACAAGCTCTTTAGTTAATAGTGAGAATCGCATAGGGTTTGTGAACTGCGAAAAATCATTTGAGCCCAAAATTCACTGGGTTTACCAGAACTGAACTCTTGCTTGTAGGAAGACACAGATCCTGGGGTTTGACTCCGTTTCTGAAGGGAAATTCAGAACAGAATTCTCCACCCTGAAAAACACTCTGTTTTAAGCCATGAATCATCCTCTTCTTTCCAGGGTCTCCAATACTGAAAAAACCATGAGCATGCCAAGAAAAAAAGAACTGTATTTCCTACTAATACAGACCATATGTAGTCCACCTCTGCTTATGAAACCGATACACACCACAACTCCTCTTACATAAATGCTCTTTAGTTAATAGTGATAATCGCGTTGGGTTCTAGAACTTTGTAAAATCATTTGAGCCCATAATTCACTTGGTTTACCCCAAATGAACTCTTTCTTGTAGGAAGACACAGATCCTGGGGTTTAACTCCTTTTCTGAAGGGAAATTCAGACAAGAGTTCTCATCCATGATACACACTCTGTTTTAATGCAAGAAGCAAGCACTTCTTTCCAGCGTCTCCAATACAGCAAGAACAATGAGCATGCCCAGAAAAAAAGAACTGTGTTTCATACTCATACGGACCATATGTAGTTCAACTCTGCTTATGAAACTGATACGTACCACAGCTCCTCTTACATAAATCCTCTTCAGTTAATAGTGAGAATACATAGGGTTCGTGAACTGCGAAAAATCATTTGAGCCCAAAATTCTCTTGGTTTACCAGAATTGAACTCTTGCTTGTAGGGAGACATAGATCATGGGGTTTAACTCCGTTTCAGAAATGAAATTCAGAGCAGAGTTCTCAACCCTGAAACATACTCTGTTTTAACGCAAGAAGCAAGCTCTTCTTTCCAGAGTCTTAAATACAGCAAGAACCATGAGCATGCCGAGAAAAAAAGAACTGTGTTTCCTACTCCTACAGACCATATGTAGTTCATCTCTGCTTATGAAACTGATTCAAATCACAGCTCCTCCTACATAATTCCTCTTTAGTTAATAGTGAGAATCGTGTTGGGTTTCTGTACTGGGAAAAAACATTTGAGCCCAAAATTCACTGGGTTTTCCTGAAATGAACTCTGGCTTGTAGGAAGACACAAGATCCTGGGGTTTAACCCTGTTTCTGAAGGTAAATTCAACCAGAATTCTCAACCCTGAAAAACACTCTGTTTTCAGGCACAAATCATCCTCTTCTTTCCACATTCTCCAATACACTAAGAACCATGAGCATGCCCAGAAAAAAAAAAAAAAACTGTGTTTCCTACTCATACGGACCATATGTAGTTCAACTCTGCTTATGAAATGATACAGACCACAGATCCTCTTACATGAATGCTCTTTAGTTAATAGTGATAATCATGGTGGGGTTCTAGAACTGTGTAAAATCATTTGAGCCCAAAATTCACTTGGTTTGCCAGAAATGAACTCTTGCTTGTAGGGAGACACAGATCATGGGGTTTAACTCCGTTTCTGAAGGGAAATTCAGACCAGAGTTCTCATCCATGAAACACACTCTGTTTTAACGCAAGAAGCAAGCTCTTCTTTCCAGAGTCTTAAATACAGCAAGAACCATGAGCATGCCCAGAAAAAAAGAACTGTGTTTCCTACTCATACGGACCATATGTAGTTCAACTCTGCTTATGAAACTGATACAAACCACAGCTCCTCTTACATAAATACTCTTTAGTTAATAGTGAGAATCGCGTTGGGTTCCTGAACTGCAAAAAATCATTTGAGCCCAAAATCACTGGGTTTACCAGAAATGAACTCTTGCTTGTAGGAAGACAGAGATCCTGGGGTTTAACTCCGTTTCTGAAGGCAAATTCAGACCAGAGTTCTCAACCCTGAAAAAAACTCTGTTTTAAGGCAAGAATCATCCTCTTCTATCCAGCCTCTCCAATACTGTATGAAACATCTGCATTCACAGAAAAAAAGAACTGTGTTTCCTACTCATACAGACCATATGTAGTTAAACTCTGGTTATGAAACTGATACAAACCACAGCTCCTGTTACATACATGCTCCTTAGTTAATAGTGATAATCACGGTTGGGTTCTAGAACTGTGTAAAATCATTGGAGCAGAAAATTCTCTTTGTTTAACAGAAATGAATTCTTGCTGGTAGGAAGACACAGATCCTGGGGTTTAACTCCGTTTCTGAAGGGAAATTCAGACCAGAGTTCTCATCTCTGAAACACACTCTGCTTTAATGCAAGAATCATCCTCTTCTTTCCAGCGACTCCAATATAGTAAGAAATATGAGCATGCCCTGAAAACAAACCTGTTTTTCCTACTCATACTGACCCTGTGTAGTTCAACTGTGCTTATGAAACTGATACAAACCACAGCTCCTGTTACATACAAGCTCTTTAGTTAATAGTGAGAATCGCATAGGGTTTGTGAACTGTGAAAAATCATTTGAGCCCAAAATTCACTGGGTTTACCAGAACCGAACTCTTGCTTGTAGGAAGACACAGATCCTGGGGTTTGACTACGTTTCTGAAGGGAAATTCAGAACAGAATTCTCAACCCTGAAAAACACTCTGTTTTAAGCCATGACTCATCCTCTTCTTTCCAGGGTCTCCAATACTGAAAAAACCATGAGCATGTCAAGAAAAAAAGAACTGTATTTCCTACTAATACAGACCATATGTAGTCCAACTCTGCTTATGAAACCGATACACACCACAGCTCCTCTTACATAAATACTCTTTAGTTAATAGTGATAATCGCGTTAGGTTCTAGAACTGTGTAAAATCATTTGAGCCCATAATTCACTTGGTTTACGAGAAATGAACTTTTTCTTGTAGGAATGCACAGATCCTGGGGTTTAACTCCGTTTCTGAAGGGAATTTCAGACCAGTGTTCTCATCCATGAAACACACTCTGTTTTAACGCAAAGAGCATGCTTGTCTTTCTAGCGTCTGCAATATAGCAAGAAACACGAGCATGCCCAGAAAAAATCAACTGTGTTTCCTACTCATATGTACCATATCTAGTTGAACTCTGCTTAAGGAACTGTAACAAGCAACAGCATCTCTTACATAGATGCACTTTAGTTAATAGTGAAAATCGTGTTGGGTTCGTGAACTGTGTAAATTCATTTGAGCTGAAAAATCACAGGGTTTACCTGAAATGAACTCTTTCTTGTAGGAAGACACAGAGCCTTTGGTTTAACTCTGTATCTGAAGGGAAATTCAGACCAGTGTTCTCATCCATGAAACACCATCTATTTATCGCAAGAAGAATCCTCTTCTGTCCAGCGTCGGCAATACAGCAAGAAATATGAGCATGCCCAGAAATAATAACTGTGTTTCCTACTCATACGGACCATATCAATTTGAAGTCTGCTTATGAAATTGATACAAACCACAGCATGTCTTACATAGATGCTCTTTAGTTAAGAGTGAAAATCGTGTTGGGTTCGTGAACTGTGTAAATTCATTTGATCCGACAAATCACTATGTTTACCGGAAATGAACTCTTGCTTGTAGGAAGACACAGACACTTTGGTTTAACTCCATTTGGGAAGAGAAATACAGACCAGCGTTCTCATCCATAAAACACCCTCTGTTTTAATGCAAGAAGCAACCTCTTCTGTCTAGCGTCTCCTATACAGCAAGAAACATGAGCATGCCCAGAAAATATGAATTGTGTTTCCTACTCATACGGACCATATCTAGTTTAACTCTGCTTATGAAACTGTAACAAACCACAGCGTCTTTTACATTGATGGTATATAGTTAATAGTGAAAAAACGTGTTGGGTTCGTGAACTGTGTAAATTCATTTGAGCCAAAAAATCACTGGGTATAACGGAAATGAACTCTTGCTTGTAGGAAGACACAGAGCCTTTGGTTTAACTCCGTTTGTGAAGATAATTTCAGACCAGCGTTGTAATCCATGAAACACCCTCTGTTTTAACACAAAAAGCATCCTAGTCTGTCCAGCGTCTCCTATACAGCAAGAAACATTAGCATGACCAGAAAAAAAGAACTGAGTTTCCTACTCATACAGACCATATCTAGTTGAACTCTGCTTATGAAACTATAACAAACCACAGCATCATTTACATAGATGCTCTTTAGTAAATAGTGAAAGTCGTGTTGGGTTCCTGATCTGTGTTAATTCATTTGAGCCGAAAAATCACTGGGTTTACCAGAAATGAACTCTTGCTTGTAGGAAGACACAGAGCCTTTGGTTTACCTCCGTTTGTGAAGGGAAATTCAGACCCGTGTCCAAATCCATGAAACAAACTCTGTTTTAACGCAAGAAGCTTGCTCTTTTTTCCAGCGTCTCCAATACAGCAAGAAACATGTGCATGCCCAGAAAAAAAGAACTGTATTTCCTACTCAAAAGGACCAGGTCTATTTCAACTCTGCATATGAAACTCAAACAAACAGCAGTATCTCTTCTTAGATGCTCTTTAGTTAATAATGAAAATCGTGTTGGGTTCTTGAACTGTGTAAATTCATTTGAGCCGAAAAAAATCACTGGGATTACCGGAAATGAACTCTTGCTTGTAGGAAGACACAGAGCCTTTGGTTTAACTCTGTTTGTGAAGGGAAATACAGAACAGTGTTCTCCTCCATGAAACACACTCTGTTTTAACGCTAAGAGCATGCTCTTCTTTCCACCGTCTCTAATACAGCAAGAAACATGAGAATTCCCAGAAAAAAAAAAAAAACAGTGTTTCCTACTCATATGGAACATATCTAGTTGACCTCTGCTCATGAAACTGTAACAATCCACAGCATCTCTCACAGAGATGCTCTTCAGTTAATAGTGAAAATCGTGTTGGGTTCCTGAACTGTGCAAATGCATTTGAGTCAAAAATCACTGGGTTTACCGGAAATGAACTCTTGCTTGTAGGAAGACACAGAGCCTTTGGTTTAACTCTGTATCTGAAGGGAAATTCAGACCAGTGTTCTCATCCATGAAACACCATCTGTTTTAACGCAAGAAGAATCCTCTTCTGTCCAGCGTCGGCAATACAGCAACAAATATGAGCATGCCCAGAAAAAATAACTGTGATTCCTACTCATACGGACCATATCTAGTTGAACTCTGCTTATGAAATTGATACAAACCACAGAATCTCTTACATAGATGCTCTTTAGTTAATAGTGAAAATCGTGTAGGGTTGTCAACTGTGTAAATTCATTTGAGCCAAAAAATCACTGGGTTTACCTGAAATGAACTCTTGCTTGTAGGAAGACACAGAGCCTTTGGTTTAACTCTGTATCTGAAGGGAAATTCAGTCCAGTGTTCTCATCCATGAAACACCATCTGTTTTAACGCTAGAAGAATCCTCTTCTGTCCAGCATCAGCAATACAGCAAGAAATATGAGCATTCCCAGAAAAAATAACTGTGTTTCCTACTCATATGGACCATATCTAGTTGAACTCTGCTTATGAAATTGATACAAACCAAAGCATCTCTTACATAGATGCTCTTTAGTTGATAGTGAAAATCGTGTTGGGTTTGTGAACTGTGTAAATTCATTTGAGCCGAAAAATCACTGGGTTTACCCGAAATGAACTCTTGCTTGTAGGAAGACAGAGAGCCTTTGGTTTAACTCCGTTTGTGAAGGGAAATTCAGACCAGTGTTCTCATCCATGAAACACACTCTGTTTAAACGCAAAGAGCATGTTCATCTTTGCAGCGTCTGCAATATAGCAAGAAACACGAGCATGCCCAGAAAAAACCATCTGTTTCCTACTCATATGTACCATATCTAGTTGAACTCTGCTTATGAAACTCATACAAACCACAGCATCTATTACATAGATGCTCTTTAGTTAAACATGAAAAAAGTGTTAGGTTTGTGAACTGTGTAAATTCGTTTGAGCCAAAAAATCACTGGGTATACCGGAAATGAACTCTTGCTTGTAGGAAGACAGAGGGCCTTTGGTTTAACTCCATTTGTGAAGGGAATTTCAGACCAGTGTTCTCATCCATGAAACACACTCTGTTTTAACGCCAAGAGCATGCTCGTCTTTCCAGCGTCTGCAATATAGCAGGAAAGACGAGCATGCCCAGAAAAAATCAACTGTGTTTCCTACTCATATGTACCATATCTAATTGAACTCTGCTTAAGGAACTGTAACAAGCCACAGCATCTCTTACATAGATGCACTTTAGTTAATAGTGAAAATCGTGTTGGGTTCGTGAACTGTTTAAATTCATTTGAGCTGAAAAATCACTGGGTTTACAGGAAATGAACTATTGCATTTAGGAAGACACAGAGCCATTGGTTTAACTCCGTTTCTGAAGGGAAATTCAGACCAGTGTTCTCATCCATGAAAAACACTCTGTTTTAACGCAAAGAGCATGCTATTCTCTCCAGCGTCTGCAATATAACAAGAAACATGAGCATGCCCAGAAAAAAATGAACTGTGTTTCCTACTCATACGGACGATATCTAATTGAACTCTGCTTATGAAACTGTAACAAACCACAACATCTTTTACATAGATGTTCGTGTGTTAATAGTGAAAATCGTGTTGGGTTCATAAACTGTGTAAATTCATTTGAGCCGAAAAATCACTGGCTTTACCAGAAATGAACACTTGCTTGTAGGAAGACACAGAGCCTTTGGTTTAACTCCATTTGTGAAGGCAAATTCAGACCAGTGTTCTCATCCATGAAACACACTCTGTTTTAATGCAAAGAGCATGCTATTCTTTCCAGCGTCTGCAATATAATAAGAAACATGAGCATGCCCAGAAAAAATGAACATTGTTTCCTACTCATACGGGCCATATCTAGTTGAACTCTGCTCATGAAACTGTAACAAACCACAGCATTTCTCACAGAGATGCTCTTTAGTTAAAAGTGAAAATCGTGTTGGGTTCGTGAACTGTGCAAATTCATTTGAGTCAAAAATCACAGGATTTACCGGAAAAGCACTCTTGCTTGTAGGAAGACACAGAGCATTTTTTTTAACTAAGTTTCTGAAGGAAAATTCAGACATGTGTTCAAATCCAGGAAAAACAATCTGTTTTAATGCAAGAAGCAAACTCTTCTTTCCAGCGTCTCCAATATAGTAAGAAATATGAGCATGCCCAGAAAAAAAGAAATGTATTTCCTACTCAAAAGGACCGTGTCTAGTTCAACTTTGCTTATGAAACTCATACAAATCACAGCATCTCTTCATAGATGCTCTTTAGTTAATAGTGAAAATCGTGTTGGGTTCGTGAACTGTGTAAATTCATTTCATCCGACAAATCACTATGTTTACCGGAAATGAACTCTTGCTTGTAGGAAGACACAGAGCCTTTGGTTTACCTCCGTTTGTGAAGGGAAATTCAGACCCGTGTCCAAATCCATGAAACAAACTCTGTTTTAACGCAAGAAGCTTGCTCTTTTTTCCAGCGTCTCCAATACAGCAAGAAACATGTGCATGCCCAGAAAAAAAGAACTGTATTTCCTACTCAAAAGGACCAGGTCTATTTCAACTCTGCATATGAAACTCAAACAAACAGCAGTATCTCTTCTTAGATGCTCTTTAGTTAATAATGAAAATCGTGTTGGGTTCTTGAACTGTGTAAATTCATTTGAGCCGAAAAATCACTGGGATTACCGGAAATGAACTCTTGCTTGTAGGAAGACACAGAGCCTTTGGTTTAACTCTGTTTGTGAAGGGAAATACAGAACAGTGTTCTCCTCCATGAAACACACTCTGTTTTAACGCTAAGAGCATGCTCTTCTTTCCACCGTCTCTAATAAAGCAAGAAACATGAGCATGCCCCGAAAAAAAAAAACAGTGTTTCCTACTCATATGGAACATATCTAGTTGACCTCTGCTCATGAAACTGTAACAATCCACAGCATCTCTCACAGAGATGCTCTTTAGTTAATAGTGAAAATCGTGTTGGGTTCCTGAACTGTGCAAATTCATTTGAGTCAAAAATCACTGGGTTTACCGGAAATGAACTCTTGCTTGTAGGAAGACACAGAGCCTTTGGTTTAACTCTGTATCTGAAGGGAAATTCAGACCAGTGTTCTCATCCATGAAACACCATCTGTTTTAACGCTAGAAGAATCCTCTTCTGTCCAGCGTCGGCAATACAGCAATAAATATGAGCATGCCCAGAAAAAATAACTGTGATTCCTACTCATACGGACCATATCTAGTTGAACTCTGCTTATGAAATTGATACAAACCACAGAATCTCTTACATAGATGCTCTTTAGTTAAGAGTGAAAATCGTGTTGGGTTGTCAACTGTGTAAATTCATTTGAGCCGAAAAATCACTGGGTTTACCTGAAATGAACTCTTGCTTGTAGGAAGACACAGAGCCTTTGGTTTAACTCTGTATCTGAAGGGAAATTCAGTCCAGTGTTCTCATCCATGAAACACCATCTGTTTTAACGCTAGAAGAATCCTCTTCTGTCCAGCGTCGGCAATACAGCAAGAAATATGAGCATTCCCAGAAAAAATAACTGTGTTTCCTACTCATATGGACCATATCTAGTTGAACTCTGCTTATGAAATTGATACAAACCAAAGCATCTCTTACATAGATGCTCTTTAGTTGATAGTGAAAATCGTGTTGGGTTTGTGAACTGTGTAAATTCATTTGAGCCGAAAAATCACTGGGTTTACCCGAAATGAACTCTTGCTTGTAGGAAGACAGAGAGCCTTTGGTTTAACTCCGTTTGTGAAGGGAAATTCAGACCAGTGTTCTCATCCATGAAACACACTCTGTTTTCACGCAAAGAGTATGCTCGTCTTTCCAGCGTCTGCAATATAGCAAGAAACACGAGCATGCCCAGAAAAAATCAACTGTGTTTCCTACTCATATGGACCATATCTAGTTGAACTCTGCTTATGAAACTGATACAAACCAAAGCATCTCTTACATAGATGCTCTTTAGTTAATAGTGAAAATCGTGTTGGGTTTGTGAACTGTGTAAATTCATTTGAGCCGAAAAATCACTTGGTTTACCCTAAATGAACTCTTTCTTGTAGGAAGACAGAGAGCCTTTGGTTTAACTCCGTTTGTGAAGGGAAATTCAGACCAGTGTTCTCATCCATGAAACACACTCTGTTTAAACGCAAAGAGCATGTTCATCTTTCCAGCGTCTGCAATATAGAAAGAAACACGAGCATGCCCAGAAAAAACCATCTGTTTCCTACTCATATGTACCATATCTAGTTGAACTCTTCTTATGAAACTCATACAAACCACAGCATCTATTACATAGATGCTCTTTAGTTAAACATGAAAAAAGTGTTAGGTTTGTGAACTGTGTAAATTCGTTTGAGCCAAAAAATCACTGGGTATACCAGAAATGAACGCTTGCTTGTAGGAAGACAGAGGGCCTTTGGTTTAACTCCGTTTGTGAAGGGAAATTCAGACCAGTGTTCTCATCCATGAAACACACTCTGTTTAAACGCAAAGAGCATGTTCATCTTTCCAGTGTCTGCAATATAGCAAGAAACACGAGCATGCCCAGAAAAAACCATCTGTTTCCTACTCATATGTACCATATCTAGTTGAACTCTGCTTATGAAACTCATACAAACCACAGCATCTATTACATAGATGCTCTTTAGTTAAACATGAAAAAAGTGTTAGGTTTGTGAACTGTGTAAATTCGTTTGAGCCAAAAAATCACTGGGTATACCGGAAATGAACTCTTGCTTGTAGGAAGACAGAGGGCCTTTGGTTTAACTCCATTTGTGAAGGGAATTTCAGACCAGTGTTCTCATCCATGAAACACACTCTGTTTTAACGCCAAGAGCATGCTCGTCTTTCCAGCGTCTGCAATATAGCAGGAAAGACGAGCATGCCCAGAAAAAATCAACTGTGTTTCCTACTCATATGTACCATATCTAATTGAACTCTGCTTAAGGAACTGTAACAAGCCACAGCATCTCTTACATAGATGCACTTTAGTTAATAGTGAAAATCGTGTTGGGTTCGTGAACTGTTTAAATTCATTTGAGCTGAAAAATCACTGGGTTTACAGGAAATGAACTATTGCATTTAGGAAGACACAGAGCCATTGGTTTAACTCCGTTTCTGAAGGGAAATTCAGACCAGTGTTCTCATCCATGAAAAACACTCTGTTTTAACGCAAAGAGCATGCTATTCTCTCCAGCGTCTGCAATATAACAAGAAACATGAGCATGCCCAGAAAAAAATGAACTGTGTTTCCTACTCATACGGACGATATCTAGTTGAACTCTGCTTATGAAACTGTAACAAACCACAACATCTTTTACATAGATGTTCGTGTGTTAATAGTGAAAATCGTGTTGGGTTCATAAACTGTGTAAATTCATTTGAGCCGAAAAATCACTGGCTTTACCAGAAATGAACACTTGCTTGTAGGAAGACACAGAGCCTTTGGTTTAACTCCATTTGTGAAGGCAAATTCAGACCAGTGTTCTCATCCATGAAACACACTCTGTTTTAATGCAAAGAGCATGCTATTCTTTCCAGCGTCTGCAATATAATAAGAAACATGAGCATGCCCAGAAAAAATGAACATTGTTTCCTACTCATACGGACCATATCTAGTTGAACTCTGCTCATGAAACTGTAACAAACCACAGCATTTCTCACAGAGATGCTCTTTAGTTAAAAGTGAAAATTGTGTTGGGTTCGTAAACTGTGCAAATGCATTTGAGTCAAAAATCACAGGATTTACCGGAAAAGAACTCTTGCTTGTAGGAAGACACAGAGCATTTTTTTTAAACTAAGTTTCTGAAGGAAAATTCAGACATGTGTTCAAATCCAGGAAAAACAATCTGTTTTAATGCAAGAAGCAAACTCTTCTTTCCAGCGTCTCCAATATAGTAAGAAATATGAGCATGCCCAGAAAAAAAGAAATGTATTTCCTACTCAAAAGGACCGTGTCTAGTTCAACTCTGCTTATGAAACTCATACAAATCACAGCATCTCTTCATAGATGCTCTTTAGTTAATAGTGAAAATCGTGTTGGGTTCGTGAACTGTGTAAATTCATTTGATCCGACAAATCACTATGTTTACCGGAAATGAACTCTTGCTTGTAGGAAGACACAGACACTTTGGTTTAACTCCGTTTGTGAAGAGAAATACAGACCAGCGTTCTCATCCATAAAACACCCTCTGTTGTAACGCAAGAAGCATCCTCTTCTGTCTAGTGTCTCCTGTACAGCAATAAACATGAGCATGCCCAGAAAAAATAACTGTGTTTCCTACTCATACAGACCATGTCTAGTTTAACTCTGCTTATGAAACTGTAACAAACCACAGCGTCTTTTACATTGATGCTGTTTAGTTAATAGTGAAAAACGTGTTGGGTTGTGAACTGTGTAAATTCATTTGAGCCGAAAAATCACTGGGTTTACCGGAAATGAACTCTTGCTTGTAGGAAGACACAGAGCCTTTGGTTTAACTCTGTTTGTGAAGGGAAATACAGAACAGTGTTCTCCTCCATGAATCACACTCTGTTTTAACGCTAAGAGCATGCTCTTCTTTCCACCATCTCTAATACAGCAAGAAACATGAGCATGCCCAGAAAAAAAAATCTGTGATTCCTACTCATACGGACCATATCTAGTTGAACTCTGCTCATGAAACTGTAACAATTCACAGCAACTCTCACAGAGATGCTCTTTAGTTAATAGTGAAAATCGTCTCGGGTTCGTGAACTGTGCAAATTCATTTGAGTCAAAAATCACTGGGTTTACCAGAAATGAACTCTTGCTTGTAGGAACACACAGAACCTTTGGTTGAACTCTGTATCTGAAGGGAAATTCAGACCAGTGTTCTCATCCATGAAACACCATTTGTTTTAGCGCAAGAAGAATCCTTTTCTGTCCAGCGTCGGCAATACAGCAAGAAATATGAGCATGCCGAGAAAAAATAACTGTGATTCCTACTCATACGGGCAATATCTAGTTGAACTCTGCTTATAAAATTGATACAAACCACAGCAACTCTTACATAGATGCTCCTTAGGTAATAGTGAAAATCGTGTTGGGTTCGTGAACTGTGTAAATTCATTTGAGCCGAAAAATCACTGGGTTTAACCGAAATGAAGTCTTGCTTGAAGGAAGACAGGGAGCCTTTGGATCAACTCCGTTTGTGAAGAGAAATTCAGACCAGCATTCTAAACAATGAAACACCCTCTGATTTGACACAAAAAGCATCCTAGTCTGTCCAGTGTCTCCTATACAGCAAGAAACATTAGCATGACCAGAAAAAAGAACTGTGTTTTCTACTCATACGGACCATATCTAGTTTAACTCTGCTTGTGAAATTGATACAAACCACAGCATCTCTTACATAGATGCTCTTTAGTTAATAGTGAAAATCGTGTTGGGTTCGTGAACTGTGTAAATTCGTTTGAGCCGAAAAATCACTGGGTTTGCCCGAAATGAACTCTTGCTTGTAGGAAGACAGAGAGCCTTTGGTTTAACTCCGTTTGTGAAGGGAAATTCAGACCAGTGTTCTCATCCATGAAACACACTCTGTTTTAACGCAAAGAGCATGCTCGTCTTTCCAGTGTCTGCAATATAGCAAGAAAGATGAGCATGCCCAGAAAAAATCAACTGTGTTTCCTACTCATATGTACCATATCTAGTTGAACTCTGCTTAAGGAACTGTAACAAGCCACAGCATCTCTTACATAGATGCACTTTAGTTAATAGTGAAAATCGTGTTGGGTTAGTGAACTGTGTAAATTCATTTGAGCTGAAAAATCACTGGGTTTACAGGAAATGAACTATTGCATTTAGGAAGACACAGAGCCATTGGTTTAACTCTGTGTCTGAATGGAAATTCAGACCAGTGTTCTCATCCATGAAAAACACTGTGTTTTAATGCAATGAGCATGCTCTTCTTTCCAGCGTCTCTAATACAGCAAGAAACATGAGCATGATCAGAAAAAAAGAACTGTGTTTCCTACTCATACGGACCATATCTAGTTGAACTCTGCTTATGAAACTGTAACAAACCACAACATCTTTTACATAGATGTTCATGTGTTAATAGTGTAAATCGTGTTGGGTTCGTGATCTGTGTTAATTCATTTGAGCGGACAAATCACTATGTTTACCAGAAATGAACTTTTGCTTGTAGGAAGAGACAGAGCCTTTGGTTTAACTCCGTTTGTGAAGAGAAATTCAGACCAGCGTTCTAATCCATGAAACACCCTCTGTTTTAACGCAAAAAGCATCCTAGTCTGTCCAGCGTCTCCTATACAGCAAGAAACATGAGCATGACCAGAAAAAAAGAACTGTGTTTCCTACTCATATGTACCATATCTAGTTGAACTCTGCTTAAGGAACTGTAACAAGCCACAGCATCTCTTACATAGATGCACTTTAGTTAATAGTGAAAATCGTGTTGGGTTAGTGAACTGTGTAAATTCATTTGAGCTGAAAAATCACTGGGTTTACAGGAAATGAACTATTGCATTTAGGAAGACACAGAGCCATTGGTTTAACTCTGTATCTGAAGGGAAATTCAGACCAGTGTTCTCATCCATGAGAAACACTGTGTTTTAATGCAACGAGCACGCTCTTCTTTTCAGCGTCTCTAATACAGCAAGAAACATGAGCATGATCAGAAAAAAAGAACTGTGTTTCCTACTCATACGGACCATATCTAGTTGAACTCTGCTTATGAAACTGTAACAAACCACAGCATCTTTTTCATAGATGCTCTTTAGTAAATAGTGAAAGTCGTGTTGGTTTCGTGATCTGTGTTAATTCATTTGTGCCGAAAAATCACTGGGTTTACCAGAAATGAACTCTTGCTCGTAGGAAGACACAGATCCTTTGGTTTAACTCCGATTCTGAAGGAAATTTCAGACCCATGTCCAAATCCATGAAACAAACTCTGTTTTAACGCAAGAAGCTTGCTCTTTTTTCCAGCGTCTCCAATACACCAAGAAACATGAGCAGGCCCAGAAAAAAAAGAACTGTATTTCCTACTCAAAAGGACCAGGTCTATTTCAACTATGCATATGAAACTCATACAAACCACAGCATCTCTTCATAGATGCTCTTTAGTTAATAATGAAAATCGTGTTGGGTTCTTGAACTGTGTAAATTCATTTCAGCCAAAAAATCACCGGGTTTACCGGAAATGAACTCTTGCTTGTAGGAAGACAGAGAGCCTTTGGTTTAACTCCGTTTCTGAAGGAAAATTCAGACCAGTGTGCAAATCCATGAAATACACTCTGTTTGTAACACAAAGAGCATGCTCTTCTTTCCTGCATCGCCAATACAGCAAGAAACATGAGCATGCAGAGAAAAAAAGAACTGTATTTCCTACTCAAAAGGACAGTGTCTAGTTCAACTCTCCTTATGAAACTCATACAAACCACAGCATCTTTTCATAGATGCTCTTTAGATAAAAGTGAAAATCGTGTTGGGTTCGTGAACTGTGTAAATTCTTTTGAGCCGAATATCACTGGTTTTACCAGAAATGAACACTTGCTTGTATGAAGGCACAGAACCTTTGGTTTAACTCTGTTTCTGAAGGAATATTCAGACCAGAATTTTCATCCATGAAACACACTCTGTTTTAACGCAAGAAGCATACTCTTCTGTCCAGCGTCTCCAATGCAGCAAGAAACATGAGCATGCCTAGAAAAAAATTACTGTATGTCCTACTCAAAAGGACTGTGTCTAGTTCAACTCTGCATATGAAACTCAAACAAACAGCAGTATCTCTTCTTAGATGCTCTTTAGTTAATAATGAAAATCGTGTTGGGTTCTTGAACTGTGTAAATTCATTTGAGCCGAAAAATCACTGGGATTACCGGAAATGAACTCTTGCTTGTAGGAAGACACAGAGCCTTTGATTTAACTCTGTTTGTGAAGGGAAATACAGAACAGTGTTCTCCTCCATGAAACACACTCTGTTTTAACGCTAAGAGCATGGTCTTCTTTCCACCGTCTCTAATACAGCAAGAAACATGAGCATGCCCCGAAAAAAAAAAACAGTGTTTCCTACTCATATGGAACATATCTAGTTGACCTCTGCTCATGAAACTGTAACAATCCACAGCATCTCTCACAGAGATGCTCTTTAGTTAATAGTGAAAATCGTGTTGGGTTCCTGAACTGTGCAAATTCATTTGAGTCAAAAATCACTGGGTTTACCGGAAATGAACTCTTGCTTGTAGGAAGACACAGAGCCTTTGGTTTAACTCTGTATCTGAAGGGAAATTCAGACCAGTGTTCTCATCCATGAAACACCATCTGTTTTAACGCAAGAGGAATCCTCTTCTGTCCAGCGTCGGCAATACAGCAACAAATATGAGCATGCCCAGAAAAAATAACTGTGATTCCTACTCATACGGACCATATCTAGTTGAACTCTGCTTATGAAATTGATACAAACCACAGAATCTCTTACATAGATGCTCTTTAGTTAATAGTGAAAATCGTGTTGGGTTGTCAACTGTGTAAATTCATTTGAGCCGAAAAATCACTGGGTTTACCTGAAATGAACTCTTGCTTGTAGGAAGACACAGAGCCTTTGGTTTAACTCTGTATCTGAAGGGAAATTCAGTCCAGTGTTCTCATCCATGAAACACCATCTGTTTTAACGCTAGAAGAATCCTCTTCTGTCCAGCGTCGGCAATACAGCAAGAAATATGAGCATTCCCAGAAAAAATAACTGTGTTTCCTACTCATATGGACCATATCTAGTTGAACTCTGCTTATGAAATTGATACAAACCAAAGCATCTCTTACATAGATGCTCTTTAGTTGATAGTGAAAATCGTGTTGGGTTTGTGAACTGTGTAAATTCATTTGAGCCGAAAAATCACTGGGTTTACCCGAAATGAACTCTTGCTTGTAGGAAGACAGAGAGCCTTTGGTTTAACTCCGTTTGTGAAGGGAAATTCAGACCAGTGTTCTCATCCATGAAACACACTCTGTTTTAACGCAAAGAGTATGCTCGTCTTTCCAGCGTCTGCAATATAGCAAGAAACACGAGCATGCCCAGAAAAAATCAACTTTGTTTCCTACTCATATGGACCATATCTAGTTGAACTCTGCTTATGAAACTGATACAAACCAAAGCATCTCTTACATAGATGCTCTTTAGTTAATAGTGAAAATCGTGTTGGGTTTGTGAACTGTGTAAATTCATTTGAGCCGAAAAATCACTTGGTTTACACTAAATGAACTCTTTCTTGTAGGAAGACAGAGAGCCTTTGGTTTAACTCCGTTTGTGAAGGGAAATTCAGACCAGTGTTCTCATCCATGAAACACACTCTGTTTAAACGCAAAGAGCATGTTCATCTTTCCAGCGTCTGCAATATAGAAAGAAACACGAGCATGCCCAGAAAAAACCATCTGTTTCCTACTCATATGTACCATATCTAGTTGAACTCTTCTTATGAAACTCATACAAACCACAGCATCTATTACATAGATGCTCTTTAGTTAAACATGAAAAAAGTGTTAGGTTTGTGAACTGTGTAAATTCGTTTGAGCCAAAAAATCACTGGGTATACCGGAAATGAACTCTTGCTTGTAGGAAGACAGAGGGCCTTTGGTTTAACTCCGTTTGTGAAGGGAAATTCAGACCAGTGTTCTCATCCATGAAACACACTCTGTTTAAACGCAAAGAGCATGTTCATCTTTCCAGTGTCTGCAATATAGCAAGAAACACGAGCATGCCCAGAAAAAACCATCTGTTTCCTACTCATATGTACCATATCTAGTTGAACTCTGCTTATGAAACTCATACAAACCACAGCATCTATTACATAGATGCTCTTTAGTTAAACATGAAAAAAGTGTTAGGTTTGTGAACTGTGTAAATTCGTTTGAGCCAAAAAATCACTGGGTATACCGGAAATGAACTCTTGCTTGTAGGAAGACAGAGGGCCTTTGGTTTAACTCCATTTGTGAAGGGAATTTCAGACCAGTGTTCTCATCCATGAAACACACTCTGTTTTAACGCCAAGAGCATGCTCGTCTTTCCAGCGTCTGCAATATAGCAGGAAAGACGAGCATGCCCAGAAAAAATCAACTGTGTTTCCTACTCATATGTACCATATCTAATTGAACTCTGCTTAAGGAACTGTAACAAGCCACAGCATCTCTTACATAGATGCACTTTAGTTAATAGTGAAAATCGTGTTGGGTTCGTGAACTGTTTAAATTCATTTGAGCTGAAAAATCACTGGGTTTACAGGAAATGAACTATTGCATTTAGGAAGACACAGAGCCATTGGTTTAACTCCGTTTCTGAAGGGAAATTCAGACCAGTGTTCTCATCCATGAAAAACACTCTGTTTTAACGCAAAGAGCATGCTATTCTCTCCAGCGTCTGCAATATAACAAGAAACATGAGCATGCCCAGAAAAAAATGAACTATGTTTCCTACTCATACGGACCATATCTAGTTGAACTCTGCTTATGAAACTGTAACAATCCACAGCATCTCTCACAGAGATGCTCTTTAGTTAATAGTGAAAATCGTGTTGGGTTCGTGAACTGTGCAAATTCATTTGAGTCAAAAATCACTGGGTTTACCGGAAATGAACTCTTGCTTGTAGGAAGACACAGAGCCTTTGGTTTAACTCTGTATCTGAAGGGAAATTCAGACCAGTGTTCTCATCCATGAAACACCATCTGTTTTAACGCAAGAGGAATCCTCTTCTGTCCAGCGTCGGCAATACAGCAACAAATATGAGCATGCCCAGAAAAAATAACTGTGATTCCTACTCATACGGACCATATCTAGTTGAACTCTGCTTATGAAATTGATACAAACCACAGAATCTCTTACATAGATGCTCTTTAGTTAATAGTGAAAATCGTGTTGGGTTGTCAACTGTGTAAATTCATTTGAGCCGAAAAATCACTGGGTTTACCTGAAATGAACTCTTGCTTGTAGGAAGACACAGAGCCTTTGGTTTAACTCTGTATCTGAAGGGAAATTCAGTCCAGTGTTCTCATCCATGAAACACCATCTGTTTTAACGCTAGAAGAATCCTCTTCTGTCCAGCGTCGGCAATACAGCAAGAAATATGAGCATTCCCAGAAAAAATAACTGTGTTTCCTACTCATATGGACCATATCTAGTTGAACTCTGCTTATGAAATTGATACAAACCAAAGCATCTCTTACATAGATGCTCTTTAGTTGATAGTGAAAATCGTGTTGGGTTTGTGAACTGTGTAAATTCATTTGAGCCGAAAAATCACTGGGTTTACCCGAAATGAACTCTTGCTTGTAGGAAGACAGAGAGCCTTTGGTTTAACTCCGTTTGTGAAGGGAAATTCAGACCAGTGTTCTCATCCATGAAACACACTCTGTTTTCACGCAAAGAGTATGCTCATCTTTCCAGCGTCTGCAATATAGCAAGAAACACGAGCATGCCCAGAAAAAATCAACTGTGTTTCCTACTCATATGCACCATATCTAGTTGAACTCTGCTTATGAAACTGATACAAACCACAGCATCTATTACATAGATGCTCTTTAGTTAAACATGAAAAAAGTGTTAGGTTTGTGAACTGTGTAAATTCGTTTGAGCCAAAAAATCACTGGGTATACCGGAAATGAACTCTTGCTTGTAGGAAGACAGAGGGCCTTTGGTTTAACTCCATTTGTGAAGGGAATTTCAGACCAGTGTTCTCATCCATGAAACACACTCTGTTTTAACGCCAAGAGCATGCTCGTCTTTCCAGCGTCTGCAATATAGCAGGAAAGACGAGCATGCCCAGAAAAAATCAACTGTGTTTCCTACTCATATGTACCATATCTAATTGAACTCTGCTTAAGGAACTGTAACAAGCCACAGCATCTCTTACATAAATGCACTTTAGTTAATAGTGAAAATCGTGTTGGGTTCGTGAACTGTTTAAATTCATTTGAGCTGAAAAATCACTGGGTTTACAGGAAATGAACTATTGCATTTAGGAAGACACAGAGCCATTGGTTTAACTCCGTTTCTGAAGGGAAATTCAGACCAGTGTTCTCATCCATGAAAAACACTCTGTTTTAACGCAAAGAGCATGCTATTCTCTCCAGCGTCTGCAATATAACAAGAAACATGAGCATGCCCAGAAAAAAATGAACTGTGTTTCCTACTCATACGGACGATATCTAGTTGAACTCTGCTTATGAAACTGTAACAAACCACAACATCTTTTACATAGATGTTCGTGTGTTAATAGTGAAAATCGTGTTGGGTTCATAAACTGTGTAAATTCATTTGAGCCGAAAAATCACTGGCTTTACCAGAAATGAACACTTGCTTGTAGGAAGACACAGAGCCTTTGGTTTAACTCCATTTGTGAAGGCAAATTCAGACCAGTGTTCTCATCCATGAAACACACTCTGTTTTAATGCAAAGAGCATGCTATTCTTTCCAGCGTCTGCAATATAATAAGAAACATGAGCATGCCCAGAAAAAATGAACATTGTTTCCTACTCATACGGACCATATCTAGTTGAACTCTGCTCATGAAACTGTAACAAACCACAGCATTTCTCACAGAGATGCTCTTTAGTTAAAAGTGAAAATTGTGTTGGGTTCGTGAACTGTGCAAATGCATTTGAGTCAAAAATCACAGGATTTACCGGAAAAGAACTCTTGCTTGTAGGAAGACACAGAGCATTTTTTTTTAAACTAAGTTTCTGAAGGAAAATTCAGACATGTGTTCAAATCCAGGAAAAACAATCTGTTTTAATGCAAGAAGCAAACTCTTCTTTCCAGCGTCTCCAATATAGTAAGAAATATGAGCATGCCCAGAAAAAAAGAAATGTATTTCCTACTCAAAAGGACCGTGTCTAGTTCAACTCTGCTTATGAAACTCATACAAATCACAGCATCTCTTCATAGATGCTCTTTAGTTAATAGTGAAAATCGTGTTGGGTTCGTGAACTGTGTAAATTCATTTGATCCGACAAATCACTATGTTTACCGGAAATGAACTCTTGCTTGTAGGAAGACACAGACACTTTGGTTTAACTCCGTTTGTGAAGAGAAATACAGACCAGCGTTCTTATCCATAAAACACCCTCTGTTGTAACGCAAGAAGCATCCTCTTCTGTCTAGTGTCTCCTGTACAGCAATAAACATGAGCATGCCCAGAAAAAATAACTGTGTTTCCTACTCATACAGACCATATGTAGTTCAACTCTGCTTATGAAACTGATACAAACCACAGCGTCTTTTACATTGATGCTGTTTAGTTAATAGTGAAAAACGTGTTGGGTTGTGAACTGTGTAAATTCATTTGAGCCGAAAAATCACTGGGTTTACCGGAAATGAACTCTTGCTTGTAGGAAGACACAGAGCCTTTGGTTTAACTCTGTTTGTGAAGGGAAATACAGAACAGTGTTCTCCTCCATGAAACACACTCTGTTTTAACGCTAAGAGCATGCTCTTCTTTCCACCATCTCTAATACAGCAAGAAACATGAGCATGCCCAGAAAAAAAAATCTGTGATTCCTACTCATACGGACCATATCTAGTTGAACTCTGCTCATGAAACTGTAACAATTCACAGCAACTCTCACAGAGATGCTCTTTAGTTAATAGTGAAAATCGTCTCGGGTTCGTGAACTGTGCAAATTCATTTGAGTCAAAAATCACTGGGTTTACCAGAAATGAACTCTTGCTTGTAGGAAGACACAGAACCTTTGGTTGAACTCTGTATCTGAAGGGAAATTCAGACCAGTGTTCTCATCCATGAAACACCATTTGTTTTAGCGCAAGAAGAATCCTTTTCTGTCCAGCGTCGGCAATACAGCAAGAAATATGAGCATGCCGAGAAAAAATAACTGTGATTCCTACTCATACGGGCAATATCTAGTTGAACTCTGCTTATAAAATTGATACAAACCACAGCAACTCTTACATAGATGCTCCTTAGGTAATAGTGAAAATCGTGTTGGGTTCGTGAACTGTGTAAATTCATTTGAGCCGAAAAATCACTGGGTTTAACCGAAATGAAGTCTTGCTTGAAGGAAGACAGGGAGCCTTTGGATCAACTCCGTTTGTGAAGAGAAATTCAGACCAGCATTCTAAACCATGAAACACCCTCTGATTTGACACAAAAAGCATCCTAGTCTGTCCAGTGTCTCCTATACAGCAAGAAACATTAGCATGACCAGAAAAAAGAACTGTGTTTTCTACTCATACGGACCATATCTAGTTTAACTCTGCTTGTGAAATTGATACAAACCACAGCATCTCTTACATAGATGCTCTTTAGTTAATAGTGAAAATCGTGTTGGGTTCGTGAACTGTGTAAATTCATTTGAGCCGAAAAATCACTGGGTTTGCCCGAAATGAACTCTTGCTTGTAGGAAGACAGAGAGCCTTTGGTTTAACTCCGTTTGTGAAGGGAAATTCAGACCAGTGTTCTCATCCATGAAACACACTCTGTTTTAACGCAAAGAGCATGCTTGTCTTTCCAGTGTCTGCAATATAGCAAGAAAGATGAGCATGCCCAGAAAAAATCAACTGTGTTTCCTACTCATATGTACCATATCTAGTTGAACTCTGCTTAAGGAACTGTAACAAGCCACAGCATCTCTTACATAGATGCACTTTAGTTAATAGTGAAAATCGTGTTGGGTTAGTGAACTGTGTAAATTCATTTGAGCTGAAAAATCACTGGGTTTACAGGAAATGAACTATTGCATTTAGGAAGACACAGAGCCATTGGTTTAACTCTGTGTCTGAATGGAAATTCAGACCAGTGTTCTCATCCATGAAAAACACTGTGTTTTAATGCAATGAGCACGCTCTTCTTTCCAGCGTCTCTAATACAGCAAGAAACATGAGCATGATCAGAAAAAAAGAACTGTGTTTCCTACTCATACGGACCATATCTAGTTGAACTCTGCTTATGAAACTGTAACAAACCACAACATCTTTTACATAGATGTTCATGTGTTAATAGTGTAAATCGTGTTGGGTTCGTGATCTGTGTTAATTCATTTGAGCGGACAAATCACTATGTTTACCGGAAATGAACTTTTGCTTGTAGGAAGAGACAGAGCCTTTGGTTTAACTCCGTTTGTGAAGAGAAATTCAGACCAGCGTTCTAATCCATGAAACACCCTCTGTTTTAACGCAAAAAGCATCCTAGTCTGTCCAGCGTCTCCTATACAGCAAGAAACATGAGCATGACCAGAAAAAAAGAACTGTGTTTCCTACTCATATGTACCATATCTAGTTGAACTCTGCTTAAGGAACTGTAACAAGCCACAGCATCTCTTACATAGATGCACTTTAGTTAATAGTGAAAATCGTGTTGGGTTAGTGAACTGTGTAAATTCATTTGAGCTGAAAAATCACTGGGTTTACAGGAAATGAACTATTGCATTTAGGAAGACACAGAGCCATTGGTTTAACTCTGTATCTGAAGGGAAATTCAGACCAGTGTTCTCATCCATGAGAAACACTGTGTTTTAATGCAACGAGCACGCTCTTCTTTTCAGCGTCTCTAATACAGCAAGAAACATGAGCATGATCAGAAAAAAAGAACTGTGTTTCCTACTCATACTGACCATATCTAGTTGAACTCTGCTTATGAAACTGTAACAAACCACAGCATCTTTTTCATAGATGCTCTTTAGTAAATAGTGAAAGTCGTGTTGGGTTCGTGATCTGTGTTAATTCATTTGTGCCGAAAAATCACTGGGTTTACCAGAAATGAACTCTTGCTCGTAGGAAGACACAGATCCTTTGGTTTAACTCCGATTCTGAAGGAAATTTCAGACCCATGTCCAAATCCATGAAACAAACTCTGTTTTAACGCAAGGAGCTTGCTCTTTTTTCCAGCGTCTCCAATACACCAAGAAACATGAGCAGGCCCAGAAAAAAAAGACTGTATTTCCTACTCAAAAGGACCAGGTCTATTTCAACTATGCATATGAAACTCATACAAACCACAGCATCTCTTCATAGATGCTCTTTAGTTAATAATGAAAATCGTGTTGGGTTCTTGAACTGTGTAAATTCATTTCAGCCAAAAAATCACCGGGTTTACCGGAAATGAACTCTTGCTTGTAGGAAGACAGAGAGCCTTTGGTTTAACTCCGTTTCTGAAGGAAAATTCAGACCAGTGTGCAAATCCATGAAATACACTCTGTTTGTAACACAAAGAGCATGCTCTTCTTTCCTGCATCGCCAATACAGCAAGAAACATGAGCATGCAGAGAAAAAAAGAACTGTATTTCCTACTCAAAAGGACAGTGTCTAGTTCAACTCTCCTTATGAAACTCATACAAACCACAGCATCTTTTCATAGATGCTCTTTAGATAAAAGTGAAAATCGTGTTGGGTTCGTGAACTGTGTAAATTCTTTTGAGCCGAAATATCACTGGTTTTACCGGAAATGAACGCTTGCTTGTATGAAGGCACAGAACCTTTGGTTTAACTCTGTTTCTGAAGGAATATTCAGACCAGAATTCTCATCCATGAAACACACTCTGTTTTAACGCAAGAAGCATACTCTTCTGTCCAGCGTCTCCAATGCAGCAAGAAACATGAGCATGCCTAGAAAAAAATTACTGTATGTCCTACTCAAAAGGACTGTGTCTAGTTCAACTCTGCTTATGAAACTCATACAAACCACAGCATCTCTTCATAGATGAACTTTAGTTAATAGTGAATATCGTGTTGTGTTCCTGAACTGTGTAAATTCATTACAGCCGAAAAATCACTGGGTTTACCGGAAAGGAACTCTTGCATTTAGGCAGACAGAAAGCCTTTGGTCTAACTCCGTTTCTGAAGGGAAATTCAGACCAGTGTTCTCATCCATGAAACACACTCTGTTTTAACGCAAAGAGCATGTTATTCTTTCCAGCGTCTGCAATATAGCAAGAAACATGAGCATGCCCAGAAAAAAGAACTGTGCTTCCTACTCATACAGACCATATATAGTAGAACTCTGCATATGAAACTGTAACAAACCCCAGCATCTCTTACATAGATGCTCTTTAGTTAATGGTGAAAAAATTTTGGTTTTGTGAACTGTGTAAATTCATTTGAGCTGAAAAATCAAAGGGTGTACCAGAAATGAACTCTTAATTGTAGGAAGACTCAGAGCTTTCAGTTTAACTCTGTTTCTGAAGGAAAATTCAGACCAATGTTCAAATCAATGAAACACACTCTGTTTTAACGCAAGAAGCATGCTCTTCTGTCCAGGGTCTCCAATACAGCATGAAACATGAGCATGCCCAGAAAAAAAGAGACTGTATTTCCTACTCAAAAGGACAGTGTCTAGTTCAACTCTGCTTATGAAACTCATACAAACCAGAGCATCTTTTCATAGATGCTCTTTAGTTAAAAGTAAAACTCGTGTTGGGTTCTTGAACTGTGTAAATTCATTTGAGCCGAAATATCACTGGGTTTACGGGAAATGAACTCTTGCTTGTAGGAAGACACAGAACTTTCAGTTTAACTCCGTTTCTGAAGGGATATTAAGACCAGTATTCTCATCCATGAAACACACTCTGTTTTAACGCAGGAAGCATGCTCTTCTTTCCAGCATTTCCAATACAGCAAGAAACTTGAGCATGCCCAGAAAAAAAGAACTGTATTTCCTACTCAAAAGGACAGTGTCTAGTTCAACTCTGCTTATGAAACTCATACAAACCACAGCATCTTTTACTACATGCTCTTTAGTTAAAAGTAAAACTCGTGTTGGGTTCTTGAACTGTGTAAATTCATTTGAGCCCAAATATCACTGGGTTTACGGGAAATGAACTCTTGCTTTTAAGAAGACACAGAGACTTTGGTTTAACTCCATTTGAGAAGGGAAATTCAGATCAGTGTTCTCATCCATGAAACACACTCTGTTTTAACACAAAGAGCATGCTCTTCTTTCCAGGGTCTCTAATACATCATGAAAAATGAGCATCCCAGAAAAAAAGAACTGTGTTTCCTATTCAAACGGACCATATCTAGTTGAACTCTGCATATGACACTGTAACAAACCACAGCATCTCTTACATAGATGCTCTTTAGTTAATAGTGAAAAACGTGTTAGGTTCGTGAATTGTGTAAATACATTTGAGCCAAAAAATCACTGGGTTTACCGGAAATGAACTCTTGCTTGTAGGAAGACAGAGAGCCTTTGGTTTAACTCTATTTGTGAAATGAAATTCAGACCAGTGGTCTCATCCATGAAAGACCCTCTGTTTTAACGCAAGAAGCATCCTCTTCTGCCCAGCGTCCCCAATAGAGCAAGAGAAATATGAGCATGCCCAGAAAAAAGAACTGTATTTCGTACACATACGGACAAATTCTTCTTGAACTCTGCTTATGAAACTGTAAAAAACCACGGGTCCACTTACATAAATGCTCTTCAGTTAAAAGTGATAATCGCGTTGTGTTCTAGAACTGTCTAAAGTCATTTGAGTGGAAAATTCTCTTGGTTTACTAAAAATGAACACTTGCTTGTAGGAAGACACAGATCCTGGGGTTTAACTCTGTTTCTGAAGGGAAATTCACACCAGAGTTCTCATCCCTGAAACACACTCTGTTTTAACGCAAGAAGCAAGCTCTTCTTTCTAGAGTCTAAAATACAGCAAGAACCGAGAGCATGCCCAGAAAAAAAGAACTGTGTTTCCTACTCAGACAGTCCATATGGAGTTCAACTCTGCTTATGAAACTGATACAAACCACAGCTCCTCTTACATAAATGCTCTTTAGTTAATGGTGAGAATAGCCTTGGGTTCCTTAACTGCGAAAAATCATTTGAACCCAAAATTCACTGTGTTTACCAGAAATGAACTTGCTTGTAGGAAGACACAGATCCTGGGGTTTAACTCGGTTTCTGAATGTAAATTCAGACCAGTGTTCTCATCCATGAAACACCCACTGTTTTACCGCAAGAGGCAAGCTCTTCTTTCCAGAGTCTAAAATACAGCAAGAACCATGAGCATTCCCTGAAAAAAAGAACTGTGTTTCCTACTCAGACGCACCATATGTAGTTCAACTCTGCTTATGAAACTGATACAAAACACAGCTCCTCTTACATAAATGCTGTTTAGTTAATAGAGAAAGTAGCGTTGGTTCTTGTACTGCAAAAAAAATCATTTGAGCCCAAAATTCACTTGGTTTACCAGAAATGAACTCTTGCTGGTAGGAAGACAAAGATCATGGTGTTTAACTACATTTGTGAAGGGAAATTCACACCATAGTTCTCATCCATGAAACAGACACTGTTTTAATGCAAGAAGCAAGCTCTTCTTTCCAGCGTCACCAATACAGCAAGAACCATGTGCATGCCCTTAAAAAAAGAACTGTGTTTCCTACACATACGGACCATATGTAGTTCAACTCTGCTTATAAAACTAATACAAACCACAGCTCCTCTTACATAAATGATCTTTAGTTAATAGTAAGAATATCGTTGGGTTCCTGAACTGCGAAAAGTCATTTGAGCCCAAAATTCAATGGTTTTACCAGAACTGAACTCTTGATTGTAGGAAGACACAGATCCTGGGGTTTAACTCCGATTCTGTCGGCAAATTAGGACCAGAATACTCAACCCTGAAAAACACTCTGTTTTAAGGCAAGAATCATCCTCTTCTTTCCAGCGTCTCCAATATATTAAGAAACATGAGCATGTCCAGAAAAAAAGTACTGTGTTTTCTACTCATACGGACCATATGTAGTTCAACTCCTCTTATGAAACTGATACAAACCACATCTCCTCTTACATTAAAGCTCTTTAGTTAATAGTGAGAATCAGTTTGGGTTGCTGAACTGCGAAAAATCATTTGTGCCCAAAATTCACTTTGTTTACCAGAAAAGAACACTTGCTTGTAGGAAGACACAGATCCTTGGGTTTAACTCCGTTTGTGAAGGGAAATTCAGACCAGAGTTCTCTTCCCTGAAACACACTCTGTTATAACGCAAGAAGCAAGCTCTTCTTTGCAGAGTCTAAAATACAGCAAGAACCATGAGCATGCCCTGAAAAAAAGAACTGTGTTTCCTACTCATACGTACCATATGTTGTTCAACTCTGCTTATGAAACTGATACATACCACACCTCCAATTAAATAAATGCTCTTTAGTTAATTGTGAGAATAGCCTTGGGTTCCTGAACTGCGAAAAATCATTTGAACCCAAAATTCACTGTGTTTACCAGGAATGAACTTGCTTGTCGGAAGACACAGATACTGGAGTTTAACTCGGTTTCTGAATGTAAATTCATACCAGTGTTCTCATCCATGAAACACCCACTGTTTTATCGCAAGAGGCAAGCTCTTCTTTCCAGACTCTAATATACAGCAAGAACAATGAGCATGCCCTGAAAAAATGAACTGTGTTTCCTACTCAGATGGACCATATGTAGTTCATCTCTGCTTATGAAACTGTTACAAAACACAGCTCCTCTTACATAAATGCTCTTTAGTTAATAGTGAGAATCATGTTGGGTTCTTGAACTGCGAAAAATCATATGGGTCTAAAAATCACTGGGTTTACCAGATCTGAACTCTTGCTTGTAGGAAGACACTGATCCTGGGGTTTAACTCAGTTTCTGAATGTAAATTCAGACCAGAGTTCTCATCCCTAAAAACACTCTGTTATAACGCAAGAAGCAAGCTCTTCTTTCCTTAGTCTCCAATATAGTAAGAAACATGAGCATACCCAGAAAAAAAGATCTGTTTCCAACTCATACAGACCATATGTAGTTCAACTCTGCTTAGGAAATTTATACAAGCAACAGCTCCTCTTACATAAATCCTCTTTAGTTAATAGTGAGAATCATGTTGGGTTCATGAACTATGAAAAATCATTTGAGTCCCCAAATCACTGGGTTTACCAGAAATGAAGTCTTGCTTGTAGTAAGGCACAGATCCTGGGGTTTAACTCCGTTTATGAAGGCACATTCAGACCAGAATTCTCAACCCTGAAAAACACTCTGTTTTAAGGCAAGAATCATCCTCTTCTTTCCAGCGTCTCCAATACAGTAAGAACCATGAGCATGCCCAGAAAAAAAGAACTGTGTTTCCTAATCATATGGAGCATATGTAGTTCAACTTTTTTATGAAATGATACAGACCGCAGCTCCACTTACATAAATGCTCTTTAGTTAAAAGTGACAATCGCGTTGGGTTCTTGAACTGTCTAAAGTCATTTGAGCGGAAAATTTTCTTGGTTTACCAGAAATGATCACTTGCTTGTAGGAAGACACAGATCTTGGTGTTTAACTCCATTTCAGAAGGGAAATTCAGACCAGAGTTCTCATCCCTGAAACACACTCTGTTTTAACGCAAGAAGCAAGCTCTTCTTTCTAGAGTCTAAAATACAGCAAGAACCAAGAGCATGTCCTGAATAAAAGAACTGTGTTTCCTTATCAGACAGACCATATGTAGTTCAACTCTGCTTATGAAACTGATACAAACCACAGCTCCTCTTACATAAATGCTCTTTAGTTATTAGTGAGAATAATGTTGGGTTCTTGAACTGCAAAAAAACATTTGGGCCAAAAAAATCACTGGGTTAACCAGAACTGGACTCTTGCTTGTAGGAAGACACAAATCCTGGGGTTTAACTCCGTTTCTGTAGGGAAATTCAGACCAGAGTTCTCATCCCTGAAAAACACTCTGTTTTAAGGCAAGAATCATCCTCTTTATTCCAGCGTCTCCAATACAGTAAGAACCATGAGCATGCCAGAAAAATAGAACTGTGTTTCCTACTCATACGGACCATATGTAGTTCAACTCTGCTTATGAAATGATACAGACCGCAGCTCCTCTTACATAAATGCTCTTTAATTAAAGGTGATAATCGCGTTGGGTTCTAGAACTGTCTAAAGTCATTTGAGTGAAAATTCTCTTGGTTCACCAGAAATGAACACTTGCTTGTAGGAAGACACAGATCCTGGGGTTTAACTCCGTTTCTGAAGGGAAATTCAGACCAGAGTTCTCATCCCTGAAACACCCTCTGTTTTAACGCAAGAAACAAGCTCTTCTTTCTAGAGTCTAAAATACAGCAAGAACGATGAGCATGCCATGAAAAAAAGAACTGTGTTTCCTACTCAGACAGATCATATGTAGTTCAACTTTGCTTATGAAACTGATACAAACCACAGCTCCTCTTACATAAATGCTCTTTAGTTAATAGTGAGAATAATGTTGGGTTCTTGAACTGCAAAAAACCATTTGGGCCAAAAAAATCACTGGGTTTACCAGAACTGAACTCTTGATTGTAGGAAGACACAAATCCTGGGGTTTAACTCCGTTTCTGCAGGGAAATTCAGACCAGAGTTCTCATCCCTGAAAAACACTCTGATTTAAGGCAAGAATCATCCTCTTCTTTCCAGCGTCTCCAATATAGTAAGAAACATGAGCATGTCCAGAAAAAAAGAACTGTGTTTTCTACTCATACGGACCATATTTAGTTCAACTCTTCTTATAAAAATGATACAAACCCAAGCTCCTCTTACATTAATGCTCTTTAGTTAATAGTGAGAATCGGTTTGGGTTGCTGACCTGTGAAAAATCATTTGAGCCCAAAAATCGTTTTGTTTACCAGAAATGAACACTTGCTTGTAGGAAGACACAGATCCTGGGGTTTAACTCCATTTCTGAAGGGAAATTCAGACAAGAGTTCTCATCCCTAAAACACACTATGTTATAACGCAAGAAGCAAGCTCTTCTTTGCAGAGTCTAAAATACAGCAAGAACCATGAGCATGCCCTGAAATAAAGAACTGTGTTTCCTACTCATACGTACCATATGTTGTTCAACTCTGCTTATGAAACTGATACATACCACACCTCCAATTAAATAAATGCTCTTTAGTTAATTGTGAGAATAGCCTTGGGTTCCTGAACTGCGAAAAATCATTTGAACCCAAAATTCACTGTGTTTACCAGGAATGAACTTGCTTGTCGGAAGACACAGATACTGGAGTTTAACTCGGTTTCTGAATGTAAATTCATACCAGTGTTCTCATCCATGAAACACCCACTGTTTTATCGCAAGAGGCAAGCTCTTCTTTCCAGACTCTAATATACAGCAAGAACAATGAGCATGCCCTGAAAAAATGAACTGTGTTTCCTACTCAGATGGACCATATGTAGTTCATCTCTGCTTATGAAACTGTTACAAAACACAGCTCCTCTTACATAAATGCTCTTTAGTTAATAGTGAGAATCATGTTGGGTTCTTGAACTGCGAAAAATCATATGGGTCTAAAAATCACTGGGTTTACCAGATCTGAACTCTTGCTTGTAGGAAGACACTGATCCTGGGGTTTAACTCAGTTTCTGAATGTAAATTCAGACCAGAGTTCTCATCCCTAAAAACACTCTGTTATAACGCAAGAAGCAAGCTCTTCTTTCCTTAGTCTCCAATATAGTAAGAAACATGAGCATACCCAGAAAAAAAGATCTGTTTCCAACTCATACAGACCATATGTAGTTCAACTCTGCTTAGGAAATTTATACAAGCAACAGCTCCTCTTACATAAATCCTCTTTAGTTAATAGTGAGAATCATGTTGGGTTCATGAACTATGAAAAATCATTTGAGTCCCCAAATCACTGGGTTTACCAGAAATGAAGTCTTGCTTGTAGTAAGGCACAGATCCTGGGGTTTAACTCCGTTTATGAAGGCACATTCAGACCAGAATTCTCAACCCTGAAAAACACTCTGTTTTAAGGCAAGAATCATCCTCTTCTTTCCAGCGTCTCCAATACAGTAAGAACCATGAGCATGCCCAGAAAAAAAGAACTGTGTTTCCTAATCATATGGAGCATATGTAGTTCAACTTTTTTATGAAATGATACAGACCACAGCTCCACTTACATAAATGCTCTTTAGTTAAAAGTGACAATCGCGTTGGGTTCTTGAACTGTCTAAAGTCATTTGAGCGGAAAATTTTCTTGGTTTACCAGAAATGATCACTTGCTTGTAGGAAGACACAGATCTTGGTGTTTAACTCCATTTCAGAAGGGAAATTCAGACCAGAGTTCTCATCCCTGAAACACACTCTGTTTTAACGCAAGAAGCAAGCTCTTCTTTCTAGAGTCTAAAATACAGCAAGAACCAAGAGCATGTCCTGAATAAAAGAACTGTGTTTCCTTATCAGACAGACCATATGTAGTTCAACTCTGCTTATGAAACTGATACAAACCACAGCTCCTCTTACATAAATGCTCTTTAGTTATTAGTGAGAATAATGTTGGGTTCTTGAACTGCAAAAAAACATTTGGGCCAAAAAAATCACTGGGTTAACCAGAACTGGACTCTTGCTTGTAGGAAGACACAAATCCTGGGGTTTAACTCCGTTTCTGTAGGGAAATTCAGACCAGAGTTCTCATCCCTGAAAAACACTCTGTTTTAAGGCAAGAATCATCCTCTTTATTCCAGCGTCTCCAATACAGTAAGAACCATGAGCATGCCAGAAAAATAGAACTGTGTTTCCTACTCATACGGACCATATGTAGTTCAACTCTGCTTATGAAATGATACAGACCGCAGCTCCTCTTACATAAATGCTCTTTAATTAAAGGTGATAATCGCGTTGGGTTCTAGAACTGTCTAAAGTCATTTGAGTGAAAATTCTCTTGGTTCACCAGAAATGAACACTTGCTTGTAGGAAGACACAGATCCTGGGGTTTAACTCCGTTTCTGAAGGGAAATTCAGACCAGAGTTCTCATCCCTGAAACACCCTCTGTTTTAACGCAAGAAACAAGCTCTTCTTTCTAGAGTCTAAAATACAGCAAGAACGATGAGCATGCCATGAAAAAAAGAACTGTGTTTCCTACTCAGACAGATCATATGTAGTTCAACTTTGCTTATGAAACTGATACAAACCACAGCTCCTCTTACATAAATGCTCTTTAGTTAATAGTGAGAATAATGTTGGGTTCTTGAACTGCAAAAAACCATTTGGGCCAAAAAAATCACTGGGTTTACCAGAACTGAACTCTTGATTGTAGGAAGACACAAATCCTGGGGTTTAACTCCGTTTCTGCAGGGAAATTCAGACCAGAGTTCTCATCCCTGAAAAACACTCTGATTTAAGGCAAGAATCATCCTCTTCTTTCCAGCGTCTCCAATATAGTAAGAAACATGAGCATGTCCAGAAAAAAAGAACTGTGTTTTCTACTCATACGGACCATATTTAGTTCAACTCTTCTTATAAAAATGATACAAACCCAAGCTCCTCTTACATTAATGCTCTTTAGTTAATAGTGAGAATCGGTTTGGGTTGCTGACCTGTGAAAAATCATTTGAGCCCAAAAATCGTTTTGTTTACCAGAAATGAACACTTGCTTGTAGGAAGACACAGATCCTGGGGTTTAACTCCATTTCTGAAGGGAAATTCAGACAAGAGTTCTCATCCCTAAAACACACTATGTTATAACGCAAGAAGCAAGCTCTTCTTTCCAGAGTCTAAAATAGAGAAAGAAGCATGAGAATGCCCTGAAAAAAAAAGAACTGTGTTTCCTACACATAAGGACCATATGTAGTTCCACTCTGCTTATGAAACTGATACAAACCACTGCTCCTGTTACATAAATCCTCTTTAGTTAATAGTGAGAATCATGTTCTGTTCGTGAACTATGAAAAATCATTTGAGCCCCAAAATCACTGGGTTTACCAGAAATGAACTCTTGCTTGTGGTAAGACACAGATTCTGGGGTTTAACTCCGTTTATGAAGGCAAATTCAGACCAGATTTCTCAACCCTGAAAAACACTCTGTTTTAGGGCAAGAATCATCCTCTTCTTTCCAATACAGTAAGAAATGTGAGCATGCCCAGAAAAAAAGAATTGTGTTTCCTACTCAAACGGACCATATGTAGTTCAACTCTTTTTATGAAACTGAACAAACCACGGCTCCTCTTACATAAATGCTCTTTAGTGAATAGTGAGAATCATGTTGGGTTCGTGAACTGCAAAAAATCATTTGGGCCAAAAAATCACTGGGTTTACCAGAAATGATCTCTTGGTTGTAGGAAGACACTGATCATGGGGTTTAACTCCGTTTCTGAAGGCAAATTCAGACCAGAGTTCTCATCCCTGAAAAACACTCTGTTTTAAGACAAGAAACATCCTCTTCTTTCCAGCATCTCAAATATAGTAAGAAACATGAGCATGCCCAGAAAAAAAGAACTGTGTCTCCAATCATACAGAAAATATGTAGTTCAACTCTGCTTATGAAACTGATACAAACCACAGCTCCTCTTAAATAAATCCTCTTTAGGTAATAGAGAGAATCAGTTTGGGTTTCTGAACTGCGAAAAATCATTTGAGCCCAAAATTCACTGTGTTTACCAGAAATGAACTTGCTTGTAGGAAGACACAGATCTTGGGGTTTAACTCTGTTTCTGAAGGGAAATTTAGACCAGAATTCTCCTCCCTGAATCACACTCCGTTTTACCACAAGAAGCAAGCTCTTCTTTCCAGAGTCTAAACTAGAGCAAGAACCATGAGCATGCCCTGAAAGAAAGAACTGTGTTTCTGACTCATACGGACCATATGTAGTTCAACTCTGCTTATGAAACTGATACAAACCACAGCTCCTCTTACATTAGTGCTCTTTAGTTAATAGTGAGAATCGGTTTGGGTTGCTGAACTATGAAAAATCATTTGAGCCCAAAATTCACTTTGTTTACCAGAAATGAACACTTGCTTGAAGAAAGACACAGATCCTGGGGTTTAACTCCATTTCTGAAGGGAAATTCAGACCAGAGTTCTCATCCCTGAAACACATTCGGTTTTAATGCAAGAAGCAAGATCTTCTTTCCAGAGTCTAAAATACAGCAAGAAACATGAGCATGCCCTGAAAAAAAGAACAGTGTTTCCTACCTATAAGGACCATATGTAGTTCAACTCTGCTTATGAAACTGATACAAACCATGGCTCCTCTTACATAAATGCTCTGTAGTTAATTGTTAGAATAGCGGATGGTTCGTGAACTGCGAAAAATCATTTGCGCCCCAAAATTACTGGGTTTACCAGAAATGAATTCTTGTTTGTAGGAAGACACAGATCCTAGGGTTTAACTCCGTTAATGAAGGGAAATTCAGACCAGAGTTCTCATCCCTGAAACACATTCTGTTATAACGCAAGAATCAAGCTCTTCTTTCCAGACTCTAAAATACAGCAAGAACCATGAGCATGCCCTGAAAAAAGGAACTGTGTTTCCTAGTCATATATACGGTATGTTGTTCAACTCTGCTTATGAAACTGATACAGACCACACCTCCAATTAAATAAATGCTCTTTAGTTATTTGTGAGAGTAGCGTTGTGTTCCTGAACTGTGACATTCATTTGAGCCCTTAAACCACTGGGTTTACCAGAACTGAACTCTTGCTTGTTGGAAGACACAGATCCTGGGGTTTAACTCCGTTAATGAAGGGAAATTCAGACCAGAGTTCTCATACCTGAAACACATTCTGTTATAACGCAAGAAGCAATATCTTCTTTCCAGAGTCTAAAATACAGCAAGAACCATGAGCATGCCCTGAAAAAAAGAACAGTGTTTCCTACTCATAAGGACAATATGTAGTTCAACTCTGCTTATGAAACTGATACAGACCACAGCTCCTCTTACATAAATGCTCTTTAGTTAATTGTGAGAATAGCGTAGGGTTCGTGAACTGCGAAAAATCATTTGAGCCCAAAAATTACTGGGTTTACCAGAAATGAACTCTTTCTTGTAGGAAGACACAGATCCTGGGGTTTACCTCCGTTTCTGAAGGCAAATTCAGACCAGAGTTCTCATCCCTGAAAAACACTCTGTTTTAAGGCAAAAATCATCCTCTTCTTTCCAGCGTCTCCTTATAGTAAGAAACATGAGCATGCCCAGAAAAAAAGGTCTGTGTTTCCTACTCATGAAGACCATATGTATTTCAACTCTGCTTATGAAACTGATACAAACCACAGCTCCTCTTACATAAATCCTCTTTAGTTAATAGTGAGAATAGCGTAGGGTTCGTGAACTGCTAAAAATCATTTGAGCCCAAAATTCACTGGGTTTACCAGAAATGAACTCTTGCTTGTAGGAAGACACAGATCCTGGGGTTTAACTCCATTTCTGCAGGGAAATTCAGACCAGAGTTCTCATCCCTGAAACACACTCTGTTTAAACGAAGAAGCAAGCTCTTCTTTCCAGAGTCTAAAATACAGAAAGAACCATGAGCATGGCCTGAAAAAAGAACTGTGTTTCCTATTCAAACGGACCATATGTATTTTTACTCTGCTTATGAAAGTGATACGGACCACACCTCCTCTTACATGAATGCTCTTTAGTTAATATTGAGAATAGCGTTGGGTTCCTGAACTTCGAAAAATCATTTGAGCCCAAAATTCACTGGGTTTACCAGAAATGAACTCTTGCTTGTTAGAAGACACAGATCCTGGGGTTTAACTCCGTTTCTGCAGGGAAATTCAGACCAGAGTTCTCATCCCTGAAACACATTCTGTTTTAATGCAAGAAGCAAGATCTTCTTTCCAGAGTCTAAAATACAGCAAGAACCATGATCATGCCCTGAAAAAAAGAACTGTGTTTCCGACTCATAAGGACCATATGTAGTTCAACTCTGCTTATGAAACTGATAGAAACCACAGCTCCTCTTACATAAGTGCTCTTTAGTTAATAGTGAGAAGCGGTTTGGGTTGCTGAACTGCGAAAAATCATTTGGGCCAATAAACCACTGGGTTTACCAGAAATGAACTCTTCGTTGTACGAAGACTCTGATCCTGGGGTTTAACTCCGTTTCTGAAGGCAAATTCAGACCAGAGTTCTCATCACTGTAAAACACTCTTTTTTAAGACAAGAATCATCCTCTTGTTTCCAGCGTCTCCAATGTAGTAAGAAACATGAGCATGCCCAGAAAAAAAGAACTGTGTTTCTGACTCAAAAGGAAAATATGTAGTAAAACTCTGCTTATGACATGATACAGACCACAGCTCCTCTTACATAAATGCTATTTAGTTATTAGTGATAATCGCGTTGGTTTCTAGAACTGTGTAAAGTCATTTGAGCCTAAAATTCACTTGGTTTACCAGAAATGAACTCTTGCTGGTAGGAAGACACAGATCATGGTGTTTATCTCCGTTTGTGAAGGGAAACTCAGACCAGAGTTCAGATCCATGAATCACACCTTGTTTTAATGCAAGAAGCAAGCTCTTCTTTCCAGCGTCACCAATACAGCAAGTACCATTAGCATGCCCTGAAAAAAAGAACTGTGTTTTCTACACACAGGGACCATATGTAGTTCAACTCTGCTCATGAAACTGATACAAACCACAGCTCCTGTTACATACATGCTCTTTATTTAATAGTGAGAATCGCGTTGGGTTCGTGAACTGCGAAAAATCATTTGAGCCAAAATTCACTGGGTTAACCAGAAATGAACTCTTGCTTTTAGGAAGACACAGATCCTGGGGTTTAACTCCGTTTCTGAAGGGAAATTCAGACCAGAGTTCTCATCCCTGAAACGCACACTGTATAAACGCAAGAAGCAAGCTCTTCTTTCCAGAGTCTAAAATAAAGCAAAACCATGATCATGCCCTGAAAAAAAGAACTGTGTTTCCGACTCATACGGACCATATGTAGTTCAACTCTACTTATGAAATTGAGACAAACCACAGCTCCTCTTACATAAATCCTCTTTAGTTAATAGTGAGAATCATGTTGGTTTCGTGAACTGTGAAAAATCATTTGAGCCCCAAAATCACTGGGGTTACCAGAAATGAACACTTGCTTGTAGGAAGACACTGATCCTGGTGTTTAACTCCGTTTCTGAAGACAAATTCAGACCCTAGTTCTCAACCCTGAAAAACACTCTGTTTTAAGGCAAGAATCATCCTCTTCTTTGCAGCGTCTCCTTATAGTAAGAAACATGAGCATGCCCAGAAAAAAAGAACTGTGTTTCCTACTCATACGGACAATACGTAGTTAAACACTGCTTATGAAACTGATACAAACCACAGCTCCTCTAACAAATGCTCTTTAGTTAATACTGAGAATCGTGTTGGGTTCATTAACTGCGAAAAATCATTTGAGCCGAAAATTCACTGGGTTAACCAGAAATGAACTCTTGCTTGTAGGAAGACACAGATCCTGGGGTTTAACTCCGTTTCTCAAGGGAAATTTAGACCAGAGTTCTCATCCCTAAAACACACTCTGTTATTACACAACCAGCAAGCTCTTCTTTCCAGAGTCTAAAATAGAGCAAGAACCATGAGCATGCCCTGAAAAAAAGAACTGTGTTTCCTACTCATAAGGACAATATGTAGTTCAACTCTCCTTATGAAACTGATCCAATCCTCGGCTCCTCTTACATAAATGCTCTTTAGTTAATAGTGAGAATCGCGTTGGTTTCGTGAATTGCGAAAAATCATTTGAGCCAAAATTCACTGGGTTAACCAGAAATGAACTCTTGCTTTTAGGAAGACACAGAGCCTTGGGTTTAACTCCGTTTGTGAAGGGAAATTCAGACCAGAGTTCTCATCCCTGAAACGCACTCTGTATAAACACAAGAAGCAAGCTCTTCTTTCTAGAGTCTAAAATAAAGCAAGAACCATGAGCATGCCCTGAAAAAATGAACTGTGTTTCCGACTCATACGGACCATATGTAGTTCAACTCTGCTTATGAAACTGATTCAAACCATAGCTCCTCTTACATTAGTGCTCTTTAGTTAATAGTGAGATTCGGTTTGGGTTGCTGAACAGCGAAAAATCATTTGAGCCCAAAATTCATTTTGTTTACCAGAAATGAACACTTGCTTGTAGGAAGACAGAGATCCTGGGATTAACTCCATTTCTGAAGGGAAATTCAGACCAGAGTTCGCATCCCTGAAACACACTTTGTTTTAAAGCAAGAAGCAAGATCTTCTTTCCAGCGTCACCAATACAGCAAGAACCATTAGAATGCCCTTAAAAAAAAACCTGTGTTTTCTACACATAGGGACCATATGTAGTTCAAATCTGCTCATGAAACTGATACAAACCACAGCTCCTCTTACATAAATGCTCTTTAGTTAACAGTGAGAATCGCGTTGGGTTCGTGAACTGAGAAAAATCATTTGAGCCAAAATTCACTGGGTTAACCAGAAATGAACTCTTGCTTTTAGGAAGATACAGATCCTGGGGTTTAACTCCGTTTCTGAAGGGAAATTCAGACCAGAGTTCTCATCCCTGAAACGCACTCTGTATAAACGCAAGAAGCAAGCTCTTCTTTCCAGAGTCTAAAATAGAGCAAGAACCATGAGCATGCCCTGAAAAAAAGAACTGTGTTTCCGACTCATACGGACCATATGTAGTTCAACTCTGCTTATGAAACTGATACAAACCACAGCTCCTCTTACATTAGTGCTCTTTAGTTAATAGTGAGAATCGGTTTGGGTTGCTGAACTATGAAAAATCATTTGAGCCCAAAATTCATTTTTTTTACCAGAAATGAACACTTGCTTGTAGGAAGACACAGATCCTGGGGTTTAACTCCATTTCTCAAGGGAAATTCAGACCAGAGTTCTCATCCCTGAAACACATTATGTTTTAATGCAAGAAGCAAGATCTTCTTTCCAGAGTCTAAAATACAGCAAGAAACATGAGCATGCCCTGAAAAAAAGAACAGTGTTTCCTACTCATAAGGACCATATGTAGTTCAACTCTGCTTATGAAACTGATACAAACCATGGCTCCTCTTACATAAATGCTCTTTACTTAATTGTTAGAATAGCGGATGGTTCGTGAACTGCGAAAAATCATTAGCGCCCAAAAATTACTGGGTTTACCAGAAATGAACTCCTGCTTGTAGGAAGACACAGATCCTGGGGTTTAACTCCGTTTATGCAGGGAAATTCAGACCAGAGTTCTCATCCCTGAAACACACTCTGTTGTAAAATAAGAAGCAAGCTCTTCTTTCCAGAGTCTAAAATTCAGCAAGAACCATGAGCATGGCCTAAAAAAAAGAACTGTGTTTCCTACTCATACAGACCATATTTAGTTCAACTCTGCTTATTAAACTGAAACAAACCACAGCTCTAGTTACATAAATCCTCTTTCGTTAATAGTGAGAATAGCGTAGGGTTCGTGAACTGTGAAAAATCATTTGTGCCCAAAATTCACTGGGTTTACCAGAAATGAACTCTTGCTTGTAGGAAGACACAGATCCTGGGGTTTAACTCCATTTCTGAAGGGAAATTCAGACCAGAGTTCTCATCCCTGAAACACAATCTGTTTTAACGAAGAAGCAAGCTCTTTTTTTTTTTTTTTTTGAGTCTAAAATACGGCAAGAACCATGAGAACGGCCTGAAAAAAAGAACTGTGTTTCCTATTCATACGGACCATATTTAGATCAACTCTGCATTCGAAACTGATATAGACCACACATCCTCTTACATAATTGCTCTTTATTTCATAGCGAGAATAGCGATGGGTTCCTGAATTGTGAAAAATCATTTGAGCCCAAAATTCACTGGGTTTACCAGAATTGAACTCTTGCTTTTAGGAAGACACAGATCCTGGGGTTTAACTCCGTTTATGAAGGAAAATTCAGACCAGAGTTCTCATCCCTGAAGCACACTCTGTTGTAAAACAAGAAGCAAGCTCTTCTTTCCAGAGTCTAAAATATAGCAAGAACCATGAGCATGCCATGAAAAAAAGGACTGTGTTTCCTACTCATAAGGACCATATGTAGTTCAACTCTGCTTATGAAACTGATACAAACCACGGCTCCTCTTACATAAGTGCTCTTTAGTTAATAGTGAGAATCATGTTGGGTTCGTGAACTGCGAAAAATCATTTGAGCCCAAAATTCACTGGGTTTACCTGAAATGAACTCTTGCTTGTAGGAAGACACTGATACTGGGGTTTAACTCCGTTTATGAAGGCAAATTCAGACCAGAGTTCTCATCCCTGAAATACTCTCTATTTTAAGGCAATAATCATCCTCTTGTTTCCAGCGTGTCCAATATAGTAAGAAACATGAGCATGCCAAGAAAAAAAAAACTGTGCTTCCTACTCATACAGATCATATGTATTCCAACTCTGCTTATGAAATGATACAGACCATACCTCCACTTACAAAAATGTTCTTTAGTTAATAGTGATAATCGCGATGGGATCTAGAACTGTGTAAAGTCTTTTGAGCTGAAAATTCACTTGGTTTACCACAAATGAATTCTTGCTTGTAGAAAGACACAGATCTTGGGGTTTAACTCCGTTTGTGAAGGGAAATTCAGACCAGAGTTCTCATCAATGAAACACACCCTGTTTTAATGCAAGAAGCAAGCTCTTCTTTCCAGCGTCTAGAATACAGCAAGAACCATGTGCATGCCCTGAAAAAAAGAACTGTGTTTCCTCCTCATACGGACCATATGTAGTTCAACTCTGCTTATGAAACTGCTACATACCACAGCTCCTCTTACATAAATGCTCTTTAGTTAATAGTGAGAATCACGTTGGGTTTGTGAACTGCCAAAAATTATTTGAGTCAAAAATTCACTGGGTTAACCAGAAATGAATTCTGGCTTGTAGGAAGACATAGATCCTGTGGTTTAACTCTGATTCAGAAGGGAAAAAAAGACCAGAGTTCTCATCCCTGAAACACACTCTGTTTTAACCCAAGAAGCCAGGTCTTCTTTCCAGAGTCTAAAATACAGCAAGAATCATGAGAATGGCCTGAAAAAACGGACTGTGTTTCCTACTCATACGGACCATATGTAGTTCAAATCTGCTTATGAAACTGATAAAAACCACAGCTCCTCTTACATAAATGCTCTTCATTTAATAGTGAGAATCGTCTTGGGTTCGTGAACTGCGAAAAATCATTTGAGCCCAAAATTCACTGGGTTTACAAGAAATGAACTCTTGCTTGTAGGAAGGCACTGATACTGGGGTTTAACTCCATTTCTCATGGCAAATTCAGACCGCAGTTCTCATCCCTGAAAAACACTCTGTTTTAAGGCAAGAATCATTCTCTTCTTTCCAGCGTCTCTAATATAGTAAGAACCATGATCATGCCTAGAAAAAAAAACTGTGATTCCTACTAATACAGACCATATGTAGTTAAACTCTGCTTATGAAACTGATACAAACCACAGCTCCTCTAATATAAATCCTCTTTAGTTAATAGTGAGAATAGCGTTGGGTTCGTGAACTGCAAAAAATCATTTGAGCCCAAAATTGACTTGGTTTAACAGAAATGAACTCTTGCTTGTAGGAAGACACAGATCCTGAGGTTTACCTCCGTTTCTGAAGTGAAATACAGACCAGAGTTCTCATCCCTGAAACACACTATACTTTAATGCAAACGCAAGCTCTTCTTTCCAGAGTCTAAAATACAGCAAGAACAATGAGCATGCCCTGAAAAAAAACCTGTTTTTCCTACTCATATGGACCATATGTAGATCAACTGTGCTTATGAAACTGGTACAAACCACAGCTCCTGTTACGTAAATGCTCTTTAGTTAATAGTGAGAATCGCGTGGGGTTCGTGAACTGCGAAAAATCATTTGAGCCCCAAATTCACTGGGTTTACCAGAAATGAACTCTTGCTTGTAGGAAGACACAGATCCTGGGGTTTAACTCTGTTTCTGAAGGAAAATTCAGACCAGAGTTCTCATCCCTGAAACACACTCTGTTGTAAAACAAGAAGCAAGCTCTTCTTTCCAGAGTCTAAAATACAGCAAGAACCATGAGCATGCCATGAAAAAAAGAACTGTGTTTCCTACTCATAAGGACCATATGTAGTTCAACTCTGCTTATGAAACTGGTACAAGCCACGGCTCCTCTTACATAAATGCTCTTTAGTTAATAGTGAGAATCATGTTGGGTTCATGAACTGCGAAAAATCATTTGAGCCCCAAAATCACTGGGTTTAAAAGAAATGAACTCTTGCTTGTAGGAAGACACAGATCCTGGGGTTTAACTCCGTTTCTGAAGGCAAATTCAGACCAGAGTTCTCATCCCTGAAATACACTCTGTTTTAAGGCAAGAATCATCCTCTTCATTCCAGCGTCTCCAATATATTAAGAAATAAGAGCATGCCCAGAAAAAAGATATGTGTTTCCTACTCATACAGACCGTATGTAGTTCAACTCTGCTTATGAAACTGATACATACCACAGCTCCTCTTACATAAATCCACTTTAGTTAATAGATAGAATCATGTTGGGTTCGCGAACTGCGAAAAATCCTTTGAGGTCAAAATTCCCTGGGTTCACCTGAAATGAACTCTTGCTTGTAGGAAGACACATATCCTAGGGATTAAATCCGTTTCTGAAGAGAAATTCAGACCAGAATTCTCAACCCTGAAAAACACTCTGTTAAAACGAAGAAGCAAGCTCTTCTTTCCAGAGTCTAAAATACAGCAAGAACCATGAGCATTGCCTGAAAAAAAGAACTGTGTTTCCCACTCATACAGACTATATGTAGTTCAACTCTGCTTATGAAACTGATACAAACCACAGCTCTTCTTACATAAATTCACTTTAGTTAATAGTGAGAATCATGTTGGGTTCATGAACTGCGAAAAATCATTTGAGCCCAAAAATCACTGGGTTTACCAGAAATGAACTCTTGCTTGCAGGAAGACACAGATCCTGGGGTTTAACTCCGTTTCTGAAGGGAAATTCAGACCAGAGTTCTCATCCCTGAAACACACTCTGTTTAAACGAAGAAGCAAGCTCTTTTTTTTTTTTGAGTCTAAAATACAGCAAGAACCATGAGCACGGCCTGAAAAAAAGAACTGTGTTTCCTTCTCATAAGGACCATATGTAGTTCAACTCTGCTTATGAAACTGATACAAACCACGGCTCCTCTTACATAAATGCTCTTTAGTTAATAGTGAGAATCATGTTGGGTTCGTGAACTGCGAAAAATCATTAGAGCCCCAAAATCACTGGGTTTACCAGAAATGAACTCTTGCTTGTAGGAAGACACATATCCTGGGGTTTAAATCCGTTTCTGCCGGGAAATTCAGACCAGAGTTCTCATCCCTGAAACACAATCTGTTTTAACGAAGAAGCAAGCTCTTTTTTTTTTTTTTTTTGAGTCTAAAATACGGCAAGAACCATGAGAACGGCCTGAAAAAAAGAACTGTGTTTCCTGTTCATACGGACCATATTTAGATCAACTCTGCATTCGAAACTGATATAGACCACACATCCTCTTACATAATTGCTCTTTATTTCATAGCGAGAATAGCGATGGGTTCCTGAATTGTGAAAAATCATTTGAGCCCAAAATTCACTGGGTTTACCAGAATTGAACTCTTGCTTTTAGGAAGACACAGATCCTGGGGTTTAACTCCGTTTATGAGGAAAATTCAGACCAGAGTTCTCATCCCTGAAGCACACTCTGTTGTAAAACAAGAAGCAAGCTCTTCTTTCCAGAGTCTAAAATATAGCAAGAACCATGAGCATGCCATGAAAAAAAGGACTGTGTTTCCTACTCATAAGGACCATATGTAGTTCAACTCTGCTTATGAAACTGATACAAACCACGGCTCCTCTTACATAAGTGCTCTTTAGTTAATAGTGAGAATCATGTTGGGTTCGTGAACTGCGAAAAATCATTTGAGCCCAAAATTCACTGGGTTTACCTGAAATGAACTCTTGCTTGTAGGAAGACACTGATACTGGGGTTTAACTCCGTTTATGAAGGCAAATTCAGACCAGAGTTCTCATCCCTGAAATACTCTCTATTTTAAGGCAATAATCATCCTCTTGTTTCCAGCGTGTCCAATATAGTAAGAAACATGAGCATGCCAAGAAAAAAAAAACTGTGCTTCCTACTCATACAGATCATATGTATTCCAACTCTGCTTATGAAATGATACAGACCATACCTCCACTTACAAAAATGTTCTTTAGTTAATAGTGATAATCGCGATGGGATCTAGAACTGTGTAAAGTCTTTTGAGCTGAAAATTCACTTGGTTTACCACAAATGAATTCTTGCTTGTAGAAAGACACAGATCTTGGGGTTTAACTCCGTTTGTGAAGGGAAATTCAGACCAGAGTTCTCATCAATGAAACACACCCTGTTTTAATGCAAGAAGCAAGCTCTTCTTTCCAGCGTCTAGAATACAGCAAGAACCATGTGCATGCCCTGAAAAAAAGAACTGTGTTTCCTCCTCATACGGACCATATGTAGTTCAACTCTGCTTATGAAACTGCTACATACCACAGCTCCTCTTACATAAATGCTCTTTAGTTAATAGTGAGAATCACGTTGGGTTTGTGAACAGCCAAAAATTATTTGAGTCAAAAATTCACTGGGTTAACCAGAAATGAATTCTGGCTTGTAGGAAGACATAGATCCTGTGGTTTAACTCTGATTCAGAAGGGAAAAAAAGACCAGAGTTCTCATCCCTGAAACACACTCTGTTTTAACCCAAGAAGCCAGGTCTTCTTTCCAGAGTCTAAAATACAGCAAGAATCATGAGAATGGCCTGAAAAAACGGACTGTGTTTCCTACTCATACGGACCATATGTAGTTCAAATCTGCTTATGAAACTGATAAAAACCACAGCTCCTCTTACATAAATGCTCTTCATTTAATAGTGAGAATCGTCTTGGGTTCGTGAACTGCGAAAAATCATTTGAGCCCAAAATTCACTGGGTTTACAAGAAATGAACTCTTGCTTGTAGGAAGGCACTGATACTGGGGTTTAACTCCATTTCTCATGGCAAATTCAGACCGCAGTTCTCATCCCTGAAAAACACTCTGTTTTAAGGCAAGAATCATTCTCTTCTTTCCAGCGTCTCTAATATAGTAAGAACCATGATCATGCCTAGAAAAAAAAACTGTGATTCCTACTAATACAGACCATATGTAGTTAAACTCTGCTTATGAAACTGATACAAACCACAGCTCCTCTAATATAAATCCTCTTTAGTTAATAGTGAGAATAGCGTTGGGTTCGTGAACTGCAAAAAATCATTTGAGCCCAAAATTGACTTGGTTTAACAGAAATGAACTCTTGCTTGTAGGAAGACACAGATCCTGAGGTTTACCTCCGTTTCTGAAGTGAAATACAGACCAGAGTTCTCATCCCTGAAACACACTATACTTTAATGCAAACGCAAGCTCTTCTTTCCAGAGTCTAAAATACAGCAAGAACAATGAGCATGCCCTGAAAAAAAACCTGTTTTTCCTACTCATATGGACCATATGTAGATCAACTGTGCTTATGAAACTGGTACAAACCACAGCTCCTGTTACGTAAATGCTCTTTAGTTAATAGTGAGAAACGCGTGGGGTTCGTGAACTGCGAAAAATCATTTGAGCCCCAAATTCACTGGGTTTACCAGAAATGAACTCTTGCTTGTAGGAAGACACAGATCCTGGGGTTTAACTCTGTTTCTGAAGGAAAATTCAGACCAGAGTTCTCATCCCTGAAACACACTCTGTTGTAAAACAAGAAGCAAGCTCTTCTTTCCAGAGTCTAAAATACAGCAAGAACCATGAGCATGCCATGAAAAAAAGAACTGTGTTTCCTACTCATAAGGACCATATGTAGTTCAACTCTGCTTATGAAACTGGTACAAGCCACGGCTCCTCTTACATAAATGCTCTTTAGTTAATAGTGAGAATCATGTTGGGTTCATGAACTGCGAAAAATCATTTGAGCCCCAAAATCACTGGGTTTAAAAGAAATGAACTCTTGCTTGTAGGAAGACACAGATCCTGGGGTTTAACTCCGTTTCTGAAGGCAAATTCAGACCAGAGTTCTCATCCCTGAAATACACTCTGTTTTAAGGCAAGAATCATCCTCTTCATTCCAGCGTCTCCAATATATTAAGAAATAAGAGCATGCCCAGAAAAAAGATATGTGTTTCCTACTCATACAGACCGTATGTAGTTCAACTCTGCTTATGAAACTGATACATACCACAGCTCCTCTTACATAAATCCACTTTAGTTAATAGATAGAATCATGTTGGGTTCGCGAACTGCGAAAAATCCTTTGAGGTCAAAATTCCCTGGGTTCACCTGAAATGAACTCTTGCTTGTAGGAAGACACATATCCTAGGGATTAAATCCGTTTCTGAAGAGAAATTCAGACCAGAATTCTCAACCCTGAAAAACACTCTGTTAAAACGAAGAAGCAAGCTCTTCTTTCCAGAGTCTAAAATACAGCAAGAACCATGAGCATTGCCTGAAAAAAAGAACTGTGTTTCCCACTCATACAGACTATATGTAGTTCAACTCTGCTTATGAAACTGATACAAACCACAGCTCTTCTTACATAAATTCACTTTAGTTAATAGTGAGAATCATGTTGGGTTCATGAACTGCGAAAAATCATTTGAGCCCAAAAATCACTGGGTTTACCAGAAATGAACTCTTGCTTGTAGGAAGACACAGATCCTGGGGTTTAACTCCGTTTCTGAAGGGAAATTCAGACCAGAGTTCTCATCCCTGAAACACACTCTGTTTAAACGAAGAAGCAAGCTCTTTTTTTTTTTTGAGTCTAAAATACAGCAAGAACCATGAGCACGGCCTGAAAAAAAGAACTGTGTTTCCTTCTCATAAGGACCATATGTAGTTCAACTCTGCTTATGAAACTGATACAAACCACGGCTCCTCTTACATAAATGCTCTTTAGTTAATAGTGAGAATCATGTTGGGTTCGTGAACTGCGAAAAATCATTAGAGCCCCAAAATCACTGGGTTTACCAGAAATGAACTCTTGCTTGTAGGAAGACACATATCCTGGGGTTTAAATCCGTTTCTGCCGGGAAATTCAGACCAGAGTTCTCATCCCTGAAACACACTCTGTTGTAAAACAAGAAGCAAGCTCTTCTTTCCAGAGTCTAAAATTCAGCAAGAACCATGAGCATGGCCTAAAAAAAAGAACTGTGTTTCCACTCATACAGACCATATTTAGTTCAACTCTGCTTATTAAACTGAAACAAACCACAGCTCCAGTTACATAAATCCTCTTTCGTTAATAGTGAGAATAGCGTAGGGTTCTTGAACTGTGAAAAATCATTTGAGCCCAAAATTCACTGGGTTTACCAGAAATGAACTCTTGCTTGTAGAAAGACACAGATCCTGGGGTTTAACTCCGTTTCTGAAGGTTAATTCAGACCAGAGTTCTCATCCCTGAAACACAATCTGTTTTAACGAAGAAGCAAGCTCTTCTGTCCAGAGTCTAAAATACAGCAAGAACCATGAGCATGCCATGAAAAAAATGACTGTGTTTCCTACTCATAAGGACCATATGTAGTTCAACTCTGCTTATAAAACTGATACAAACCACGGCTCCTCTTACATAAGTGCTCTTTAGTTAATAGTGAGAATCATGTTGGGTTCGTGAACTGCGAAAAATCATTTGAGCCCAAAATCACTGGGTTTACCAGAAATGAACTCTTGCTTGTAGGAAGACACAGATCCTGGGGTTTAACTCCGTTTCTGAAAGGAAATACAGACCAGAGTTCTCATCCCTGAAACACAATCTGTTTTAACGAAGAAGCAAGCTCTTTTTTTTTTTTTGAGTCTAAAATACAGCAAGAACCATGAGCACGGCCTGAAAAAAAGAACTGTGTTTCCTATTCATACGGAACATATTTAGATCAACTCTGCTTTCGAAACTGATACAGAACACACCTCCTCTTACATAATTGCTCTTTATTTCATAGCGAGAATAGCGATGGGTTCCTGAATTGTGAAAAATCATTTGAGCCCAAAATTCACTGGGTTTACCAGAATTGAACTCTTGCTTTTAGGAAGACATAGATCCTGGGGTTTAACTCCGTTTCTGAAGGAAAATTCAGACCAGAGTTCTCATCCCTGAAGCACACTCTGTTGTAAAACAAGAAGCAAGCTCTTCTTTCCAGAGTCTAAAATACAGCAAGAACCATGAGCATGCCATGAAAAAAAGGACTGTGTTTCCTACTCATAAGGACCATATGTAGTTCAACTCTGCTTATGAAACTGATACAAACCACGGCTCCTCTTACATAAGTGCTCTTTAGTTAATAGTGAGAATCATGTTGGGTTCGTGAACTGCGAAAAATCATTTGAGCCCAAAATTCACTGGGTTTACCTGAAATGAACTCTTGCTTGTAGGAAGACACTGATACTGGGGTTTAACTCCGTTTATGAAGGCAAATTCAGACCAGAGTTCTCATCCCTGAAATACTCTCTATTTTAAGGCAATAATCATCCTCTTGTTTCCAGCGTGTCCAATATAGTAAGAAACATGAGCATGCCAAGAAAAAAAAAACTGTGCTTCCTACTCATACAGATCATATGTATTCCAACTCTGCTTATGAAATGATACAGACCATACCTCCACTTACAAAAATGTTCTTTAGTTAATAGTGATAATCGCGATGGGATCTAGAACTGTGTAAAGTCTTTTGAGCTGAAAATTCACTTGGTTTACCACAAATGAATTCTTGCTTGTAGAAAGACACAGATCTTGGGGTTTAACTCCGTTTGTGAAGGGAAATTCAGACCAGAGTTCTCATCAATGAAACACACCCTGTTTTAATGCAAGAAGCAAGCTCTCCTTTCCAGCGTCTAGAATACAGCAAGAACCATGTGCATGCCATGAAAAAAAGAACTGTGCTTCCTCCTCATACGGACCATATGTAGTTCAACTCTGCTTATGAAACTGCTACATACCACAGCTCCTCTTACATAAATGCTCTTTAGTTAATAGTGAGAATCACGTTGGGTTTGTGAACTGCCAAAAATTATTTGAGTCAAAAATTCACTGGGTTAACCAGAAATGAATTCTGGCTTGTAGGAAGACATAGATCCTGTGGTTTAACTCCGATTCAGAAGGGAAAAAAAGACCAGAGTTCTCATCCCTGAAACACACTCTGTTTTAACCCAAGAAGCAAGCTCTTCTTTCCAGAGTCTAAAATACAGCAAGAACCATGAGCATGCCATGAAAAAAAGGACTGTGTTTCCTACTCATAAGGACCATATGTAGTTCAACTCTGCTTATGAAACTGATACAAACCACGGCTCCTCTTACATAAGTGCTCTTTAGTTAATAGTGAGAATCATGTTGGGTTCGTGAACTGCGAAAAATCATTTGAGCCCAAAATTCACTGGGTTTACCTGAAATGAACTCTTGCTTGTAGGAAGACACTGATACTGGGGTTTAACTCCGTTTATGAAGGCAAATTCAGACCAGAGTTCTCATCCCTGAAATACTCTCTATTTTAAGGCAATAATCATCCTCTTGTTTCCAGCGTGTCCAATATAGTAAGAAACATGAGCATGCCAAGAAAAAAAAAACTGTGCTTCCTACTCATACAGATCATATGTATTCCAACTCTGCTTATGAAATGATACAGACCATACCTCCACTTACAAAAATGTTCTTTAGTTAATAGTGATAATCGCGATGGGATCTAGAACTGTGTAAAGTCTTTTGAGCTGAAAATTCACTTGGTTTACCACAAATGAATTCTTGCTTGTAGAAAGACACAGATCTTGGGGTTTAACTCCGTTTGTGAAGGGAAATTCAGACCAGAGTTCTCATCAATGAAACACACCCTGTTTTAATGCAAGAAGCAAGCTCTCCTTTCCAGCGTCTAGAATACAGCAAGAACCATGTGCATGCCATGAAAAAAAGAACTGTGCTTCCTCCTCATACGGACCATATGTAGTTCAACTCTGCTTATGAAACTGCTACATACCACAGCTCCTCTTACATAAATGCTCTTTAGTTAATAGTGAGAATCACGTTGGGTTTGTGAACTGCCAAAAATTATTTGAGTCAAAAATTCACTGGGTTAACCAGAAATGAATTCTGGCTTGTAGGAAGACATAGATCCTGTGGTTTAACTCCGATTCAGAAGGGAAAAAAAGACCAGAGTTCTCATCCCTGAAACACACTCTGTTTTAACCCAAGAAGCAAGGTCTTCTTTCCAGAGTCTAAAATACAGCAAGAATCATGAGAATGGCCTGAAAAAACGAACTGTGTTTCCTACTCATGCCAACCATATGTAGTTCAACTCTGCTTATGAAACTGATACAAGCAACAGCTCCTGTTCCATAAATGCTCTGTAGTTAATAGTGAGAATCATGTTGGGTTCGTGAACTGCGAAAAATCATTTGAGCCCAAAATTCACTGGGTTTACCAGAAATGAACTATTGCTTGAAGGAAGGCACTGATACTGGGGTTTAACTCCATTTCTCATGGCAAATTCAGACCGCAGTTCTCATCCCTGAAAAACACTCTGTTTTAAGGCAAGAATCATCCTCTTCTTTCCAGCGTCTCTAATATAGTAAGAACCATGATCATGCCAAGAAAAAAAAAAAAACTGTGATTCCTACTAATACAGACCATATGTAGTTAAACTCTGCTTATGAAACTGATACAAACCACAGCTCCTCTAATATAAATCCTATTTAGTTGATAGTGAGAATAGCGTTGGGTTCGTGAACTGCAAAAAATCATTTGAGCCCAAAATTGACTTGGTTTAAGAGAAATGAACTCTTGCTTGTAGGAAGACACAGATCCTGAGGTTTACCTCCGTTTCTGAAGTGAAATACAGACCAGAGTTCTCATCCCTGAAACACACTATACTTTAATGCAAGAAGCAAGCTCTTCTTTCCAGAGTCTAAAATACAGCAAGAACCATGAGCATGCCCTGAAAAAAATACTGTGTTTCGTACTCATACAGACCATATGTGGTTCAACTCTGCTTATGAAACTGATACAAACCACGGCCCCTCTTACATAAATGCTCTTTAGTTAATAGTGAGAATCATGTTGGGTTCATGAACTGCGAAAAATCATTTGAGCCCCAAAAATCACTGGGTTTAAAAGAAATGAACTCTAGCTTGTAGGAAGACACTGATCCTGGGGTTTAACTCCGTTTCTGAAGGCAAATTCAGACCAGAGTTCTCATCCCTGAAATACACTCTGTTTTAAGGCAAGAATCATCCTCTTCATTCAGCGTCTCCAATATATTAAGAAATAAGAGCATGCCCAGAAAAAAGATATGTGTTTCCTACTCATACAGACCGTATGTAGTTCAACTCTGCTTATGAAACTGATACAAACCACAGCTCCTCTTACATAAATCCACTTTAGTTAATAGATAGAATCATGTTGGGTTCGCGAACTGCGAAAAATCCTTTGAGGTCAAAATTCCCTGGGTTTACCTGAAATGAACTCTTGCTTGTAGGAAGATACATATCCTGGGGATTAAATCCGTTTCTGAAGAGAAATTCAGACAAGAATTCTCAACCCTGAAAAAAACTCTGTTAAAACGAAGAAGCAAGCTCTTCTTTCCAGGGTCTAAAATACAGCAAGAACCATGAGCATTGCCTGAAAAAAAGAACTGTGTTTCCCACACATACAGACTATATGTAGTTCAACTCTGCTTATGAAACTGATACAAAGCACAGCTCCTCTTACATAAATCCACTTTAGTTAATAGTGAGAATCATGTTGGGTTCATGAACTGCAAAAAATCTATTGAGCCCAAAAATCACTGGGTTTACCAGAAATGAACTCTTGCTTGTAGGAAGACACATATCCTGGGGTTTAACTCCGTTTCTGAAGGGAAATTCAGACCAGAGTTCTCATCCCTGAAACACAATCTGTTTTAACGAAGAAGCAAGCTCTTTTTTTTTTTTGAGTCTAAAATACAGCAAGAACCATGAGCACGGCCTGAAAAAAAGAACTGTGTTTCCTATTCATACGGACCATATTTAGATCAACTCTGCTTTCGAAACTGATACAGGCCACACCTCCTCTTACATAATTGCTCTTTATTTCATAGAGAGAATAGCGATGGGTTCCTGAATTGTGAAAAATCATTTGAGCCCAAAATTCACTGGGTTTCCCAGAACTGAACTCTTGCTTTTAGGAAGACACAGATCCTGGGGTTAAACTCCGTTTCTGAAGGAAAATTCAGACCACAGATCTCATCCCTGAAACACACTCTGTTGTAAAACAAGAAGCAAGCTCTTCTTTCCAGAGTCTAAAATACAGCAAGAACCATGAGCATGCCATGAAAAAAAGAACTGTGTTTCCTACTCATAAGGACCATATGTAGTTCAACTCTGCTTATGAAACTGATACAAACCACGGCTCCTCTTACATATGTGCTCTTTAGTTAATAGTGAGAATCATGTTGGGTTCGTGACCTGCGAAAAATCATTTGAGCCCAAAATTCACTGGGTTTACCTGAAATGAACTCTTGCTTGTAGGAAGACACAGATCCTGGGGTTTAACTCCGTTTCTGAAGGGAAATTCAGACCAGAGTTCTCATCCCTGAAACACACTCTGTTTAAACGAAGAAGCAAGCTCTTCTTTCCACAGTCTAAAATACAGCAAGAAACATGAGCATGCCCTGAAAAAAATACTGTGTTTCGTACTCATACAGACCATATGTGGTTCAACTCTGCTTATGAAACTGATACAAACCACGGCCCCTCTTACATAAATGATCTTTAGTTAATAGTGAGAATCATGTTGGGTTCGTGAACTGCGAAAAATCATTTGAGCCCAAAATTCACTGGGTTTACCAGAAATGAACTCTTGCTTGTAGGAAGGCACTGATACTGGGGTTTAACTCCGTTTCTCATGGCAAATTCAGACCGCAGTTCTCATCCCTGAAAAACACTCTGTTTTAAGGCAAGAATCATCCTCTTCTTTCCAGCGTCTCTAATATAGTAAGAACCATGATCATGCCTAGGAAAAAAAAAACTGTGATTCCTACTAATACGGTCCATATGTAGTTAAATTCTGCTTATGAAACTGATACAAACCACAGCTCCTCTAATATAAATCCTCTTTAGTTAATAGTGAGAATAGCGTTGGGTTCGTGAACTGCAAAAAATCATTTGAGCCCAAAATTGACTTGGTTTAACAGAAATGAACTCTTGCTTGTAGGAAGACACAGATCCTGAGGTTTACCTCCGTTTCTGAAGTGAAATACAGACCAGAGTTCTCATGCCTGAAACAAACTATACTTTAATGCAAGAAGCAAGCTCTCCTTTCCAGAGTCTAAAATACAGCAAGAACCATGAACATGCCCTGAAAAAAAACCTGTTTTCCCTACTCATATGGACCATATGTAGATCAACTGTGCTTATGAAACTGATACAAACCACAGCTCCTGTTACGTACATGCTCTTTAGTTAATAGTGAGAATCGCGTGGGGTTCGTGAACTGCGAAAAATCATTTGAGCCACAAATTCACTGGGTTTACCAGAAATGAACTCTTGCTTGTAGGAAGACACAGATCCTGGGGTTTAACTCGGTTTGTGAAGGGAAATTCAGAACAGAGTTCTCCTCCATGAAACACACCCAGTTTAATGCAAGAAGCATGCTCTTCTTTCCAGAGTCTAAAATACAGCAAGAACCATGAGCATTGCCTGAAAAAAAGAACTGTGTTTCCTACTCATACAGACTATATGTACTTCAACTCTGCTTATGAAACTGATACAAACCACAGCTCCTCTTACATAATAGCTCTTTATTTCATAGCGAGAATAGCGATGGGTTCCTGAATTGTGAAAAATCATTTGAGCCCAAAATTCACTGGGTTTACCAGAACTGAACTCTTGCTTTTAGGAAGACACAGATCCTGGGGTTTAACTCTGTTTCTGAAGGAAAATTCAGACCAGAGTTCTCATCCCTGAAACACACTCTGTTGTAAATCAAGAAGCAAGTTCTTCTTTCCAGAGTCTAAAATACAGCAAGAACCATGAGCATGCCATGAAAAAAAGAACTGTGTTTCCTACTCATAAGGACCATATGTAGTTCAACTCTGCTTATGAAACTGGTACAAACCACAGCTCCTCTTACATAAATCTACTTTAGTTAATAGTGAGAATCATGTTGGGTTCATGAACTGCGAAAAATCATTTGAGCCCAAAAATCACTGGGTTTACCAGAAATGAACTCTTGCTTGTAGGAAGACACAGATCCTGGGGTTTAACTCCATTTCTGAAGGGAAATTCAGACCAGAGTTCTCATCCCTGAAACACACTCTGTTTATACGAAGAAGCAAGCTCTTCTTTCCACAGTCTAAAATACAGCAAGAAACATGAGCATGCCCTGAAAAAAATACTGTGTTTCGTACTCATACAGACCATATGTGGTTCAACTCTGCTTATGAAACTGATACAAACCACGGCCCCTCTTACATAAATGCTCTTTAGTTAATAGTGAGAATCATGTTGGGTTCATGAACTGCGAAAAATCATTTGAGCCCCAAAATCACTGGGTTTAAAAGAAATGAACTCTTGCTTGTAGGAAGACACTGATCCTGGGGTTTAACTCCGTTTCTGAAGGCAAATTCAGACCAGAGTTCTCATCCCTGAAATACACTGTTTTAAGGCAAGAATCATCCTCTTCATTCCAGCGTCTCCAATATATTAAGAAATAAGAGCATGCCCAGAAAAAAGATATGTGTTTCCTACTCATACAGACCGTATGTAGTTCAACTCTGCTTATGAAACTGATACAAACCACAGCTCCTCTTACATAAATCCACTTTAGTTAATAGATAGAATCATGTTGGGTTCGCGAACTGCGAAAAATCCTTTGAGGTCAAAATTCCCTGGGTTTACCTGAAATGAACTCTTGCTTGTAGGAAGACACAGATCCTGGGGTTTAACTCCGTTTCTGAAGGGAAATTCAGACCAGAGTTCTCATCCCTGAAACACACTCTGTTTAAATGAAGAAGCAAGCTCTTCTTTCCACAGACTAAAATACAGCAAGAAACATGAGCATGCCCTGAAAAAAATACTGTGTTTTGTACTCATACAGACCATATGTGGTTCAACTCTGCTTTTGAAACTGATACAAACCACGGCCCCTCTTACATAAATGCTCTTTAGTTAATAGTGAGAATCATGTTGGGTTCGTGAACTGCGAAAAATCATTTGAGCCCAAAATTCACTGGGTTTACCAGAAATGAACTCTTGCTTGTAGGAAGGCACTGATACTGGGGTTTAACTCCGTTTCTCATGGCAAATTCAGACCGCAGTTCTCATCCCTGAAAAACACTCTGTTTTAAGGCAAGAATCATCCTCCTCTTTCCAGCGTCTCTAATATAGTAAGAACCATGATCATGCCTAGAAAAAAAAAGAAACTGTGATTCCTACTAATACAGACCATATGTAGTTAAATTCTGCTTATGAAACTGATACAAACCACAGCTCCTCTAATATAAATCCTCTTTAGTTAATAGTGAGAATAGCGTTGGGTTCGTGAACTGCAAAAAATCATTTGAGCCCAAAATTGACTTGGTTTAACAGAAATGAACTCTTGCTTGTAGGAAGACACAGATCCTGAGGTTTACCTCCGTTTCTGAAGTGAAATACAGACCAGAGTTCTCATCCCTGAAACAAACTATACTTTAATGCAAGAAGCAAGCTCTTCTTTCCAGAGTCTAAAATACAGCAAGAACCATGAACATGCCCTGAAAAAAAACCTGTTTTCCCTACTCATATGGACCATATGTAGATCAACTGTGCTTATGAAACTGGTACAAACCACAGCTCCTGTTACGTAAATGCTCTTTAGTTAATAGTGAGAATCGCGTGGGGTTCGTGAACTTCGAAAAATCATTTGAGCCCCAAATTCACTGGGTTTACCAGAAATGAACTCTTGCTTGTAGTAAGACACAGATCCTGGGGTTTAAGTCGGTTTGTGAAGGGAAATTCAGAACAGAGTTCTCCTCCATGAAACACACCCAGTTTAATGCAAGAAGCAAGCTCTTCTGTCCAGAGTCTAAAATACAGCAAGAACCATGAGCATTGCCTGAAAAAAAGAACTGTGTTTCCTACTCATACAGACTATATGTACTTCAACTCTGCTTATGAAACTGATACAAACCACAGCTCCTTTTACATAATAGCTCTTTATTTCATAGCGAGAATAGCGATGGGTTCCTGAATTGTGAAAAATCATTTGAGCCCAAAATTCACTGGGTTTACCAGAACTGAACTCTTGCTTTTAGGAAGACACAGATCCTGGGGTTTAACTCTGTTTCTGAAGGAAAATTCAGACCAGAGTTCTCATCCCTGAAACACACTCTGTTGTAAAACAAGAAGCAAGCTCTTCTTTCCAGAGTCTGAAATACAGCAAGAACCATGAGCATGCCATGAAAAAAAGAACTGTGTTTCCTACTCATAAGGACCATATGTAGTTCAACTCTGCTTATGAAACTGGTACAAACCACGGCTCCTCTTACATAAATGCTCTTTAGTTAATAGTGAGAATCATGTTGGGTTCCTGAACTGCGAAAAATCATTTGAGCCCCAAAATCACTGGGTTTAAAAGAAATGAACTCTTGCTTGTAGGAAGACACTGATCCTGGGGTTTAACTCCGTTTCTGAAGGCAAATTCAGACCAGAGTTCTCATCCCTGAAATACACTCTGTTTTAAGGCAAGAATCATCCTCTTCATTCCAGCGTCTCCAATATATTAAGAAATAAGAGCATGCCCAGAAAAAAGATATGTGTTTCCTACTCATACAGACCGTATGTAGTTCAACTCTGCTTATGAAACTTATACAAACAACAGCTCCTCTTCCATAAATGCTCTTTAGTTAATAGCTAGAATCGCGGTGGGTTCATGAACTGAGAAAAATCATTTCAGCCCAAAATGCACTGGGTTTACCAGAAATGAACTCATGCTTGTAGGAAGACATAGATCCTGGGGTTTAACTCCGATGCTGAAGAGAAATTCAGACCAGAGTTCTTATCCCTGAAACACACTCTGTTTTAATGCAGAAGCACGCTCTTCTTTCCAGAGTCTAAAATACAGCAAGAACCATGAGCATTGCCTGAAAAAAAGAACTGTGATTCCTACTAATACAGACCATATGTAGTTAAACTCTGCTTATGAAACTGATACAAACCACAGCTCCTCTAATATAAATCCTCTTTAGTTAATAGTGAGAATAGCGTTGGGTTCGTGAACTGCAATAAATCATTTGAGCCCAAAATTGACTTGGTTTAACAGAAATGAACTCTTGCTTGTAGGAAGACACAGATCCTGAGGTTTACCTCCGTTTCTGAAGTGAAATTCAGACCAGAGTTCTCATCCCTGAAACACACTATACTTTAATGCAAGAAGCAAGCTCTTCTTTCCAGAGTCTAAAATACAGCAAGAACCATGAGCATGCCCTGAAAAAAAACCTGTTTTTCCTACTCATATGGATCATATGTAGATCAACTGTGCTTATGAAACTGATACAAACCACAGCTCCTGTTACATAAATGCTCTTTAGTTAATAGTGAGAATCGCGTGGGGTTCGTGAACTGCGAAAAATCATTTGAGCCTAAAATTTACTGGGTTTACCTGAAATGAACTCTTGCTTGTAGGAAGACACTGATACTGGGGTTTAACTCCGTTTATGAAGGCAAATTCAGACCAGAGTTCTCATCCCTGAAAAACTCTGTTTTAAGGCAAGAATCATCCTCTTCTTTCTAGCGTGTCCAATATAGTAAGAAACATGAGCCTGCCAAGAAAAAAAAGAACTGTGTTTCCTACTCATACAGATCATATGTATTCCAACTCTGCTTATGAAATGATACAGACCATACCTCCTCTTACAAAAATGTTCTTTAGTTAATAGTGATCATCGCGTTGGGATCTAGAACTTTGTAAAGTCTTTTGAGCTGAAAATTCACTTGGTTTACAACAAATGAACTCTTGCTTGTAGAAAGACACAGATCTTGGGGTTTAACTCCGATGCTGAAGAGAAATTCAGACCAGAGTTCTCATCCCTGAAACACACTCTGTTTTAATGCAGAAGCACGCTCTTCTTTCCAGAGTCTAAAATACAGCAAGAACCATGAGCATTGCCTGAAATAAAGAACTGTGATTCCTTCTCATACAGACCATATGTAGTTAAACTCTGCTTATGAAACTGATACAAACCACAGCTCCTCTAATATAAATCCTCTTTAGTTAATAGTGAGAATAGCGTTGGGTTCGTGAACTGCAAAAAATCATTTGAGCCCAAAATTGACTTGGTTTAACAGAAATGAACTCTTGCTTGTAGGAAGACACAGATCCTGAGGTTTACCTCCGTTTCTGAAGTGAAATTCAGACCAGAGTTCTCATCCCTGAAACACACTATACTTTAATGCAAGAAGCAAGCTCTTCTTTCCAGAGTCTAAAATACAGCAAGAACCATGAGCATGCCCTGAAAAAAACCTGTTTTTCCTACTCATATGGATCATATGTAGATCAACTGTGCTTATGAAACTGATACAAACCACAGCTCCTGTTACATAAATGCTCTTTAGTTAATAGTGAGAATCGCGTGGGGTTCGTGAACTGCGAAAAATCATTTGAGCCTAAAATTTACTGGGTTTACCTGAAATGAACTCTTGCTTGTAGGAAGACACTGATACTGGGGTTTAACTCCGTTTATGAAGGCAAATTCAGACCAAGGTTCTCATCCCTGAAACACAATCTGTTTTAACGAAGAAGCAAGCTCTTTTTTTTTTTTTGAGTCTAAAATACAGCAAGAACCATGAGCACGGCCTGAAAAAAAGAACGGTGTTTCCTATTCATAGGGACCATATTTAGATCAACTCGGCTTTCGAAACTGATACAGGCCACACCTCCTCTTACAAAATTGCTCTTTATTTCATAGAGAGAATAGCGATGGGTTCCTGAATTGTGAAAAATCATTTGAGCCCAAAATTCACTGGGTTTACCAGAACTGAACTCTTGCTTTTAGGAAGACACAGATCCTGGGGTTTAACTCCGTTTCTGAAGGAAAATTCAGACCACAGTTCTCATCCCTGAAACACACTCTGTTGTAAAACAAGAAGCAAGCTCTTCTTTCCAGAGTCTAAAATACAGCAAGAACCATGAGCATGCCATGAAAAAAAGAACTGTGTTTCCTACTCATAAGGACCATATGTAGTTCAACTCTGCTTATGAAACTGATACAAACCACGGCTCCTCTTACATATGTGCTCTTTAGTTAATAGTGAGAATCATGTTGGGTTCGTGACCTGCGAAAAATCATTTGAGCCCAAAATTCACTGGGTTTACCTGAAATGAACTCTTGCTTGTAGGAAGACACTGATACTGGGGTTTAACTCCGTTTATGAAGTCAAATTCAGACCAGAGTTCTCATCCCTGAAATACTCTCTATTTTAAGGCAAGAATCATCCTCTTGTTTCCAGCGTGTCCAATATAGTAAGAAACATGAGCATGCCAAGAAAAAAAAAAACTGTGTTTCCTACTCATACAGATCATATGTATTCCAACTCTGCATATGAAATGATACAGACCATTCCTCCACTTACAAAAATGTTCTTTAGTTAATAGTGATAATCACGTTGGGATCTAGAACTGTGTAAAGTCTTTTGAGCTGAAAATTCACTTGGTTTACCACAAATGAATTCTTGCTTGTATAAAGACACAGATCTTGGGGTTTAACAACGTTTGTGAAGGGAAATTCAGACCAGAGTTCTCATCAATGAAACACACCCTGTTTTAATGCAAGAAGCAAGCTCTTCTTTCCAGCGTCTAGAATACAGCAAGAAACATGTGCATGCCCTGAAAAAAAGAACTGTGTTTCCTCCTCATACGGACCATATGTAGTTCAACTCTGCTTATGAAACTGCTACATACCACAGCTCCTCTTACATAAATGCTCTTTAGTTAATAGTGAGAATCACGTTGGGTTTGTGAACTGCCAAAAATTATTTGAGTCAAAAATTCACTGGGTTAACCAGAAATGAATTCTGGCTTGTAGGAAGACATAGATCCTGTGGTTTAACTCCGATTCAGAAGGGAAATTCAGACCAGAGTTCTCATCCCTGAAACACACTCTGTTTTAACCCAAGAAGCAAGGTCTTCTTTCCAGAGTCTAAAATACAGCAAGAATCATGAGAATGGCCTGAAAAAACGAACTGTGTTTCCTACTCATGCCAACCATATGTAGTTCAACTCTGCTTATGAAACTGATACAAACAACAGCTCCTCTTCCATATATGCTCTGTAGTTAATAGTGAGAATCGCGGTGGGTTCATGAACTGCGAAAAATCATTTGAGCCCAAAATTCACTTGGTTTAACAGAAATGAACTCTTGCTTGCAGGATGACACAGATCCTGAGGTTTAACTCCGTTTCTGAAGTGAAATTCAGACCAGAGTTCTCATCCCTGAAACACACTATGCTTTAATGCAAGTAGTAAGCTCTTCTTTCCAGAGTCTAAAATTCAGCAAGAACAATGATCATGCCCTGAAAAAAAAACTGTTTTTCCTACTCATATGGACCATATGTAGTTCAACTGTGCTTATGAAACTGATACAAACCACAGCTCCTCTTACTTAAATGCTCTTTATTTAATATTGAGAATCGTGTTGGGTTTGTGAACTGCGAAAAATAATTTGAGCCCAAAATTCACTGGGTTTACCAGAAATGAACTCTTGCTTGTAGGAAGACACAGATCCTGGGGTTTAACTCGGTTTGTGAAGGGAAATTCAGAACAGAGTTCTCCTCCATGAAACACACCCTGTTTAATGCAAGAAGCAAGCTCTTCTTTCCAGAGTCTAAAATACAGCAAGAAACATGAGCATGCCCTGAAAAAATTACTGTGTTTCGTACTCATACAGACCATATGTGGTTCAACTCTGCTTATGAAACTGATACAAACCACGGCCCCTCTTACATAAATGCTCTTTAGTTAATAGTGAGAATCATGTTGGGTTCGTGACTTGCGAAAAATCATTTGAGCCCAAAATTCACTGGGTTTACAGGTAATGAACTCTTGCTTGTAGGAAGACACTGATCCTGGGGTTTAACTCCCTTTCTGAAGACAAATTCAGACAAGAGTTCTCATCCCTGAAACACTCTCTGTTATTATGCAAGAAGCAAGCTCCTCTTTCCAGAGTCTCCAATATTGTAAGAAACATGAGCATGCCCAGAAAGAAAGAACTGTGTTTCCGACTCATACAGACCATATGTAGTTCAACTCTGCTTATGAAACTGATACACACCACAGCTCCTCTTCCATAAATGCTCTGTAGTTAATAGTGAGAATCGCGGTGGGTTCATGAACTGCGAAAATCATTTCAGCCCAAAATGCACTGGGTTTACCAGAAATCAACTCGTGCTTGTCGGAAGACACAGATCCTGGGGTTTAACTCCGATGCTGAAGAGAAATTCAGACCAGAGTTCTCATACCTGAAACACACTCTGTTTTTACGCAGAAGCACGCTCTTCTTTCCAGTGTCTATGATACAACAAGAACCATGAACATGCCCTGAAAAAAAGAACTGTGTTTCCTCCTCATACGCACCATATGTAGTTCCACTCTGCTTATGAAACTGATACAAACCACGGCTCCTCTTCCATAAATGCTCTTTAGTTAATAGTGAGAATCGCGGTGGGTTCATGAACTGAAAAAAATCATATCAGCCCAAAATGCACTGGGTTTACCAGAAATGAACTCATGCATGTAGGATGACACAGATCCTGGGGTTTAACTCCGATGCTGAAGAGAAATTCAGACCAGAGTTCTCATCCTTGAAACACACTCTGTTTTAACGCAGAAGCACGCTCTTCTTTCCAGTGTCTAAAATACAGCAAGAACCATGAGCATGCCCTGAAAAAAAGAACTGTGTTTCCTCCTCATACGGACCATATGTAGTTCAAATCTGCTTAGGAAACTGATACAAACCACAGATCCTCTTACATAAATGCTCTTTATTTAATAGTGAGAATCGTATTGGGTTCGTGAACTGCGAAAAATCATTTGAGTACAAAATTCACTGGGTTTACCAGAAGTGAACTCTTGCTTGTAGGAAGGCACTGATACTGGGGTTTAACTCCGTTTCTCATGGCAAATTCAGACCGCAGTTCTCATCCCTGAAAAACACTCTGTTTTAAGGCAAGAATCATCCTCTTCTTTCCAGGGTCTCTAATATAGTAAGAACCATGATCATGCCTAGAAAAAAAGAAATGTGATTCCTACTAATACAGACCATATGTAGTTAAACTCTGCTTATGAAACTGATACAAACCACAGCTCCTCTAATATAAATCCTCTTTAGTTAATAGTGAGAATAGCGTTGGGTTCGTGAACTGCAAAAAATCATTTGAGCCCAAAATTGACTTGGTTTAACAGAAATGAACTCTTGCTTGTAGGAAGACACAGATCCTGAGGTTACCTCCGTTTCTGAAGTGAAATTCAGACCAGAGTTCTCATCCCTGAAACACACTATACTTTAATGCAAGAAGCAAGCTCTTCTTTCCAGAGTCTAAAATACAGCAAGAACCATGAGCATGCCCTGAAAAAAAACCTGTTTTTCCTACTCATATGGACCATATGTAGATCAACTGTGCTTATGAAACTGATACAAACCACAGCTCCTGGTACATAAATGCTCTTTAGTTAATAGTGAGAATCGCGTGGGGTTCGTGAACTGCGAAAAATCATTTGAGCCTAAAATTTACTGGGTTTACCTGAAATGAACTCTTGCTTGTAGGAAGACACTGATACTGGGGTTTAACTCCGTTTATGAAGGCAAATTCAGACCAGAGTTCTCATCCCTGAAAAACTCTGTTTTAAGGCAAGAATCATCCTCTTCTTTCTAGCGTGTCCAATATAGTAAGAAACATGAGCCTGCCAAGAAAAAAGAGAACTGTGTTTCCAACTCATACAGATCATATGTATTCCAACTCTGCTTATGAAATGATACAGACCATACCTCCTCTTACAAAAATGTTATTTAGTTAATAGTGATCATCGCGTTGGGATCTAGAACTGTGTAAAATCTTTTGAGCTGAAAAATCACTTGGTTTACCACAAATGAACTCTTGCTTGTAGAAAGACACAGATCTTGGGGTTTAACTCCGATACTGAAGAGAAATTCAGACCAGAGTTCTCATCCCTGAAACTCACTCTGTTTTAACGCAGAAGCACGCTCTTCTTTCCAGTGTCTATGATACAGCAAGAACCATGAGCATGCCCTGAAAAAAAGAACTGTGTTTCCTCCTCATACGGACCATATGTAGTTCAACTCTGCTTATGAAACTGATACACACCACAGCTCCGCTTACATAAATGCTCTTCAGTTAATAGTGAGAATCGCTGTGGGTTCATGAACTGCGAAAAATCATTTCAGCCCAAAATGCACTGGGTTTACCAGAAATGAACTCTTGCTTGTTGGAAGACACAGATCCTGGGGTTTATCTCCGATGCTGAAGAGAAATTCAGACCAGAGTTCTCATCCCTGAAACACACTCTGTTTTAACGCAGAAGCACGCTCTTCTTTCCAGTGTCTATGATACAGCAAGAACCATGAGCATGCCCTGAAAAAAAGAACTGTGTTTCCTCCTCATACGGACCATATGTAGTTCAAAACTGCTTATGAAACTGATAAAAAACCACAGCTCCTCTTACATTAATCCTCTTTAGTTAATAGTGAGAATCGTGTTTTGGTTCGTGAACTGCGAAAAATCATTGGAGCTCAAAATACCCTGGGTTTACCAGAAAACAACTCTTGCTTGTATTAAGACACACATCTTGGGGTTTAACTCCGTTTCTGAAGGAAAATTCAGACCAGAGTTCTCATACCTGAAACAAACTCAGATTTAACGCAAGAAGCAAGCTCTTTTTTCCAGAGTCTAAAATACAGCAAAAATCATGAGGATGGCCTGAAAAAACGAACTGTGTTTCCTACTTATGCGGACCATATGTAATTCAACTCTGCTTATGAAACTTATACAAATAACAGCTCCTCTTCCATGAATGCTCTTTAGTTAATAGTGAGAATCGCGGTGGGTTCATGAACTGCGAAAAATCATTTGAGCCCAAAATGCACTGGGTTTACCAGAAATGAATGCTTGCTTGTCGGAAGACACAGATCCTGGGGTTTAACCACGATGCTGAAGAGAAATTCAGACCAGAGTTCTCATCCCTGAAACACACTCTGTTTTAACGCAGAAGCAGGCTCTTCTTTCCAGTGTCTATGTTACAGCAAGAACCATGAGCATGCCCTGAAAAAAAGAACTGTGTTTCCTCCTCATACGGATCATATGTATTTCAACTCTGCTTATGAAACTGATACAAACCACATCTCCTCTTACATAAATGCTCTTTAATTAATAGTGAGAATCATGTTGGGTTTGTGAACTGCGAAAAAAACTTTGAGCCCCAAATTCACTGGATTTACCAGAAATGAACTCTTGCTTGTAGGAAGACACAGATCTTGGGGTTTAACTCCGTTTGCGAAGCGAAATTCAGACCAGAGTTCTCATCCATGAAACACACCCTGTTTTAATGCAAGAAGCAAGCTCTTCTTTCCAGCGTCTAGAATACAGCAAGAACCATGAGCATGCCCTGAAAAAAAACTGTTTTTCTTACTCATATGGACCTTATGTAGTTCAACTGTGCTTATGAAACTTATACAAACCACAGCTCTTCTTACATAAATGCTCTTTAGTTAATAGTGAGAATCTCGTTGGGTTCGTGAACTGTGAAAAATCATTTGACCCCAAAATTCACTGGGTTTACCAGAAATGAACTCTTGCTTGTAGGAAGACACAGATCCTGGTGTTTAACTCCTTTTCTGAAGGGAAATTCAGACCAGAATTCTCATATCAGAAGCAACACTGTTTTAACACAAGAAGCAAGCTCTTCTTTCCAGAGTATAAAATACAGCAAGAACAAAGAGCATGCCGTGAAAAAAAGAACTGTGTATCCTAATCATTAGGACCATATGTATTTCAACTGTGCTTATGAAACTGATACAATCCACAGAACCTCTTACTTAAATGCTCTTTGTTTAATAGTGAGAATCGCATTGGGTTCGTGAACTGCGAATAATCATTTGACCCCAAAATTTACTGGGATTACCTGAAATGAACTCTTGCTTGTAGAAAGACACTGATACTGGGGTTTAACTCCGTTTATAAAGGCAAATTCAGACCAGAGTTCTCATCCCTGAAAAACTCTCTGTTTTAAGGCAAGAATCATCCTCTTCTTTCCAGCGTCTCCAATATTAAGAAACATGAGCCTGAAAAGAAAAAAAGAACTGTTTCCTACTCATACAGATCATATGTATTCCAACTCTGCTTATGAAATGATACAGACCACAGCTCCTCTCACAAAAATGCTCTTTAGTTAATAGTGATAATCGCGTTGGGATCTAGAACTTTGTAAAGTCTTCTGAGCTGAAAATTCACTTGGTTTACCACAAATGGACTCTTGCTTGCAGAAAGACACAGATCTTGGGGTTTAACTCTGTTTCCCAAGGGAAATTCAGACCAGAGTTCTCATCCATGAAACACACCCTGTTTTAAATCAAGAAGCAAGCTCTTCTTTCCAGCGTCTAGAATACAGCAAGAACCATGTGCATGCCCTGAAAAAAAGAACTGTGTTTCCTACTCATACGGACCATATGTAGTTCAACTCTGCTTATGAAACTGATACACACCACAGCTCCTCTTACATAAATCCTCTTCAGTTAATAGTGAGAATCACGTTGGGTTTGTGAACTGCCAAAAAATATTTGAGCCAAAAATTCACTGGGTTAACCAGAAATGAATTCTTGCTTGTAGGAAGACACAGATCCTGTGGTTTAACTCCGATTCAGAAGGGAAATACGGACCAGAATTCTCATCCCTGAAATACACTCTGTTTTAACCCAAAAAGCAAGCTCTTCTTTCCAGAATCTAAAATACAGCAAGAACCATGAGCATGCCCAGAAAAAAAGAACTGTGTTTCCTACTCATACAGACCATATGTAGTTCTACTCTGATAATGAAACTGATACAAACCACAGCTCCTCTTACATAAATCCTATTTAGTTAATAGTGAGAATCGCGTTTTGGTTCGTGAACTGCGCTAAATCATTGGAGCTCAAAAACCCTGGGTTTACCAGAAAACAACTCTTGCTTGTAGGAAGACACAGATCCTGGGGTTTAACTCCATTTCTGAAGGGAAATTCAGACCAGAGTTCTCATCCCTGAAACTCACTCTGATTTAACGCAAGAACCAAGCTCTTCTTTCCAGAGTCTCCAATACAGCAAGAACAATGAGCATGCACAGAAAAAAGAACTGTGTTTCCTACTCATATGGACCATATGTAGTTCAACTCTGCTTATGAAACTGATTCACACCACAGCTACTCTTACATAAATGCTCTTTAGTTAATAGTGAGAAACGCGTTGGTTTCGTGATCTGCCAAAAATCATTTGAGCCCAAAATTCACAGGGTTAACCAGAAATGAGTTCTTGCTTATAGGAAGACACAGATCCTGGGGTTTAACTCCGATTCAGAAGGGAAATTCAGACCAGAGTTCTCATCACTGATACACACTCTGTTTTATCGCAAGAAGCAAGCTCTTCTTTCCAGTGTCTGTAATACATGCCCTGAAAAAAAGAACTGTGCTTCCTACTCATACGGACCATATGTAGTTCAACTCTGCTTATGAAACTAATACAAACCACAGCTCCTCTTACATAAATCCTCTTTAGTTAATAGTGAGAATAGTGTAGGGTTCATGAACTTCGAAAAATCATTTGAGCCCAAAATTCACTGGGTATACCAGAAATGAACTCTTGCTTGTAGGAAGACACAGATCCTGGGGTTTAACTCCATTTCTGAAGGGAAATTCAGACCAGAGTTCTCATCCCTGAAACACACTCTGATTTAAGGCATGAATCATCCTCTTCTGTCCAGGGACTCCAGTACAGTAAGAGCATGAGCATGCCAAGAAAAAAAGAACTGTGTTTCCTACTCATACGGATCTCATATAGTCCAACTCTGATTATGAAACTGATACACACCACATCTCCTCTTACATAAATGCTGTTTAGTTAATAGTGATAATCACGTTCGGTTCTAAAACTGTGTAAAATCATTTGATTCGAAAATTCACTTGGTTTGCCAGAAATGAACTCTTGCTGGTAGGAAGACACAGATCATGGGGTACAACTCCGTTTCTGAAGGGAAATTAAGACCAGAGTTCTCATCCCTAAAACACACTCTGATTTAACTCTAGAAGCAAGCTCTTCTTTCCAGAGTCTTAAATACAGCAAGAATCATGAGCATGGACTGAAAAAATGAACTGTGTTTCCTACTCATGCGGATCATATGTAGTTCCACTCTGCTTAAGAAACTGATACAAAGCACAGCTCTTCTTACATAAATGTTCTTTAGTTAATAGTGAGAATCATGTTGGTTTCGTAAACTTCGAAAAATCATTTGAGCCCAAAATTCACTGAGTTTACCAGAAATGAACACTTGCTTGTAGGAAGACACTGATACTGGGGTTTAACTCCATTTCTGAAGGCAAATTCAAACCAGAGTACTCATCCCTGAAAAACACTGTGTTTTAAGGCAAGAATCATCCTCTTCTTTCCAGCGTCACCAATATACTAAGAAACATTAGCATGCCATGAAAAAAAGAACTGTGTTCCTACTCATACAGACCATATGTAGTTCAACTCTGCTCAGGAAACTGATTCAAACTGCAGCTTATCTTACATAAATGCTCTTTAGGTAATAGTGAGAATCATGTTCGGTTCGTGAACTGCGAAAAATCATTTGAGCCCAAAATTCACTGGGTTTACCAGAAATGAACTCTTGCTTGTAGGAAGACACAGATCCTGGGGTTTAACTCTGTTTCTGAATGGAAATTCAGACCAGAGTTCACATCCCTGAAACACACTCTGTTATATCGCAAGAAGCAGGCTCTTCTTTCCAGTGTCTAAAATACAGGAAGAAACATGAGTATGCCCTGAAAAAAAGAACTGTGCTTCCTAATCATACAGACCATATGTAGTTCAACTCTGCTTATGAAACTAATACAAACCACAGCTCCTCTTACATAAATCCTCTTTAGTTAATATTGAGAATAGCGTAGGGTTCGTGAACTCTGGAAAATCATTTGAGCCCAAAATTCACTGGGTATACCAAAAATGAACTCTTGCTTGTAAGAAGACACAGATCCTGGATTTAACTCCATTTCTGAAGGGAAATTCAGACCAGAGTTCTCATCCCTGAAACACACTCTGATTTAACGCAAGAAGCAAGCTCTTTTTTCCAGAGTCTAAAATACAGCAAGAATCATGAGGATGGCCTGAAAAAACGAACTGTGTTTCCTACTTATGCGGACCATATGTAATTCAACTCTGCTTATGAAACTTATACAAATAACAGCTCCTCTTCCATGAATGCTCTTTAGTTAATAGTGAGAATCGCGGTGGGTTCATGAACTGTGAAAAATCATTTGAGCCCAAAATGCACTGGGTTTACCAGAAATGAATGCTTGCTTGTCGGAAGACACAGATCCTGGGGTTTAACCACGATGCTGAAGAGAAATTCAGACCAGAGTTCTCATCCCTGAAACACACTCTGTTTTAACGCAGAAGCAGGCTCTTCTTTCCAGTGTCTATGTTACAGCAAGAACCATGAGCATGCCCTGAAAAAAAGAACTGTGTTTCCTCCTCATACGGATCATATGTAGTTCAACTCTGCTTATGAAACTGATACAAACCACATCTCCTCTTACATAAATGCTCTTTAATTAATAGTGAGAATCATGTTGGGTTTGTGAACTGCGAAAAAACCTTTGAGCCCCAAATTCACTGGATTTACCAGAAATGAACTCTTGCTTGTAGGAAGACACAGATCTTGGGGTTTAACTCCGTTTGCGAAGCGAAATTCAGACCAGAGTTCTCATCCATGAAACACACCCTGTTTTAATGCAAGAAGCAAGCTCTTCTTTCCAGCGTCTAGAATACAGCAAGAACCATGAGCATGCCCTGAAAAAAAACTGTTTTTCTTACTCATATGGACCTTATGTAGTTCAACTGTGCTTATGAAACTTATACAAACCACAGCTCTTCTTACATAAATGCTCTTTAGTTAATAGTGAGAATCTCGTTGGGTTCGTGAACTGTGAAAAATCATTTGACCCCAAAATTCACTGGGTTTACCAGAAATGAACTCTTGCTTGTAGGAAGACACAGATCCTGGTGTTTAACTCCTTTTCTGAAGGGAAATTCAGACCAGAATTCTCATATCAGAAGCAACACTGTTTTAACACAAGAAGCAAGCTCTTCTTTCCAGAGTATAAAATACAGCAAGAACAAAGAGCATGCCGTGAAAAAAAGAACTGTGTATCCTAATCATTAGGACCATATGTATTTCAACTGTGCTTATGAAACTGATACAATCCACAGAACCTCTTACTTAAATGCTCTTTGTTTAATAGTGAGAATCGCATTGGGTTCGTGAACTGCGAATAATCATTTGACCCCAAAATTTACTGGGATTACCTGAAATGAACTCTTGCTTGTAGAAAGACACTGATACTGGGGTTTAACTCCGTTTATAAAGGCAAATTCAGACCAGAGTTCTCATCCCTGAAAAACTCTCTGTTTTAAGGCAAGAATCATCCTCTTCTTTCCAGCGTCTCCAATATTAAGAAACATGAGCCTGAAAAGAAAAAAAGAACTGTTTCCTACTCAACAGATCATATGTATTCCAACTCTGCTTATGAAATGATACAGACCACAGCTCCTCTCACAAAAATGCTCTTTAGTTAATAGTGATAATCGCGTTGGGATCTAGAACTTTGTAAAGTCTTCTGAGCTGAAAATTCACTTGGTTTACCACAAATGGACTCTTGCTTGCAGAAAGACACAGATCTTGGGGTTTAACTCTGTTTCCCAAGGGAAATTCAGACCAGAGTTCTCATCCATGAAACACACCCTGTTTTAATTCAAGAAGCAAGCTCTTCTTTCCAGCGTCTAGAATACAGCAAGAACCATGTGCATGCCCTGAAAAAAAGAACTGTGTTTCCTACTCATACGGACCATATGTAGTTCAACTCTGCTTATGAAACTGATACACACCACAGCTCCTCTTACATAAATCCTCTTCAGTTAATAGTGAGAATCACGTTGGGTTTGTGAACTGCCAAAAAATATTTGAGCCAAAAATTCACTGGGTTAACCAGAAATGAATTCTTGCTTGTAGGAAGACACAGATCCTGTGGTTTAACTCCGATTCAGAAGGGAAATACGGACCAGAATTCTCATCCCTGAAATACACTCTGTTTTAACCCAAAAAGCAAGCTCTTCTTTCCAGAATCTAAAATACAGCAAGAACCATGAGCATGCCCAGAAAAAAAGAACTGTGTTTCCTACTCATACAGACCATATGTAGTTCTACTCTGATAATGAAACTGATACAAACCACAGCTCCTCTTACATAAATCCTATTTAGTTAATAGTGAGAATCGCGTTTTGGTTCGTGAACTGCGCTAAATCATTGGAGCTCAAAAACCCTGGGTTTACCAGAAAACAACTCTTGCTTGTAGGAAGACACAGATCCTGGGGTTTAACTCCATTTCTGAAGGGAAATTCAGACCAGAGTTCTCATCCCTGAAAAACTCTCTGTTTTAAGGCAAGAATCATCCTCTTCTTTCCAGCGTCTCCAATATTAAGAAACATGAGCCTGAAAAGAAAAAAAGAACTGTTTCCTACTCATACAGATCATATGTATTCCAACTCTGCTTATGAAATGATACAGACCACAGCTCCTCTCACAAAAATGCTCTTTAGTTAATAGTGATAATCGCGTTGGGATCTAGAACTTTGTAAAGTCTTCTGAGCTGAAAATTCACTTGGTTTACCACAAATGGACTCTTGCTTGCAGAAAGACACAGATCTTGGGGTTTAACTCTGTTTCCCAAGGGAAATTCAGACCAGAGTTCTCATCCATGAAACACACCCTGTTTTAAATCAAGAAGCAAGCTCTTCTTTCCAGCGTCTAGAATACAGCAAGAACCATGTGCATGCCCTGAAAAAAAGAACTGTGTTTCCTACTCATACGGACCATATGTAGTTCAACTCTGCTTATGAAACTGATACACACCACAGCTCCTCTTACATAAATCCTCTTCAGTTAATAGTGAGAATCACGTTGGGTTTGTGAACTGCCAAAAAATATTTGAGCCAAAAATTCACTGGGTTAACCAGAAATGAATTCTTGCTTGTAGGAAGACACAGATCCTGTGGTTTAACTCCGATTCAGAAGGGAAATACGGACCAGAATTCTCATCCCTGAAATAAACTCTGTTTTAACCCAAAAAGCAAGCTCTTCTTTCCAGAATCTAAAATACAGCAAGAACCATGAGCATGCCCAGAAAAAAAGAACTGTGTTTCCTACTCATACAGACCATATGTAGTTCTACTCTGATAATGAAACTGATACAAACCACAGCTCCTCTTACATAAATCCTATTTAGTTAATAGTGAGAATCGCGTTTTGGTTCGTGAACTGCGCTAAATCATTGGAGCTCAAAAACCCTGGGTTTACCAGAAAACAACTCTTGCTTGTAGGAAGACACAGATCCTGGGGTTTAACTCCATTTCTGAAGGGAAATTCAGACCAGAGTTCTCATCCCTGAAACTCACTCTGATTTAACGCAAGAACCAAGCTCTTCTTTCCAGAGTCTCCAATACAGCAAGAACAATGAGCATGCACAGAAAAAAGAACTGTGTTTCCTACTCATATGGACCATATGTAGTTCAACTCTGCTTATGAAACTGATTCACACCACAGCTACTCTTACATAAATGCTCTTTAGTTAATAGTGAGAAACGCGTTGGTTTCGTGATCTGCCAAAAATCATTTGAGCCCAAAATTCACAGGGTTAACCAGAAATGAGTTCTTGCTTATAGGAAGACACAGATCCTGGGGTTTAACTCCGATTCAGAAGGGAAATTCAGACCAGAGTTCTCATCACTGATACACACTCTGTTTTATCGCAAGAAGCAAGCTCTTCTTTCCAGTGTCTGTAATACATGCCCTGAAAAAAAGAACTGTGCTTCCTACTCATACGGACCATATGTAGTTCAACTCTGCTTATGAAACTAATACAAACCACAGCTCCTCTTACATAAATCCTCTTTAGTTAATAGTTAGAATAGTGTAGGGTTCATGAACTTCGAAAAATCATTTGAGCCCAAAATTCACTGGGTATACCAGAAATGAACTCTTGCTTGTAGGAAGACACAGATCCTGGGGTTTAACTCCATTTCTGAAGGGAAATTCAGACCAGAGTTCTCATCCCTGAAACACACTCTGATTTAAGGCATGAATCATCCTCTTCTGTCCAGGGACTCCAGTACAGTAAGAGCATGAGCATGCCAAGAAAAAACGAACTGTGTTTCCTACTCATACGGATCTCATATAGTCCAACTCTGATTATGAAACTGATACACACCACATCTCCTCTTACATAAATGCTGTTTAGTTAATAGTGATAATCACGTTCGGTTCTAAAACTGTGTAAAATCATTTGATTCGAAAATTCACTTGGTTTGCCAGAAATGAACTCTTGCTGGTAGGAAGACACAGATCATGGGGTACAACTCCGTTTCTGAAGGGAAATTAAGACCAGAGTTCTCATCCCTAAAACACACTCTGATTTAACTCTAGAAGCAAGCTCTTCTTTCCAGAGTCTTAAATACAGCAAGAATCATGAGCATGGACTGAAAAAATGAACTGTGTTTCCTACTCATGCGGATCATATGTAGTTCCACTCTGCTTAAGAAACTGATACAAAGCACAGCTCTTCTTACATAAATGTTCTTTAGTTAATAGTGAGAATCATGTTGGTTTCGTAAACTTCGAAAAATCATTTGAGCCCAAAATTCACTGAGTTTACCAGAAATGAACACTTGCTTGTAGGAAGACACTGATACTGGGGTTTAACTCCATTTCTGAAGGCAAATTCAAACCAGAGTACTCATCCCTGAAAAACACTGTGTTTTAAGGCAAGAATCATCCTCTTCTTTCCAGCGTCACCAATATACTAAGAAACATTAGCATGCCATGAAAAAAAGAACTGTGTTCCTACTCATACAGACCATATGTAGTTCAACTCTGCTCAGGAAACTGATTCAAACTGCAGCTTATCTTACATAAATGCTCTTTAGGTAATAGTGAGAATCATGTTCGGTTCGTGAACTGCGAAAAATCATTTGAGCCCAAAATTCACTGGGTTTACCAGAAATGAACTCTTGCTTGTAGGAAGACACAGATCCTGGGGTTTAACTCTGTTTCTGAATGGAAATTCAGACCAGAGTTCACATCCCTGAAACACACTCTGTTATATCGCAAGAAGCAGGCTCTTCTTTCCAGTGTCTAAAATACAGGAAGAAACATGAGTATGCCCTGAAAAAAAGAACTGTGCTTCCTAATCATACAGACCATATGTAGTTCAACTCTGCTTATGAAACTAATACAAACCACAGCTCCTCTTACATAAATCCTCTTTAGTTAATATTGAGAATAGCGTAGGGTTCGTGAACTCTGAAAAATCATTTGAGCCCAAAATTCACTGGGTATACCAAAAATGAACTCTTGCTTGTAAGAAGACACAGATCCTGGATTTAACTCCATTTCTGAAGGGAAATTCAGACCAGAGTTCTCATCCCTGAAACACACTCTGATTTAAGGCATGAATCATCCTCTTCTGTCGAGGGTCTCCAATACAGTAAGAGCATGAGCATGCCAAGAAAAAAGAACTGTGTTTCCTACTCATACGGATCTTATATAGTCCAACTCTGCTTATGAAACTGATACACACCACGTCTCCTCTTACATAAATGCAGTTTAGTTAATAGTGATAATCGCGTTCGGTTCTAGAACTGTGTAAAATCATTTGAGCCGAAAATTCACTTGGTTTGCCAGAAATGAACTCTTGCTGGTAGGAAGACACAGATTATGGGGTTTAACTCCGTTTCTGAAGACAAATACAGACCAGAGTTCTCATCCCTGAAACACACTATGTTTTAAGGCATGAATCATCCTCTTCTGTCCATGGCTTCCAATACAGTAAGAAACATGAGCATGCCAAGAAAAAAAGAACTGTGTTTCCTACTCATACGGATCTTATATAGTCCAACTCTGCTTATGAAAATGATACAGACCACATCTCCTCTTACATAAATGCTGCTTACTTAATAGTGATAATCGCGATCGGTTCTAGAACTGTGTAAAATCATTTGAGCCGAAAATTCACTTGGTTTACCAGAAATGAACTCTTGCTTGTAGGAAGGCACAGATCCTGGGGTTTAACTCCGTTTCTGAAGGGAAATTCAGACCAGAGTTCTCATCCCTGAAACACACTCTGTTTTGAGGCATGAATCATCCTCTTCTGTCCAGGGTCTCCAATACAGTTAGAACCATGAGCATTCCAAGAAAAAAAGAACTGTGTTTCCTACTCATACGGAACATATGTAGTACAACTCTGCTTATGAAACTGGTACAGACCACATCTTCGCTTACATAAATGCTGTTTAGTTAATAGTGATAATCGCGCTCGGTTCTAGAACTGTGTAAAATCATTTGAGCCAAAATTTCACTTGGTTTACCAGAAATGAACTCTTGCTTGTAGGAAGACAAAGATCATGGTGTTTAACTCCATTTCTGAAGTGAAATTCAGACCAGAGGTCTCATCCATTAAACACACTCTGTTTTAACGCAAGAAGCAAGCTCTTATTTCCAGAATCTAAAATACAGCAAGAACCATGAGCATGCCCTGAAAAAAAGAACTGTGTTTCCTAGTCAGACAGACCATATGTAGATCAACTCCGGTTATGAAACTGATACAAACCACAGCACCTCTTAAATAAATGCTGTTTAGTTAATAGTGAGAATCGCGTTTGATTCGTGAACTGCGAAAAATATTTGGAGCTCAAAATTCACTGGGTTAACCAGAAATGAACTCTTGCTTGTAGGAAGACACAGATCCTGAAGTTTAACTCCGTTTCTGAAGTGAAATTCAGACCAGAGTTCTCATCCGTGAAACACACCCTGTTTTAATGTAAGAAGCAAGCTCTTCTTTCCAGAGTCTAAAATACAGCAAGAACCATGAGCATGCCCTGAAAAAAAGAACTGTGTTTCCTACTCATTCAGACCATATGTAGATCAACTCCAGTTATGAAACTGATACAAACCACAATTCGTCTTACATAAATTCTCTTTACTTAATAGTGAGAATCGCGTTTAAGTTCGTGCACAGCGAAAAATAATTTGAGCCCAAAATTCACTGGTTTAACCAGAAATGATCTCTTGCTTGTAGGAAGACACAGATCCTGGGGTTTAACTCCGTTTCTGAAGGGAAATTCAGACCAGTGTTCTCCTCCCTGAAACACACTCTGTTTTAACGCAAGGAGCAAGCTCTTATTTCCAGAGTCTAAAATACAGGAAGAACCACGAGCATGCCCTGAAAAAAAGAACTGTGTTTCCCACTCATACGGACCACATGTATTCCAACTCTGCTTATGAAACTGATACAGACCACAGCTCCTCTTACAAAAATGCTCTTTAATTAATAGTGAGAATCGCGTTGGGTTCTAGAAAAGTGTAAATCATTTGAGCCGAAAATTCTTTTGGTTTGCCAGAAATGAACTCTTGCTGGTAGGAAGACACAGATCATGGGGTTTAACTCCGTTTGTGAATGGAAATTCAGACCAGAGTTCTCATCCCTGAAACACACTCTGTTTAAACGCAAGAAGCAAGCTCTTATTTCCAGAATCTAAAATACAGCAAGAACCATGAGCATGCCCTGAAAAAAAGAACTGTGTTTCCTAGTCATACAGACCATATGTAGATCAACTCCAGTTATGAAACTGATACAAACCACAGCACCTCCTAAATAAATGCTGTTGAGTTCATAGTGAGAATCGCGTTGGTTTCTAGAACTCTGTAAAATCACTTGAGCTCTAAATTCACATGGTTTACAAGAAATGAACTCTTGCGTGTAGGAAGACCCAGATCCTGGGGTTAAACTCCGATTCTGAAGTGAAATTCAGACCAGAGTTCTCATCCCTGAAAAACACTCTGTTTTAAGGCAAGAAAGATCCTCTGCTTTCCAACTTCTCCAATACAGTAAGAACCATGAGCTTGCCAAGAAAAAAGAACTGTGTTTCCTACTCATACACACCATATGTAGTTCAACTCCTGTTATGAAACTGATACAAACCACAGCTCTTCTTACTTAAATCCTCTTTAGTTAATAGTGAGAATCTCGTTTTGGTTCGTGAACTGCGATGTATCATTTGAGCCGAAAATTCAATGAGTTTACCAGTAAAGGACTCTTGCTTGTAGGAAGACACAGATCCTGGGGTTTAACTCAGTTTCTGAAGTGAAATTCAGACCAGAGTTCTCATCCCTGAAAAACACTCTTTTTTAAGGCAAGAAAGATCCTCTTCTTTCCAAAGTCTAAAATACAGCAAGGACCATGAGCATGCCCTGAATCAAAGAACTGTGTTTCCTACTCATACGGACCATATGTAGTCCAACTCTGCTTATGAAACTGATACAGAACACATCTCCTCTTACATAAATGCTCTTGAGTTAATAGTGATAATAGAGTTGGGTTCTAGAACTGTGTAAAATCATTTGAGCCGAAAATTCACTTGGTTTACAAGAAATGAACTCTTGTTTGTAGGAAGACACAGATCATGGGGTACAACTCCGTTTCTGAAGGGAAATTCAGAACAGAGTTCTCAACCCTGAAAAACACTCTGTTTTATGGCAAGAATCAACCTCTTCTTTCCAGCGTCTCTAATTCAGTAAGATCCATGAGCATGCCCAGAAAAGAAGAACAGTGTTTCCTACTCATACGGACCATATGTAGGTCAACTCTGCTTATGAAAAGATACAGACTACAGCTCCTCTTACATAAATGTGCTTAAGTTAATAGTGAGAATCGCGTTGGGTTCGTGAACTGCGAAAAATCACTTGAGCACAAAATTCACTGGGTTTACCTGAAATGAACTCTTGCCTGTAGGAATACACAGATCCTTGGGTTTAAGTCAGTTTCTGAAGGCAAATTCAGACCAGAATTCTCATCCCTGAAAAACACTCTGTTTTAAGGCAAGAATCATCCTCTTCCTTCCAGCATGTCTAATACAGTACGAACCGTGAGCATTCCCAGAAAAAAAGAACTGTGTTTGTACTCATACGGACCAAATGTAGTTCAACTCTGTTTATGAAATGATACAGACAAGAGCTCCTCTTACATAAATGCTCTTTAGTTAATAGTGAGATTCGCGTTGGGTCCGTGATCTGCGAAAAATATTTTGAGCCCAAAATTCAATGGGTTAACCCGAAATGAACTCTTGCTTGTAGGAAGACACAGATCATGGGGTTTAACTCCGTTTCTGAATGGAAATTCAGACCAGAGTTCTCATCCATTAAACACACTCTGTTTTAACGCAAGAAGCAATCTCTTATTTCCAGAATCTAAAATACAGCAAGAACCATGAGCATGCCATGAAAAAAAGAACTGTGTTTCCTAGTCATACAGACCATATGTAGATCTACTCCGGTTATGAAACTGATACAAACCACAGCAACTCTTAAATAAATGCTGTTTAGTTAATAGTGAGAATCGCGTTGGGTTCTAGAACTCTGTAAAATAACTTGAGGCCAAAATTCACATGGTTTACAAGAAATGAACTCTTGCGTGTTGGAAGACCCAGATCCTGGGGTTTAACTCCGTTTCTGAAGTGAAATTCAGACCTTAGTTCTCATCCCTGAAAAACACTCTGTTTTAAGGCAAGAAAGATCCTCTTCTTTCCAGAGTCTAAAATACAGCAAGATCCATGAGCATGCCCTGAAACAAAGAACTGTGTTTCCTACTCATACGGACCATATTTAGTTCATCTCTGCTTATGAAACTGATAAAAACCACAGCTCCTCTTACATAAATGCTCTTTAGTTAATAGTGAGAATCGCGTTTGGTTCGTGAACTGCGAAAAATATTTTGAGCCCAAAATTCAATGGGTTAACCTAAAATGAACTCTTGCTTGTAGGAAGACACAGATCCTGGGGTTTAACTCCATTTCTGAAGGGAAATTCAGACCAGAGTTCTCATCCATGAAACACACCCTGTTTTAATGCAAGAAGCAAGCTCTTCTTTCCAGAGTCCAAAATACAGGAAGAACCATGAACATTCCCTGAAAAAAAGAACTGTGTTTCCTACTCATATGGACCATATTTAGTTCAACTCTGCTTATGAAACTGATACAAACCACATCTCGTCCTACATAAATGCTCTTTAGAAAATAGTGAGAATTGCGTTTTGGTTCGTGAACTGCGAAAAAACATTTGAGACCATAATTCACTGGTTTAACTAGAAATGAACTCTTGCTTGTAGGAAGACACAGATCCTGCGGTTTAACTCCGTTTCTGAAGACAAATACAGACCAGAGTTCTCATCCCTGAAACACACTCTGTTGTAAGGCATGAATCATCCTCTTCTGTCGAGTGTCTCCAATACAGTAAGAGCATGAGCATGCCAAGAAAAAAGAACAGTGTTTCCTACTCATACGGATCTTATATAGTCCAACTCTGCTTATGAAACTGATACACACCACATCTCCTCTTACATAAATGCAGTTTAGTTAATAGTGATAATCGCGTTAGGTTCTAGAACTGTGTAAAATCATTTGAGCCGAAAATTCACTTGGTTTGACAGAAATGTACTCTTGCTGGTAGGAAGACGCAGATCATGGGGTTTAACTCCGTTTCTGAAGCGAAATTCAGACCAGAGTTCTCATCCATGTAACACACTCTGTTTTAATGCAAGTGGCAGGCTCTTCTTTCCAGCGCCTCCAATTCAGCAACAACAATGAGCATGCCCAGAAAAAAAGAACTGTGTTTCCTCCTCATACAGACCATATGTAGTTCAACTCTGGTTATGAAACTGATACACACCACAGCTCCTCTTACATAAATGCTCTTACGTTAATGGTGAGAATCGCTTTGGGTTCGTGAACTGCCAAAAATCATTTGAGCCCAAAATTCACTGGGTTTACCTGAAAAGAACTCTTGCTTTTAGGAAGACACAGATCCTGTGGTTTAACTCCGTTTCTGAAGGGAAATTCAGACCAGAGTTCTCAACCCTGAAAAACACTCTGTTTTAAGGCAAGAATCATCCTCTTCTTTCCAGCGTCTCCAATTCAGTAAGATCCATGAGCATGCCCAGAAAAAAAGAACAGTGTTTCCTACTCATACGGACCATATGTAGGTCAACTCTGCTTATGAAAAGATACAGACTACAGCTCCTCTTACATAAATGCTCTTTAGTTAATAGTGATAATCGTGTTGGGTTTTAGAACTGTGTAAAGTCATTTGAGCACAAAATTACCTTGGTTTGCCAGAAATGAACTCTTTTTGGTAGGAACACACAGATAATGTTGTTTAACTCCGATTCTGAAGGAAAATTCAGACCAGAGTTCTCATCCATGAAACACACTCTGTTTTAATGCAAGAAGCAAGCTCTTCTTTCCAGTGTCTCCAATACAGCAAGAAGCATGAGCATGCCCTGAAAAAAAGAACTGTGTTTCCTAATCATACGGACCATATGTAGTTCAACTCTGCTTATGAAACAGATACAAACCACAGCTCCTCTTACATAAATGCTCTTTAGTTAATAGTGAGAATCGCGTTGTGTTTGTGAACAAGGAATAATCATTTGAGCGCAAAATTCACTGGGTTAACCAGAAATGAACTCTTGCTTGTAGGAAGACACCGATCCTTGGGTTTAACTCCGTTTCTGATGTGAAATTCAGACCAGAGTTCTCATCCCGGAAACACACTCTGTTTTAACACAAGAAGCAAGCTCTTCTTTCCAGAGTCTAAAATACAGCAAGAACCATGAGCATGCCCCGAAAAAAAAAACTGTGTTTCCTACTCATACAGACCATATGTAGTCTCTGCTTATGAAACTGATACAAACCGCAGCTCATCTCACATAAATGCTCTTTAGGTAATAGTAAGAATCATGTTCGGTTGGTGAACTGCGAAAAATCATTTGAGCCCAAAATTCACTGGGTTTACCAGAAAAGAACTCTTGCTTGTAGGAAGAAACAGATCCTGGGGTTTAACTCCGTTTCTGAAGGGAAATTCAGACCAGAGTTCTCAACCCTGAAAAACACTCTGTTTTATGGCAAGAATCAACCTCTTCTTTCGAGCGTCTCTAATTCAGTAAGATCCATGAGCATGCCCAGAAAAAAAGAACAGTGTTTCCTACTCATATGGACCATATGTAGGTCAACTCTGCTTATGAAAAGATACAGACTACAGCTCCTCTTACATAAATGCTCTTTACTTAATAGTGATAATCGTGTTGGGTTCTAGAACTGTGTAAAGTCATTTGAGCACAAAATTACCTTGGTTTGCCAGAAATGAACTCTTTTTGGTAGGAACACACAGATCATGTTGTTTAACTCCGATTCTGAAGGAAAATTCAGACCAGAGTTCTCATCCATGAAACACACTCTGTTTTAATGCAAGAAGCAAGCTCTTCTTTCCAGTGTCTCCAATACAGCAAGAAGCATGAGCATGCCCTGAAAAAAAGAACTGTGTTTCCTAATCATACGGACCATATGTAGTTCAACTCTGCTTATGAAACTGATACAAACCACAGCTCCTCTTACATAAATGCTCTTTAGTTAATAGTGAGAATCGCGTTGTGTTTGTGAACAACAAATAATCATTTGAGCGCAAAATTCACTGGGTTAACCAGAAATGAACTCTTGCTTGTAGGAAGACACAGCTCCTGGGGATTAACTCTGTTTCTGAGGGGAAATTCAGACCAGAATTCTCATCCCTGAAAAACACTCTGTTTTAAGGCATGAAACATCCTCTTCTTTCCAGGGTCGCCAAAACAGTAAGAACCATGAACATGCCCTGAAAAAAAAAACTGTGTTTCCCACTCATACAGACCATATGTAGTCTCTGCTTATGAAACTGATACAAACCGCAGCTCATCTTACATAAATGCTCTTTAGGTAATAGTAAGAATCATGTTCCGCTTGTGAACTGCGAAAAATCATTTGAGCCCAAAATTCACTTGGTTTACCAGAAATGAACTCATGCTTGTAGGAAGACACAGATCATGGGGTTTGACTCAGTTTCTGAAGGGAAATTCAAACCAGAGTTATCATCCATTAAACACACTCTGTTTTAACGCAAGAAGCAAGCTCTTATTTCCAGAATCTAAAATACAGCAAGAACCATGAGCATGCCCTGAAAAAAAGAACTGTGTTTCCTAGTCATACAGACCATATGTAGATCAACTCCGGTTATGAAACTGATACAAACCACAGCTCTTCTTACATAAATCCTCTTTAGTTAATAGTGAGAATCGCGTTTTGGTTCGTGAACTGCGAAATATCATTTGAGCCGAAAATTCAATGAGTTTACCAGTAAAGAACTCTTGCTTGTAGGAAGACACATTTCCTGGGGTTTAACTCAGTTTCTGAAGTGAAATTCTGACCAGAGTTCTCATCCCTGAAAAACACTCTGTTTTAAGGCAAGAAAGATCCTCTTCTTTCCAGAGTCTAAAATACAGCAAGAACCTTGAGCATGCCATGAAAAAAAGAACTGTGTTTCCTAGTCATACAGACCATATGTAGATCAACTCCGGTTAAGAAACTGAATCAAACCACAGCACCTCTTAAATAAATGCTGTTTAGTTAATAGTGAGAATCGCGTTGGGTTCTAGAACTCTGTAAAATAACTTGAGCCCAAAATTCACATGGTTTACATGAAATGAACACTTGCGTGTAGGAAGACCCAGATCCTGGAGTTTAACTCCGTTTCTGAAGTGAAATTCAGACCAGAGTTCTCATCCCTGAAAAACACTCTGTTTTAAGGCAAGAAAGATCCTCTGCTTTCCAACTTCTCCAATACAATAAGAACCATGAGCTTGCCAAGAAAAAGGAACTGTGTTTCCTACTCATACACACCATATGTAGTTCAACTCCTGTTATGAAACTGATACAAACCACAGCTCCTCTTACATAAATCCTCTTTAGTTAATAGTGAGAATCGCGTTTAGGATGGTGAACTGCGAAAAATCATTTGAGCCGAAAATTCAATGAGTTTACCAGTAAAGAACTCTTGCTTGTAGGAAGACACAGATCCTGGGGTTTAACTCCGTTTTTGAAGGTAAATTCAGACCACAGTTCTCATCCCTGAAACACACTCTGATTTAACGCAAGAAGCAAGCTCTTCTTTCCAGAGTCTAAAATACAGCATGAACCATGAGCATGCCCTGAAAAAAAGAACTGTGTTTCCTACTCATGCGGACCATATGTAGTTCAACTCTGCTTATGAATCTGATACAAACAACAGCTCCTCTTACTTAAATGTGCTTAAGTTAGTAGTGATAATCGCGTTGGGTTCGTGAACTGCGAAAAATCATTTGAGCATAAAATTCACTGGGTTTACCTGAAATGAACTCTTGCCTGTAGTAAGACACAGATCCTTGGGTTTAAGTCAGTTTCTGAAGGCATATTCAGACCAGAATTCTCATCCCTGAAAAACACTCTGTTTTAAGGCAAGAATCATCCTCTTCTTTCCAGCATGTCCAATACAGTACGAACCATGAGCATTCCCAGAAAAAAAGAACTGTGTTTGTACTCATACGGACCAAATGTAGTTCAACTCTGCTTATGAAATGATACAGACAACAGCTCCTCTTACATAAATGCTCTTTAGTTAATAGTGAGATTCGCGTTGGGTCCGTGATCTGCGAAAAATATTTTGAGCCCAAAAGTCAATGGGTTAACCAGAAATGAACTCTTGCTTGAAGGAAGACACAGATCATGGGGTTTAACTCCGTTACTGAAGGGAAATTCAGACCAGAGTTCTCATCCATTAAACACACTCTGTTTTAACGCAAGAAGCAATCTCTTATTTCCAGAATCTAAAATACAGCAAGAACCATGAGCATGCCATGAAAAAAAGAACTGTGTTTCCTAGTCATACAGACCATATGTAGATCTACTCCGGTTATGAAACTGATACAAACCACAGCACCTCTTAAATAAATGCTGTTTAGTTAAAAGTGAGAATCGCGTTGGGTTCTAGAACTCTGTAAAATAACTTGAGCCCAAAATTCACATGGTTTACAAGAAATGAACTCTTGCGTGTTGGAAGATCCAGATCCTGGGGTTTAACTCCGTTTCTGAAGTGACATTCAGACCAGAGTTCTCATGCCTGAAAAACACTCTGTTTTAAGGCAAGAAAGATCCTCTTCTTTCCAGAGTCTAAAATACAGCAAGAACCATGACCATGCCCTGAAACCAAGAACTGTGTTTCCTACTCATACGGACCATATTTAGTTCATCTCTGCTTATGAAACTGATAAAAACCACAGCTCCTCTTACATAAATGCTCTTTAGTTAATAGTGAGAATCGCGTTTGGTTCGTGAACTGCGAAAAATATTTTGAGCCCAAAATTCAATGGGTTAACCTGAAATGAACTCTTGCTTGTAGGAAGACACAGATCCTGGGGTTTAACTCTGTTTCTGAAGGGAAATTCAGACCAGAGTTCTCGTCCAAGAAACACACCCTGTTTTAATGCAAGAAGCAAGCTCTTCTTTCCAGAGTCCAAAATACAGCAAGAACCATGACCATGCCCTGAAAAAAAGAACTGTGTTTCCTACTCATACGGACCATATTTAGTTCATCTCTGCTTATGAAACTGATACAAACCACATCTCGTCTTACATAAATGCTCTTTAGAAAATAGTGAGAATTGCGTTTTGGTTCGTGAACTGCGAAAAAACATTTGAGACCATAATTCACTGGTTTAACTAGAAATGAACTCTTGCTTGTAGGAAGACACAGATCCTGGGGTTTAACTCCGTTTCTGAAGACAAATACAGACCAGAGTTCTCATCCCTGAAACACACTCTGTTGTAAGGCATGAATCATCCTCTTCTGTCGGGTGTCTCCAATACAGTAAGAGCATGAGCATGCCAAGAAAAAAGAACTGTGTTTCCTACTCATACAGATCTTATATAGTCCAACTATGCTTATGAAACTGATACACACCACATCTCCTCTTACATAAATGCAGTTTAGTTAATAGTGATAATCGCGTTCGGTTCTAGAACTGTGTAAAATCATTTGAACCGAAAATTCACTTGGTTTGCCAGAAATGAACTCTTGCTGGTAGGAAGACGCAGATCATGGGGTTTAACTCCGTTTCTGAAGCGAAATTCAGACCAGAGTTCTCATCCATGTAACACACTCTATTTTAATGCAAGAGGCAGGCTCTTCTTTCCAGTGCCTCCAATTCAGCAACAACAATGAGCATGCCCAGAAAAAAAGAACTGTGTTTCCTCCTCATACAGACCATATGTAGTTCAACTCTGCTTATGAAACTGATACACACCACAGCTCCTCTTACATAAATGCTCTTAAGTTAATGGTGAGAATCGCTTTGGGTTCGTGAACTGCCAAAAATCATTTGAGCCCAATATTCACTGGGTTTACCAGAAAAGAACTCTTGCTTTTAGGAAGACACAGATCCTGGGGTTTAACTCTGTTTCTGAAGGGAAATTCAGACCAGAGTTCTCCACCCTGAAAAACACTCTGTTTTAAGGCAAGAATCATCCTCTTCTTTCCAGCGTCTCCAATTCAGTAAGATCCTTGAGCATGCCCAGAAAAAAAGAACAGTGTTTCCTACTCATGCGGACCATATGTAGGTCAACTCTGCTTATGAAAAGATACAGACTACAGCTCCTCTTACATAAATGCTCTTTAGTTAATAGTGATAATCGTGTTGGGTTCTAGAACTGTGTAAAGTCATTTGAGCACAAAATTACCTTGGTTTGCCAGAAATGAACTCTTTTTGGTAGGAACACACAGATAATGTTGTTTAACTCCGATTCTGTGGGAAAATTCAGACCAGGGTTCTCATCCATGAAACACACTCTGTTTTAATGCAAGAAGCAAGCTCTTCTTTCCAGTGTCTCCAACACAGCAAGAAGCATATGCATGCCCTGAAAAAAAGAACTGTGTTTCCTAATCATACGGACCATATGTAGTTCAACTCTGCTTATGAAACTGATACAAACCACAGCTCCTCTTACATAAATGCTCTTTAGTTAATAGTGAGAATCGCGTTGTGTTTGTGAACAACGAATAATCATTTGAGCACAAAATTCACTGGGTTAACCAGAAATGAACTCTTGCTTGTAGGAAGACACAGATCCTTGGGTTTAACTCCGCTTCTGAAGTGAAATTCAGACCAGAGTTCTCATCCCTGAAACACACTCTGTTTTAACACAAGAAGCAAGCTATTCGTTCCAGAGTCTAAAATACAACAAGAACCATGAGCATGCCCCGAAAAAAAAACGGTGTTTCCTACTCATACAGACCATATGTAGTCTCTGCTTATGAAACTGATACAAACCGCAGCTCATCTTACATAAATGCTCTTTAGGTAATAGTAAGAATCATGTTCGGTTCGTGAACTGCGAAAAATCATTTGAGCCCAAAATTCACTGGGTTTACCAGAAAAGAACTCTTGCTTGTAGGAAGACCTAGATCCTGGGGTTTAACTCTGTTTCTGAAGGGATATTCAGACCAGAGTTCTCAAACCTGAAAAACACTCTGTTTTATGGCAAGAATCATCCTCTTCTTTCCAGCGTCTCCAATTCAGTAAGATCCTTGAGCATGCCCAGAAAAAAAGAACAGTGTTTCCTACTCATGCGGACCATATGTAGGTCAACTCTGCTTATGAAAAGATACAGACTACAGCTCCTCTTACATAAATGCTCTTTAGTTAATAGTGATAATCGTGTTGGGTTCTAGAACTGTGTAAAGTCATTTGAGCACAAAATTACCTTGGTTTGCCAGAAATGAACTCTTTTTGGTAGGAACACACAGATAATGTTGTTTAACTCCGATTCTGAAGGTAAATTCAGACCAGAGCTCTCATCCATGAAACACACTCTTGTTTTAATGCAAGAAGCAAGCGCTTCTTTCCAGTGTCTCCAATACAGCAAGAAGCATGAGCATGCCCTGAAAAAATAACTGTGTTTCCTAATCATACGGATCAAATGTAGTTCAACTCTGCTTATGAAACTGATACAAACCACAGCTCCTCTTATATAAATGCTCTTTAGTTAATAGTGAGAATCGCGTTGTGTTTGTGAACAACGAATAATCATTTGAGCGCAAAATTCACTGGGTTAACCAGAAATGAACTCTTGCTTGTAGGAAGACACAGATCCTTGGGTTTAACTCCGTTTCTGAAGGGGAATTCAGACCAGAGTTCTCATCCCTGAAACACACTCTGTTTTAACACAAGAAGCAAGCTCCTCTTTCCAGAGTCTAAAATATAGCAAGAACCATGAGCATGCCCTGAAAAAAAAAAACTGTGTTTCCTACTCATACAGACCATATGTAGTCTCTGCTTATGAAACTGATACAAACCGCAGCTCATCTTACATAAATGCTCTTTAGGTAATAGTAAGAATCATGTTCGGTTTGTGAACTGCGAAAAATCATTTGAGCCCAAAATTCTCTGGGTTTACCAGAAATGAACTCTTGCTTGTAGGAAGACACAGATCATGGGGTTTAACTCTGTTACTGAAGGGAAAATCAGACCAAAATTCTCATCCATGAAACACACTCTTTTTTATTGCAAGAAGCAAGTCTTCTTTCCAGCACCTCAAATTCAGCAAGAACAATGAGCATGCCCAGAAAAAAAGAACTGTGTTTCCTACTCATACGGACCATATGTAGTACAACTTTGCTTATGAAACTGATACAAACCACAGCTCCTCTTACATAAATCCTCTTTAGTTAATAATGAGAATAGCGTAGGGTCTATGAACTGCGAAAAATCATTTGAGCCCAAAATTCAGTGGCTTTACGAAAAATGAACTCTTGCTTATAGGAAGACACAGATCCTGGGGTTTAACTCCGTTTCGGAATAGAAATTCAGACCACAGTTCTCATCCATGAAAAGCACTCTGTTTTAAGGCATGAATCATCCTCTTCTGTCCAGGGTCTCCAATACAGTAAGAACCATGTCATGCCAAGAAAAAAAGAACTGTGTTTCCTACTCATACGGAACATATGTAGTCCAACTCTGCCTATAAAACTGATACAGACCACATCTCCTCTTACATAAATGCTGTTTAGTTTATAGTGATAATCGCGCTCGGTTCTAGAACTGTGTAAAATCATTTGAGCCAAAAATTCACTTGGTTTACCAGAAATGAACTCTTGCTTGTAGGAAGACACAGATCATGGGGTTTGACTCCGTTTATGAAGCGAAATTCAGACCAGAGTTCTCATCCATGTAACACACTCTGTTTTAATGCAAGAGGCAGGCTCTTCTTTCCAGCGCCTCCAATTCAGCAACAACAATGAGCATGCCCAGAAAAAAAGAACTGTGTTTCCTCCTCATACAGACCATATGTAGTTCAACTCTGCTTATGAAACTGATACACACCACAGCTCCTCTTACATAAATGCTCTTAAGTTAATGGTGAGAATCGCTTTGGGTTCGTGAACTGCCAAAAATCATTTGAGCCCAAAATTCACTGGGTTTACCAGAAAAGAACTCTTGCTTTTAGGAAGACACAGATCCTGGGGTTTAACTCTGTTTCTGAAGGGAAATTCAGACCAGAGTTCTCCACCCTGAAAAACACTCTGTTTTAAGGCAACAATCATCCTCTTCTTTCCAGCGTCTCCAATTCAGTAAGATCCTTGAGCATGCCCAGAAAAAAAGAACAGTGTTTCCTACTCATGCGGACCATATGTAGGTCAACTCTGCTTATGAAAAGATACAGACTACAGCTCCTCTTACATAAATGCTCTTTAGTTAATAGTGATAATCGTGTTGGGTTCTAGAACTGTGTAAAGTCATTTGAGCACAAAATTACCTTGGTTTGCCAGAAATGAACTCTTTTTGGTAGGAACACACAGATAATGTTGTTTAACTCCGATTCTGAAGGAAAATTCAGACCAGGGTTCTCATCCATGAAACACACTCTGTTTTAATGCAAGAAGCACGCTCTTCTTTCCAGTGTCTCCAATACAGCAAGAAGCATGAGCATGCCCTGAAAAAAAGAACTGTGTTTCCTAATCATACGGACCATATGTAGTTCAACTCTGCTTATGAAACTGATACAAACCACAGCTCCTCTTACATAAATGCTCTTTAGTTAATAGTGAGAATCGCGTTGTGTTTGTGAACAACGAATAATCATTTGAGCACAAAATTCACTGGGTTAACCAGAAATGAACTCTTGCTTGTAGGAAGACACAGATCCTTGGGTTTAACTCCGCTTCTGAAGTGAAATTCAGACCAGAGTTCTCATCCCTGAAACACACTCTGTTTTAACACAAGAAGCAAGCTATTCGTTCCAGAGTCTAAAATACAACAAGAACCATGAGCATGCCCCGAAAAAAAAACGGTGTTTCCTACTCATACAGACCATATGTAGTCTCTGCTTATGAAACTGATACAAACCGCAGCTCATCTTACATAAATGCTCTTTAGGTAATAGTAAGAATCATGTTCGGTTCGTGAACTGCGAAAAATCATTTGAGCCCAAAATTCACTGGGTTTACCAGAAAAGAACTCTTGCTTTTAGGAAGACCTAGATCCTGGGGTTTAACTCTGTTTCTGAAGGGATATTCAGACCAGAGTTCTCAACCCTGAAAAACACTCTGTTTTATGGCAAGAATCATCCTCTTCTTTCCAGCGTCTCTAATTCAGTAAGATCCATGAGCATGCCCAGAAAAAAAGAACAGTGTTTCCTACTCATACGGACCATATGTAGGTCAACTCTGCTTATGAAAAGATACAGACTACTGCTCCTCTTACATAAATGCTCTTTAGTTAATAGTGATAATCGTGTTGGGTTCTAGAACTGTGTAAAGTCATTTGAGCACAAAATTACCTTGGTTTGCCAGAAATGAACTCTTTTTGGTAGGAACACACAGATAATGTTGTTTAACTCCGATTCTGAAGGAAAATTCAGACCAGAGCTCTCCTCCATGAAACACACTCTTGTTTTAATGCAAGAAGCAAGCGCTTCTTTCCAGTGTCTCCAATACAGCAAGAAGCATGAGAATGCCCTGAAAAAATAACTGTGTTTCCTAGTCATACGGATCATATGTAGTTCAACTCTGCTTATGAAACTGATACAAACCACAGCTCCTCTTATATAAATGCTCTTTAGTTAATAGTGAGAATCGCGTTGTGTTTGTGAACAACGAATAATCATTTGAGCGCAAAATTCACTGGGTTAACCAGAAATGAACTCTTGCTTTTAGGAAGACACAGATCCTTGGGTTTAACTCCATTTCTGAAGGGGAATTCAGACCAGAGTTCTCATCCCTGAAACACACTCTGTTTTAACACAAGAAGCAAGCTCCTCTTTCCAGAGTCTAAAATATAGCAAGAACCATGAGCTTGCCCTGAAAAAAAAAACTGTGTTTCCTACTCATACAGACCATATGTAGTCTCTGCTTATGAAACTGATACAAACCGCAGCTCATCTTACATAATTGCTCTTTAGGTAATAGTAAGAATCATGTTCGGTTTGTGAACTGCGAAAAATCATTTGAGCCCAAAATTCACTGGGTTTACCAGAAATGAACTCTTGCTTGTAGGAAGACACAGATCATGGGGTTTAACTCTGTTACTGAAGGGAAAATCAGACCAAAATTCTCATCCATGAAACACACTCTTTTTTATTGCAAGAAGCAAGTCTTCTTTCCAGCACCTCAAATTCAGCAAGAACAATGAGCATGCCCAGAAAAAAAGAACTGTGTTTCCTACTCATACGGACCATATGTAGTACAACTTTGCTTATGAAACTGATACAAACCACAGCTCCTCTTACATAAATCCTCTTTAGTTAATAATGAGAATAGCGTAGGGTCTATGAACTGCGAAAAATCATTTGAGCCCAAAATTCAGTGGCTTTACGAAAAATGAACTCTTGCTTATAGGAAGACACAGATCCTGGGGTTTAACTCCGTTTCGGAATGGAAATTCAGACCACAGTTCTCATCCATGAAAAACACTCTGTTTTAAGGCATGAATCATCCTCTTCTGTCCAGGGTCTCCAATACAGTAAGAACCATGTCATGCCAAGAAAAAAAGAACTGTGTTTCCTACTCATACGGAACATATGTAGTCCAACTCTGCCTATAAAACTGATACAGACCACATCTCCTCTTACATAAATGCTGTTTAGTTTATAGTGATAATCGCGCTCGGTTCTAGAACTGTGTAAAATCATTTGAGCCAAAAATTCACTTGGTTTACCAGAAATGAACTCTTGCTTGTAGGAAGACACAGATCATGGGGTTTGACTCCGTTTCTGAAGGGAAATTCAGACCAGACTTATCATCCATTAAACACACTCTGTTTTAACGCAAGAAGCAAGCTCTTATTTCAAGAATCTAAAATACAGCAAGAACCATGAGCATGCCCTGAAAAAAAGAACTGTGTTTCCTAGTCATAAAGACCATATGTAGATCAACTCCGGTTATGAAACTGATACAAACCACAGCACCTCTTAAATAAATGCTGTTGAGTTAATAGTGAGAATCGCATTGGGTTCTAGAACTCTATAAAATCACTTGAGCCCTAAATTTACATGGTTTACAAGAAATGAACTGTTGCGTGTAGGAAGACCCAGATCCTGGGGTTTAACTCCGATTCTGAAGTGAAATTCAGACCAGAGTTCTCATCCCTGAAAAACACTCTGTTTTAAGGCAAGAAAGTTCCTCTGCTTTCCAACTTCTCCAATACAGTAAGAACCATGAGCTTGCCAAGAAAAAAGAACTGTGTTTACTACTCATACACACCATATGTAGTTCAACTCCTGTTATGAAACTGGTACAAACCACAGCTCTTCTTACATAAATCCTCTTTAGTTAATAGTGAGAATCGTGTTTTGGTTCGTGAACTGCAAAATATCATTTGAGCCGAAAATTCAATGAGTTTACCAGTAAAGAAATCTTGCTTGTAGGAAGACACAGATCCTGGAGTTTAACTCCGTTTCTGAAGTGAAGTTCAGACCAGAGTTCTCATCCCTGAAAAACACTCTGTTTTAAGGCAAGAAAGATCCTCTTCTTTCAAGAGTCTAAAATACAACAAGAACCATGAGCATGCCCTGAAACAAAGAACTGTGTTTTCTACTCATACGGACCATATGTAGTCCAACTCTGCTTATGAAACTGATACAGAACACAGCTCCTCTTACATAAATGCTCTTTAGTTAATAGTGATAATAGCGTTGGGTTCTAGAACTGTGTAAAATCATTTGAGCCGAAAATTCACTTGGTTTACAAGAAATGAACTCTTGTTTGTAGGAAGACACAGATCATGGGGTTTAACTCCGTTTCTGATGGGAAATTCAGACCAGAGTTCTCATCCATGAAACACACTCTGTTTTAACGCAAGAAGCAAGCTCTTATTTCCAGAATCTAAAATACTGCAAAAACCATGAGCATGCCCTGAAAAAAAGAACTTTGATTCCTAGTCATACAGACCATATGTAGATCAACTCCGGTTATGAAACTGATACAAACCACAGCACCTCTTAAATAAATGCTGTTTAGTCAATAGTGAGAATAACGTTGGGTTCTAGAACTCTATAAAATCACTTGAGCCCTAAATTTACATGGTTTACAAGAAATGAACTGTTGCATGTAGGAAGACCCAGATCCTGGGGTTTAACTCCGATTCTGAAGTGAAATTCAGACCAGAGTTCTCATCCCTGAAAAACACTCTGTTTTAAGGCAAGAAAGTTCCTCTGCTTTCCAACTTCTCCAATACAGTAAGAACCATGAGCTTGCCAAGAAAAAAGAACTGTGTTTACTACTCATACACACCATATGTAGTTCAACTCCTGTTATGAAACTGGTACAAACCACAGCTCTTCTTACATAAATCCTCTTTAGTTAATAGTGAGAATCGTGTTTTGGTTCGTGAACTGCGAAATATCATTTGAGCCGAAAATTCAATGAGTTTACCAGTAAAGAACTCTTGCTTGTAGGAAGACACAGATCCTGGAGTTTAACTCAGTTTCTGAAGTGAAGTTCAGACCAGAGTTCTCATCCCTGAAAAACACTCTGTTTTAAGGCAAGAAAGATCCTCTTCTTTCAAGAGTCTAAAATACAGCAAGAACCATGAGCATGCCCTGAAACAAAGAACTGTGTTTTCTACTCATACGGACCATATGTAGTCCAACTCTGCTTATGAAACTGATACAGAACACAGCTCCTCTTACATAAATGCTCTTTAGTTAATAGTGATAATAGCGTTGGGTTCTAGAACTGTGTAAAATCATTTGAGCCGAAAATTCACTTGGTTTACAAGAAATGAACTCTTGTTTGTAGGAAGACACAGATCATGGGGTTTAACTCCGTTTCTGATGGGAAATTCAGACCAGAGTTCTCATCCATGAAACACACTCTGTTTTAACGCAAGAAGCAAGCTCTTATTTCCAGAATCTAAAATACTGCAAAAACCATGAGCATGCCCTGAAAAAAAGAACTTTGATTCCTAGTCATACAGACCATATGTAGATCAACTCCGGTTATGAAACTGATACAAACCACAGCACCTCTTAAATAAATGCTGTTTAGTCAATAGTGAGAATAACGTTGGGTTCTAGAACTCTGTAAAATAACTTTAGCCCAAAATTCACATGGATTACAAGAAATGAACGCTTGCGTGTAGGAAGACCCAGATACTGGGGTTTAACTCCGTTTCTGAAATGAAATTCAGACCAGAGTTCTCATCCCTGAAAAACACTGTGTTTTAAGGCAAGAAAGATCCTCTTCTTTCCAGAGACTAAAATACAGCAAGAACCATGAGCATGCCCTGAAAAAAAGAACTGTGTTTGCTACTCATACGGCCCATATTTAGTTCATCTCTGCTTATGAAACTGATACAAACCACAGCTCCTCTTACATAAATGCTCTTTAATTAATAGTGAGAATCGCGTTTGATTCGTGAACTGCGAAAAATATTTGGAGCCCAAAATTCACTGGGTTAACCAGAAATGAACTCTTGCTTGTAGGAAGACACAGATCCTGGGGTTTAACTCCGTTTCTGAAGGGAAATTCAGACCATAATTCTCATCCATGAAACACACCCTGTTTTAATGCAACAAGCAAGCTCTTCTTTCCAGAGTCTAAAATACAGCAAGAACCATGAACATTCCCTGAAAAAAAGAACTGTGTTTCCTACTCATACGGACCATATTTAGGTCAACTCTGCTTATGAAACTGATACAAACCAAATCTCGTCTTACATAAATGCTCTTTAGAAAATAGTGAGAATTACGTTTTTGTTCGTAAATTGCGAAAAAACATTTGAGACCAAAATTCACTGGTTTAACCAAAAATGAATTCTTGCTTGTAGGAAGACACAGATCCTGGGGTTTAATTCCGTTTCTGAAGGGAAATTCAGACCTGTGTTCTCATCAATGAAACACACTCTGTTTTAACGCAAGAAGCAAGCTCTTATTTCCAGAGTCTAAAATACAGTACGAACCATGAGCATTCCCAGAAAAAAAGAACTGTGTTTGTATTCATACGGACCAAATGTAGTTCAACACTGCTTATGAAATGATACAGACAACAGCTCTCTTACATAAATGCTCTTTAGTTAATAGTGAGAATCGCGTTGGGTACTAGAACTGTGTAAAGTCATTTGAGCCGAAAATTCACTTGGTTCACCACAAATGAACTCTTGTTTGTAGGAAGACACAGATCATGGGGTACAACTCCGTTTCTGAAGGGAAATTCAGACCAGAGTTCTCATCCATGAAACACACCTTGTTTTAATGCTAGAAGCAAGCTCTTCTTTCCAGAGTCTAAAATACAGCAAGAAAAATGAGCATGCCCTGAAAAAAAGAACAGTGTTTCCTACTCATACGGACCATATTTAGTTCAACTCTGCTTATGAAACTGATACAAACCACAGCTCGTCTTACATAAATTCTCTTTAGTTAATAGTGATAATCACGATGGGTTCTAGAACTGTGTAAAATCATTTGAGCCGAAAATTCAATCAGTTTACCAGAAAAGAACTCTTGCTTGTAGGAAGACAAAGATCCTGGGGTTTATCTCAGTTTCTGAAGTGAAATTCAGACCATTGTTCTCATCCCTGAAACACGCTCTGTTTTAATGCAAGGAGCAAGCTCTTATTTACAGAGTCTTAAATACAGCAAGAACCAAGAGCATGCCCTGAAAAAAGAACTGTGTTTCCTACTCATACGGACCTTATGTAGTTCAACTCTGCTTATGAAACTGATACAGACCACAGCTCGTCTTACATAAATGCTCTTTAGTTAATAGTGAGAATCGCGTTGGGTTCGTGAACTGCTAAAAATATTTTGAGCCCAAAATTCAAAGGGTTAACCAGAAATTAACTCTTGTTTGTAGGGAGACACAGATCCTGGGGTTTACCTCCGTTTCTGAAGGAAACTTAAGAACAGTGTTCTCATCCCTGAAACACACTCTGTTTTAACGCAAGAAGCAAGCTCTTCTTTCCAGAGTCTAAAATACAGCAAGAACCATGAGCATGCCCTGAAAAAAAGAACTGTGTTTCCTACTTATACGGACCATATTTAGTTCATCTCTGCTTATGAAACTGATACAAACCACAGGTGCTCTTACGTAAATGCTCTTTAGTTAATAGTGAGAATCGCGTTGGGTTCGTGAACTGCGAAAAATATTTTGAGCCCAAAATTCAATGGGTTAACCAGAAATGAACTCTTGCTTGTAGGAAGACACAGATCATGGGGTACAACTCCGTTTCTGAAGGGAAATTCAGACCAGAGTTCTCATCCATTAAACACACTCTGATTTAACGCAAGAAGCAAGCTCTTATTTCCAGAATCTAAAATACAGCAAGAACCATGAGCATGCCCTGAAAAAAAGAACTGAGTTTCCTACTCATACAGACCATATGTAGATCAACTCCGGTTATGAAACTGATACAAACCACAGCAACTCTTAAATAAATGCTGTTTAGTTAACAGTGAGAATCGCTTTGGGTTCTAGAACTCTGTAAAATAACTTGAGCTCAAAATTCACATGGTGTACAAGAAATGAATTCTTGTGTGTAGGAAGACCCAGATCCTGGGGATTAACTCCGTTACTGAAGTGAAATTCAGACCAGTGTTCTCATCCCTGAAACATGCTCTGTTTTAGCAAGGAGCAAGCTCTTATTTCCAGAGTCTTAAATACAGCAAGAACCATGAGCATGCCCTGAAAAAAAGAACTGTGTTTCCTACTCATACGGACCATATGTAGTCCAACTCTGCTTATGAATCTGATACAGACCACAGCTCGTCTTACATAAATGCTCTTTAGTTAATAGTGAGAAACGAGTTGGGTTCGTAAACTGCTAAAAATATTTTGTGCCCAAAATTCAATGGGTTAACCAGAAATGAACTCTTGCTTGTAGGAAGACACAGATCCTGGGGTTTAACTCCGTTTCTGAAGGGAAATTCAGACCAGAGTTCTCATCCATTAAACACCCTCTGTTTTAACGCAAGAAGCAAGCTCTTCTTTCCAGAGTCTAAAATACAGCAAGAACCATGAGCATGCCCTTAAAAAAAGAACTGTGATTCCTACTCATACGGACCATATGTAGTTCAACTCTGCTTATGAAACTGATACAGACCACAGCTCGTCTTACATAAATGCTCTTTAGTTAATAGTGAGAATCGAGTTGGGTTCTTGAACTGTGAAAAATCATTTGAGCCCAAAATTCACTGGGTTTACCTGAAATGAACTTCTCCTTGTAGGAAGACACAGATCCTGGAGTTTAACTCAGTTTCTGAAGCCAAATTCAGAACACAATTCTCATCCCGGAAAAACACTCTGTTTTAAGGCAAGAATCATCCTCTTCTTTCCAGCGTGTCCAATATAGTACGAACCATGAGCATTCCCAGAAAAAAAGAACTGTGTCTGTACTCATACGGACAAAATGTAGTTCAACTCTGCTTATGAAATGATACAGACAATAGCTCCTCTTACATAAATGCTCTTTAGTTAATAGTGAGAATCTCGTTGGGTACTAGAACTGTGTAAAGTCATTTGAGCCGAAAATTCACTTGGTTTAACACAAATGAACTCTTGTTTGTAGGAAGACACAGATCATGGGGTACAACTCCATTTCTGAAGGGAAATTCAGACCAGAGTTCTCATCGATGAAACACACCTTGTTTTAATGCTAGAAGCAAGCTCTTCTTTCCAGAGTCTAAAATACAGCAAGAAAAATGAGCATGCCCTGAAAAAAAGAACAGTGTTTCCAACTCATACGGACCATATTTAGTTCAACTCTGCTTATGAAACTGATACAAACCACAGCTCCTCTTACATAAATGCTCTTTAGTTAATAGTGAGAATCGCGTTTTGGTTCGTGAACTGGGAAAAATCATTTGAGACCAAAATTCACTGGTTTAACCAGAAATGAACTCTTGCTTGTAGGAAGACACAGATCCTGGGGTTTAACTCAGTTTCTGAAGGGAAATTCAGACCATTGTTGTCATCCCTGAAATACACTCTGTTTTAATTCAAGAAGCCAGCTCTTCTTTCCAGAGTCTAATATACGGCAAGAACCGTGAGCATGCCCTGAAAAAAAGAACTGTGTTTCCTACTCAAACGGACCATATGTAGTTCAACTCTGCTTATGAAACTGATACAAACCCAGCTCCTCTTACATAAATGCTCTTTAGTTAATAGTCAGAATCATGTTGGGTTCCTGAACTGCGAAAAATCATTTGAGCCCAAAATTCCCTGGGTTTACCAGAAGAGAACTATTGTTTGTAGGAAGACACAGACCCTGGTGTTTAACTCCGTTTCTGAAGTGAAATTCAGACCAGAGTTCTCATCCCTGAAACACACTCTGTTTTAACGCAAGAATCATCCTCTTATTTCCATCCTCTCCAATACAGTACGAACCATGAGCATGCCCAGAAAAAAAGAACTGGGTTTCCGACTCATACCGACCATATGATGTTCAACTCTGCTTATGAAACTATTTCAAACCACAGCTCCTCTTACATAAATGCTCTTTAGTTAATAGTGAGAATCGCGTTTGGTTCGTGAACTGCGAAAAATCATTTGAGCCCAAAATTCACTCGGTTAACCATTATTGAACTCTTGCTTGTAGGAAGGCACAGATCCTGGGGTTTAACTCCGTTTCTGAAGGGAAATTCGACCAGAGTTCTCATCCAAGAAACACATTCTATTTTAACACAAGAAGCAAGCTCATCTTTCCAGAGTCTAAAATACAGAAAGAACCAGGAGTATGCCCTGAAAAAAAGAACTGTGTTTCCTACTCATACAGACCATACGTTGATCAACTCTGCTTATGAAACTGATACAGACAACACCTCCTCTTACATAAATGCTCTTTAGTTATTAGTGAGAATCGCGGTGGGTTCGTGAAATGCGAAAAATCATTTCAGCCCAAAATTCACTGAGTTTACCAGAAAAGAACTCTTGCTTGTTGGAAGAAACAGATCCTGGGGTTTAACTTCGTTTCTGAAGGCAAATTCAGACCAGAGTTCTCATGCCTGAAAAAACAAAACTCTGTCTTAAGGCAAGAATCATCCTCTTCTATCCAGCCTCTCCAATACTGCAAGAACAATGAGATGCCCAAAAAAAAAGAACTGTGTTTCCTACTCATATGGACCAACTCTGCTTATGAAATGATAAAGACCACAGCTCCTCTAATATAGATGCTCTTTAGTTAATAGTGAGAATCATGTTGGGTTCGTGAACTGTGAAAAATCATTTGAGCTCAAAATTCTCAGGGTTTACCAGAAAAGAAGTCATTCTTGGAGGAAGAAACAGATCCTGGGGATTAACTCCATTCCTGAAGGGAAAGTCAGAGCAGAGTTCTCATCCATTAAACACATGCTGTTTCAACGAAAGAGCAGCCTCTTCTTTCCAGAGTCTCCAATATAGCAAGAACCATGAGAATGCCCAGAAAAAAGAACTGTGTTTACTACTCACACAGATCATATGCATTTCAACTCTGTTTATGAAACTGATACAAAGCACAGCTCCTCTTACATAAAAACTCTTTAGATAATAGTGATAATCATGTTGTGTTCTAGAACTGTGGAAAAAATTTTGAGCCGAAAATTCACTTGGTTTACCTGAAATGAACTCTTGCTTGTAGGAAGAAACAGATCCTGGGGATTAACTCCTTTTCTGAAGGGAAATTCAGACCAGTGTTCTCATCCGTGAAACACACTCTGTTTTAACGCAAGAAAAAAGTCTTCTTTACAGAGTCTCCAATACAACAAACAATGAGCATGCCCCGAAAAAAAGAAATGTGTTTCCTACTCATATGGACCATATGGAGTTCAACTCTGCTTATGAAACTGATACAAACCACAGCTCCTCATACATAAAGTCTCATAAGTTAATAGTGAGAATCATGTTCTGTTGGTGTACTGTGTAAAATCTTTTGAGCCCAAAATTCACTTTGTTTACCAGAAATGATATCCTGCTTGTAGGACAACACAGATCCTGGGGTTTAACTCCGTTTCTGAAGGGAAATTCAGACCAGAGTTCTTATCCCTGAAACGCACTCTTTTTAACGCTAGAAGCAAGCCCTTCTTTGCAGAGTCTAAAATACAGCAAGAACCAGGAGCATGCCCTGAAAAAAAGAACTGTGTTTCCTATTCTTACGGACGATATGTAGTTCATCTCTGCTTATGAAACTGATACAAACCACAGCTCCTCTTACATAAAGTCTCATAAGTTAATAGTGAGAATCATGTTCTGTTGATGTACTGTGTAAAACCTTTTAAGCCCAAAATTCACTTGGTTTACCAGAAATGATATCCTGCTTGTAGGACAACACAGATCCTGGGGTTTAACTCCGTTTCTGAAGGGAAATTCAGACCAGAGTTCTTATCCCTGAAACGCACTCTGTTTTAACGCTAGAAACAAGCCCTTCTTTGCAGAGTCTAAAATACAGCAAGAACCAGGAGCATGCCCTGAAAAAAAGAACTGTGTTTCCTATCATTATGGACGATATGTAGTTCAACTCTGCTTATGAAACTGATACAAACCGCAGCTCCTCTTGCATAAATCCTCTTTAGTTAATAGTGAGAATAGCGTTGGGTTTGTGAACTGTGAAAAATCATTTGAGCTGAAAATTCACTGGGTTTACCATAAATGAACTCTTGCTTGTAGGAAGACACAGATCATGGGGTTCAACTCCGTTTCTGAAGGGAAATTCAGACCAGAGTTCTCATACCTGAAACACACTCTGTTTTAACTAAGAAGCAAGCTCTTCTTTCCAGATTCTAAATTACACCAAGAACCATGTTCATGGCCTGAAAAAAACAACTGTGTTTCCTATTCATAAGGACCATATGTAGTGCAACTCTGCTTATGAAACTGATACAAACCACACCTCCTCTTACATAAATGCTCTTTAGTTAATAGTGAGAATAGCGTTGGGTTCTTGAACTGTGAAAAATCATTTGAGCCCAAAATTCCCTGGGTTTACCAGAAATGAACTCGTGCTTGTAGCAAGACACAGATCCTGGGGTTTAACTCCGTTTCTGAAGGCAAATTCAGACCAGAATTCTCATACCTGAAAAACATTCTGGTTTAAGGCATGAATCATACTATTCTTTCCAGGTTCTCCAATACAGTAAGAACCATGAGCATGCCAAGAAAAAAATAACTGTGTTTCCTACTCATGCGGACCATATGTAGTTCAAATCTGCTTATGAAACTGATACAGACCACAGGTCCTCTTACATAAATGCTCTTTAGATAATAGTGATAATCATGTTGTGTTCTAGAACTGTGGAAAAATATTTGAGCCGAAAATTCACTTGATTTACCTGAAATGAACTCTTGCTTGTAGGAAGAAACAGATCATGGGGTTTAACTCCTTTTCTGAAGGGAAATTCAGACCAGTGTTCTCATCCATTATACACACTCTTTTTTAATGCAAGAAGCAAGCTCTTCTTTCCAGAGTCTCCAATACAACAAGACCATGAGCATGCCCAGAAAAAAGAACTGTGTTTCCTACTCATACGGACCATATGTAGTTCAACTCTGCTAATCAAACTGATACAAACCACAGCTCCTCTTACATAAATGCTCTATAGTTAATAGTGAGAATTGGTTTGGGTTGGTGAACTGCGAAAAATCATTTGAGCCCAAAATTCACTTGGTTTACCAGAAATGAACTCTTGCTTGTAGGAAGACACAGATCCTGGGGTTTAACTCCGTTTGTGAAGGGAAATTTAGACGAGCGTTCTCATCCCTGAAATACAATCTGCTTTAACGCAAGAAGCAAGCACTTTTTTCCAGATTCTAAAATACAGCAAGAACCATGAGCATGCCCTGAAAAAAGAAATGTGTTTCCTACTCATACGGACCATATGGAGTTCAACTCTGCTTATGAATCTGATACAAACCACAGCTCTGCTTACATAAATGCTCTTTAGTTAATAGTGAGAATCGTGTTGGGAACGTGAACTGTGAAAAATCATTTGAGCTGAAAATTCACTGGGTTTACCATAAATGAACTCTTGCTTGTAGGAAGACAAAGATCATGGGGTTCAACTCCGTTTCTGAAGGGAAATTCAGACCAGAGTTCTCATACCTGAAACACACTCTGTTTTAAGTAAGAAGCAAGCTCTTCTTTCCATATTCTAAATTACAGCAAGAACCATGATCATGGCCTGAATAAAAGAACTGTGTTTCCTATTCATAAGGACCATATGTAGTGCAACTCTGCTTATGAAACTTATACAAACCACACCTCCTCTTACATAAATGCTCTTTAGTTAATAGTGAGAATAGCGGTGGGTTCTTGAACTGTGAAAAATCATTTGAGCCCAAAATTCACTTGGTTTACCAGAAAGGAACTCTTCCTTGTAGGAAGACGCAGATCCTGGGATTTAACACTGTTTCGAAAGGGAAATTAAGGCAAGAGTTCTCATCCCTGAAAAAAACTCTGTTTTAAGGCAAGAATCATCCTCTTCTATCCAGCGTCTCCAATACAATAAGAAACATGAGCATTCTCTGAAAAAGATAACTGTGTTTCCTACTCATACAAACCACTTGTAGTTAAACTCTGATAATGAAACTGATTCAAACCATAGCTCCTCTTACATAAATCCTCTTTAGTTAATAGTGAGAATCGGGTTGGGTTCGTGAACTGCGAAAAATCATTTGAGCCCAAAATTTACTGGGTTTACCAGAACTGAACTCTTGCTTGTAGGAAGACACAGATACTTGGGTTTAACTCCTTTTCTGAGGGGAAATTCAGACCAGAATTCTCATCCCTGAAAAACACCCTGTTTTAAGGCATGAATCATCCTCTTCTTTCCAGGGTCTCTAATACAGTAAGACCATGAGCATGCCAAGAAAAAAAGAACTGTGTTTCCTACTCAGACAGACCATATGTAGTCCAACTCTGCTTATGAAACTCATACAGACCACAGCTCCTCTTACATAAATGCTGTTTAGTTAATAGTGATAATCGCGATGGGTTCTTGAACTCTGTAAAATCATTTGAGCCCAAAATTCACTTGGTTTACCAGAAATGAAGCCTTGCTTGTAGGAAGACACAGATCTTGGGTATAACTCTGTTTCTGAAGGGAAATTCACACCCATGTTCTCATCCTTGAAACACACTCTGTTTTCACGCAAGAACCAAGCTCTTCTTTCCAGCGTCTCCAATACATCAAGAACCATGAGCATGCCCAGAAAAAAAGAACTGTGTTTCCTACTCATACAGACCATATGTAGTTCAACTCTGCTTATGAAACTGATACAAACAGCAGCACCTCTTACATAAATCCTCTTTAGTTAATAGTGAGAATCGAGTTGGGTTTGTGACCTGCGAAAAATCATTTGAGGCAAAATTCACTGGGTTAACCAGACATGAACTCTTGCATGTAGGAAGGCACAGATCCTGGGGTTTAACTCTATTTCTGAAGGGAAATTCAGACCAGAGTTCTCATCACTTAAAAACACTCTGTTTTAGGGCAAGAATCATCCCCTTCTTTCCAGCTTCTCCAATACAGTAAGAACCATGAGCATGCCCAGAAAAAAGAACTGTGTTTCCTAACCATAAAGACCATATGTAGTTCAACTCTGTTTATGAAACTGATACAAACCACAGCTCCTCTTCTATAAATCCTCTTTAGTTCATAGTGAGAATCGCTTTTTGGTTCGTGAACTGCGAAAAATCATTTTAGCCCAAAATTCGCTGCGTTTACCAGAAGAGAACTCTTGCTTGTAGGAAGACAAAGACCCTGGTGTTTAACTCCGTTTCTGAACGTAAATTCAGAACAGAGTTCTCATCGATGAAACACACTCTGATTTAACGCAAGAAGCAAGCTCTTCTTTCCAGAATCTAAAATACAGCAAGAACCGTGAGCATGCCCTAAAAAAAAGATCTGTGTTTCCTACTCATGCGGACCAAATGTAGTTAAACTCTGATTATGAAACTGATACAAACCACAGCGCCTCTTACATAAATCCTCTTTAGTTAATAGTGAGAATCGCGTTGGGTTCGTGAACTGCAAAAAATCATTTGTGCCCAAAATTCCCTGGATTTACCTTAAATGAACTCTTGCTTGTAGGAATACACAGATCCTCCGGTTTAACTCCATTCCTGAAGGGAAATTCAGACCAGAGTTCTCATCCCTGAAACACACTCTGTTTTAACGCAAGAATCATCCTCTTCTTTCCAGCGTCTCCAATACAGTACGAACCATGAGCATGCCCACAAAAAAAGAACTGTGTTTCCTACTCATACCGACCATATGTAGTTCCACTCTGCTTATGAAATGATACAGAACACAGCTCCTCTTACATAAATGCTCTTTAGATAATAGTGATAATCGCGTTGGGTTCTAGAACTGTGTAAAATCTTTGGAGCTGAAAATTCACTAGGTTTAACATTAATGAACTCGTGCTTGTAGAAAGACACATATCATGGGGTTTAACTCCGTTTCTGAAGGGAAATTCAGACCAGAGTTCTCATCCATGAAACACACTCTGTTTTAATGCAATAAGCAAGCTCTTCTTTCCACGTTTCCAGTACAGCAAGAACCATGAGCATGCCCTGAATAAAAGAACTGTGTTTTCTACTCATACAGACCATATTTAGATCAACTCTGGTTATAAAACTGATACAAAACACAGCACCTCTTAAATAATGCTGTCTAGTTAATAGTGAGAATCGCATTGGGTTTTTGAACTCTGTAAAAACATTTGACCCTAAAATTCACTTGGTTTACCAGAAATAAACTCTTCCATGTAGGAAGACACAGATCCTGGATTTTAACACTGATTCTGAAGGTAAATTCAGACCAGTGTTCTCATCCATGAAACACACTCTGTTTTCAAGCAAAAAGCAATCTCTTCTTTCCAGCGTCTCCAATTGAGCAAGAACCATGAGCATGCCCAGAATAAAAGAACTGTGTTTCCTACTCATACGGACCATATGTAGTTCAACTCTGCTTATGAAACTGATACAAACCACGGCTCCTCTTACATAAATGCTCTTTAGTTAATATTGAGAATCGGTTTGGGTTGGAGAACTGCAACAAATCATTTGATCCCAAAATTCACTTGGTTTACCAGAAATGATCTCTTGCTTGTAGGAAGACACAGATCCTGGGGTTAAACTACGTTTCTGAAGGGAAATTCCGACCAGAGTTCTCCTCCCTGAAACACACTCTGCATTAACGCAAGAAGCAAGCTCTTCTTTTCAGCGGCTCCAATACATCAAGAAGCATGAGCATGCCCAGAAAAAAAGAACTGTGTTTCCTACTCATACGGACCATATGTAGGACAGCTCTGCTTATGAAACTCATACAAACCACAGCTCTGCTTACATAAATGCTCTTTAGTTAATAGTGAGAATCACGTTCGGTTCGTGAACTGCAAAAAATCATTTGAGTTAAAACTCACTGTGTTAACCAGACATGAACTCATGCATGTAGGAAGGCACAGATCCTGGGGTTTAACTCCATTTCTGAACGGAAATTCAGACCAGAGTTCTCATCACTTAAAAACACTCTGTTTTAAGGCAAGAATCATCCCCTTCTTTCCAGCTTCACCAATACAGTAAGAACCATGAGCATGCCCAGAAAAAAGAACTGTGTTTCCTAATCATAAAGACCATATGTAGTTCAACTCTGTTTATTAAACTGATACAAACCACAGCTCCTCTTCCATAAATCCTCTTTAGTTCATAGTGAGAATCGCTTTTTGGTTCGTGAACTGCGAAAAATCATTTTAGCCCAAAATTCGCTGCGTTTACCAGAAGAGAACTCTTGCTTGTAGGAAGACACAGACCCTGGTGTTTAACTCCGTTTCTGAAGTTAAATTCAGACCAGAGTTCTCATCCCTGAAACACACTCTGTTTTAACGCAAGAATCATCCTCTTCTTTCCATCCTCTCCAATACAGTACGAACCATGAGCATGCCCAGAAAAAAAGAACTGTGTTTCCTACTAAAACCGACCATATGAAGTTCAACTCTGCTTATGAAACTGATTTAAACCACAGCTCCTCTTACATAAATGCTCTTTAGTTAATAGTGAGAATCGCGTTTGGTTCGTGAACTGCGAAAAATCATTTGAGCCCAAAATTCACTAGGATAACCATTATTGAATTCTTGCTTGTAGGAAGATACAGATCCTGGGGTTTAACTCCGTTTCTGAAGGGAAATTCAGACCAGAGTTCTCATCCCTGAAACACACTCTATTTTAACGCAAGAAGCAAGCTAATCTTTCCAGAGTCTAAAACACAGCAAGAACCATGAGCATGCCCTGAAAAAAAGAACTGTGTTTCCTACTCATACAGACCATATGTAGATCAACTCTGCTTATGAAACTGATACAGACAACACCTCCTCTTACATAAATGCTCTTTAGTTAATAGTGAGAATTGCGTTGGGTTCCTGAACTGCAAAAAAAATCATTTGAGCCCAAAATTCACTGGGTTTACCAGAAATGAACTCTTTCTTGTAGGAAGACACAGATGCTGGGATTTAACTCCTTTTCTGAAGGGAAATTCAGACCAGAATTCTCATCCCTGAAACACACTCTGTTTTAATGCAAGAAGGAAGCTCTTCTTTCCAGTGTCTCCAATTAAGCAAGAACCATGAGCATGCCCAGAAAAAAGAACTGTGTTTCCTACTCATACGGACCTTATGTTGTTCAACTCTGCTTATGAAACTAATACAAACCACAGCTCCTCGTGCATAAATGCTCTTTAGTTAATAGTGATAATCGCGTTGGGTACTAGAACTGTGTAAAGACATTTGGCACCAAAATTCACTGGGTTTACCTGAAATGAAATCGTTCTTGTAGGAAGAGACAGATCCTGGGGTTTAACGCCGTTTCTGAAGGGAAATTCAGACCAGTGTTCTCATCTATGAAACAAACTCTGTTTTCACGCAAGAAGCAAGCTCTTCTTTCCAGAGGCTCCAATACATCAAGAACCATGATCATGCCCAGAAAGAAAGAACTGTGTTTCCTAGTCATACGGACCATATGTAGTTCAACTCTGCTTATGAAACTGATACAAACCACAGCTCCTCTTACATAAATCCACTTTAGGTAATAGTGAGAATCATGTTGGGTTCGTGAACTGCGAAAAATCATTTGAGCCCCAAAATCACTGGGTTTACCAGAAATGAACTCTTGCTTGTAGGAAGACACATATTCTGGGGTTTAAATCCATTTCTACAGGGAAATTCAGACCAGAGTTCTCATCCCTGAAACACACTCTGTTTTAAGGCAAGAATCATCCTCTTCTTTGCAGCGTCTCCAAAACAGTACAAACAATGAGCATTCCCAAAAAAAAGGACTGTGTTTCCTACTCATACAGACCATATGTAGTTCAACACTGCTTATGAAATGATACAGACCACAGCTCCACTTACATACATGCGCTTTAGTTAATAGTGATAATCGCGTTGGGTACTAGAACTGTGTAAGGTCATTTGAGCCCACAATTCACTGGGTTTACCTGAAATGAACTCATGCTTGTAGGAAGACACAGATCCTGGTGTTTAACTCCGTTTCTGAAGGGAAATTCAGACCAGTGTTCTCATCCATGAAACACACTCTGTTTTAAGGCAAGAAGCAAGCTCTTCTTTCCAGCGGCTTCAATACATCAAGAACCTTGAGCCTGCCCAGAAAAAAAGAACTGTGTTTCCTACTCATACGGACCATATGTAGTTCAACTCTGCTTATGAAACTGATACAAACAACAGCACCTCTTACATAAAAACTCTTTAGATAATAGTGATAATCATGTTGTGTTCTAGAACTTTGGAAAAAATTTTGAGCCGAAAATTCACTTGGTTTACCTGAAATGAACTCTTGCTTGTAGGAAGAAACAGATCATGGGGTTTAACTCCTTTTCTGAAGGGAAATTCAGACCAGTGTTCTCATCCGTGAAACACACTCTGTTTTAACGCAAGAAAAAAGTCTTCTTTACAGAGTCTCCAATACAACAAACAATGAGCATGCCCCGAAAAAAAGAAATGTGTTTCCTACTCATATGGACCATATGGAGTTCAACTCTGCTTATGAAACTGATACAAACCACAGCTCCTCTTACATAAAGTCTCATAAGTTAATAGTGAGAATCATGTTCTGTTGGTGTACTGTGTAAAATCTTTTGAGCCCAAAATTCACTTTGTTTACCAGAAATGATATCCTGCTTGTAGGACAACACAGATCCTGGGGTTTAACTCCGTTTCTGAAGGGAAATTCAGACCAGAGTTCTTATCCCTGAAACGCACTCTGTTTTAATGCTAGAAGCAAGCCCTTCTTTGCAGAGTCTAAAATACAGCAAGAACCAGGAGCATGCCCTGAAAAAAAGAACTGTGTTTCCTATTCTTACGGACGATATGTAGTTCATCTCTGCTTATGAAACTGATACAAACCACAGCTCCTCTTACATAAAGTCTCATAAGTTAATAGTGAGAATCATGTTCTGTTGATGTACTGTGTAAAACCTTTTGAGCCCAAAATTCACTTGGTTTACCAGAAATGATATCCTGCTTGTAGGACAACACAGATCCTGGGGTTTAACTCCGTTTCTGAAGGGAAATTCAGACCAGAGTTCTTATCCCTGAAACGCACTCTGTTTTAACGCTAGAAGCAAGCCCTTCTTTGCAGATTCTAAAATACAGCAAGAACCAGGAGCATGCCCTGAAAAAAAGAACTGTGTTTCCTATTATTACGGACGATATGTAGTTCAACTCTGCTTATGAAACTGATACAAACCGCAGCTCCTCTTGCATAAACCCTCTTTAGTTAATAGTGAGAATAGCGTTGGGTTTGTGAACTGTGAAAAATCATTTGAGCTGAAAATTCACTGGGTTTACCATAAATGACTCTTGCTTGTAGGAAGACACAGATCATGGGGTTCAACTCCGTTTCTGAAGGGAAATTCAGACCAGAGTTCTCATACCTGAAACACACTCTGTTTTAACTAAGAAGCAAGCTCTTCTTTCCAGATTCTAAATTACACCAAGAACCATGTTCATGGCCTAAAAAAAACAACTGTGTTTCCTGTTCATAAGGACCATATGTAGTGCAACTCTGCTTATGAAACTGATACAAACCACACCTCCTCTTACATAAATGCTCTTTAGTTAATAGTGAGAATAGCGTTGGGTTCTTGAACTGTGAAAAATCATTTGAGCCCAAAATTCCCTGGGTTTACCAGAAATGAACTCGTGCTTGTAGCAAGACACAGATCCTGGGGTTTAACTCCGTTTCTGAAGGCAAACTCAGACCAGAATTCTCATACCTGAAAAACATTCTGGTTTAAGGCATGAATCATACTATTCTTTCCAGGTTCTCCAATACAGTAAGAACCATGAGCATGCCAAGAAAAAAATAATTGTGTTTCCTACTCATGCGGACCATATGTAGTTCAAATCTGCTTATGAAACTGATACAGACCACAGGTCCTCTTACATAAATGCTCTTTAGATAATAGTGATAATCATGTTGTGTTCTAGAACTGTGGAAAAAATTTTGAGCCGAAAATTCACTTGGTTTACCTGAAATGAACTCTTGCTTGTAGGAAGAAACAGATCATGGGGTTTAACTCCTTTTCTGAAGGGAAATTCAGACCAGTGTTCTCATCCATTATACACACTCTTTTTTAATGCAAGAAGCAAGCTCTTCTTTCCAGAGTCTCCAATACAACAAGACCATGTGCATGCCCAGAAAAAAGAACTGTGTTTCCTACTCATACGGACCATATGTAGTTCAACTCTGCTAATCAAACTGATACAAACCACAGCTCCTCTTACATAAATGCTCTATAGTTAATAGTGAGAATTGGTTTGGGTTGGTGAACTGCGAAAAATCATTTGAGCCCAAAATTCACTTGGTTTACCAGAAATGAACTCTTGCTTGTAGGAAGACACAGATCCTGGGGTTTAACTCCGTTTGTGAAGGGAAATTTAGACGAGCGTTCTCATCCCTGAAATACAATCTGCTTTAACGCAAGAAGCAAGCACTTTTTTCCAGATTCTAAAATACAGCAAGAACCATGAGCATGCCCTGAAAAAAGAAATGTGTTTCCTACTCATACGGACCATATGGAGTTCAACTCTGCTTATGAATCTGATACAAACCACAGCTCTGCTTACATAAATGCTCTTTAGTTAATAGTGAGAATCGTGTTGGGAACGTGAACTGCGAAAAATCATTTGAGCCCAAAATTCACTTGGTTTACCAGAAAGGAACTCTTCCTTGTAGGAAGACGCAGATCCTGGGATTTAACACCGTTTCGAAAGGGAAATTAAGGCAAGAGTTCTCATCCCTGAAAAAAACTCTGTTTTAAGGCAAGAATCATCCTCTTCTATCCAGCGTCTCCAATACAATAAGAAACATGAGCATTCTCTGAAAAAATAACTGTGTTTCCTACTCATACAAACCACTTGTAGTTAAACTCTGATAATGAAACTGATTCAAACCATAGCTCCTCTTACATAAATCCTCTTTAGTTAATAGTGAGAATCGGGTTGGGTTCGTGAACTGCGAAAAATCAATGGAACCCAAAATTTACTGGGTTTACCAGAACTGAACTCTTGCTTGTAGGAAGACACAGATACTTGGGTTTAACTCCTTTTCTGAGGGGAAATTCAGACCAGAATTCTCATCCCTGAAAAACACCCTGTTTTAAGGCATGAATCATCCTCTTCTTTCCAGGGTCTCTAATACAGTAAGACCATGAGCATGCCAAGAAAAAAAGAACTGTGTTTCCTACTCAGACAGACCATATATAGTCCAACTCTGCTTATGAAACTCATACAGACCACAGCTCCTCTTACATAAATGCTGTTTAGTTAATAGTGATAATCGCGATGGGTTCTTGAACTCTGTAAAATCATTTGAGCCCAAAATTCACTTGGTTTACCAGAAATGAAGCCTTGCTTGTAGGAAGACACAGATCTTGGGTTTAACTCTGTTTCTGAAGGGAAATTCACACCCATGTTCTCATCCTTGAAACACACTCTGTTTTCACGCAAGAACCAAGCTCTTCTTTCCAGCGTCTTCAATACATCAAGAACCATGAGCATGCCCAGAAAAAAAGAACTGTGCTTCCTACTCATACAGACCATATGTAGTTCAACTCTGCTTATGAAACTGATACAAACAGCAGCACCTCTTACATAAATCCTCTTTAGTTAATAGTGAGAATCGAGTTGGGTTTGTGACCTGCGAAAAATCATTTGAGGCAAAATTCACTGGGTTAACCAGACATGAACTCTTGCATGTAGGAAGGCACAGATCCTGGGGTTTAACTCTATTTCTGAAGGGAAATTCAGACCAGAGTTCTCATCACTTAAAAACACTCTGTTTTAGGGCAAGAATCATCCCCTTCTTTCCAGCTTCTCCAATACAGTAAGAACCATGAGCATGCCCAGAAAAAAGAACTGTGTTTCCTAACCATAAAGACCATATGTAGTTCAACTCTGTTTATGAAACTGATACAAACCACAGCTCCTCTTCTATAAATCCTCTTTAGTTCATAGTGAGAATCGCTTTTTGGTTCGTGAACTGCGAAAAATCATTTTAGCCCAAAATTCGCTGCGTTTACCAGAAGAGAACTCTTGCTTGTAGGAAGACAAAGACCCTGGTGTTTAACTCCGTTTCTGAACGTAAATTCAGAACAGAGTTCTCATCGATGAAACACACTCTGATTTAACGCAAGAAGCAAGCTCTTCTTTCCAGAATCTAAAATACAGCAAGAACCGTGAGCATACCCTCAAAAAAAGATCTGTGTTTCCTACTCATGCGGACCAAATGTAGTTAAACTCTGATTATGAAACTGATACAAACCACAGCGCCTCTTACATAAATCCTCTTTAGTTAATAGTGAGAATCGCGTTTGGTTCGTGAACTGCAAAAAATCATTTGTGCCCAAAATTCCCTGGATTTACCTTAAATGAACTCTTGCTTGTAGGAATACACAGATCCTCCGGTTTAACTCCATTCCTGAAGGGAAATTCAGACCAGAGTTCTCATCCCTGAAACACACTCTGTTTTAACGCAAGAATCATCCTCTTCTTTCCAGCATCTCCAATACAGTACGAACCATGAGCATGCCCACAAAAAAAGAACTGTGTTTCCTACTCATACCGACCATATGTAGTTCCACTCTGCTTATGAAATGATACAGAACACAGCTCCTCTTACATAAATGCTCTTTAGATAATAGTGATAATCGCGTTGGGTTCTAGAACTGTGTAAAATCTTTGGAGCTGAAAATTCACTAGGTTTAACATTAATGAACTCGTGCTTGTAGAAAGACACATATCATGGGGTTTAACTCCGTTTCTGAAGGGAAATTCAGACCAGAGTTCTCATCCATGAAACACACTCTGTTTTAATGCAATAAGCAAGCTCTTCTTTCCACGTTTCCAGTACAGCAAGAACCATGAGCATGCCCTGAATAAAAGAACTGTGTTTTCTACTCATACAGACCATATTTAGATCAACTCTGGTTATAAAACTGATACAAAACACAGCACCTCTTAAATAATGCTGTCTAGTTAATAGTGAGAATCGCATTGGGTTTTTGAACTCTGTAAAAACATTTGACCCTAAAATTCACTTGGTTTACCAGAAATAAACTCTTCCATGTAGGAAGACACAGATCCTGGATTTTAACACTGATTCTGAAGGTAAATTCAGACCAGTGTTCTCATCCATGAAACACACTCTGTTTTCAAGCAAAAAGCAATCTCTTCTTTCCAGCGTCTCCAATTGAGCAAGAACCATGAGCATGCCCAGAATAAAAGAACTGTGTTTCCTACTCATACGGACCATATGTAGTTCAACTCTGCTTATGAAACTGATACAAACCACGGCTCCTCTTACATAAATGCTCTTTAGTTAATATTGAGAATCGGTTTGGGTTGGAGAACTGCAACAAATCATTTGATCCCAAAATTCACTTGGTTTACCAGAAATGATCTCTTGCTTGTAGGAAGACACAGATCCTGGGGTTAAACTACGTTTCTGAAGGGAAATTCAGACCAGAGTTCTCCTCCCTGAAACACACTCTGCATTAACGCAAGAAGCAAGCTCTTCTTTTCAGCGGCTCCAATACATCAAGAAGCATGAGCATGCCCAGAAAAAAAGAACTGTGTTTCCTACTCATACGGACCATATGTAGGACAGCTCTGCTTATGAAACTCATACAAACCACAGCTCTGCATACATAAATGCTCTTTAGTTAATAGTGAGAATCACGTTCGGTTCGTGAACTGCAAAAAATCATTTGAGTTAAAACTCACTGTGTTAACCAGACATGAACTCATGCATGTAGGAAGGCACAGATCCTGGGGTTTAACTCCATTTCTGAACGGAAATTCAGACCAGAGTTCTCATCACTTAAAAACACTCTGTTTTAAGGCAAGAATCATCCCCTTCTTTCCAGCTTCACCAATACAGTAAGAACCATGAGCATGCCCAGAAAAAAGAACTGTGTTTCCTAATCATAAAGACCATATGTAGTTCAACTCTGTTTATTAAACTGATACAAACCACAGCTCCTCTTCCATAAATCCTCTTTAGTTCATAGTGAGAATCGCTTTTTGGTTCGTGAACTGCGAAAAATCATTTTAGCCCAAAATTCGCTGCGTTTACCAGAAGAGAACTCTTGCTTGTAGGAAGACACAGACCCTGGTGTTTAACTCCGTTTCTGAAGTTAAATTCAGACCAGAGTTCTCATCCCTGAAACACACTCTGTTTTAACGCAAGAATCATCCTCTTCTTTCCATCCTCTCCAATACAGTACGAACCATGAGCATGCCCAGAAAAAAAGAACTGTGTTTCCTACTAAAACCGACCATATGAAGTTCAACTCTGCTTATGAAACTGATTTAAACCACAGCTCCTCTTACATAAATGCTCTTTAGTTAATAGTGAGAATCGCGTTTGGTTCGTGAACTGCGAAAAATCATTTGAGCCCAAAATTCACTAGGATAACCATTATTGAATTCTTGCTTGTAGGAAGATACAGATCCTGGGGTTTAACTCCGTTTCTGAAGGGAAATTCAGACCAGAGTTCTCATCCCTGAAACACACTCTATTTTAACGCAAGAAGCAAGCTAATCTTTCCAGAGTCTAAAACACAGCAAGAACCATGAGCATGCCCTGAAAAAAAGAACTGTGTTTCCTACTCATACAGACCATATGTAGATCAACTCTGCTTATGAAACTGATACAGACAACACCTCCTCTTACATAAATGCTCTTTAGTTAATAGTGAGAATTGCGTTGGGTTCCTGAACTGCAAAAAAAATCATTTGAGCCCAAAATTCACTGGGTTTACCAGAAATGAACTCTTTCTTGTAGGAAGACACAGATGCTGGGATTTAACTCCTTTTCTGAAGGGAAATTCAGACCAGAATTCTCATCCCTGAAACACACTCTGTTTTAATGCAAGAAGGAAGCTCTTCTTTCCAGTGTCTCCAATTAAGCAAGAACCATGAGCATGCCCAGAAAAAAGAACTGTGTTTCCTACTCATACGGACCTTATGTTGTTCAACTCTGCTTATGAAACTAATACAAACCACAGCTCCTCGTGCATAAATGCTCTTTAGTTAATAGTGATAATCGCGTTGGGTACTAGAACTGTGTAAAGACATTTGGCACCAAAATTCACTGGGTTTACCTGAAATGAAATCGTTCTTGTAGGAAGAGACAGATCCTGGGGTTTAACGCCGTTTCTGAAGGGAAATTCAGACCAGTGTTCTCATCTATGAAACAAACTCTGTTTTCACGCAAGAAGCAAGCTCTTCTTTCCAGAGGCTCCAATACATCAAGAACCATGATCATGCCCAGAAAGAAAGAACTGTGTTTCCTAGTCATACGGACCATATGTAGTTCAACTCTGCTTATGAAACTGATACAAACCACAGCTCCTCTTACATAAATCCACTTTAGGTAATAGTGAGAATCATGTTGGGTTCGTGAACTGCGAAAAATCATTTGAGCCCCAAAATCACTGGGTTTACCAGAAATGAACTCTTGCTTGTAGGAAGACACATATTCTGGGGTTTAAATCCATTTCTACAGGGAAATTCAGACCAGAGTTCTCATCCCTGAAACACACTCTGTTTTAAGGCAAGAATCATCCTCTTCTTTGCAGCGTCTCCAAAACAGTACAAACAATGAGCATTCCCAAAAAAAAGGACTGTGTTTCCTACTCATACAGACCATATGTAGTTCAACACTGCTTATGAAATGATACAGACCACAGCTCCACTTACATACATGCGCTTTAGTTAATAGTGATAATCGCGTTGGGTACTAGAACTGTGTAAGGTCATTTGAGCCCACAATTCACTGGGTTTACCTGAAATGAACTCATGCTTGTAGGAAGACACAGATCCTGGTGTTTAACTCCGTTTCTGAAGGGAAATTCAGACCAGTGTTCTCATCCATGAAACACACTCTGTTTTAAGGCAAGAAGCAAGCTCTTCTTTCCAGCGGCTTCAATACATCAAGAACCTTGAGCCTGCCCAGAAAAAAAGAACTGTGTTTCCTACTCATACGGACCATATGTAGTTCAACTCTGCTTATGAAACTGATACAAACAACAGCACCTCTTACATAAAAACTCTTTAGATAATAGTGATAATCATGTTGTGTTCTAGAACTTTGGAAAAAATTTTGAGCCGAAAATTCACTTGGTTTACCTGAAATGAACTCTTGCTTGTAGGAAGAAACAGATCATGGGGTTTAACTCCTTTTCTGAAGGGAAATTCAGACCAGTGTTCTCATCCGTGAAACACACTCTGTTTTAACGCAAGAAAAAAGTCTTCTTTACAGAGTCTCCAATACAACAAACAATGAGCATGCCCCGAAAAAAAGAAATGTGTTTCCTACTCATATGGACCATATGGAGTTCAACTCTGCTTATGAAACTGATACAAACCACAGCTCCTCTTACATAAAGTCTCATAAGTTAATAGTGAGAATCATGTTCTGTTGGTGTACTGTGTAAAATCTTTTGAGCCCAAAATTCACTTTGTTTACCAGAAATGATATCCTGCTTGTAGGACAACACAGATCCTGGGGTTTAACTCCGTTTCTGAAGGGAAATTCAGACCAGAGTTCTTATCCCTGAAACGCACTCTGTTTTAATGCTAGAAGCAAGCCCTTCTTTGCAGAGTCTAAAATACAGCAAGAACCAGGAGCATGCCCTGAAAAAAAGAACTGTGTTTCCTATTCTTACGGACGATATGTAGTTCATCTCTGCTTATGAAACTGATACAAACCACAGCTCCTCTTACATAAAGTCTCATAAGTTAATAGTGAGAATCATGTTCTGTTGATGTACTGTGTAAAACCTTTTGAGCCCAAAATTCACTTGGTTTACCAGAAATGATATCCTGCTTGTAGGACAACACAGATCCTGGGGTTTAACTCCGTTTCTGAAGGGAAATTCAGACCAGAGTTCTTATCCCTGAAACGCACTCTGTTTTAACGCTAGAAGCAAGCCCTTCTTTGCAGATTCTAAAATACAGCAAGAACCAGGAGCATGCCCTGAAAAAAAGAACTGTGTTTCCTATTATTACGGACGATATGTAGTTCAACTCTGCTTATGAAACTGATACAAACCGCAGCTCCTCTTGCATAAACCCTCTTTAGTTAATAGTGAGAATAGCGTTGGGTTTGTGAACTGTGAAAAATCATTTGAGCTGAAAATTCACTGGGTTTACCATAAATGACTCTTGCTTGTAGGAAGACACAGATCATGGGGTTCAACTCCGTTTCTGAAGGGAAATTCAGACCAGAGTTCTCATACCTGAAACACACTCTGTTTTAACTAAGAAGCAAGCTCTTCTTTCCAGATTCTAAATTACACCAAGAACCATGTTCATGGCCTAAAAAAAACAACTGTGTTTCCTGTTCATAAGGACCATATGTAGTGCAACTCTGCTTATGAAACTGATACAAACCACACCTCCTCTTACATAAATGCTCTTTAGTTAATAGTGAGAATAGCGTTGGGTTCTTGAACTGTGAAAAATCATTTGAGCCCAAAATTCCCTGGGTTTACCAGAAATGAACTCGTGCTTGTAGCAAGACACAGATCCTGGGGTTTAACTCCGTTTCTGAAGGCAAACTCAGACCAGAATTCTCATACCTGAAAAACATTCTGGTTTAAGGCATGAATCATACTATTCTTTCCAGGTTCTCCAATACAGTAAGAACCATGAGCATGCCAAGAAAAAAATAATTGTGTTTCCTACTCATGCGGACCATATGTAGTTCAAATCTGCTTATGAAACTGATACAGACCACAGGTCCTCTTACATAAATGCTCTTTAGATAATAGTGATAATCATGTTGTGTTCTAGAACTGTGGAAAAAATTTTGAGCCGAAAATTCACTTGGTTTACCTGAAATGAACTCTTGCTTGTAGGAAGAAACAGATCATGGGGTTTAACTCCTTTTCTGAAGGGAAATTCAGACCAGTGTTCTCATCCATTATACACACTCTTTTTTAATGCAAGAAGCAAGCTCTTCTTTCCAGAGTCTCCAATACAACAAGACCATGTGCATGCCCAGAAAAAAGAACTGTGTTTCCTACTCATACGGACCATATGTAGTTCAACTCTGCTAATCAAACTGATACAAACCACAGCTCCTCTTACATAAATGCTCTATAGTTAATAGTGAGAATTGGTTTGGGTTGGTGAACTGCGAAAAATCATTTGAGCCCAAAATTCACTTGGTTTACCAGAAATGAACTCTTGCTTGTAGGAAGACACAGATCCTGGGGTTTAACTCCGTTTGTGAAGGGAAATTTAGACGAGCGTTCTCATCCCTGAAATACAATCTGCTTTAACGCAAGAAGCAAGCACTTTTTTCCAGATTCTAAAATACAGCAAGAACCATGAGCATGCCCTGAAAAAAGAAATGTGTTTCCTACTCATACGGACCATATGGAGTTCAACTCTGCTTATGAATCTGATACAAACCACAGCTCTGCTTACATAAATGCTCTTTAGTTAATAGTGAGAATCGTGTTGGGAACGTGAACTGCGAAAAATCATTTGAGCCCAAAATTCACTTGGTTTACCAGAAAGGAACTCTTCCTTGTAGGAAGACGCAGATCCTGGGATTTAACACCGTTTCGAAAGGGAAATTAAGGCAAGAGTTCTCATCCCTGAAAAAAACTCTGTTTTAAGGCAAGAATCATCCTCTTCTATCCAGCGTCTCCAATACAATAAGAAACATGAGCATTCTCTGAAAAAATAACTGTGTTTCCTACTCATACAAACCACTTGTAGTTAAACTCTGATAATGAAACTGATTCAAACCATAGCTCCTCTTACATAAATCCTCTTTAGTTAATAGTGAGAATCGGGTTGGGTTCGTGAACTGCGAAAAATCAATGGAACCCAAAATTTACTGGGTTTACCAGAACTGAACTCTTGCTTGTAGGAAGACACAGATACTTGGGTTTAACTCCTTTTCTGAGGGGAAATTCAGACCAGAATTCTCATCCCTGAAAAACACCCTGTTTTAAGGCATGAATCATCCTCTTCTTTCCAGGGTCTCTAATACAGTAAGACCATGAGCATGCCAAGAAAAAAAGAACTGTGTTTCCTACTCAGACAGACCATATATAGTCCAACTCTGCTTATGAAACTCATACAGACCACAGCTCCTCTTACATAAATGCTGTTTAGTTAATAGTGATAATCGCGATGGGTTCTTGAACTCTGTAAAATCATTTGAGCCCAAAATTCACTTGGTTTACCAGAAATGAAGCCTTGCTTGTAGGAAGACACAGATCTTGGGTTTAACTCTGTTTCTGAAGGGAAATTCACACCCATGTTCTCATCCTTGAAACACACTCTGTTTTCACGCAAGAACCAAGCTCTTCTTTCCAGCGTCTTCAATACATCAAGAACCATGAGCATGCCCAGAAAAAAAGAACTGTGCTTCCTACTCATACAGACCATATGTAGTTCAACTCTGCTTATGAAACTGATACAAACAGCAGCACCTCTTACATAAATCCTCTTTAGTTAATAGTGAGAATCGAGTTGGGTTTGTGACCTGCGAAAAATCATTTGAGGCAAAATTCACTGGGTTAACCAGACATGAACTCTTGCATGTAGGAAGGCACAGATCCTGGGGTTTAACTCTATTTCTGAAGGGAAATTCAGACCAGAGTTCTCATCACTTAAAAACACTCTGTTTTAGGGCAAGAATCATCCCCTTCTTTCCAGCTTCTCCAATACAGTAAGAACCATGAGCATGCCCAGAAAAAAGAACTGTGTTTCCTAACCATAAAGACCATATGTAGTTCAACTCTGTTTATGAAACTGATACAAACCACAGCTCCTCTTCTATAAATCCTCTTTAGTTCATAGTGAGAATCGCTTTTTGGTTCGTGAACTGCGAAAAATCATTTTAGCCCAAAATTCGCTGCGTTTACCAGAAGAGAACTCTTGCTTGTAGGAAGACAAAGACCCTGGTGTTTAACTCCGTTTCTGAACGTAAATTCAGAACAGAGTTCTCATCGATGAAACACACTCTGATTTAACGCAAGAAGCAAGCTCTTCTTTCCAGAATCTAAAATACAGCAAGAACCGTGAGCATACCCTCAAAAAAAGATCTGTGTTTCCTACTCATGCGGACCAAATGTAGTTAAACTCTGATTATGAAACTGATACAAACCACAGCGCCTCTTACATAAATCCTCTTTAGTTAATAGTGAGAATCGCGTTTGGTTCGTGAACTGCAAAAAATCATTTGTGCCCAAAATTCCCTGGATTTACCTTAAATGAACTCTTGCTTGTAGGAATACACAGATCCTCCGGTTTAACTCCATTCCTGAAGGGAAATTCAGACCAGAGTTCTCATCCCTGAAACACACTCTGTTTTAACGCAAGAATCATCCTCTTCTTTCCAGCATCTCCAATACAGTACGAACCATGAGCATGCCCACAAAAAAAGAACTGTGTTTCCTACTCATACCGACCATATGTAGTTCCACTCTGCTTATGAAATGATACAGAACACAGCTCCTCTTACATAAATGCTCTTTAGATAATAGTGATAATCGCGTTGGGTTCTAGAACTGTGTAAAATCTTTGGAGCTGAAAATTCACTAGGTTTAACATTAATGAACTCGTGCTTGTAGAAAGACACATATCATGGGGTTTAACTCCGTTTCTGAAGGGAAATTCAGACCAGAGTTCTCATCCATGAAACACACTCTGTTTTAATGCAATAAGCAAGCTCTTCTTTCCACGTTTCCAGTACAGCAAGAACCATGAGCATGCCCTGAATAAAAGAACTGTGTTTTCTACTCATACAGACCATATTTAGATCAACTCTGGTTATAAAACTGATACAAAACACAGCACCTCTTAAATAATGCTGTCTAGTTAATAGTGAGAATCGCATTGGGTTTTTGAACTCTGTAAAAACATTTGACCCTAAAATTCACTTGGTTTACCAGAAATAAACTCTTCCATGTAGGAAGACACAGATCCTGGATTTTAACACTGATTCTGAAGGTAAATTCAGACCAGTGTTCTCATCCATGAAACACACTCTGTTTTCAAGCAAAAAGCAATCTCTTCTTTCCAGCGTCTCCAATTGAGCAAGAACCATGAGCATGCCCAGAATAAAAGAACTGTGTTTCCTACTCATACGGACCATATGTAGTTCAACTCTGCTTATGAAACTGATACAAACCACGGCTCCTCTTACATAAATGCTCTTTAGTTAATATTGAGAATCGGTTTGGGTTGGAGAACTGCAACAAATCATTTGATCCCAAAATTCACTTGGTTTACCAGAAATGATCTCTTGCTTGTAGGAAGACACAGATCCTGGGGTTAAACTACGTTTCTGAAGGGAAATTCCGACCAGAGTTCTCCTCCCTGAAACACACTCTGCATTAACGCAAGAAGCAAGCTCTTCTTTTCAGCGGCTCCAATACATCAAGAAGCATGAGCATGCCCAGAAAAAAAGAACTGTGTTTCCTACTCATACGGACCATATGTAGGACAGCTCTGCTTATGAAACTCATACAAACCACAGCTCTGCTTACATAAATGCTCTTTAGTTAATAGTGAGAATCACGTTCGGTTCGTGAACTGCAAAAAATCATTTGAGTTAAAACTCACTGTGTTAACCAGACATGAACTCATGCATGTAGGAAGGCACAGATCCTGGGGTTTAACTCCATTTCTGAACGGAAATTCAGACCAGAGTTCTCATCACTTAAAAACACTCTGTTTTAAGGCAAGAATCATCCCCTTCTTTCCAGCTTCACCAATACAGTAAGAACCATGAGCATGCCCAGAAAAAAGAACTGTGTTTCCTAATCATAAAGACCATATGTAGTTCAACTCTGTTTATTAAACTGATACAAACCACAGCTCCTCTTCCATAAATCCTCTTTAGTTCATAGTGAGAATCGCTTTTTGGTTCGTGAACTGCGAAAAATCATTTTAGCCCAAAATTCGCTGCGTTTACCAGAAGAGAACTCTTGCTTGTAGGAAGACACAGACCCTGGTGTTTAACTCCGTTTCTGAAGTTAAATTCAGACCAGAGTTCTCATCCCTGAAACACACTCTGTTTTAACGCAAGAATCATCCTCTTCTTTCCATCCTCTCCAATACAGTACGAACCATGAGCATGCCCAGAAAAAAAGAACTGTGTTTCCTACTAAAACCGACCATATGAAGTTCAACTCTGCTTATGAAACTGATTTAAACCACAGCTCCTCTTACATAAATGCTCTTTAGTTAATAGTGAGAATCGCGTTTGGTTCGTGAACTGCGAAAAATCATTTGAGCCCAAAATTCACTAGGATAACCATTATTGAATTCTTGCTTGTAGGAAGATACAGATCCTGGGGTTTAACTCCGTTTCTGAAGGGAAATTCAGACCAGAGTTCTCATCCCTGAAACACACTCTATTTTAACGCAAGAAGCAAGCTAATCTTTCCAGAGTCTAAAACACAGCAAGAACCATGAGCATGCCCTGAAAAAAAGAACTGTGTTTCCTACTCATACAGACCATATGTAGATCAACTCTGCTTATGAAACTGATACAGACAACACCTCCTCTTACATAAATGCTCTTTAGTTAATAGTGAGAATTGCGTTGGGTTCCTGAACTGCAAAAAAAATCATTTGAGCCCAAAATTCACTGGGTTTACCAGAAATGAACTCTTTCTTGTAGGAAGACACAGATGCTGGGATTTAACTCCTTTTCTGAAGGGAAATTCAGACCAGAATTCTCATCCCTGAAACACACTCTGTTTTAATGCAAGAAGGAAGCTCTTCTTTCCAGTGTCTCCAATTAAGCAAGAACCATGAGCATGCCCAGAAAAAAGAACTGTGTTTCCTACTCATACGGACCTTATGTTGTTCAACTCTGCTTATGAAACTAATACAAACCACAGCTCCTCGTGCATAAATGCTCTTTAGTTAATAGTGATAATCGCGTTGGGTACTAGAACTGTGTAAAGACATTTGGCACCAAAATTCACTGGGTTTACCTGAAATGAAATCGTTCTTGTAGGAAGAGACAGATCCTGGGGTTTAACGCCGTTTCTGAAGGGAAATTCAGACCAGTGTTCTCATCTATGAAACAAACTCTGTTTTCACGCAAGAAGCAAGCTCTTCTTTCCAGAGGCTCCAATACATCAAGAACCATGATCATGCCCAGAAAGAAAGAACTGTGTTTCCTAGTCATACGGACCATATGTAGTTCAACTCTGCTTATGAAACTGATACAAACCACAGCTCCTCTTACATAAATCCACTTTAGGTAATAGTGAGAATCATGTTGGGTTCGTGAACTGCGAAAAATCATTTGAGCCCCAAAATCACTGGGTTTACCAGAAATGAACTCTTGCTTGTAGGAAGACACATATTCTGGGGTTTAAATCCATTTCTACAGGGAAATTCAGACCAGAGTTCTCATCCCTGAAACACACTCTGTTTTAAGGCAAGAATCATCCTCTTCTTTGCAGCGTCTCCAAAACAGTACAAACAATGAGCATTCCCAAAAAAAAGGACTGTGTTTCCTACTCATACAGACCATATGTAGTTCAACACTGCTTATGAAATGATACAGACCACAGCTCCACTTACATACATGCGCTTTAGTTAATAGTGATAATCGCGTTGGGTACTAGAACTGTGTAAGGTCATTTGAGCCCACAATTCACTGGGTTTACCTGAAATGAACTCATGCTTGTAGGAAGACACAGATCCTGGTGTTTAACTCCGTTTCTGAAGGGAAATTCAGACCAGTGTTCTCATCCATGAAACACACTCTGTTTTAAGGCAAGAAGCAAGCTCTTCTTTCCAGCGGCTTCAATACATCAAGAACCTTGAGCCTGCCCAGAAAAAAAGAACTGTGTTTCCTACTCATACGGACCATATGTAGTTCAACTCTGCTTATGAAACTGATACAAACAACAGCACCTCTTACATAAAAACTCTTTAGATAATAGTGATAATCATGTTGTGTTCTAGAACTTTGGAAAAAATTTTGAGCCGAAAATTCACTTGGTTTACCTGAAATGAACTCTTGCTTGTAGGAAGAAACAGATCATGGGGTTTAACTCCTTTTCTGAAGGGAAATTCAGACCAGTGTTCTCATCCGTGAAACACACTCTGTTTTAACGCAAGAAAAAAGTCTTCTTTACAGAGTCTCCAATACAACAAACAATGAGCATGCCCCGAAAAAAAGAAATGTGTTTCCTACTCATATGGACCATATGGAGTTCAACTCTGCTTATGAAACTGATACAAACCACAGCTCCTCTTACATAAAGTCTCATAAGTTAATAGTGAGAATCATGTTCTGTTGGTGTACTGTGTAAAATCTTTTGAGCCCAAAATTCACTTTGTTTACCAGAAATGATATCCTGCTTGTAGGACAACACAGATCCTGGGGTTTAACTCCGTTTCTGAAGGGAAATTCAGACCAGAGTTCTTATCCCTGAAACGCACTCTGTTTTAATGCTAGAAGCAAGCCCTTCTTTGCAGAGTCTAAAATACAGCAAGAACCAGGAGCATGCCCTGAAAAAAAGAACTGTGTTTCCTATTCTTACGGACGATATGTAGTTCATCTCTGCTTATGAAACTGATACAAACCACAGCTCCTCTTACATAAAGTCTCATAAGTTAATAGTGAGAATCATGTTCTGTTGATGTACTGTGTAAAACCTTTTGAGCCCAAAATTCACTTGGTTTACCAGAAATGATATCCTGCTTGTAGGACAACACAGATCCTGGGGTTTAACTCCGTTTCTGAAGGGAAATTCAGACCAGAGTTCTTATCCCTGAAACGCACTCTGTTTTAACGCTAGAAGCAAGCCCTTCTTTGCAGATTCTAAAATACAGCAAGAACCAGGAGCATGCCCTGAAAAAAAGAACTGTGTTTCCTATTATTACGGACGATATGTAGTTCAACTCTGCTTATGAAACTGATACAAACCGCAGCTCCTCTTGCATAAACCCTCTTTAGTTAATAGTGAGAATAGCGTTGGGTTTGTGAACTGTGAAAAATCATTTGAGCTGAAAATTCACTGGGTTTACCATAAATGACTCTTGCTTGTAGGAAGACACAGATCATGGGGTTCAACTCCGTTTCTGAAGGGAAATTCAGACCAGAGTTCTCATACCTGAAACACACTCTGTTTTAACTAAGAAGCAAGCTCTTCTTTCCAGATTCTAAATTACACCAAGAACCATGTTCATGGCCTAAAAAAAACAACTGTGTTTCCTGTTCATAAGGACCATATGTAGTGCAACTCTGCTTATGAAACTGATACAAACCACACCTCCTCTTACATAAATGCTCTTTAGTTAATAGTGAGAATAGCGTTGGGTTCTTGAACTGTGAAAAATCATTTGAGCCCAAAATTCCCTGGGTTTACCAGAAATGAACTCGTGCTTGTAGCAAGACACAGATCCTGGGGTTTAACTCCGTTTCTGAAGGCAAACTCAGACCAGAATTCTCATACCTGAAAAACATTCTGGTTTAAGGCATGAATCATACTATTCTTTCCAGGTTCTCCAATACAGTAAGAACCATGAGCATGCCAAGAAAAAAATAATTGTGTTTCCTACTCATGCGGACCATATGTAGTTCAAATCTGCTTATGAAACTGATACAGACCACAGGTCCTCTTACATAAATGCTCTTTAGATAATAGTGATAATCATGTTGTGTTCTAGAACTGTGGAAAAAATTTTGAGCCGAAAATTCACTTGGTTTACCTGAAATGAACTCTTGCTTGTAGGAAGAAACAGATCATGGGGTTTAACTCCTTTTCTGAAGGGAAATTCAGACCAGTGTTCTCATCCATTATACACACTCTTTTTTAATGCAAGAAGCAAGCTCTTCTTTCCAGAGTCTCCAATACAACAAGACCATGTGCATGCCCAGAAAAAAGAACTGTGTTTCCTACTCATACGGACCATATGTAGTTCAAATCTGCTAATCAAACTGATACAAACCACAGCTCCTCTTACATAAATGCTCTATAGTTAATAGTGAGAATTGGTTTGGGTTGGTGAACTGCGAAAAATCATTTGAGCCCAAAATTCACTTGGTTTACCAGAAATGAAGCCTTGCTTGTAGGAAGACACAGATCTTGGGTTTAACTCTGTTTCTGAAGGGAAATTCACACCCATGTTCTCATCCTTGAAACACACTCTGTTTTCACGCAAGAACCAAGCTCTTCTTTCCAGCGTCTTCAATACATCAAGAACCATGAGCATGCCCAGAAAAAAAGAACTGTGCTTCCTACTCATACAGACCATATGTAGTTCAACTCTGCTTATGAAACTGATACAAACAGCAGCACCTCTTACATAAATCCTCTTTAGTTAATAGTGAGAATCGAGTTGGGTTTGTGACCTGCGAAAAATCATTTGAGGCAAAATTCACTGGGTTAACCAGACATGAACTCTTGCATGTAGGAAGGCACAGATCCTGGGGTTTAACTCTATTTCTGAAGGGAAATTCAGACCAGAGTTCTCATCACTTAAAAACACTCTGTTTTAGGGCAAGAATCATCCCCTTCTTTCCAGCTTCTCCAATACAGTAAGAACCATGAGCATGCCCAGAAAAAAGAACTGTGTTTCCTAACCATAAAGACCATATGTAGTTCAACTCTGTTTATGAAACTGATACAAACCACAGCTCCTCTTCTATAAATCCTCTTTAGTTCATAGTGAGAATCGCTTTTTGGTTCGTGAACTGCGAAAAATCATTTTAGCCCAAAATTCGCTGCGTTTACCAGAAGAGAACTCTTGCTTGTAGGAAGACAAAGACCCTGGTGTTTAACTCCGTTTCTGAACGTAAATTCAGAACAGAGTTCTCATCGATGAAACACACTCTGATTTAACGCAAGAAGCAAGCTCTTCTTTCCAGAATCTAAAATACAGCAAGAACCGTGAGCATACCCTAAAAAAAAGATCTGTGTTTCCTACTCATGCGGACCAAATGTAGTTAAACTCTGATTATGAAACTGATACAAACCACAGCGCCTCTTACATAAATCCTCTTTAGTTAATAGTGAGAATCGCGTTTGGTTCGTGAACTGCAAAAAATCATTTGTGCCCAAAATTCCCTGGATTTACCTTAAATGAACTCTTGCTTGTAGGAATACACAGATCCTCCGGTTTAACTCCATTCCTGAAGGGAAATTCAGACCAGAGTTCTCGTCCCTGAAACACACTCTGTTTTAACGCAAGAATCATCCTCTTCTTTCCAGCATCTCCAATACAGTACGAACCATGAGCATGCCCACAAAAAAAGAACTGTGTTTCCTACTCATACCGACCATATGTAGTTCCACTCTGCTTATGAAATGATACAGAACACAGCTCCTCTTACATAAATGCTCTTTAGATAATAGTGATAATCGCGTTGGGTTCTAGAACTGTGTAAAATCTTTGGAGCTGAAAATTCACTAGGTTTAACATTAATGAACTCGTGCTTGTAGAAAGACACATATCATGGGGTTTAACTCCGTTTCTGAAGGGAAATTCAGACCAGAGTTCTCATCCATGAAACACACTCTGTTTTAATGCAATAAGCAAGCTCTTCTTTCCACGTTTCCAGTACAGCAAGAACCATGAGCATGCCCTGAATAAAAGAACTGTGTTTTCTACTCATACAGACCATATTTAGATCAACTCTGGTTATAAAACTGATACAAAACACAGCACCTCTTAAATAATGCTGTCTAGTTAATAGTGAGAATCGCATTGGGTTTTTGAACTCTGTAAAAACATTTGACCCTAAAATTCACTTGGTTTACCAGAAATAAACTCTTCCATGTAGGAAGACACAGATCCTGGATTTTAACACTGATTCTGAAGGTAAATTCAGACCAGTGTTCTCATCCATGAAACACACTCTGTTTTCAAGCAAAAAGCAATCTCTTCTTTCCAGCGTCTATAATTGAGCAAGAACCATGAGCATGCCCAGAATAAAAGAACTGTGTTTCCTACTCATACGGACCATATGTAGTTCAACTCTGCTTATGAAACTGATACAAACCACGGCTCCTCTTACATAAATGCTCTTTAGTTAATATTGAGAATCGGTTTGGGTTGGAGAACTGCAACAAATCATTTGATCCCAAAATTCACTTGGTTTACCAGAAATGATCTCTTGCTTGTAGGAAGACACAGATCCTGGGGTTAAACTACGTTTCTGAAGGGAAATTCCGACCAGAGTTCTCCTCCCTGAAACACACTCTGCATTAACGCAAGAAGCAAGCTCTTCTTTTCAGCGGCTCCAATACATCAAGAAGCATGAGCATGCCCAGAAAAAAAGAACTGTGTCTCCTACTCATACGGACCATATGTAGGTCAACTCTGCTTATGAAACTCATACAAACCACAGCTCTGCTTACATAGATGCTCTTTAGTTAATAGTGAGAATCACGATCGGTTCGTGAACTGCAAAAAATCATTTGAGTTAAAACTCACTGTGTTAACCAGACATGAACTCTTGCATGTAGGAAGGCACAGATCCTGGGGTTTAACTCCATTTCTGAACGGAAATTCAGACCAGAGTTCTCATCACTTAAAAACACTCTGTTTTAAGGCAAGAATCATCCCCTTCTTTCCAGCTTCACCAATACAGTAAGAACCATGAGCATGCCCAGAAAAAAGAACTGTGTTTCCTAATCATAAAGACCATATGTAGTTCAACTCTGTTTATTAAACTGATACAAACCACAGCTCCTCTTCCATAAATCCTCTTTAGTTCATAGTGAGAATCGCTTTTTGGTTCGTGAACTGCGAAAAATCATTTTAGCCCAAAATTCGCTGCGTTTACCAGAAGAGAACTCTTGCTTGTAGGAAGACACAGACCCTGGTGTTTAACTCCGTTTCTGAAGTTAAATTCAGACCAGAGTTCTCATCCCTGAAACACACTCTGTTTTAACGCAAGAATCATCCTCTTCTTTCCATCCTCTCCAAAACAGTACGAACCATGAGCATGCCCAGAAAAAAAGAACTGTGTTTCCTACTAAAACCGACCATATGAAGTTCAACTCTGCTTATGAAACTGATTTAAACCACAGCTCCTCTTACATAAATGCTCTTTAGTTAATAGTGAGAATCGCGTTTGGTTCGTGAACTGCGAAAAATCATTTGAGCCCAAAATTCACTAGGATAACCATTATTGAATTCTTGCTTGTAGGAAGATACAGATCCTGGGGTTTAACTCCGTTTCTGAAGGGAAATTCAGACCAGAGTTCTCATCCCTGAAACACACTCTATTTTAACGCAAGAAGCAAGCTAATCTTTCCAGAGTCTAAAACACAGCAAGAACCATGAGCATGCCCTGAAAAAAAGAACTGTGTTTCCTACTCATACAGACCATATGTAGATCAACTCTGCTTATGAAACTGATACAGACAACACCACCTCTTACATAAATGCTCTTTAGTTAATAGTGAGAATTGCGTTGGGTTCCTGAACTGCAAAAAAATCATTTGAGCCCAAAATTCACTGGGTTTACCAGAAATGAACTCTTTCTTGTAGGAAGACACAGATGCTGGGATTTAACTACTTTTCTGAAGAGAAATTCAGACCAGAATTCTCATCCCTGAAACACACTCTGTTTTAATGCAAGAAGGAAGCTCTTCTTTCCAGTGTCTCCAATAAAGCAAGAACCATGAGCATGCCCAGAAAAAAGAACTGTGTTTCCTACTCATACGGACCTTATGTTGTTCAACTCTGCTTATGAAACTAATACAAACCACAGCACCTCGTGCATAAATGCTCTTTAGTTAATAGTGATAATCGCGTTGGGTACTAGAACTGTGTAAAGACATTTGGCACCAAAATTCACTGGGTTTACCTGAAATGAAATCGTTCTTGTAGGAAGAGACACATCCTGGGGTTTAACGCCGTTTCTGAAGGGAAATTCAGACCAGTGTTCTCATCTATGAAACAAACTCTGTTTTCACGCAAGAAGCAAGCTCTTCTTTCCAGAGGCTCCAATACATCAAGAACCATGATCATGCCCAGAAAGAAAGAACTGTGTTTCCTAGTCATACGGACCATATGTAGTTCAAATCTGCTTATGAAACTGATACAAACCACAGCTCCTCTTACATAAATCCACTTTAGGTAATAGTGAGAATCATGTTGGGTTCGTGAACTGCGAAAAATCATTTGAGCCCCAAAATCACTGGGTTTACCAGAAATGAACTCTTGCTTGTAGGAAGACACATATTCTGGGGTTTAAATCCATTTCTACAGGGAAATTCAGACCAGAGTTCTCATCCCTGAAACACACTCTGTTTTAAGGCAAGAATCATCCTCTTCTTTGCAGCGTCTCCAAAACAGTACGAACCATGAGCATTCCCAAAAAAAAAGAACTGTGTTTCCTACTCATACAGACCATATGTAGTTCAACACTGCTTATGAAATGATACAGACCACAGCTCCACTTACATACATTCGCTTTAGTTAATAGTGATAATCGCATTGGGTACTAGAACTGTGTAAGGTCATTTGAGCCCACAATTCACTGGGTTTACCTGAAATGAACTCATGCTTGTAGGAAGACACAGATCCTGGTGTTTAACTCCGTTTCTGAAGGGAAATTCAGACCAGTGTTCTCATCCATGAAACACACTCTGTTTTAAGGCAAGAAGCAAGCTCTTCTTTCCAGCGGCTTCAATACATCAAGAACCATGAGCCTGCCCAGAAAAAAAGAACTGTGTTTCCTACTCATACGGACCATATGTAGTTCAACTCTGCTTATGAAACTGATACAAACAACAGCTCCGCTTACATAAATGCCCTTTAGATAATAGTGAGAATCGCGTTGGTTTCGTGAACTGTGAAAAATCATTTGAACTCAAAATTCACTTTGTTTACCTGAAATTATCTCCTGCTTGTAGGAAGACACAGATCATGGGGATTAACTCTGTTTCAGAAGGCAAATTCAGACCAGAATTCTCTTCACGGAAAAACACTCTATTTTAAGGCAAGAATCATCCTGTTCTTTGCATTGTCTCCAATACAGCAAGAACCATATGCATGCCCTGAAAAAAAGAACAGTGTTTCCTACTCATACAGACCATATGTAGATCAACTCTCCTATCAAACTGATACATACCACAGCAACTCTTAGATAAATCCTGTTTAGTTAATAGTGAGAATAGCGGTGGTTTTGTGAACTGCGAAAAATCATTTGAACCGAAAATTCACTGGGTTTACCACAAATGGACTCTTGCTTGTAGGAAGACACAGATCCTGGGGTTTAACTCCATTTCTGAAGGGAAATTCAGACCCGAATTCTCATAACTGAAAAATCTCTGTTTTAAGGCATGAATAAACCTCTTCTTTCTAGGGTCACCAATACAGTAAGAACCATGAGCATGCCAAGAAAAAAATAACTGTGTTTCCTACACATACGGACCATATGTAGTTCAAATCTGCTTATGAAACTGATACAGAGCGCAGCTCCTCTTACATAAAAGCTCTTTAGATAATAGTGATAATCATGTTTTGATCAAGAACTGTGGAAAAAAATTTCAGCCGAAAAATCACTTGGTTTACCTGAAATGAACTATTGCTTGTAGGAAGAAACAGATCATGGGGTTTAACTCATTTTCTGAAGGGAAATTCAGACCAGTGTTCTCATCCATGAAACACACTCTGTTTTAATGCAAGAAGCAAGTTCTACTTTCCAGAGTCTCCAATACAACAAGACCATGAGCATGCCCCGAAAAAAAGAACTGTGCTTCCTACTCATATGGGCCATATGCAGTTCAACTCTGCTTATCAAACTGATACAAACCACAGCTCCTCTTACATAAATGCTCTATAGTTAATAGTGAGAATCGGTTTGGGTTGGTGAACTGCGAAAAATCATTTGAGCCCAAAATTCACTTGATTTACCTGAAATGAACTCTTGCTTTTAGGAAGACAGATCCTGGTGTTTAACTCCGTTTCTGAAGGGAAATTCAAACCAGAGTACTCATCCCTGAAACACACTCTGTTTTAACGCAAGAAAAAAGTCTTCTTTCCAGAGTCTAAATTACAGCAAGAACCATGAGCATGCCCTGAAAAAAAGACATGTTTTTCCTACTCATATGGACCATATGGAGTTCCACTCTGCTTATGAAACTAATACAAACCACAGCTCTGCTTACATTAATGCTCTTTAGTTAATAGTGAGATTTGCGTTGGGATTGTAACTCTGAGAAATGTTTTGAGCCCAAAATTCAATGGGGTAACCAGAAATGAACTCTTGCTTGTAGGAAGACACAGATCCTGGGGTTTAACTCCGTTTGTGAAGGGAAATTCAGACCAGCGTTCTCATCCCTGAAACACAATCTGCTTTATCGCAAGAAGCAAGCTCTTCTTTCAAGAGTCTCCAATACAACAAGACCAAGAGCATGCCCAGAAAAAAAGAACTGTGTTTCCTACTCAAACGGACCATATGTAGTCAACTCTGCTTATGAAACTGATACAAACCACAGCTCCTCTTACAAAAATTCTCTTTAGTTAATAGTGAGAATAGCGTTTGGTTTGTGAACTGCGAAAAATCATTTGAGCCGAAAATTCACCAGGTTTACCATAAATGACACTTGCTTGTAGGAAGACACATATCATGAGGTTTAACTCCGTTACTGAAGGGAAATTCAGACCAGAGTTCTCATACCTGAAACACACTCTGTTTTAACGAAGAAGCAAGCTCTTCTTTCCAGGATTAAATTACAGCAAGAACCATGAGCATGGCCTGAAAAAATGAACTGTGTTTCATACTCATACGGGCCATATGTACATCAACTCTACTTAAGAAACTGATACAAACCACAGCTCTTCTTACATAAAGTCTCTTTTGTTAATAGTGAGAATCATGTTCTGTTGGTGTACTGTGTAAAATCTTTTGAGCCCAAAATTCACTTTGTTTACCAGAAATGATATCCTGCTTGTAGGACAACACAGATCCTGGGCTTTAACTCCGTTTCTGAAGGGAAATTCATACCAGAGTTCTCATCCCTGAAACACACTCTGTTTTAACGCAAGAAGCAAGCTCTTCTTTCAAGGTTCTCCAATACAGTAAGAACCATAAGCATGCCAAGAAAAAAGAACGGTGTTTCCCGCTCATAGGGACCATATGTAGTTCAACTCTGCTTATGTAACTGATACAAACCACACCTCCGCTTACATAAATCCTCTTTACTTAATAGTGAGAATAGCGTTTGGTTCGTGAACTGCAAAAAATCATTTGAGCCCCAAATTCACTGGGGTAACCAGAAATGAACTCTTGCTTGTAGGAAGACACAGATACTGGGGTTTAACTCCGATTCTGAAGGGAAATTCAGACCAGAATTCTCATCCCTGAAAGACACTCTGTTGTAAGGCATGAATCATCCTCTTCTTTCCAGGTCTCCAAAACAGTAAGAACCATGTGCATGGCAAGAAAAAAAGAACTGTGTTTCCTAATCATACGGACCATATGTAGTTCAACTCTGCTTATGAAACTGATTCAAACCACAGCTCTGCTTACATAAATGCTCTTTAGTTAATAGTGAGATTCGCGTTGGGATTGTGACTCTGAAAAATCATTTGAGCCCAAAATTCACTGGGGTAACCAGAAATGAACTCTTGCTTGTAGGAAGACACAGATCCTGGGGTTTTAACTCCGTTTGTGAAGGGATATTCAGACCAGCGTTCTCATCCCTGAAACACAATCTGCTTTGTCGCAAGAAGCAAGCTCTTCTTTCCAGATTCCAAAATGCAGCAAGATCCATGAGCATGCCATGAAAAAAAGAAATGTGTTTTCTACTCATACGGACCATATGTAGTTCAACTCTGCCTATGAAACTGATACAAACCACAGCTAAGCATAAATAAATGCTGTTTAGTTAATAGTGAGAATCGCGTTGGGTTCTTCAACTGCGAAAAATCATTTGAGCCCAAAATTCACTGGGGTAACCAGAAATGAACTCTTGCTAGTAGGAAGACACAGATCTTGGGGTATAACTCCATTTCTGAAGGGAAATTCAGACCAGAGTTCTCATCCCTGAAACACACTCTATTTTAAGAAAAGAAGCATCCTCTTCTATCTAGGGTCTTCAATACAGTAAGAAAAATAAGCATGCCAAGAAAAACGAACGCTGTTTCCTACTCATAGGGACGATATGTAGTTCAAATCTGCTTATGAAAATGATACACAACACAGCTTCTCTTACATAAATGCTCATTAATTAATAGTGATAATCGCGTTGAGTTCTAGAACTGTGGAAAATATTTTGAGCCGAAAATTCACTTGGTTTACCAGAAATGAATTCTTGCTTGTAGGAAGACAAAGATCCTGGGGTTTAACTCCTTTTCTGAAGGGAAAATCAGACAAGAGTTCTCATCCCTGAAACACACTCTGTTTAAGCAAGAAGCATCCTCTTCTTTCCAGCGTCACCAATACAGCAAGAACCATGATCATGCCCAGAAAAAAAGAACTGTGTTTCCTACTCTACGGACCAAATGCAGTTCAACTCTGCTTATGAAAATGATACAAACAACAACTCCTCTTACATAAAGTCTCTTTAGTTAATTGTGAGAATCATGTTCTGTTGGTGTACTGTGTAAAATCTTTTAAGCCCAATATTCACTTTGTTTACCAGAAATGAACTCCTGCTTGAGTGACAACACAGATCCTGGGGTTTAACTCCGATTCTGAAGGGAAATTCAGAACAGAGTTCTCATCCCTGAAACACACTCTGTTTTAATGCAAGAAGCAAGCTCTTCCTTCCAGAGTCTAAAATACAGTAAGAAGCATGAGCATGCCAGGAAAAAAAGAACTGTGTTTCCTACTCATACGGACCATATGTAGTTCAACTCTGCTTATGAAACTGATAAAGACCACAGCTCCTCCCACATAAATGCTCTTTAGTTAATAGAGAGAATAGCGTTGGATTCGTGAACTGCAATAAATCATTTGAGCCCAAAATTCAATTGGTTAACCAGAAATGAACTCTTGATTGTACGAAGACACAGATCCTGGTGTTTAACTCCGTTTCTGAAGGGAAATTCAGAACAGAGTTCTCATCCTTGAAACACACTCTGTTTTAACGAAGAAGAAAGTTCTTCTTTTCAGAGTCTAAAATACAGCAAGAACCATGAGCATGATCTGAAAAAAAAGAACTGTATTCCCTATTCATATGGACCATATGTAGTTCAACTCTGCTTATGAAACTGATGCAAACAATACATCCTCTTACATAAATGCTCTTTAGTTAATAGTGAGAATTGCGTTGGGTTCTAGAACTGTGTAAAATCATTTGAGCCCAAAATTTACTTGCTTTACCAGAAATGAACTCTTGCTGGTAGGAAGACACAGATCATTGGGTTTAACTCCATTTCTGAAGGGAAATTCAGACCAGAGTTCGCATCCATGTAACACACTCTGTTTTAATGCAAGAAGGAAGCTCTTCTTTCCAGCTTGTCCAATACAGCAAGAACCATGAGCATGCCCAGAGAAAAGATCTGTGCTTCCTACTCATACGGAATATATGTAGTTCAACTCTGCTTATGAAACTGATAAAAACCATAGCTCCTCCTACAATAATCCTATTTAGTTATTAGTGAGAATAGAATAGGGTTCATGAAGTGCAAACAATCATTTGAACCCAAAATTCCCAGGGTATACCAGAAATGAACTCTTGCTTGTAGGAAGACACAGATCCTGGGGTTTAACTCCGTTTCTGAAGGGAAATTCAGACCTGAGTCCTCATCCCTGAAACACACTCTGTTTTAACGCAAGAAGCAAGCTCTTCTTTCCATAGTCTAAAATACAGCAAGAACCATGAGCATGCCCTGAAAAAAAGAACTGTGTTTCCTACTCATACGGACCATATTTACTTCAACTCTGCTCATGAAACTGATACAAACCACACCTCCGCTTACATAAATGCTCTTTAGTTAATAGTGATAATCAAGGTTGGGTCCTAGAAGTGTGTAAAGGCATTTGAGCCCAAAATTCACTTGGCTTACCAGAAATGAACCCTTGCTTTTAGAGAGACACTGATCATGGGGATTAACTCCGTTTCTGAAGGGAAATTCAGACCAGAATTCTCATCCCTGAAAAACACTCTGTTTTAAGGCATGAATCATTCTCTTCTTTCCAGGGTCTCCAAAACAGTAAGATCCATGAGCTTGCCAAAAAAAAAATAACTGTGTTTCCTACTCATACGGACCATATGTAGTTCAACTCTGCTCATGAAACTGATAAAGACCACAGCTCCTCTTACATAAATGCTCTTTAGTTAATAGTGAGAATAGCGTTTGGTTCGTGAACTGCAATAAATCATTTGAGCCCAAAATACACTGGGTTTACCAGAAATGAACTCTTGCTTGTAGGAAGACAGAGATCCTGGGTTTGAACTCCGTTTCTGAAGGGAAATTCAGACCAGACTTCTCATCCCTGAAACACACTCTGTTTTAACGAAGAAGAAAGTTCTTCTTTCCAGAGTCTAAAATACAGCAAGAACCATGAGCATGGTCTGAAAAAAAGAACTGTGTTCCCTATTAATATGGACCATATGTAGTTAAACTCTGCTTATGAAACTGATGCAAACCACACCTCCTCTTACATAAATGCTCTTAAGTTAATAGTGAGAATAGTGATGGGTTCTAGAACTGTGTAAAATCATTTGAGCCCAAAATTCACTTGGTTTACCAGAAATCAACTCTTGCTTGTAGGAAGACACAGATCCTGGGATTTAACTCTGTTTCTGAAGGGAAATTCAGACCAGAGTTAGCATCCCTGAAACACACTCTGTTTTAATGCAAGAAGCAAGCTCTTCTTTCCATAATCTAAAATACAGGAAGAACCATGAGCATGCCCTGAAAAAAAGAACTGTGTTTCCTACTCATACGGACCATATTTACTTCAACTCTGCTCATGAAACTGATACAAACCACAGCTCTGCTTACATAAATGCTCTTTAGTTAATAGTGAGAATCATGTTTGGTTGGTGAACTGCGAAAAATCATTTGAGACCAAAACTCACTGGGTTTACAAGAAATTAACTCTTGATTGTAGGAAGACACAGATCCTGAGTTTTAACTCCGTTTCTGAAGGGAAATTCAGACCAGAGTTCTCACCCATGAAACACAGCCTCTTTTAATGCAAGAAGCAAGGTCTTCTTTTGAGCGTCTCCAATACAGCAAGAACCATGAGCATTCCCAGAAAAAAAGAACTGTGTTTCCTACTCATACGGGCCATATATATTTCAACTCTGCTTATGAAACTGATACAAACCACAGCTCCGCATACATAAATGCTGTTTAGTTAATAGTGAGAATCGCGTTGGGTTCGTGAACTGCGAAAAATCATTTGAGCCCAAAATTCACTGGGTTAACCAGAAATGAACTCTTGCTTGTAGGAAGACACAGATCCTGGGGTTTAACTCCATTTCTGAAGTGAAATTCAGACCAGAGTTCTCATCCCTGAAACACACTCTATTTTAAGACAAGAAGCATCCTCTTCTTTCCAGGGTCTCCAATACAGTAAGAACCATAATCATCCCAAGAAAAAAGAACGGTGTTTCCTACTCATATGGACGATATGTAGTTCAAATCTGCTTATGAAACTGATACCCACCACAGCTCCTTTTACATAAATGCTTATTAGTTAATAGTGATAATCGCTTTGTGTTCTAGAACTGTGGAAAATCATTTGAGCCGAAAATTTACTTGGTTTACCAGAAATGAAGTCTTGCTTGTAGGAAGACACAGAACCTGAGGTTTAACTCCCTTTCTGAAGGGAAATTCAGACCAGAATTCTCATCCCTGAAACACACTCTGTTTTATTGCAAGAAGCAAGCTCTTCTTTCCAGAGTCTAAAATACAGCAAGAACCATGAGCATGCCCTGAAACAAAGAATTGTGTTTCCTACTCATACGGACCATATGGAGTTCAACTCTGCTTATGAAACTGATAAAAACCAAAGCTCTGCTTACATAAATGCTCTTTAGTTAATAGTGAGAATAGCTTTGGGATCGTGAACTGCGAAAAATCATTTGAGCCCAAAATTCATTGTTGTAACCAGAAATGAACTCTTGCTAGTAGGAAGAAACAGATTCTGGGTTTTAACTCCGTTTCTGAAGGTAAATTCAGACCAGAGTTCTCATCCTTGAAACACACTCTGTTTTAAGACAAGAAGCATCCTCGTCTTTCCAGCATCACGAATACAGCAAGTACCATGATCATGCCCAGAAAAAAAGAACTGTTTTTCCCACTCATAAGGAACATATGTAGTTCAACTCTGCTTATGAAACTGATACAAACCACAGCTCCTCTAACATAAATTCTCTTTAGTTAATAGTGAGAATCATGTTCTGTTGGTGTACTGTGTAAAATCATTTGAGCCCAAAATTCACTGCGTTTACCAGAAATCAATTCTTGTTTGTCGGAAGACACAGATCCTGGGGTTTAACTCTGTTTCTGAAGGGAAATTCAGACCAGAATTCTCATCCCTGAGAAACACTCTGTTTTTAGGCATGAATCATCCTCTCCTTTCCAGGGTCTCCAATACTGTAAGAAGCATGAGCATGCCAGGAAAAAAAGAACTGTGTTTCCTTCTCATACTGACAATATGTAGTGCAACTCTGCTTATGAAACTGATACAAACCACAGCTCCTCTTACATAAATCCTCTTTATTTAATAGTGAGAATAGCGTAGGGTTAATGAACTGCGAAAAATCATTTGAGCCCATAATTCACTGGGTTTACAAGAAATGAATTCTTGCTTGAGGGAAGACACAGATATGTGGGTTGAACTCCGTTTCTGAAGGGAAATTCAGATCAGAGTTCTCATCCCTGAAACACACTCTGTTTTAACGAAGAAGCAACCTATTCTTTACAGAGTCTAAAACACAGCAAGAACCATGAGCATGCCCTGAAAAAAAGAACAGTGCTTCCTACTCATACGGACCATATGTAGTTCAACTCTGCTTATGAAACTGATACAAACCACAGCTCCTCTTACATAAATGCACTTTATTTAATAGTCAGAATCATGTTGTGTTCGTGAACTGCGAAAAATCATTTGAGCCCAAAATTCACTGGGTTAACCAGAAATGAACTCTTGCTTGTAGGAAGACACAGATTGTGGGTTTAACTCAGTGTCTGAAGTAAATTCAGACCAGGGTTCTCATCCCTGAAACACACACTGTTTTCACACAAGAAGCAAGCTCTTCTTTCCAGAGTCTAAAATACAGCAAGAAACATGAGCATGCCCTGTAAAAAAGAACTTTTTCCTACTCATACGCACCATATGTAGTTCAACTCTGCTTATGAAACTGGTACAAATCACAGCTACTCTTACATAAATGCTCTTTAGTTAATAGAGATAATCGCCTTAGGTTGGTGAACTTGGAAAAATCATTTGAGCCCAAAATTCCCTGGGTTTACCAGAAATGAACTCTTGCTTGTAGGGAGACACATATCCTGGGGTTTAACTTCGGTTCTGAAGAGAAATTCAGACCAGAAATGTCATCCCTGAAACACACACTGTTTTAACACAAGAAGCAAGCACTTGTTTCAAGAGCCTAAAATTCAGCAAGAACCATGAGCATGCCCTGAAAAAAAGAACTGTGTTTCCTAGTCATACGGACCATATGTAGTTCAACTCTGCTTATGGAACTGATACAAACCACAGCTCCTCTTATATAAATGCTCTTTAGTTAATAGTGAGGATCGTGTTGGGTTCCTGAACTGCAAAAAATCATTTGAGCCCAAAATACACTGGGTTTACCAGAAATGAACTCTTGCTTGTAGCAAGAAAGAGATCCTGGTCTTGAACTCGGTTTCTGAAGGGAAATTCAGACCAGTGTACACAACCCTGAAACACACTCTGTTTTAACCCAAGAAGCAAGCCCTTCTTTCCAGTGTCTAAAATACAACAAGAACAATGAACATGCCCTGAAAAAAAGAACTGTTTTTCCTACTCGTACGGACCATATGTAGTTCAACTCTGCTTATGAAACTGATACACTCCACAGCTCCTCTTACGTAAATGCTTTTTAATTAATAGTGAGAATCGCGTTGAGTTCGTGAAAGACAAATAATCATTTGAGCCCAAAATTCACTGGGTTAACCAGAAATGAACACTTGCTTGTAGGGAGACACATATCCTGGTGTTTAACTCCGGTTCTGAAGAGAAATTCAGACCAGAAATGTCATCCCTAAAACACACACTGTTTTAACACAAGAAGCAAGCTCTTCTTTCTAGAGTCGAAAATACAGCAAAAACCATGAGCATGCCCTGAAAAAAAGAACTGTGTTTCCTACTCATACAGACCATATGTAGTCCTATTCTGCTTATGAAACTGATACAAACCACAGCTACTCTAACATAAATCCTCTTCAGTTAATAGTGACAATATCATTGGGTTTTTGAACTGCGAAAAATCATTTGAGCCCAAAATTCACTTGGTTTAGCAGAAATGAACTCTTGATTGTAGGAAGGCACAGATCCTAGGGTTTAACTCTGTATCTGAATGGAAATTCAGACCAGAGTTCTCATCCCTGAAACAAACTATGTTTTAGTGCAAGAAGCAAGCTCTTCTTTCCAGAGTCTAAAATACTGCAAGAACCATGAGTATGCCCTGAAAAAAAAAAACTGTTTTTCCTACTCATATGTAGTTCAACTGTGCTTATGAAACTGATACAAACCACAGCTAGTCTTACATAAACGCTCTTTAGTTAATAGTGATGATCAAGGTTGGGTTCTAGAACTATGTAAAATCATTTGAGCAGAAAATTCTCTTTGTTTAACAGAAATGAACTCTTGCTGGTTGGAAGACACAGATCCTTGGGTTTAACTCCATTTCTGAAGGGAAATTCAGACCAGAGTTCCAATCCCTGAAACATACTCTGCTTTAATGCAAGTATCATCCTCTTCTTTCCAGCGACTCCAATATAGTAAGAAACATGAGCATGCCCTGAAAAAAAATTGTTTTTCCTACACAAACAGACCATGTGTAGTTCAACTGTGCTTATGAAACTGATACAAACCACAGCTCCTGTTACATACATGCTCTTTAGTTAATAGTGGGAATCGCATAGGGTTTGTGAACTGTGAAAAATCATTTGAGCCCAAAATTCACTGGGTTTACCAGAACTGAACTTTTGCTTGTAGGAATACACAGATCCTGGGGTTTAACTCCGTTTCTGAAGGCAAATTCAGAACAGAGTTCTCATCCCTGAAAAAAATTCTGTTTTAAGGCAAGATTCATTCTCTTCTATCCAGCGTCTCCAATACAGCAAGAACCATGAGCATTACCTGAAAAAAAGAACTGTGTTTCCTACTGATACGGACCATATGTAGTTCAACTCTGCTTATGAAATGATACAGACCACAGCTCCTCTTACATGAATGATCTTTAGTTAATAGTGATAATCATGGTGGGGTTCTATAACTGTGTAAAATCATTTGAGCCCAAAATTCACTTGGTTTACCAGAAATGAACTCTTGCTTGTAGGGAGACACAGATCATGAGGTTTAACTCCGTTTCTGAAGGGAAATTCAGACCAGAGTTCTCATCCATGAAACACACTCTGTTTTAAGGCAAGAAGCAAGCTATTCTTTCCAGCGTCTCTAATACAGTAAGAACCATGAGCATGCCCAGAAAAAAAGAACTGTGTTTCCTACTCATACGGACAATATGTAGTTCAACTGTGCTTATGAAACTGATAAAAAGCGCAGCTCCTCTTACATAAATGCTCTTTAGTTAATAGTGAGAATAGCATAGGGTTCGTGAACTGCGAAAAATCATTTGAGCCCAAAATTCACTGGGTTTACCAGAAATGAACTCTTGCTTGTAGGAAGACACAGATTCTAGGGTTTAACTCCATTTCTGAAGGTAAATTCAGACCAGAGTTCTCATCCCTGAAAGACACTCTGTTTTGAGGCATGAATCATCCTCTTCTGTCAAGGGTCTCCAATACAGTAAGAACCATGAGCATGCCAAGAAAAAAAGAACTGTGTTCCCTACTCATACGGGTAATATGTAGTTCAACTCTGCTTATGAAACTGATACAGATCATATCTCCTCTTACATACATGCTCTTTAGGTAATAGTGATAATCACGGTTGGGTTCTAGAACTGTGTAAAATCATTTGAGCAGAAAATTCTCTTTGTTTAACAGAAATGATCTCTTGCTGGTAGGAATACACAGATCCTGGGGTTTAACTTCGTTTCTGAAGGGAAATTCAGACCAGAGTTCTCATCCCTGAAACACACTCTGCTTTAATGCAACAATCATCCTCTTCTTTCCAGCGACTCCAATATAGTAAGAAACATGAGCATGCCCAGAAAAAAAATTGTTTTTCCTACTCATACAGACCATGTGTAGTTCAACTGTGCTTATGAAACTGATACAAACCACAGCTCCTGTTACATACATGCTCTTTAGTTAATAGTGGAAATCGCATAGGGTTTGTGAACTGTGAAAAATCATTTGAGCCCAAAATTCACTGGGTTTAACAGAACTGAACTCTGCTTATAGGAAGACACAGATCCTGCGGTTTAACTCCGTTTCTGAATGCAAATTCAGACCAGAGTTCTCATCCCTGAAAAAATACTCTGTTTTAAGGCAAGAATCATCCTCTTCTATCCAGTGTCTCCAATACAGCAAGAACCATGAGCATGCCCTGAAAAAAAGAACTGTGTTTCCTACTCATACGGACCATATGTAGTTCAACTCTGCTTATGGAACTGATACAATCCACAGCTCCTCTTACATAAATCCTCTTCAGTTAATAGTGAGAATAGCGTAAGGTTCGTGAACTGCAAAAAATCATTTGAGCCCAAAATTCACTTGGTTTACCAGAAATGAACTCTTGATTGTAGAGAGATACAGATCATGGGGTTTAACTCCGTTTCTGAAGGGAAATGCAGACCAGAGTTCTCATCCTTGAAACACACTCTGATTTAAGGCAAGAAGCAAGCTATTCTTTCCAGCGTCTCCAATACAGTAAGAACCATGAGCATGCCCAGAAAAAAAGAACTGTGTTTCCTACTCATAAGGACCATATGTAGTTCAACTCTGCTTATGAAACTGATACAAACCACAGCTCCTCTTACATAAATGCTCTTTAGTTAATAGTGAGAATCGCGTTGGGTTCGTGAACTGCAAAAAATCATTTGAGCCCAAAATTCACTGGGTTTACCAGAAATGAACTCTTGCTTGTAGGAAGACTCAGATTCTAGGGTTTAACTCCATTTCTGAAGGTAAATTCAACCAGAATTCTCAACCCTGAAAAACACTCTGTTTTAAGGCAAGAATCATCCTCTTCTTTCCACCTTCTCCAATACACTAAGAACCATGAGCATGCCCAGAAAAAAAAAACTGTGTTTCCGACTCATACGGACCATATGTATTTCAACTCTGTTTATGAAATGATACAGACCACAGCTCCTCTTACATGAATGATCTTTAGTTAATAGTGATAATCATGGTGGGATTCTAGAACTGTGTAAAATCATTTGAGCCCAAAATTCACTTGGTTTACCAGAAATGAACTCTTGCTTGTAGGAAGACAGAGATCCTGGTGTTGAACTCGGTTTCCGAAGGGAAATTCAGACCAGAGTACACAACCATGAAACACACTCGGTTTTAACGCAAGAAGCAAGCCCTTCTTTCCAGTGTCTAAAAAACACCAAGAACCATGAACATGCCCTGAAAAAAAGAACTGTGTTTCCTACTCATACTGACCATATGTAGTTCAACTCTGCTTATGAAACTGATACACACCACAGCTCCTCTTACATAAATCTTCTTCAGTTAATAGTGAGAATTGCGTAGGGTTCGTGAAATGTGAAAAATCATTTGAGCCCAAAATTCACTTGGTTTACCAGAAATGAACTCCTGATTGCAGGGAGACACAGATCATGGGGTTTAACTCCGTTTCTGAAGGGAAATTCAGACCAGAGTTCTCAACCCTGAAAAAAACTCTGTTTTAAGGCAAGAATCATCCTCTTCTTTCCAGCGTCTCCAACATAGTAAGAAACATGAGCATGCCAAGAAAAAAAGAACTGTGTTTCCTACTCATACAGACCATATGTAGTTGAACTCTGCTTATGAAACTGACACAAGCCACAGCTCCTCTAACATAAATCCTCTTTAGTTAATAGTGAGAATTGCGTTGGGTTCCTGAACTGCAAAAAATCATTTGAGCCCAAAATTCACTGGGTTTACCAGAAATGAACTCTTGCTTTTAGGAAGACACAGATCCTGGGGTTTCACTCGTTTCTGAAGCGAAATTCAGACCAGAATTTTCATCCCAGAAACACACACTGTTTTAACACAAGAAGCAAGCTCTTCTATCCAGCGTCTCAAATACAGTAAGAAACATGAGCATTCCCAGAAAAAAAGAACTGTGTTTCCTACTCATACAGATCATATGTAGTTCAACTCTGCTTATGAAATGATACAGACCACAGCTCCTCTTACATGAATGATCTTTAGTTAATAGTGATAATCATGGTGGTATTCTAGAACTGTGTAAAATCATTTGAGCCCAAAATTCACTTGGTTTAACAGAAAGGAACTCCTGATTTTAGGGAGACACAGATCATGGGGTTTAACTCCGTTTCTGAAGGGAAATTCAGACCAGAGTTCTCAACCCTGAAAAAAACTCTGTTTTAAAGCAAGAATCATCCTCTTCTTTCCAGCGTCTCCAACATAGTAAGAAACATGAGCATGCCAAGAAAAAAAGAACTGTGGTTCCTACTCATACAGACCATATGTAGTTCAACTCTGCTTATGAAACTGATACAAGCCACAGCTCCTCTAACATAAATCCTCTTTAGTTAATAGTGAGAATCGCGTTGTGTTCGTGAAGGACGAATAATCATTTGAGCCCAAAATTCACTGGGTTAACCAGTAATGAACTCTTGCTTGTAGGAAGACACAGATCCTGGGGTTTATCTCCATTTGTGAAGGCAAATTCAGACCAGAGTACTCATCCCTGAAAAAAACTCTGTTTTAAGGTAAGAATCATCCTCTTCTATCCAGCGTCTCCAATACAGCAAAAACCATGAGCATGCCCAGAAAAAAAGAACTGTGTTTCCTACTCATACGGACCATATGTAGTTCAACTCTGCTTTTGAAATGATACAGACAACAGCTCCTCTTACATAAATGTTCTTTAGTTAATAGTGATAATCGCGTTGGGTTCTAGAACTGTGTAAAGTCATTTGAGCCGAAAATACACTTGGTTTGCCAGAAATGAACTCTTGCTGGTATGAAGACACAGATCTTGGGGTTTAACTCCGTTTGTGAAGGGAAATTCAGACCAGAGTTCTCATCCCTGAAACACACTTTGTTTTAACGAAGAAGCAAGCTCTTCTTTCCAGAGTCTAAAATACAGCAAGAACCATGAGCATGGTCTGAAAAAAAGAACTGTGTTTGCTATTCATACGGACAATATATAGTTCAACTCTGCTTATGAAACTGCTACAAACCACAGCTCCTGTTACATACATGCTCTTTAGTTAATAGTGAGAATCGCGTATGGTTCGTGAACTGCGAAAAATCATTTGAGCCCAAAATTCACTGGGTTTACCAGAACTGAACTCTTGCTTGTAGGAAGACACAGATCCTGGGGATTAACTCCGTTTCTGAAGGGAAATTCAGACCAGAATTCTCATCCCTGAAAAACACTCTGTTTAAAGCCAGGAATCATCCTCTTCTGTCAAGGGTCTCCAATAGAGTAAGAAACATGAGCATGCCAAGAAAAAAAGAACTGTGTTTCCTACTCATATGGGTCATGTGTAGTTCAACTCTGCTTATGAAACTGATACAGACCATATCTCCTCTTACATAAATGCTCTTTAGTTAATAGTGATAATGGCGTTCGGTTCTAGAACTGTGTAAAATCATTTGAGCACAGAATTCACCTGGTTTACAAGAAATGAACTCTTGCTTGTAAGAAGACACAGATCATGGGGTTTAACTCCGTTTTGTAAGGGAAATTCAGACCAGAGTTCTCATACCTGAAACAAACTATGTTTTAGTGCAAGAAGCAAGCTCTTCTGTCCAGAGTCTAAAATACATCAAGAACCATGAGTATGCCCTGAAAAAAAACTGTTTTTCCTACTCATATGGACCATATGTAGTTCAACACTGCTTTTGAAACTGATGCAAACCCCAGCTCCTCTTACATAAATGCTCTTTAGTTAATAGTGAGAATCATGTTGGGTTCGTGAACTGCAAATAACCATTTGAGCGGAAAATTCACTGGCTTTACCAGAAATGAACTCTTGCTTGGAGGCTGACACAGATCCTGGGGTTTAACTCCGTTTCTGAAGGGAAATTCAGACCAGAGTTCTCATCCCTGAAACACACTCTGTTTTAATACAAAAGCAAGCTCTTCTTTCCAGAGTCCTTAATACAGCAAGAACCATGAGCATGCCCTGAAAAAAAGAACTGTGTTACCTCCTCATACAGACCATATGTAGTTCAACTCTGCTTATGAAACTGATGAAAACCACAGCTCCTCTTACATAAATGCTCTTTAGTTAATAGTGAGAATCGTGTTGGGTCCCTGAACTGCAAACAATCATTTGAGCCCAAAATTCACTGGGTTTACCAGAAATGAACTCTTGCGTGTAGGAAGACAGAGATCCTGGAGTTCAATTCCATTTCTGAAGGGAAATACAGACCAGAGTACACAACCCTGAAACACACTTGGTTTTAACGCAAGAAGCAAGCCCTTCTTTCCAGTGTCTAAAATACACCAAGAACCATGAACATGCCCTGAAATAAAGAACTGTGTTTCCTACTCATTAAGACCATATGTAGTTCAACTCTGCTTATGAAACTGATTCACACCACAGCTCCTCTTACATAAATCTTCTTCAGTTAATAGTGAGAATAGCGTAGGGTTCGTGAACTGCGAAAAGTCATTTGAGCCCAAAATTCACTGGGTTTACCAGAATTGAACTCTTGCTTGTAGGAAGACACAGATTCTAGGGTTTAACTCCACTTCTGAAGGGATTTTCAGAGCAGAGTTCTCATCCCTGAAACACACTCTGTTTTGAGGCATGAATCATCCTCTTCTGTCAAGAGTCTCCAATAGAGTAAGAACCATGAGCATGCCAAGAAAAAAAGAACTGTGTTTCCAACTCATACGGGTCATATGTAGTTCATCTCTGCTTATGAAACTGATACAGACCATATCTATTCTTACATAAATGCTCTTTAGTTAATAGTGATAATGGCGTTCAGTTCTAGAACTGTGTAAAATCATTTGAGCACAAAATTCACTTGGTTTACCAGAAATGAACTCTTGCTTGTAAGGAGACACAGATCATGGGGTTTAACTCCATTTCTGAAGGGAAATTCAGACCAGAGTTCTCATCCATGAAACATACGCTGCTTTAATGCAAGTATCATCCTCTTCTTTCCAGCGACTCCAATATAGTAAGAAACATGAGCATGCCCTGAAAAAAAAATTGTTTTTCCTACTCATGCAGACCATGTGTAGTTCAACTGTGCTTATGAAACTGATACAAACCACAGCTCCTGTTACATACATGCTCTTTAGTTAATAGTGGAAATCGCGTAGGGTTTGTGAATTGTGAAAAATCATTTGAGCCCAAAATTCACTAGGTTTACCAGAAAAGAACTCTTGCTTGTAAGGAGACACATATCCTGGGGTTTAACTCCGGTTCTGAAGAGAAATTCAGACTAGAAATGTCATCCCTGACACACACACGGTTTTAACACAAGAAGCAAGCTCTTCTTTCGAGAGTCTAAAATACAGCAAGATCCATGAGCATGCCCTGAAAAAAAGAACTGTGTTTCCTACTCATACAGACCATATGTAGTCCAACTCTGCTTATGAAACTGATACAAACCACAGCTACTCTAACATAAATCCTCTTCAGTTAATAGTAACAATATCATTGGGTTCGTGAACTGTGAAAAATCATTTGAGCCCAAAATTCACTTGGTTTAACAGAAATGAACTCTTGATTGTACGAAGGCACAGATCCTGGGATTTAACTCTGTTTCTGCAGGGAAATTCAGACCAGAGTTCTCATCCCTGAAACAAACTATGTTTTAGTGCAAGAAGCAAGCTCTTCTTTCCAGAGTCTAAAATACATCAAGAACCATGAGTATGCCCTGAAAAAAAAAACTGTTTTTCCTACTCATATGGACCATATGTAGTTCAACTGTGCTTTTGAAACTGATACAAACCACAGCTCCTCTTACATAAATGCTCTTTAGTTAATAGTGATAATCAAGGTTGTGTCCTAGAACTATGTAAAATCATTTTAGCAGAAAATTCTCTTTGTTTAACAGAAATGAACTCTTGCTGGTAGGAAGACACAGATCCTGGAGTTTAATTCCATTTCTGAAGGGAAATTCAGACCAGAGTTCTCATCCCTGAAACATACTCTGCTTTAATGCAAGTATCATCCTCTTCTTTCCAGCGACTCCAATATAGTAAGAAACATGAGCATGCTCTGAAAAAAAAATTGTTTTACCTACTCATACACACCATGTGTAGTTCAACTGTGCTTATGAAACTGATACAAACCACAGCTCCTGTTACATACATGCTCTTTAGTTAATAGTGGGAATCGCTTAGGGTTTGTGAACTGTGAAAAATCATTTGAGCCCAAAATTCACTAGGTTTACCAGAAATGAACTCTTGCTTTTAGGAAGACACAGATCATGGGCTTTAACTCCGTTTCTGAAGGGAAATTCAGACCAGAGTTCTCATCCCTGAAACAAACTCTGTTTTAACGAAGAAGCAAGCTCTTCTTTCCAGAGTCTAAAATAGAGCAAGAACCATGAGCATGGTCTGAAAAAAAGAACTGTGTTTGCTATTCATACGGACCATATGTAGTTCAACTCTGCTTATGAAACTGATACAAACCACAGCTCCTGTTACATACATGCTCTTTGGTAATAGTGATAATCACGCTTGGGTTCTAGAACTGTGTAAAATCATTTGAGCAGAAAATTCTCTTTGTTTAACAGAAATGACCTCTTGCCGGTAGGAAGACAGAGGTCCTGGGGTTTAACTCTGTTTTTGAAGGGAAATTCAGACCAGAGTTCTCATCCCTGAAACACACTCTGCTTTAATGCAAGAAGCAAGCTCTTCTTTCCAGAGTCTAAAATACAGCAAGAACAAAGTGCATGCCCTGAAAAAAAAAAACTGTTTTTCCTACTCATATGGACTATATGTAGTTCAACTGTGCTTATGAAACTGATACAAACCACAGAACCTCTTACATACATGCTCTTTAGTTAATAGTGAGAATCGCGTAGGATTCGAAAACTACGAAAAATTATTTGAGCCCAAAATTCACTGGCTTTACCAGAAATGAACTCTTGCTTGTAGGAAGACACAGATACTAGGGTTCAATTCCATTTCTTAAGCGAAATTCAGACCAGAGTTCTCATCCCTGAAACACACTCTGTTTTAACGAAAAAGCAAGCTCTTCTTTCCAGAGTCTAAAATACAGCAAGAACCATGAGCATGCCCTGTAAAAGAACTGTGTTTCCTACTCATACGGACCATATGTAGTAAAACTCTGCTTATGAAACTGATACAGACCACACCTCCTCTTACACAAATGCTCTTTAGTTAATAGTGAGAATCATGTTGGGTTCGTGAACTGCAAATAACCATTTGAGCGGAAAATTCACTGGCTTTACCAGAAATGAACTCTTGCTTGGAGGCTGACACAGATCCTGGGGTTTAACTCCGTTTCTGAAGGGAAATTCAGACCAGAGTTCTCATCCCTGAAACACACTCTGTTTTAATACAAAAGCAAGATCTTCTTTCCAGAGTCTAAAATACAGCAAGAACGATGAGCATGCCCAGAAAAAAAAACTGTTTTTCCTACTCATATGGACTATATGGAATTCAACTGTGCTTATGAAACTGATACAAACCACATCTCCAGTTACATACATGCTCTTTAGTTAATAGTGAGAATCGTGTTGGGTTCCTGAACTGTGAAAAATGATTTGAGCCCAAAATTCACTGGGTTTACCAGAAATGTACTCTTGCTTGTAGGAAGACACAGATCATGTGATTTAACTCAGTATCTGAAGGGAAATTCAGACCAGAATATTCATCCCTGAAACACACACTGTTTTAACACAAGAAGCAAGCTCTTCTTTCCAGAGTCTAAAATGCAGCAAGAACCATGAGCATGCCCTGAAAAAATGAACTGTGTTTCCTACTTATGCGGACCATCTGTAGTTCAACTCTGCTTATGAAACTGATACAAACAACAGCTCCTCTTACATAAATTCTCCTTACTTAATACTGAGCATCAAGTTGGGTTCATGAAATGCGAAAAATCATTTCAGCCCAAAATTCACTGGGTTTACCAGAAATTAACTCTTGCTTGTAGGAAGACACAGATCCTGGGGTTTTACTCCATTTCTGACGGCAAATTCAGACCAGAGTTCTCATCCCTGAAAAAAACTCTGTTTTAAGGCAAGAATCATCCTCTTCTATCCAGCGTCTCTAATACAGTAAGAAACATGAGCATTCCCTGAAAAAAGGAACTGAGTTTCCTACTCATACAGACCATATGTAGTTAAACTCTGCTCATGAAACTGATTCAAACCACAGCTCCTCTTACATAAATCCTCTTTAGTTAATAGTGAGAATCTCCTTGGGTTCTTGAACTGCGAAAAATCATTTGAGCACAAAATTCACTGGGTTTATCTGAAATGAACTCTTGCTTGTAGGAAGACACAGATACTGGGGTTTAACTCCATTTCTGAAGGCAAATAAACCAGATTACACAACCCTGAAAAACACTCTGTTTTAAGGCAAGAATCATCCTCTTCTTTCCAGCTTCTCCATTACAGTAAGAAACATGAGCATGCAAAGAAAAAAAGAACAGTGTTCCCTACTCATACAGACCGTATGTGGTTCAACTCTGCTTATCAAACTCATACAAACCACAGCTCCTCTAACATAAATCCTCTTTAGTTAATAGTGACAATAGCGTTGGGTTCGTGAACTGCAAAAAATCATTTGAGCCCAAAATTCACTAGGTTTACCAGGACTGAACTCTTGCTTGTAGGAAGACACAGATCATGGGGTTTAACTCCCTTTCTGAAGGAAAATTCAGACCAGAGTTCTCATCCATGAAACACACTCTGCTTTAATGCAAGAAGCAAGCTCTTCTTTCCAGAGTCTAAAATACACCAAGAACCATGAGCATGCCCAGAAAAAAAGAACTGTGTTTCCTACACATATGGACCATATGTAGTTCAACGCTGCTTATGAAACTGATACAAACCACAGCTCCTCTTATATAAATACTGTTTAGTTAATAGTGAGAATAGCATAGGGTTCGTGAACTGCGAAAAATCATTTGAGCCCAAAATTCACTGGGTTTACCAGAACTGAACTCTTGCTTGTAGGAAGACACTGATCCAGGGGTTTAACTCAGTTTCTGAATGTAAATTAAGACCAGAGTTCTCATCCCTGAAAAAACTCTGTTTTAACGCAAGAAGCAAGCTCTTCTTTCCTGAGTCTCCAATATAGTAAGAAACATGAGCATGCCCAGAAAAAATGAACTGTTTCCAACTCTTACGGACCATATGTAGTTCAACTCTGCTTATGAAATTGATACAAACCACAGCTCCTCTTACATAAATCCTCTTTAGTTAATAGTGAGAATCATGTTGGGTTCGTGAACTATGAAAAATCATTTGAGCCCCAAAATAACTGGGTTTACCAGAAATGAACTCTTGCTTGTAGTAAGACACAGATCGTGGGGTTTAACTCCGTTTATGAAGGCAAATTCAGACCAGAACTCTCAACCCTGAAAAACACTCTGTTTTAAGGCAAGAATCATCCTATTCTTTCCAGCGTCTCCAATACAGTAAGAACCATGAGCATGCCAGAAAAAACGAACTATTTTTCCTATTCATAGGGTCCATATGTAGTTCAACTCTGCTTAAGAAATGATACAGACCGCAGCTCCTCTTATATGAATGGTCTTTAATTAAAAGTGATAATCGCGTTGGGTTCTAGAACTGTCTAAAGTCATTTGAGCGGAAAATTCTCTTGGTTTACCAGAAATGAACACTTGCTTGTAGGAAGACACAGATCCTGGGGTTTAACTCCGTTTCTGAAGGGAAATTCAGACCAGAGTTCTCATCCCTGAAACATACTCTGCTTTAATGCAAGTATCATCCTCTTCTTTCCAGCGACTCCAATATAGTAAGAAACATGAGCATGCTCTGAAAAAAAAAATTGTTTTACCTACTCATACACACCATGTGTAGTTCAACTGTGCTTATGAAACTGATACAAACCACAGCTCCTGTTACATACATGCTCTTTAGTTAATAGTGGGAATCGCGTAGGGTTTGTGAACTGTGAAAAATCATTTGAGCCCAAAATTCACTAGGTTTACCAGAAATGAACTCTTGCTTTTAGGAAGACACAGATCATGGGCTTTAACTCCGTTTCTGAAGGGAAATTCAGACCAGAGTTCTCATCCCTGAAACAAACTCTGTTTTAACGAAGAAGCAAGCTCTTCTTTCCAGAGTCTAAAATAGAGCAAGAACCATGAGCATGGTCTGAAAAAAAGAACTGTGTTTGCTATTCATACGGACCATATGTAGTTCAACTCTGCTTATGAAACTGATACAAACCACAGCTCCTGTTACATACATGCTCTTTGGTAATAGTGATAATCACGCTTGGGTTCTAGAACTGTGTAAAATCATTTGAGCAGAAAATTCTCTTTGTTTAACAGAAATGACCTCTTGCCGGTAGGAAGACAGAGGTCCTGGGGTTTAACTCTTGTTTCTGAAGGGAAATTCAGACCAGAGTTCTCATCCCTGAAACACACTCTGCTTTAATGCAAGAAGCAAGCTCTTCTTTCCAGAGTCTAAAATACAGCAAGAACAAAGTGCATGCCCTGAAAAAAAAAACTGTTTTTCCTACTCATATGGACTATATGTAGTTCAACTGTGCTTATGAAACTGATACAAACCACAGAACCTCTTACATACATGCTCTTTAGTTAATAGTGAGAATCGCGTAGGATTCGAAAACTACGAAAAATTATTTGAGCCCAAAATTCACTGGCTTTACCAGAAATGAACTCTTGCTTGTAGGAAGACACAGATACTGGGGTTCAATTCCATTTCTTAAGGGAAATTCAGACCAGAGTTCTCATCCCTGAAACACACTCTGTTTTAACGAAAAAGCAAGCTCTTCTTTCCAGAGTCTAAAATACAGCAAGAACAAAGTGCATGCCCTGAAAAAAAAAAACTGTTTTTCCTACTCATATGGACTATATGTAGTTCAACTGTGCTTATGAAACTGATACAAACCACAGAACCTCTTACATACATGCTCTTTAGTTAATAGTGAGAATCGCGTAGGATTCGAAAACTACGAAAAATTATTTGAGCCCAAAATTCACTGGCTTTACCAGAAATGAACTCTTGCTTGTAGGAAGACACAGATACTAGGGTTCAATTCCATTTCTTAAGGGAAATTCAGACCAGAGTTCTCATCCCTGAAACACACTCTGTTTTAACGAAAAAGCAAGCTCTTCTTTCCAGAGTCTAAAATACAGCAAGAACCATGAGCATGCCCTGTAAAAGAACTGTGTTTCCTACTCATACGGACCATATGTAGTAAAACTCTGCTTATGAAACTGATACAGACCACACCTCCTCTTACACAAATGCTCTTTAGTTAATAGTGAGAATCATGTTGGGTTCGTGAACTGCAAATAACCATTTGAGCGGAAAATTCACTGGCTTTACCAGAAATGAACTCTTGCTTGGAGGCTGACACAGATCCTGGGGTTTAACTCCGTTTCTGAAGGGAAATTCAGACCAGAGTTCTCATCCCTGAAACACACTCTGTTTTAATACAAAAGCAAGCTCTTCTTTCCAGAGTCTAAAATACAGCAAGAACGATGAGCATGCCCAGAAAAAAAAACTGTTTTTCCTACTCATATGGACTATATGGAATTCAACTGTGCTTATGAAACTGATACAAACCACATCTCCAGTTACATACATGCTCTTTAGTTAATAGTGAGAATCGTGTTGGGTTCCTGAACTGTGAAAAATGATTTGAGCCCAAAATTCACTGGGTTTACCAGAAATGTACTCTTGCTTGTAGGAAGACACAGATCATGTGATTTAACTCAGTATCTGAAGGGAAATTCAGACCAGAATATTCATCCCTGAAACACACACTGTTTTAACACAAGAAGCAAGCTCTTCTTTCCAGAGTCTAAAATGCAGCAAGAACCATGAGCATGCCCTGAAAAAATGAACTGTGTTTCCTACTTATGCGGACCATCTGTAGTTCAACTCTGCTTATGAAACTGATTCAAACCACAGCTCCTCTTACATAACTCCTCTTTAGTTAATAGTGAGAATTGCGTTGGGTTTCTGTACTGGGAAAAAACATTTGAGCACAAAATTCACTGGGTTTTACTGAAATGAACTCTTGCTAGTAGGAAGACACAGATCGTGGGGTTTAACTCCATTTCTGAAGGTAAATTCAACCAGAATTCTGAACCCTGAAAAAAACTCTGTTTTAAGTCAAGAATCATCCTTTTCTATCCAGCGTCTCCAAAACAGCAAGAACCATGAGCATGCCCAGAAAAAAAGAACTGTTTCCTACTCATACGGACCATATGTAGTTCAACTCTGCTTATGAAATGATACAGACTACAGCTCCTCTTACATAAATGCTCTTTAGTTAATAGTGATAATCGCGTTGGGTTCTAGAACTGTGTAAAGTCATTTGAGCAAAAAATTCACTTGGTTTGCCAGAAATGAACTCTTGCTGGTAGGAAGACACAGATCCTGGGATTTAACTCCGTTTGTGAAGGGAAATTCAGACCGGAGTTCTCATCCATGAAACACACCCTGTTTTAATGCAAGAAGCAAGCTCTTCTTTCCAGATTCTAAAATACAGCAAGAACCATGAGCATGACCAGCAAAAGAGAACTGTGTTTCCTACTCATACAGAAAATATGTAGTTCAACTCTGCTTATGAAACTGATACAAACCACAGCTCCACTTACATAAATCCTCTTTAGTTAATAGTGAGAATAGCATAGGGTTCGTGAACTGGGAAAAATCATTTGAGCCCAAAATTCACTGGGTTTACCAGAAATGCTCTCTTATTGTAGGAAGACACAGATCCTGGGGTTTAACTCCGTTTCTGAAGACAAATTCAGACCAGAATTCTCAACCCTGAAAAACACTCTGTTTTAAGACAAGAAGCATCCTCTTCTTTCCAGCGTCACTAATACAGCAAGAACCATGACCATGCCCAGAAAAAAAGAACTGTGATTCCAAACTGATACGGACCATATGTACTTCAACTCTGCTTATGAAACTGATACAAATCACAGCTCCTCTTACATAAATGCTCTTTAGTTAATAGTCAGAATTATGTTGGGTTCGTGAACTGCGAAATATCATTTGAGCCCAAAATTCACTGGGTTTACCAGAAATGAACTCTTGCTTGTAGGAAGACGCAGATCCTGGGGTTTAACTCCGTTTTTGAAGGGAAATTCAGACCAGAATTCTCATCCCTGAAAAACACTCTGTTTTAAGTCATGAGTCATCCTCTCCTTTCCAGGGGCTCCAATACAGTAAGAAGCATGAGCATGCCAGGAAAAAAAGAACTGTGTTTCCTACTCATACGGACCATATGTAGTTCAACTCTGCTTATGAAACTGAAAGAGACCACAGCTCCTCTTACATAAATGCTCTTTAGTTAATAGTGAGAATAGCGTTGGGTTCGTGAACTGCAATAAATCATTTGAGCCCAAAATTCAATCGGTTAACCAGAAATGAACTCTTGCTTGTAGGAAGACACAGATCATGGGGTTAACTCCGTTTCAGAAGGGAAATTCAGACCAGAGTTCTCATGCATGAAACACACTCTGTTTTAACGCAAGAAGCAAGCTCTTCTTTCCAGCGTCTCCCATACTGCAAGAACCATGAGCATGCCCGGAAAAAAAGAACTGGGTTTCCTACTCATACGGACTATATGTGGTTCAACTCTGCTCATGAAACTGATACAAACCACAGCTCTGCTTCCATAAATGCTCTTTAGTTAATAGTGAGAATCATGTTGGGTTGGTGAACTGCGAAAAATCATTTGAACCCAAAACTCACTGGGTATACCAGAAATGAACTCTTGCTTGTAGGAAGACACTGATCCTGGGGTTTAACTCCGTTTGTGAAAGCAAATTCAGACCAGAGTTCTCACCCATGAAACACAGCCTGTTTTAATGCAAGAAGCAAGGTCTTCTTTCCAGCGTCTCCAATACAGCATGAACCATGAGCATGCCCAGAAAAAAAGAACTGTGTTTCCTACTAATACGGACCATATGTAGTTGAACTCTGCTTATGAAACTGAAACAAACCACAGCTCCTCTTACATAAATGCTCTTTAGTTAATAGCGATAATCGTGTTGTGTTCTAGAACTGTGTAAAATCATTTTAGCCGAAAATATACTCGTTTTACCAGAAATGAAATCTTGCTTGTAGGAAGACACAGATCCTGGGGTTCAACTCCGTTACTGAAGGGAAATTCAGACCAGAGTTCTCATCCCTGAAAAACAACCTGTTTTAACACAAGAAGCAAGCTCTTCTTTCCAGAGTCCAAAATACAGCAAGAACCATGAGCATGCCCTGAAAAAAATAAATGTATTTCCTACACTTACGGACCATATGGAGTTCAACTCTGCTTACGAAACTGATACAAACCAGAGCTCCTCCTACATAAAGTCTCTTTTGTTAATAGTGAGAATCATGTTCTGTTGGTGTACTGTGTAAAAACTTTTGAGCCCAAAATTCACTTTGTTTACCAGAAATGATCTCCTGCTTGTAGGACAACACAGATCCTGGGGTTTAACTCCGTTTCTGAAGGTAATTCAGACCAGAGTTCTCATCCCTGAAACACACACTGTTTTAACACAAGAAGCAAGCTCTTCTATCCAGCATCTCAAATACAGTAAGAAACAAGAGCATTCCCAGAAAAAAAGAACTGTGTTTCCTACTCATACAGACCATATGTAATTAAACTCTGCTTATGAAACTGATTCAAACCACAGCTCCTCTTACATAATACCACTTTAGTTAATAGTGAGAATCGCGTTGGGTTTCTGTACTGGGAAAAAACATTTGCGCACAAAATTCACTGGGTTTTCCTGAACTGAACTCTTGCTAGTAGGAAGACACAGATCCTGGGGTTTAACTCCATTTCTGAAGATAAATTCAACCACAATTCTCAACCCTGAAAAAAACTCTGTTTTAAGGCAAGAATCATCCTCTTCAATCAATCTTCTTCAATACAGCAAGAACCATGAGCATGCCCAGAAAAAAAGAACTGTGTTTCCTATTCATACGGACCATATGTAGTTCAACTGTGCTTATGAAATGATACAGACTACAGCTCCTCTTACATAAATGCTCTTTAGTTAATAGTGATAATCGGTTGGGTTCTAGGACTTTGTAAAATCATTTGAGCCGAAAATTCACTTGGTTTGCCAGAAATGAACTCTTGCTGGTAGGAAGACACAGATACTGGGGTTTAACTCCGTTTGTGAAGGGAAATTCAGACCAGAGTTCTCATCCATGAAACACACCCTGTTTTAATGCAAGAAGCAAGCTCTTCTTTCCAGAGTCTAAAATACAGCAAGAACCATGAGCATGGTCTGAAAAAAAGAACTGTGTTTGCTATTCATAAGGACCATATGTAGTTCAACTCTGCTTATGAAAGTGATACAAACCACAGCTCCTGTTACATACATGATCTTTAGTTAATAGTGATAATCACGGTTGGTTACTAGAACTGTGTAAAATAATTTGAGCAGAAAATTCTCTTTGTTTAACAGAAATGAATTCTTGCTGGTAGGAAGACACAGATCCTGGGATTTAACTCCGTTTCTGAAGGGAAATTCAGACCAGAGTTCTCATCCCTGAAACACACTCTGCTTTAATGCAAGAATCATCCTCTTCTTTCCAGCGACTCCAATATAGTAAAAAATATGAGCATGCCCTGAAAAAAAACCTGTTTTTCCTACTCGTACAGACCATATGTAGTTCAACTGTGCTTATGAAACTGATACAAACCACAGCTCCTGTTACATACATGCTCTTTAGTTAATAGTGAGAATCGCGTAGGGTTCGTGAACTGCGAAAAATCATTTGAGCCCAAAGTTCACTGGGTTTACCAGAAATGAACTCTTGCTTGTAGGAAGACACAGATCCTGGGGTTTAACTCCATTTCTGAATCGAAATTCAGTCCAGAATTCTCATCCCTGAAACACACACTGTTTTAACACAAGGAGCAAGCTCTTCTATCCAGCGTCTCAAATACAGTAAGAAACATGAGCATTCCCAGAAAAAATGAACTGTGTTTCCTACTCATACGGACCATATGTAGTTAAACTCTGCTTATGAAACTGATTCAAACCACAGCTCCTCTTACATAACTCCTCTTTAGTTAATAGTGAGAATTGCGTTGGGTTTCTGTACTGGGAAAAAACATTTGAGCACAAAAATCACTGGGTTTTACTGAATTGAACTCTTGCTAGTAGGAACACACAGATCGTGGGGTTTAACTCCATTTCTGAAGGTAAATTCAACCAGAATTCTGAACCCTGAAAAAAACTCTGTTTTAAGTCAAGAATCATCCTTTTCTATCCAGCGTCTCCAAAACAGCAAGAACCATGAGCATGCCCAGAAAAAAAGAACTGTGTTTCCTACTCATACGGACCATATGTTGTTCAACTCTGCTTATGAAATGATACAGACTACAGCTCCTCTTACATAAATGCTCTTTAGTTAATAGTGATAATCGCGTTGGGGTCTAGAACTGTGTAAAGTCATTTGAGCAAAAAATTAACTTGGTTTGCCAGAAATGAACTCTTGCTGGTAGGAAGACACAGATCATGGGATTTAACTCCGTTTGTGAAGGGAAATTCAGACCGGAGTTCTCATCCATGAAACACATCCTGTTTTAATGCAAGAAGCAAGCTCTTCTTTCCAGATTCTAAAATACAGCAAGAACCATGAGCATGACCAGCAAAAGAGAACTGTGTTTCCTACTCATACAGAAAATATGTAGTTCAACTCTGCTTATGAAACTGATACAAACCACAGCTCCTCTTACATAAATCCTATTTAGTTAATAGTGAGAATAGCATAGGGTTCGTGAACTGGGAAAAATAATTTGAGCCCAAAATTCACTGGGTTTACCAGAAATGCTCTCTTATTGTAGGAAGACACAGATCCTGGGGTTTAACTCCGTTTCTGAAGACAAATTCAGACCAGAATTCTCAACCCTGAAAAACACTCTGTTTTAAGGCAGGAAGCAAGCTCTTCTTTCCAGCATCTCCAATACAGCAAGAACCATGAGCATGCGCAGAAAAAAAGATCTGTGTTTCCTACTCATTTGGACCATATGTAGTTCAACTCTGCTTATGAAACTGATACAAACTACAGCTCTTCTTACATAAATGCTCTTTAGTTAATAGTGAGAATCGCGTTGAGTTCTTGAACAGCGAAAAATAATTTGAGCCCAAAATTCACTGGGTAACCAGAAATGAACTCGTGCTTGTAGGAAGAAACTGATCCTTGGTTTTAACTCCGTTTCTGAAGGAAAATTCAGACCAGAGTTCTCATCCCTGAAAAACACTCTGTTTTAAGGCAAAAATCATCCTCTTCTTTCCAGCGTCTCCAATATAGTAAGAAACATGAGCATGCCCAGAAAATAGAACTGTGTTTCCGACTCATACAGAAAATATGTAGTTCAACTCTGCTTATGAAACTGATACAAACCACAGCTCCTCTTACATAAATGTTCTTCAGTTAATAGTGAGAATAGCGTAGGGTTCGTGAACTGCGAAAAATAATTTGAGCCCAAAAATCACTGGGTTTGCCAGAAATGCACTCTTATTGTAGGAAGACACAGATCCTGGGGGTTAACTCCGTTACTGCAGGGAAATTCAGACCAGAGTTCCCATCCCTGAAACACAATCTGTTTTAAAGAAGAAGCCAGCTCTTCTTTCCAGAGTCTAAAATACAGCAAGAACCTTGAGCATGGCCTGAAAAAAAGAACTGTGTTTCCTAATCATACGGACCATATTTAGTTCAAATCTGCTTATGAAACTGATACACACTACACCTTGTCTTACATAATTGCTCTTTTTTTAATAGTGAGAATAGCGTTCGGTTCATGAACAGCGAAAAATCATTTGAGCCCAAAATTCACTGGGTTTACCAGAACTGAACTCTTTCTTGTAGGAAGACACAGATCCTGGGGTTTAACTCCGGTTCTGAAGACAAATTCAGACCAGAATTCTCAACCCAGAAAAACACTCTGTTTTAAGGCAAGAAGCAAGCTCTTCTTTCCAGCATCTCCAATACAGTAAGAAGCATGAGCATGCCAGGAAAAAAGAACTGAGTTTCCTACTCATACGGACCATATGTAGTTCAACTCTGCTTATGAAACTGATACAAACCACAGCTCCTCTTACATAAAGTCTCATTAGTTAATAGTGAGAATCATGTTCTGTTGGTGTACTGTGTAAATTCCTTTGAGCCCAAAATTCACTTTGTTTACCAGAAATGATCTCCTGCTTGTAGATAAACACAGATCCTGGGGTTTAACTCTGTTTGTGAAGGGAAATTCAGACCAGAGTTCTCATCCCTGAAACACAATCTGCTTTAACGCAAGAAGCAAGCTCTTCTTTCCAGATTCTAAAATACAGCAAGAACCATGAGCATGCCCTGAAAAAAAGAAATGTGTTTTCTACTCATACGGACCATATGTAGTTCAACTCTGCTTATGAAACTGATACAAACCACAGCTCCGCATACAAAAATGCTGTTTAGTTACTAGTGACAATCGCGTTGGGTTCGTGAACTGCGAAAAATCATTTGAGCCCAAAATTCACTGGGGTAACCAGAAATGAACTCTTGCTTGTAGGAAGACACAGATCCTGGGGTTTAACAGCATTTCTGAAGGGAAATTCAGGCCAGAGTTCTCATCCCTTAAACACACTCTATTTTAAGACAAGGAGCATCCTCTTCTTTCCAGGGTCTTCAATACAGTAAGAACCATAAGCATGACAAGAAAAAAGAACGGTGTTTCCTACTCATAGGGACGATATGGAGTTCAAATCTGCTAATGAAACTGATACACAACACAGCTACTCTTACATAAATGCTCATTAATTAATAGTGATAATCGCGTTGTGTTCTAGAATTGTGGAAAATCATTTGAGCCAAAAATTCACTTGGTTTACCAGAAATGAACTCTTGCTTGTAGGAAGACACAGATCCTGGGGTTTAACTCCCTTTCTGAAGACAAATTCAGACCAGAGTTCTCATCCCTGAAACACACTCTGTTTTAAAGCAAGAAGCAAGCTCTTCATTCTAAGGTCTAAAATACAGCAAGAACAAAGAGCATGCCTGAAAAATAAAACTGTGTTTCCTACTGAGACGGAAAATATGTAGTTCAACTCTGCTTATGAAACTGATAAAAACCACAGCTCCTCTTACATAAATCCTCTTTAGTTAATAGTGAGAAATGCGTAGGGTTCGTGAACTGCAAAAAATCATTTGAGCCAAAAATTCACTCGGTTTACCAGAAATGCACTCTTATTGTAGGAAGACACAGATCCTGGGGTTTAACTCCGTTTCTGAAGACAAATTCAGACCAGAATTCTCAACCCTGAAAAACACTCTGTTTTAAGGCAGGAAGCAAGCACTTCATTCCAGCGTCTCCAATACAGCAAGAACCATGAGCATGCACAGAAAAAAAGAACTGTGTTTCCTTCTCCTACAGACCTTATGTAGTTCAACTCTGCTTATTAAACTGATACAAACCACAGCTCCTCTTACATAAATCCTCTTTAGTTAGTAGTGAGAATAACATATGGTGCGTGAAATGCGAAAAATCATTTGAGCCCAAAATTCACTGGGTTTACCAGAACTGAACTCTTGCTTGTAGGAAGACACTGATCCTGGGGTTTAACTCCGTTTCTGAACGCAAATTCAGACCAGAGTTCTCATCCCTGAAAAACACTCTGTTTTAAGGAAAGAATCATCCTCTTCTTTCCAAGGTCTCCAATATTGTAAGAAACATGAGCATGCCCAGAAAAAAAGAACTGTGTTTCCTTCTCCTACAGTCAATATATAGTTCAACTCTGCTTATGAAACTGATACAAACCATAGCTACTCTTACATAAATGTTCTTCAGTTAATAGTGAGAATAGCTTAGGGTTTGTGAACTGCGAAAATCATTTGAGCCCGAAATTCACTGGGTTTACCAGATATGAACTCTTGCTTGTAGGAAGGCACAGATCTTGGGGTTTAACTCCGTTTCTGAAGGGAAATTCAGACCAGTGTTCTCATCCATGAAACACACTCTGTTTTAATATATTAAGCAAGCTCTTCTTTCCAGAATCTAAAATACAGCAAGAACATTGAGCATGCCCTGAAAAAAAGAACTGTGTTTCCTATTCATATGGACCATATGTAGTTCAACTCTGCTTATGAAACTGATACAAACCACAGCTCCTCTTACATAAAGTCTCATTAGTTAATAATGAGAATCATGTTCTGTTGGTGTACTGTGTAAAATCTTTTGAGTCCAAAATTCACTTTGTTTACCAGAAATGATCTCCTGCTTGTAGATCAACACAGATCCTGGGGTTTAACTCCGTTTGTGAAGGGAAATTCAGACCAGCGTTCTCATCCCTGAAACACAATCTGCTTTAACGCAAGAAGCAAGCTCTTCTTTCCAGATTCTAAAATACAGCAAGAACCATGAGCATGCCCTGAAAAAAAGAAATGTGTTTTCTACTCATACGGACCATATGTAGTTCAACTCTGCTTATGAAACTGATACAAACCACAGCTCCGCATACAAAAATGCTGTTTAGTTACTAGTGACAATCGCGTTGGGTTCGTGAACTGCGAAAAATCATTTGAGCCCAAAATTCACTGGGGTAACCAGAAATGAACTCTTGCTTGTAGGAAGACACAGATCCTGGGGTTTAACTCCATTTCTGAAGGGAAATTAAGACCAGAGTTCTCATCCCTTAAACACACTCTATTTTAAGACAAGGAGCATCCTCTTCATTCCAGGGTCTTCAATACAGTAAGAACCATAAGCATGACAAGAAAAAAGAACGGTGTTTCCTACTCATAGGGACGATATGTAGTTCAAATCTGCTTATGAAACTGATACACAACACAGCTACTCTTACATAAATGCTCATTAATTAATAGTGATAATCGCGTTGTGTTCTAGAATTGTGGAAAATCATTTGAGCCAAAATTTCACTTGGTTTGCCAGAAATGAACTCTTGCTTGTAGGAAGACACAGATCCTGGGGTTTAACTCCCTTTCTGAAGACAAATTCAGACCAGAGTTCTCATCCCTGAAACACACTCTGTTTTAAAGCAAGATGCAAGCTCTTCATTCTAAGGTTTAAAATACAGCAAGAACTAAGAGCATGCCTGAAAAATAAAACTGTGTTTCCTACTCAGACGGAAAATAAGTAGTTCAACTCTGCTTATGAAACTGATAAAATCCACAGCTCCTCTTACATAAATCCTCTTTAGTTAATAGTGAGAAATGCGTAGGGTTCGTGAACTGCGAAAAATCATTTGAGCCAAAAATTCACTCGGTTTACCAGAAATGCACTCTTATTGTAGGAAGACACAGATCCTGGGGTTTAACTCCGTTTCTGAAGACAAATTCAGACGAGAATTCTCAACCCTGAAAAACACTCTGTTTTAAGGCAAGAATCATCCTCTTCTTTCCAAGGTCTCCAATATTGTAAGAAACATGAGCATGTCCAGAAAAAAAGAACTGTGTTTCCTTCTCCTACAGTCAATATATAGTTCAACTCTGCTTATGAAACTGATACAAACCATAGCTCCTCTTACATAAATGTTCTTCAGTTAATAGTGAGAATAGCTTTGGGTTTGTGAACTGCGAAAAATCATTTGAGCCCAAAATTCACTGGGTTTACCAGATATGAACTCTTGCTTGTAGGAAGGCAAAGATCTTGGGGTTTAACTCCGTTTCTGAAGGGAAATTCAGACCAGTGTTCTCATCCATGAAACACACTCTCTTTTAATACATTAAGCAAGCTCTTCTTTCCAGCTTCTCCAATATAGCATGAACAATGAGCATGCCCAGAAAAAAAGAACTGTGTTTCCTACTCATACGGACCATATGTAGTTCAACTCTGCTTATGAAACTGATACAAACCACAACTCCTCTTGCATAAATGCTCTTTAATTTATAGTGAGAATCGCGTTGTGTTCGTGAAGTACGAATAATCATTTGAGCCCAAAATTCACTGGGTTAACCAGTAATGAACTCTTGCTTGTAGGAAGACACAGATCCTGGGGTTTATCTCCATTTCTGAAGGCAAATTCAGACCAGAGTACTCATCCCTGAAAAAAACTCTGTTTTAAGGTAAGAATCATCCTCTTCTATCCAGCGTCTCCAATACAGCAAAAACCATGAGCATGCCCAGAAAAAAAGAACTGTGTTTCCTACTCATACGGACCATATGTAGTTCAACTCTGCTTTTGAAATGATACAGACAACAGCTCCTCTTACATAAATGTTCTTTAGTTAATAGTGATAATCGCGTTGGGTTCTAGAACTGTGTAAAGTCATTTGAGCCGAAAATACACTTGGTTTGCCAGAAATGAACTCTTGCTGGTATGAAGACACAGATCTTGGGGTTTAACTCCGTTTGTGAAGGGAAATTCAGACCAGAGTTCTCATCCCTGAAACACACTTTGTTTTAACGAAGAAGCAAGCTCTTCTTTCCAGACTCTAAAATACAGCAAGAACCATGAGCATGGTCTGAAAAAAAGAACTGTGTTTGCTATTCATACGGACAATATGTAGTTCAACTCTGCTTATGAAACTGCTACAAACCACAGCTCCTGTTACATACATGCTCTTTAGTTAATAGTGTGAATCGCGTATGGTTCGTGAACTGCGAAAAATCATTTGAGCCCAAAATTCACTGGGTTTACCAGAACTGAACTCTTGCTTGTAGGAAGACACAGATCCTGGGGATTAACTCCGTTTCTGAAGGGAAATTCAGACCAGAATTCTCATCCCTGAAAAACACTCTGTTTAAAGCCAGGAATCATCCTCTTCTGTCAAGGGTCTCCAATAGAGTAAGAAACATGAGCATGCCAAGAAAAAAAGAACTGTGTTTCCTACTCATACGGGTCATGTGTAGTTCAACTCTGCTTATGAAACTGATACAGACCATATCTCCTCTTACATAAATGCTCTTTAGTTAATAGTGATAATGGCGTTCGGTTCTAGAACTGTGTAAAATCATTTGAGCACAGTATTCACTTGGTTTACCAGAAATGAACTCTTGCTTGTAAGAAGACACAGATCATGGGGTTTAACTCCGTTTTGTAAGGGAAATTCAGACCAGAGTTCTCATACCTGAAACAAACTATGTTTTAGTGCAAGAAGCAAGCTCTTCTGTCCAGAGTCTAAAATACATCAAGAACCATGAGTATGCCCTGAAAAAAAACTGTTTTTCCTACTCATATGGACCATATGTAGTTCAACACTGCTTTTGAAACTGATGCAAACCCCAGCTCCTCTTACATAAATGCTCTTTAGTTAATAGTGATAATCAAGGTTGTGTCCTAGAACTATGTAAAATCATTTGAGCAGAAAATTCTCTTTGTTTAACAGAAATGAACTCTTGCTGGTAGGAAGACACAGATCCTGGGGTTGAACTCCGTTTGTGAAGGGAAATTCAGACCATAGTTCTCATCCATGAAACACACTCTGTTTTAACGAAGAAGCAAGCTATTCTTTCCAGAGTCCTAAATACAGCAAGAACCATGAGCATGCCCTGAAAAAAAGAACTGTGTTACCTCCTCATACAGACCATATGTAGTTCAACTCTGCTTATGAAACTGATGAAAACCACAGCTCCTCTTACATAAATGCTCTTTAGTTAATAGTGAGAATCGTGTTGGGTCCCTGAACTGCAAAAAATCATTTGAGCCCAAAATTCACTGGGTTTACCAGAAATGAACTCTTGCGTGTAGGAAGACAGAGATCCTGGAGTTCAATTCCATTTCTGAAGGGAAATTCAGACCAGAGTACACAACCCTGAAACACACTTGGTTTTAACGCAAGAAGCAAGCCCTTCTTTCCAGTGTCTAAAATACACCAAGAACCATGAACATGCCCTGAAATAAAGAACTGTGTTTCCTACTCATTAAGACCATATGTAGTTCAACTCTGCTTATGAAACTGATTCACACCACAGCTCCTCTTACATAAATCTTCTTCAGTTAATAGTGAGAATAGCGTAGGGTTCGTGAACTGCGAAAAGTCATTTGAGCCCAAAATTCACTGGGTTTACCAGAATTGAACTCTTGCTTGTAGGAAGACACAGATTCTAGGGTTTAACTCCACTTCTGAAGGGATTTTCAGAGCAGAGTTCTCATCCCTGAAACACACTCTGTTTTGAGGCATGAATCATCCTCTTCTGTCAAGAGTCTCCAATAGAGTAAGAACCATGAGCATGCCAAGAAAAAAAGAACTGTGTTTCCAACTCATACGGTTCATATGTAGTTCATCTCTGCTTATGAAACTGATACAGACCATATCTATTCTTACATAAATGCTCTTTAGTTAATAGTGATAATGGCGTTCAGTTCTAGAACTGTGTAAAATCATTTGAGCACAAAATTCACTTGGTTTACCAGAAATGAACTCTTGCTTGTAAGGAGACACAGATCATGGGGTTTAACTCCATTTCTGAAGGGAAATTCAGACCAGAGTTCTCATCCATGAAACATACGCTGCTTTAATGCAAGTATCATCCTCTTCTTTCCAGCGACTCCAATATAGTAAGAAACATGAGCATGCCCTGAAAAAAAAATTGTTTTTCCTACTCATGCAGACCATGTGTAGTTCAACTGTGCTTATGAAACTGATACAAACCACAGCTCCTGTTACATACATGCTCTTTAGTTAATAGTGGGAATCGCGTAGGGTTTGTGAATTGTGAAAAATCATTTGAGCCCAAAATTCACTGGGTTTACCAGAAAAGAACTCTTGCTTGTAAGGAGACACATATCCTGGGGTTTAACTCCGGTTCTGAAGAGAAATTCAGACTAGAAATGTCATCCCTGACACACACACTGTTTTAACACAAGAAGCAAGCTCTTCTTTCTAGAGTCTAAAATACAGCAAGATCCATGAGCATGCCCTGAAAAAAAGAACTGTGTTTCCTACTCATACAGACCATATGTAGTCCAACTCTGCTTATGAAACTGATACAAACCACAGCTACTCTAACATAAATCCTCTTCAGTTAATAGTAACAATATCATTGGGTTCGTGAACTGTGAAAAATCATTTGAGCCCAAAATTCACTTGGTTTAACAGAAATGAACTCTTGATTGTACGAAGGCACAGATCCTGGGGTTTAACTCTGTTTCTGCAGGGAAATTCAGACCAGAGTTCTCATCCCTGAAACAAACTATGTTTTAGTGCAAGAAGCAAGCTCTTCTTTCCAGAGTCTAAAATACATCAAGAACCATGAGTATGCCCTGAAAAAAAAACTGTTTTTCCTACAAATATGGACCATATGTAGTTCAACTGTGCTTTTGAAACTGATACAAACCACAGCTCCTCTTACATAAATGCTCTTTAGTTAATAGTGATAATCAAGGTTGTGTCCTAGAACTATGTAAAATCATTTGAGCAGAAAATTCTCTTTGTTTAACAGAAATGAACTCTTGCTGGTAGGAAGACACAGATCCTGGGGTTTAATTCCATTTCTGAAGGGAAATTCAGACCAGAGTTCTCATCCCTGAAACATACTCTGCTTTAATGCAAGTATCATCCTCTTCTTTCCAGCGACTCCAATATAGTAAGAAACATGAGCATGCTCTGAAAAAAAAATTGTTTTACCTACTCATACACACCATGTGTAGTTCAACTGTGCTTATGAAACTGATACAAACCACAGCTCCTGTTACATACATGCTCTTTAGTTAATAGTGGGAATCGCGTAGGGTTTGTGAACTGTGAAAAATCATTTGAGCCCAAAATTCACTAGGTTTACCAGAAATGAACTCTTGCTTTTAGGAAGACACAGATCATGGGCTTTAACTCCGTTTCTGAAGGGAAATTCAGACCAGAGTTCTCATCCCTGAAACAAACTCTGTTTTAACGAAGAAGCAAGCTCTTCTTTCCAGAGTCTAAAATAGAGCAAGAACCATGAGCATGGTCTGAAAAAAAGAACTGTGTTTGCTATTCATACGGACCATATGTAGTTCAACTCTGCTTATGAAACTGATACAAACCACAGCTCCTGTTACATACATGCTCTTTGGTAATAGTGATAATCACGCTTGGGTTCTAGAACTGTGTAAAATCATTTGAGCAGAAAATTCTCTTTGTTTAACAGAAATGACCTCTTGCCGGTAGGAAGACAGAGGTCCTGGGGTTTAACTCTGTTTCTGAAGGGAAATTCAGACCAGAGTTCTCATCCCTGAAACACACTCTGCTTTAATGCAAGAAGCAAGCTCTTCTTTCCAGAGTCTAAAATACAGCAAGAACAAAGTGCATGCCCTGAAAAAAAAACTGTTTTTCCTACTCATATGGACTATATGTAGTTCAACTGTGCTTATGAAACTGATACAAACCACAGAACCTCTTACATACATGCTCTTTAGTTAATAGTGAGAATCGCGTAGGATTCGAAAACTACGAAAAATTATTTGAGCCCAAAATTCACTGGCTTTACCAGAAATGAACTCTTGCTTGTAGGAAGACACAGATACTGGGGTTCAATTCCATTTCTTAAGGGAAATTCAGACCAGAGTTCTCATCCCTGAAACACACTCTGTTTTAACGAAAAAGCAAGCTCTTCTTTCCAGAGTCTAAAATACAGCAAGAACCATGAGCATGCCCTGTAAAAGAACTGTGTTTCCTACTCATACGGACCATATGTAGTAAAACTCTGCTTATGAAACTGATACAGACCACACCTCCTCTTACACAAATGCTCTTTAGTTAATAGTGAGAATCATGTTGGGTTCGTGAACTGCAAATAACCATTTGAGCGGAAAATTCACTGGCTTTACCAGAAATGAACTCTTGCTTGGAGGCTGACACAGATCCTGGGGTTTAACTCCGTTTCTGAAGGGAAATTCAGACCAGAGTTCTCATCCCTGAAACACACTCTGTTTTAATACAAAAGCAAGCTCTTCTTTCCAGAGTCTAAAATACAGCAAGAACGATGAGCATGCCCAGAAAAAAAAAACTGTTTTTCCTACTCATATGGACTATATGGAATTCAACTGTGCTTATGAAACTGATACAAACCACATCTCCAGTTACATACATGCTCTTTAGTTAATAGTGAGAATCGTGTTGGGTTCCTGAACTGTGAAAAATGATTTGAGCCCAAAATTCACTGGGTTTACCAGAAATGTACTCTTGCTTGTAGGAAGACACAGATCATGCGATTTAACTCAGTATCTGAAGGGAAATTCAGACCAGAATATTCATCCCTGAAACACACACTGTTTTAACACAAGAAGCAAGCTCTTCTTTCCAGAGTCTAAAATGCAGCAAGAACCATGAGCATGCCCTGAAAAAATGAACTGTGTTTCCTACTTATGCGGACCATCTGTAGTTCAACTCTGCTTATGAAACTGATTCAAACCACAGCTCCTCTTACATAACTCCTCTTTAGTTAATAGTGAGAATTGCGTTGGGTTTCTGTACTGGGAAAAAACATTTGAGCACAAAATTCACTGGGTTTTACTGAAATGAACTCTTGCTAGTAGGAAGACACAGATCGTGGGGTTTAACTCCATTTCTGAAGGTAAATTCAACCAGAATTCTGAACCCTGAAAAAAACTCTGTTTTAAGTCAAGAATCATCCTTTTCTATCCAGCGTCTCCAAAACAGCAAGAACCATGAGCATGCCCAGAAAAAAAGAACTGTTTCCTACTCATACGGACCATATGTAGTTCAACTCTGCTTATGAAATGATACAGACTACAGCTCCTCTTACATAAATGCTCTTTAGTTAATAGTGATAATCGCGTTGGGTTCTGGAACTGTGTAAAGTCATTTGAGCAAAAAATTCACTTGGTTTGCCAGAAATGAACTCTTGCTGTTAGGAAGACACAGATCCTAGGATTTAACTCCGTTTGTGAAGGGAAATTCAGACCGGAGTTCTCATCCATGAAACACACCCTGTTTTAATGCAAGAAGCAAGCTCTTCTTTCCAGATTCTAAAATACAGCAAGAACCATGAGCATGACCAGCAAAAGAGAACTGTGTTTCCTACTCATACAGAAAATATGTAGTTCAACTCTGCTTATGAAACTGATACAAACCACAGCTCCACTTATAACATAAATCCTCTTTAGTTAATAGTGAGAATAGCATAGGGTTCGTGAACTGGGAAAAATCATTTGAGCCCAAAATTCACTGGGTTTACCAGAAATGCTCTCTTATTGTAGGAAGACACAGATCCTGGGGTTTAACTCCGTTTCTGAAGACAAATTCAGACCAGAATTCTCAACCCTGAAAAACACTCTGTTTTAAGACAAGAAGCATCCTCTTCTTTCCAGCGTCACTAATACAGCAAGAACCATGATCATGCCCAGAAAAAAAGAACTGTGATTCCAAACTGATACGGACCATATGTAGTTCAACTCTGCTTATGAAACTGATACAAATCACAGCTCCTCTTACATAAATGCTCTTTAGTTAATAGTCAGAATTATGTTGGGTTCGTGAACTGCGAAATATCATTTGAGCCCAAAATTCACTGGGTTTACCAGAAATGAACTCTTGCTTGTAGGAAGACGCAGATCCTGGGGTTTAACTCCGTTTTTGAAGGGAAATTCAGACCAGAATTCTCATCCCTGAAAAACACTCTGTTTTAAGTCATGAATCATCCTCTCCTTTCCAGGGTCTCCAATACAGTAAGAAGCATGAGCATGCCAGGAAAAAAAGAACTGTGTTTCCTACTCATACGGACCATATGTAGTTCAACTCTGCTTATGAAACTGAAAGAGACCACAGCTCCTCTTACATAAATGCTCTTTAGTTAATAGTGAGAATAGCGTTGGGTTCGTGAACTGCAATAAATCATTTGAGCCCAAAATTCAATCGGTTAACCAGAAATGAACTCTTGCTTGTAGGAAGACACAGATCATGGGGTTAACTCCGTTTCAGAAGGGAAATTCAGACCAGAGTTCTCATGCATGAAACACACTCTGTTTTAACGCAAGAAGCAAGCTCTTCTTTCCAGCGTCTCCCATACTGCAAGAACCATGAGCATGCCCGGAAAAAAAGAACTGGGTTTCCTACTCATACGGACTATAAGTGGTTCAACTCTGCTCATGAAACTGATACAAACCACAGCTCTGCTTCCATAAATGCTCTTTAGTTAATAGTGAGAATCATGTTGGGTTGGTGAACTGCGAAAAATCATTTGAACCCAAAACTCCCTGGGTATACCAGAAATGAACTCTTGCTTGTAGGAAGACACTGATCCTGGGGTTTAACTCCGTTTGTGAAGGCAAATTCAGACCAGAGTTCTCACCCATGAAACACAGCCTGTTTTAATGCAAGAAGCAAGGTCTTCTTTCCAGCGTCTCCAATACAGCATGAACCATGAGCATGCCCAGAAAAAAAGAACTGTGTTTCCTACTAATACGGACCATATGTAGTTGAACTCTGCTTATGAAACTGAAACAAACCACAGCTCCTCTTACATAAATGCTCTTTAGTTAATAGCGATAATCGCGTTGTGTTCTAGAACTGTGTAAAATCATTTTAGCCAAAAATATACTCGTTTTACCAGAAATGAAATCTTGCTTGTAGGAAGACACAGATACTGGGGTTCAACTCCGTTTCTGAAGGGAAATTCAGACCACAGTTCTCATCCATGAAACACACTCTGTTTTAATGCCAGAAGCAAGCTCTTCTTTCCAGGGTCTCCATACAGCAAGAACCATGAGCATTCCCTCAAAAAAGAACTGTGCTTCCCACTCATACAGACCATATGTAAATCAACTCAGCTTCTGAAACTGATACAAACCACAGCACCACTTAAATAAATGCTCTTTAGTTAATAGAGAAAATCGCCATAGGTTGGTGAACTTGGAAAAATCATTTGAGCCCAAAATTCACTGGGTTTACCAGAAATGAACTCTTGCTTGTAGGAAGACACAGATCCTCGGGTTTAACTCCGATTCTGAAGGGAAAATCAGACCAGTGTTCTCATCCATGAAACACATCCTGTTTTAACGCAAGAAGCATCCTCTTCTTTCTTGCATCTCCAATACAGGAAAAATCATGAGAATGCCCAGAAAAAAATAACTGTGTTTCCTCCTCTTACACCCCATATGCAGTTCAACTCTGCTTATGAAACTGATACAAACCACAGCTCCTCTTACATAAATGCTCTTAAGTTAATAGTGAGAATCGTGATGGGTTTCTGAACTGCGAAAAATCATTTGAGCCCAAAATCTCTTGCTTTAACAGAAATGAACTCTTGCTTGTAGGAAGACACAGATCCTGTGGTTTATCTTTTTTTCTGGAGGTAAATACAGACCAGTGTTCTCATCCATGAAACTCACTCTGTTTTCACGCAAGAAGCAAGCTCTTCTTTCCAGCATCTCCAATACAGCAAGAATCATGAGCAAGCCCAGAAAAAAAGAACTGAGTTTCCTACTCATATGGTGCATATGTAGTTGAACTCTGATTATGAAACTGATACAAACCCCAGCTCCTCTTACATAAATGCTCTTTAGTTAATAGTGAGAATTGTGTTGGCTTCGTGAACTGCGAAAAATAATTTGAGCCCAAAATTCACTGGGTTTACCAGATATGAACTCTTGCTTGTAGGAAGGCACAGATCTTGGGGTTTAACTCCGTTTCTGAAGGGAAATTCAGACCAGTGTTCTCATCCATGAAACACACTCTGTTTTAATACATTAAGCAAGCTCTTCTTTCCAGAATCTAAAATACAGCAAGAACATTGAGCATGCCCTGAAAAAAAGAACTGTGTTTCCTATTCATACAGACCATATGTAGTTCAACTCTGCTTATGAAACTGATACAAACCACAGCTCCTCTTACATAAAGTCTCATTAGTTAATAATGAGAATCATGTTCTGTTGGTGTACTGTGTAAAATCTTTTGAGCCCAAAATTCACTTTGTTTACCAGAAATGATCTCCTGCTTGTAGATCAACACAGATCCTGGGGCTTAACTCCGTTTGTGAAGGGAAATTCAGACCAGCGTTCTCATCCCTGAAACACAATCTGCTTTAACGCAATGAGCAAGCTCTTCTTTCCAGATTCTAAAATACAGCAAGAACCATGAGCATGCCCTGAAAAAAAGAAATGTGTTTTCTACTCATACGGACCATATGTAGTTCAACTCTGCTTATGAAACTGATTCAAACCACAGCTCCGCATACATAAATGCTGTTTAGTTAATAGTGAGAATCGCGGTGGGTTCGTGAACTGCGAAAAATCATTTGAGCCCAAAATTCACTGGGGTAACCAGAAATGAACTCTTGCTTGTAGGAAGACACAGATCCTGGTGTTTAACTCCATTTCTGAAGGGAAATTCAGACCAGAGTTCTTATCCCTGAAACACATTCTATTTTAAGACAAGAAGCATCCTCTTCTTTCCTGGGTCTTCAATACAGTAAGAACCATAAGCATGACAAGAAAAAAGAACGGTGTTTCCTACTCATAGGGAAGATATGTAGTTCAACTCTGCTTATGAAACTGATACACAACACAGCTACTCTTACATAAATGCTCATTAATTAATAGTGATAATCGCGTTGTGTTCTAGAACTGTGGAAAATCATTTGAGCCAAAAATTCACTTGGTTTACCAGAAATGAACTCTTGCTTGTAGGAAGACACAGATCCTGGGGTTTAACTCCCTTTCTGAAGGGAAATTCAGACCAGAGTTCTCATCCCTGAAACACACTCTGTTTTAACGCAAGTAGAAAGCTCTTCTTTCCAGAGTCTAAAATACAGCAAGAACCATGAGCATGCCCTGAAAAAAAGAAATGTGTTTCCGACTCATACGGACCATATGGAGTTCAACTCTGCTTATGAAACTGATACAAACAACAGCTCTGCTTACATAAATGCTCTTCAGTTAATATTGAGAATCCCGTTGGGATCGTGAACTGGGAAAAATCATTTGAGCCCAAAATTCACTGGGGTAACCATAAATGATTTCTTGCTTGTAGGAAGACACAGATCCTGGGGTTTAACTCCATTTCTGAAGGGAAATTCAGACCAGAGTTCTCATCCCTGAAAAACACGCTGTCTTAAGGCATGAATCATCCTCTTCTTTCCAGGGTCTCCAAAACAGTAAGAACCATGATCATGCCAAAAAAAAAAATAACTGTGTTTCCTACTCATATGGACCATATGTAGTTCAACTCTGTTTATGAAACTGATACAAACCACAGCTCTGCTTACATAAATGCTCTTTTGTTAATAGTGAGAATCATGTTCGGATCGTGAACTGGGAAAAATAATTTGAGCAAAAGATTCACTGGGGTATCCATAAATGAACTCTTTGTGGTAGGAAGACACAGATCCTGGGGTTTAACTCCGTTTCTGAAGGGAAATTCAGACCACAGTTCTCATGCCCGAAACACCCTCTGTTTTAAGACAAGAAGCATCCTCTTCTTTCCAGCTTCACCAATACAGCAAGAACCATGATCATGCCCAGAAAAAAAGAACTGTGTTTCCTATTCATACGGACCATATGTAGTTCAACTCTGCTTATGAAACTGATACAAACCACAGCTCCTCTTACATAAAGTCTCATTAGTTAATAGTGAGAATCATGTTCTGTTGGTGTACTGTGTAAAATCTTTTGAGCCCAAAATTCAATTTGTTTACCAGAAATGATCCCCTGCTTGTAGGACAACACAGATCCTGGGGTTTAACTCCGTTTGTGAAGGGAAATTCAGACCAGCGTTCTCATCCCTGAAACACAATCTGCTTTAACGCAAGAAGCAAGCTATTCTTTCCAGATTCTAAAATACAGCAAGAACCATGAGCATGCCCTGAAAAAAAGAAATGTGTTTTCTACTCATACGGACCATATGTAGTTCAACTCTGCTTATGAAACTGATACAAACCACAGCTCCGCATACATAAATGCTGTTTAGTTAATAGTGAGAATCGCGTTTGATTCGTGAACTGCGAAAAATCATTTGAGCCCAAAATTCACTGGTGTAACCAGAAATGAACTCTTGCTTGTAGGAAGACACAGATCCTGGGGTTTTACTCCGTTTGTGAAGGGAAATTGAGACCAGCGTTCTCATCCCTGAAATAAAATCTGCTTTAATGCAAGAAGCAAGCTCTTTTTTCCAGATTCTAAAATACACCAAGAACCATGAGCATGCCCTGAAAAAACGAAATGTGTTTCCTACTCATACAGACCATATGGAGTTCAACTCTGCGTATGAAACTGATACAAACCACAGCTCTGCTTACATAAATGCTCTTTAGTTAATAGTGAGAATCGCGTTGGGATCATGAACTGCGAAAAATCATTTGAGCCCAAAATTCACTGGGGTAACCATAAATGAATTCTTGCTTGTAGGGACACACAGATCCCGGGGTTCAACTCCGTTTCTGAAGGGAAATTCAGACCAGAGTTCTCATCCCTGAAACACACTCTGTTTTAAGACAAGAAGCATCCTCTTCTTTCCAGCGTTACCAATACAGCAAGAACCATGATCATGCCCAGAAAAAAAGAACTGTGTTTCCTACTCATACGGACCATATGTAGTTCAACTCTGCTTATGAAACTGATACAAACCACAGCTCCTCTTACATAAATGCTCTTTAGTTAATAGTGAGAATCATGTTCTGTTGGTGTACTGTGTAAAATCTTTTGAGGCCAAAATTCACTTTGTTTAACAGAAATGCTCTCGTGCTTGTAGGACAACACTGATCCTTGGGATTAACTCTGTTTCTGAAGGGAAATTCTGAGCAGAGTTCTCATCCCTGAAACACACTCTGTTTTAACACAAGAAGCATGCTCTTCTTTCCAGGGTCTCCAATACAATAAGAACCCTAAGCATGCCAAGAAAAAAGAACTGTGTTTCCTACTCATACGGACCATATGGAGTTCAACTCTGCTTAAGAAACTGATACAAACCACAGGTCCTCTTTCTTAAATCCTCTTTAGTTAATAGTGAGAATAGCGTTGGTTTTGTGAACTGCGAAAAATCATTTGAGCCAAAAATTCACTGGGTTTACCATAAATGAACTCTTGCTTGTAGGAACACACAGATCCTGGGGTTTAACTCCGTTTCTGAAGGGAAATTCAGACCAGAGTTCTCATCCCTGAAACACACTCTATTTTAAGACAAGAAGCATCCTCTTCTTTCCAGGGTCTTCAATACAGTAAGAACCATAAGCATGCCAAGAAAAATGAACGGTGTTTCCTACTCATAGGGACCATATGTAGTTCAACTCTGCTTATGAAACTGATACAGACCACACCTCCTCTTACATAAATGCTCTTTAGTTAATAGTGAGAATAGCGTAGGGTTACTGAACTGCAAATAATCATTTGAGCCCAAAAATCACTGGGTTTACCAGAACTGAACTCTTTCTTGTAGGAAGACACTGATCCTGGGGTTTAACTCCTTTTCTGAAGACAAATTCAGACCAGAGTTCTCATCCCTGAAAAATACTCTGTTTTAAGGCAAGTATCATCCTATTCTTTCCAGCGTCTCCAATACAGCAAGAACCATGAGCATGCGCAGAAAAAAAGAACTGTGTATCCTACTCATACGGACCATATGTAGTTCAACTCTGCTTATGAAACTGATACAAACTACAGCTCCTCTTACATAAATGCTCTTTATTTAATAGTGAGAATTGCGTAGGGTCCGTTAACTGCGAAAAATCATTTGAGCCCAAAAAACACTGGGTTTACCAGAAATGAACTCTTATTTGTAGGAAGACACTGATCCTGGGGTTTAACTCCTTTTCTGAAGACAAAGTGAGACCAGAGGTCTCATCCCTGAAAAACACTGTGTTTTAAGGCAAGAATCATCCTATTCTTTCCAGCGTCTCCAATATACTAAGAAACATGAGCATGCCCAGAAAAAAGAACTGTGTTTACTTCTCCAACAGACCATATGTAGTTCAACTCTGCTTATGAAACTGATACAAACCACAGCTCCTCTTACATAAATCCTCTTTAGTTAATAGTGTGAACAGCATAGGGTTCGTGAACTGGGAAAAATCATTTGAGAACAAAATTCACTGGGTTTACCAGAAATGAACTCTTGCTTGTAGGAAGACACATATCCTGGGATTTAACTCCTTTTCTGCAGGGAAATTGAGACCAGAGTTCTCATCCCTGAAACACACTCTATTTAAACGATGAAGCACGCTCTTCTTTCCAGAGTCTAAAATACAGCAATAACCATGAGCATGGCCTGGAAAAAAGAATTCTGTTTCCTAATCATACGGACCATATGTAGTTCAACTCTGCTTATGAAACTGATACAGACCACACCTCCTCTTACATAAATGCTCTTTAGTTAATAGTGAGAATAGCGCAGGGTTACTGAACTGCAAAAAAACATTTGAGCCCAAAAATCACTGTGTTTACCAGAACTGAACTCTTTCTTGTAGGAAGACACTAATCCTGGGGTTTAACTCCTTTTCTGAAGACAAATTCAGACCATAGTTCTCAACCCTGAAAAACACTCTGTTTTAAGGCAGGAAGCAAGCTCTTCTTTCCAGCGTCTCCAATACAGCAAGAACCATGATCATGCGCAGAAAAAAAGATCTGTGTTTCCTACTCATACGGACCAAATGTAGTTCAACTCTGCTTATGAAACTGATACAAACTACAGCTACTCTTACATAAATGCTCTTTAGTTAATACTGAGAATCGCGTTGGGTTCGTGAACTGCAAAAAATCATTTGTGCCCAAAATTCACTGGGTAACCAGAAATGAACTCTTGCTTGTAGGAAGAAACTGATCCTTGGTTTTAACTCCGTTTCTGAAGGAAAATTCAGACCAGAGTTCTCATCCCTGAAAAACACTCTGTTTTAAGGCAAGAATCATCCTCTTCTTTGCAGCGTCTCCAATATAGTAAGAAACAGCAGCATGCATAGAAAATAGAACTGTGTTTCCGACTCATACAGAAAATATGTAGTTCAACTCTGCTTATGAAACTGATACAAACCACAGCTCCTCTTAAATAAATGCTCTTCAGTTAATAGTGAGAATAGCGTAGGGTTCGTGAACTGCGAAAAATCATTTGAGCACAAAATTCACTGGGTTTACCAGAAATGCACTCTTATTGTAGGAAGACACAGATCCTGGGGCTTAACTCCGTTACTGCAGGGAAATTCAGACCAGAGTTCTCATCCCTGAAAAACACTCTGTTTAAGGGCAAGATTCATCCTCTTCTTTCCAGCTTCTCCAATATAGTAAGAAAAATGAGCATGCCTAGAAAAAAAGAACTGTGTTTCCTACTCATACAGACCATATGTAGTTCAACTCTGCTTACGAAACTGATCCAAAACACAGCTGGTCTTACATATATCCTCATTGGTTAATAGTGAGAATAGCGTAGGGTTCATTACCTGCAAAAAATCATTTGAGCCCAAAATTCACTGGGTTTACTAGAAATGTACTCTTGCTTATAGGAAGACACAGATCCTGGGGTTTAACTCCTTTTCTGCAGGGAAATTCAGACCACAGTTCTCATCCCTGAAACACACTCTGTTTAAACGAAGAAGCACGCTCTTCTTTCCAGAGTCTAAAATACAGCATTAACCATGAGCATGGCCTGAAAAATTGAACTCTGTTTCCTATTCATACGGACCATATGTAGTTCAACTCTGCTTATGAAACTGATACAGACCACACCACCTCTTACATAAATGCTCTTAGTTAATAGTGAGAATAGCGTAGGGTTCCTGAACTGCGAAAAGTCATTTGAGCCCAAAAATCACTGGGTTTACCAGAAATGAACTCTTACTTGTAGGAAGACACTGATCCTGGGGTTTAACTCCTTTTCTGAAGACAAAGTCAGACCAGAGTTCTCATCCCTGAAACACACTCTGTTTTTACGCAAGAAGCAAAACACTCTGTTTTAAGGCAGGAAGCAAGTTCTTCTTTCCAGCGTCTCCAATACAGCAAGAACCAAGAGCATGCACAGAAATAAAGAACTGTGTTTCCTTCTCCTACAGACCATATGTAGTTCAACTCTGCTTATGAAACTGATACAAACCACAGCTCCTCTTACATAAATGCTCTTTAGTTAATAGTCAGAATCATGTTGGGTTCGTGAACTGCGAAATATCATTTGAGCCCAAATTCACTGGGTTTACCAGAAATGAACTCTTGCTTGTAGGAAGACGCAGATCCTGGGGTTTAACTCCGTTTCTGAAGGGAAATTCAGACCAGAATTCTCATCCCTGAAAAACACTCTGTTTTAAGGCATGAATCATCCTCTTCTTTCCAGGGTCTCCAATACAATAAGAAGCATGAGCATGCCAGGAAAAAAAGAACTGTGTTTCTTACTCATACGGACCATATGTAGTTCAACTCTGCTTATGAAACTGAAAGAGACCACAGCTCCTCTTACATAAATGCTCTTTAGTTAATAGTGAGAATAGCGTTGGGTTCGTGAACTGCAATAAATCATTTGAGCCCAAAATTCAATCGGTTAACCAGAAATGAACTCTTGCTTGTAGGAAGACACAGATCATGGGGTTAACTCCGTATCTGAAGGGAAATTCAGACCAGAGTTCTCATGCATGAAACACACTCTGTTTTAAGGCAGGAATCATCCTCTCCATTCCAGGGTCTCCAATACAGTAAGAAGCATGAGCATGCCAGGAAAAAAGAACTGAGTTTCCTACTCATACGGACCATATGTAGTTCATCTCTGCTTATGAAACTGATAAAGACCACTCCTCCTCTTACATAAGTGCTCTTTAGTTAATAGTGAAAATAGCGTTGGCTTTGTGAACTGCGAAAAATATTTTGAGCCCAAAATTCACTGTGTTTACAAGAAATGAACTCTTGCTTGTAGGAAGACACAGATCATGGGGTTTAACTCCGTTTCTGAATGGAAATTCAGACCAGAGTTCTCATCCATGAAACACACTCTGTTTTAACGCAAGAAGCAAGCTCTTCTTTCCATAGTCTAAAATACAGCCAGTACCATGAGCATGCCCGGAAAAAAAGAACTGTGTTTCCTAATCATACGGACTATATATACTTCAACTCTGCTCATGAAACTGATACAAACCAGAGCTCCGATTACATAAATGCTCTTTAGTTAATAGTGAGAATCATGTTGGGTTGGTGGACTGCGAAAAATCATTTGAGCCCAAAATTCACTTGGTTTAACAGAAATGAACTATTGCTTGTAGGAATACACAGATCTTGGGGTTTAACTCCGTTTCTGAAGGGAAATTCAGCCCAGAGTCCTCATCCCTGAAACACACTCTGTTTTAACAAAAGCAGCAAGCTCTTCTTTCCAGATTCTAAAATACAGCAAGAACCATGAGCATGGTCTGAAAAAACGAACTGTGTTTCCTATTCATACGGACCATATGTAGTTGAACTCTGCTTATGAAACTGATACACACCACACCTCCTCTTACATAAATCCTCTTTAGTTATTAATGAGAATAGCATAGGGTTCGTGAACTGGGAACAATCATTTGAGCCCAAAATTCACTGGGTATACCAGAAATGAACTCTTGCTTGTAGGAAGACACAGACCCTGTGGTTTAACTCCGTTACTGAAGGGAAATTCAGACCAGAGTTCTCATCCCTGAAAAACAATCTGTTTTAAGTCTAGAAGCAAGCTCTTCTTTCCAGAGTCTAAAATACAGCAAGAACCATGAGCATGCCCTGAAAAAAAAGAACTGTGTTTCCTACTCATACGGACCATATGTAGTTCAACTCTGCTTATGAAACTGATACAAACCACACCTCCTCTTACATAAATCCTCTTTAGTTAATAGTGAGAATAGCGTTGCCTTATGAACTGCAAAAAATCATTTGAGCCCAAAATTCACTGGGTTTACCAGAAATGAACTCTTGCTTGTAGGAAGACAAAGATCATGGGGTTTAACTCCATTTCTGAGGGGAAATTCAGACCAGAGTTCTCATCCATGAAACACACTCTGTTTTAACGCAAGAAGCAAGCTCTTCTTTCCATCCTTTCCAATACAGCAAGAACTATGAGCATGCCCAGAAAAAAGAACTGCGCTTCCTACTCAGACGGAACATATGTAGTTCAACTCTGATTATGAAACTGATACCAACCATAGCTCCTCTTACATAAATCCTCTTTAGTTATTAGTGAGAATAGAATAGGGTTCATGAACTGAAAAACAATCACTTGAGCGCAAAATTCACTGGGTATACCAGAAATGAACTCTTGCTTGTAGGAAGACACAGATCCTGGGGTTTAACTCCATTTCTAAGGGAAATTCAGACCAGAGTTCTCATCCCTGAAACACACTGTGTTTTAAGACAAGAAGCATCCTCTTCTTTCCAGCGTCACTAATACAGCAAGAACCATAATCATGCCCAGAAAAAAAGAACTGTGATTCCAAACTGATACGGACCATATGTAGTTCAACTCTGCTTATGAAACTGATACAAATCACAGCTCCTCTTACATAAATGCTCTTTAGTTAATAGTCAGAATCATGTTGGGTTCGTGAACTGCGAAATATCATTTGAGCCCAAAATTCACTGGGTTTACCAGAAATGAACTCTTGCTTGTAGGAAGACGCAGATCCTGGGGTTTAACTCCATTTTTGAAGGGAAATTCAGACCAGAATTCTCATCCCTGAAAAACACTCTGTTTTAAGGCATGAATCATCCTCTCCTTTCCAGGGTCTCCAATACAGTAAGAAGCATGAGCATGCCAGGAAAAAAGAACTGTGTTTCCTACTCATACGGACCATATGTAGTTCAACTCTGCTTATGAAACTGAAAGAGACCACAGCTCCTCTTACATAAATGCTCTTTAGTTAATAGTGAGAATAGCGTTGGGTTCGTGAACTGCAATAAATCATTTGAGCCCAAAATTCAATCGGTTAACCAGAAATGAACTCTTGCTTGTAGGAAGACACAGATCATGGGGTTAACTCCGTTTCAGAAGGGAAATTCAGACCAGAGTTCTCATGCATGAAACACACTCTGTTTTAACGCAAGAAGCAAGCTCTTCTTTCCAGCGTCTCCCATACTGCAAGAACCATGAGCATGCCCGGAAAAAAAGAACTGGGTTTCCTACTCATACGGACTATATGTGGTTCAACTCTGCTCATGAAACTGATACAAACCACAGCTCTGCTTCCATAAATGCTCTTTAGTTAATAGTGAGAATCATGTTGGGTTGGTGAACTGCGAAAAATCATTTGAACCCAAAACTCACTGGGTATACCAGAAATGAACTCTTGCTTGTAGGAAGACACTGATCCTGGGGTTTAACTCCGTTTGTGAAGGCAAATTCAGACCAGAGTTCTCACCCATGAAACACAGCCTGTTTTAATGCAAGAAGCAAGGTCTTCTTTCCAGCGTCTCCAATACAGCATGAACCATGAGCATGCCCAGAAAAAAAGAACTGTGTTTCCTACTAATACGGACCATATGTAGTTGAACTCTGCTTATGAAACTGAAGCAAACCACAGCTCCTCTTACATAAATGCTCTTTAGTTAATAGCGATAATCGCGTTGTGTTCTAGAACTGTGTAAAATCATTTTAGCCGAAAATATACTCGTTTTACCAGAAATGAAATCTTGCTTGTAGGAAGACACAGATCCTGGGGTTCAACTCCGTTTCTGAAGGGAAATTCAGACCACAGTTCTCATCCATGAAACACACTCTGTTTTAATGCCAGAAGCAAGCTCTTCTTTCCAGGGTCTCCATACAGCAAGAACCATGAGCATTCCCTCAAAAAAGAACTATGCTTCCCACTCATACAGACCATATGTAAATCAACTCAGCTTCTGAAACTGATACAAACCACAGCACCTCTTAAATAAATGCTCTTTAGTTAATAGAGAAAATCGCCATAGGTTGGTGAACTTGGAAAAATCATTTGAGCCCAAAATTCACTGGGTTTACCAGAAATGAACTCTTGCTTGTAGGAAGACACAGATCCTCGGGTTTAACTCCGATTCTGAAGGGAAAATCAGACCAGTGTTCTCATCCATGAAACACTTCCTGTTTTAACGCAAGAAGCATCTTCTTCTTTCTTGCATCTCCAATACAGGAAAAATCATGAGAATGCCCAGAAAAAATAACTGTGTTTCCTCCTCTTACACCCCATATGCAGTTCAACTCTGCTTATGAAACTGATACAAACCACAGCTCCTCTTACATAAATGCTCTTTAGTTAATAGTGAGAATCGTGATGGGTTTCTGAACTGCGAAAAATCATTTGAGCCCAAAATCACTTGGTTTAACAGAAATGAACTCTTGCTTGTAGGAAGACACAGATCCTGTGGTTTATCTTTTTTTCTGGAGGTAAATACAGACCAGTGTTCTCATCCATGAAACTCACTCTGTTTTCATTCAAGAAGCAAGCTCTTCTTTCCAGCATCTCCAATACAGCAAGAATCATGAGCAAGCCCAGAAAAAAAGAACTGAGTTTCCTACTCATATGGTGCATATGTAGTTGAACTCTGATTATGAAACTGATACAAACCCCAGTTCCTCTTACATAAATGCTCTTTAGTTAATAGTGAGAATTGCGTTGGCTTCGTGAACTGCGAAAAATAATTTGAGCCCAAAATTCACCTGGTTTACAAGAAATGAACTCTTGATTGTAGTAAGACACAGATCATGGGGTTTAACTCCGTTACTGAAGGGAAATTCAGACCAGAGTTCTCATCCCTGAAAAACAACCTGTTTTAACACAAGAAGCAAGCTCTTCTTTCCAGAGTCTAAAATACAGCAAGAACCATGAGCATGCCCTGAAAAAAAGAAATGTATTTCCTACACTTACGGACCATATGGAGTTCAACTCTGCTTACGAAACTGATACAAACCAGAGCTCCTCCTACATAAAGTCTCTTTTGTTAATAGTGAGAATCATGTTCTGTTGGTGTACTGTGTAAAAACTTTTAAGCCCAAAATTCACTGTGTTTACCAGAAATGATCTCCTGCTTGTAGGACAACACAGATCCTGGGGTTTAACTCCGTTTCTGAAGGTAATTCAGACCAGAGTTCTCATCCCTGAAACACACACTGTTTTAACACAAGAAGCAAGCTCTTCTATCCAGCATCTCAAATACAGTAAGAAACATGAGCATTCCCAGAAAAAAAGAACTGTGTTTCCTACTCATACAGACCATATGTAGTTAAACTCTGCTTATGAAACTGATTCAAACCACAGCTCCTCTTACATAATACCACTTTAGTTAATAGTAAGAATCGCGTTGGGTTTCTGTACTGGGAAAAAACATTTGCGCACAAAATTCACTGGGTTTTCCTGAAATGAACTCTTGCTAGTAGGAAGACACAGATCCTGGGGTTTAACTCCATTTCTGAAGATAAATTCAACCACAATTCTCAACCCTGAAAAAAACTCTGTTTTAAGGCAAGAATCATCCTCTTCAATCAATCTTCTTCAATACAGCAAGAACCATGAGCATGCCCAGAAAAAAAGAACTGTGTTTCCTATTCATACGGACCATATGTAGTTCAACTCTGCTTATGAAATGATACAGACTACAGCTCCTCTTACATAAATGCTCTTTAGTTAATAGTGATAATCGGTTGGGTTCTAGGACTTTGTAAAATCATTTGAGCCGAAAATTCACTTGGTTTGCCAGAAATGAACTCTTGCTGGTAGGAAGACACAGATACTGGGGTTTAACTCCGTTTGTTTAGGGAAATTCAGACCAGAGTTCTCATCCATGAAACACACCCTGTTTTACTGCAAGAAGCAAGCTCTTCTTTCCAGAGTCTAAAATACATCAAGAACCATGAGCATGGTCTGAAAAAAAGAACTGTGTTTGCTATACATACGTACCATATGTAGTTCAACTCTGCTTATGAAACTGATACAAACCACAGCTCCTGTTACATACATGATCTTTAGTTAATAGTGATAATCACGGTTGGTTACTAGAACTGTGTAAAATAATTTGAGCAGAAAATTCTCGTGTTCAACAGAAATGAATTCTTGCTGGTAGGAAGACACAGATCCTGGGATTTAACTCCGTTTCTGAAGGGAAATTCAGACCAGAGTTCTCATCCCTGAAACACACTCTGCTTTAATGCAAGAATCATCCTCTTCTTTCCAGCGACTCCAATATAGTAAAAAATATGAGCATGCCCTGAAAAAAAAACCTGTTTTTCCTACTCGTACAGACCATATGTAGTTCAACTGTGCTTATGAAACTGATACAAACCACAGCTCCTGTTACATACATGCTCTTTAGTTAATAGTGAGAATCGCGTAGGGTTCGTGAACTGCGAAAAATCATTTGAGCCCAAAGTTCACTGGGTTTATCAGGAATGAACTCTTGCTTGTAGGAAGACACAGATCCTGGAGTTTAACTCCATTTCTGAAGCGAAATTCAGTCCAGAATTCTCATCCCTGAAACACACCCTGTTTTAACACAAGAAGCAAGCTCTTCTGTCCAGCGTCTCAAATACAGTAAGAAACATGAGAATTCCCAGAAAAAATGAACTGTGTTTCCTACTCATACGGACCATATGTAGTTAAACTCTGCTTATGAAACTGATTCAAACCACAGCTCCTCTTACATAACTCCTCTTTAGTTAATAGTGAGAATTGCGTTGGGTTTCTGTACTGGGAAAAAACATTTGAGCACAAAATTCACTGGGTTTTACTGAAATGAACTCTTGCTAGTAGGAAGACACAGATCGTTGGGTTTAACTCCATTTCTGAAGGTAAATTCAACCAGAATTCTGAACCCTGAAAAAAACTCTGTTTTAAGTCAAGAATCATCCTTTTCTATCCAGCGTCTCCAATACAGCAAGAACCATGAGCATGCCCAGAAAAAAAGAACTGTGTTTCCTACTCATACGGACCATATGTAGTTCAACTCTGCTTATGAAATGATACAGACTACAGCTCCTCTTACATAAATGCTCTTTAGTTAATAGTGATAATCGCGTTGGGTTCTAGAACTGTGTAAAGTCATTTGAGCAAAAAATTCACTTGGTTTGCCAGAAATGAACTCTTGCTGGTAGGAAGACACAGATCCTGGGATTTAACTCCGTTTGTGAAGGGAAATTCAGACCGGAGTTCTCATCCATGAAACACACCCTGTTTTAATGCAAGAAGCAAGCTCTTCTTTCCAGATTCTAAAATACAGCAAGAACCATGAGCATGACCAGCAAAAGAGAACTGTGTTTCCTACTCATACAGAAAATATGTAGTTCAACTCTGCTTATGAAACTGATACAAACCACAGCTCCTCTTACATAAATCCTCTTTAGTTAATAGTGAGAATAGCATAGGGTTCGTGAACTGGGAAAAAATCATTTGAGCCCAAAATTCACTGGGTTTACCAGAAATGCTCTCTTATTGTAGGAAGACACAGATCCTGGGGTTTAACTCCGTTTCTGAAGACAAATTCAGACCAGAATTCTCAACCCTGAAAAACACTCTGTTTTATGGCAGGAAGCAAGCTCTTCTTTCCAGCATCTCCAATACAGCAAGAACCATGAGCATGCGCAGAAAAAAAGATCTGTGTTTCCTACTCATTTGGACCATATATAGTTCAACTCTGCTTATGAAACTGATACAAACTACAGCTCTTCTTACATAAATGCTCTTTAGTTAATAGTGAGAATCGCGTTGAGTTCTTGAACTGCGAAAAATAATTTGAGCCCAAAATTCACTGGGTAACCAGAAATGAACTCTTGCTCGTAGGAAGAAACTTATCCTTGGTTTTAACTCTGTTTCTGAAGGAAAATTCAGACCAGAGTTCTCATCCCTGAAAAACACTCTGTTTTAAGGCAAGAATCATCCTCTTCTTTCCAGCGTCTCCAATATAGTAAGAAACATGAGCATGCCCAGAAAATAGAACTGTGTTTCCGACTCATAAAGAAAATATGTAGTTCAACTCTGCTTATGAAACTGATACAAACCACTGCTCCTCTTACATAAATGTTCTTCAGTTAATAGTGAGAATAGCGTAGGGTTCGTGAACTGCGAAAAATCATTTGAGCAAAAAAATCACTGGGTTTGCCAGAAATGCACTCTTATTGTAGGAAGACACAGATCCTGGGGGTTAACTCCGTTACTGCAGGGAAATTCAGACCAGAGATCTCATCCTTGAAACACACTCTGTTTTAACGAAGAAGCAAGCTCTTCTTTCCAGAGTCTAAAATACAGGAAGAACCATGAGCATGGCCTGAAAAAAAGAACTGTGTTTCCTAATCATACGGACCATATTTAGTTCAAATCTGCTTATGAAACTGATACACACTACACCTTGACTTACATAATTGCTCTTTTTTTAATAGTGAGAATAGGGTTCGGTTCATGAACAACGAAAAATCATTTGAGCCCAAAATTCACTGGGTTTACCAGAACTGAACTCTTTCTTGTAGGAATACACAGATCCTGGGGTTTAACTCCGGTTCTGAAGACAAATTCAGACCAGAATTCTCAACCCAGAAAAACACTCTGTTTTAAGGCAAGAAGCAAGCTCTTCTTTCTAGCGTCTCCAATACAGTAAGAAGCATGAGCATGCCAGGAAAAAAGAACTGAGTATCCTACTCATACGGACCATATGTAGTTCAACTCTGCTTATGAAACTGATACATACCACACCTCCTCTTACATAAATGCTCTTTAGTTAATAGTGAGAATAGCGTAGGGTTACTGAACTGCAAAAAATCATTTGAGCCCAAAAATCACTGGGTTTACCAGAACTGAACTCTTTCTTGTAGGAAGACACTGATCCTGGTGTTTAACTCCTTTTCTGAAGACAAATTCAGACCAGAGTTCTCATCACTGAAAAATACTCTGTTTTAAGGCAAGTATCATCCTATTCTTTCCAGCGTCTCCAATACAACAAGAACCATGAGCATGCGCAGAAAAAAAGAACTGTGTTTCCTACTCATACGGACCATATGTAGTTCAACTCTGCTTATGAAACTGATACAAACTACAGCTCCTCTTACATAAATGCTCTTTATTTAATAGTGAGAATCGCGTTGGGTTCGTGAACTGCGAAAAATCATTTGAGCCCAAATACACTGGGTAACCAGAAATGAACTCTTGCTTGTAGGAAGAAACTGATCCTTGGTTTTAACTCCGTTTCTGAAGGAAAATTCAGACCAGAGTTCTCATCCCTGAAAAACACTCTGTTTTAAGGCCAGAATCATCCTCTTCTTTCCAGCGTCTCCAATATACTAAGAAACATGAGCATGCATAGAAAATAGAACTGTGTTTCCGACTCATACAGAAAATATGTAGTTCAACTCTGCTTATGAAACTGATACAAATCACAGCTCCTCTTAAATAAATGCTCTTCAGTTAATAGTGAGAATAGCGTAGGGTTCGTGAACTGCGAAAAATCATTTGAGCACAAAATTCACTGGGTTTACCAGAAATGCACTCTTATTGTAGGAAGACACAGATCCTGGGGCTTAACTCCGTTACTGCAGGGAAATTCAGACTAGAGTTCTCATCCTTGAAACACACTCTGTTTTAACGAAGAGGCAAGCTCTTCTTTCCAGAGTCTAAAATACAGCAAGAACCATGAGCATGCCCAGAAAAAAAGAACTGTGTTTCCTACTCATACGGACCATATGTAGTTCAACTCTGCTTATGAAACTGATACAAACCCCAGCTCCTCTAACATAATTCCTCTTTAGTTAATAGTGAGAATAGCATATGGTACGTGAACTGGGAAAAATCATTTGAGAACAAAATTCACTGGATAACCAGAAATGTACTCTTGCTTGTAGGAAGACACAGATCCTGGGATTTAACTCCTTTTCTGCAGGGAAATTCAGACCAGAGTTCTCTTCCCTGAAACACACTCTGTTTAAACGATGAAGCACCCTCTTCTTTCCAAAGTCTAAAATACAGCAATAACCATGAGAATGGCCTGGAAAAAAGAATTCTGTTTCCTAATCATACGGACCATATGTAGTTCAACTCTGCTTATGAAAGTGATACAGACCACACCTCCTCTTACATAAATGCTCTTTAGTTAATAGTGAGAATAGCGTAGGGTTACTGAACTGCAAAAAATCATTTGAGCCCAAAAATCACTGTGTTTACCAGAAGTGAACTCTTTCTTGTAGGAAGACACTGATCCTGGGGTTTAACTCCTTTTCTGAAGACAAATTCAGACCATAGTTCTCAACCCTGAAAAACACTCTGTTTTAAGGCAGGAAGCAAGCTCTTCTTCCAGCGTCTCCAATACAGCAGGAACCATGATCATGCGCAGAAAAAAAGATCTGTGTTTCCTACTCATATGGACCATATGTAGTTCAACTCTGCTTATGAAACTGATACAAACTACAGCTACTGTTACATAAATGCTCTTTAGTTAATACTGAGAATCGCGTTGGGTTCGTGAACTGCGAAAAATAATTTGAGCCCAAAATTCACTGGGTAACCAGAAATGAACTCTTGCTTGTAGGAAGAAACTAATCCTTGGTTTTAACGCCGTTTCTGAAGGAAAATTCAGACCAGAGTTCTCATCCCTGAAAAACACTCTGTTTTAAGGCAAGAATCATCCTCTTCTTTCCAGCGTCTCCAATATAGTAAGAAACATGAGCATGCCCAGAAAATAGAACTGTGTTTCCGACTCATACAGAAAATATGTAGTTCAACTCTGCTTATGAAACTGATACAAACCACAGCTCCTCTTAAATAAATGCTCTTCAGTTAATAGTGAGAATAGCGTAGGGTTCGTGAACTGCGAAAAATCTTTTGAGCACAAAATTCACTGGGTTTACCAGAAATGCACTCTTATTGTAGGAAGACACAGATCCTGGGGCTTAACTCCGTTACTGCAGGGAAATTCAGACCAGAGTTCTCATCCCTGAAAAACACTCTGTTTTAGGGCAAGAATCATCCTCTTCTTTCCAGCTTCTCCAATATAGTAAGAAAAATGAGCATGCCTAGAAAAAAAGAACTGTGTTTCCTACTCATACAGACCATATGTAGTTCAACTCTGCTTACGAAACTGATCCAAAACACAGCTGGTCTTACATATATCCTCATTGGTTAACAGTGAGAATAGCGTAGGGTTCTTTACCTGCGAAAAATCATTTGAGACCAAAATTCACTGGGTTTAAGAAATGTACTCTTGCTTGTAGGAAGACACAGATCCTGGGGTTTAACTCCTTTTCTGCAGGGAAATTCATACCACAGTTCTCATCCCTGAAACACACTCTGTTTAAACGAAGAAGCACGCTCTTCATTCCAGAGTCTAAAATACAGCATTAACCATGAGCATGGCCTCAAAAATTGAACTCTGTTTCCTATTAATACGGACCATATGTAGTTCAACTCTGCTTATGAAAGTGATACAGACCACACCTCCTCTTACATAAATGCTCTTTAGTTAATAGTGAGAATAGCGTATGGTTCCTGAACTGCGAAAATTCATTTGAGCCCCAAAATCACTGGGTTTACCAGAAATGAACTCTTACTTGTAGGAAGACACTGATCCTGAGGTTTAACTCCGTTTCTGAACGCAAATTCAGACCAGAGTTCTCATCCCTGAAAAACACTCTGTTTTAAGGCAAGAATCATCCTCTTCTTTCCAAGGTCTCCAATATTGTAAGAAACATGAGCATGTCCAGAAAAAATGAACTGTGTTTCCTTCTCCTACAGACCATATGTAGTTCAACTCTGCTTATGAAACTGATACAAACCACAGCTCCTCTTACATAAATCCTCTTTAGTTAGTAGTGAGAATAACATATGTTTCTTGAAATGCGAAAAATCATTTGAGCCCAAAATTCACTGGGTTTACCAGAAATGAACTCTTGCTTGTAGGAAGACACAGATCCTGGGGTTGAACTCCCTCTCTGAAGACAAATTCAGACCAGAGTTCTCATCCCAGAAACACACTCTGTTTTAAAGCAAGAAGCAAGCTCTTCATTCTAAGGTCTAAAATACAGCAAGAACAAAGAGCATGCCTGAAAAATAAAACTGTGTTTCCTACTCAGACGGAAAATATGTAGTTCAACTCTGCTTATGAAACTGATAAAAACCACAGCTCCTCTTACATAAATCCTCTTTAGTTAATAGGGAGAAATGCGTGGGTTCGTGAACTGCGAAAAATCATTTGAGCCAAAAATTCACTCGGTTTACCAGAAATGCACTCTTATTGTAGGAAGACACAGATCCTGGGGTTTAACTCCGTTTCTGAAGACAAATTCAGACCAGAATTCTCAACCCTGAAAAACACTCTGTTTTGAGGCAGGAAGCAAGCACTTCATTCCAGCGTCTCCAATACAACAAGAACCATGAGCATGCACAGAAAAAAAGAACTGTGTTTCCTTCTCCTACAGACCTTATGTACTTCAACTCTGCTTATTAAACTGATACAAACCACAGCTCCTCTTACATAAATCCTCTTTAGTTAGTAGTGAGAATAACATATGGTGCGTGAAATGCGAAAAATCATTTGAGCCCAAAATTCACTGGGTTTACCAGAACTGAACTCTTGCTTGTAGGAAGACACTGATCCTGGGGTTTAACTCCGTTTCTGAACGCAAATTCAGACCAGAGTTCTCATCCCTGAAAAACACTCTGTTTTAAGGAAAGAATCATCCTCTTCTTTCCAAGGTCTCCAATATTGTAAGAAACATGAGCATGCCCAGAAAAAAAGAACTGTGTTTCCTTCTCCTACAGTCAATATATAGTTCAACTCTGCTTATGAAACTGATACAAACCATAGCTCCTCTTACATAAATGTTCTTCAGTTAATAGTGAGAATAGCTTAGGGTTTGTGAACTGCGAAAATCATTTGATCCCGAAATTCACTGGGTTTACCAGATATGAACTCTTGCTTGTAGGAAGGCACAGATCTTGGGGTTTAACTCCGTTTCTGAAGGGAAATTCAGACCAGTGTTCTCATCCATGAAACACACTCTGTTTTAATACATTAAGCAAGCTCTTCTTTCCAGAATCTAAAATACAGCAAGAACATTGAGCATGCCCTGAAAAAAAGAACTGTGTTTCCTATTCATACGGACCATATGTAGTTCAACTCTGCTTATGAAACTGATACAAACCACAGCTCCTCTTACATAAAGTCTCATTAGTTAATAATGAGAATCATGTTCTGTTGGTGTACTGTGTAAAATCTTTTGAGCCCAAAATTCACTTTGTTTACCAGAAATGATCTCCTGCTTGTAGATCAACACAGATCCTGGGGTTTAACTCCGTTTGTGAAGGGAAATTCAGACCAGCGTTCTCATCCCTGAAACAAAATCTGCTTTAACGCAAGAAGCAAGCTCTTCTTTCCAGATTCTAAAATACAGCAAGAACCATGAGCATGCCCTGAAAAAAAGAAATGTGTTTTCTACTCATACGGATCATATGTAGTTCAACTCTGCTTATGAAACTGATACAAACCACAGCTCCGCATACATAAATGCTGTTTAGTTAATAGTGAGAATCGCGGTGGGTTCGTGAACTGCGAAAAATCATTTGAGCCCAAAATACACTGGGGTAACCAGAAATGAACTCTTGCTTGTAGGAAGACACAGATCCTGGTGTTTAACTCCATTTCTGAAGGGAAATTCAGACCAGAGTTCTTATCCCTGAAACACATTCTATTTTAAGACAAGAAGCATCCTCTTCTTTCCTGGGTCTTCAATACAGTAAGAACCATAAGCATGACAAGAAAAAAGAACGGTGTTTCCTACTCATAGGGAAGATATGTAGTTCAACTCTGCTTATGAAACTGATACACAACACAGCTACTCTTACATAAATGCTCATTAATTAATAGTGATAATCGCGTTGTGTTCTAGAACTGTGGAAAATCATTTGAGCCAGAAATTCACTTGGTTTACCAGAAATGAACTCTTGCTTGTAGGAAGACACAGATCCTGGGGTTTAACTCCCTTTCTGAAGGGAAATTCAGACCAGAGATCTCATCCCTGAAACACACTCTGTTTTAACGCAAGTAGAAAGCTCTTCTTTCCAGAGTCTAAAATACAGCAAGAACCATGAGCATGCCCTGAAAAAAAGAAATGTGTTTCCGACTCATACGGACCATATGGAGTTCAACTCTGCTTATGAAACTGATACAAACAACAGCTCTGCTTACATAAATGCTCTTCAGTTAATATTGAGATTCGCGTTGGGATAGTGAACTGGGAAAAATCATTTGAGCCCAAAATTCACTGGGGTAACCATAAATGAATTCTTGCTTGTAGGAAAACACAGATCCTGGGGTTTAACTCCATTTCTGAAGGGAAATTCAGACCAGAGTTCTCATCCCTGAGAAACACGCTGTCTTAAGGCATGAATCATCCCCTTCTTTCCAGGGTCTCCAAAACAGTAAGTACCATGATCATGCCAAAAAAAAAAAAAAAATAACTGTGTTTCCTACTCATATGGACCATATGTAGTTCAACTCTGTTTATGAAACTGATACAAACCACAGCTCTGCTTACATAAATGCTCTTTTGTTAATAGTGAGAATCGTGTTTGGATCGTGAACTGGGAAAAATAATTTGACCAAAAGATTCACTGGGGTATCCATAAATGAACTCTTGGTGGTAGGAAGACACAGATCCTGGGGTTTAACTCCGTTTTTAAGGGAAATTCAGACCAGAGTTCTCATCCCCGAAACACCCTCTGTTTTAAGACAAGAAGCATCCTCTTCTTTCCAGCGTCACCAATACAGCAAGAACCATGATCATGCCCAGAAAAAAAGAACTGTGTTTCCTATTCATACGGTCCATATGTAGTTCAACTCTGCTTATGAAACTGATACAAACCACAGCTCCTCTTACATAAAGTCTCATTAGTTAATAGTGAGAATCATGTTCTGTTGGTGTACTGTGTAAAATCTTTTGAGTCCAAAATTCAATTTGTTTACCAGAAATGATCCCCTGCTTCTAGGACAACAGAGATCCTGGGGTTTAACTCCGTTTCTGAAGGGAAATTCAGACCAGAGTTCTCATCCCTGAAACAAACTCTGTTTTAAGACAAGAAGCATCCTCTTCTTTCCAGCGTTACCAATACAGCAAGAACCATGATCATGCCCAGAAAAAAAGAACTGTGTTTCCTACTCATACGGACCATATGGAGTTCAACTCTGCTTATGAAACTGATACAAACCACAGCTCCTCTTACATAAATGCTCTTTAGTTAATAGTGAGAATCATGTTCTGTTGGTGTACTGTGTAAAATCTTTTGAGGCCAAAATTCACTTTGTTTAACAGAAATGCTCTCCTGATTGTAGGACAACACTGATCCTTGGGATTAACTCTGTTTCTGAAGGGAAATTCTGAGCAGAGTTCTCATCCCTGAAACACACTCTGTTTTAACACAAGAAGCATGCTCTTTTTCCAGGGTCTCCAATACAATAAGAACCCTAAGCATGCCAAGAAAAAAGAACTGTGTTTCCTACTCATACGGACGATATGGAGTTCAACTCTGCTTAAGAAACTGATACAAACCACAGGTCCTCTTTCATAAATCCTCTTTAGTTAATAGTGAGAATAGCGTTGGTTTTGTGAACTGCGAAAAATCATTTGAGCCAAAAATTCACTGGGTTTACCATAAATGTACTCTTGCTTGTAGGAACACACAGATCCTTGGGTTTAACTCCGTTTCTGAAGGGAAATTCAGACCAGAGTTCTCACACCTGAAACTCACTCTGTTTTAAAGAAGAAGCAAGATCTTCTTTCCAGATTCTAAGTTACAGCAAGAACCATGAGAATGGCCTGAAAAAAAGAACTGTGTTTCCTACTCATACGGACCATATGTAGTTCAACTCTGCTTATTAAACTGATACAAACCACAACTCCTCTTACATAAATCCTCTTTAGTTAATAGTGAGAATAGTGTTGGGTTCGTGAACTGCAAAAAATCATTTGAGCCCAAAATTCACTGGTTTTACCAGAAATGAACTCTTGCTGGTAGGAAGACACAGATCCTGGGGTTTAACTCTGTTTCTGAACGGAAATTCAGACCAGAGTTCTCATCCCTGAAACACACTCTATTTTAAGACAAGAAGCATCCTCTTCTTTCCAGGGTCTTCAATACAGTAAGAACCATAAGCATGCCAAGAAAAAAGAACGGTGTTTCCTACTCATAGGGACCATATGTAGTTCAACTCTGCTTATGAAACTGATACACAACACAGCTACTCTTACATAAATGCTCATTAATTAATAGTGATAATCGCGTTGTGTTCTAGAACTGTGGAAAATCATTTGAGCCAAAAATTCACTTGGTTTACCAGAAATGAACTCTTGCTTGTAGGAAGACACAGATCCTGGGGTTTAACTCCCTTTATGAAGGGAAAATCAGACCAGAGTTCTCATCCCTGAAACACACTCTGTTTTAACGCAAGTAGAAAGCTCTTCTTTCCATAGTCTAAAATACAGGAAGAACCATGAGCATGCCCTGAAAAAAAGAAATGTGTTTCCGACTCATACGGACCATATGGAGTTCAACTCTGCTTATGAAACTGATACAAACAACAGCTCTGCTTACATAAATGCTCTTCAGTTAATATTGAGAATCGCGTTGGGATAGTGAAATGGGAAAAATAATTTGAGCCCAAAATTCACTGGGGTAACCAGAAATGAACTCTTGCTTGTAGGAAGACACAGATCCTGGGGTTTAACTCCATTTCTGAAGGGAAATTCAGACCAGAGTTCTCATCCCTTAAACACACTCTATTTTAAGACAAGGAGCATCCTCTTCTTTCCAGGGTCTTCAATACAGTAAGAACCATAAGCATGACAAGAAAAAAGAACGGTGTTTCCTACTCATAGGGACGATATGTAGTTCAAATCTGCTTATGAAACTGATACACAACACAGCTACTCTTACATAAATGCTCATTAATTAATAGTGATAATCGCGTTGTGTTCTAGAATTGTGGAAAATCATTTGAGCCAAAAATTCACTTGGTTTACCAGAAATGAACTCTTGCTTGTAGGAAGACACAGATCCTGAGGTTTAACTCCCTTTCTGAAGACAAATTCAGACCAGCGTTCTCATCCCTGAAACACACTCTGTTTTAAAGCAAGAAGCAAGTTCTTCATTCTAAGGTCTAAAATACAGCAAGAACCAAGAGCATGCCTGAAAAATAAAACTGTGTTTCCTACTCAGACGGAAAATATGTAGTTCAACTCTGCTTATGAAACTGATAAAAACCACAGCTTCTCTTACATAAATCCTCTTTAGTTAATAGTGAGAAATGCGTAGGGTTCGTGAACTGCGAAAAATCATTTGAGCCAGAAATTCACTCGGTTTACCAGAAATGCACTCTTATTGTAGGAAGACACAGATCCTGGGGTTTAACTCCGTTTCTGAAGACAAATTCAGACCAGAATTCTCAACCCTGAAAAACACTCTGTTTTAAGGCAGGAAGCAAGCACTTCATTCCAGCGTCTCCAATACAGCAAGAACCATGAGCATGCACAGAAAAAAAGAACTGTGTTTCCTTCTCCTACAGACCTTATGTAGTTCAACTCTGCTTATGAAACTGATACAAACCACAACTCCTCTTATATAAATCCTCTTTAGTTAGTAGTGAGAATAACATATGGTGCGTGAAATGCGAAAAATCATTTGAGCCCAAAATTCACTGGGTTTACCAGAACTGAACTCTTGCTTGTAGGAAGACACTGATCCTGGGGTTTAACTCCGTTTCTGAACGCAAATTCAGACCAGAGTTCTCATCCCTGAAAAACACTCTGTTTTAAGGAAAGAATCATCCTCTTCTTTCCAAGGTCTCCAATATTGTAAGAAACATGAGCATGCCCAGAAAAAAAGAACTGTGTTTCCTTCTCCTACAGTCAATATATAGTTCAACTCTGCTTATGAAACTGATACAAACCATAGCTACTCTTACATAAATGTTCTTCAGTTAATAGTGAGAATAGCTTAGGGTTTGTGAACTGCGAAAATCATTTGATCCCGAAATTCACTGGGTTTACCAGATATGAACTCTTGCTTGTAGGAAGGCACAGATCTTGGGGTTTAACTCCGTTTCTGAAGGGAAATTCAGACCAGTGTTCTCATCCATGAAACACACTCTGTTTTAATACATTAAGCAAGCTCTTCTTTCCAGATTCTAAAATACAGCAATAACCATGAGCATGGTCTGAAAAAAAGAACTGTGTTTCCTATTCATACGGACCATATGTAGTTGAACTCTGCTTATGACACTGATACACACCATACCTCCTCTTACATAAATCCTCTTTAGTTAATAGTTAGAATAGCATATGGTTCATGAACTGTGAACAATCATTTGAGCCCAAAATTCACTGTGTATACCAGAAATGAACTCTTGCTTGTAGGAAGACAAAGATCCTGTGGTTTAACTCCATTACTGAAGGGAAATTCAGACCAGAATTCTCATCCCTGAAAAACACTCTTTTTAAAGGCAAGAATCATCCTCTTCTTTCCAGCTTCTCCAATACAGTAAGAACCATGATAATGCCAAGACAAAAAGAACTGTGTTTATTACTCATACTGACCATGTGTAGTCCAACTCTGCATAAGAAAATGATGCAGACCACAGCTCCTATTACATAAGTGCTCTTTAGTTAATAGTGAGAACCATGTTAGGTTCGTGAACTGTGAAAAATCATTTGAGCCCAAAATTCACTGGGTTTACTAGAAATGAACTCTTGCATGTAGGAAGACACAGATCATGGGGTTTAACTCCGTTTGTGAAGGGAAATTCAGACCAGCGTTCTCATCCCTGAAACACAGTCTGCTTTAATGCAAGAAGAAAGCACTTCATTCCAGATTCTAAAATACAGCAAGAACCAAGAGCATGCCCTGAAAAAAAAGAAATGTGTTTTCTACTCATACGGACGATATGTAGTTCAACTCTGCTTATGAAACTGATAAAAACCACACCACCGCATACATAAATGCTGTTTAGTTAATAGTGAGAATCGCGTTGGGTTCGTGAACTGCGAAAAATCATTTGAGCCCAAAATTCACTGGGTTTACCAGAAATGAACTCTTGCATGTAGGAAGACAGAGATCATGGGGTTTAACTCCGTTTGTGAAGGAAAATTCAGACCAGCGTTCTCATCACTGAAACACAATCTGCTTTAACGCAAGAAGAAAGCACTACTTTCCAGATTCTAAAATACAGCAAGAACCAAGAGCATGCCCTGAAAAAAAGAAATGTGTTTCCTACTCATACGGACCATTTGGAGTTCAAATCTGCTTACGAAACTGATACAAACCACAGCTCTTCTTACATAAAGTCTCTTTTGTTAATAGTGAGAATCATGTTCTGTTGGTGTACTGTGTAAAATCTTTTGAGCCCAAAATTCACTGCGTTTACCAGAAATGATATCCTGCTTGTAGGACAACACAGATCCTGGGGTTTAACTCCATTTCTGAAGGGAAATTCAGACCAGAGTTCTCATCCCTGACACTCACTCTGTTTTAACGCAAGAAGCAAGCACTTCGTTCCATGGTCTCCAATACAGTAAGAACAATAAGCATGCCAAGAAAAAAGAACTGTGTTTCCTACTCATATAGACCATATGTAGTTCAACTCTGCCTATGAAACTGATACAAACCACAGCTCCTCTACATAAATCCTCTTTAGTTATTAGTGAGAATAGCTTCGGGTTTGTGAACTGCGAAAAATCATTTGAGCTGAAAATTCACTGGTTTTACCAGAAATGAACTCTTGCTTGCAGGAAGACACAGATCCTGGGGTTTAACTCCGTTTCTGAATCAAAATTCAGACCAGAATTCTCATCCCTGAAAAACACTCTATTTTAAGGCATGAATCATTCTCTTCTTTCCAGGGTCTCAAAAACAGTAAGAAACATGAGCATGCCAAAAAAAAAAAAAAACTGTGTCCAACTCATACGGACCATATGAAGTTCAACTCTGCTTTGGAAACTGATACAAACCAAAGCTCTGCTTACATAAATGCTCTTTAGTTAATAGTGAGAATCATGTTCTGTTGGTGTACTGTGAAAAATCATTTGAGCCCAAAATTCACTTTGTTTACCAGAAATGACCTCCTGCTTGAGGGACAACACAGATCCTGGGGTTTAACTCCGTTTCTGAAGGGAAATTCAGAACAGAGTTCTCATCCCTGAAACACACTCTGTTTTAATGCAAGAAGCAAGCTCTTCTTTCCAGAGTCTAAAATACAGCAAGAACCATGAGCATGCCCTGAAAAAAAGAACTGTGTTTCCTACTCATACAGACCATATGTAGTTCAACTCTGCTTATGAAACTGATACAAACCACAGCTCCTCTTACATAAATGCTCTTTAGTTAATAGTCAGAATCATGTTGTATTCGTGAACAGCGAAATATCATTTGAGCCCAAAATTCACTGGGTTTACCCGAAATGAACTCTTGCTTGTAGGAAGACACAGATCCTGGGGTTTAACTCCGTACTGAAGGGAAATTCAGACCAGAATTCTCATCCCTGAAAAACACTCTGTTTTAAGGCATGAATCATCCTCTACTTTCCAGGGTCTCCAATACAGTAAGAAGCATGAGCATGCCAGGAGAAAAAGAACTGTGTTTCCTACCCATACGGAACATATGTAGTTCAACTCTGCTTATGAAACTGATAAAGACCACAGCTCCTCTTACATAAATGCTCTTTAGTTAATAGTGAGAATAGCGTTTGGTTCGTGAACTGCGAAAAATCATTTGAGCCCTAAATTCACTGGGTTTACCAGAAATGAACTCTGGTTTGTAGGAAGGCACAGATTCTGGGGTTTATCTCCGTTTCTGAAGGGAAATTCAGACCAGAATTCTCATCCCTGAGAAACACTCTGTTTTAAGTCATGAATCATCCTCTCCTTTCCAGGGTCTCCAATACAGTAAGAAGCATGAGCATGCCAGGAAAAAAAGAACTGTGTTTCCTACTCATACGGACCATATGTAGTTCAACTCTGCTTATGAAACTGATACAAACAACATCTCCTCTTACATAAAGTCTCTTTAGTTAATAGTGAGAATCATGTTCTGTTGGTGTACTGTGAAAAGTCATTTGAGCCCAAAATTCACTTTGTTTACCAGAAATGAACTCCTGCTTTAGGGACAACACAGATCCTGGGGTTTAACTCCGTTTCTGAAGGGAAATTCAGAACAGAGTTCTCATCCCTGAAACACACACTGTTTTAACGCAAGAAGCAAACTCTTCTTTCCATAGTCTAAAATACAGCCAGAACCATGAGCATGCCCGGAAAAAAAGAACTGTGTTTCCTAATCATACGGACTATATATACTTCAACTCTGCTCATGAAACTGATACAAACCACAGCTCCGCTTACATAAATGCTCTTTAGTTAATAGTGAGAATCATGTTGGGTTGTGAACTGCGAAAAATCATTTGAGCCCAAAACTCACTGGGTATACCAGAAATGAACTCTTGCTTGTAGGAAGACACTGATCCTGGGGTTTAACTCCGTTTGTGAAGGGAAATTCAGACCAGAGTTCTCACCAATGAAACACAGCCTGTTTTAATGCAAGAAGCAAGGTCTTCTTTCCAGCATCTCCAATACAGCAAGAACAATTAGCATGTCCTGAAAAAAGAACTGTGTTTCCTACTCATACGGACCATATATAGTTCAACTCTGCTTATGAACCTGATACAAACCAGAGCTCCTCTTACATAAATCCTCTTTAGTTAATAGTGAGAATAGCATAGGGTTCGTGAACTGCGAAAAATCATTTGAGCCCAAAATTCACTGGGTATACCAGAAATGAACTCTTGCTTATAGGAAGTCACAGATCCTTGGGTTTAACTCGGTTTCTGAAGGGAAATTCAGACCAGAGTTCTTATCTCTGAAAAACACTCTGTTTTAAGGCAAGAATCATCCTCTTCTTTCCAGCGTCTCCAATACAGTAAGAAGCATGATCATTCCCAGAAAAAAAGAACTGTGTTTCCTACTCATACGTACCATATGTAGTTCAACTCTGCTTATGAAATGATACAGACCACAGCTCCGCTTACATAAATCCTCTTTAGTTAATAGTGAGAATAGCGTAGGGTTAATGAACTGCGAAAAATCATTTGAGCCCATAATTCACTGGGTTTACAAGAAATAACCTCATGCTTGTGGGAAGACACAGATACTTGGGTTGAACTCAGTTTCTGAAGGGAAATTCAGACCAGAGTTCTCATCCCTGAAAAACACTCTGTTTTAACGAAGAAGCAAGCTCTTCTTTCCAGAGTCTAAAACACAGCAAGAACCATGAGCATGGTATGAAATAAAGAACAGTGTTTCCTATTCATACGGACCATATGTAGTTCAACTCTGCTTATGAAACTGATACAGACCACACATCCTCTTACATAAGTGCTCTTTAGCTAATAGTGAAAATCATGTTAGGTTCGTTAACTGCGAAAAATCATTTGAGCCCAAAATTCACTGGGTTTTCCAGAAATTAACTCTTGCTTGTAGGAAGACACAGATCATGGGGTTTAACTCAATTTCTGAAGGGAAATTCAGACCAGCGTTCTCATCCCTGAAACACAGTCTGCTTTAATGCAAGAAGCAAGCTCTTCTTTCCAGATTCTAAAATACAGCAATAACCATGAGCATGGTCTGAAAAAAAGAACTGTGTTTCCTATTCATACGGACCATATGTAGTTGAACTCTGCTTATGACACTGATACACACCACACCTCCTCTTACATAAATCCTCTTTAGTTAATAGTTAGAATAGCATATGGTTCATGAACTGTGAACAATCATTTGAGCCCAAAATTCACTGTGTATACCAGAAATGAACTCTTGCTTGTAGGAAGACAAAGATCCTGTGGTTTAACTCCATTACTGAAGGGAAATTCAGACCAGAATTCTCATCCCTGAAAAACACTCTTTTTAAAGGCAGGAATCATCCTCTTCTTTCCAGCTTCTCCAATACAGTAAGAACCATGATAATGCCAAGAAAAAAAGAACTGTGTTTATTACTCATACTGACCATGTGTAGTCCAACTCTGCATAAGAAAATGATGCAGACCACAGCTCCTATTACATAAGTGCTCTTTAGTTAATAGTGAGAACCATGTTAGGTTCGTGAACTGTGAAAAATCATTTGAGCCCAAAATTCACTGGGTTTACTAGAAATGAACTCTTGCATGTAGGAAGACACAGATCATGGGGTTTAACTCCGTTTGTGAAGGGAAATTCAGACCAGCGTTCTCATCCCTGAAACACAGTCTGCTTTAATGCAAGAAGAAAGCACTTCATTCCAGATTCTAAAATACAGCAAGAACCAAGAGCATGCCCTGAAAAAAAAGAAATGTGTTTTCTACTCATACGGACGATATGTAGTTCAACTCTGCTTATGAAACTGATAAAAACCACACCACCGCATACATAAATGCTGTTTAGTTAATAGTGAGAATCGTGTTGGGTTCGTGAACTGCGAAAAATCATTTGAGCCCAAAATTCACTGGGTTTACCAGAAATGAACTCTTGCATGTAGGAAGACAGAGATCATGGGGTTTAACTCCGTTTGTGAAGGAAAATTCAGACCAGCGTTCTCATCACTGAAACACAATCTGCTTTAACGCAAGAAGAAAGCACTACTTTCCAGATTCTAAAATACAGCAAGAACCAAGAGCATGCCCTGAAAAAAAGAAATGTGTTTCCTACTCATACGGACCATTTGGAGTTCAAATCTGCTTACGAAACTGATACAAACCACAGCTCTTCTTACATAAAGTCTCTTTTGTTAATAGTGAGAATCATGTTCTGTTGGTGTACTGTGTAAAATCTTTTGAGCCCAAAATTCACTGCGTTTACCAGAAATGATATCCTGCTTGTAGGACAACACAGATCCTGGGGTTTAACTCCATTTCTGAAGGGAAATTCAGACCAGAGTTCTCATCCCTGACACACACTCTGTTTTAACGCAAGAAGCAAGCACTTCGTTCCATGGTCTCCAATACAGTAAGAACAATAAGCATGCCAAGAAAAAAGAACTGTGTTTCCTACTCATATAGACCATATGTAGTTCAACTCTGCCTATGAAACTGATACAAACCACAGCTCCTCTACATAAATCCTCTTTAGTTATTAGTGAGAATAGCTTTGGGTTTGTGAACTGCGAAAAATCATTTGAGCTGAAAATTCACTGGTTTTACCAGAAATGAACTCTTGCTTGCAGGAAGACACAGATCCTGGGGTTTAACTCCGTTTCTGAATCAAAATTCAGACCAGAATTCTCATCCCTGAAAAACACTCTATTTTAAGGCATGAATCATTCTCTTCTTTCCAGGGTCTCAAAAACAGTAAGAAACATGAGCATGCCAAAAAAAAAAAAAAAAAACTGTGTCCAACTCATACGGACCATATGAAGTTCAACTCTGCTTTGGAAACTGATACAAACCAAAGCTCTGCTTACATAAATGCTCTTTAGTTAATAGTGAGAATCATGTTCTGTTGGTGTACTGTGAAAAATCATTTGAGCCCAAAATTCACTTTGTTTACCAGAAATGACCTCCTGCTTGAGGGACAACACAGATCCTGGGGTTTAACTCCGTTTCTGAAGGGAAATTCAGAACAGAGTTCTCATCCCTGAAACACACTCTGTTTTAATGCAAGAAGCTAGCTCTTCTTTCCAGAGTCTAAAATACAGCAAGAACCATGAGCATGCCCTGAAAAAAAGAACTGTGTTTCCTACTCATACAGACCATATGTAGTTCAACTCTGCTTATGAAACTGATACAAACCACAGCTCCTCTTACATAAATGCTCTTTAGTTAATAGTCAGAATCATGTTGTATTCGTGAACAGCGAAATATCATTTGAGCCCAAAATTCACTGGGTTTACCCGAAATGAACTCTTGCTTGTAGGAAGACACAGATCCTGGGGTTTAACTCCGTACTGAAGGGAAATTCAGACCAGAATTCTCATCCCTGAAAAACACTCTGTTTTAAGGCATGAATCATCCTCTACTTTCCAGGGTCTCCAATACAGTAAGAAGCATGAGCATGCCAGGAGAAAAAGAACTGTGTTTCCTACCCATACGGAACATATGTAGTTCAACTCTGCTTATGAAACTGATAAAGACCACAGCTCCTCTTACATAAATGCTCTTTAGTTAATAGTGAGAATAGCGTTTGGTTCGTGAACTGCGAAAAATCATTTGAGCCCTAAATTCACTGGGTTTACCAGAAATGAACTCTGGTTTGTAGGAAGGCACAGATTCTGGGGTTTATCTCCGTTTCTGAAGGGAAATTCAGACCAGAATTCTCATCCCTGAGAAACACTCTGTTTTAAGTCATGAATCATCCTCTCCTTTCCAGGGTCTCCAATACAGTAAGAAGCATGAGCATGCCAGGAAAAAAAGAACTGTGTTTCCTACTCATACGGACCATATGTAGTTCAACTCTGCTTATGAAACTGATACAAACAACATCTCCTCTTACATAAAGTCTCTTTAGTTAATAGTGAGAATCATGTTCTGTTGGTGTACTGTGAAAAGTCATTTGAGCCCAAAATTCACTTTGTTTACCAGAAATGAACTCCTGCTTTAGGGACAACACAGATCCTGGGGTTTAACTCCGTTTCTGAAGGGAAATTCAGAACAGAGTTCTCATCCCTGAAACACACACTGTTTTAACGCAAGAAGCAAACTCTTCTTTCCATAGTCTAAAATACAGCCAGAACCATGAGCATGCCCGGAAAAAAAGAACTGTGTTTCCTAATCATACGGACTATATATACTTCAACTCTGCTCATGAAACTGATACAAACCACAGCTCCGCTTACATAAATGCTCTTTAGTTAATAGTGAGAATCATGTTGGGTTGTGAACTGCGAAAAATCATTTGAGCCCAAAACTCACTGGGTATACCAGAAATGAACTCTTGCTTGTAGGAAGACACTGATCCTGGGGTTTAACTCCGTTTGTGAAGGGAAATTCAGACCAGAGTTCTCACCCATGAAACACAGCCTGTTTTAATGCAAGAAGCAAGGTCTTCTTTCCAGCATCTCCAATACAGCAAGAACAATTAGCATGTCCTGAAAAAAGAACTGTGTTTCCTACTCATACGGACCATATATAGTTCAACTCTGCTTATGAACCTGATACAAACCAGAGCTCCTCTTACATAAATCCTCTTTAGTTAATAGTGAGAATAGCATAGGGTTCGTGAACTGCGAAAAATCATTTGAGCCCAAAATTCACTGGGTATACCAGAAATGAACTCTTGCTTATAGGAAGTCACAGATCCTTGGGTTTAACTCGGTTTCTGAAGGGAAATTCAGACCAGAGTTCTTATCTCTGAAAAACACTCTGTTTTAAGGCAAGAATCATCCTCTTCTTTCCAGCGTCTCCAATACAGTAAGAAGCATGATCATTCCCAGAAAAAAAGAACTGTGTTTCCTACTCATACGTACCATATGTAGTTCAACTCTGCTTATGAAATGATACAGACCACAGCTCCGCTTACATAAATGCTCTTTAGTTAATAGTGAGAATCGGTTTGTGTTGGTGAACTGCGAAAAATCATTTGAGCCCAAAATTCACTTGGTTTAACAGAAATGATCTATTGCTTGTAGGAATACACAGATATTGGGGTTTAACTCCGTTTCTGAAGGGAAATTCAGCCCAGAGTCCTCATCCCTGAAACACACTCTGTTTTAACAAAAGCAGCAAGCTCTTCTTTCCAGAATCTAAAATACAGCAAGAACCATGAGCATGGTCTGAAAAAAAGAACTGTGTTTCCTATTCATACGGACCATATGTAGTTGAACTCTGCTTATGAAACTGATACACACCACACCTCCACTTACATAAATCCTCTTTAGTTATTAATGAGAATAGCATAGGGTTCATGAACTGGGAACAATCATTTGAGCCCAAAATTCACTGGGTATACCAGAAATGAACTCTTGCTTGTAGGAAGACAAAGATCCAGTGGTTTAACTCCATTACTTAAGGGAAATTCAGACCAGAGTTCTCATCCCTGAAAAACAATCTGTGTTAAGGCTAGAAGCAAGCTCTTCTTTCCAGAGTCTAAAATACAGCAAGAACCATGAGCATGCCCTGAAAAAAAGAAATGTGTTTCCTACTCATACGGACCATATGGAATTCCACTCTGCTTATGAAACTGATACAAACCATAGCGTCTCTTACATAAAGTCTCTTTAGTTAATAGTGAGAATCATGTTGTGTTGGTGTACTGTGTAAATACTTTTGAGCCCAAAATTCACTTTGCTAACCAGAAATGAATTCCTGCTTATAGGAAAACACAGATCCTGTGGTTTAACTGCGTTTCTGAAGGTAATTCAGACCAGAGTTCTCATCCGTGAAACACACTCTGTTTTAAAGTAGAAGCAAGCTCTTCTTTCCAGAATCTAAGTTAGAGCAAAAACCATGAGCATGGCCTGAAAAAAAGAACAGTGTTTCCTACTCATACGGACCATATGTAGTTCAACTCTGCTTATGAAACTGATACAAACCACACCTCCTCTTACATAAATCCTCTTTAGTTAATAGTGAGAATAGCGTTGCCTCGTGAACTGCAAAAAATCATTTGAGCCCAAAATTTACTAGGTTTACCAGAAATGAACTCTTGCTTGTAGGAAGACACAGATCATGGGGTTTAACTCCATTTCTGAAGGGAAATTCAGACCAGAGTTCTCATCCATGAAACACACTCTGTTTTAACGCAAGTAGCAAACTCTTCTTTCCAGCGTTTCCAATACAGCAAGAACTATGAGCATGCCCAGAAAAAAGAACTGTGCTTCCTACTCATACGGACCATATATACTTCAACTCTGCTCATGAAACTGAAACAAACCACAGCTCCACTTACATAAATGCTCTTTAGTTAATAGTGAGAATCATGTTGGGTTGGTGAACTGCGAAAAATCGTTTGAGCCCAAAACTTACTGGGTATACGAGAAATTAACTCTTGCTTGAAGGAAGACACTGATCCTGGGGTTTAACTCCCTTTCTCAAGGGAAATTCAGACCAGAGTTCTCATCCCTGAAACACATTCTGTTTTAAGACAAGAAGCATCCTCTTCTTTCCAGCGTCACCAATAGAGCAAGAACCATGATCATGCCCAGAAAAAAAGAACTGTGTTTCCTACTCATACGGACCATATGTAGTTCAACTCTGCTTATGAAACTGAAAGAGACCACAGCTCCTCTTACATAAATGCTCTTTAGTTAATAGTGAGAATAGCATTGGGTTCGTGAACTGCAATAAATCATTTGAGCCCAAAATTCAATCGGTTAACAAGAAATGAACTCTTGCTTGTAGGAAGACACAGATCCTGGGGTATAACTCCGTTTCTGAAGGGATTTTCAGACCAGAGTTCTCTTCCCTGAAACACAATCTGTTTCAACGAAGAAGAAAGTTCTTCTTTCCAGATTCTAAAATACAGCAAGAACAATGAGCATGGTCTGAAAAAAAGAACTGTGTTCCCTATTCATATGGACCATATGTAGTTCAAGTCTGCTTATGAAACTGATGCAAACCACACCTCCTCTTACATAAATGCTATTTAGTTAATAGTGAGAATAGCGTTGGGTTCTAGAACTGTGTAAAATCATTTGAGCCAAAATTTCACTTGGTTTACCAGAAATGAACTCTTGCTTGTAGGAAGACACAGATCATGGGGTTAACTCCGTTTCTGAAGGGAAATTCAGACCAGAGTTCTCATGCATGAAACACACTCTGTTTTAACTCAAGAAGCAAGCTCTTCTTTCCAGCGTCTCCCATACAGCAAGAACCATGAGCATGCCCGGAAAAAAAGAACTGGGTTTCCTACTCATACGGACTATATGTGGTTCAACTCTGCTCATGAAACTGATACAAACCACAGCTCCGCTTCCATAAATGCTCTTTAGTTAATAGTGAGAATCATGTTGGGTTGGTAAACTGCGAAAAATCATTTGAGCCCAAAACTCACTGGGTATACCAGAAATGAACTCTTGCTTGTAGGAAGACACTGATCCTGGGGTTTAACTCCGTTTGTGAAGGGAAATTCAGACCAGAGTTCTCACCCATGAAAAACAGCCTGTTTTAATGCAAGAAGCAAGCTCTTCTTTCCAGCGTCTCCAATACAGCATTAACCATGAGCATGCCCAGAAAAAAAGAACTGTGTTTCCTACTAATACGGACCATATGTAGTTGAACTCTGCTTATGAAACTGAAACAAACCACAGCTCCTCTTACATAAATGCTCTTTAGTTAATAGTGAAAATCGTGTTGTGTTCTAGAACTGTGTAAAATCATTTTAGCCGAAAATATACCCGTTTTACCAGAAATGAAATCTTGCTTGTAGGAGACACAGATCCTGGGGTTCAACTCCGTTTCTGAAGGGAAATTCAGACCAGAGTTCTCATCCATGAAACACACTCTGTTTTAATGCCAGAATCAAGCTCTTCTTTCCAGGGTCTCCATACAGCAAGAACCATGAGCATTCCCTCAAAAAAGAACTGTGCTTCCCACTCATACAGACCTTATGTAAATCAACTCAGCTTCTGAAACTGATACAAACCACAGCACCTCTTAAATAAATGCTCTTTAGTTAATAGAGAAAATCGCCATAGGTTGGTGAACTTGGAAAAATCATTTGAGCCCAAAATTCACTGGGTTTACCAGAAATGAACTCTTGCTTGTAGGAAGACACAGATCCTCGGGTTTAACTCCGATTCTGAAGGGAAATTCAGACCAGTGTTCTCATCCATGAAACACATCCTGTTTTAACGCAAGAAGCATCCTCTTCTTTCTTGCATCTCCAATACAGGAAAAATCATGAGAATGCCCAGAAAAAAATAACTGTGTTTCCTCCTCTTACACCCCATGTGCAGTTCAACTCTGCTTATGAAACTGATACAAACCACAGCTCCTCTTACATAAATGCTCTTTAGTTAATAGTGAGAATCGCGATGGGTTTCTGAACTGCGAAAAATCATTTGAGCCCAAAATCACTTGGTTTAACAGAAATGAACTCTTGCTTGTAGGAAGACACAGATCCTGTGGTTTACCGTTGTTTCTGAAGGTAAATTCAGACCAGTGTTCTCATCCATGGAACTCACTCTGTTTTCACGCAAGAAGCAAGCTCTTCTTTCCAGCATCTCCAATACAGCAAGAACCATGAGCAAGCCCAGAAAAAAAGAACTGGGTTTCCTACTCATATGGTGCATATGTAGTTGAACTCTGATTATGAAACTGATACAAACCCCAGCTCCTCTTACATAAATGCTCTTTAGTTAATAGTGAGAATTGCGTTGGCTTCGTGAACTTCGAAAAATAATTTGAGCCCAAAATTCACCTGGTTTACCAGAAATGAACTCTTGATTGTAGTAAGACACAGATCATGGGGTTTAACTCCGTTTCTGAAGGGAAATTCAGACCAGAATTCTCATCCCTGAAAAACACTCTGTTTTAAGGCATGAATCATCCTCTCCTTTCCAGGGTCTCCAATACAGTAAGAAGCATGACCATGCCCGGAAAAAAAGAACTCTGTTTCCTACTAATACGGACCATATGTAGTTCAACTCTGCTTATGAAACTGAAAGAGACCACAGCTCCTCTTACATAAATGCTCTTTAGTTAATAGTGAGAATCATGTTGGGTTGGTGAACTGCGAAAAATCATTTGAGCCCAAAACTCACTGGGTTTACGAGAAATTAACTCTTGCTTGAAGGAAGACACTGATCCTGGGGTTTAAGTCCGTTTCTGAAGGGAAATTCAGACGAGAATTCTCATCCCTGACACACTCTGTTTTAAGACAAGAAGCATCCTCTTCTTTCCAGCGTCACCAATACAGGAAGAACCATGATCATGCCCAGAAAAAAAGAACGGTGTTTCCTACTCATACGGACCATATGTAGTTCAACTCTGCTTATGAAACTGATACACACCACAGCTCCTCTTACATAAAGTCTCTTTATTTTATAGTGAGAATCATTTTCTGTTGTTGTACTGTGTAAAATCATTTGAGCCCAAAATTCAGATTGATTACCAGAAATGAACTCCTACTTGAGGGACAACACAGATCCTGGCATTTAACTCCGTTTCTGAAGGGAAATTCAGAACAGAGTTCTCATCTCTGAAACACACTCTGTTTTAATGCAAGAAGGAAGCTCTTCTTTCCAGAGTCTAAAATACAGCAAGAACCATGAGCATGCCCTGAAAAAAAGAACTGTGTTTCCTACTCATACGGACCATAAGTAGTTCAACCCTGCTTATGAAACTGATACAAACCACAGATCCTCTTACATAAATGCTCTTTAGTTAATAGTCAGAATCAAGTTGGGTTCGTGAACTGCAAAATATCATTTGAGCCCAAAATTCACTGTGTATACCAGAAATGAACTCTTGCTTGTAGGAAGACACAGATCATGGGGTTTAACTCCGTTTCTGAAGAGAAATTCAGACCAGAGTTCTCAACCCTGAAAAAAACTCTATTTTAAGGCAAGAATCATACTCTTCTTTCCAGTGTCACCAATATAGTAAGAACCATGAGCATGCCGAGAAAAAAAGAACTGTGTTTCCTACTCATACAGACCATATGTAGATCAACTCTGGTTATGAAACTGATACAAACCACAGCTCCTTTAACATAAATCCTCTTTAGTTAACAGTGAGAATCGCGTTGGGTTCGTGAACTGCGAAAAATCATTTGAGCCCAAAGTTCACTGGGTTTTCCAGAAATGAACTCTTGCTTGTAGGAAGACACAGATCCTGGGGTTTAACTCCGTTTCTGAAGCGAAATTCAGACCAGAATTCTCATCCCTGAAACACACACTGTTTTAACACAAGAAGCAAGCTCTTCTATCCAGCGTCTCAAATACAGTAAGAAACAAGAGCATTCCCAGAAAAAAAGAACTGTGTTTCCTACTCATAGAGACCATATGTAGTTAAACTCTGCTTATGAAACTGATTCAAACCACAGCTCCTCTTACATGATACCACTTTAGTTAATAGTGAGAATCGCGTTGGGTTTCTGTACTGGGAAAAAACATTTGCACACAAAATTCAATGGGTTTTCCTGAAATGAACTCTTGCTAGTAGGAAGACACAGATCCTGGGGTTTAACTCCATTTCTGAAGATAAATTCAACCACAATTCTCAACCCTGAAAAAAACTCGGTTTTAAGGCAAGAATCATCCTCTTCAATCCATCTTCTTCAATACAGCAAGAACCATGAGCATGCCCAGAAAAAAGAACTGCGTTTCCTATTCATACGGACCATATGTAGTTCAACTCTGCTTATGAAATGATACAGACTACAGCTCCTCTTACATAAATGCTCTTTAGTTAATAGTGATAATCGGTTGGGTTCTAGAACTTTGTAAAATCATTTGAGCCGAAAATTCACTTGGTTTGCCAGAAATGAACTCTTGAAGGTAGGAAGACACAGATACTGGGGTTTAACTCCGTTTGTGAAGGGAAATTCAGACCAGAGTTCTCATCCATGAAACACACCCTGTTTTAATGCAAGAAGCAAGCTCTTCTTTCCAGATTCTAAAATACAGCAAGAACCATGAGCATGCCCAGCAAAAGAGAACTGTGTTTCCTACTCATACAGACCATATGTAGTTCAACTCTGCCTATGAAACTGATTCAAACCACAACTCTTCTTACATAAATCCTCTTTAGTTAATAGTGAGAATCGCGTTGGGTTCTTGAACTGTGAAAAACCATTTGAGCCCAAAATTCACTGGGTTTACCTGAAATGAACTATTTCTTATAGGAAGACACAGATCCTGGGATTTAACTCCGTTTCTGAAGGGAAATTCAGACCAGAATTCGCAACCCTGAAAAAAAATTTGTTTTAATGCAAGAATCAATCTTTTCTTTGCAGCGTCTCCAAAAGAGTAAGAACCATGAGCATGCCCAGAAAAAAAGAACTGTGTTTCCTACTGATACGGACCATTTGTAGTTCAACTCTGCTTATGAAATGATACGGAACACAGCTCCTCTTACATATATGCTCTTTAGTTAATAGTGATTATCGCATTGGGTTCTAGAACTGTGTAAAGTCATTTGAGCTGAAAATTCTCTTGGTTTACCAGAAATGAACACTTGCTTGTAGGAAGACACAGATCATGGGGTTTAACTCCGTTTCTGAATTCAAATTCAGACCAGAGTTCTCATCCCTGCAAAACATTCTGTTTTAATGCAAGAAGCAAGCTATTCTTTCCGGCTTCTCCAATACAGCAAGAACAATGAGCATGCCCTGAAAAAAAGAACTGTGTTTCCTACTCATACGGACCATATGTAGTTCAACTCTGCTTATGAAACTGATACAAACCATAGCACCTCTTACATAAATGCTCTTTAGTTAATAGTGAGAATCGCGTTGGTTTCCTGAACTGTGAAAAATCATTTGAGCATAAAAATTCACTGAGTTTAACAGAAATGATCTCTTGCTTGTAGGAGGAAACAGATCATGGGGTTTAACTCTGTTTCTGAAGGGAAATTCAGAGCAGAGTTCTCATCCCTGAAAAACACTCTGTGTTATCGCAAGAAGCAAGCTCTGCATTCCAGAGTCTAAAATACAGCAAGAAACATGAGCATGCCCCGAAAAAAAGAACTGTGTTTCCTACTCATATGGATGATGTATATTTCAACTCTGCTTATGAAACTGATACAAATCACAGCTCCTCTTACATAAATGTACTTTAGTTAATAGTGAGAATCTTGTTGGGTTCGTGAACTTCCAAAAATCATTTGAGCCCCAAAATCACCGTGTTTACCAGAAATGAACTCTTGCTGTAGGGAGACACTGACCCTGGGGTTTAACTCTGTTTCTGAAGGCAAATTCAGACCAGAGTTCTCATCCCTGAAACAAACTCTGTTTTAATGCAAGAAGCAAGCTCTTCTTTCCAGAGTCTTAAATACAGCAAGAACCATGAGCATGCCCAGAAAAAAAGAACTGTGTTTCCTACCCATACAGACCATATGTAGTTCATCTTTGCTTATGAAACTGATACAAACCACAGGTCCTCTTACATAAATGCTCTTTTGTTAATAGTGAGAATCGTGTTGGGTTCGTGATGTGCAAAAAATCATTTCAGCCCAAAATTCACTGGGTTTACCAGGAATGAACTATTGCTTGTAGGAAGACACAGATCCTGGGGTTTAACTCAGTTCTGAAGGCAAATTCAGACCAGAGTTCGCAACCCTGAAAAAAACTCTGTTTTAAGGCAAGAATCATCCTCTTCTTTCCAGCATCTCCAACATAGTAAAAACCATGAGCTTGCCAAGAAAAAAAGAACTGTGTTTCCTACCCATACAGACCATATGTAGTTCATCTCTGCTTATGAAACTGATACAAACCACAGCTCCTCTTACATAAATGCTCTTTAGTTAATAGTGAGAATAGCGTTGGGTTCGTGAACTGCGAAAAATCATTTGAGCCCAAAATTCCAACGGTTTACCAAAAAAGAACTCTTGCTTATAGGAAGATACAGATACTGGGGTATAAATCTGTTTCTGAAGCGAAATTCAGACCAGAATTCTCATCCCTGAAACACACACTGTTTTAACACAAGAAGCAAGCTCTTCTATCCAGCGTCTCAAATACAGTAAGAAACATGATCATTCCCAGAAAAAAAGAACTGTGTTTCCTACTCATACAGACCATATGTAGTTAAACTCTGCTTATGAAACTGATTCTAACCACAGCTCCTCTTACATAAATGCTCTTAAGTTAATAGTGATTATCGCGTTCGGTTCTAGAACTGTGTAAAGTCATTTGAGCTGAAAATTTCCTTGGTTTACCAGAAATGAACTCTTGCTTTTAGGAAGACACAGATCATGGGGTATAACTCCGTTTTGAAGGTAAATTCATACCAGAGTTCTCATCCTTGAAACACACTCTGTTTTAACGAAGAAGCAAGCTCTTCTTTCCAGAGTCTAAAATACAGCAAGTACCATGAGCATGGCCTGAAAAAAAGAACTGTGTTTCCTATCCATACGGACCATATGTAGTTCAACTCTGATTATGAAACTGATACAAACCACAGCGCCTCGTACATAAGTCCTCTTTAGTTAATAGTGAGAATTATGTTGGGTTCGTGAACTGCGAAAAATCATTTCAGCCCAAAATTCAATGGGTTTACAAGAAAAGAACTCTTGCTTGTAGGAAGACATAGATCCTCGGGTTTAACTCTGTTTCGGAAGGGAAATTTAGACCAGAGTTCTCATCCCTGAAACACACTCTGTTTTAACGAAGAAGCAAGCTCCTCTTTCCAGAGTCTAAAATACAGCAAGAACCATGAGCATTCCCAGAAAAAAAAGAACTGTGTTTCCTACTCATACAGACCATATGTAGATCAACTCTGCTTCTGAAATGATACAGACCACAACTCCTCTTACATAAATGCTCTTTAGTTAATAGTGATTATCGTGTTGGGGTCTAGAAGGGTGTAAAGTCATTTGAGCTGAAAATTCACTTGGTTTACCAGAAATGAACTCTTGCTTGTAGGAAGACACAGATCATGGGGTTTAACTCCGTTTGTAAAGGGAAATTCAGACCAGATTTCTCATCCATGAAACACACTGTGTTTTAATGCAAGCAGCAAGCTCTTCTTCCGGCTTCTCCAATACAGCAAGAACCATGAGCATGCCCTGAAAAAAAAAACTGTTCTTTCCTACTCATACGGACCATATGTAGTTCAACTCTGCTTATGAAACTGATTCAAACCACAGCTCCTTTACATAAATGCTCTTTAATTAATAGTGAGATTCATGTTGGTTCGTGAACTGCGAAAAATCATTTGAGCCCGAAATTCACTGGGTTTACCAGAAATGAACTCTTGCTTGTAGGAAGACACTGATCCTGGGTTTAACTCCGTTTCTGAAGGCAAATTGACACCAGAGTTCTCATCCGTGAAAAAAATTCTGTTTTAAGGCAAGAATCATCCTCTTCTTCCAGCGTCTCCAATACAGTAAGAAACATGAGCATTCCCAGAAAAAAAGAAGTGTGTTTCCTACTCATGCAGACCATATGTAGTTCAACTCTGCTTATGAAACTGATTCAAACCACAGCTTTTCTTACATAAATCCTCTTTAGTTAATAGTGAGAATCGTGTTGGGTTTGTGAACTGCGAAAAATCATTTGAACCCAAAATTCACTGGGTTAACCAGAAATGAACTCTTGCTTGTAGGAAGATACAGATCCAGGGGTTTAACAACATTTCAGAAGGGAAATTCAGATCAGAGTTCTCAACCCTGAAACACACTCTGTTTTAACGCAAGAAGCAAGCTCTTCTTTCCAGAGTCTTAAATACAGCAAGAACCATCAGCATGCCCAGAAAAAAAGAACCGTGTTTCCTACCCATACAGACCATATGTAGTTCATCTCTGCATATGAAACTGATACAAACCACAGCTCCTCTTACATAAATGCTCTTTTGTTAATATGAGAATCGTGTTGGGTTCATGATGTGCGAAAAATCATTTCAGCTAAAAATTCACTGGGTTTACCAGAAATGAACTATTGCTCCTAGGAAGACACAGATCCTGGGGTTTAACTCCGTTTCTGAAGGCAAATTCAGACCAGAGTTCTCGTCCCTGAAACACCCTCAGTTTTAACGAAGAAGCAAGCTCTTCTTTCCAGAGTCTAAAATACAGCAAGAACCATGAGCATGCCCAGAAAAAAAAGAACTGTGTTTCCTACTCATACAGACCATATGTAGATCAACTCTGCTTCTGAAATGATACAGACCACAGCTCCTCTTACATAAATGCTCTTTAGTTAATAGTGATTATCGTGTTGGGGTCTAGAACTGTGTAAAGTCATTTGAGCTGAAAATTCACTTGGTTTACGAGAAATGAACTCTTGCTTGTAGGAAGACACAGATCATGGTGTTTAACTCCGTTTGTGAAGGGAAATTCAGACCAGATTTCTCATCCATGAAACACACTCTGTTTTAATGCAAGAAGCAAGCTCTTCTTTCCAGCGTTTCCAATACAGCAAGAACCATGAGCATGCCCTGAAAAAAAAACTGTTCTTTCCTACTCATACGGACCATATGTAGTTCAACTCTGCTTATGAAACTGATTCAAACCACAGCTCCTATTACATAAATGCTCTTAAATTATTAGTGAAATTCATGTTGGGTCGTGAACTGCGAAAAATCATTTGAGCCCAAAATTCACTGGGTTTACCTGAAATGAACTCTTGCTTGTAGGAAGACACTGATCCTGGGTTTAACTCCGTTTCTGAAGGCAAATTGAGACCAGAGTTCTCATCCGTGAAAAAAAATCTATTTTAAGGCAAGAATCATCCTCTTTTTCCAGCGTCTCCAATACAGTAAGAAACATGAGCATTCCAAGAAAAAAAGAAGTGTGTTTCCTACTCATGCAGACCATATGTAGTTCAACTCTGCCTATGAAACTGATTCAAACCACAGCTCTTCTTACATAAATCCTCTTTAGTTAATAGTGAGAATCGCGTTGGGTTCGTGAACTGTGAAAAACCATTTGAGCCCAAAATTCACTGGGTTTACCTGAAATGAACTCTTTCTTGTAGGAAGACACAGATCCTGGGATTTAACTCCGTTTCTGAAGGGAAATTCAGACCAGAATTCGCAACCCTGAAAAAAAATTTGTTTTAATGCAAGAATCAAACTTTTCTTAGCAGCGTCTCCAAATGAGTAAGAACCATGAGCATGCCCAGAAAAAAAAGAACTGTGTTTCCTACTGATACGGACCATTTGTAGTTCAACTCTGCTTATGAAATGATACAGACCACAGCTCCTCTTACATATATGCTCTTTAGTTAATAGTGATTATCGCATTGGGTTCTAGAACTGTGTAAAGTCATTTGAGCTGAAAATTCTCTTGGTTTACCAGAAATGAACTCTTGCTTGTAGGAAGACACAGATCATGGGTTTTGACTCCGTTTCTGAATTCAAATTCAGACCAGAGTTCTCATCCCTGCAAAACATTCTGTTTTAATGCAAGAAGCAAGCTCTTCTTTCCGGCTTCTCCAATACAGCAAGAACCATGAGCATGCCCTGAAAAAAAGAACTGTCTTTCCTACTCATACGGACCATATGTAGTTCAACTCTGCTTATGAAACTGATACAAACCATAGCACCTCTTACATAAATGCTCTTTAGTTAATAGTGAGAATCGCGTTGGTTTCCTGAACTGTGAAAAATCATTTGAGCATAAAAATTCACTGAGTTTAACAGAAATGATCTCTTGCTTGTAGGAGGAAACAGATCATGGGGTTTAACTCTGTTTCTGAAGGAAAATTCAGAGCAGAGTTCTCATCCCTGAAAACACTCTGTGTTATCGCAAGAAGCAAGCTCTGCTTTCCAGAGTCTAAAATACAGCAAGAAATATGAGCATGCCCAGAAAAAAGGAACTGTGTTTCCTACTCATATGGATGATGTATATTTCAACTCTGCTTATGAAACTGATACAAACCACAGCTCCTCTTACATAAATGTACTTTAGTTAATAGTGAGAATCTTGTTGGGTTCGTGAACTGCCCAAAATCATTTGAGCCCCAAATTCACCGTGTTTACCAGAAATGAACTCTTGCTGTAGGGAGACACTGACCCTGGGGTTTAACTCTGTTTCTGAAGGCAAATTCAGACCAGAGTTCTCATCCCTGAAACACACTCTGTTTTAATGCAAGAAGCAAGCTCTTCTTTCTAGAGTCTTAAATACAGCAAGAACCATGAGCATGCCCAGAAAAAAAGAACTGTGTTTCCTACACATACAGACCATATGTAGTTCATCTCTGCTTATGAAACTGATACAAACCACAGGTCCACTTACATAAATGCTCTTTTGTTAATAGTGAGAATCGTGTTGGGTTCATGATGTGCAAAAAATCATTTCAGCCCAAAATTCACTGGGTTTACCAGAAATGAACTATTGCTTGTAAGAAGACACAGATCCTGGGGTTTAACTCCGTTTCTGAAGGCAAATTCAGACCAGAGTTCGCAACCCTGAAAAAAAGTCGGTTTTAAGGCAAGAATCATCCTCTTCTTTCCAGCATCTCCCACATAGTAAAAACCATGAGCATGCCAAGAAAAAAAGAACTGTGTTTCCTATTCATAGGGACCATATGTAGTTCAACTCTGAATATGAAACTGATACACACCACACCTCCTCTTACATAAATGCTCCTTAGTTAATAGTGAGAATAGCGTTGGGTTCGTGAACTGAGAAAATTAATTTGAGCCCAAAATTCCCACGGTTTACCAAAAAAGAACTCTTTTTTATAGTTAGACAAAGATACTGGGGTATAAATCTGTTTCTGAAGCGAAATTCAGACCAGAATTCTCATCCCTGAAACACACACTGTTTTAACACAAGAAGCAAGCTCTTCTATCCAGCGTCTCAAATACAGTAAGAAACATGAGCATTCCCAGAAAAAAAGAACTGTGTTTCCTACTCATACAGACCATATGTAGTTAAACTCTGCTTATGAAACTGATTCTAACCACAGCTCCTCTTACATAAATGCTCTTAAGTTAATAGTGTTTATCGCGTTCGGTTCTAGAACTGTGTAAAGTCATTTGAGCTGAAAAATTCCTTGGTTTACCAGAAATGAACTCTTGCTTTTAGGAAGACACAGATCATGGGGTATAACTCCGTTTTTGAAGGTAAATTCAGACCAGAGTTCTCATCCCTGAAACACATTCTGTTTTAACGAAGAAGCAAGCTCTTCTTTCCAGAGTCTAAAATACAGCACGAACCATGAGCATGGCCTGAAAAAAAGAACAGTGTTTCCTATCCATACGGACCATATGTAGTTCAACTCTGATTATGAAACTGATACAAACCACAGCGCCTCTTACATAAATTCTCTTTAGTTAATAGTGAGAATCATGTTGGGTTCGTGAACTGCGAAAAATCATTTCAGCCAAAAATTCACTGGGTTTACCAGAAAAGAACTCTTGCTTGTAGGAAAACATAGATCCTGGGGTTTAACTCCGTTTCGGAAGGGAAATTCAGACCAGAGTTCTCATCCCTGAAACACAGTCTGTTTTAACGAAGAAGCAAGCTCTTCTTTCCAGAGTCTAAAATACAGCAAGAACCATGAGCATGCCCAGAAAAAAAGAACTGTGTTTCCTACTCATACAGACCATATGTAGATCAACTCTGCTTCTGAAATGATACAGACCACAGCTCCTCTTACATAAATGCTCTTTAGTTACTAGTGATTATCATGTTGGGGTCTAGAACTGTGTAAAGTCATTTGAGCTGAAAATTCACCTCGTTTACCAGAAATGAACTAATGCTTGTAGGAAGACACAGATCATGGGGTTTAACTCCGTTTGTGAAGGGAAATTCAGACCAGATTTCTCATCCATGAAACACACTCTGTTTTAATGCAAGAAGCAAGCTCTTCTTTCCAGAGTTTACAATACAGCAAGAACCATGAGCATGCCCTGAAAAAAAAAAACTGTTCTTTCCTACTCATACGGACCATATGTAGTTCAACTCTGCTTATGAAACTGATTCAAACCACAGCTCCTATTACATAAATGCTCTTTAATTAATAGTGAGATTCATGTTGGGTCGTGAACTGCGAAAAATCATTTGAGCCCAAAATTCACTGGGTTTACAAGAAATGAACTCTTGCTTGTAGGAAGACACTGATACTGGGTTTTACTCCGTTTCTGAAGGCAAATTGAGACCAGAGTTCTCATCCCTGAAAAACAAAACTCTGTCATAAGGCAAGAATCATCCTCTTCTTTCAGTTTCTCCAAAAGAGTAAGTATATTGAGCATGCCCAGAAAAGAAGAACTGTGTTTCCTACTGATACGGACCAATTGTAGTTCAACTCTGCTTCTGAAATGAAACAGACCACAGCTCCTCTTACATAATTGCTCTTTAGTTAATAGTGATTATCGCGTTGGGTTCTACAACTGTGTAAAGTCATTTGAGCTGAAAATTCACTGGGTTTACCAGAAATGAACTCTTTCTTGAAGGAAGACACAGATCATGGGGTTTAATTCAGTTTCTGAAGGGGAATTCAGACCAGAGATCTCATCCCTGTAACACACTCTGTTTTATTGCAAGAAGTTAGCCCTTCTTTCCAGAATCTAAAATGCAACAAGAACCATGAGCATGCCTTGGACAAAAGAACTGTGTTTCCTACTCATACGGACGATATGTATTTCAACTCTGCTTATGAAACTGATACAAACCACAGCTCCTCCTACATAAATGCTCTTTAGTTAATAGTGAGAATCACGTTGGGTTCCTGAACTGCTAAAAATCATTTGAGCCTGAAATTCACGTGGTTTACCAGAAATGAATTCTTGCTTTTAGGAAGACACTGACCCTGGGGTTTAACTATGTTTCTAAAGGCAAATTCAGACCACAATTAACATCCCTAAAAAACACTCTGTTGTAAGGCAAGAATCATCCTCCTCTTTCCAGTGTCTCCAAAAGAGTAAGAACCATGAGCATGCCCAGGAAAAAAGAACTGTGTTTCCTATTCATACGGACCATATGTAGTTCAACTCTGAATATGAAACTGATACAAACCACAGCTCTTCTTACATAAATGCTCTTTAGTTAATAGTGAGAATAGCGTTGGGTTCGTGAACTGCGAAAAATCATTTGAGCTCAAAATTCCCACGGTTTACCAAAAAAGAACTCTTGCTTGTAGGAAGACACAGATACTGGGGTATAAATCTGTTTCTGAAGGTAAATTCAGACCAGAGTTCTCATCCATGAAACACATTCTGTTTAGTGCAAGAAGCAAGCTCTTCTTTCGAGAGTCTAAAATACAGCAAGAACCATGAGCATTCCCAGAAAAAAAGAACTGTGTTTCCTACTCATACAGACCCTGTGTAGTTCAACTCTGCTTATGAAACTGATACAAACCACAGCTCCTCTTACATAAATGCTCTTTAGTTAATAGTGAGAATTGCGTTGGGTTCCTGAACTGCGACAAATCTTTTGATCACAAACTTCACTGGGTTTACCAGAAATGAACTCTTGCTTGTAGGAAGACACTGATCCTGGAGTTTAACTCCGTTTCTGAAGGCAAATTGAGACCAGAGTTCTCATCCATGAAAAAAATTCTGTTTTAAGGCAAGAATCATCCTCATCTTCCAGCGTCTCCAATACAGTAAGAAACATGAGCATTCCCAGAAAAAAAGAACTGTGTTTCCTACTCATGAAGACCATATGTAGTTCAACTCTGATTATGAAACTGATACAAACCACACCTCCTCCTACATAAATGCACTTTAGTTAATAGTGAGAATCATGTTGGGTTCGTGAACTGCCAAAAATCATTTGAGCCCCAAATTCACCGTGTTTTCCAGAAATGAACTCTTGCTGTAGGGAGACACTGACCCTGGGGTTTAACCCTGTTTCTGAAGGCAAATTCAGACCAGAGTTCTCATCCCTGAAAAACACTGTGTTTTAATGCAAGAAGCAAGCTCTTCTTTCCGGCTTCTCCAATACAGCAAGAACCATGAGCATGCCCTGAAAAAAAGAACTGTGTTTCCTACTCATACGGACCATATGTAGTTCAACTCTGCTTATAAAACTGATACAAACCACAGCACCACTTACATAAATGCTCTTTAGTTAATAGTGAGAATAGCGTTGGGTTCCTGAACTGCGAAAAATCATTTGAGCCCAAAATTCCCACGGTTTACCAAAAAAGAACTCTTGCTTGTAGGAAGACACAGATACTGGGGTATAAATCTGTTTCTGAAGGGAAATTCAGAGCAGAGTTCTCATCCCTGTAACACACTCTGTGTTATCGCAAGAAGCAAGCTCTTCTTTCCAGAGTCTAAAATACAGCAAGAAACACGAGGAGGCCATGAAAAAAAGAACTGTGTTTCCTACTAATATGGACGATATATATTTCAACTCTGCTTATGAAACTGATACAAACCACAGCTCCTCTTACATAAATGTATTTTAGTTAATAGTGAGAATCATGTTGGGTTAGTGAACAGCCAAAAATCATTTGAGCCCCAAATTCACCGTGTTTACCAGAAATGAACTCTTGCTGTAGGGAGACACTGACCCTGGTGTTTAACTCTGTTTCTGAAGGCAAATTCAGACCAGAGTTCTCATCCCTGAAACACACTCTGTTTTAATGCAAGAAGCAAGCTCTTCTTTCCAGAGTCAAAAATACAGCAAGAACCATGGGCATGCCCAGGAAAATAGGAACTGTGTTTCCTACTCATGCAGACCATGTGTAGTTCAACTCTGCTTATGAAACTGATTCTAACCACAGCTCCTCTTACATAAATGCTCTTTAATTAATAGTGAGATTCATGTTGGGTCGTGAACTGCGAAAAATCATTTGAGCCCAAAATTCACTGGGTTTACCAGAAATGAACTCTTGCTTGTAGGAAGACACTGATACTGGGTTTTACTACGTTTCTGAAGGCAAATTGAGACCAGAGTTCTCATCCCTGAAAAACAGAACTTTCTCATAAGGCAAGTATCATCCTCTTCTTTCAGTGTCTCCAAAAGAGTAAGTACAAGGAGCATGCCCAGAAAAAAAGAACTGTGTTTCCTACTGATACGGACCAATTGTAGTTCAACTCTGCTTATGAAATGATACAGACAACAGCTCCTCTTACATAAATGCTCTTTAGTTAATAGTGATTATCGCGTTGGGTTCTACAACTGTGTAAAGTCATTTGAGCTGAAAATTCACTGAGTTTACCAGAAATGAACTCTTGCCTGTAGGAAGACACTGACCCTGGGGTTTAACTCTGTTTCTGAAGGAAAATTCAGACTAGAGTTAACATCCGTAAAAAACACTCTGTTTTAAGGAAGAATCATCCTCTGCTTTCCAGCGTCTCCAAAAGAGTAAGAACCATGAGCATGCCCAGAAAAAAAGAACTGTGTTTCCTACTCATACGGACCAATTGTAGTTCAACTCTGCTTATGAAATGATATAGACCACAGCTCCTCTTACATAAATGCTCTTTAGTTAATAGTGATTATCGCGTTGGGTTCTAGAACTGTGTAAAGTCATTTGAGCTGAAAATTTCCTTGGTTTACCAGAAATGAACTCTTGCTTTTAGGAAGATACAAATCATGGGGTATAACTCCGTTTGTGAAGGGAAATTCAGACCAGATTTCTCATCCCTGAAACACACTCTGTTTTAATGCAAGAAGCAAGCTCTTCTTTCCAGGGTTTACAATACAGCAAGAACCATGAGCATGCCCTGAAAAAAAAAACTGTTCTTTCCTACTCATACGGACCATATGTAGTTCAACTCTGCTTATGAAACTGATTCAAACCACAGCTCCTATTACATAAATGCTCTTTAATTAATAGTGAGATTCATGTTGGGTCGTGAACTGCGAAAAATCATTTGAGCCCAAAATTCACTGGGTTTACCAGAAATGAACTCTTGCTTGTAGGAAGACACTGATACTGGGATTTACTCCGTTTCTGAAGGCAAATTGAGACCAGAGTTCTCATCCCTGAAAAACAGAACTCTCTCATAAGGCAAGTATCATCCTCTTCTTTCAGTGTCTCCAAAAGTGTAAGTACAATGAGCATGCCCAGAAAAAAAGAACTGTGTTTCCTACTGATACGGACCAATTGTAGTTCAACTCTGCTTCTGAAATGATACAGACTACAGCTCCTCTTACATAAATGCTCTTTAGTTAATAGTGATTATCGCGTTGGGTTCTACAACTGTGTAAAGTCATTTGAGCTGAAAATTCACTGGGTTTACCAGAAATGAACTCTTTCTGGTAGGAAAACACACATCTTGGGGTTTAACTCCATTTCTGAAGGGAAATTCAGACCAGAGTTCTCATCCCTGAAACACACTCTGTTTTAAAGCAAGAAGCAAGCTCTTCTTTCCAGATTCTAAAATACAGCAAGAACCATGAGCATGCCCTGAAACACAGAACTGTGTTTCCTACTCATACAGACCATATGTAGTTCAACTCTGCTGAAGAAACTGATACAGACCACAGCACCTATTACATAAAGGTTCTTTAGTTATTTGTGATAGTCGTGTTGGGTTCTAGAACTGTGTAAAATCATTTGAGCCCAAAATTCACTTTGTTTACCAGAAATGAACTCTTGCTTGTAGGAAGACACAGATCCTGGGGTTTATCTCCGTTTCTGAAGGGAAATTCAGACCAGAGTTCTCAGCCCTGAAAAACACTCTGTTTTAAGGCAAGAATCCTCCCCTTCTTTCCACCGTCTCCAATACAGGAAGAAACATGAGCATGCCCAGAAAAAAAGAACTGTTTTTCCTTCTCATACAGACCATATGTAGTTCATCTCTGCTTATGAAACTGATACAACCAACAACTCCTCTTACATAAATTCTCTTTAGTTAATAGTGAGAAACGCGTTGGGTTCATGAACTGTGTAAAATCATTTGAGCCCAAAATTCATTGGGTTTTCCAGAAATGAAATCTTGCTTGTAGGAAGACACAGATCCTGTGGTTTAACTCCGTTTCTGAAGGGAAATTCAGAGCAATGTTCTCATCAAGAAACACACTCTGTTTTCACACAAGAAGCAAGCTCTTCTTTACAGATTCTAAAATACATCAAGAACAATGAGCATGCCCAGAAAAAAAAAGAATTGTGTTTCCTACTCATATGGACCATATGTAGTTCAACTCTGCTTATGAAACTGATACAACCACAGCTCCTCTTACATAAATGCTCTTTAGTTAATAGTGAGAATAGCATTGGGTTCGTGAACTGCGAAAAATCATTTGACCACAAAGTTCACTGGTTTCACCAGAAATGAACTCTTGCTTGTAGGAAGACACAGATCCTGTGGTTTAACTCCGTTTTTGAAGGGGAATTTAGACCAGAGTTCTCAGCCCTGAAAAACACTCTGTTTTAAGGCAAGAATCCTCCTCTTCTTTCCACCGTCTCCAATACACTAAGAACCATGAGCATGCCCATAAAAAAAGAACTGTTTTTCCTTCTCATACAGACCATATGTAGTTCATCTCTGCTTATGAAACTGATACAACCCACAACTCCTCTTACATAAATTCTCTTTCGTTAATAGTGAGAATCGCGTTGGGTTCGTGAACTGGGAAAAATCATTTGAGCCCAAAATTCACTGAGTTTACCAGAAATGAACTCTTGCTTGTAGGAAGACACAGATCCTGGGGTTTAACTCCATTTCTGAAGGGAAATTCCGACCAGAGTTCTCATCCCTGAAACACACTCTGTTTTACCGCAAGAAGCAAGCTCCAAATTGTAAAATGCAGCAAGAACAATGAGCATGCCCTGAAAAAAAGAACAGGGATTCCCACTCATAAGGACCATATGTAATTCAACTCTGCTTATGAAACTGAAACAAACCACAGATCCTCTTACATGAATGCTCTTTAGTTAATAGTGAGAATCGCGTTGGGTTCATGAACTGTGTAAAATAATATGAGCCCATAACTCACTGGGTTTTCCTGAAATGAAATCTTGCTTGTAGGAAGACACAGAATCTGGGGTTTAACTCCGTTTCTGTAGGGAAATTCAGAGAGGTGTTCTCATCAATGAAACACACTCTGTTTTCACGCAAGAAGCAAGCTCTACTTTCCAGATTCTAAAATACATCAAGAACAATGAGCATGCCCACAAAAAAAAGAATTGTGTTTTCTACTCATACAGACCATATGTAGTTCAACTCTCCTTATGAAACTGATACAACCCACAGCTCCTATTACATAAATCCTCTTTAGTTAATAGTGAGATTCACGTTTGGTTCCTGAACTGCGAAAATTCATTTGAGCCGATAATTCTCTTGGTTTACAAGAAATGTACTCTTGCTTGTAGGAAGACACAGATCCTGGGGTTTAACTCCGTTTCTGAAGGGAAATTCAGAACAGAGATCTCATCAATGAAACAAGCTCTGATTTAATGCAAGAAGCAAGCTCCTCTTTCCAGCGTCTGCAATACAGCAAGAACCATGAGCATGCCCTCAAAAAAGAACAGTGTTTCCTACTCATACGGACCATTGAAGTTCAACTCTGCTTATGAAACTGATACAAACCACAGCTCCTATTATACAAATGCTGTTTAGTTAATAGTGAGAATCATTTTGGGTTCGTGACTGCGAAAAATCATTTCAGCCCAAAATTCACTGGGTTAACCAGAAATGAACTCTTGCTTGTAGGAAGACAGAGATCCTGGGATTTAACTCCGTTGTTGAAGGGAAACTCAGACCAGAGTTCTCAGCCCTGAAAAATACTCTGTTTTAACGCAAGAAGCAAGCTCCAGATTGTAAAATGCAGCAAGAACAATGAGCATGCCCTGAAAAAAATAACTGTGTTTCCTACTCATACAGACCATTGAAGTTCAACTCTGCGTATGAAACTGATACAAACCACAGCACCTCTTAAATAAATAATCTTTAGGTAATAGTGAGAATCGCATTGGGTTTTTGAACTGTGTAAAGTCATTTGAGCCAAAAAATTCACATGGTTTACCAGAAATGAACTCTTTCTTGTAGGAAAACACACATCTTGGGGTTTAACTCCGTTTCTGAAGGGAAATTCAGACCAGAGTTCTCATCCCTGAAACACACTCTGTTTTAAGGCAAGAATCCTCCTCTTCTTTCCACCGTATCCAATACAGGAAGAACCATGAGCATTCCCAGAAAAAAAGAACTGTTTTTCCTTCTCATACAGACCATATGTAGTTCATCTCTGCTTATGAAACTGATACAACCCACAACTCTTCTTACATAAATTCTCTTTAGTTAATAGTGAGAATCCCGTTGGGTTCATGAACTGTGTAAAATCATTTGAGCCCAAAATTCATTGGGTTTTCTAGAAATGAAATCTTGCTTGTAGGAAGACACAGATCCTGTGGTTTAACTCCGTTTCTGAAGGGAAATTCAGAGCAATGTTCTCATCAAGAAACACACTCTGTTTTCACACAAGAAGCAAGCTCTTCTTTACAGATTCTAAAATACATCAAGAACAATGAGCATGCCCAGAAAAAAAAAGAATTGTGTTTCCTACTCATATGGACCATATGTAGTTCAACTCTGCTTATGAAACTGATACAACCACAGCTCCTCTTACATAAATGCTCTTTAGTTAATAGTGAGAATAGCGTTGGGTTCATGAACTGCGAAAAATCATTTGATCCCAAAGTTCACTGGTTTCACCAGAAATGAACTCTTGCTTGTAGGAAGACACAGATCCTGTGGTTTAACTCCGTTTTTGAAGGGAAATTTAGACCAGAGTTCTCAGCCCTGAAAAACACTCTGTTTTAAGGCAAGAATCCTCCTCTTCTTTCCACCGTCTCCAATACAGTAAGAACCATGAGCATGCCCAGAAAAAAAGAACTGTTTTTCCTTCTCATACAGACCATATGTAGTTCATCTCTGCTTATGAAACTGATACAACCCACAACTCCTCTTACATAAATTCTCTTTCGTTAATAGTGAGAATCGCGTTGGGTTCGTGAACTGGGAAAAATCATTTGAGCCCAAAATTCACTGAGTTTACCAGAAATGAACTCTTGCTTGTAGGAAGACACAGATCCTGGGGTTTAACTCCATTTCTGAAGGGAAATTCCGACCAGAGTTCTCATCCCTGAAACACACTCTGTTTTACTGCAAGAAGCAAGCTCCAAATTGTAAAATGCAGCAAGAACAATGAGCATGCCCTGAAAAAAAGAACAGGGATTCCCACTCATAAGGACCATATGTAATTCAACTCTGCTTATGAAACTGAAACAAACCACAGATCCTCTTACATGAATGCTCTTTAGTTAATAGTGAGAATCGCGTTGGGTTCATGAACTGTGTAAAATAATATGAGCCCATAATTCACTGGGTTTTCCTGAAATGAAATCTTGCTTGTAGGAAGACACAGAATCTGGGGTTTAACTCCGTTTCTGTAGGGAAATTCGGAGCAGTGTTCTCATCAATGAAACACACTCTGTTTTCACGCAAGAAGCAAGCTCTACTTTCCAGATTCTAAAATACATCAAGAACAATGAGCATGCCCACAAAAAAAAAAGAATTGTGTTTTCTACTCATACGGACCATATGTAGTTCAACTCTCCTTATGAAACTGATACAAACCACAGCTCCTCTTACATAAATCCTCTTTAGTTAATAGTGAGATTCACGTTTGGTTCCTGAACTGCGAAAATTCATTTGAGCCGATAATTCTCTTGGTTTACAAGAAATGTACTCTTGCTTGTAGGAAGACACAGATCCTGGGGTTTAACTCCGTTTCTGAAGGGAAATTCAGAACAGAGATCTCATCAATGAAACAAGCTCTGTTTTAATGCAAGAAGCAAGCTCCTCTTTCCAGCGTCTGCAATACAGCAAGAACCATGAGCATGCCCTCAAAAAAGAACAGTGTTTCCTACTCATACGGACCATTGAAGTTCAACTCTGCTTATGAAACTGATACAAACCACAGCTCCTATTACACAAATGCTGTTTAGTTAATAGTGAGAATCATTTTGGGTTGGTGACTGCGAAAAATCATTTCAGCCCAAAATTCACTGGGTTAACCAGAAATGAACTCTTGCTTGTAGGAAGACAGAGATCCTGGGATTTAACTCCGTTTCTGAAGGGAAACTCAGACCAGAGTTCTCAGCCCTGAAAAATACTCTGTTTTAACGCAAGAAGCAAGCTCCAGATTGTAAAATGCAGCAAGAACAATGAGCATGCCCTGAAAAAAATAACTGTGTTTCCTACTCATATGGACCATTGAAGTTCAACTCTGCATATGAAACTGATACAAACCACAGCACCTCTTAAATAAATAATCTTTAGTTAATAGTGAGAATCGCATTGGGTTTTTGAACTGTGTAAAATCATTTGAGCCAAAAAATTCACATGGTTTACCAGAAATGAACTCTTTCTGGTAGGAAAACACACATCTTGGGGTTTAACTCCATTTCTGAAGGGAAATTCAGACCAGAGTTCTCATCCCTGAAACACACTCTGTTTTAAAGCAAGAAGCAAGCTCTTCTTTCCAGATTCTAAAATACAGCAAGAACCATGAGCATGCCCTGAAACACAGAACTGTGTTTCCTACTCATACAGACCATATGTAGTTCAACTCTGCTGAAGAAACTGATACAGACCACAGCACCTATTACATAAAGGTTCTTTAGTTATTTGTGATAGTCGTGTTGGGTTCTAGAACTGTGTAAAATCATTTGAGCCCAAAATTCACTTTGTTTACCAGAAATGAACTCTTACTTGTAGGAAGACACAGATCCTGGGGTTTATCTCCGTTTCTGAAGGGAAATTCAGACCAGAGTTCTCAGCCCTGAATAACACTCTGTTTTAAGGCAAGAATCCTCCTCTTCTTTCCACCGTCTCCAATACAGGAAGAACCATGAGCATGCCCAGAAAAAAAGAACTGTTTTTCCTTCTCATACAGACCATATGTAGTTCATCTCTGCTTATGAAACTGATACAACCAACAACTCCTCTTACATAAATTCTCTTTAGTTAATAGTGAGAAACGCGTTGGGTTCATGAACTGTGTAAAATCATTTGAGCCCAAAATTCATTGGGTTTTCCAGAAATGAAATCTTGCTTGTAGGAAGACACAGATCCTGTGGTTTAACTCCGTTTCTGAAGGGAAATTCAGAGCAATGTTCTCATCAAGAAACACACTCTGTTTTCACACAAGAAGCAAGCTCTTCTTTACAGATTCTAAAATACATCAAGAACAATGAGCATGCCCAGAAAAAAAAAGAATTGTGTTTCCTACTCATATGGACCATATGTAGTTCAACTCTGCTTATGAAACTGATACAACCACAGCTCCTCTTACATAAATGCTCTTTAGTTAATAGTGAGAATAGCGTTGGGTTCATGAACTGCGAAAAATCATTTGATCCCAAAGTTCACTGGTTTCACCAGAAATGAACTCTTGTTTGTAGGAAAACATACATGCAGGGGTTTAACTCCGTTTCTGAAGGGAAATTCAGACCTGAGTTCTCATCCCTAAAACGCACTCTGTTTTAAGGCAAGAAGCAAGCTCCAGATTCTAAAATGTAGCAAGAACCATGAGCATGCCCTGAAAAAAAGTACTGTGTTCCCTATTCATATGGACTATATGAAGTTCAACTCTGCATATGAAACTGATACAAACCACAGCACCTCTTAAATAAATAATCTTTAGTTAATAGTGATTATCGCATTGTGTTTTTGAACTGTGTAAAATCATTTGAGCCCAAAATTCACATGGTTTACCAGAAATGAACTCCTGCTTGTAGGAAGACACAGATCCTGGGGTTTAACTCCGTTTCTGAAGGGAAATTCAGACCAGTGTTCTCATCCATGAAACACACTCTGCCTTAACGCAAAAAGCAAGCTATTCTTTTCGGAGTCTCAAAAACAGAAAGATAAAGAGCATGCCCAGAAAAAAAAGAACTGTGTTTCCCACTCATACGGACCATATGTAGTTCAACTCTGCTTATGAAACTGATACAAACCACTGCTCATATTACACAAATGCTGTTTAGTTAACAGTGAGAATCATTTTGGGTTCGTGACTGCGAAAAATCATTTCAGCCCAAAATTCACTGGGTTAACCAGAAATGAACTCTTGCTTGTAGGAAGACAGAGATCCTGGGATTTAACTCCATTTCTGAAGGCAAACTCAGAACAGAGTTCTCAGCCCTGAAAAATACTCTGTTTTAATGCAAGAAGCATGCTCCAGATTTTAAAATGCAGCAAGAACAATGAGCATGCCCTGAAAAAAAGGACTGTGTTTCCTACTCATACGGACCATTGAAGTTCAACTCTGCGTATGAAACTGATACAACCACAGCTCCTCTTACATAAATGCTCTTTAGTTAATAGTGAGAATAGCGTTGGGTTCGTGAACTTCGAAAAATCATTTGATCCCAAAGTTCACTGGTTTCACCAGAAATGAACTCTTGCTTGTAGGAAGACACAGATCCTGTGGTTTAACTCCGTTTTTGAAGGGAAATTTAGACCAGAGTTCTCAGCCCTGAAAAACACTCTGTTTTAAGGCAAGAATCCTCCTCTTCTTTCCACCATCTCCAATACACTAAGAACCATGAGCATGCCCAGAAAAAAAGAACTGTTTTTCCTTCTCATACAGACCATATGTAGTTCATCTCTGCTTATGAAACTGATACAACCCACAACTCCTCTTACATAAATTCTCTTTCGTTAATAGTGAGAATCGCGTTGGGTTCGTGAACTGGGAAAAATCATTTGAGCCCAAAATTCACTGAGTTTACCAGAAATGAACTCTTGCTTGTAGGAAGACACAGATCCTGGGGTTTAACTCCATTTCTGAAGGGAAATTCCGACCAGAGTTCTCATCCCTGAAACACACTCTGTTTTACCGCAAGAAGCAAGCTCCAAATTGTAAAATGCAGCAAGAACAATGAGCATGCCCTGAAAAAAAGAACAGGGATTCCCACTCATAAGGACCATATGTAATTCAACTCTGCTTATGAAACTGAAACAAACCACAGATCCTCTTACATGAATGCTCTTTAGTTAATAGTGAGAATCGCGTTGGGTTCATGAACTGTGTAAAATAATATGAGCCCATAACTCACTGGGTTTTCCTGAAATGAAATCTTGCTTGTAGGAAGACACAGAATCTGGGGTTTAACTCCGTTTCTGTAGGGAAATTCAGAGCAGTGTTCTCATCAATGAAACACACTCTGTTTTCACGCAAGAAGCAAGCTCTACTTTCCAGATTCTAAAATACATCAAGAACAATGAGCATGCCCACAAAAAAAAGAATTGTGTTTTCTACTCATACAGACCATATGTAGTTCAACTCTGCTTATGAAACTGATACAACCCACAGCTCCTATTACATAAATCCTCTTTAGTTAATAGTGAGATTCACGTTTGGTTCCTGAACTGCGAAAATTCATTTGAGCCGATAATTCTCTTGGTTTACAAGAAATGTACTCTTGCTTGTAGGAAGACACAGATCCTGGGGTTTAACTCCGTTTCTGAAGGGAAATTCAGAACAGAGATCTCATCAATGAAACAAGCTCTGATTTAATGCAAGAAGCAAGCTCCTCTTTCCAGCGTCTGCAATACAGCAAGAACCATGAGCATGCCCTCAAAAAAGAACAGTGTTTCCTACTCATATGGACCATTGAAGTTCAACTCTGCTTATGAAACTGATACAAACCACAGCTCCTATTACACAAATGCTGTTTAGTTAATAGTGAGAATCATTTTGGGTTGGTGACTGCGAAAAATCATTTCAGCCCAAAATTCACTGGGTTAACCAGAAATGAACTCTTGCTTGTAGGAAGACAGAGATCCTGGGATTTAACTCCGTTTCTGAAGGGAAACTCAGACCAGAGTTCTCAGCCCTGAAAAATACTCTGTTTTAACGCAAGAAGCAAGCTCCAGATTGTAAAATGCAGCAAGAACAATGAGCATGCCCTGAAAAAAATAACTGTGTTTCCTACTCATATGGACCATTGAAGTTCAACTCTGCATATGAAACTGATACAAACCACAGCACCTCTTAAATAAATAATCTTTAGTTAATAGTGAGAATCGCATTGGGTTTTTGAACTGTGTAAAATCATTTGAGCCAAAAAATTCACATGGTTTACCAGAAATGAACTCTTTCTGGTAGGAAAACACACATCTTGGGGTTTAACTCCATTTCTGAAGGGAAATTCAGACCAGAGTTCTCATCCCTGAAACACACTCTGTTTTAAAGCAAGAAGCAAGCTCTTCTTTCCAGATTCTAAAATACAGCAAGAACCATGAGCATGCCCTGAAACACAGAACTGTGTTTCCTACTCATACAGACCATATGTAGTTCAACTCTGCTGAAGAAACTGATACAGACCACAGCACCTATTACATAAAGGTTCTTTAGTTATTTGTGATAGTCGTGTTGGGTTCTAGAACTGTGTAAAATCATTTGAGCCCAAAATTCACTTTGTTTACCAGAAATGAACTCTTACTTGTAGGAAGACACAGATCCTGGGGTTTATCTCCGTTTCTGAAGGGAAATTCAGACCAGAGTTCTCAGCCCTGAATAACACTCTGTTTTAAGGCAAGAATCCTCCTCTTCTTTCCACCGTCTCCAATACAGGAAGAACCATGAGCATGCCCAGAAAAAAAGAACTGTTTTTCCTTCTCATACAGACCATATGTAGTTCATCTCTGCTTATGAAACTGATACAACCAACAACTCCTCTTACATAAATTCTCTTTAGTTAATAGTGAGAAACGCGTTGGGTTCATGAACTGTGTAAAATCATTTGAGCCCAAAATTCATTGGGTTTTCCAGAAATGAAATCTTGCTTGTAGGAAGACACAGATCCTGTGGTTTAACTCCGTTTCTGAAGGGAAATTCAGAGCAATGTTCTCATCAAGAAACACACTCTGTTTTCACACAAGAAGCAAGCTCTTCTTTACAGATTCTAAAATACATCAAGAACAATGAGCATGCCCAGAAAAAAAAAGAATTGTGTTTCCTACTCATATGGACCATATGTAGTTCAACTCTGCTTATGAAACTGATACAACCACAGCTCCTCTTACATAAATGCTCTTTAGTTAATAGTGAGAATAGCGTTGGGTTCATGAACTGCGAAAAATCATTTGATCCCAAAGTTCACTGGTTTCACCAGAAATGAACTCTTGTTTGTAGGAAAACATACATGCAGGGGTTTAACTCCGTTTCTGAAGGGAAATTCAGACCTGAGTTCTCATCCCTAAAACGCACTCTGTTTTAAGGCAAGAAGCAAGCTCCAGATTCTAAAATGTAGCAAGAACCATGAGCATGCCCTGAAAAAAAGTACTGTGTTCCCTATTCATATGGACTATATGAAGTTCAACTCTGCATATGAAACTGATACAAACCACAGCACCTCTTAAATAAATAATCTTTAGTTAATAGTGATTATCGCATTGTGTTTTTGAACTGTGTAAAATCATTTGAGCCCAAAATTCACATGGTTTACCAGAAATGAACTCCTGCTTGTAGGAAGACACAGATCCTGGGGTTTAACTCCGTTTCTGAAGGGAAATTCAGACCAGTGTTCTCATCCATGAAACACACTCTGCCTTAACGCAAAAAGCAAGCTATTCTTTTCGGAGTCTCAAAAACAGAAAGATAAAGAGCATGCCCAGAAAAAAAAGAACTGTGTTTCCCACTCATACGGACCATATGTAGTTCAACTCTGCTTATGAAACTGATACAAACCACTGCTCATATTACACAAATGCTGTTTAGTTAACAGTGAGAATCATTTTGGGTTCGTGACTGCGAAAAATCATTTCAGCCCAAAATTCACTGGGTTAACCAGAAATGAACTCTTGCTTGTAGGAAGACAGAGATCCTGGGATTTAACTCCATTTCTGAAGGGAAACTCAGAACAGAGTTCTCAGCCCTGAAAAATACTCTGTTTTAATGCAAGAAGCATGCTCCAGATTTTAAAATGCAGCAAGAACAATGAGCATGCCCTGAAAAAAAGGACTGTGTTTCCTACTCATACGGACCATTGAAGTTCAACTCTGCGTATGAAACTGATACAACCACAGCTCCTCTTACATAAATGCTCTTTAGTTAATAGTGAGAATAGCGTTGGGTTCGTGAACTTCGAAAAATCATTTGATCCCAAAGTTCACTGGTTTCACCAGAAATGAACTCTTGCTTGTAGGAAGACACAGATCCTGTGGTTTAACTCCGTTTTTGAAGGGAAATTTAGACCAGAGTTCTCAGCCCTGAAAAACACTCTGTTTTAAGGCAAGAATCCTCCTCTTCTTTCCACCATCTCCAATACACTAAGAACCATGAGCATGCCCAGAAAAAAAGAACTGTTTTTCCTTCTCATACAGACCATATGTAGTTCATCTCTGCTTATGAAACTGATACAACCCACAACTCCTCTTACATAAATTCTCTTTCGTTAATAGTGAGAATCGCGTTGGGTTCGTGAACTGGGAAAAATCATTTGAGCCCAAAATTCACTGAGTTTACCAGAAATGAACTCTTGCTTGTAGGAAGACACAGATCCTGGGGTTTAACTCCATTTCTGAAGGGAAATTCCGACCAGAGTTCTCATCCCTGAAACACACTCTGTTTTACCGCAAGAAGCAAGCTCCAAATTGTAAAATGCAGCAAGAACAATGAGCATGCCCTGAAAAAAAGAACAGGGATTCCCACTCATAAGGACCATATGTAATTCAACTCTGCTTATGAAACTGAAACAAACCACAGATCCTCTTACATGAATGCTCTTTAGTTAATAGTGAGAATCGCGTTGGGTTCATGAACTGTGTAAAATAATATGAGCCCATAACTCACTGGGTTTTCCTGAAATGAAATCTTGCTTGTAGGAAGACACAGAATCTGGGGTTTAACTCCGTTTCTGTAGGAAAATTCAGAGCAGTGTTCTCATCAATGAAACACACTCTGTTTTCACGCAAGAAGCAAGCTCTACTTTCCAGATTCTAAAATACATCAAGAACAATGAGCATGCCCACAAAAAAAAGAATTGTGTTTTCTACTCATACAGACCATATGTAGTTCAACTCTGCTTATGAAACTGATACAACCCACAGCTCCTATTACATAAATCCTCTTTAGTTAATAGTGAGATTCACGTTTGGTTCCTGAACTGCGAAAATTCATTTGAGCCGATAATTCTCTTGGTTTACAAGAAATGTACTCTTGCTTGTAGGAAGACACAGATCCTGGGGTTTAACTCCGTTTCTGAAGGGAAATTCAGAACAGAGATCTCATCAATGAAACAAGCTCTGATTTAATGCAAGAAGCAAGCTCCTCTTTCCAGCGTCTGCAATACAGCAAGAACCATGAGCATGCCCTCAAAAAAGAACAGTGTTTCCTACTCATATGGACCATTGAAGTTCAACTCTGCTTATGAAACTGATACAAACCACAGCTCCTATTATACAAATGCTGTTTAGTTAATAGTGAGAATCATTTTGGGTTCGTGACTGCGAAAAATCATTTCAGCCCAAAATTCACTGGGTTAACCAGAAATGAACTCTTGCTTGTAGGAAGACAGAGATCCTGGGATTTAACTCCGTTGTTGAAGGGAAACTCAGACCAGAGTTCTCAGCCCTGAAAAATACTCTGTTTTAACGCAAGAAGCAAGCTCCAGATTGTAAAATGCAGCAAGAACAATGAGCATGCCCTGAAAAAAATAACTGTGTTTCCTACTCATACAGACCATTGAAGTTCAACTCTGCGTATGAAACTGATACAAACCACAGCACCTCTTAAATAAATAATCTTTAGGTAATAGTGAGAATCGCATTGGGTTTTTGAACTGTGTAAAGTCATTTGAGCCAAAAAATTCACATGGTTTACCAGAAATGAACTCTTTCTGGTAGGAAAACACACATCTTGGGGTTTAACTCCGTTTCTGAAGGGAAATTCAGACCAGAGTTCTCATCCCTGAAACACACTCTGTTTTAAGGCAAGAATCCTCCTCTTCTTTCCACTGTATCCAATACAGGAAGAACCATGAGCATGCCCAGAAAAAAAGAACTGTTTTTCCTTCTCATACAGACCATATGTAGTTCATCTCTGCTTATGAAACTGATACAACCCACAACTCTTCTTACATAAATTCTCTTTAGTTAATAGTGAGAATCCCGTTGGGTTCATGAACTGTGTAAAATCATTTGAGCCCAAAATTCATTGGGTTTTCTAGAAATGAAATCTTGCTTGTAGGAAGACACAGATCCTGTGGTTTAACTCCGTTTCTGAAGGGAAATTCAGAGCAATGTTCTCATCAAGAAACACACTCTGTTTTCACACAAGAAGCAAGCTCTTCTTTACAGATTCTAAAATACATCAAGAACAATGAGTATGCCCAGAAAAAAAAAAGAATTGTGTTTCCTACTCATATGGACCATATGTAGTTCAACTCTGCTTATGAAACTGATATAACCACAGCTCCTCTGACATAAATGCTCTTTAGTTAATAGTGAGAATAGCGTTGGGTTCGTGAACTGCGAAAAATCATTTGATCCCAAAGTTCACTGGTTTCACCAGAAATGAACTCTTGCTTGTAGGAAGACACAGATCCTGTGGTTTAACTCCGTTTTTGAAGGGAAATTTAGACCAGAGTTCTCAGCCCTGAAAAACACTCTGTTTTAAGGCAAGAATCCTCCTCTTCTTTCCACCGTCTCCAATACACTAAGAACCATGAGCATGCCCAGAAAAAAAGAACTGTTTTTCCTTCTCATACAGACCATATGTAGTTCATCTCTGCTTATGAAACTGATACAACCCACAACTCCTCTTACATAAATTCTCTTTCGTTAATAGTGAGAATCGCGTTGGGTTCGTGAACTGGGAAAAATCATTTGAGCCCAAAATTCACTGAGTTTACCAGAAATGAACTCTTGCTTGTAGGAAGACACAGATCCTGGGGTTTAACTCCATTTCTGAAGGGAAATTCCGACCAGAGTTCTCATCCCTGAAACACACTCTGTTTTACCGCAAGAAGCAAGCTCCAAATTGTAAAATGCAGCAAGAACAATGAGCATGCCCTGAAAAAAAGAACAGGGATTCCCACTCATAAGGACCATATGTAATTCAACTCTGCTTATGAAACTGAAACAAACCACAGATCCTCTTACATGAATGCTCTTTAGTTAATAGTGAGAATCGCGTTGGGTTCATGAACTGTGTAAAATAATATGAGCCCATAACTCACTGGGTTTTCCTGAAATGAAATCTTGCTTGTAGGAAGACACAGAATCTGGGGTTTAACTCCGTTTCTGTAGGGAAATTCAGAGCAGTGTTCTCATCAATGAAACACACTCTGTTTTCACGCAAGAAGCAAGCTCTACTTTCCAGATTCTAAAATACATCAAGAACAATGAGCATGCCCACAAAAAAAAGAATTGTGTTTTCTACTCATACAGACCATATGTAGTTCAACTCTCCTTATGAAACTGATACAACCCACAGCTCCTATTACATAAATCCTCTTTAGTTAATAGTGAGATTCACGTTTGGTTCCTGAACTGCGAAAATTCATTTGAGCCGATAATTCTCTTGGTTTACAAGAAATGTACTCTTGCTTGTAGGAAGACACAGATCCTGGGGTTTAACTCCGTTTCTGAAGGGAAATTCAGAACAGAGATCTCATCAATGAAACAAGCTCTGATTTAATGCAAGAAGCAAGCTCCTCTTTCCAGCGTCTGCAATACAGCAAGAACCATGAGCATGCCCTCAAAAAAGAACAGTGTTTCCTACTCATACGGACCATTGAAGTTCAACTCTGCTTATGAAACTGATACAAACCACAGCTCCTATTATACAAATGCTGTTTAGTTAATAGTGAGAATCATTTTGGGTTCGTGACTGCGAAAAATCATTTCAGCCCAAAATTCACTGGGTTAACCAGAAATGAACTCTTGCTTGTAGGAAGACAGAGATCCTGGGATTTAACTCCATTTCTGAAGGCAAACTCAGACCAGAGTTCTCAGCCCTGAAAAATACTCTGTTTTAACGCAAGAAGCAAGCTCCAGATTGTAAAATGCAGCAAGAACAATGAGCATGCCCTGAAAAAAATAACTGTGTTTCCTACTCATACAGACCATTGAAGTTCAACTCTGCGTATGAAACTGATACAAACCACAGCACCTCTTAAATAAATAATCTTTAGGTAATAGTGAGAATCGCATTGGGTTTTTGAACTGTGTAAAGTCATTTGAGCCAAAAAATTCACATGGTTTACCAGAAATGAACTCTTTCTGGTAGGAAAACACACATCTTGGGGTTTAACTCCGTTTCTGAAGGGAAATTCAGACCAGAGTTCTCATCCCTGAAACACACTCTGTTTTAAGGCAAGAATCCTCCTCTTCTTTCCACCGTATCCAATACAGGAAGAACCATGAGCATGCCCAGAAAAAAAGAACTGTTTTTCCTTCTCATACAGACCATATGTAGTTCATCTCTGCTTATGAAACTGATACAACCAACAACTCTTCTTACATAAATTCTCTTTAGTTAATAGTGAGAATCGCGTTGGGTTCATGAACTGTGTAAAATCATTTGAGCCCAAAATTCATTGGGTTTTCTAGAAATGAAATCTTGCTTGTAGGAAGACACAGATCCTGTGGTTTAACTCCGTTTCTGAAGGGAAATTCAGAGCAATGTTCTCATCAAGAAACACACTCTGTTTTCACACAAGAAGCAAGCTCTTCTTTACAGATTCTAAAATACATCAAGAACAATGAGTATGCCCAGAAAAAAAAAGAATTGTGTTTCCTACTCATATGGACCATATGTAGTTCAACTCTGCTTATGAAACTGATACAACCACAGCTCCTCTGACATAAATGCTCTTTAGTTAATAGTGAGAATAGCGTTGGGTTCGTGAACTGCGAAAAATCATTTGATCCCAAAGTTCACTGGTTTCACCAGAAATGAACTCTTGCTTGTAGGAAGACACAGATCCTGTGGTTTAACTCCGTTTTTGAAGGGAAATTTAGACCAGAGTTCTCAGCCCTGAAAAACACTCTGTTTTAAGGCAAGAATCCTCCTCTTCTTTCCACCGTCTCCAATACAGTAAGAACCATGAGCATGCCCAGAAAAAAAGAACTGTTTTTCCTTCTCATACAGACCATATGTAGTTCATCTCTGCTTATGAAACTGATACAACCCACAACTCCTCTTACATAAATTCTCTTTCGTTAATAGTGAGAATCGCGTTGGGTTCGTGAACTGGGAAAAATCATTTGAGCCCAAAATTCACTGAGTTTACCAGAAATGAACTCTTGCTTGTAGGAAGACACAGATCCTGGGGTTTAACTCCATTTCTGAAGGGAAATTCCGACCAGAGTTCTCATCCCTGAAACACACTCTGTTTTACCGCAAGAAGCAAGCTCCAAATTGTAAAATGCAGCAAGAACAATGAGCATGCCCTGAAAAAAAGAACAGGGATTCCCACTCATAAGGACCATATGTAATTCAACTCTGCTTATGAAACTGAAACAAACCACAGATCCTCTTACATGAATGCTCTTTAGTTAATAGTGAGAATCGCGTTGGGTTCATGAACTGTGTAAAATAATATGAGCCCATAACTCACTGGGTTTTCCTGAAATGAAATCTTGCTTGTAGGAAGACACAGAATCTGGGGTTTAACTCCGTTTCTGTAGGGAAATTCAGAGCAGTGTTCTCATCAATGAAACACACTCTGTTTTCACGCAAGAAGCAAGCTCTACTTTCCAGATTCTAAAATACATCAAGAACAATGAGCATGCCCACAAAAAAAAAGAATTGTGTTTTCTACTCATACGGACCATATGTAGTTCAACTCTCCTTATGAAACTGATACAAACCACAGCTCCTCTTACATAAATCCTCTTTAGTTAATAGTGAGATTCACGTTTGGTTCCTGAACTGCGAAAATTCATTTGATGTCGCGCCCGCCTCGACCAGCAAGGAAGACGCGACACCAGGATCCTTCTCATCACAGTTTATTCAGACCTTTGATTAGTTACATTGTGTCTCTCTCCCTGGGGCAAGCCTCTCCCAGCACCTAAGTAGGGCTGGGCTGCCAACCCCAAGCAGCCACGTGGGCACTGTCCACAGGTTCACGCATATGCCAGCAACACACGAATCCAGCCACAGCCAAATAAGGAGCTGTTTACCCTAAAGAGTGTTATCCATCGGGAAGGCAGAGGGTAGAAGCCAGAGCCATCTTTAGGGTGCGGCTACACGCGGCTCTCTACAGTTTCCCCCTTTTTGTTTTACAAAGCAACAGGCAAGAGTAGAGGTCTGATCTCTGTTAAAATGGAACATGTACTAATGTTTGTCCAGGCGTCGTCCACCCAGAGAACACTAGACCCGTCCGATACCCTTTTCACAGAGGTGGGAGTTAGGGTACCAACCCACATGCAATCAGACTTGCTCTCCTTGAGGTCAGCATATCATAACCTCAAGTGCAGTGCGCAGGCCTCGCATCCTGTGCCTAAATATCTTTTAAAGTAGCCAACCAGGCTTGGGGGGACTGTCCTGCATCAATGGCCATAAAGGCTTGGACAATCATGGCTGCATGGCGACGCTGTGAGATCCTAATGCGACAAATGCACCACAAGCATACTAGGGAGGTGAGCACCAGTAAACCTACTAGGGCTCCTATTCCCGCCCACTCCTTCATGTGATCCATGGCTGTAGAAATCCAGGAAGACAATCCCTCCACCAGTCCGGTATCCACTCGAGTCGAATTCACCGTGACGATAGCCACTCTCAGCTGGTCCATCAGGTTATCGAACTCTCCAGTCCAATTGCCTAAAAGATAACTAGACAGCTTTTTAGATAAATCTGCAGCATGGGTAAAGTTATTATATGGGACACTAGTCACACACAACCCTTCATACTTCCATTGGCAGCCGAGTTGGGCGATCTGCCAGAGGGTATCAATTTGCTCTTGAACCAGGTCAATTCTCTGGTTGACCACCATCAACCCTCCTCGTATTTGAGCATTGACGACCTTTTGCACATCCAAAACATGTGCCACATTGGCAGAAAGATTATTCAAGGTCTGTGCCGTCTGTACAGTATGACTCATGGCAATGGCGGCTGTAGCAGCTCCAACAGCAGCCAAGGAAATAGCTGTAACAATGGCTGCAGTAATGCCAAAATCCTTTTTCTGTCTAAACAGGGTCATAGCATTAGGAGCATCAACTGGCATAGGCACCCAGCGAGGCATACGGGTAATTATGGCATAATCATATTTAGAAGCATTCCAGCATTGAGTATAAAAACAGGTATCAACAGATACATGTACATATTTGACACGTCCAAATTCAGAGATATGTGTAACATCCATTTGCCATATTTTTAGGGGGAGCAAACCACGAGGGTTAACTCCTAATCTAGAAGGATGATGAAAAATGACACATTGGGAACAATCTAGTACCACCTTTCGTGCCTCTGCACGTGAGATAGAAAACTTTTGTTGTAATGTCCTTGCATTAACATGAAATTCCTTGTGGAAAGCATATGCTCGTTGTATGGCAGAAGCCACAAACATCCATTCCTGTCTAGTACACTGATCTACTATATCATTGCCTTTAGCCAATGGACCTGGCAGACTAGTATGTGCACGGATGTGTTGCACAAAAAAGGGATTTTTACGTTGCCAGATCAGTTTCTGTAATTGTCCAAACAATGAGCTAACTGGGCTAGAAGATTTGATGGGCCCTGCACATTCAAGGCTTTTCAAAGCATTAACAACATAACTAGAATCTGACACTAAATTAAATGCAAATGGACAAGCCTTGAAAACTTCAAGAACTATTGAAAGCTCCACCTGTTGAGGTGCACCTGGCAAGAATTGATGCTTTACAGGTTCATTAGAATCCACCATATAAGCACCACAGCCTGTCTTAGACCCATCTGTAAATATAACACTTGCTCCTGGAATGGGCTTTGAAGCAGTTACTTTAGGGAAAACTACAGGATGTTCTTTAAAAAAAGTTAATAGTGGATGTTTAGGATAATGGCAATCTATGTGTCCTGGATAGGTACAACGCAGTATTGCCCAATCATCTATGGCAGCACATAATACCTTGACTTGAGTAGAATCATAAGGAACAACTAGCGTTTATGGTGATGTCCCAAAATATTGTAAACATTGCTGAATACCCTGTTGCACAAGTAATGCCACAGCAGTAGGATAATACTCAATTGATTTTGCAGGTGAGATTTTAGTATAAATCCATAACAAGGGTCCTTTTTGCCATAAAATTCCCGTAGGTTGTAACTGGGTAGGCAGAATGCACAGGGTAATATCCTCATTATTTTGTACTCTTTGAAGAAAAGCTCTTTGTAGTTTATCTTCTAATTTTGTTAAGGCTTCTCGGGCTGCATTGGTTAATTGCCTCGGTGAATCCAAGGCTGCATCTCCAATTAAAATATCATATAATGGTTTTAACTCATAATTGGCCATTCCTAAACTTCCTCTTATCCAATTTATATCTCCTAATAATTTTTGAAAATCATTCAATGTGCAAAGATGATCCTTCCTTAACTCTACCTTTTGTGGCATGATATAATGTTTAGTTATTTTAGAGCCAAGATAATTGACAACTTTGCTCTGTTGCACTTTCTCAGGGGCAATACAGAGTCCCTTTTGCTTTAGCAGTTCTACAAGTGAGCTATATGCTTCTTGAAGAATGTTCTCTTCTTTAGCTGCTAACAGTATATCATCCATATAATGGAGGCATTTTAAGCCTGGAAAACGTGCTCTTAAGGGTTCTAAAGCAGTTGCTACAAATAATTGACACATTGTAGGACTGTTGGCCATGCCTTGTGGCAATACAACCCATTGATATCTTTTATCAGGTTCCTCATGATTAGTGGACGGTAAAGTGAAAGCGAATCTCTCACTGTCCTTGCTATTCAGTGGAATGGAAAAGAAGCAGTCCTTAATATCTACCACAATAATAGGCCAATTTTCAGGCAAGGCTGACAGCAATGGAAGACCACGCTGTACAGGTCCCATAATTCTCATTTGCTCATTTATAGCTCTAAGATCATGTAACAATCTCCATTTTCCTGATTTCTTCTTGATGACAAATATGGGTGTATTCCAGGGAGAAAGAGAGGGTTTAATGTGCCCTTTCTCCAATTGCTCTTTCACTAATTGATATGCAGCATGTAATTTCTCAGAGGAGAGTGGCCACTGAGGAACCCAAACTGGCTCCTCTGTTACCCAGGTTATGGGAATGCCCTCCTCAGCGGCCCCTAGGAAAAACCCAACCCTTGTTTGGGTTTCCTAGGTACTGTTTGTATTGGCTCCTTTTTGCCTTGTAAAAATTTTCCCAGGCCAAAATCAGGATGACACCCCATGTTTTTCATAATATTTTTAGATTTTTTGGAGTATTCATTACTTAACTGAAAGCCCATGGATTTCATAAGATCCCTCCCCCAGAGGGACACTGGAAGCTCAAGGACATAGGGTTGCATAATGCCAGAGTGACCTTCGGAATCTTGCCAATTTAACAAATTTGCACTAACATTTGGAACACTGGCATAACCCAGTCCCTGCAATGTTTGTGAGGAAGCCTGTATAGGCCAACCTCAAGGCCAATCTTTGCTAGCTATGATACTGCGATCTGCACCTGCAATCCAAATCTAAGTCTCTTCCCAATTTCTCCCAGGAAGGCACTGTAAGGCTTCCTGAAATTGCAAACCAAGGAGCAACTGTATCACATTGTTGCAAAAACCGCTCTAGGGCGTGTTTTTTTATTTTCAGTTTCTTAGAGAGAAGCAGCTCGTTAAGAGCCAGAAAAATTGGGTGCGAGGAGGAGGCGCCCATGTTAGTATACTTTTTTTTTTTTTTTCTTTCCTCAATTTGAAAAGTTTCTCGGAGGTTTCTCAGAGCCTCTGCAGAATTGCTCCAGCCCTCCGGGCTCCTGCTTGTTTTGTTTTACCTGCTGGTTTGTTTTACCCGCGGGTTTTGTTATGCAAATTACCCGTCTGCTGTAGTCGCAGAACAGGTTCCACCTGTTGACCTTGTTATTTTAATTACCCGTCCGCTCTAGTCGCGGCTCAATTAAATTATCCGTCCGCTCTTGTCGCGGCTCTGCTTTCCCGCTCTCCCTTCTACAGGTGAGCGTTACCCGCTTTTGTCGCGGATCCCCAGTTTTTTCTGAGGACTTACCGGTACCGCCTGACTGTAAATGAGTTCTGAATCCGGAGAGAGCCATGGTAATTGTCCCCGTAGGAGGCCACCACTTGTCGCGCCCGCCTCGACCAGCAAGGAAGACGCGACACCAGGATCCTTCTCATCACAGTTTATTCAGACCTTTGATTAGTTACATTGTGTCTCTCTCCCTGGGGCAAGCCTCTCCCAGCACCTAAGTAGGGCTGGGCTGCCAACCCCAAGCAGCCACGTGGGCACTGTCCACAGGTTCACGCATATGCCAGCAACACACGAATCCAGCCACAGCCAAATAAGGAGCTGTTTACCCTAAAGAGTGTTTGCCATCGGGAAGGCAGAGGGTAGAAGCCAGAGCCATCTTTAGGGTGCGGCTACACGCGGCTCTCTACAATTTGAGCCGATAATTCTCTTGGTTTACAAGAAATGTACTCTTGCTTGTAGGAAGACACAGATCCTGGGGTTTAACTCCGTTTCTGAAGGGAAATTCAGAACAGAGATCTCATCAATGAAACAAGCTCTGTTTTAATGCAAGAAGCAAGCTCCTCTTTCCAGCGTCTGCAATACAGCAAGAACCATGAGCATGCCCTCAAAAAAGAACAGTGTTTCCTACTCATACGGACCATTGAAGTTCAACTCTGCTTATGAAACTGATACAAACCACAGCTCCTATTACACAAATGCTGTTTAGTTAATAGTGAGAATCATTTTGGGTTGGTGACTGCGAAAAATCATTTCAGCCCAAAATTCACTGGGTTAACCAGAAATGAACTCTTGCTTGTAGGAAGACAGAGATCCTGGGATTTAACTCCGTTTCTGAAGGGAAACTCAGACCAGAGTTCTCAGCCCTGAAAAATAGTCTGTTTTAACGCAAGAAGCAAGCTCCAGATTGTAAAATGCAGCAAGAACAATGAGCATGCCCTGAAAAAAATAACTGTGTTTCCTACTCATACGGACCATTGAAGTTCAACTCTGCATATGAAACTGATACAAACCACAGCACCTCTTAAATAAATAATCTTTAGTTAATAGTGAGAATCGCATTGGGTTTTTGAACTGTGTAAAATCATTTGAGCCAAAAAATTCACATGGTTTACCAGAAATGAACTCTTTCTGGTAGGAAAACACACATCTTGGGGTTTAACTCCATTTCTGAAGGGAAATTCAGACCAGAGTTCTCATCCCTGAAACACACTCTGTTTTAAAGCAAGAAGCAAGCTCTTCTTTCCAGATTCTAAAATACAGCAAGAACCATGAGCATGCCCTGAAACACAGAACTGTGTTTCCTACTCATACAGACCATATGTAGTTCAACTCTGCTGAAGAAACTGATACAGACCACAGCACCTATTACATAAAGGTTCTTTAGTTATTTGTGATAGTCGTGTTGGGTTCTAGAACTGTGTAAAATCATTTGAGCCCAAAATTCACTTTGTTTACCAGAAATGAACTCTTACTTGTAGGAAGACACAGATCCTGGGGTTTATCTCCGTTTCTGAAGGGAAATTCAGACCAGAGTTCTCAGCCCTGAAAAACACTCTGTTTTAAGGCAAGAATCCTCCTCTTCTTTCCACCGTCTCCAATACAGGAAGAACCATGAGCATGCCCAGAAAAAAAGAACTGTTTTTCCTTCTCATACAGACCATATGTAGTTCATCTCTGCTTATGAAACTGATACAACCAACAACTCCTCTTACATAAATTCTCTTTAGTTAATAGTGAGAAACGCGTTGGGTTCATGAACTGTGTAAAATCATTTGAGCCCAAAATTCATTGGGTTTTCCAGAAATGAAATCTTGCTTGTAGGAAGACACAGATCCTGTGGTTTAACTCCGTTTCTGAAGGGAAATTCAGAGCAATGTTCTCATCAAGAAACACACTCTGTTTTCACACAAGAAGCAAGCTCTTCTTTACAGATTCTAAAATACATCAAGAACAATGAGCATGCCCAGAAAAAAAAAGAATTGTGTTTCCTACTCATATGGACCATATGTAGTTCAACTCTGCTTATGAAACTGATACAACCACAGCTCCTCTTACATAAATGCTCTTTAGTTAATAGTGAGAATAGCGTTGGGTTCATGAACTGCGAAAAATCATTTGATCCCAAAGTTCACTGGTTTCACCAGAAATGAACTCTTGTTTGTAGGAAAACATACATGCAGGGGTTTAACTCCGTTTCTGAAGGGAAATTCAGACCTGAGTTCTCATCCCTAAAACGCACTCTGTTTTAAGGCAAGAAGCAAGCTCCAGATTCTAAAATGTAGCAAGAACCATGAGCATGCCCTGAAAAAAAGTACTGTGTTCCCTATTCATATGGACTATATGAAGTTCAACTCTGCATATGAAACTGATACAAACCACAGCACCTCTTAAATAAATAATCTTTAGTTAATAGTGATTATCGCATTGTGTTTTTGAACTGTGTAAAATCATTTGAGCCCAAAATTCACATGGTTTACCAGAAATGAACTCCTGCTTGTAGGAAGACACAGATCCTGGGGTTTAACTCCGTTTCTGAAGGGAAATTCAGACCAGTGTTCTCATCCATGAAACACACTCTGCCTTAACGCAAAAAGCAAGCTATTCTTTTCGGAGTCTCAAAAACAGAAAGATAAAGAGCATGCCCAGAAAAAAAAGAACTGTGTTTCCCACTCATACGGACCATATGTAGTTCAACTCTGCTTATGAAACTGATACAAACCACTGCTCATATTACACAAATGCTGTTTAGTTAACAGTGAGAATCATTTTGGGTTCGTGACTGCGAAAAATCATTTCAGCCCAAAATTCACTGGGTTAACCAGAAATGAACTCTTGCTTGTAGGAAGACAGAGATCCTGGGATTTAACTCCATTTCTGAAGGGAAACTCAGAACAGAGTTCTCAGCCCTGAAAAATACTCTGTTTTAATGCAAGAAGCATGCTCCAGATTTTAAAATGCAGCAAGAACAATGAGCATGCCCTGAAAAAAAGGACTGTGTTTCCTACTCATACGGACCATTGAAGTTCAACTCTGCGTATGAAACTGATACAACCACAGCTCCTCTTACATAAATGCTCTTTAGTTAATAGTGAGAATAGCGTTGGGTTCGTGAACTGCGAAAAATCATTTGATCCCAAAGTTCACTGGTTTCACCAGAAATGAACTCTTGCTTGTAGGAAGACACAGATCCTGTGGTTTAACTCCGTTTTTGAAGGGAAATTTAGACCAGAGTTCTCAGCCCTGAAAAACACTCTGTTTTAAGGCAAGAATCCTCCTCTTCTTTCCACCGTCTCCAATACACTAAGAACCATGAGCATGCCCAGAAAAAAAGAACTGTTTTTCCTTCTCATACAGACCATATGTAGTTCATCTCTGCTTATGAAACTGATACAACCCACAACTCCTCTTACATAAATTCTCTTTCGTTAATAGTGAGAATCGCGTTGGGTTCGTGAACTGGGAAAAATCATTTGAGCCCAAAATTCACTGAGTTTACCAGAAATGAACTCTTGCTTGTAGGAAGACACAGATCCTGGGGTTTAACTCCATTTCTGAAGGGAAATTCCGACCAGAGTTCTCATCCCTGAAACACACTCTGTTTTACCGCAAGAAGCAAGCTCCAAATTGTAAAATGCAGCAAGAACAATGAGCATGCCCTGAAAAAAAGAACAGGGATTCCCACTCATAAGGACCATATGTAATTCAACTCTGCTTATGAAACTGAAACAAACCACAGATCCTCTTACATGAATGCTCTTTAGTTAATAGTGAGAATCGCGTTGGGTTCATGAACTGTGTAAAATAATATGAGCCCATAACTCACTGGGTTTTCCTGAAATGAAATCTTGCTTGTAGGAAGACACAGAATCTGGGGTTTAACTCCGTTTCTGTAGGAAAATTCAGAGCAGTGTTCTCATCAATGAAACACACTCTGTTTTCACGCAAGAAGCAAGCTCTACTTTCCAGATTCTAAAATACATCAAGAACAATGAGCATGCCCACAAAAAAAAGAATTGTGTTTTCTACTCATACAGACCATATGTAGTTCAACTCTCCTTATGAAACTGATACAACCCACAGCTCCTATTACATAAATCCTCTTTAGTTAATAGTGAGATTCACGTTTGGTTCCTGAACTGCGAAAATTCATTTGAGCCGATAATTCTCTTGGTTTACAAGAAATGTACTCTTGCTTGTAGGAAGACACAGATCCTGGGGTTTAACTCCGTTTCTGAAGGGAAATTCAGAACAGAGATCTCATCAATGAAACAAGCTCTGATTTAATGCAAGAAGCAAGCTCCTCTTTCCAGCGTCTGCAATACAGCAAGAACCATGAGCATGCCCTCAAAAAAGAACAGTGTTTCCTACTCATACGGACCATTGAAGTTCAACTCTGCTTATGAAACTGATACAAACCACAGCTCCTATTATACAAATGCTGTTTAGTTAATAGTGAGAATCATTTTGGGTTCGTGACTGCGAAAAATCATTTCAGCCCAAAATTCACTGGGTTAACCAGAAATGAACTCTTGCTTGTAGGAAGACAGAGATCCTGGGATTTAACTCCGTTGTTGAAGGGAAACTCAGACCAGAGTTCTCAGCCCTGAAAAATACTCTGTTTTAACGCAAGAAGCAAGCTCCAGATTGTAAAATGCAGCAAGAACAATGAGCATGCCCTGAAAAAAATAACTGTGTTTCCTACTCATACAGACCATTGAAGTTCAACTCTGCGTATGAAACTGATACAAACCACAGCACCTCTTAAATAAATAATCTTTAGGTAATAGTGAGAATCGCATTGGGTTTTTGAACTGTGTAAAGTCATTTGAGCCAAAAAATTCACATGGTTTACCAGAAATGAACTCTTTCTGGTAGGAAAACACACATCTTGGGGTTTAACTCCGTTTCTGAAGGGAAATTCAGACCAGAGTTCTCATCCCTGAAACACACTCTGTTTTAAGGCAAGAATCCTCCTCTTCTTTCCACCGTATCCAATACAGGAAGAACCATGAGCATGCCCAGAAAAAAAGAACTGTTTTTCCTTCTCATACAGACCATATGTAGTTCATCTCTGCTTATGAAACTGATACAACCCACAACTCTTCTTACATAAATTCTCTTTAGTTAATAGTGAGAATCCCGTTGGGTTCATGAACTGTGTAAAATCATTTGAGCCCAAAATTCATTGGGTTTTCTAGAAATGAAATCTTGCTTGTAGGAAGACACAGATCCTGTGGTTTAACTCCGTTTCTGAAGGGAAATTCAGAGCAATGTTCTCATCAAGAAACACACTCTGTTTTCACACAAGAAGCAAGCTCTTCTTTACAGATTCTAAAATACATCAAGAACAATGAGCATGCCCAGAAAAAAAAAGAATTGTGTTTCCTACTCATATGGACCATATGTAGTTCAACTCTGCTTATGAAACTGATACAACCACAGCTCCTCTTACATAAATGCTCTTTAGTTAATAGTGAGAATAGCGTTGGGTTCGTGAACTGCGAAAAATCATTTGATCCCAAAGTTCACTGGTTTCACCAGAAATGAACTCTTGCTTGTAGGAAGACACAGATCCTGTGGTTTAACTCCGTTTTTGAAGGGAAATTTAGACCAGAGTTCTCAGCCCTGAAAAACACTCTGTTTTAAGGCAAGAATCCTCCTCTTCTTTCCACCGTCTCCAATACAGTAAGAACCATGAGCATGCCCAGAAAAAAAGAACTGTTTTTCCTTCTCATACAGACCATATGTAGTTCATCTCTGCTTATGAAACTGATACAACCCACAACTCCTCTTACATAAATTCTCTTTCGTTAATAGTGAGAATCGCGTTGGGTTCGTGAACTGGGAAAAATCATTTGAGCCCAAAATTCACTGAGTTTACCAGAAATGAACTCTTGCTTGTAGGAAGACACAGATCCTGGGGTTTAACTCCATTTCTGAAGGGAAATTCCGACCAGAGTTCTCATCCCTGAAACACACTCTGTTTTACTGCAAGAAGCAAGCTCCAAATTGTAAAATGCAGCAAGAACAATGAGCATGCCCTGAAAAAAAGAACAGTGTTTCCCACTCATAAGGACCATATGTAATTCAACTCTGCTTATGAAACTGAAACAAACCACAGATCCTCTTACATGAATGCTCTTTAGTTAATAGTGAGAATCGCGTTGGGTTCATGAACTGTGTAAAATAATATGAGCCCATAATTCACTGGGTTTTCCTGAAATGAAATCTTGCTTGTAGGAAGACACAGAATCTGGGGTTTAACTCCGTTTCTGTAGGGAAATTCGGAGCAGTGTTCTCATCAATGAAACACACTCTGTTTTCACGCAAGAAGCAAGCTCTACTTTCCAGATTCTAAAATACATCAAGAACAATGAGCATGCCCACAAAAAATAAGAATTGTGTTTTCTACTCATACGGACCATATGTAGTTCAACTCTCCTTATGAAACTGATACAAACCACAGCTCCTCTTACATAAATCCTCTTTAGTTAATAGTGAGATTCACGTTTGGTTCCTGAACTGCGAAAATTCATTTGAGCCGATAATTCTCTTGGTTTACAAGAAATGTACTCTTGCTTGTAGGAAGACACAGATCCTGGGGTTTAACTCCGTTTCTGAAGGGAAATTCAGAACAGAGATCTCATCAATGAAACAAGCTCTGTTTTAATGCAAGAAGCAAGCTCCTCTTTCCAGCGTCTGCAATACAGCAAGAACCATGAGCATGCCCTCAAAAAAGAACAGTGTTTCCTACTCATACGGACCATTGAAGTTCAACTCTGCTTATGAAACTGATACAAACCACAGCTCCTATTACACAAATGCTGTTTAGTTAATAGTGAGAATCATTTTGGGTTGGTGACTGCGAAAAATCATTTCAGCCCAAAATTCACTGGGTTAACCAGAAATGAACTCTTGCTTGTAGGAAGACAGAGATCCTGGGATTTAACTCCGTTTCTGAAGGGAAACTCAGACCAGAGTTCTCAGCCCTGAAAAATACTCTGTTTTAACGCAAGAAGCAAGCTCTACTTTCCAGATTCTAAAATACATCAAGAACAATGAGCATGCCCACAAAAAAAAAGAATTGTGTTTTCTACTCATACGGACCATATGTAGTTCAACTCTCCTTATGAAACTGATACAAACCACAGCTCCTCTTACATAAATCCTCTTTAGTTAATAGTGAGATTCACGTTTGGTTCCTGAACTGCGAAAATTCATTTGAGCCGATAATTCTCTTGGTTTACAAGAAATGTACTCTTGCTTGTAGGAAGACACAGATCCTGGGGTTTAACTCCGTTTCTGAAGGGAAATTCAGAACAGAGATCTCATCAATGAAACAAGCTCTGTTTTAATGCAAGAAGCAAGCTCCTCTTTCCAGCGTCTGCAATACAGCAAGAACCATGAGCATGCCCTCAAAAAAGAACAGTGTTTCCTACTCATACGGACCATTGAAGTTCAACTCTGCTTATGAAACTGATACAAACCACAGCTCCTATTACACAAATGCTGTTTAGTTAATAGTGAGAATCATTTTGGGTTGGTGACTGCGAAAAATCATTTCAGCCCAAAATTCACTGGGTTAACCAGAAATGAACTCTTGCTTGTAGGAAGACAGAGATCCTGGGATTTAACTCCGTTTCTGAAGGGAAACTCAGACCAGAGTTCTCAGCCCTGAAAAATAGTCTGTTTTAACGCAAGAAGCAAGCTCCAGATTGTAAAATGCAGCAAGAACAATGAGCATGCCCTGAAAAAAATAACTGTGTTTCCTACTCATACGGACCATTGAAGTTCAACTCTGCATATGAAACTGATACAAACCACAGCACCTCTTAAATAAATAATCTTTAGTTAATAGTGAGAATCGCATTGGGTTTTTGAACTGTGTAAAATCATTTGAGCCAAAAAATTCACATGGTTTACCAGAAATGAACTCTTTCTGGTAGGAAAACACACATCTTGGGGTTTAACTCCATTTCTGAAGGGAAATTCAGACCAGAGTTCTCATCCCTGAAACACACTCTGTTTTAAAGCAAGAAGCAAGCTCTTCTTTCCAGATTCTAAAATACAGCAAGAACCATGAGCATGCCCTGAAACACAGAACTGTGTTTCCTACTCATACAGACCATATGTAGTTCAACTCTGCTGAAGAAACTGATACAGACCACAGCACCTATTACATAAAGGTTCTTTAGTTATTTGTGATAGTCGTGTTGGGTTCTAGAACTGTGTAAAATCATTTGAGCCCAAAATTCACTTTGTTTACCAGAAATGAACTCTTACTTGTAGGAAGACACAGATCCTGGGGTTTATCTCCGTTTCTGAAGGGAAATTCAGACCAGAGTTCTCAGCCCTGAAAAACACTCTGTTTTAAGGCAAGAATCCTCCTCTTCTTTCCACCGTCTCCAATACAGGAAGAACCATGAGCATGCCCAGAAAAAAAGAACTGTTTTTCCTTCTCATACAGACCATATGTAGTTCATCTCTGCTTATGAAACTGATACAACCAACAACTCCTCTTACATAAATTCTCTTTAGTTAATAGTGAGAAACGCGTTGGGTTCATGAACTGTGTAAAATCATTTGAGCCCAAAATTCATTGGGTTTTCCAGAAATGAAATCTTGCTTGTAGGAAGACACAGATCCTGTGGTTTAACTCCGTTTCTGAAGGGAAATTCAGAGCAATGTTCTCATCAAGAAACACACTCTGTTTTCACACAAGAAGCAAGCTCTTCTTTACAGATTCTAAAATACATCAAGAACAATGAGCATGCCCAGAAAAAAAAAGAATTGTGTTTCCTACTCATATGGACCATATGTAGTTCAACTCTGCTTATGAAACTGATACAACCACAGCTCCTCTTACATAAATGCTCTTTAGTTAATAGTGAGAATAGCGTTGGGTTCATGAACTGCGAAAAATCATTTGATCCCAAAGTTCACTGGTTTCACCAGAAATGAACTCTTGTTTGTAGGAAAACATACATGCAGGGGTTTAACTCCGTTTCTGAAGGGAAATTCAGACCTGAGTTCTCATCCCTAAAACGCACTCTGTTTTAAGGCAAGAAGCAAGCTCCAGATTCTAAAATGTAGCAAGAACCATGAGCATGCCCTGAAAAAAAGTACTGTGTTCCCTATTCATATGGACTATATGAAGTTCAACTCTGCATATGAAACTGATACAAACCACAGCACCTCTTAAATAAATAATCTTTAGTTAATAGTGATTATCGCATTGTGTTTTTGAACTGTGTAAAATCATTTGAGCCCAAAATTCACATGGTTTACCAGAAATGAACTCCTGCTTGTAGGAAGACACAGATCCTGGGGTTTAACTCCGTTTCTGAAGGGAAATTCAGACCAGTGTTCTCATCCATGAAACACACTCTGCCTTAACGCAAAAAGCAAGCTATTCTTTTCGGAGTCTCAAAAACAGAAAGATAAAGAGCATGCCCAGAAAAAAAAGAACTGTGTTTCCCACTCATACGGACCATATGTAGTTCAACTCTGCTTATGAAACTGATACAAACCACTGCTCATATTACACAAATGCTGTTTAGTTAACAGTGAGAATCATTTTGGGTTCGTGACTGCGAAAAATCATTTCAGCCCAAAATTCACTGGGTTAACCAGAAATGAACTCTTGCTTGTAGGAAGACAGAGATCCTGGGATTTAACTCCATTTCTGAAGGCAAACTCAGAACAGAGTTCTCAGCCCTGAAAAATACTCTGTTTTAATGCAAGAAGCATGCTCCAGATTTTAAAATGCAGCAAGAACAATGAGCATGCCCTGAAAAAAAGGACTGTGTTTCCTACTCATACGGACCATTGAAGTTCAACTCTGCGTATGAAACTGATACAACCACAGCTCCTCTTACATAAATGCTCTTTAGTTAATAGTGAGAATAGCGTTGGGTTCGTGAACTGCGAAAAATCATTTGATCCCAAAGTTCACTGGTTTCACCAGAAATGAACTCTTGCTTGTAGGAAGACACAGATCCTGTGGTTTAACTCCGTTTTTGAAGGGAAATTTAGACCAGAGTTCTCAGCCCTGAAAAACACTCTGTTTTAAGGCAAGAATCCTCCTCTTCTTTCCACCATCTCCAATACACTAAGAACCATGAGCATGCCCAGAAAAAAAGAACTGTTTTTCCTTCTCATACAGACCATATGTAGTTCATCTCTGCTTATGAAACTGATACAACCCACAACTCCTCTTACATAAATTCTCTTTCGTTAATAGTGAGAATCGCGTTGGGTTCGTGAACTGGGAAAAATCATTTGAGCCCAAAATTCACTGAGTTTACCAGAAATGAACTCTTGCTTGTAGGAAGACACAGATCCTGGGGTTTAACTCCATTTCTGAAGGGAAATTCCGACCAGAGTTCTCATCCCTGAAACACACTCTGTTTTACCGCAAGAAGCAAGCTCCAAATTGTAAAATGCAGCAAGAACAATGAGCATGCCCTGAAAAAAAGAACAGGGATTCCCACTCATAAGGACCATATGTAATTCAACTCTGCTTATGAAACTGAAACAAACCACAGATCCTCTTACATGAATGCTCTTTAGTTAATAGTGAGAATCGCGTTGGGTTCATGAACTGTGTAAAATAATATGAGCCCATAACTCACTGGGTTTTCCTGAAATGAAATCTTGCTTGTAGGAAGACACAGAATCTGGGGTTTAACTCCGTTTCTGTAGGAAAATTCAGAGCAGTGTTCTCATCAATGAAACACACTCTGTTTTCACGCAAGAAGCAAGCTCTACTTTCCAGATTCTAAAATACATCAAGAACAATGAGCATGCCCACAAAAAAAAGAATTGTGTTTTCTACTCATACAGACCATATGTAGTTCAACTCTGCTTATGAAACTGATACAACCCACAGCTCCTATTACATAAATCCTCTTTAGTTAATAGTGAGATTCACGTTTGGTTCCTGAACTGCGAAAATTCATTTGAGCCGATAATTCTCTTGGTTTACAAGAAATGTACTCTTGCTTGTAGGAAGACACAGATCCTGGGGTTTAACTCCGTTTCTGAAGGGAAATTCAGAACAGAGATCTCATCAATGAAACAAGCTCTGATTTAATGCAAGAAGCAAGCTCCTCTTTCCAGCGTCTGCAATACAGCAAGAACCATGAGCATGCCCTCAAAAAAGAACAGTGTTTCCTACTCATATGGACCATTGAAGTTCAACTCTGCTTATGAAACTGATACAAACCACAGCTCCTATTATACAAATGCTGTTTAGTTAATAGTGAGAATCATTTTGGGTTCGTGACTGCGAAAAATCATTTCAGCCCAAAATTCACTGGGTTAACCAGAAATGAACTCTTGCTTGTAGGAAGACAGAGATCCTGGGATTTAACTCCGTTGTTGAAGGGAAACTCAGACCAGAGTTCTCAGCCCTGAAAAATACTCTGTTTTAACGCAAGAAGCAAGCTCCAGATTGTAAAATGCAGCAAGAACAATGAGCATGCCCTGAAAAAAATAACTGTGTTTCCTACTCATACAGACCATTGAAGTTCAACTCTGCGTATGAAACTGATACAAACCACAGCACCTCTTAAATAAATAATCTTTAGGTAATAGTGAGAATCACATTGGGTTTTTGAACTGTGTAAAGTCATTTGAGCCAAAAAATTCACATGGTTTACCAGAAATGAACTCTTTCTGGTAGGAAAACACACATCTTGGGGTTTAACTCCGTTTCTGAAGGGAAATTCAGACCAGAGTTCTCATCCCTGAAACACACTCTGTTTTAAGGCAAGAATCCTCCTCTTCTTTCCACCGTATCCAATACAGGAAGAACCATGAGCATGCCCAGAAAAAAAGAACTGTTTTTCCTTCTCATACAGACCATATGTAGTTCATCTCTGCTTATGAAACTGATACAACCCACAACTCTTCTTACATAAATTCTCTTTAGTTAATAGTGAGAATCGCGTTGGGTTCATGAACTGTGTAAAATCATTTGAGCCCAAAATTCATTGGGTTTTCTAGAAATGAAATCTTGCTTGTAGGAAGACACAGATCCTGTGGTTTAACTCCGTTTCTGAAGGGAAATTCAGAGCAATGTTCTCATCAAGAAACACACTCTGTTTTCACACAAGAAGCAAGCTCTTCTTTACAGATTCTAAAATACATCAAGAACAATGAGCATGCCCAGAAAAAAAAAAGAATTGTGTTTCCTACTCATATGGACCATATGTAGTTCAACTCTGCTTATGAAACTGATACAACCACAGCTCCTCTTACATAAATGCTCTTTAGTTAATAGTGAGAATAGCGTTGGGTTCGTGAACTGCGAAAAATCATTTGATCCCAAAGTTCACTGGTTTCACCAGAAATGAACTCTTGCTTGTAGGAAGACACAGATCCTGTGGTTTAACTCCGTTTTTGAAGGGAAATTTAGACCAGAGTTCTCAGCCCTGAAAAACACTCTGTTTTAAGGCAAGAATCCTCCTCTTCTTTCCACCGTCTCCAATACAGTAAGAACCATGAGCATGCCCAGAAAAAAAGAACTGTTTTTCCTTCTCATACAGACCATATGTAGTTCATCTCTGCTTATGAAACTGATACAACCCACAACTCCTCTTACATAAATTCTCTTTCGTTAATAGTGAGAATCGCGTTGGGTTCGTGAACTGGGAAAAATCATTTGAGCCCAAAATTCACTGAGTTTACCAGAAATGAACTCTTGCTTGTAGGAAGACACAGATCCTGGGGTTTAACTCCATTTCTGAATGGAAATTCCGACCAGAGTTCTCATCCCTGAAACACACTCTGTTTTACTGCAAGAAGCAAGCTCCAAATTGTAAAATGCAGCAAGAACAATGAGCATGCCCTGAAAAAAAGAACAGTGTTTCCCACTCATAAGGACCATATGTAATTCAACTCTGCTTATGAAACTGAAACAAACCACAGATCCTCTTACATGAATGCTCTTTAGTTAATAGTGAGAATCGCGTTGGGTTCATGAACTGTGTAAAATAATATGAGCCCATAATTCACTGGGTTTTCCTGAAATGAAATCTTGCTTGTAGGAAGACACAGAATCTGGGGTTTAACTCCGTTTCTGTAGGGAAATTCGGAGCAGTGTTCTCATCAATGAAACACACTCTGTTTTCACGCAAGAAGCAAGCTCTACTTTCCAGATTCTAAAATACATCAAGAACAATGAGCATGCCCACAAAAAAAAAGAATTGTGTTTTCTACTCATACGGACAATATGTAGTTCAACTCTCCTTATGAAACTGATACAAACCACAGCTCCTCTTACATAAATCCTCTTTAGTTAATAGTGAGATTCACGTTTGGTTCCTGAACTGCGAAAATTCATTTGAGCCGATAATTCTCTTGGTTTACAAGAAATGTACTCTTGCTTGTAGGAAGACACAGATCCTGGGGTTTAACTCCGTTTCTGAAGGGAAATTCAGAACAGAGATCTCATCAATGAAACAAGCTCTGTTTTAATGCAAGAAGCAAGCTCCTCTTTCCAGCGTCTGCAATACAGCAAGAACCATGAGCATGCCCTCAAAAAAGAACAGTGTTTCCTACTCATACGGACCATTGAAGTTCAACTCTGCTTATGAAACTGATACAAACCACAGCTCCTATTACACAAATGCTGTTTAGTTAATAGTGAGAATCATTTTGGGTTGGTGACTGCGAAAAATCATTTCAGCCCAAAATTCACTGGGTTAACCAGAAATGAACTCTTGCTTGTAGGAAGACAGAGATCCTGGGATTTAACTCCGTTTCTGAAGGGAAACTCAGACCAGAGTTCTCAGCCCTGAAAAATACTCTGTTTTAACGCAAGAAGCAAGCTCCAGATTGTAAAATGCAGCAAGAACAATGAGCATGCCCTGAAAAAAATAACTGTGTTTCCTACTCATACGGACCATTGAAGTTCAACTCTGCGTATGAAACTGATACAAACCACAGCACCTCTTAAATAAATAATCTTTAGTTAATAGTGAGAATCGCATTGGGTTTTTGAACTGTGTAAAATCATTTGAGCCAAAAAATTCACATGGTTTACCAGAAATGAACTCTTTCTGGTAGGAAAACACACATCTTGGGGTTTAACTCCATTTCTGAAGGGAAATTCAGACCAGAGTTCTCATCCCTGAAACACACTCTGTTTTAAAGCAAGAAGCAAGCTCTTCTTTCCAGATTCTAAAATACAGCAAGAACCATGAGCATGCCCTGAAACACAGAACTGTGTTTCCTACTCATACAGACCATATGTAGTTCAAGTCTGCTGAAGAAACTGATACAGACCACAGCATCTATTACATAAAGGTTCTTTAGTTATTTGTGATAGTCGTGTTGGGTTCTAGAACTGTGTAAAATCATTTGAGCCCAAAATTCACTTTGTTTACCAGAAATGAACTCTTGCTTGTAGGAAGACACAGATCCTGGGGTTTATCTCCGTTTCTGAAGGGAAATTCAGACCAGAGTTCTCAGCCCTGAAAAACACTCTGTTTTAAGGCAAGAATCCTCCTCTTCTTTCCACCTTCTCCAATACAGGAAGAACCATGAGCATGCCCAGAAAAAAAGAACTGTTTTTCCTTCTCATACAGACCATATGTAGTTCATCTCTGCTTATGAAACTGATACAACCAACAACTCCTCTTACATAAATTCTCTTTAGTTAATAGTGAGAAATGCGTTGGGTTCATGAACTGTGTAAAATCATTTGAGCCCAAAATTCATTGGGTTTTCCAGAAATGAAATCTTGCTTGTAGGAAGACACAGATCCTGTGGTTTAACTCCGTTTCTGAAGGGAAATTCAGAGCAATGTTCTCATCAAGAAACACACTCTGTTTTCACACAAGAAGCAAGCTCTTCTTTACAGATTCTAAAATACATCAAGAACAATGAGCATGCCCAGAAAAAAAAAGAATTTTGTTTCCTACTCATATGGACCATATGTAGTTCAACTCTGCTTATGAAACTGATATAACCACAGCTCCTCTTACATAAATGCTCTTTAGTTAATAGTGAGAATAGCGTTGGGTTCGTGAACTGCGAAAAATCATTTGATCCCAAAGTTCACTGGTTTCACCAGAAATGAACTCTTGCTTGTAGGAAGACACAGATCCTGTGGTTTAACTCCGTTTTTGAAGGGGAATTTAGACCAGAGTTCTCAGCCCTGAAAAACACTCTGTTTTAAGGCAAGAATCCTCCTCTTCTTTCCACCGTCTCCAATACACTAAGAACCATGAGCATGCCCAGAAAAAAAGAACTGTTTTTCCTTCTCATACAGACCATATGTAGTTCATCTCTGCTTATGAAACTGATACAACCCACAACTCCTCTTACATAAATTCTCTTTCGTTAATAGTGAGAATCGCGTTGGGTTCGTGAACTGGGAAAAATCATTTGAGCCCAAAATTCACTGAGTTTACCAGAAATGAACTCTTGCTTGTAGGAAGACACAGATCCTGGGGTTTAACTCCATTTCTGAAGGGAAATTCCGACCAGAGTTCTCATCCCTGAAACACACTCTGTTTTACCGCAAGAAGCAAGCTCCAAATTGTAAAATGCAGCAAGAACAATGAGCATGCCCTGAAAAAAAGAACAGGGATTCCCACTCATAAGGACCATATGTAATTCAACTCTGCTTATGAAACTGAAACAAACCACAGATCCTCTTACATGAATGCTCTTTAGTTAATAGTGAGAATCGCGTTGGGTTCATGAACTGTGTAAAATAATATGAGCCCATAACTCACTGGGTTTTCCTGAAATGAAATCTTGCTTGTAGGAAGACACAGAATCTGGGGTTTAACTCCGTTTCTGTAGGGAAATTCAGAGCAGTGTTCTCATCAATGAAACACACTCTGTTTTCACGCAAGAAGCAAGCTCTACTTTCCAGATTCTAAAATACATCAAGAACAATGAGCATGCCCACAAAAAAAAGAATTGTGTTTTCTACTCATACAGACCATATGTAGTTCAACTCTCCTTATGAAACTGATACAACCCACAGCTCCTATTACATAAATCCTCTTTAGTTAATAGTGAGATTCACGTTTGGTTCCTGAACTGCGAAAATTCATTTGAGCCGATAATTCTCTTGGTTTACAAGAAATGTACTCTTGCTTGTAGGAAGACACAGATCCTGGGGTTTAACTCCGTTTCTGAAGGGAAATTCAGAACAGAGATCTCATCAATGAAACAAGCTCTGATTTAATGCAAGAAGCAAGCTCCTCTTTCCAGCGTCTGCAATACAGCAAGAACCATGAGCATGCCCTCAAAAAAGAACAGTGTTTCCTACTCATACGGACCATTGAAGTTCAACTCTGCTTATGAAACTGATACAAACCACAGCTCCTATTATACAAATGCTGTTTAGTTAATAGTGAGAATCATTTTGGGTTCGTGACTGCGAAAAATCATTTCAGCCCAAAATTCACTGGGTTAACCAGAAATGAACTCTTGCTTGTAGGAAGACAGAGATCCTGGGATTTAACTCCGTTTCTGAAGGGAAACTCAGACCAGAGTTCTCAGCCCTGAAAAATACTCTGTTTTAACGCAAGAAGCAAGCTCCAGATTGTAAAATGCAGCAAGAACAATGAGCATGCCCTGAAAAAAATAACTGTGTTTCCTACTCATACGGACCATTGAAGTTCAACTCTGCATATGAAACTGATACAAACCACAGCACCTCTTAAATAAATAATCTTTAGTTAATAGTGAGAATCGCATTGGGTTTTTGAACTGTGTAAAATCATTTGAGCCAAAAAATTCACATGGTTTACCAGAAATGAACTCTTTCTGGTAGGAAAACACACATCTTGGGGTTTAACTCCATTTCTGAAGGGAAATTCAGACCAGAGTTCTCATCCCTGAAACACACTCTGTTTTAAAGCAAGAAGCAAGCTCTTCTTTCCAGATTCTAAAATACAGCAAGAACCATGAGCATGCCCTGAAACACAGAACTGTGTTTCCTACTCATACAGACCATATGTAGTTCAAGTCTGCTGAAGAAACTGATACAGACCACAGCATCTATTACATAAAGGTTCTTTAGTTATTTGTGATAGTCGTGTTGGGTTCTAGAACTGTGTAAAATCATTTGAGCCCAAAATTCACTTTGTTTACCAGAAATGAACTCTTGCTTGTAGGAAGACACAGATCCTGGGGTTTATCTCCGTTTCTGAAGGGAAATTCAGACCAGAGTTCTCAGCCCTGAAAAACACTCTGTTTTAAGGCAAGAATCCTCCTCTTCTTTCCACCTTCTCCAATACAGGAAGAACCATGAGCATGCCCAGAAAAAAAGAACTGTTTTTCCTTCTCATACAGACCATATGTAGTTCATCTCTGCTTATGAAACTGATACAACCAACAACTCCTCTTACATAAATTCTCTTTAGTTAATAGTGAGAAATGCGTTGGGTTCATGAACTGTGTAAAATCATTTGAGCCCAAAATTCATTGGGTTTTCCAGAAATGAAATCTTGCTTGTAGGAAGACACAGATCCTGTGGTTTAACTCCGTTTCTGAAGGGAAATTCAGAGCAATGTTCTCATCAAGAAACACACTCTGTTTTCACACAAGAAGCAAGCTCTTCTTTACAGATTCTAAAATACATCAAGAACAATGAGCATGCCCAGAAAAAAAAAGAATTTTGTTTCCTACTCATATGGACCATATGTAGTTCAACTCTGCTTATGAAACTGATATAACCACAGCTCCTCTTACATAAATGCTCTTTAGTTAATAGTGAGAATAGCGTTGGGTTCGTGAACTGCGAAAAATCATTTGATCCCAAAGTTCACTGGTTTCACCAGAAATGAACTCTTGCTTGTAGGAAGACACAGATCCTGTGGTTTAACTCCGTTTTTGAAGGGGAATTTAGACCAGAGTTCTCAGCCCTGAAAAACACTCTGTTTTAAGGCAAGAATCCTCCTCTTCTTTCCACCGTCTCCAATACACTAAGAACCATGAGCATGCCCAGAAAAAAAGAACTGTTTTTCCTTCTCATACAGACCATATGTAGTTCATCTCTGCTTATGAAACTGATACAACCCACAACTCCTCTTACATAAATTCTCTTTCGTTAATAGTGAGAATCGCGTTGGGTTCGTGAACTGGGAAAAATCATTTGAGCCCAAAATTCACTGAGTTTACCAGAAATGAACTCTTGCTTGTAGGAAGACACAGATCCTGGGGTTTAACTCCATTTCTGAAGGGAAATTCCGACCAGAGTTCTCATCCCTGAAACACACTCTGTTTTACCGCAAGAAGCAAGCTCCAAATTGTAAAATGCAGCAAGAACAATGAGCATGCCCTGAAAAAAAGAACAGGGATTCCCACTCATAAGGACCATATGTAATTCAACTCTGCTTATGAAACTGAAACAAACCACAGATCCTCTTACATGAATGCTCTTTAGTTAATAGTGAGAATCGCGTTGGGTTCATGAACTGTGTAAAATAATATGAGCCCATAACTCACTGGGTTTTCCTGAAATGAAATCTTGCTTGTAGGAAGACACAGAATCTGGGGTTTAACTCCGTTTCTGTAGGGAAATTCAGAGCAGTGTTCTCATCAATGAAACACACTCTGTTTTCACGCAAGAAGCAAGCTCTACTTTCCAGATTCTAAAATACATCAAGAACAATGAGCATGCCCACAAAAAAAAGAATTGTGTTTTCTACTCATACAGACCATATGTAGTTCAACTCTCCTTATGAAACTGATACAACCCACAGCTCCTATTACATAAATCCTCTTTAGTTAATAGTGAGATTCACGTTTGGTTCCTGAACTGCGAAAATTCATTTGAGCCGATAATTCTCTTGGTTTACAAGAAATGTACTCTTGCTTGTAGGAAGACACAGATCCTGGGGTTTAACTCCGTTTCTGAAGGGAAATTCAGAACAGAGATCTCATCAATGAAACAAGCTCTGATTTAATGCAAGAAGCAAGCTCCTCTTTCCAGCGTCTGCAATACAGCAAGAACCATGAGCATGCCCTCAAAAAAGAACAGTGTTTCCTACTCATACGGACCATTGAAGTTCAACTCTGCTTATGAAACTGATACAAACCACAGCTCCTATTATACAAATGCTGTTTAGTTAATAGTGAGAATCATTTTGGGTTCGTGACTGCGAAAAATCATTTCAGCCCAAAATTCACTGGGTTAACCAGAAATGAACTCTTGCTTGTAGGAAGACAGAGATCCTGGGATTTAACTCCGTTTCTGAAGGGAAACTCAGACCAGAGTTCTCAGCCCTGAAAAATACTCTGTTTTAACGCAAGAAGCAAGCTCCAGATTGTAAAATGCAGCAAGAACAATGAGCATGCCCTGAAAAAAATAACTGTGTTTCCTACTCATACAGACCATTGAAGTTCAACTCTACGTATGAAACTGATACAAACCACAGCACCTCTTAAATAAATAATCTTTAGGTAATAGTGAGAATCGCATTGGGTTTTTGAACTGTGTAAAGTCATTTGAGCCAAAAAATTCACATGGTTTACCAGAAATGAACTCTTTCTGGTAGGAAAACACACATCTTGGGGTTTAACTCCGTTTCTGAAGGGAAATTCAGACCAGAGTTCTCATCCCTGAAACACACTGTGTTTTAAGGCAAGAATCCTCCTCTTCTTTCCACCGTATCCAATACAGGAAGAACCATGAGCATGCCCAGAAAAAAAGAACTGTTTTTCCTTCTCATACAGACCATATGTAGTTCATCTCTGCTTATGAAACTGATACAACCCACAACTCTTCTTACATAAATTCTCTTTAGTTAATAGTGAGAATCGCGTTGGGTTCATGAACTGTGTAAAATCATTTGAGCCCAAAATTCATTGGGTTTTCTAGAAATGAAATCTTGCTTGTAGGAAGACACAGATCCTGTGGTTTAATTCCGTTTCTGAAGGGAAATTCAGAGCAATGTTCTCATCAAGAAACACACTCTGTTTTCACACAAGAAGCAAGCTCTTCTTTACAGATTCTAAAATACATCAAGAACAATGAGTATGCCCAGAAAAAAAAAGAATTGTGTTTCCTACTCATATGGACCATATGTAGTTCAACTCTGCTTATGAAACTGATATAACCACAGCTCCTCTGACATAAATGCTCTTTAGTTAATAGTGAGAATAGCGTTGGGTTCGTGAACTGCGAAAAATCATTTGATCCCAAAGTTCACTGGTTTCACCAGAAATGAACTCTTGCTTGTAGGAAGACACAGATCCTGTGGTTTAACTCCGTTTTTGAAGGGAAATTTAGACCAGAGTTCTCAGCCCTGAAAAACACTCTGTTTTAAGGCAAGAATCCTCCTCTTCTTTCCACCGTCTCCAATACAGTAAGAACCATGAGCATGCCCAGAAAAAAAGAACTGTTTTCCTTCTCATGCAGACCATATGTAGTTCATCTCTGCTTATGAAACTGATACAACCCACAACTCCTCTTACATAAATTCTCTTTCGTTAATAGTGAGAATCGCGTTGGGTTCGTGAACTGGGAAAAATCATTTGAGCCCAAAATTCACTGAGTTTACCAGAAATGAACTCTTGCTTGTAGGAAGACACAGATCCTGGGGTTTAACTCCATTTCTGAAGGGAAATTCCGACCAGAGTTCTCATCCCTGAAACACACTCTGTTTTACTGCAAGAAGCAAGCTCCAAATTGTAAAATGCAGCAAGAACAATGAGCATGCCCTGAAAAAAAGAACAGTGTTTCCCACTCATAAGGACCATATGTAATTCAACTCTGCTTATGAAACTGAAACAAACCACAGATCCTCTTACATGAATGCTCTTTAGTTAATAGTGAGAATCGCGTTGGGTTCATGAACTGTGTAAAATAATATGAGCCCATAATTCACTGGGTTTTCCTGAAATGAAATCTTGCTTGTAGGAAGACACAGAATCTGGGGTTTAACTCCGTTTCTGTAGGGAAATTCGGAGCAGTGTTCTCATCAATGAAACACACTCTGTTTTCACGCAAGAAGCAAGCTCTACTTTCCAGATTCTAAAATACATCAAGAACAATGAGCATGCCCACAAAAAAAAAGAATTGTGTTTTCTACTCATACGGACCATATGTAGTTCAACTCTCCTTATGAAACTGATACAAACCACAGCTCCTCTTACATAAATCCTCTTTAGTTAATAGTGAGATTCACGTTTGGTTCCTGAACTGGGAAAATTCATTTGAGCCAATAATTCTCTTGGTTTACAAGAAATGTACTCTTGCTTGTAGGAAGACACAGATCCTGGGGTTTAACTCCGTTTCTGAAGGGAAATTCAGAACAGAGATCTCATCAATGAAACAAGCTCTGTTTTAATGCAAGAAGCAAGCTCCTCTTTCCAGCATCTGCAATACAGCAAGAACCATGAGCATGCCCTCAAAAAAGAACAGTGTTTCCTACTCATACGGACCATTGAAGTTCAACTCTGCTTATGAAACTGATACAAACCACAGCTCCTATTACACAAATGCTGTTTAGTTAATAGTGAGAATCATTTTGGGTTGGTGACTGCGAAAAATCATTTCAGCCCAAAATTCACTGGGTTAACCAGAAATGAACTCTTGCTTGTAGGAAGACAGAGATCCTGGGATTTAACTCCGTTTCTGAAGGGAAACTCAGACCAGAGTTCTCAGCCCTGAAAAATACTCTGTTTTAACGCAAGAAGCAAGCTCCAGATTGTAAAATGCAGCAAGAACAATGAGCATGCCCTGAAAAAAATAACTGTGTTTCCTACTCATACGGACCATTGAAGTTCAACTCTGCATATGAAACTGATACAAACCACAGCACCTCTTAAATAAATAATCTTTAGTTAATAGTGAGAATCGCATTGGGTTTTTGAACTGTGTAAAATCATTTGAGCCAAAAAATTCACATGGTTTACCAGAAATGAACTCTTTCTGGTAGGAAAACACACATCTTGGGGTTTAACTCCATTTCTGAAGGGAAATTCAGACCAGAGTTCTCATCCCTGAAACACACTCTGTTTTAAAGCAAGAAGCAAGCTCTTCTTTCCAGATTCTAAAATACAGCAAGAACCATGAGCATGCCCTGAAACACAGAACTGTGTTTCCTACTCATACAGACCATATGTAGTTCAAGTCTGCTGAAGAAACTGATACAGACCACAGCACCTATTACATAAAGGTTCTTTAGTTATTTGTGATAGTCGTGTTGGGTTCTAGAACTGTGTAAAATCATTTGAGCCCAAAATTCACTTTGTTTACCAGAAATGAACTCTTGCTTGTAGGAAGACACAGATCCTGGGGTTTATCTCCGTTTCTGAAGGGAAATTCAGACCAGAGTTCTCAGCCCTGAAACACACTCTGTTTTAAGGCAAGAATCCTCCTCTTCTTTCCACCGTCTCCAATACAGGAAGAACCATGAGCATGCCCAGAAAAAAAGAACTGTTTTTCCTTCTCATACAGACCATATGTAGTTCATCTCTGCTTATGAAACTGATACAACCCACAACTCCTCTTACATAAATTCTCTTTAGTTAATAGTGAGAAACGCGTTGGGTTCATGAACTGTGTAAAATCATTTGAGCCCAAAATTCATTGGGTTTTCCAGAAATGAAATCTTGCTTGTAGGAAGACACAGATCCTGTGGTTTAACTCCGTTTCTGAAGGGAAATTCAGAGCAATGTTCTCATCAAGAAACACACTCTGTTTTCACACAAGAAGCAAGCTCTTCTTTACAGATTCTAAAATACATCAAGAACAATGAGCATGCCCAGAAAAAAAAAAGAATTGTGTTTCCTACTCATATGGACCATATGTAGTTCAACTCTGCTTATGAAACTGATACAACCACAGCTCCTCTTACATAAATGCTCTTTAGTTAATAGTGAGAATAGCGTTGGGTTCGTGAACTGCGAAAAATCATTTGATCCCAAATTCACTGGTTGCACCAGAAATGAACTCTTGCTTGTAGGAAGACACAGATCCTGTGGTTTAACTCTGTTTTTGAAGGGAAATTTAGACCAGAGTTCTCAGCCCTGAAAAACACTCTGTTTTAAGGCAAGAATCCTCCTCTTCTTTCCACCGTCTCCAATACACTAAGAACCATGAGCATGCCCAGAAAAAAAGAACTGTTTTTCCTTCTCATACAGACCATATGTAGTTCATCTCTGCTTATGAAACTGATACAACCCACAACTCCTCTTACATAAATTCTCTTTCGTTAATAGTGAGAATCGCGTTGGGTTCGTGAACTGGGAAAAATCATTTGAGCCCAAAATTCACTGAGTTTACCAGAAATGAACTCTTGCTTGTAGGAAGACACAGATCCTGGGGTTTAACTCCATTTCTGAAGGGAAATTCCGACCAGAGTTCTCATCCCTGAAACACACTCTGTTTTACCGCAAGAAGCAAGCTCCAAATTGTAAAATGCAGCAAGAACAATGAGCATGCCCTGAAAAAAAGAACAGGGATTCCCACTCATAAGGACCATATGTAATTCAACTCTGCTTATGAAACTGAAACAAACCACAGATCCTCTTACATGAATGCTCTTTAGTTAATAGTGAGAATCGCGTTGGGTTCATGAACTGTGTAAAATAATATGAGCCCATAACTCACTGGGTTTTCCTGAAATGAAATCTTGCTTGTAGGAAGACACAGAATCTGGGGTTTAACTCCGTTTCTGTAGGGAAATTCAGAGCAGTGTTCTCATCAATGAAACACACTCTGTTTTCACGCAAGAAGCAAGCTCTACTTTCCAGATTCTAAAATACATCAAGAACAATGAGCATGCCCACAAAAAAAAGAATTGTGTTTTCTACTCATACAGACCATATGTAGTTCAACTCTCCTTATGAAACTGATACAACCCACAGCTCCTATTACATAAATCCTCTTTAGTTAATAGTGAGATTCACGTTTGGTTCCTGAACTGCGAAAATTCATTTGAGCCGATAATTCTCTTGGTTTACAAGAAATGTACTCTTGCTTGTAGGAAGACACAGATCCTGGGGTTTAACTCCGTTTCTGAAGGGAAATTCAGAACAGAGATCTCATCAATGAAACAAGCTCTGATTTAATGCAAGAAGCAAGCTCCTCTTTCCAGCGTCTGCAATACAGCAAGAACCATGAGCATGCCCTCAAAAAAGAACAGTGTTTCCTACTCATACGGACCATTGAAGTTCAACTCTGCTTATGAAACTGATACAAACCACAGCTCCTATTATACAAATGCTGTTTAGTTAATAGTGAGAATCATTTTGGGTTCGTGACTGCGAAAAATCATTTCAGCCCAAAATTCACTGGGTTAACCAGAAATGAACTCTTGCTTGTAGGAAGACAGAGATCCTGGGATTTAACTCCGTTTCTGAAGGGAAACTCAGACCAGAGTTCTCAGCCCTGAAAAATACTCTGTTTTAACGCAAGAAGCAAGCTCCAGATTGTAAAATGCAGCAAGAACAATGAGCATGCCCTGAAAAAAATAACTGTGTTTCCTACTCATACAGACCATTGAAGTTCAACTCTGCGTATGAAACTGATACAAACCACAGCACCTCTTAAATAAATAATCTTTAGGTAATAGTGAGAATCGCATTGGGTTTTTGAACTGTGTAAAGTCATTTGAGCCAAAAAATTCACATGGTTTACCAGAAATGAACTCTTTCTGGTAGGAAAACACACATCTTGGGGTTTAACTCCGTTTCTGAAGGGAAATTCAGACCAGAGTTCTCATCCCTGAAACACACTCTGTTTTAAGGCAAGAATCCTCCTCTTCTTTCCACCGTATCCAATACAGGAAGAACCATGAGCATGCCCAGAAAAAAAGAACTGTTTTTCCTTCTCATACAGACCATATGTAGTTCATCTCTGCTTATGAAACTGATACAACCCACAACTCTTCTTACATAAATTCTCTTTAGTTAATAGTGAGAATCGCGTTGGGTTCATGAACTGTGTAAAATCATTTGAGCCCAAAATTCATTGGGTTTTCTAGAAATGAAATCTTGCTTGTAGGAAGACACAGATCCTGTGGTTTAACTCCGTTTCTGAAGGGAAATTCAGAGCAATGTTCTCATCAAGAAACACACTCTGTTTTCACACAAGAAGCAAGCTCTTCTTTACAGATTCTAAAATACATCAAGAACAATGAGTATGCCCAGAAAAAAAAAAGAATTGTGTTTCCTACTCATATGGACCATATGTAGTTCAACTCTGCTTATGAAACTGATATAACCACAGCTCCTCTGACATAAATGCTCTTTAGTTAATAGTGAGAATAGCGTTGGGTTCGTGAACTGCGAAAAATCATTTGATCCCAAAGTTCACTGGTTTCACCAGAAATGAACTCTTGCTTGTAGGAAGACACAGATCCTGTGGTTTAACTCCGTTTTTGAAGGGAAATTTAGACCAGAGTTCTCAGCCCTGAAAAACACTCTGTTTTAAGGCAAGAATCCTCCTCTTCTTTCCACCGTCTCCAATACACTAAGAACCATGAGCATGCCCAGAAAAAAAGAACTGTTTTTCCTTCTCATACAGACCATATGTAGTTCATCTCTGCTTATGAAACTGATACAACCCACAACTCCTCTTACATAAATTCTCTTTCGTTAATAGTGAGAATCGCGTTGGGTTCGTGAACTGGGAAAAATCATTTGAGCCCAAAATTCACTGAGTTTACCAGAAATGAACTCTTGCTTGTAGGAAGACACAGATCCTGGGGTTTAACTCCATTTCTGAAGGGAAATTCCGACCAGAGTTCTCATCCCTGAAACACACTCTGTTTTACCGCAAGAAGCAAGCTCCAAATTGTAAAATGCAGCAAGAACAATGAGCATGCCCTGAAAAAAAGAACAGGGATTCCCACTCATAAGGACCATATGTAATTCAACTCTGCTTATGAAACTGAAACAAACCACAGATCCTCTTACATGAATGCTCTTTAGTTAATAGTGAGAATCGCGTTGGGTTCATGAACTGTGTAAAATAATATGAGCCCATAACTCACTGGGTTTTCCTGAAATGAAATCTTGCTTGTAGGAAGACACAGAATCTGGGGTTTAACTCCGTTTCTGTAGGGAAATTCAGAGCAGTGTTCTCATCAATGAAACACACTCTGTTTTCACGCAAGAAGCAAGCTCTACTTTCCAGATTCTAAAATACATCAAGAACAATGAGCATGCCCACAAAAAAAAGAATTGTGTTTTCTACTCATACAGACCATATGTAGTTCAACTCTCCTTATGAAACTGATACAACCCACAGCTCCTATTACATAAATCCTCTTTAGTTAATAGTGAGATTCACGTTTGGTTCCTGAACTGCGAAAATTCATTTGAGCCGATAATTCTCTTGGTTTACAAGAAATGTACTCTTGCTTGTAGGAAGACACAGATCCTGGGGTTTAACTCCGTTTCTGAAGGGAAATTCAGAACAGAGATCTCATCAATGAAACAAGCTCTGATTTAATGCAAGAAGCAAGCTCCTCTTTCCAGCGTCTGCAATACAGCAAGAACCATGAGCATGCCCTCAAAAAAGAACAGTGTTTCCTACTCATACGGACCATTGAAGTTCAACTCTGCTTATGAAACTGATACAAACCACAGCTCCTATTATACAAATGCTGTTTAGTTAATAGTGAGAATCATTTTGGGTTCGTGACTGCGAAAAATCATTTCAGCCCAAAATTCACTGGGTTAACCAGAAATGAACTCTTGCTTGTAGGAAGACAGAGATCCTGGGATTTAACTCCGTTTCTGAAGGGAAACTCAGACCAGAGTTCTCAGCCCTGAAAAATACTCTGTTTTAACGCAAGAAGCAAGCTCCAGATTGTAAAATGCAGCAAGAACAATGAGCATGCCCTGAAAAAAATAACTGTGTTTCCTACTCATACAGACCATTGAAGTTCAACTCTGCGTATGAAACTGATACAAACCACAGCACCTCTTAAATAAATAATCTTTAGGTAATAGTGAGAATCGCATTGGGTTTTTGAACTGTGTAAAGTCATTTGAGCCAAAAAATTCACATGGTTTACCAGAAATGAACTCTTTCTGGTAGGAAAACACACATCTTGGGGTTTAACTCCGTTTCTGAAGGGAAATTCAGACCAGAGTTCTCATCCCTGAAACACACTCTGTTTTAAGGCAAGAATCCTCCTCTTCTTTCCACCGTATCCAATACAGGAAGAACCATGAGCATGCCCAGAAAAAAAGAACTGTTTTTCCTTCTCATACAGACCATATGTAGTTCATCTCTGCTTATGAAACTGATACAACCCACAACTCTTCTTACATAAATTCTCTTTAGTTAATAGTGAGAATCGCGTTGGGTTCATGAACTGTGTAAAATCATTTGAGCCCAAAATTCATTGGGTTTTCTAGAAATGAAATCTTGCTTGTAGGAAGACACAGATCCTGTGGTTTAACTCCGTTTCTGAAGGGAAATTCAGAGCAATGTTCTCATCAAGAAACACACTCTGTTTTCACACAAGAAGCAAGCTCTTCTTTACAGATTCTAAAATACATCAAGAACAATGAGTATGCCCAGAAAAAAAAAAGAATTGTGTTTCCTACTCATATGGACCATATGTAGTTCAACTCTGCTTATGAAACTGATATAACCACAGCTCCTCTGACATAAATGCTCTTTAGTTAATAGTGAGAATAGCGTTGGGTTCGTGAACTGCGAAAAATCATTTGATCCCAAAGTTCACTGGTTTCACCAGAAATGAACTCTTGCTTGTAGGAAGACACAGATCCTGTGGTTTAACTCCGTTTTTGAAGGGAAATTTAGACCAGAGTTCTCAGCCCTGAAAAACACTCTGTTTTAAGGCAAGAATCCTCCTCTTCTTTCCACCGTCTCCAATACACTAAGAACCATGAGCATGCCCAGAAAAAAAGAACTGTTTTTCCTTCTCATACAGACCATATGTAGTTCATCTCTGCTTATGAAACTGATACAACCCACAACTCCTCTTACATAAATTCTCTTTCGTTAATAGTGAGAATCGCGTTGGGTTCGTGAACTGGGAAAAATCATTTGAGCCCAAAATTCACTGAGTTTACCAGAAATGAACTCTTGCTTGTAGGAAGACACAGATCCTGGGGTTTAACTCCATTTCTGAAGGGAAATTCCGACCAGAGTTCTCATCCCTGAAACACACTCTGTTTTACTGCAAGAAGCAAGCTCCAAATTGTAAAATGCAGCAAGAACAATGAGCATGCCCTGAAAAAAAGAACAGTGTTTCCCACTCATAAGACCATATGTAATTCAACTCTGCTTATGAAACTGAAACAAACCACAGATCCTCTTACATGAATGCTCTTTAGTTAATAGTGAGAATCGCGTTGGGTTCATGAACTGTGTAAAATAATATGAGCCCATAATTCACTGGGTTTTCCTGAAATGAAATCTTGCTTGTAGGAAGACACAGAATCTGGGGTTTAACTCCGTTTCTGTAGGGAAATTCGGAGCAGTGTTCTCATCAATGAAACACACTCTGTTTTCACGCAAGAAGCAAGCTCTACTTTCCAGATTCTAAAATACATCAAGAACAATGAGCATGCCCACAAAAAAAAAGAATTGTGTTTTCTCCTCATACGAACCATATGTAGTTCAACTCTCCTTATGAAACTGATACAAACCACAGCTCCTCTTACATAAATCCTCTTTAGTTAATAGTGAGATTCACGTTTGGTTCCTGAACTGCGAAAATTCATTTGAGCCGATAATTCTCTTGGTTTACAAGAAATGTACTCTTGCTTGTAGGAAGACACAGATCCTGGGGTTTAACTCCGTTTCTGAAGGGAAATTCAGAACAGAGATCTCATCAATGAAACAAGCTCTGTTTTAATGCAAGAAGCAAGCTCCTCTTTCCAGCGTCTGCAATACAGCAAGAACCATGAGCATGCCCTCAAAAAAGAACAGTGTTTCCTACTCATACGGACCATTGAAGTTCAACTCTGCTTATGAAACTGATACAAACCACAGCTCCTATTACACAAATGCTGTTTAGTTAATAGTGAGAATCATTTTGGGTTGGTGACTGCGAAAAATCATTTCAGCCCAAAATTCACTGGGTTAACCAGAAATGAACTCTTGCTTGTAGGAAGACAGAGATCCTGGGATTTAACTCCGTTTCTGAAGGGAAACTCAGACCAGAGTTCTCAGCCCTGAAAAATACTCTGTTTTAACGCAAGAAGCAAGCTCCAGATTGTAAAATGCAGCAAGAACAATGAGCATGCCCTGAAAAAAATAACTGTGTTTCCTACTCATACGGACCATTGAAGTTCAACTCTGCATATGAAACTGATACAAACCACAGCACCTCTTAAATAAATAATCTTTAGTTAATAGTGAGAATCGCATTGGGTTTTTGAACTGTGTAAAATCATTTGAGCCAAAAAATTCACATGGTTTACCAGAAATGAACTCTTTCTGGTAGGAAAACACACATCTTGGGGTTTAACTCCAATTCTGAAGGGAAATTCAGACCAGAGTTCTCATCCCTGAAACACACTCTGTTTTAAAGCAAGAAGCAAGCTCTTCTTTCCAGATTCTAAAATACAGCAAGAACCATGAGCATGCCCTGAAACACAGAACTGTGTTTCCTACTCATACAGACCATATGTAGTTCAACTCTGCTGAAGAAACTGATACAGACCACAGCACCTATTACATAAAGGTTCTTTAGTTATTTGTGATAGTCGTGTTGGGTTCTAGAACTGTGTAAAATCATTTGAGCCCAAAATTCACTTTGTTTACCAGAAATGAACTCTTACTTGTAGGAAGACACAGATCCTGGGGTTTATCTCCGTTTCTGAAGGGAAATTCAGACCAGAGTTCTCATCCATGAAATACACTCTGTTTTAAGGCAAGAAGCAAGCTCTTCTTTCCATATTCTAAAATACAGCAAGAACAATGAGCATGCCCAGAAAAAAGAACTGTTTTTCCTTCTCATACAGACCATATGTAGTTCATCTCTGCTTATGAAACTGATACAACCCACAACTCCTCTTACATAAATTCTCTTTCGTTAATAGTGAGAATCGTGTTGGGTACTAGAACTGTGTAAAATCATTTGAGCCGAAAATTCACATTGTTTACCAGAAATGAATTCTTGCTTGTAGGAACACACACATCATGGGGTTTTAACTCCGTTTCTGAAGGGAAATTCCGACCAGAGTTCTCATCCCTGAAACACACTCTGTTTTAACGCAAGAAGCAAGCTCCAAATTGTAAAATGCAGCAAGAACAATGAGCATGCCCTGAAAAAAAGAACTGTGTTTCCTACTCATACGGACCATATGTAGTTCAACTCTGCTGATGAAGCTGATACAACCCACAACTCCTCTTACATAAATTCTCTTTCATTAATAGTGAGAATCTCGTTGGGTTCATGAACTGGGAAAAATCATTTGAGCCCAAAATTCACTGAGTTTACCAGAAATAAACTCTTGCTTGTAGGAAGACACAGATCCTGGGGTTTAACTCCGTTTCTGAAGGGAAATTCAGAAAAGAGTTCTCATCCCTGAAACACACTCTGTTTTAAAGCAAGAAGCAAGCTCTTCTTTCCAGATTCTAAAATACAGCAAGAACCATGAGCATGCCCTGAAACATAGAACTGTGTTTCCTACTCATTCAGACCATATGTAGTTCATCTCTGCTGATGAAACTGATACAGACCACAGCTCCTCTTACATAAATGTTCTTTAGTTAATAGTGAGAATCGCGTTGGGTTCATGAACTGTGTAAAATCATTTGAGCCCAAAATTCATTGTGTTTTCCAGAAATGAAATCTTTCTTGTAGGAAGACAGAGATAATGGGGTTTAACTCTGTTTCTGAAGGGAAATTCAGAGCAGTGTTCTCATCAATGAAACACACTCTGTTTTCACGCAAGAGGCAAGCTCTTCTTTCCAGATTCTAAAATACATCAAGAACAATGAGCATGCCCAGAAAAAAAAAGAATTGTGTTTCCTACTCATACGGACCATATGTAGTTCAACTCTGGGTATGAAACTGATACAAACCACAGCAACTCTTAAATAAATAATCTTTAGTTAATAGTAAGAATCGCATTGAATTTGAGCTGTGTAAAATCATTTGAGCCCAAAATTCACTTTGTTTTCAGAAATGAATTCTTGCTTGTAGGAAGACACAGATCCTGGGGTTTAACTCCATTTCTGAAGGGAAATTCCGACCAGAGTTCTCATCCCTGAAACACACTCTGTTTTACCGCAAGAAGCAAGCTCCAAATTGTAAAATGCAGCAAGAACAATGAGCATGCCCTGAAAAAAAGAACAGGGATTCCCACTCATAAGGACCATATGTAATTCAACTCTGCTTATGAAACTGAAACAAACCACAGATCCTCTTACATGAATGCTCTTTAGTTAATAGTGAGAATCGCGTTGGGTTCATGAACTGTGTAAAATAATATGAGCCCATAATTCACTGGGTTTTCCTGAAATGAAATCTTGCTTGTAGGAAGACACAGAATCTGGGGTTTAACTCCGTTTCTGTAGGGAAATTCGGAGCAGTGTTCTCATCAATGAAACACACTCTGTTTTCACGCAAGAAGCAAGCTCTACTTTCCAGATTCTAAAATACATCAAGAACAATGAGCATGCCCACAAAAAAAAAGAATTGTGTTTTCTACTCATACAGACCATATGTAGTTCAACTCTCCTTATGAAACTGATACAAACCACAGCTCCTCTTACATAAATCCTCTTTAGTTAATAGTGAGATTCACGTTTGGTTCCTGAACTGCGAAAATTCATTTGAGCCGATAATTCTCTTGGTTTACAAGAAATGTACTCTTGCTTGTAGGAAGACACAGATCCTGGGGTTTAACTCCGTTTCTGAAGGGAAATTCAGAACAGAGATCTCATCAATGAAACAAGCTCTGTTTTAATGCAAGAAGCAAGCTCCTCTTTCCAGCGTCTGCAATACAGCAAGAACCATGAGCATGCCCTCAAAAAAGAACAGTGTTTCCTACTCATACGGACCATTGAAGTTCAACTCTGCTTATGAAACTGATACAAACCACAGCTCCTATTACACAAATGCTGTTTAGTTAATAGTGAGAATCATTTTGGGTTGGTGACTGCGAAAAATCATTTCAGCCCAAAATTCACTGGGTTAACCAGAAATGAACTCTTGCTTGTAGGAAGACAGAGATCCTGGGATTTAACTCCGTTTCTGAAGGGAAACTCAGACCAGAGTTCTCAGCCCTGAAAAATACTCTGTTTTAACGCAAGAAGCAAGCTCCAGATTGTAAAATGCAGCAAGAACAATGAGCATGCCCTGAAAAAAATAACTGTGTTTCCTACTCATACGGACCATTGAAGTTCAACTCTGCATATGAAACTGATACAAACCACAGCACCTCTTAAATAAATAATCTTTAGTTAATAGTGAGAATCGCATTGGGTTTTTGAACTGTGTAAAATCATTTTAGCCCATAATTCACTTGGTTTACCAGAAATGAACTCTTTCTGGTAGGAAGGCACAGATCCTGGGGTTTAACCCCGTTTCTGTAGGGAAATTCAGACCAGAGTTCTCATCCCTGAAACACACTCTGTTTTAAAGCAAGAAGCAAGCTCTTCTTTCCAGATTCTAAAATACAGCAAGAACCATGAGCATGCCCTGAAACACAGAACTGTGTTTCCTACTCATACAGACCATATGTAGTTCAAGTCTGCTGAAGAAACTGATACAGACCACAGCACCTATTACATAAAGGTTCTTTAGTTATTTGTGATAGTCGTGTTGGGTTCTAGAACTGTGTAAAATCATTTGAGCCCAAAATTCACTTTGTTTACCAGAAATGAACTCTTGCTTGTAGGAAGACACAGATCCTGGGGTTTATCTCCGTTTCTGAAGGGAAATTCAGATCAGAGTTCTCAGCCCTGAAAAACACTCTGTTTTAAGGCAAGAATCCTCCTCTTCTTTCCACCGTCTCCAATACAGGAAGAACCATGAGCATGCCCAGAAAAAAAGAACTGTTTTTCCTTCTCATACAAACCATATGTAGTTCATCTCTGCTTATGAAACTGATACAACCAACAACTCCTCTTACATAAATTCTCTTTAGTTAATAGTGAGAAACGCGTTGGGTTCATGAACTGTGTAAAATCATTTGAGCCAAAATTCATTGGGTTTTCCAGAAATGAAATCTTGCTTGTAGGAAGACACAGATCCTGTGGTTTAACTCCGTTTCTGAAGGGAAATTCGGAGCAATGTTCTCATCAAGAAACACACTCTGTTTTCACACAAGAAGCAAGCTCTTCTTTCCAGATTCTAAAATACATCAATCACAATGAGCATGCCCAGAAAAAAAAAGAATTGTGTTTCCTACTCATATGGACCATATGTAGTTCAACTCTGCTTATGAAACTGATACAACCACAGCTCCTCTTATATAAAAGCTCTTTAGTTAATAGTGAGAATAGAGTTGGGTTCGTGAACTGCGAAAAATCATTTGAGCCCAAAATTCACTGGTTTCACCAGAAATGAACTCTTGCTTGTAGGAACACATACATGCAGTTGTTTAACTCCGTTTCTGAACGGAAATTCAGACCAGAGTTCTCATCCATGAAATACACTCTGTTTTAAGGCAAGAAGCAAGCTCTTCTTTCCAGATTCTAAAATACAGCAAGAACCATGAGCATGCCCTGAAACACAGAACAGTGTTTCGTACTCATACAGACCATATGTAGTTCAACTCTTCTGATGAAACTGATACAGAACACAGCTCTTCTTACATAAATTCTCTTTAGTTATTAGTGATAATCGTGTTGGGTACTAGAACTGTGTAAAATCATTTGAGCCGAAAATTCACATTGTTTACCAGAAATGAATTCTTGCTTGTAGGAACACACACATCATGGGGTTTTAACTCCGTTTCTGAAGGGAAATTCCGACCAGAGTTCTCATCCCTGAAACACACTCTGTTTTAGCGCAAGAAGCAAGCTCCAAATTGTAAAATGCAGCAAGAACAATGAGCATGCCCTGAAAAAAAGAACTGTGTTTCCTACTCATACGGACCATATGAAGTTCAACTCTGCATATGAAACTGATACAAACCACAGCTCCTCTTAAATAAATCCTCTTTAGTTAATAGTGAGAATCACGTTGGGTTCTTGAACTGCGAAAAACCATTTGAGCCAAAAATTCACTTGGTTTACAAGAAATGAACTCTTGCTTGTAGGAAGACACAGATACTGGGGTTTAGCTCCGTTTCTGAAGGGAAATTCAGACCAGAGATCTCATCCATGAAACACGTTCTGTTTTAATGCAAGAAGCAAGCTCTTCTTTCCAGCCTCTTCAAAACAGCAAGAAAAAGAAGCATGCCCAGTAAAAAAGAACTGTGTTTCCTACTCATACGGACCATATGTAGTTCAACTCTGCTGATGAAACTGATACAGACCACAGCTCCTCTTACATAAATCCTCTTTAGTTAATAGTGAGAATAGCATTGGGTTCGTGAACTGCGAAAAATCATTCGAGCCCAAAATTCACTGGGTTAACCAGAAATGAACTCTTGCTTGTAGGAAGACAGGGATCCTGGGATTTAACTCCGTTTCTGAAGGGAAATACAGACCTGAGTTCTCATCCCTGAAACACACTCTCTTTTAACGCAAGAAGCAAACTCCAGATTCTTAAATGCAAGAAGAAAAATGAGCATGCCCTGAAAAAAAGAACTGTGTTTCATATTCATATGGACCATATGAAGTTCAACTCTGCATATGAAACTGATACAAACCACAGCACCTCTTAAATAAATAATCTTTAGATAATAGTGAGAATCGCATTGGGTTTTTGAACTGTGTAAAATCATTTGAGCCCAAAATTCACTTGGTTTACCAGAAATGAACTCTTTCTGGTAGGAAGGCACAGATCCTGGGGTTTAACCCCGTTTCTGAAGGGAAATTCAGACCAGAGTTCTCATCCCTGAAACACACTCTGTTTTAAAGCAAGAAGCAAGCTCTTCTTTCCAAATTCTAAAATACAGCAAGAACCATGAGCATGCCCTGAAACACAGAACTGTGTTTCCTACTCATACAGACCATATGTAGTTCAACTCCGCTTATGAAACTGATACAAACCACAGCTCTTCTTACATAAATCCTCTTTAGTTAATAGTGAGAATCACGTTGGATACGTGAACTGCGAAAAATCATTTGAGCCAAAAATTCTCTTGGTTTACATGAAATGAACTCTTGCTTGTTGGAAGACACAGATCCTGGGGTTTAACTCCATTTCTGAAGGGAAATTCAGACCAGAGATCTCATCCATGAAACCCGCTCTGTTTTAATGCAAGAAGCAAGCTCTTCTTTCAGGTGTCTCCAATACAGCAAGAACCATGAGCATGCCCTCAAAAAAGAACTGTGTTTCTTACTCATACAGACGATATGTAGATCAACTCTGCTTATGAAACTGATACAAACCACAGCACCTCTTAAATAAATGCTCTTTAGTTAATAGCGAGAATCGTGTTGTTGTTTTTGAACTGTGTAAAATCATTTGAGCCCAAAATTCACTTGGTTTAACAGAATTGAACTCTTGCTTGTAGGAAGACACAGATCCTGGGGTTTAACTCCGTTTCTCAAGGGAAATTGAGACCAGAGATCTCAGCCCTGAAAAACACTCTGTTTTAAGGCAAGAATCCTCCTCTTCTTTCCTCCGTCCCCAATACAGTAAGAACCATGAGCATGCCCAGAAAAAAGAACTGTTTTTCATTCTAATACAGAAAATATGTAGTTAAACTCTGCTTATGAAACTGATACAACCAACAACTCCTCTTACATAAATTCTCTCTTCTTAATAGTGAGAATCGGGGTGGGTTCATGAACTGCGAAAAATCATTTGAGCCCAAAATTCACTGAGTTTACCAGAAATGAACTCTTGCTTGTAGGAAGACACAGATCCTGGGGTTTTACCCCGTTTCTGAAGGGAAATTCAGAGCAGTGTTCTCATCAATGAAACACACTCTGTTTTCACGCAAGAAGCAAGCTCTTCTTTCCAGATTCTAAAATACATCAAGAACAATGAGCATGCCCAGAAAAAAAAAGAATTGTGTTTCCTACTCATACGGACCATATGTAGTTCAACTCTGCGTATGAAACTGATACAAACCACAGCAACTCTTAAATAAATAATCTTTAGTTAATAGTGAGAATCGTATTGAATTTTGAACTGTGTAAAATCATTTGAGCCCAAAATTCACTTTGTTTTCAGAAATGAATTCTTGCTTGTAGGAAGACAGAGATCCTGCGGTTAACCCCGTTTCTGAAGGGAAATTCAGAGCAGTGTTCTCATCAATCAAACACACTCTGTTTTCACGCAAGAAGCAAGCTCTTCTTTCCAGATTCTAAAATACATCAAGAACAATGAGCATGCCCAGAAAAAAAAAGAATTGTGTTTCCTACTCATACGGACCATATGTAGTTCAACTCTCTTATAAAACTGATACAAACCACAGCTCTTCTTACATAAATGCTCTTTAGTTAATAGTGAGAATAGCGTTGGGTTCGTGAACTGCGAAAAATCATTTGAGCCCAAAATTCACTGGTTTCACCAGAAATGAACTCTTGCTTGTAGGAAGACATACATGCAGCTGTTTAACTCCGTTTCTGAACGGAAATTCAGACCAGAGTTCTCATCCCTGAAATACACTCTGTTTTAAGGCAAGAAGCAAGCTCTTCTTTCCAGATTCAAAATACAGCAAGAACAATGAGCATGCCCTGAAACACAGAACTGAGTTTCCTACTCATACAGACCATATGTAGTTCAACTCTGCTGATGAAACTGATACAAACCACAGCTCCTCTTACATAAATCCTCTTTAGTTAATAGTGAGAATCACGTTGGGTTCTTGAACTGTGAAAAATCATTTGAGCCGAAAATTCACTTGGTTTACAAGAAATGAACTCTTGCTTGTAGGAAGACACAGATACTGGGGTTTAGCTCCGTTGCTGAAGGGAAATTCAGACCAGAGATCTCATCCATGAAACACGCTCTGTTTTAATGCAAGAAGCAAGCTCTTCTTTCCAGCCTCTTCAAAACAGCAAGAAAAAGAAGCATGCCCAGAAAAAAAGAACTGTGTTTCCTACTCATACGGACCATATGTAGTTCAACTCTGCTGATGAAACTGATACAGACCACAGCTCCTCTTACATAAATGCTCTTTAGTTAATAGTGAGAATAGCGTTGGGTTCGTGAACTGCGAAAAAACATTTGAGCCCAAAATACACTGGTTTTACCAAAAATGAACTCTTGCTTGTAGGAAGACATACATGCAGGGGTTTAACTCCGTTTCTGAAGGGAAATACAGACCTGAGTTCTCATCCCTGAAACACACTCTCTTTTAACGCAAGAAGCAAACTCCAGATTCTTAAATGCAAGAAGAAAAATGAGCATGCCCTGAAAAAAAGAACTGTGTTTCATATTCATATGGACCATATGAAGTTCAACTCTGCATATGAAACTGATACAAACCACAGCACCTCTTAAATAAATAATCTTTAGTTATAGTCATAATCGCTTGGATTTTGGCTCTGTGTAAAATATTTTGACCCCAAAATTCACTTGGTTTACCAGAAATGAACTCTTGCTTGTAGGAAGACACAGATGCTGGGGTTTAACTCCGTTTCTGAAGGGAAATTCAGACCAGTGTTCTCATCCATGAAACACACTCTGTCTTAATGCAAAAAGCAAGCTCTTCTTTCCAGCGTCTCCAAAACAGCAAGAAAAAGGAGCATGCCCAGAAAAAAAAGAACTGTGTTTCCTACTCATACGGACAATATGTAGTTCAACTCTGCTTATGAAACTGATACAAACCACAGCTCCTCTTACGTAAATCCTCTTTAGTTAATAGTGAGAATCATGTTCGGTTCGTGAACTGCGAAAAATCATTTGAGACCAAAATTCTCTTGGTTTACAAGAAATGAACTCTTGCTTGTAGGAAGACAGGGATCCTGGGATTTAACTCCGTTTCTGAAGGGAAAATCAGACCAGAGTTCTCAGCCCTGAAACACACTCTGTTTTAACGCAAGAAGCATGCACCAGATTTTAAAATGCAGCAAGAACAATGAGCATGCCCTGAAAAAAAGAACCGTGTTTCCTACTCATACGGACAATATGGAGTTCAACTCTGCGTATGAAACTGATACAAACCACAGCACCACTTAAATAAATAATCTTTAGATAATAGTGAGAATCGCATTGGGTTTTTGAACTGTGTAAAATCATTTTAGCCCATAATTCACTTGGTTTACCAGAAATGAACTCTTTCTGGTAGGAAGGCACAGATCCTGGGGTTTAACCCCGTTTCTGTAGGGAAATTCAGACCAGAGTTCTCATCCCTGAAACACACTCTGTTTTAAAGCAAGAAGCAAGCTCTTCTTTCCAGATTCTAAAATACAGCAAGAACCATGAGCATGCCCTGAAACACAGAACTGTGTTTCCTACTCATACAGACCATATGTAGTTCAACTCTGCTGATGAAGCTGATACAACCCACAACTCCTCTTACATAAATTCTCTTTTGTTAATAGTGAGAATCGCCTTGGGTTCGTGAACTGGGAAAAATCATTTGAGCCCAAAATTCTCTGAGTTTACCAGAAATGAACTCTTGCTTGTAGGAAGACACAGATCCTGGGGTTTAACTCCGTTTCTGAAGGGAAATTCAGAAAAGAGTTCTCATCCCTGAAACACACTCTGTTTTAAAGCAAGAAGCAAGCACTTCTTTCCAGATTCTAAAATACAGCAAGAACCATGAGCATGCCCTGAAACACAGAACTGTGTTTCCTACTCATACAGACCATATGTAGTTCAACTCCGCTTATGAAACTGATACAAACCACAGCTCCTCTTACATAAATCCTCATAGTTAATAGTGAGAATCACGTTGGATACGTGAACTGCGAAAAATTATTTGAGCCGAAAATTCTCTTGGTTTACATGAAATGAACTCTTGCTTGTTGGAAGACACAGATCCTGGGGTTTAACTCCTTTTCTGAAGGGAAATTCAGACCAGAGATCTCATCCATGAAACACCCTCTGTTTTAATGCAAGAAGCAAGCTCTTCTTTCCAGTGTCTCCAATACAGCAAGAACCATGAGCATGCCCTCAAAAAAGAACTGTGTTTCTTACTCATACAGACCATATGTAGATCAACTCTGCTTATGAAACTGATACAAACCACAGCACCTCTTAAATAAATGCTCTTTAGTTAATAGCGAGAATCGTGTTGTTGTTTTTGAACTGTGTAAAATCATTTGAGCCCAAAATTCACTTGGTTTAACAGAATTGAACTCTTGCTTGTAGGAAGACACAGATCCTGGGGTTTAACTCCGTTTCTCAAGGGAAATTGAGACCAGAGATCTCAGCCCTGTAAAACTCTCTGTTTTAAGGCAAGAATCCTCCTCTTCTTTCCTCCGTCCCCAATACAGTAAGAACCATGAGCATGCCCAGAAAAAAGAACTGTTTTTCCTTCTAATACAGACCATATGTAGTTAAACTCTGCTTATGAAACTGATACAACCAACAACTCCTCTTACATAAATTCTCTCTTGTTAATAGTGAGAATCGCGGTGGGTTCGTGAACTGCGAAAAATCATTTGAGCCCAAAATTCACTGAGTTTACCAGAAATAAACTCTTGCTTGTAGGAAGACACAGATCCTGGGGTTTAACTCCGTTTCTGAAGGGAAATTCAGACCAGAGTTCTCATCACTGAAACACACTCTGTATTAAGGCAAGAAGCAAGCCCTTCTTTCCAGATTCTAAAATACAGCAAGAACCATGAGCATGCCCTGAAACATAGAACTGTGTTTCCTACTCATACAGACCATATGTAGTTCAACTCTGCTGATGAAACTGATACAGACCACAGCTCCTCTTACATAAATTCTCTTTAGTTATTAGTGATAATTGTGTTGGGTACTAGAACTATGTAAAATCATTTGAGCCGAAAATTCACATTGTTTACCAGAAATGAATTCTTGCTTGTAGGAACACACACATCATGGGGTTTTAACTCCGTTTCTGAAGGGAAATTCCGACCAGAGTTCTCATCCCTGAAACACACTCTGTTTTAAAGCAAGAAGCAAGCTCCAAATTGTAAAATGCAGCAAGAACAATGAGCATGCCCTGAAAAAAAGAACTGTGTATCCTACTCATACGGACCATATGAAGTTCAACTCTGCGTATGAAACTGATACAAACCACAGCACCTCTTAAATAAATAATCTTTAGATAATAGTGAGAATCGCATTGGGTTTTTGAACTGTGTAAAATCATTTGAGCCCAAAATTCACTTGGTTTACCAGAAATGAACTCTTTCTGGTAGGAAGACACAGATCCTGGGGTTTAACTGCGTTTCTGATGGGAAATTCAGACCAGAGTTCTCATACCTGGAACACACTCTGTTTTAAAGCAAGAAGCTATCTCTTCTTTCCAGATTCTAAAATACAGCAAGAACCATGAGCATGCCCTGAAACACAGAACTGTGTTTCCTACTCATACAGACCACATGTAGTTCAACTCTGCTGATGAAGCTGATACAACCCACAACTCCTCTTACATAAATTCTCTTTCAATAATAGTGAGAATCTCGTTGGGTTCATGAACTGGGAAAAATCATTTGAGCCCAAAATTCACTGAGTTTACCAGAAATAAACTCTTGCTTGTAGGAAGACACAGATCCTGGGGTTTAACTCCGTTTCTGAAGGGAAATTCAGAAAAGAGTTCTCATCCCTGAAACACACTCTGTTTTAAAGCAAGAAGCAAGCTCTTCTTTTCAGATTCTAAAATACAGCAAGAACCATGAGCATGCCCTGAAACACAGAACTGTGTTTCCTACTCATACAGAACATAAGTAGTTCATCTCTGCTGATGAAACTGATACCGACCACAGCTCCTCTTACATAAATGTTCTTTAGTTAATAGTGAGAATCGCGTTGGGTTCATGAACTGTGTAAAATCATTTGAGCCCAAAATTCATTGTGTTTTCCAGAAATGAAATCTTTCTTGTAGGAAGACAGAGATCCTGGGGTTTAACTCCGTTTCTGAAGGGAAATTCAGAGCAGTGTTCTCATCAATGAAACACACTCTGTTTTCATGCAAGAAGCAAGCTCTTCTTTCCAGATTCTAAAATACATCAAGAACAATGAGCATGCCCAGAAAAAAAAAGAATTGTGTTTCCTACTCATACGGACCATATGTAGTTCAACTCTGCGTATGAAACTGATACAAACCACAGCAACTCTTAAATAAGTAATCTTTAGTTAATAGTGAGAATCGCATTTAATTTTGAACTGTGTAAAATCATTTGAGCCCAAAATTCACTTTGTTTTCAGAAATGAATTCTTTCTTGTAGAAAGACAGAGATCCTGTGGTTAACCCCGTTTCTGAAGGGAAATTCAGAGCAGTGTTCTCATCAGTCAAACACACTCTGTTTTCATGCAAGTAGCAAGCTCTTCTTTCCAGATTCTAAAATACATCAAGAACAATGAGCATGCCCAGAAAAAAAAAAGAATTGTGTTTCCTACTCATACGGACCATATGTAGTTCAACTCTCTTATAAAACTGATACAAACCACAGCTCCTCTTACATAAATGCTCTTTAGTTAATAGTGAGAATAGCGTTGGGTTCGTGAACTGCGAAAAATCATTTGAGCCCAAAATTCACTGGTTTCACCAGAAATGAACTCTTGCTTGTAGGAAGACATACATGCAGTTGTTTAACTCCGTTTCTGAACGGAAATTCAGACAAGAGTTCTCATCCCTGAAATACACTCTGTTTTAAGGCAAGAAGCAAGCTCTTCTTTCCAGATTCTGAAATACAGCAAGAACCATGAGCATGCCCTGAAACACAGAACTGTGTTTCCTACTCATACAGACCATATGCAGTTCAACTCTGCTGATGAAACTGATACAGACCACAGCTCCTCCTACATAAATGCTCTTTAGTTATTAGTGATAATCGTGTTGGGTTCTAGAACTGTGTAAAATCATTTGAGACAAAAATTCACTTTGTTTACCAGGAAAGAACTCTTGCTTGTAGAAACACACACATCATGGGGTTTTGAGTCCGTTTCTGAACGGAAATTCCGACCAGAGTTCTCATCCTTGAAACACACTCTGTTTTAAGGCAAGAAGCAAGCTCCAGTTTGTAAAATGCAGCAAGAACAATGAGCTTGCCCTGAAAAAAAGAACTGTGTTTCCTACTCCTACGGACTGTATGAAGTTTAACACTGCGTATGAAACTGATACAAACCACAGCTCCTCTCAAATAAATAATCATTAGTTAATAGTGGGAATGGCATTGGGTTTTTGAACTGTGTAAAATCATTTGAGCCAAAAAATCACTTGGTTTACCAGAAATGAACTCTTTCTGGTAGGAAGACACAGATCCTGGGGTTTAACTCCGTTTCTGAAGGGAAATTCAGTCCAGAGTTCTCATCCATGAAACACACTCTGTCTTAATGCAAAAAGCAAGCTCTTCTTTCCAGAGTCTCCAAAACAGAAAGATAAAGGAGCATGCCCAGAAAAAAAAGAACTGTGTTTCCTAATCATAGGGACCATATGTAGTTCAACTCTGCTTATGACACTGATACAAACCACAGCTCCACATACATAAATTCCCTTTAGTTAATTGTGAGAATCGCATTGGGTTCGTGAACTGCGAAAAATCATTTGAGCCCAAAATTCACTGAGTTTAGCAGAAATGAACTCTTGCTTGTAGGAAGACACAGATCCTGGGGTTTAACTCCGTTTCTGAAGGGAAATTCCGACCAGAGTTCTCATACCTGAAACACAGTCTGTTTTAATGCAAGAAGCAAGCTCCAGATTGTAAAATGCAGCAAGAACAATGAGCATGCCCTGAAAAAAAGAACTGTGTTTCCTACTCATACGGACCGTATGAAGTTCAACTCTGTGTATGAAACTGATACAAACCACAGCACCACTTAAATAAATAATCTTTAGTTAATAGTGAGAATCGCATTGGGTTTTTGAACTGTGTAAAATCATTTGAGCCCAAAATTAACTTGGATTGCCAGAAATGAACTCTTTCTGGTAGGAAGACACAGATCCTGGGGTTTAACTCCGTTTCTGAAGGGAAATTCAGACCAGAGTTCTCATCCCTGAAACACACTCTGTTTTAAAGCAAGAAGCAAGCTCTTCTTTCCAGATTCTAAAATACTGCAAGAACCATGAGCATGCCCTGAAACACAGAACTGTGTTTCCTACTCATACAGACCATATGTAGTTCAACTCTGCTGATGAAGCTGATACAACCCACCACTCCTCTTACATAAGTCCTCTTTAGTTAATAGTGAGAATCACGTTGGATTCGCGAACTGCGAAAAATCATTTGAGCCGAAAATTCTCTTGGTTTATAAGAAATGATCTCTTGCTTTTAGGAAGACACAGATCCTGGGTTTGACTCCGTTTCTGAAGGGAAATTCAGACCAGAGTTCTCATCCCTGAAACACACTCTGTTTTAAAGCAAGAAGAAAGCTCTTCTTTCCAGATTCTAAAATACAGCAAGAACCATGAGCATGCTCTTCTTTCCGGAGTCTCCAAAATAGAAAGATAAAGGAGCTTGCCCAGAAAAAAAAGAACTGTGTTTCCTACTCATACGGACCATATGTAGTTCAACTCTGCTTATGAAACTGATACAAACCACAGCTCCTCTTACATAAATTCTCCTTCGTTAATAGTGAGAATCGCGTTGGGTTCGTGAACTGGGAAAAATCTTTTGAGCCCAAAATTCACTGAGTTTACCAGAAATGAACTGTGGCTTGTAGGAAGACACAGATCCTGGGGTTTAACTCCGTTTCTGAAGGAAAATTCCGACCAGAGTTCTCATCCCTGAAACACACTCTGTTTTAAAGCAAGAAGCAAGTTCTTCTTTCCAGATTCTAAAATACAGCAAGAACCATGAGCATGCCCTGAAACACAGAACTGTGTTTCCTACTCATACAGACCATATGTAGTTCATCTCTGCTGATGAAACTGATACAGACCACAGCTCCTCTTACATAAATGCTCTTTAGTTAATAGTGAGAATCGCGTTGGGTTCATGAACTGTGTAAAATCATTTGAGCCCAAAATTCATTGTGTTTTCCAGAAATGAAATCTTTCTTGTAGGAAGACAGAGATCCTGGGGTTTAACTCCGTTTCTGAAGGAAAATTCAGAGCAGTGTTCTCATCAATGAAACACACTCTGTTTTCACGCAAGAAGCAAGCTCTTCTTTCCAGATTCTAAAATACATCAAGAACAATGAGCATGCCCAGAAAAAAAGGATTGTGTTTCCTACTCATACGGACCATATGTAGTTCAACTCTCTTATAAAACTGATACAAACCACAGCTCCTCTTACATAAATGCTCTTTAGTAAATAGTGAGAATAACGTTGGTTTCGTGAACTGCGAAAAATCATTTGAGCACAAAATTCACTGGTTTCACCAGAAATGAACTCTTGCTTGTAGGAAGACATACATGCAGGGGTTTATCTCTGTTTCTGAAGGTAAATTCAGACCAGAGTTCTCATCCCTGAAACACACTCTGTTTTAACACAAGAAGCAAGCTCCAGATTCTTAAATGCAGCAAAAACCATGAGCATGCCCTGAAAAAAAGAACTGTGTTCCCTATTCATATGGACCATATGAAGTTCAACTCTGCCTATGAAACTGATACAAACCAGAGCACCTCTTAAATAAGTAATCCTTAGTTACTAGTGATAATCGCATTGGGTTTTTGAACTGTGTAAAATCATTTGAGCCCAAAATTCTCTTGGTTTACCAGAAATGAACTCTTGCTTGTAGGAAGACACAGATCCTGGGGTTTAACTCCATTTATGAAGGGAAATTCAGACCAGTGTTCTCATCCATGAAACACACTCTGTCTTAATGCAAAAAGCAAGCTCTTCTTTCCGGAGTCTCCAAAATAGAAAGATAAAGGAGCTTGCCCAGAAAAAAAAGAACTGTGTTTCCTACTCATACGGACCATATGTAGTTCAACTCTGCTTATGAAACTGATACAAACCACAGCTCCTCTTACATAAATGCTCTTTAGTTACTAGTGATAATCGCATTGGGTTTTTGAACTGCGAAAAATCATTTGAGCCCAAAATTCACTTGGTTTACCAGAAATGAACTCTTGCTTGTAGGAAGACACAGATCCCGGGGTTTAACTCCATTTCTGAAGGGAAGTTCAGACCAGTGTTCTCATCCATAAAACACACTCTGTCTTAACGCAAAAAGCAAGCTCTTCTTTCCGGGGTCACCAAAACAGAAAGATAAAGGAACATGCCCAGAATAAAAAGAACTGTGTTTTCTACTCATACGGACCATATGTATTTCAACTCTGCTTATGAAACTGATACAAACCACATCTCCTATTACATAAATGCTCTTTAGTTAATAGTGAGAATCGTGGTGGGTTCGTGAACTGTGAAAAATCATTTGAGCCCAAAATTAACTGGGTTAACCAGAAATGAACTCTTTCTGGTAGAAAGACACAGATCTTGGGGTTTAACTGCGTTTCTGGTGGGAAATTCAGACCAGAGTTCTCATACCTGAAACACACTCTGTTTTAAAGCAAGAAGCTATCTCTTCTTTCCAGATTCTAAAATACAGCAAGAACCATGAGCATGCCCTGAAACACAGAACTGTGTTTCCTACTCATAGGGACCATATGTAGTTCAACTCTGCTTATCAAACTGATACAAACCACAGCTCCTCTTACATAAATGCTCTTTAGTTAATAGTGAGAATAGCGTTGGGTTCGTGAACTGCGAAAAATCATTTGAGCCCAAAATTCACTGGTTTTACCAGAAATGAACTCTTGCTTGTAGGAAGACATACATGCAGGGGTTTAACTCCGTTTCTGAAGGGAAATACAGACCTGAGTTCTCATCCCTGAAACACACTCTCTTTTAACGCAAGAAGCAAACTCCAGATTCTTAAATGCAAGAAGAAAAAAGAGCATGTCCTGAAAAGAAGAACTGTGTTTCATATTCATATGGACCATATGAAGTTCAACTCTGCATATGAAACTGATACAAACCACAGCACCTCTTAAATAAATAATCTTTAGTTATAGTCATAATCGCTTGGGTTTTGGCTCTGTGTAATATATTTTGAGCCCAAAATACACTTGGTTTACCAGAAATGAACTCTTGCTTGTAGGAAGACACAGATCCTGGGGTTTAACTCTGTATCTGAAGGAAAAATTCAGACCAGTGTTCTCATCCATGAAACACACTCTGTCTTAATGCAAAAAGCAAGCTCTTCTTTCCAGCGTCTCCAAAACAGCAAGAAAAAGGAGCATGCCCAGAAAAAAAAGAACTGTGTTTCCTACTCATACGGACAATATGTAGTTCAACTCTGCTTATGAAACTGATACAAACCACAGCTCCTCTTACATAAATCCTCTTTAGTTAATAGTGAGAATCACGTTGGGTTCGTGAACTGTGAAAAATCATTTGAGCCCAAAATTCTCTTGGTTTACAAGAAATGAACTCTTGCTTGTAGGAAGACAGGGATCCTGGGGTTTAACTCCGTTTCTGAAGGGAAATTCAGACCAGAGATCTCATCCATGAAACACGCTCTGTTTTAATGCAAGAAGCAAGCTCTTCTTTGAAGCATCTCCAATACAGCAAGAACCATGAGCATGCCCTCAAAAAAGAACTGTGTTTCCTACTCATACAGACCATATGTAGATCAACTCTGCTGATGAAACTGATACAAACCACAGGACCTCTTAAATAAATGCTCTTTAGTTAATAGCGAGAATCGCGTTGTTGTTTTTGAACTGTGTAAAATAATTTGAGCCCAAAATTCTCTTGGTTTAACAGAATTGAACTCCTTTTGTAGGAAGACACAGATCCTGGGGTTTAACTCCGTTTCTGAAGGGAAATTGAGACCAGAGTTCTCAGCCCTGAAAAACACTCTGTTTTAAGGCAAGAATCCTCCTCTTCTTTCTACGGTCCCCAAAACAGTAAGAACCATGAGCATGCCCAGAAAAAAAGAACTGTTTTTCCTTCTCATACAGACCATATGTAGTTAAACTCTGCTTGTGAAACTGAAACAACCTACAACTCCTCTTACATAAATTCTCTTTCGTTAATAGTGAGAATCGCGTTGGGTTCGTGAACTGAAAAAATCATTTAAGCCGAAAATTCACTTGGTTTACAAGAAATGAACTCTTGCTTGTAGGAAGACACAGATCCTGGGGTTTAACTCCATTTCTGAAGGGAAATTCAGACCAGAGATCTCAACAATGAAACACGCTCTGTTTTAATGCAAGAACCAAGCTCTTCTTTCCAGCTTCTCCAAAACAGCAAGAAAAAGGAGCATGCCCAGAAAAAAAAACAGTGTTTCCTACTCATACGGACCATATGTAGTTCAACTCTGCTAATGAAACTGATACAAAGCACAGCTCCTCTTACATAAATCCTCTTTAGTTAATAGTGAGAATCACATTGGATTCGTGAACTGCGAAAAATCATTTGAGCCCAAAATTCACTTGGTTTAACAGAATTGAACTCTTGCTTGTAGGAAGACACAGATCCTGGGGTTTAACTCCGTTTCTGAAGGGAAATTGAGATTAGAGTTCTCAGCCCAGAAAAACACTCTGTTTTAAGGCAAGAATCCTCCTCATCTTTCCTCCGTCCCCAATACAGTAAGAACCATTAGCATGCCCAGAAAACAAGAACTGTTTTTCATTCTCATACAGACCATATGTAGTTAAACTCTGCTTATGAAACTGATACAACCTGCAACTCCTCTTACATAAATTCTCTTTCGTTAATAGTGAGAATCGCGTTGTGTTCGTGAACTGTGTAAAATACTTTGAGCCCAAAATTCATTGTGTTTTCCAGAAATGAAATCTTTCTTGTAGGAAGACACAGATCCTGGGGTTTAACTCCTTTCTGAAGGGAAATTCAGAGCAGTGTTCTCATCAATGCAACACACTCTGTTTTCACGCAAGAAGCAAGCTCTTCTTTCCAGATTCTAAAATACATCAAGAACAATGAGCAAGCCCAGAAAAAAAAAGAATTGTGTTTCCTACTCATACGGACCATATGTAGTTCAACTCTGCTTATGAAACTGATACAAACCACAGCTCCTCTTACATAAATGCTCTTTAGTTACTAGTGATAATCGCATTGGGTTTTTGAACTGCGAAAAATCATTTGAGCCCAAAATTCACTTGGTTTACCAGAAATGAACTCTTCCTTGTAGGAAGACACAGATCCCGGGGTTTAACTCCATTTCTGAAGGGAAGTTCAGACCAGTGTTCTCATCCATGAAACACACTCTGTCTTAATGCAAAAAGCAAGCTCTTCTTTCCGGAGTCACCAAAACAGAAAGATAAAGGAACATGCCCAGAATAAAAAGAACTGTGTTTTCTACTCATACGGACCATATGTATTTCAACTCTGCTTATGAAACTGATACAAACCACATCTCCTATTACATAAATGCTCTTTAGTTAATAGTGAGAATCGTGGTGGGTTCGTGAACTGTGAAAAATCATTTGAGCCCAAAATTAACTGGGTTAACCAGAAATGAACTCTTTCTGGTAGAAAGACACAGATCTTGGGGTTTAACTGCGTTTCTGGTGGGAAATTCAGACCAGAGTTCTCATACCTGAAACACACTCTGTTTTAAAGCAAGAAGCTATCTCTTCTTTCCAGATTCTAAAATACAGCAAGAACCATGAGCATGCCCTGAAACACAGAACTGTGTTTCCTACTCATACAGACCATATGCAGTTCAACTCTGCTGATGAAGCTAATACAACCCACAACTCCTCTTACATAAATTCTCTTTCATTAATAGTGAGAATCTCGTTGGGTTCATGAACTGGTAAAAATCATTTGAGCCCAAAATTCCCTGAGTTTACCAGAAATAAACTCTTGCTTGTAGGAAGACACAGATCCTGGGGTTTAACTCCGTTTCTGAAGGGAAATTCAGACCAGAGTTCTCATCACTGAAACACACGCTGTATTAAGGCAAGAAGCAAGCTCTTCTTTCCAGATTCTAAAATACAGCAAGAACACTGAGCATGCCCTGAAACACAGAACTGTGTTTCCTACTGATACAGACCATATGAAGTTCAACTCTGCGTATGAAACTGATACAGACCACAGCACCTCTTAAATAAATAATCTTTAGATAATAGTGAGAATCGCATTGGATTTTTGAACTGTGTAAAATCATTTGAGCCCAAAATTCACTTGGTTTACCAGAAATGAACTCTTTCTGGTAGGAAGACACAGATCCTGGGGTTTAACTGCGTTTCTGATGGGAAATTCAGACCAGAGTTCTCATACCTGAAACAAACTCTGTTTTAAAGCAAGAAGCTATCTCTTCTTTCCAGATTCTAAAATACAGCAAGAACCATGAGCATGCCCTGAAACACAGAACTGTGTTTCCTACTCATACAGACCATATGTAGTTCAACTCTGCTGATGAAGCTGATACAACCCACAACTCCTCTTACATAAATTCTCTTTCATTAATAGTGAGAATCTCGTTGGGTTCATGAACTGGGAAAAATCATTTGAGCCCAAAATTCACTGAGTTTACCAGAAATAAACTCTTGCTTGTAGGAAGACACAGACCCTGGGGTTTAACTCCGTTTCTGAAGGGAAATTCAGAAAAGAGTTCTCATCCCTGAAACACACTCTGTTTTAAAGCAAGAAGCAAGCTCTTCTTTTCAAATTCTAAAATACAGCAAGAACCATGAGCATGCCCTGAAACACAGAACTGTGTTTCCTACTCATACAGACCATATGTAGTTCATCTCTGCTGATGAAACTGATACAGACAACAGCTCCTCTTACATAAATGTTCTTTAGTTAATAGTGAGAATCGAGTTGGGTTCATGAACTGTGTAAAATCATTTGAGCCCAAAATTCATTGTGTTTTCCAGAAATGAAATCTTTCTTGTAGGAAGACAGAGATCCTGGGGTTTAACTCCGTTTCTGAAGGAAAATTCAGAGCAGTGTTCTCATCAATGAAACACACTCTGTTTTCACGCAAGAAGCAAGCTCTTCTTTCCAGATTCTAAAATACATCAAGAACAATGAGCATGCCCAGAAAAAAAAAAGGATTGTGTTTCCTACTCATACGGACCATATGTAGTTCAACTCTCTTATAAAACTGATACAAACCACAGCTCCTCTTACATAAATGCTCTTTAGTTAATAGTCAGAATTATGTTGGGTTCGTGAACTGCGAAAAATCATTTGAGCCCAAAATTCACTGGTTTCACCAGAAATGAACACTTGCTTGTAGGAAGACATACATGCAGTTGTTTAACTCCGTTTCTGAACGGATATTCAGACCAGAGTTCTCATCCCTGAAATACACTCTGTTTTAAGGCAAGAAGCAAGCTCTTCTTTCCAGATTCTAAAATACAGCAAGAACCATGAGCATGCCCTGAAACACAGAACTGTGTTTCCTACTCATACAGACCATATGTAGTTCAACTCTGCTGATGAAACTGATACAAACGACAGCTCCTCTTACATAAATCCTCTTTAGTTAATAGTGAGAATCACGTTGGGTTCTTGAACTGCAAATAATCATTTGAGCCCAAAATTCACTGGGTTAATGAGAAATGAACTCTTGCTTGCAGGAAGACACAGATCCTCGGGTTTAACTCCGATTCTGAAGGGAAATTCAGAGCAGTGTTCTCATCAATGAAACACACTCTGTTTTAACTCAAGAAGCAAGCTCTTCTTTCCAGATTCTAAAATACATCAAGAACAATGAGCATGCCCAGAAAAAAAAAGAATTGTGTTTCCTACTCATAGGGACCATATGTAGTTCAACTCTGCTTATCAAACTGATACAAACCACAGCTCCTCTTACATAAATGCTCTTTAGTTAATAGTGAGAATAGCGTTGGGTTCGTTAACTGCGAAAAATCATTTGAGCCCAAAATTCACTGGTTTTACCAGAAATGAACTCTTGCTTGTAGGAAGACATACATGCAGGGGTTTAACTCCGTTTCTGAAGGGAAATACAGACCTGAGTTCTCATCACTGAAACACACTCTCTTTTAACGCAAGAAGCAAACTCCAGATTCTTAAATGCAAGAAGAAAAAAGAGCATGTCCTGAAAAAAAGAACTGTGTTTCATATTCATATGGACCATATGAAGTTCAACTCTGCATATGAAACTGATACAAACCACAGCACCTCTTAAATAAATAATCTTTAGTTATAGTCATAATCGCTTGGGTTTTGGCTCTGTGTAATATATTTTGAGCCCAAAATACACTTGGTTTACCAGAAATGAACTCTTGCTTGTAGGAAGACACAGATCCTGGGGTTTAACTCTGTATCTGAAGGAAAAATTCAGACCAGTGTTCTCATCCATGAAACACACTCTGTCTTAATGCAAAAAGCAAGCTCTTCTTTCCAGCGTCTCCAAAACAGCAAGAAAAAGGAGCATGCCCAGAAAAAAAAGAACTGTGTTTCCTACTCATACGGACAATATGTAGTTCAACTCTGCTTATGAAACTGATACAAACCACAGCTCCTCTTACATAAATCCTCTTTAGTTAATAGTGAGAATCACGTTGGGTTCGTGAACTGTGAAAAATCATTTGAGCCCAAAATTCTCTTGGTTTACAAGAAATGAACTCTTGCTTGTAGGAAGACAGGGATCCTGGGGTTTAACTCCGTTTCTGAAGGGAAATTCAGACCAGAGATCTCATCCATGAAACTCGCTCTGTTTTAATGCAAGAAGCAAGCTCTTCTTTGAAGCATCTCCAATACAGCAAGAACCATGAGCATGCCCTCAAAAAAGAACTGTGTTTCCTACTCATACAGACCATATGTAGATCAACTCTGTGTATGAAACTGATACAAACCACAGGACCTCTTAAATAAATGCTCTTTAGTTAATAGCGAGAATCGCGTTGTTGTTTTTGAACTGTGTAAAATAATTTGAGCCCAAAATTCTCTTGGTTTAACAGAATTGAACTCCTTTTGTAGGAAGACACAGATCCTGGGGTTTAACTCCGTTTCTGAAGGGAAATTGAGACCAGAGTTCTCAGCCCTGAAAAACACTATGTTTTAAGGCAAGAATCCTCCTTTTCCTTCCTCCGTCCCCAAAACAGTAAGAACCATGAGCATGCCCAGAAAAAAAGAACTGTTTTTCCTTCTCATACAGACCATATGTAGTTAAACTCTGCTTGTGAAACTGAAACAACCTACAACTCCTCTTACATAAATTCTCTTTGGTTAATAGTGAGAATCGCGTTGGGTTCGTGAACTGAAAAAATCATTTGAGCCGAAAATTCACTTGGTTTACAAGAAATGAACTCTTGCTTGTAGGAAGACACAGATCCTGGGGTTTAACTCCGTTTCTGAAGGGAAATTCAGACCAGAGATCTCAACAATGAAACAGGCTCTGTTTTAATGCAAGAACCAAGCTCTTCTTTCCAGCTTCTCCAAAACAGCAAGAAAAATGAGCATGCCCAGAAAAAAAAACAGTGTTTCCTACTCATACGGACCATATGTAGTTCAACTCTGCTAATGAAACTGATACAAAGCACAGCTCCTCTTACATAAATCCTCTTTAGTTAATAGTGAGAATCACATTGGATTCGTGAACTGCGAAAAATCATTTGAGCCCAAAATTCACTTGGTTTAACAGAATTGAACTCTTGCTTGTAGGAAGACACAGATCCTGGGGTTTAACTCCGTTTCTGAAGGGAAATTGAGATTAGAGTTCTCAGCCCAGAAAAACACTCTGTTTTAAGGCAAGAATCCTCCTCATCTTTCCTCCGTCCCCAATACAGTAAGAACCATTAGCATGCCCAGAAAACAAGAACTGTTTTTCATTCTCATACAGACCATATGTAGTTAAACTCTGCTTATGAAACTGATACAACCTGCAACTCCTCTTACATAAATCCTCTTTCGTTAATAGTGAGAATCGCGTTGTGTTCGTGAACTGTGTAAAATACTTTGAGCCCAAAATTCATTGTGTTTTCCAGAAATGAAATCTTTCTTGTAGGAAGACACAGATCCTGGGGTTTAACTCCTTTCTGAAGGGAAATTCAGAGCAGTGTTCTCATCAATGCAACACACTCTGTTTTCACGCAAGAAGCAAGCTCTTCTTTCCAGATTCTAAAATACATCAAGAACAATGAGCAAGCCCAGAAAAAAAAAGAATTGTGTTTCCTACTCATACGGACCATATGTAGTTCAACTCTGCTTATGAAACTGATACAAACCACAGCTCCTCTTACATAAATGCTCTTTAGTTACTAGTGATAATCGCATTGGGTTTTTGAACTGCGAAAAATCATTTGAGCCCAAAATTCACTGAGTTTAGCAGAAATGAACTCTTGCTTGTAGGAAGACACAGATCCTGGGGTTTAACTCCGTTTCTGAAGGGAAATTCCGACCAGAGTTCTCATCCCTGAAACACAGTCTGTTTTAATGCAAGAAGCAAGCTCCAGATTGTAAAATGCAGCAAGAACAATGAGCATGCCCTGAAAAAAAGAACTGTGTTTCCTACTCATATGGACCGTATGAAGTTCAACTCTGTGTATGAAACTGATACAAACCACAGCACCTCTTAAATAAATAATCTTTAGTTAATAGTGAGAATCGCATTGGGTTTTTGAACTCTGTAAAATCATTTGAGCCCAAAATTCACTTGGATTACCAGAAATGAACTCTTTCTGGTAGGAAGACACAGATCCTGGGGTTTAACTCCGTTTGTGAAGGGAAATTCAGACCAGAGTTCTCATCCCTGAAACACACTCTGTTTTAAAGCAAGAAGCAAGCTCTTCTTTCCAGATTCTAAAATATAGCAACAACCATGAGCATGCCCTGAAACACAGAACTGTGTTTCCTACTCATACAGACCATATGTAGTTCAACTCTGCTGATGAAACTCATACAAACAACAGCTCCTCTTTGTAGATGTATCCTGCTTGTTAAATAAGAAACACAGAGCCAGTTGCAGAGTTAAAAACCACGAGGTCAGAGCCAAAGCAGAAAACCTTACCCTTCAGTGCTTCTGGGGTTCCTCCTCTTCGCAAGAGACCTACTTCTGTGTGTCCTGTCTATTTAAAGACTTTCTGTTCTCCTCCCTCATTGGTTGTAACCCAGCCACATGACCTCCTCATCACTCCCTGTTTGTACAGACCTCCAGGTCTTCTATGGTTGGTATTGAAATTAAAGGCGTGTGTCTGCTATGCTGGCTGTGTCCTTGAACACACAGAGATCCGCCTAGCTCTGCCTCCCATGTGCTGGGATTAAGGGCGTGCCCCACTACTGCTCGGCTTCTGCTCTGGCTTGCTCTGACCTCAAGGCAACTTTATTGACATACAAATAAAATCACATTTCAATACAAATAAAATATCACTATATTTCCCCTTTTCTATTTTAATAAAAAGAAAAAAAGGAAAAAGTTATAATTAATATAAGAAAAACTATATACAAAAGTACCATAACTATATATACCATATATACAAACAATAAATACCTAAACAATGTCTAGTCCATTTGTAATTGACAAATTCAGAGAAAATAATTCCATTATCTATCCTATTTTGGTAAGTCCAGAATGTACCTGATTCACTTTTTATCCTAACTTATATAGCTAACAGAACTGTCTTATAACGTCTTTCAAATTTATACACTTACAGCTCTTAGTGAGTTTTTCTGAAATCCTTAACAAAGATAATTATAACTATAACTAACTGATCTTCAACTCCCTCAGAGACCCAAGAAGGAAATAATACTACCTAATAAAAAATAAAAACAAGAAGTGCATGCAAGCAGCTTCAAAAAAAAATGTGAGTTTACAGAAACAGCCAGCTGCCAGGACAGTCACCTGAGGTTTCTCCACAGTGTTGGGGCATCATCTTCAGCCTACAGGCTTAGCGTATCTGACAGACTCTTTTGTGAACTAAGATGTATACAAGGTCAACAGTTTGACCTCACATTTGGTGAGAGCAGTCCATGTACCAGAAACACCTGAATTCCATTAGTGTCATGTTATGATTCAGGATTTTAAATTCTGGAAATTATTGATGTCTTTTCAATTCAGCTGTCCATTTTTCTTGGCTGTGTATATGTGGCTTCATCTTGGCATCCTGTTCTTCTCCACATCTCTCTATTAAACGCCAGTCTACTATTGAGAGAGGTGAGCTTAGTTATTCCTCAAGAATAACTGTTTCATCTGCTGTTCCATTGCATATAAGAAGCCATTGGCCCACTCCCTGTTCAGCTGCCTTCGAAGAAAAGGGCACGGTACGGTACCTTTTACAGATTGTAAAGGTCACTCACTTCAGGGATGGTGCCATATTGTCCTGGCTTCAGAAGATGCCTTTTGTTAAAGCCACAATCACACTTGTTTTGGCAAGAATTGGTAGTCCTTGGTTTCATGTCCGGTCTGTCCTGTTTGTCAGCAGTTGATTCAAGGATACTTTGTTGTCCAGTGGCTGACTTTTGCAACAATGAAAGTTAGTTCCATATGCAGTTTCTTCAATGCCCATATTTTCTCTGAAGTAGATTGGTACTGCCAGGAGCCGTCATGTCTCATAGTCATAGCAAAAAAGAAAAATTCTTAAGTTATTAAAACATTTTAAATGCCATATTCTGTAGATCTCTGAAGGGTTTGAAGATGACCTGTCTATCTAAAATATATCTGTTTGATCTTGACAACACACCTAATATGACTACAAGTTCAATTGTAATGTCTAACCACTAATTTTCATTTCTATATATCCTAATAGTTGGTAATACTAACATTCAAGGATTAGCAAATTGCAATTACATTGTTAAATGTATGGTATAAATACAATATCTCGAACAAGATTAGAAATACGTATATGGTATATTCTAACAATCTCAATCTCAATAATAATAATTTGTATACAATATAAAACAATCCAATTGAATGTAAAGTATTTAAAACTAGTAAATGTCTTTTTCTTTTTTCTTCTTTTTTTTTTTTAAAACAAGCACCTTTTGCCTAGCCCTTTACCTAACCCTTAACAACAACTTGTAACCAACCCTCCTAAACAATGAAAACTATCCCAGACCCAATACCCATAAAAAGACCAAAAAACCACCCACCCCACACCACCCCTTTGGGAATGTGGGCGTCGAATTCTTAAAATTGCTTCCTGCTGGGTATGGGCGAAGTTATCTTTATTCTGAAAAGAAAATTTTGGGTTAATTGACAAATTCTAGGAAAGATAACTATATTCTTTGTTATCCATAATGCCAAAGTTCAGGGTTTATCTCAAGTCCTTATTCAAGCAGTCTTTGAAACTGGATCATCTCAGCTAGCCATCTCAGAATTGCTCTAAGCACTTTGTAGTCCAAAGCTGATCTGTAGATGATGTTTGTCAGCTTAGTGATATTATTTTCCACGTGGAATTGTCGTTGTGGGGCCCCATCTTCTTCCTGGAGATTTCATTTGATGTTAGGCCTGGCCGTGATTTCCTGCAGAAAACTGAAAAGACACTCGAACAGAAAGACATGTATAGGCAGCTAATCGAAGCCTTTTCTCTAAATTAATTAGTACTCATATGACCATTATTATCTCAACAAAGTTTAATATATATATATATATATATATATATATATATATATATATCTTGTGAATTCTGATATAAAATTCATACTTTAAGAAAAGTTTAAAGAATCAGAATAGAGTCAAAGAATTGAGATTAGTAATAGAATAGTCCCTTAATTAATTTGGTTTTTCTCCTGTCCCATGTCAGAAGATGGCTCTTTCTTCTGGTATGATACAGGGAGTTTTCATTTTCTTTTTAACAACATACTTGAGTTTAACGGAGGAGAGAGCCATTCTCCAACTCCAAAATCAGCTTGAAGCTTTAATTGAACTGGGACTACAAGAAGACTAAGAGTATTAATTTTTTAGAGAAGAGCAGAAACAAACATTTAGAAAGATTTATGAAATTTTGTAGATGATATACCAATAGGCCATTTTACTCTTTTTCCTGGGACAGATGATTTGTCCTTTTTCTTCAGTTGTCTCATTTGTCCAGTGTTCTTCAGATTCTTTAGCCTTCATTCTCCTAAAAGACAAAAACAAAAACCCTTCCCCAAGGCTAATTTTGGGGAGGTCCCCTTTTGGCAAGTTACATCTGATTAAATGAAAAGGCATGTATTAATGGTATAAGTGAGTTTAAACTGGATGGTCATGTTGGTTGATGAACTATCACCTCTTCTAATTAAGAGGTCTCTCTTGTTCAAATCGAACCTTTATCAGTTTTGATGGTACCCATAGCTTATCTTCTCCTGCAGAAACAAAAGCAAAACCTCGTCCCCAACGTAACGCATGCCCTGGTTTCCATTCTGAGGTCAGCACATCCTTGAAGTATATAGGCTGATTTAATTCTGTTGTTTTTTCTATTAACCAATGTCTCTCTGCAGCTGTTGTTCCTTTCTCATTAGCATTGAGAAAATTCAAAGTTAATAGAGCATTGTGCAGTCTATTTCTGGGGTTTTTTGTTACCCCTTTTTGTTTATTTATCATGTCCTTTAGAGTTCTGTTGGATCTTTCTATAACTGCTTGGCCTGTAGGATTATGTGGTATACCTGTAATATGCTTTATATTATAATAAGCAAAAAACAGTTTCATTTTAATAGAGACATATGCTGGAGCATTGTCAGTTTTAATTTGTGCAGGTATACCCATGATGGCCATAACTTCTAGCAAATGAGTGATTACAGAATCAGCTTTTTCAGAACTCAAAGCAGTTGCCCATTGAAATCCTGAATAAGTATCAATAGTATGGTGTACATATTTCAATTTTCCAAATTCTGCTAAGTGAAACACATCTATCTGCCAGATTTCATTCCTCTGAGTACCCTTTGGGTTACATCCTGCTGGTAATGGTGTCTGATTGTAGAAGGAACAAGTAGGACATTTCTTTACAATTTCCTTGGCTTGTTGCCAGGTTATGGAAAAATCCTTTTTTAAACCTTTACTATTGACATGATGTTTCTTATGAAATTCTGAGGCCTCCAGCACATTTCCTATCAATAATTTATCAATCTCATCATTACCTTGTGCTAGAGGGCCTGGCAGACCAGTATGGGATCGGATGTGAGTTATATATAAAGGATGACTCCTTTCCCTGATTGTATCTTGTAATTGAATAAATAGTGAAGTTAATTCTGAAGCATCAGGGATAAATTCTGCAGTCTCAATATGTAATACCACTCTTTCAGCATACTGAGAGTCAGTAACTATATTGAGAGGTTCTGAAAAATCCATTAATACCAACAGAATAGCATACAATTCCGATTTTTGAACTGAATTATAAGGACTTTGAACCACTTTACTTAAATTTTCTGATTTGTAACCTGCCTTTCCTTGCTTGGTGGCATCTGTATAAAATGTCCGAACTCCAGATATGGGTTTTTCAAGTACAATTCGAGGCAAGATCCAATCAGCTCTCTTTATAAGATCAATTCTATTGCTTTTAGGATATTTGCTATTAATTTCTCCCAAAAAATTACTGCAAGCTCTTTGCCAAGGTTCACTTTCTGTCCATAATTTTTCAATGTCCTCTTTAGTTAAAGGTACAACAATTTCTGCTGGGTCTATTCCTGCTAATTGACGAAGTCTCAATTTTCCTTTCAAAATTAAGTCAGAGATTTTTTCCACATAAGTTTTTAATTTTTTATTTGGTTTATTTGGTAAAAATATCCATTCTAATATAATATCTTCTCTCTGCATTAATATTCCTGTAGGAGAATGCCTAGAAGGTAAAATAACCAAAATGCAATCCAGCTTTGGATCAATACGATCTACATGTCCTTCATGTACTTTTTTTTCTACCAAGGCCAATTCTTTCTCAGCTTCAGGTGATAATTCTCTTGGACTATTTAAGTCCTTGTCACCTTCTAAGGTTTTGAACAAATTATTCAGTTCATCATTTTTTACCCCAACAATAGTTCGTAGATGAGAAATGTCCCCAAATAATCTTTGAAAGTCATTAAGAGTCTGTAGGCGATCTCTCCTAATTTGTACCTTTTGAGGTCTAATTTTTTGTAGCTCTATTTTATATCCTAAATAATTAATAGAATCTCCTCTTTGTATCTTTTCAGGAGCAATTTGTAATCCCCAGCCAGGCAATATTTTCTTTACTTCTTCAAACATTCTTTCTAAAGTATCTGCACTTGAGTCAGCTAGTAAAATATCATCCATATAATGATAAATTATAGATTTAGGAAATTTTTTACGTATCACTTCCAAGGGCTGTTGTACAAAATATTGGCACAGGGTTGGACTATTCAACATTCCCTGTGGGAGGACTCTCCATTGAAATCTTCTAACCGGTTGAGAATTATTGTAAGTAGGCACTGTGAAAGCAAATCTTTCTCTGTCTTTTTCTTGTAGGGGTATTGAAAAGAAACAGTCTTTTAAATCAATAACTATGAGAGGCCATCCTTTAGGTAACAGAGTAGGCAAAGGAATTCCAGATTGTAGAGAGCCCATTGGCTGAATTACTTTGTTAATTGCTCTAAGGTCTGTTACCATTCTCCATTTACCAGATTTCTTTTTAATAACAAATACAGGAGAATTCCATGGGCTAGTAGATTCTTCAATATGCTGAGCATTTAACTGTTCTTCTACCAGCTCTTCTAAAGCCTGGAGTTTCTCTGTTGTTAAAGGCCATTGATGAACCCATACAGGCTTGTCTGTTAACCATTTTAAAGGTAGAGCTGTTGGTGCCTTTGGAAGATCATCAGTTTTTCTGCCCTGTTCTTGTATAATATGGATGGCTGGTGACCACTCATTAGAGTAATACCTTCTAATATTTCTCTCAGAAACATGTGCTAGTTTATTATTTATTTCTGAGGTTGGAGGGATGTTAATCTGAGTATTCCATTGTTGTAACAGGTCTCGACCCCACAGGTTCATGGCTATGTTAGCCACATATGGTTTTAATCTGCCTCTCTGTCCTTCTGGGCCTATACATTCGAGCCATCTTGCACTCTATTTAACTTGAGATAATGTTCCAATTCCTAACAGTTGAACATTTACCTCCTGAAGAGGCCAAGATGGATGCCAAAATTCTGGTGCAATTATGGTAACATCAGCACCTGTGTCTACCAGACCAGACAACAAAACACCATTTATTTTTATTGTTAATTGTGGTCTTTGTTCATTTATAAAAGTTTGCCAAAAAATTTTCTTTATGGTCTCTCCTGAATTTTCTGTTCTCTCTGTCTCAGTTGTTCCATTACTCTGAGTAGCCTGGTTTATTCCAATAGGCATTTGGTCATTTAACTGCTCTGAGTAGGGGCCTCCTCTACGATTGCAGGAAAAGTCTGAACTGGATTCACTGTAGGGGCCTGCCTGAGGCCCCTCTGGGAGTTTCCCAAAGACTGAGGCAAAGTATTACCTTGTCTGTCCCTTGTTGATCTACATTCATTGGTCCAATGTCTTCCCTTACCACACCTTCTACATACTCCTGAAGGAAGGGGCATTCTGTTGCCATTGTTCCTTGAAGAAACATTGTTTCTAGAAGTGCCCTGTTTACAGTCCCTTTTCAAATGTCCTTGCTTTCCACATCCAAAACATCTAACATTCCTCAAACCTCTTGAAATTGCTTCTCCTACCCACATATTATCATGATCATGAGCCTCAACATTAACCGTGTCTCTAATCCAATCTTCCAAGGGTGCAGATCTCGCCTTTAACGGCCTGATTATTCTCTTGCATGCTTCATTTGCATTCTCAAAAGCCAAAGATTCAATTATTATCTGGCTAGCTTCTGAATTTGGGACCATTCTCTTTACTGCTGAAGTCAATCTTTGTAAGAAATCTGTGAAAGATTCTTTTGGGCCCTGTATAACCTTTGTAAATGACTCAGTTTTCTTCCCTGGTTCCTCAACTCTGTCCCATGCATTCATGGCTGCCATTCGACATAGAATTAGAGTTTGCATATCATATAAACATTGTGTTTGTACTGCAGCATATTGGCCTTCTCCAACAAGCTGATCCTGGAAGATTTGTATACCTCTATCACTACATTGATTTGCTATGGTTTTAGCTTCCTGTTTGAACCACATTTGCCACTGGAGCTGCTGTCCGGGTTCTAGAACAGCCTGTGCCAGCTCCCGCCAGTCCTGTGGTATAATTCTATTATAAGTCGACCAGGAGTTTAACATTTGTTTTACATATGGAGAATGCATGCCATAAGATACTATTGCCTCCTTAAACCTTCATAAGTCTAACATTTCAACTGGAGTCCAAATATTTTGTGTAGTCATTTGACCAGGCTGCTGTTGTATGGTTACCGGATAAATTAAGGGTGATTGTGTGAAAACAGGCTTTCTTTCTGTAACCTTATAATCCAATCCTGAAATAACTTCACTGTTAATTTCTTCTGTCTGAATCTGAATTTCTCTATAATTCATTTTAACAGGTTTAAAAAGTTTTTCTAAAATTTTTATCCTGGCACTTAAATTGACTGTCTTTTTAAAGTGTAAAATATGGATAAGAAGAATAACAATGTACATAATTGGATCAACATTAATCTTCTCATATAGTTGTTCCATTACCATACTGCCTAAAATTTCAAACAAAGCTCAATTTTCTTCCAATGTACACATAAAACCCATTTTTTTTTAATGTGGAAAAAAATCTCTTTTAAATAGTTTCCTTTAAAATATCTGATATAAATGACTTACCAATTCTGCACAGAACAGTAGAAATCTGAGGGAATTTCCAAACAGCTACCTAGCGTCCGAGGTGGGAATCCAGAGAGAGAGAGAGAGAAAGAGAGAAAGAGAGAAAGAGAAAACGTAGCCACGTTCTGGCTAAAATCTTGAATCCAGCCGCTTCAATGTTCCGGTCTGAGCGGAGTCGAGCCTGGGCTCTGGCTTCCTTAAGCTCCGACCGACCACGTGCACTGGCGTTTCAGCCAAAAGCAGCCTATCTGCAGTTGCGTGTAGCTACTGCAATTAGCGGTAGCTCCCGCAGGCCTGAGTTGTTTGTAGCACTGGCTTTTTAAGCAAGTAACTCCAGCTGGGGCGCCTGAGTCCTAAGCTGAGCTAGGCCTGGGTTAGACCAGGGCTAAGCCGGAGCTAGGGAGGCAGGCCCGCCCAGGCAGGAAGCCGGACCCACTGCCAAGGCAAGCGGTTTTTTAATGAATTCTTGCCACGTTGGGCGCCAATTGTAGATGTATCCTGCTTGTTAAATAAGAAACACAGAGCCAGTTGCAGAGTTAAAAACCACGAGGTCAGAGCCAAAGCAGAAAACCTTACCCTTCACTGCTTCTGTGGTTCCTCTTCTCCGCAAGGGACCTACTTCTGTGCGTCCTGTCTATTTAAAGACTTTCTGTTCTCCTCCCTCATTGGTTGTAACCCAGCCACATGACCTCCTCGTCACTGCCTGTTTGTACAGACCTCCAGGTCTTCTATGGTTGGTATTGAAATTAAAGGCGTGTGTCTGCTATGCTGGCTGTGTCCTTGAACACACAGAGATCCGCCTAGCTCTGCCTCCCAAGTGCTGGGATTAAGGGCGTGCCCCACTACAGCTCAGCTTCTGCTCTGGCTTGCTCTGACCTCAAGGCAACTTTATTGACATACAAATAAAATCACATTTCAATACAAATAAAATATCACTATACCTCTTACATAAATCCTCTTTAGTTAATAGTGAGAATCACGATGGGTTCTGGAACTGCAAAAAATCATTTGAGCCGAAAATTCACTTGGTTTACAAGAAATGAACTCTTGCTTGTAGGAACACACACATCATGGGGTTTAACTCCTTTTCTGAAGGGAAATTCCGACCAGATTTCTCATCCCTAAAAAACACTCTGTTTTACCTCAAGAAGCAAGCTCTTCTTTCCAGATTCTAAAATACAGCAAGAACCATGAGCATGCCCTGAAAAAAAGAACTGTGTTTCCTACTCATAAGGACCATATGTAATTCAACTCTGCTTATGAAACTGAAACAAACCACAGATCCTCTTACATGAATGCTCCTTAGTTAATAGTGACAATCACATTGGGTTCATGAACTGTGTAAAATCATATGAGCCCATAATTCACTGGGTTTTCCAGAAATGAAATCTTGCTTGTAGGAAGACACAGAATCTGGGGTTTAACTCCGTTTCTGAAGGGAAATTCAGAGCAGTGTTCTCATCAATGAAACACACTCTGTTTTCACGCAAGAAGCAAGCTCTTCTTTCCAGATTCTAAAATACATCAAGAACAATGAGCATGCCCAGAAAAAAAAAAGAATTGTGTGTCCTACTCATACGGACCATATGTAGTTCAACTCTCCTTATGAAACTGATACAAACCACAGCTCCTCTTTCATAAATCCTCTTTAGTTAATGGTGAGAATCATGTTGGGTTTGTGAACTGCGAAAAATCATTTGAGCCGAAAATTCTCTTGGTTTACAAGAAATGTACTCTTGCTTGTAGGAAGACACAGAATCTGGGGTTTAACTCCGTTTCTGAAGGGAAATTCAGAGCAGTGTTCTCATCAATGAAACACACTCTGTTTTAAAGCAAGAAGCAAGCTCTTCTTTCCAGATTCTAAAATACAGCAAGAACCATGAGCATGCCCTGAAACACAGAACTGTGTTTCCTACTCATACAGACCATATGTAGTTCAACTCCGCTTATGAAACTGATACAAACCACAACTCCTCTTACATAAATCCTCTTTAGTTAATAGTGAGAATCACGTTGGATACGTGAACTGCGAAAAATCATTTGAGCCGAAAATTCTCTTGGTTTACATGAAATGAACTCTTGCTTGTTGGAAGACACAGATCCTGGGGTTTAACTCCGTTTCTGAAGGGAAATTCCGACCAGAGATCTCATCCATGTAACACGCTCTGTTTTAATGCACGAAGCAAGCTCTTCTTTCCAGTTTCTCCAATACAGCAAGAACCATGAGCACACCCTCAAAAAAGAACTGTGTTTCCTACTCATACAGACCATATGTAGATCAACTCTGCTTATGAAACTGATACAAACCACAGCACCTCTTAAATAAATGCTCTTTAGTTAATAGCGAGAATCATGTTGTTTTTTTTGAACTGTGTAAAATCATTTGAGCCCAAAATTCACTTGGTTTAACAGAATTGAACTCTTGCTTGTAGGAAGACACAGATCCTGGGATTTAACTCCCTTTCTGAAGGGAAAATCAGACCAGAGTTCTCAGCCCTGAAACACACTCTGTTTTAACGCAAGAAGCAAGCTCCAGATTGTAAAATGCAGCAAGAACAATGAGCATGCCCTGAAAAAAAGAACTGTGTTTCCTACTCATATGGTCCATATGGAGTTCAACTCTGCGTATGAAACTGATACAAACCAAAGCACCTCTTAAATAAATAATCTTTAGATAATAGTGAGAATCGCATTGGGTTTTTGAACTGTGTAAAATCATTTGAGCCCAAAATTCACTTGGTTTACCAGAAATGAACTCTTTCTGGTAGGAAGACACAGATCCTGGTGTTTAACACCGTTTCTGAAGGGAAATTCAGACCAGAGTTCTCATCCCTGAAACACACTCTGTTTTAAAGCAAGAAGCAAGCTCTTCTTTCCAGATTCTAAAATACATCAAGAACAATGAGCATGCCCAGAAAAAAAAGAATTGTGTTTCCTACTCATACGGACCATATGTAGTTCAACTCAGCTGATGAAACTGATACAAACCAGAGCTCCTCTTACATAAATCCTCTTTAGTTAATAGTGAGTATCAGGTTGGGTTCTTGAACTGCGAAAAATCATTTGAGCCAAAAATTCACTTGGTTTACAAGAAATGAACTCTTGCTTGTAGGAAGACACAGATACTGGGGTTTAACTCCGTTTCTGAAGGGAAATTCAGACCAGAGATCTCATCCATGAAACACGCTCTGTTTTAATGCAAGAAGCAAGCTCTTCTTTCAAGCCTCTTCAAAACAGCAAGAAAAAGAAGCATGCCCAGAAAAAAAGAACTGTGTTTCCTACTCATACGGACCATATGTAGTTCAACTCTGCTGATGAAACTGATACAGACCACAACTCCTCTTACATAAATCCTCTTTAGTTAATAGTGAGAATAGCATTGGGTTCGTGAACTGCGAAAAATCATTTGAGCCCAAAATTCACTGGGTTAACCAGAAATGAACTCTTGCTTGTAGGAAGACAGAGATCCTGGGACTTAACTCCCTTTCTGAAGGGAAAATCAGACCAGAGTTCTCAGCCCTGAAACACACTCTGTTTTAACGCAAGAAGCAAGCTCCAGATTGTAAAATGCAGCAAGAACAATGAGCCTGCCCTGAAACAAAGAACTGTGTTTCCTACTCATACGGACCATATGGAGTTCATCTCTGCTGATGAAACTGATACAGACCACAGCACCTCTTAAATAAATGCTCTTTAGTTAATAGCGAGAATCGTGTTGTTTTTTTTGAACTGTGTAAAATCATTTGAGCCCAAAATTCACTTGGTTTAACAGAATTGAAATCTTGCTTGTAGGAAGACACAGATCCTGGGGTTTAACTCCGTTTCTGAAGGGAAATTCAGACCAGAGTTCTCAGCCCTGAACACACTCTGTTTTAAGGCAAGAATCCTCCTCTTCTTTCCTCCGTCCCCAATACAGTAAGAACCATGAGCATGCCCAGAAAAATGAACTGTTTTTCCTTCTAATACAGACCATATGTAGTTAAACTCTGCTTATGAAACTGATACAACCAACAACTCCTCTTACATAAATTCTCTTTTGTTAATAGTGAGAATCGCGGTGGGTTCGTGAACTGCGAAAAACCATTTGAGCCCAAAATTCACTGAGTTTACCAGAAATAAACTCTTGCTTGTAGGAAGACACAGATCCTGGGGTTTAACTCCGTTTCTGAAGGGAAATTCAGACCAGAGTTCTCATCACTGAAACACACTCTGTATTAAGGCAAGAAGCAAGCTCTTCTTTCCAGATTCTAAAATACAGCAAGAACCATGAGCATGCCCTGAAACATAGAACTGTGTTTTCTACTCATACAGACCATATGTAGTTCAACTCTGCTGATGAAACTGATACAGACCACAGCTCCTCTTACATAAATTCTCTTTAGTTATTAGTGATAATTGTGTTGGGTACTAGAATTGTGTAAAATCATTTGAGCCGAAAATTCACATTGTTTACCAGAAATGAATTCTTGCTTGTAGGAACACACACATCATGGGGTTTTAACTCCGTTTCGGAAGGGAAATTCCGACCAGAGTTCTCATCCCTGAAACACACTCTGTTTTAAAGCAAGAAGCAAGCTCCAAATTGTAAAATGCAGCAAGAACAATGAGCATGCCCTGAAAAAAAGAACTGTGTTTCCTACTCATACGGACCATATGAAGTTCAATTCTGCGTATGAAACTGATACAAACCACAGCACCTCTTAAATAATCTTTAGATAATAGCGAGAATCGCATTGGGTTTTTGAACTGTGTAAAATCATTTGAGCCCAAAATTCACTTGGTTTACCAGAAATGAACTCTTTCTGGTAGGAAGACACAGATCCTGGGGTTTAACTGCGTTTCTGATGGGAAATTCAGACCAGAGTTCTCATACCTGAAACACACTCTGTTTTAAAGCAAGAAGCTATCTCTTCTTTCCAGATTCTAAAATACAGCAAGAACCATGAGCATGCCCTGAAACACAGAACTGTGTTTCCTACTCATACAGAACATATGTAGTTCAGCTCTGCTGATGAAGCTGATACAACCCACAACTCCTGTTACATAAATTCTCTTTCATTAATTGTGAGAATCTCGTTGGGTTCATGAACTGGGAAAAATCATTTGAGCCCAAAATTCACTGAGTTTACCAGAAATAAACTCTTGCTTGTAGGAAGACACAGATCCTGGGGTTTAACTCCGTTTCTGAAGGGAAATTCAGAGCAGTGTTCTCATCAATGAAACACACTCTGTTTTCATGCAAGAAGCAAGCTCTTCTTTCCAGATTCTAAAATACATCAAGAACAATGAGCATGCCCAGAAAAAAAAAGAATTGTGTTTCCTACTCATATGGACCATATGTAGTTCAACTCTGCATATGAAACTGATACAAACCACAGCAACTCTTAAATAAATAATCTTTAGTTAATAGTGAGAATCGCATTGAATTTTGAACTGTGTAAAATCATTTGAGCCCAAAATTCATTTTGTTTTCAGAAATGAATTCTTGCTTGTAGGAAGACAGAGATCCTGGGGTTAACTCCGTTTCTGAAGGGAAATTCAGAGCAGTGTTCTGATCAATGAATCACACTCTGTTTTCACGCAAGAAGCAAGCTCTTCTTTCCAGATTCTAAAATACATCAAGAACAATGAGCATGCCCAGAAAAAAAAAAGAATTGTGTTTCCTACTCATACGGACCATATGTAGTTCAACTCAGCTGATGAAACTGATACAAACCAGAGCTCCTCTTACATAAATCCTCTTTAGTTAATAGTGAGTATCAGGTTGGGTTCTTGAACTGCGAAAAATCATTTGAGCCAAAAATTCACTTGGTTTACAAGAAATGAACTCTTGCTTGTAGGAAGACACAGATACTGGGGTTTAACTCCGTTTCTGAAGGGAAATTCAGACCAGAGATCTCATCCATGAAACACGCTCTGTTTTAATGCAAGAAGCAAGCTCTTCTTTCAAGCCTCTTCAAAACAGCAAGAAAAAGAAGCATGCCCAGAAAAAAAGAACTGTGTTTCCTACTCATACGGACCATATGTAGTTCAACTCTGCTGATGAAACTGATACAGACCACAACTCCTCTTACATAAATCCTCTTTAGTTAATAGTGAGAATAGCATTGGGTTCGTGAACTGCGAAAAATCATTTGAGCCCAAAATTCACTGGGTTAACCAGAAATGAACTCTTGCTTGTAGGAAGACAGAGATCCTGGGACTTAACTCCCTTTCTGAAGGGAAAATCAGACCAGAGTTCTCAGCCCTGAAACACACTCTGTTTTCACGCAAGAAGCAAGCTCCAGATTGTAAAATGCAGCAAGAACAATGAGCCTGCCCTGAAACAAAGAACTGTGTTTCCTACTCATACGGACCATATGGAGTTCATCTCTGCTGATGAAACTGATACAGACAACAGCACCTCTTAAATAAATGCTCTTTAGTTAATAGCGAGAATCGTGTTGTTTTTTTTGAACTGTGTAAAATCATTTGAGCCCAAAATTCACTTGGTTTACCAGAAATGAACTCTTTCTGGTAGGAAGACACAGATCCTGGGGTTTAACTGCGTTTCTGATGGGAAATTCAGACCAGAGTTCTCATACCTGAAACACACTCTGTTTTAAAGCAAGAAGCTATCTCTTCTTTCCAGATTCTAAAATACAGCAAGAACCATGAGCATGCCCTGAAACACAGAACTGTGTTTCCTACGCATACAGACCATATGTAGTTAAACTCTGCTGATGAAGCTGATACAACCCACAACTCCTCTTACATAGATTCTCTTTCATTAATAGTGAGAATCTCGTTGGGTTCATGAACTGCGAAAAACCATTTGAGCCCAAAATTCACTGAGTTTACCAGAAATAAACTCTTGCTTGTAGGAAGACACAGATCCTGGGGTTTAACTCCGTTTCTGAAGGGAAATTCAGACCAGAGTTCTCATCACTGAAACACACTCTGTATTAAGGCAAGAAGCAAGCTCTTCTTTCCAGATTCTAAAATACAGCAAGAACCATGAGCATGCCCTGAAACATAGAACTGTGTTTTCTACTCATACAGACCATATGTAGTTCAACTCTGCTGATGAAACTGATACAGACCACAGCTCCTCTTACATAAATTCTCTTTAGTTATTAGTGATAATTGTGTTGGGTACTAGAACTGTGTAAAATCATTTGAGCCGAAAATTCACATTGTTTACCAGAAATGAGTTCTTGCTTGTAGGAACACACACATCATGGGGTTTTAACTCCGTTTCGGAAGGGAAATTCCGACCAGAGTTCTCATCCCTGAAACACACTCTGTTTTAAAGCAAGAAGCAAGCTCCAAATTGTAAAATGCAGCAAGAACAATGAGCATGTCCTGAAAAAAAGAACTGTGTTTCCTACTCATACGGACCATATGAAGTTCAATTCTGCGTATGAAACTGATACAAACCACAGCACCTCTTAAATAAATAATCTTTAGATAATAGTGAGAATCGCATTGGGTTTTTGAACTGTGTAAAATCATTTGAGCCCAAAATTCACTTGGTTTACCAGAAATGAACTCTTTCTGGTAGGAAGACACAGATCCTGGGGTTTAACTGCGTTTCTGATGGGAAATTCAGACCAGAGTTCTCATACCTGAAACACACTCTGTTTTAAAGCAAGAAGCTATCTCTTCTTTCCAGATTCTAAAATACAGCAAGAACCATGAGCATGCCCTGAAACACAGAACTGTGTTTCCTACTCATACAGACCATATGTAGTTCAACTCTGCTGATGAAGCTGATACAACCCACAACTCCTCTTACATAGATTCTCTTTCATTAATAGTGAGAATCTCGTTGGGTTCATGAACTGGGAAAAATCATTTGAGCCCAAAATTCACTGAGTTTACCAGAAATAAACTCTTGCTTGTAGGAAGACACAGATCCTGGGGTTTAACTCCGTTTCTGAAGGGAAATTCAGAAAAGAGTTCTCATCCCTGAAACACACTCTGTTTTAAAGCAAGAAGCAAGCTCTTCTTTCCAGATTCTAAAATACAGCAGGAACCATGAGCATGCCCTGAAACACAGAACTGTGATTCCTACTCATACAGACCATATGTAGTTCATCTCTGCTGATGAAACTGATACAGACCACAGCTCCTCTTACATAAATGTTCTTTAGTTAATAGTGAGAATCGCGTTGGGTTCATGAACTGTGTAAAATCATTTGAGCCCAAAATTCATTGTGTTTTCCAGAAATGAAATCTTTCTTGTAGGAAGACAGAGATCCTGGGGTTTAACTCCGTTTCTGAAGGGAAATTCAGAAAAGAGTTCTCATCCCTGAAACACACTCTGTTTTAAAGCAAGAAGCAAGCTCTTCTTTCCAGATTCTAAAATACAGCAAGAACCATGAGCATGCCCTGAAACAGAGAACTGTGTTTCCTACTCATACATACCATATGTAGTTCAACTCCGCTTATGAAACTGATACAAACCACAGCTCCTCTTACATAAATCCTCTTTAGTTAATAGTGAGAATCACGTTGGATACGTGAACTGCGAAAAATCATTTGAGCCGAAAATTCTCTTGGTTTACATGAAATGAACTCTTGCTTGTTGGAAGACACAGATCCTGGGGTTTAACTCCGTTTCTGAAGGGAAATTCAGACCAGAGATCTCATCCATGAAACACGCTCTGTTTTAATGCAAGAAGCAAGCTCTTCTTTCCAGTGTCTCCAATACAGCAAGAACCATGAGCATGCCCTCAAAAAAGAACTGTGTTTCTTACTCATACAGACCATATGTTGATCAACTCTGCTTATGAAACTGATACAAACCACAGCACCTCTTAAATAAATGCTCTTTAGTTAATAGCGAGAATCGTGTTGTTTTTTTTGAACTGTGTAAAATCATTTGAGCCCAAAATTCACTTGGTTTAACAGAATTGAACTCTTGCTTGTAGGAAGACACAGATCCTGGGGTTTAACTCCGTTTCTGAAGGGAAATTCAGACCAGAGTTCTCAGCCCTGAACACACTCTGTTTTAAGGCAAGAATCCTCCTCTTCTTTCCTCCGTCCCCAATGCAGTAAGAACCATGAGTATGCCCAGAAAAAAAACTGTTTTTCCTTCTAATACAGACCATATGTAGTTAAACTCTGCTTATGAAACTGATACAAACAACAACTCCTCTTACATAAATTCTCTTTTGTTAATAGTGAGAATCGCGGTGGGTTCGTGAACTGCGAAAAACATTTGAGCCCAAAATTCACTGAGTTTACCAGAAATAAACTCTTGCTTGTAGGAAGACACAGATCCTGGGGTTTAACACCGTTTCTGAAGGGAAATTCAGACCAGAGTTCTCATCACTGAAACACACTCTGTATTAAGGCAAGAAGCAAGCTCTTCTTTCCAGATTCTAAAATACAGCAAGAACCATGAGCATGCCCTGAAACATAGAACTGTGTTTTCTACTCATACAGACCATATGTAGTTCAACTCTGCTGATGAAACTGATACAGACCACAGCTCCTCTTACATAAATTCTCTTTAGTTATTAGTGATAATTGTGTTGGGTACTAGAACTGTGTAAAATCATTTGAGCCGAAAATTCACATTGTTTACCAGAAATGAATTCTTGCTTGTAGGAACACACACATCATGGGGTTTTAACTCCGTTTCGGAAGGGAAATTCCGACCAGAGTTCTCATCCCTGAAACACACTCTGTTTTAAAGCAAGAAGCAAGCTCCAAATTGTAAAATGCAGCAAGAACAATGAGCATGCCCTGAAAAAAAGAACTGTGTTTCCTACTCATACGGACCATATGAAGTTCAATTCTGCGTATGAAACTGATACAAACCACAGCACCTCTTAAATAAATAATCTTTAGATAAGAGTGAGAATCGCATTGGGTTTTTGAACTGTGTAAAATCATTTGAGCCCAAAATTCACTTGGTTTACCAGAAATGAACTCTTTCTGGTAGGAAGACACAGATCCTGGGGTTTAACTGCGTTTCTGATGGGAAATTCAGACCAGAGTTCTCATACCTGAAACACACTCTGTTTTAAAGCAAGAAGCTATCTCTTCTTTCCAGATTCTAAAATACAGCAAGAACCATGAGCATGCCCTGAAACACAGAACTGTGTTTCCTACGCATACAGACCATATGTAGTTAAACTCTGCTGATGAAGCTGATACAACCCACAACTCCTCTTACATAGATTCTCTTTCATTAATAGTGAGAATCTCGTTGGGTTCATGAACTGCGAAAAACCATTTGAGCCCAAAATTCACTGAGTTTACCAGAAATAAACTCTTGCTTGTAGGAAGACACAGATCCTGGGGTTTAACTCCGTTTCTGAAGGGAAATTCAGACCAGAGTTCTCATCACTGAAACACACTCTGTATTAAGGCAAGAAGCAAGCTCTTCTTTCCAGATTCTAAAATACAGCAAGAACCATGAGCATGCCCTGAAACATAGAACTGTGTTTTCTACTCATACAGACCATATGTAGTTCAACTCTGCTGATGAAACTGATACAGACCACAGCTCCTCTTACATAAATTCTCTTTAGTTATTAGTGATAATTGTGTTGGGTACTAGAACTGTGTAAAATCATTTGAGCCGAAAATTCACATTGTTTACCAGAAATGAGTTCTTGCTTGTAGGAACACACACATCATGGGGTTTTAACTCCGTTTCGGAAGGGAAATTCCGACCAGAGTTCTCATCCCTGAAACACACTCTGTTTTAAAGCAAGAAGCAAGCTCCAAATTGTAAAATGCAGCAAGAACAATGAGCATGTCCTGAAAAAAAGAACTGTGTTTCCTACTCATACGGACCATATGAAGTTCAATTCTGCGTATGAAACTGATACAAACCACAGCACCTCTTAAATAAATAATCTTTAGATAATAGTGAGAATCGCATTGGGTTTTTGAACTGTGTAAAATCATTTGAGCCCAAAATTCACTTGGTTTACCAGAAATGAACTCTTTCTGGTAGGAAGACACAGATCCTGGGGTTTAACTGCGTTTCTGATGGGAAATTCAGACCAGAGTTCTCATACCTGAAACACACTCTGTTTTAAAGCAAGAAGCTATCTCTTCTTTCCAGATTCTAAAATACAGCAAGAACCATGAGCATGCCCTGAAACACAGAACTGTGTTTCCTACTCATACAGACCATATGTAGTTCAACTCTGCTGATGAAGCTGATACAACCCACAACTCCTCTTACATAGATTCTCTTTCATTAATAGTGAGAATCTCGTTGGGTTCATGAACTGGGAAAAATCATTTGAGCCCAAAATTCACTGAGTTTACCAGAAATAAACTCTTGCTTGTAGGAAGACACAGATCCTGGGGTTTAACTCCGTTTCTGAAGGGAAATTCAGAAAAGAGTTCTCATCCCTGAAACACACTCTGTTTTAAAGCAAGAAGCAAGCTCTTCTTTCCAGATTCTAAAATACAGCAGGAACCATGAGCATGCCCTGAAACACAGAACTGTGTTTCCTACTCATACAGACCATATGTAGTTCATCTCTGCTGATGAAACTGATACAGACCACAGCTCCTCTTACATAAATGTTCTTTAGTTAATAGTGAGAATCGCGTTGGGTTCATGAACTGTGTAAAATCATTTGAGCCCAAAATTCATTGTGTTTTCCAGAAATGAAATCTTTCTTGTAGGAAGACAGAGATCCTGGGGTTTAACTCCGTTTCTGAAGGGAAATTCAGAAAAGAGTTCTCATCCCTGAAACACACTCTGTTTTAAAGCAAGAAGCAAGCTCTTCTTTCCAGATTCTAAAATACAGCAAGAACCATGAGCATGCCCTGAAACAGAGAACTGTGTTTCCTACTCATACATACCATATGTAGTTCAACTCCGCTTATGAAACTGATACAAACCACAGCTCCTCTTACATAAATCCTCTTTAGTTAATAGTGAGAATCACGTTGGATACGTGAACTGCGAAAAATCATTTGAGCCGAAAATTCTCTTGGTTTACATGAAATGAACTCTTGCTTGTTGGAAGACACAGATCCTGGGGTTTAACTCCGTTTCTGAAGGGAAATTCAGACCAGAGATCTCATCCATGAAACACGCTCTGTTTTAATGCAAGAAGCAAGCTCTTCTTTCCAGTGTCTCCAATACAGCAAGAACCATGAGCATGCCCTCAAAAAAGAACTGTGTTTCTTACTCATACAGACCATATGTTGATCAACTCTGCTTATGAAACTGATACAAACCACAGCACCTCTTAAATAAATGCTCTTTAGTTAATAGCGAGAATCGTGTTGTTTTTTTTGAACTGTGTAAAATCATTTGAGCCCAAAATTCACTTGGTTTAACAGAATTGAACTCTTGCTTGTAGGAAGACACAGATCCTGGGGTTTAACTCCGTTTCTGAAGGGAAATTCAGACCAGAGTTCTCAGCCCTGAACACACTCTGTTTTAAGGCAAGAATCCTCCTCTTCTTTCCTCCGTCCCCAATACAGTAAGAACCATGAGTATGCCCAGAAAAAAGAACTGTTTTTCCTTCTAATACAGACCATATGTAGTTAAACTCTGCTTATGAAACTGATACAAACAACAACTCCTCTTACATAAATTCTCTTTTGTTAATAGTGAGAATCGCGGTGGGTTCGTGAACTGCGAAAAACATTTGAGCCCAAAATTCACTGAGTTTACCAGAAATAAACTCTTGCTTGTAGGAAGACACAGATCCTGGGGTTTAACACCGTTTCTGAAGGGAAATTCAGACCAGAGTTCTCATCACTGAAACACACTCTGTATTAAGGCAAGAAGCAAGCTCTTCTTTCCAGATTCTAAAATACAGCAAGAACCATGAGCATGCCCTGAAACATAGAACTGTGTTTTCTACTCATACAGACCATATGTAGTTCAACTCTGCTGATGAAACTGATACAGACCACAGCTCCTCTTACATAAATTCTCTTTAGTTATTAGTGATAATTGTGTTGGGTACTAGAACTGTATAAAATCATTTGACCGAAAATTCACATTGTTTACCAGAAATGAATTCTTGCTTGTAGGAACACACACATCATGGGGTTTTAACTCCGTTTCTGAAGGGAAATTCCGACCAGAGTTCTCATCCCTGAAACACACTCTGTTTTAACGCAAGAAGCAAGCTCCAAATTGTAAAATGCAGCAAGAACACTGAGCATGCCCTGAAAAAAATAACTGTGTTTCCTACTCATACGGACCATATGAAGTTCAATTCTGCGTATGAAACTGATACAAACCACAGCAACTCTTAAATAAATAATCTTTAGTTAATAGTGAGAATCGCATTGAATTTTGAACTGAGTAAAATCATTTGAGCCCAAAATTCACTTTGTTTTCAGAAATGAATTCTTGCTTGTAGGAAGACAGAGATCCTGGGGTTAACTCCATTTCTGAAGGGAAATTCAGAGCAGTGTTCTCATCAATCAAACACACTCTGTTTTCACGCAAGAAGCAAGCTCTTCTTTCCAGATTCTAAAATACATCACGAACAATGAGCATGCCCTGAAACACAGAACTGTGTTTCCTACTCATACAGACCATATGTAGTTCAACTCTGCTGATGAAACTGATACAAAGCACAGCTCCTCTTACATAAATCCTCTTTAGTTAATAGTGAGAATCACGTTGGGTTCTTGAACTGCGAAAAATCATTTGAGCCCAAAATTCACTTGGTTTACAAGAAATGAACTCTTGCTTGTAGGAAGACACAGATACTGGGGTTTAACTCCGTTTCTGAAGGGAAATTCAGCCCAGAGATCTCATCCATGAAACACGCTCTGTTTTAATGCAAGAAGCAAGCTCTTCTTTCCAGCCTCTTCAAAACAGCAAGAAAAAGAAGCATGCCCAGAAAAAAAGAACTGTGTTTCCTACACATACAGACCATATGTAGTTCAACTCTGCTGATGAAACTGATACAGACCACAGCTCCTCTTACATAAATCCTCTTTAGTTAATAGTGAGAATAGCACTGGGTTCGTGAACTGCGAAAAATCATTTGAGCCCAAAATTCGCTGGGTTAACCAGAAATGAACTCTTGCTTGTAGGAAGACAGAGATCCTAGGATTTAACTCCGTTTCTGAAGGGAAAATCAGACCAGAGTTCTCAGTCCTGAAACACACTCTGTTTTAACGCAAGAAGCAAGCTCCAGATTGTAAAACGCAGCAAGAACAATGAGCATGCCCTGAAACAAAGAACTGTGTTTCCTACTCATACGGACCATATGGAGTTCAACTCTGCGTATGAAACTGATACAAACCACAGCACCTCTTAAATAAATAATCTTTAGATAATAGTGAGAATCGCATTGGGTTTTTGAACTGTAAAATCATTTGAGCCGAAAATTCTCTTGGTTTACATGAAATGAACTCTTGCATGTTGGAAGACACAGATCCTGGGGTTTAACTCCGTTCCTGAAGGGAAATTCAGACCAGAGTTCTCAGCCCTGAACACACTCTGTTTTAAGGCAAGAATCCTCCTCTTCTTTCCTCCGTCCCCAATACATTAAGAACCATGAGCATGCCCAGAAAAAAGAACTGTTTTTCCTTCTAATACATACCATATGTAGTTAAACTCTGCTTATGAAACTGATACAGACCACAGCTCCTCTTACATAAATCCTCTTTAGTTAATAGTGAGAATAGCATTGGGTTCGTGAACTGCGAAAAATCATTTGAGCCCAAAATTCACTGGGTTAACCAGAAATGAACTCTTGCTTGTAGGAAGACATAGATCCTGGGATTTAACTCCGTTTCTGAAGGGAAAATCAGACCTGAGTTCTCAGCCCTGAAACACACTCTGTTTTAACGCAAGAAGCAAGCTCCAGATTGTAAAATGCAGCAAGAACAATGAGCATGCCCTGAAACAAAGAACTGTGTTTCCTACTCATAAGGACCATATGGAGTTCAACTCTGCATATGAAACTGATACAAACCACAGCACCTCTTAAATAAATAATCTTTAGATAACAGTGAGAATCGCATTGGGTTTTTGAACTTTGTAAAATCATTTGAGCCCCAAATTCACTTGGTTTACCAGAAATGAACTCTTTCTGGTAGGAAGACACAGATCCTGGTGTTTAACACCATTTCTGAAGGGAAATTCAGACCAGAGTTCTCATCCCTGAAACACACTCTCTTTTAAAGCAAGAAGCAAGCTCTTCTTTCCAGATTCTAAAATACAGCAAGAACCATGAGCATGCCCTGAAACACAGAACTGTGTTTCCTACTCATACAGACCATATGTAGTTCAACTCTGCTGATGAAGCTGATACAACCCACAATTCCTCTTACATAAATCCTCTTTAGTTAATAGTGAGAATCACGTTGGATACGTGAACTGCGAAAAATCATTTGAGCCGAAAATTCTCTTGGTTTACATGAAATGAACTCTTGCTTGTTGGAAGACACAGATCCTGGGGTTTAACTCCGTTTCTGAAGGGAAATTCAGACCAGAGATCTCATCCATGAAACACGCTCTGTTTTAATGCAAGAAGCAAGCTCTTCTTTCTAGCCTCTCCAATACAGCAAGAACCATGAGCACACCCTCAAAAAAGAACTGTGTTTCCTACTCATACAGACCATATGTAGATCAACTCTGCTTATGAAACTGATACAAACCACAGCACCTCTTAAATAAATGCTCTTTAGTTAATAGCGAGCATCGCATTGTTGTTTTTGAACTGTGTAAAATCATTTGAGCCCAAAATTCACTTGGTTTAACAGAATTGAACTCTTGCTTGTAGGAAGACACAGATCCTGGGGTTTAACTCCGTTTCTGAAGGGAAATTCAGATCAAAGTTCTCAGCCCTGAACACACCCGTTTTAAGGCAAGAATCCTCCTCTTCTTTCCTCCGTCCCCAATAGAGAAAGAACCATGAGCATGCCCAGAAAAAAGAACTGTTTTTCCTTCTAATACAAACCATATGTAGTTAAACTCTGCTTATGAAACTGATACAACCCACAACTCCTCTTACATAAATTCTCTTTTGTTAATAGTGAGAATCGCGTTGGGTTCGTGAACTGCAAATAATCATTTGTGCCCAAAATTCACTGGGTTAATGAGAAATGAACTCTTGCTTGTAGGAAGACACAGATCCTGGGGTTTAACTCCGTTTCTGAAGGGAAATACAGAGCAGTGTTCTCATCAATGAAACACACTCTGTTTTCACGCAAGAAGCAAGCTCTTCTTTCCAGATTCTAAAATACATCAAGAACAATGAGCATGCCCAGAAAAAAAAGAATTGTGTTTCCTACCTATACGGAACATATGCAGTTCAACTCTCTTATAAAACTGATACAAACCACAGCTCCTCTTACATAAATGCTCTTTAGTTAATAGTGAGAATAGCGTTAGGTTCGTGAACTGCGAAAAATCATTTGAGCCCAAAATTCACTGGTTTCACCAGAAATGAACTCTTGCTTGTAGGAAGACATACATGCAGTTGTTTAACTCCGTTTCTGAACGGAAATTCAGACCAGAGTTCTCATCCCTGAAATACACTCTGTTTTAAGGCAAGAAGCAAGCTCTTCTTTCCAGATTCTAAAATACAGCAAGAACCATGAGCATGCCCTGAAAGATAGAACTGTGTTTCCTACTCATACAGACCATATGTAGTTCAACTCTGCTGATGAAACTGATACAGACCACAGTTCCTCTTACATAAATTCTCTTTAGTTATTAGTGATAATCTTGTTGGGTACTAGATCTGTGGAAAATCATTTGAGCCGAAAATTCACATATTTACCAGAAATGAATTCTTGCTTGTAGGAACACACACATCATGGGGTTTTAACTCCGTTTCTGAAGGGAAATTCCGACCAGAGTTCTCATCCCTGAAACACACTCTGTTTTAACGCAAGAAGCAAGCTCCAAATTGTAAAATGCAGCAAGAACAATGAGCATGCCCTGAAAAAAATAACTGTGTTTCCTACTCATACGGACCATATGAAGTTCAATTCTGCGTATGAAACTGATACAAACCACAGCAACTCTTAAATAAATAATCTTTAGTTAATAGTGAGAATCACATTGAATTTTGAACTGAGTAAAATCATTTGAGCCCAAAATTCACTTTGTTTTCAGAAATGAATTCTTGCTTGTAGGAAGACAGAGATCCTGGGGTTAACTCCGTTTCTGAAGGGAAATTCAGAGCAGTGTTCTCATCAATCAAACACACTCTGTTTTCACGCAAGAAGCAAGCTCTTCTTTCCAGATTCTAAAATACATCACGAACAATGACCATGCCCTGAAACACAGAACTGTGTTTCCTACTCATACAGACCATATGTAGTTCAACTCTGCTGATGAAACTGATACAAACCACAGCTCCTCTTACATAAATCCTCTTTAGTTAATAGTGAGAATCACGTTGGGTTCTTGAACTGCGAAAAGTCATTTGAGCCCAAAATTCAATTGGTTTACAAGAAATGAACTCTTGCTTGTAGGAAGACACAGATACTGGGGTTTAACTCCGTTTCTGAAGGGAAATTCAGACCAGAGATCTCATCCATGAAACACGCTCTGTTTTAATGCAAGAAGCAAGCTCTTCTTTCCAGCCTCTTCAAAACAGCAAGAAAAAGAAGCATGCCCAGAAACAAAGAACTGTGTTTCCTACTATACGGACCATATGTAGTTCAACTCTGCTGATGAAACTGATACAGACCACAGCTCCTCTTACATAAATCCTCTTTAGTTAATAGTGAGAATAGCATTGGGTTCGTGAACTGCGAAAAATCATTTGAGCCCAAAATTCGCTGGGTTAACCAGAAATGAACTCTTGCTTGTAGGAAGACACAGATCCTGGGGTTTAACTCCGTTTCTGAAGGGAAATTCAGACCAGAGTTCTCAGCCCTGAACACACTGTGTTTTAAGGCAAGAATCCTCCTCTTCTTTCCTCTGTCCCCAATACAGTAAGAACCATGAGCATGCCCAGAAAAAAGAACTGTTTTTCCTTCTAATACAGACCATATGTAGTTAAACTCTACTTATGAAACTGATACAGACCACAGCTCCTCTTACATAAATCCTCTTTAGTTAATAGTGAGAATAGCATTGGGTACGTGAACTGCGAAAAATCATTTGAGCCCCAAATTCGCTGGGTTAACCAGAAATGAACTCTTGCTTGTAGGAAGACATAGATCCTGGGATTTAACTCCGTTTCTGAAGGGAAAATCAGACCAGAGTTCTCAGCCCTGAAACACACTCTGTTTTAACGCAAGAAGCAAGCTCCAGATTGTAAAATGCAGCAAGAACAATGAGCATGCCCTGATAAAAAGAACTGTGTTTCCTACTCATAAGGACCATATGGAGTTCAACTCTGTGTATGAAACTGATACAAACCACAGCACCTCTTAAATAAATAATCTTTAGATAACAGTGAGAATCGCATTGGGTTTTTGAACTGTGTAAAATCATTTGAGCCCCAAATTCACTTGGTTTACCAGAAATGAACTCTTTCTGGTAGGAAGACACAGATCCTGGTGTTTAACACCGTTTCTGAAGGGAAATTCAGACCAGAGTTCTCATCCCTGAAACACACTCTGTTTTAAAGCAAGAAGCAAGCTCTTCTTTCCAGATTCTAAAATACAGCAAGAACCATGAGCATGCCCTGAAACACAGAACTGTGTTTCCTACTCATACAGACCATATGTAGTTCAACTCTGCTGATGAAGCTGATACAACCCACAATTCCTCTTACATAAATTCTCTTACGTTAATAGTGAGAATCACGTTGGGTTTGTGAACTGTGAAAAATCATTTGAGCCGAAAATTCTCTTGGTTTACAAGAAATGTACTCTTGCTTGTAGGAAGACACAGATCCTGGGGTTTAACTCCGTTTCTGAAGGGAAATTCAGACCAGAGATCTCATCCATGAAACACGCTCTGTTTTAATGTAAGAAGCAAGCTCTTCTTTCCAGCCTCTCCAATACAGCAAGAACCATGAGCACACCCTCAAAAAAGAACTGTGTTTCCTACTCATACAGACCATATGTAGATCAACTCTGCTTATGAAACTGATACAAACCACAGCACATCTTAAATAAATGCTCTTTATTTAATAGCGAGCATCGCATTGTTGTTTTTGAACTGTGTAAAATCATTTGAGCCCAAAATTCACTTGGTTTAACAGAATTGAACTCTTGCTTGTAGGAAGACACAGATCCTGGGGTTTAACTCCGTTTCTGAAGGGAAATTCAGACCAGAGTTCTCAGCCCTGAACACACTCTGTTTTAAGGCAAGAATCCTCCTCTTCTTTCTACCGTCCCCAATACAGTAAGAACCATGAGCATGCCCAGAATAGAAGAACTGTTTTTCCTTCTCATACAGACCATATGTAGTTAAAACCTGCTTATGAAACTGATACAACCCACAACTCCTATTACATAAATTCTCTTTCGTTAATAGTGAGAATCGCGTTGGGTTCGTGAAGTGCAAATAATCATTTGAGCCCAAAATTCACTGGGTTAATGAGAAATGAACTCTTGCTTGTAGGAAGACACAGATCCTGGGGTTTAACTCCGTTTCTGAAGGGAAATTCAGAGCAGTGTTTTCATCAATGAAACACACTCTGTTTTCACGCAAGAAGCAAGCTCTTCTTTCCAGATTCTAAAATACATCAAGAACAATGAGCATGCCCAGAAAAAAAAAGAATTGTGTTTCCTAGTCATACGGACCATATGAAGTTCAATTCTGCGTATGAAACTGATACAAACCACAGCACCTCTTAAATAAATAATCTTTAGATAATAGTGAGAATCGCATTGGGTTTTTGAACTGTGTAAAATCATTTGAGCCCAAAATTCACTTGGTTTACCAGAAATGAACTCTTTCTGGTAGGAAGACACAGATCCTGGTTTTAAACCCCGTTTCTGAAAGGAAATTCAGAAAAGAGTTCTCATCCCTGAAACACACTCTGTTTTAAAGCAAGAAGCAAGCTCTTCTTTCCAGATTCTAAAATACAGCAAGAATCATGAGCATGCCCTGAAACACAGAACTGTGTTTCCTACTCATACAGACCATATGTAGTTCAACTCTGCTGATGAAGCTGATACAACCCACAACTCCTCTTACATAAATCCTCTTTAGTTAATAGTGAGAATGACATTGGATGCGTGAACTGCGAAAAATCATTTGAGCCGAAAATTCTCTTGGTTTACATGAAATGAACTCTTGCTTGTTGGAAGACACAGATCCTGGGGTTTAACTCCGTTTCTGAAGGGAAATTCAGACCAGAGATCTCATCCATGAAACGCGCTCTGTTTTAATGCAAGAAGCAAGCTCTTCTTTCTAGCCTCTCCAATACAGCAAGAACCATGAGCACACCCTCAAAAAAGAACTGTGTTTCCTACTCATACAGACCATATGTAGATCAACTCTGCTTATGAAACTGATACAAACCACAGCACCTCTTAAATAAATGCTCTTTAGTTAATAGCGAGCATCGCATTGTTGTTTTTGAACTGTGTAAAATCATTTGAGCCCAAAATTCACTTGGTTTAACAGAATTGAACTCTTGCTTGTAGGAAGACACAGATCCTGGGGTTTAACTCCGTTTCTGAAGGGAAATTCAGACCAGAGTTCTCAACCCTGAACACACTCTGTTTTAAGGCAAGAATCCTCCTCTTCTTTCTACCGTCCCCAATACAGTAAGAACCATGAGCATGCCCAGAATAGAAGAACTGTTTTTCCTTCTCATACAGACCATATGTAGTTAAACTCTGCTTATGAAACTGATACAACCCACAACTCCTCTTACATGAATTCTCTTTCGTTAATAGTGAGAATCTCGTTGGGTTCGTGAAGTGCAAATAATCATTTGAGCCCAAAATTCACTGGGTTAATGAGAAATGAACTCTTGCTTGTAGGAAGACACAGATCCTGGGGTTTAACTCCGTTTCTGAAGGGAAATTCAGAGCAGTGTTCTCATCAATGAAACACACTCTGTTTTCACGCAAGAAGCAAGCTCTTCTTTCCAGATTCTAAAATACATCAAGAACAATGAGCATGCCCAGAAAAAAAAAGAATTGTGTTTCCTACTCATACGGACCATATGAAGTTCAATTCTGCATATGAAACTGATACAAACCACAGCACCCCTTAAATAAATAATCTTTAGATAATAGTGAGAATCGCATCGGGTTTTTGAACTGTGTAAAATCATTTGAGCCCAAAATTCACTTGGTTTACCAGAAATGAACTCTTTCTGGTAGGAAGAAACAGATCCTAGGGTTTAATTGCATTTCTGATGGGAAATTCAGACCAGAGTTCTCATACCTGAAACACACTCTGTTTTAAAGCAAGAAGCTATCACTTCTTTCCAGATTCTAAAATACAGCAAGAACCATGAGCATGCCCTGAAACACAGAACTGTGTTTCCTACTCATACAGACCATAAGTAGTTCAACTCTGCTGATGAAGCTGATACAACACACAACTCCTCTTACATAAATTCTCTTTCGTTAATAGTGAGAATCTCGTTGGGTTCATGAACTGGGAAAAATCATTTGAGCCCAAAATTCACCGAGTTTACCAGAAATAAACTCTTGCTTGTAGGAAGACACAGATCCTGGGGTTAACTCCGTTACTGAAGGGAAATTCAGAGCAGTGTTCTCATCAATCAAACACACTCTGTTTTCACGCAAGAAGCAAGCTCTTCTTTCCAGATTCTAAAATACATCAAGAACAATGAGCATGCGGAGATAAAAAAAGAATTGTGTTTCCTACTCATACGGACCATATGTAGTTCAACTCTCTTATAAAACTGATACAAACCACAGCTCCTCTTACATAAATGCTCTTTAGTTATTAGTGAGAATAGCGTTGGGTTCGTGAACTGCGAAAAATCATTTGAGCCCCAAATTCACTGGTTTCACCAGAAATGAACTCTTGCTTGTAGGAAGACATACATGCAGTTGTTTAACTCCATTTCTGAAGGGAAATTCAGACCAGAGATCTCATCCATGAAACATGCTCTGTTTTAATGCAAGAAGCAAGCTCTTCTTTCCAGCCTCTTCAAAACAGCAAGAAAAAGAAGCATGCCCAGAAAAAAAAAACTGTGTTTCCCACTCATACGGACCATATGTAGTTCAACTCTGCTGATGAAACTGATACAGACCACAGCTCCTCTTACATAAATCCTCTTTAGTTCATAGTGAGAATAGCATTGGGTTCGTGAACTGAGAAAAAACATTTGAGCCCAAAATTCACTGGGTTAACCAGAAATGAACTCTTGCTTGTAGGAAGACACAAATCCTGGGATTTAACTCCGTTTCTGAAGGGAAAATCAGACCAGAGTTCTCAGCCCTGAAACACACTCTGTTTTAATGCAAGAAGCAAGCTCCAGATTGTAAAATGCAGCAAGAACAATGAGCATGCCCTGAAACAAAGAACTGTGTTTCCTACTCACACGGACCATATGGAGTTCAACTCTGCGTATGAAACTGATACAAACCACAGCAACTCTTAAATAAATAATCTTTAGTTAATAGTGAGAATCGCATTGAATTTTGAACTGAGTAAAATCATTTGAGCCCAAAATTCACTTTGTTTTCAGAAATGAATTCTTGCTTGTAGGAAGAGAGAGATCCTGGGGTTAACTCCGTTTCGGAAGGGAAATTCAGAGCAGTGTTCTCATCAATCAAACACACTCTGTTTTCACGCAAGAAGCAAGCTCTTCTTTCCAGATTCTAAAATACATCACGAACAATGAGCATGCCCTGAAACACAGAACTGTGTTTCCTACTCATACAGACCATATGTAGTTCAACTCTGCTGATGAAACTGATACAAACCACAGCTCCTCTTACATAAATCCTCTTTAGTTAATAGTGAGAATTAAGTTGGGTTCTTGAACTGCGAAAAATCATTTGAGCCCAAAATTCACTTGGTTTACAAGAAATGAACTCTTGCTTGTAGGAAGACACAGATACTGGGGTTTAACTCCGTTTCTGAAGGGAAATTCAGACCGGAGATCTCATCCATGAAACACGCTCTGTTTTAATGCAAGAAGCAAGCTCTTCTTTCCAGCCTCTTCAAAACAGCAAGAAAAAGAAGCATGCCCAGAAAAAAAGAACTGTGTTTCCTACACATACGGACCATATGTAGTTCAACTCTGCTGATGAAACTGATACAGACCACAGCTCCTCTTACATAAATCCTCTTTAGTTAATAGTGAGAATAGCATTGGGTTCGTGAACTGCAAAAAATCATTTGAGCCCCAAATTCGCTGGGTTAACCAGAAATGAACTCTTGCTTTAGGAAGACAGAGATCCTGGGATTTAACTCCGTTTCTGAAGGGAAAATCAGACCAGAGTTCTCAGTCCTGAAACACACTCTGTTTTAACGCAAGAAGCAAGCTCCAGATTGTAAAACGCAGCAAGAACAATGAGCATGCCCTGAAAAAAAGAACTGTGTTTCCTACTCATACGGACCATATGGAGTTCAACTCTGCGTGTGAAACTGATACAAACCACAGCACCTCTTAAATAAATAATCTTTAGATAATAGTGAGAATCGCATTGGGTTTTTGAACTGTGTAAAATCATTTGAGCCGAAAATTCTCTTGGTTTACATGAAATGAACTCTTGCATGTTGGAAGACACAGATCCTGGGGTTTAACTCCGTTTCTGAAGGGAAATTCAGACCAGAGTTCTCAGCCCTGAACACACTCTGTTTTAAGGCAAGAATCCTCCTCTATTTCCTCCGTCCCCAATACAGTAAGAACCATGAGCATGCCCAGAAAAAAGAACTGTTTTTCCTTCTAATACAGACCATATGTAGTTAAACTCTGCTTATGAAACTAATACAGACCACAGCTCCTCTTACATTAATCCTCTTTAGTTAATAGTGAGAATAGCATTGGGTTCGTGAACTGCGAAAAATCATTTGAGCCCAAAATTCACTGGGTTAACCAGAAATGAACTCTTGCTTGTAGGAAGACATAGATCCTGGGATTTAACTCCGTTTCTGAAGGGAAAATCAGACCAGAGTTCTCAGCCCTGAAACACACTCTGTTTTAATGCAAGAAGCAAGCTCCAGATTGTAAAATGCAGCAAGAACAATGAGCATGCCCTGAAACAAAGAACTGTGTTTCCTACTCATAAGGACCACATGGAGTTCAACTCTGCGTATGAAACTGATACAAACCACAGCACCTCTTACATAAATTCTCTTTCGTTAATAGTGAGAATCACGTTGGGTTTGTGAACTGTGAAAAATCATTTGACCCGAAAATTCTCTTGGTTTACAAGAAATGTACTCTTGCTGGTAGGAAGACACAGAATCTGGGGTTTAACTCCGTTTCTGAAGGGAAATTCAGAGCAGTGTTCTCATCAATGAAACACACTCTGTTTTAAAGCAAGAAGCAAGCTCTTCTTTCCAGATTCTAAAATACAGCAAGAACCATGAGCATGCCCTGAAACACAGAACTGTGTTTCCTACTCATACAGACCATATGTAGTTCAACTCTGCTGATGAAGGTGATACAACCCACAACTCCTCTTACATAAATCCTCTTTAGTTAATAGTGAGAATCACGTTGGATACGTGAACTGCGAAAAATCATTTGAGCCGAAAATTCTCTTGGTTTACATGAAATGAACTCTTGCTTGTTGGAAGACACAGATCCTGGGGTTTAACTCCGTTTCTGAAGGGAAATTCAGACCAGAGATCTCATCCATGAAACACGCTCTGTTTTAATGCAAGAAGCAAGCTCTTCTTTCCAGCCTCTCCAATACAGCAAGAACCATGAGCACACCCTCAAAAAAGAACTGTGTTTCCTACTCATACAGACCATATGTAGATCAACTCTGCTTATGAAACTGATACAAACCACAGCACCTCTTAAATAAATGCTCTTTAGTTAATAGCGAGCATCGCATTGTTGTTTTTGAACTGTGTAAAATCATTTGAGCCCAAAATTCACTTGGTTTAACAGAATTGAACTCTTGCTTGTAGGAAGACACATATCCTGGGGTTTAACTCCGTTTCTGAAGGGAAATTCAGACCAGAGTTCTCAGCCCTGAACACACTCTGTTTTAAGGCAAGAATCCTCCTCTTCTTTCTACCGTCCCCAATACAGTAAGAACCATGAGCATGCCTGAATAGAAGAACTGTTTTTCCTTCTCATACAGACCATATGTAGTTAAACTCTGCTTATGAAACTGATACAACCCACAACTCCTCTTACATAAATTCTCTTTCGTTAATAGTGAGAATCGCGTTGGGTTCGTGAAGTGCAAATAATCATTTGAGCCCAAAATTCACTGGGTTAATGAGAAATGAACTCTTGCTTGTAGGAAGACACAGATCCTGGGGTTTAACTCCGTTTCTGAAGCAAATTCAGAGCAGTGTTCTCATGAATGAAACACACTCTGTTTTCATGCAAGAAGCAAGCTCTTCTTTCCAGATTCTAAAATACATCAAGAACAATGAGCATGCCCAGAAAAAAAAAAGACTTGTGTTTCCTACTCATACGGACCATATGTAGTTCAACTCTGCGTATGAAACTGATACAAACCATAGCAACTCTTTAATAAATAATCTTTAGTTAATAGTGAGAATCGCATTGAATTTTGAACTGTGTAAAATCATTTGAGCCCAAAATTCACTTTGTTTTCAGAAATGAATTCTTGCTTGTAGGAAGACAGAGATCCTGGGTTTAACTCCGTTACTGAAGGGAAATTCAGAGCAGTGTTCTCATCAATCAAACACACTCTGTTTTAACGCAAGAAGCAAGCTCCAGATTGTAAAACGCAGCAAGAACAATGAGCATGCCCTGAAACAAAGAACTGTGTTTCCTACTCATACGGACCATATGGAGTTCAACTCGGCGTATGAAACTGATACAAACCACAGCACCTCTTAAATAAATAATCTTTAGATAATAGTGAGAATCGTATTGGGTTTTTGAACTGTGTAAAATCATTTGAGCCGAAAATTCTCTTGGTTTACATGAAATGAACTCTTGCTTGTTGGAAGACACAGATCCTGGGGTTTTACTCCGTTTCGGAAGGGAAATTCAGACCAGAGATCTCATCCATGAAACACGCTCTGTTTTAATGCAAGAAGCAAGCTCTTCTTTCCAGTGTCTCCAATACAGCAAGAACCATGAGCATGCCCTCAAAAAAGAACTGTGTTTCTTACTCATACAGACCATATGTAGATCAACTCTGCTTATGAAACTGATACAAACCACAGCACCTCTTAAATAAATGCTCTTTAGTTAATAGCGTGAATCGTGTTGTTTTTTTTGAACTGTGTAAAATCATTTGAGCCCAAAATTCACTTGGTTTAACAGAATTGAACTCTTGCTTGTAGGAAGACACAGATCCTGGGGTTTAACTCCGTTTCTGAAGGGAAATTCAGAAAAGAGTTCTCATCCCTGCAACACACTCTGTTTTAAAGCAAGAAGCAAGCTCTTCTTTCCAGATTCTAAAATACAGCAAGAACCATGAGCATGCCCTGAAACACACAACTGTGTTTCCTACTCATACAGACCATATGTAGTTCAACTCCGCTTATGAAACTGATACAAACCACAGCTCCTCTTACATAAATCCTCTTTAGTTAATAGTGAGAAACAAGTTGGATACGTGAACTGCGAAAAATCATTTGAGCCGAAAATTCTCTTGGTTTACATGAAATGAACTCTTGCTTGTTGGAAGACACAAATCCTGGGGTTTCACTCCGTTTCTGAAGGGAAATTCAGACCAGAGATCTCATCCATGAAACACGCTCTGTTTTAATGCAAGAAGCAAGCTCTTCTTTCCAGTGTCTCCAATACAGCAAGAACCATGAGCATGCCCTCAAAAAAGAACTGTGTTTCTTACTCATACAGACCATATGTAGATCAACTCTGCTTATGAAACTGATACAAACCACAGCACCTCTTAAATAAATGCTCTTTAGTTAATAGCGAGAATCGTGTTGTTTTTTTTGAACTGTGTAAAATCATTTGAGCCCAAAATTCACTTGGTTTAACAGAATTGAACTCTTGCTTGTAGGAAGACACAGATCCTGGAGTTTAACTCCGTTTCTGAAGGGAAATTCAGAAAAGAGTTCTCATCCCTGAAACACACTCTGTTTTAAAGCAAGAAGCAAGCTCTTCTTTCCAGATTCTAAAATACAGCAGGAACCATGAGCATGCCCTGAAACACAGAACTGTGTTTCCTACTCATACAGACCATATGTAGTTCATCTCTGCTGATGAAAATGATACAGAACACAGCTCATCTTACATAAATGTTCTTTAGTTAATAGTGAGAATCGCGTTGGGTTCATGAACTGTGTAAAATCATTTGAGCCCAAAATTCATTGTGTTTTCCAGAAATGAAATCTTTCTTGTAGGAAGACAGAGATCCTGGGGTTTAACTCCGTTTCTGAAGGGAAATTCAGAGCAGTGTTCTCATCAATGAAACACACTCTGTTTTCACGCAAGAAGCAAGCTCTTCTTTCCAGATTCTAAAATACATCAAGAACAATGAGCATGCCCAGAAAAAAAAGAATTGTGATTCCTACTCATACGGACCATATGTAGTTCAACTCTCTTATAAAACTGATACAAACCACAGCTCCTCTTACATAAATGCTCTTTAGTTAATAGTGAGAATAGCGTTGGGTTCGAGAACTGCGAAAAATCATTTGAGCCCAAAATTTACTGGTTTCACCAGAAATGTACTCTTGCTTGTAGGAAGACATACATGCAGTTGTTTAACTCCGTTTCTGAACGGAAATTCAGACCAGAGTTCTCATCCCTGAAATACACTCTGTTTTAAGACAAAAAGCAAGCTCTTCTTTCCAGCCTCTTCAAAACAGCAAGAAAAAGAAGCATGCCCTGAAAAAAAGAACTGTGTTTCCCACTCATACGGACCATATGTAGTTCAACTCTGCTGATGAAACTGATACAGACCACAGCTCCTCTTACATAAATCCTCTTTAGTTAATAGTGAGAATAGCATTGGGTTCGTGAACTGCGAAAAATCACTTGAGCCCAAAATTCACTGGGTTAACCAGAAATGAACTCTTGCTTGTAGGAAGACAGAGATCCTGGGATTTAACTCCGTTTCTGAAGGGAAAATCAGACCAGAGTTCTCAGCCCTGAAACACACTCTGTTTTGACGCAAGAAGCAACCTCCAGATTGTAAAATGCAGCAAGAACAATGAGCATGCCCTGAAAAAAAGAACTGTGTTTCCTACTCATACGGACCATATGGAGTTCAACTCTGTGTATGAAACTGATACAAACCACAGCACCTCTTAAATAAATAATCTTTAGATAATAGTGAGAATCGCATTGGGTTTTTGAACTGTGTAAAATTATTTGAGCCCAAAATTCACTTGGTTTACCAGAAATGAACTCTTTCTGATAGGAAAACACAGATCCTGGGGTTTAACTCCGTTTCTGAAGGGAAATTCAGACCAGAGTTCTCAGCCCTGAACACACTCTGTTTTAAGGCAAGAATCCTCCTCTTCTTTCCTCAGTCCCCAATACAGTAAGAACCATGAGCATGCCCAGAATAGAACTGTTTTTCCTTCTCATACAGACCATATGTAGTTAAACTCTGCTTATGAAACTGATACAACCCACAACTCCTCTTACATAAATTCTCTTTCGTTAATAGTGAGAATCGCGTTGGGTTCGTGAAGTACAAATAATCATTTGAGCCCAAAATTCACTGGGTTAATGAGAAATGAACTCTTGCTTGTAGGAAGACACAGATCCTGGGGTTTAACTCCGTTTCTGAAGGGAAATTCAGAGCAGTGTTCTCATCAATGAAACACACTCTGTTTTCACGCAAGAAGCAAGCTCTTCTTTCCAGATTCTAAAATACAGCAAGAACAATGAGCATGCCCAGAAAAAAAAAGAATTGTGTTTCCTACTCATACGGACCATATGTAGTTCAACTCTCTTATAAAACTGATACAAACCACAGCTCCTCTTACATAAATGCTCTTTAGTTAATAGTGAGAATAGCGTTGGGTTCGTGAACTGCGAAAAATCATTTGAGCCCAAAATTCACTGGTTTCACCAGAAATGAACTCTTGCTTGTAGGAAGACATACATGCAGTTGTTTAACTCCGTTTCTGAACGGAAATTCAGACCAGAGTTCTCATCCCTGAAATACACTCTGTTTTAAGGCAAGAAGCAAGCTCTTCTTTCCAGATTCTAAAATACAGCAAGAACCATGAGCATGCCCTGAAACACAGAACTGTGTTTCCTACTCATACAGACCATATGTAGTTCAACTCTGCTGATGAAACTGATACACACCACAGCTCTTCTTACATAAATTCTCTTTAGTTACTAGTGATAATCGTGTTGGGTACTAGAACTGTGGAAAATCATTTGAGCCGAAAATTCACATTGTTTACCAGAAATGAATTCTTGCTTGTAGGATCACACACATCATGTGGTTTTAACTCCGTTTCTGAAGGGAAATTCTGACCAGAGTTCTCATCCCTGAAACACACTCTGTTTTAAAGCAAGAAGCAAGCTCCAAATTGTAAAATGCAGCAAGAACAATGAGCATGCCCTGAAAAAAAGAACTGTGTTTCCTACTCATACGGACCATATGAAGTTCAATTCTGCGTATGAAACTGATACAAACCACAGCACCTCTTAAATAAATAATCTTTAGATAATAGCGAGAATCGCATTGGGTTTTTGAACTGTGTAAAATCATTTGAGCCCAAAATTCACTTGGTTTACCAGAAATGAACTCTTTCTGGTAGGAAGACACAGATCCTGGGGTTTAACTGCGTTTCTGATGGGAAATTCAGACCAGAGTTCTCATACCTGAAACACACTCTGTTTTAAAGCAAGAAGCTATCTCTTCTTTCCAGATTCTAAAATACAGCAAGAACCATGAGCATGCCCTGAAACACAGAACTGTGTTTCCTACTCATACAGACCATATGTAGTTCAGCTCTGCTGATGAAGCTGATACAACCCACAACTCCTGTTACATAAATTCTCTTTCATTAATTGTGAGAATCTCGTTGGGTTCATGAACTGGGAAAAATCATTTGAGCCCAAAATTCACTGAGTTTACCAGAAATAAACTCTTGCTTGTAGGAAGACACAGATCCTGGGGTTTAACTCCGTTTCTGAAGGGAAATTCAGAGCAGTGTTCTCATCAATGAAACACACTCTGTTTTCATGCAAGAAGCAAGCTCTTCTTTCCAGATTCTAAAATACATCAAGAACAATGAGCATGCCCAGAAAAAAAAAGAATTGTGTTTCCTACTCATATGGACCATATGTAGTTCAACTCTGCATATGAAACTGATACAAACCACAGCAACTCTTAAATAAATAATCTTTAGTTAATAGTGAGAATCGCATTGAATTTTGAACTGTGTAAAATCATTTGAGCCCAAAATTCATTTTGTTTTCAGAAATGAATTCTTGCTTGTAGGAAGACAGAGATCCTGGGGTTAACTCCGTTTCTGAAGGGAAATTCAGAGCAGTGTTCTGATCAATGAAACACACTCTGTTTTCACGCAAGAAGCAAGCTCTTCTTTCCAGATTCTAAAATACATCAAGAACAATGAGCATGCCCAGAAAAAAAAAGAATTGTGTTTCCTACTCATACGGACCATATGTAGTTCAACTCAGCTGATGAAACTGATACAAACCAGAGCTCCTCTTACATAAATCCTCTTTAGTTAATAGTGAGTATCAGGTTGGGTTCTTGAACTGCGAAAAATCATTTGAGCCAAAAATTCACTTGGTTTACAAGAAATGAACTCTTGCTTGTAGGAAGACACAGATACTGGGGTTTAACTCCGTTTCTGAAGGGAAATTCAGACCAGAGATCTCATCCATGAAACACGCTCTGTTTTAATGCAAGAAGCAAGCTCTTCTTTCAAGCCTCTTCAAAACAGCAAGAAAAAGAAGCATGCCCAGAAAAAAAGAACTGTGTTTCCTACTCATACGGACCATATGTAGTTCAACTCTGCTGATGAAACTGATACAGACCACAACTCCTCTTACATAAATCCTCTTTAGTTAATAGTGAGAATAGCATTGGGTTCGTGAACTGCGAAAAATCATTTGAGCCCAAAATTCACTGGGTTAACCAGAAATGAACTCTTGCTTGTAGGAAGACAGAGATCCTGGGACTTAACTCCCTTTCTGAAGGGAAAATCAGACCAGAGTTCTCAGCCCTGAAACACACTCTGTTTTCACGCAAGAAGCAAGCTCCAGATTGTAAAATGCAGCAAGAAAAATGAGCCTGCCCTGAAACAAAGAACTGTGTTTCCTACTCATACGGACCATATGGAGTTCATCTCTGCTGATGAAACTGATACAGACCACAGCACCTCTTAAATAAATGCTCTTTAGTTAATAGCGAGAATCGTGTTGTTTTTTTTGAACTGTATAAAATCATTTGAGCCCAAAATTCACTTGGTTTAACAGAATTGAAATCTTGCTTGTAGAGAGACACAGATCCTGGGGTTTAACTCCGTTTCTGAAGGGAAATTCAGACCAGAGTTCTCAGCCCTGAACACACTCTGTTTTAAGGCAAGAATCCTCCTCTTCTTTCCTCCGTCCCCAATACAGTAAGAACCATGAGCATGCCCAGAAAAATGAACTGTTTTTCCTTCTAATACAGACCATATGTAGTTAAACTCTGCTTATGAAACTGATACAACCAACAACTCCTCTTACATAAATTCTCTTTTGTTAATAGTGAGAATCGCGGTGGGTTCGTGAACTGCGAAAAACCATTTGAGCCCAAAATTCACTGAGTTTACCAGAAATAAACTCTTGCATGTAGGAAGACACAGATCCTGGGGTTTAACTCCGTTTCTGAAGGGAAATTCAGACCAGAGTTCTCATCACTGAAACACACTCTGTATTAAGGCAAGAAGCAAGCTCTTCTTTCCAGATTCTAAAATACAGCAAGAACCATGAGCATGCCCTGAAACATAGAACTGTGTTTTCTACTCATACAGACCATATGTAGTTCAACTCTGCTGATGAAACTGATACAGACCACAGCTCCTCTTACATAAATTCTCTTTAGTTATTAGTGATAATTGTGTTGGGTACTAGAACTGTGTAAAATCATTTGAGCCGAAAATTCACATTGTTTACCAGAAATGAATTCTTGCTTGTAGGAACACACACATCATGGGGTTTTAACTCCGTTTCGGAAGGGAAATTCCGACCAGAGTTCTCATCCCTGAAACACACTCTGTTTTAAAGCAAGAAGCAAGCTCCAAATTGTAAAATGCAGCAAGAACAATGAGCATGCCCTGAAAAAAAGAACTGTGTTTCCTACTCATACGGACCATATGAAGTTCAATTCTGCGTATGAAACTGATACAAACCACAGCACCTCTTAAATAAATAATCTTTAGATAATAGTGAGAATCGCATTGGGTTTTTGAACTGTGTAAAATCATTTGAGCCCAAAATTCACTTGGTTTACCAGAAATGAACTCTTTCTGGTAGGAAGACACAGATCCTGGGGTTTAACTGCGTTTCTGATGGGAAATTCAGACCAGAGTTCTCATACCTGAAACACACTCTGTTTTAAAGCAAGAAGCTATCTCTTCTTTCCAGATTCTAAAATACAGCAAGAACCATGAGCATGCCCTGAAACACAGAACTGTGTTTCCTACTCATACAGACCATATGTAGTTCAACTCTGCTGATGAAGCTGATACAACCCACAACTCCTCTTACATAGATTCTCTTTCATTAATAGTGAGAATCTCGTTGGGTTCATGAACTGGGAAAAATCATTTGAGCCCAAAATTCACTGAGTTTACCAGAAATAAACTCTTGCTTGTAGGAAGACACAGATCCTGGGGTTTAACTCCGTTTCTGAAGGGAAATTCAGAAAAGAGTTCTCATCCCTGAAACACACTCTGTTTTAAAGCAAGAAGCAAGCTCTTCTTTCCAGATTCTAAAATACAGCAAGAACCATGAGCATGCCCTGAAACACAGAACTGTGTTTCCTACTCATACAGACCATATGTAGTTCAACTCCGCTTATGAAACTGATACAAACCACAGCTCCTCTTACATAAATCCTCTTTAGTTAATAGTGAGAATCACGTTGGATACGTGAACTGCGAAAAATCATTTGAGCCGAAAATTCTCTTGGTTTACATGAAATGAACTCTTGCTTGTTGGAAGACACAGATCCTGGGGTTTAACTCCGTTTCTGAAGGGAAATTCAGACCAGAGATCTCATCCATGAAACACGCTCTGTTTTAATGCAAGAAGCAAGCTCTTCTTTCCAGTGTCTCCAATACAGCAAGAACCATGAGCATGCCCTCAAAAAATAACTGTGTTTCTTACTCATACAGACCATATGTTGATCAACTCTGCTTATGAAACTGATACAAACCACAGCACCTCTTAAATAAATGCTCTTTAGTTAATAGCGAGAATCGTGTTGTTTTTTTTTGAACTGTGTAAAATCATTTGAGCCCAAAATTCACTTGGTTTAACAGAATTGAAATCTTGCTTGTAGGAAGACACAGATCCTGGGGTTTAACTCCGTTTCTGAAGGGAAATTCAGACCAGAGTTCTCAGCCCTGAACACACTCTGTTTTAAGGCAAGAATCCTCCTCTTCTTTCCTCCGTCCCCAATACAGTAAGAACCATGAGCATGCCCAGAAAAAAGAACTGTTTTTCCTTCTAATACAGACCATATGTAGTTAAACTCTGCTTATGAAACTGATACAACCAACAACTCCTCTTACATAAATTCTCTTTTGTTAATAGTGAGAATCGCTGTGGGTTCGTGAACTGCGAAAAACCATTTGAGCCCAAAATTCACTGAGTTTACCAGAAATAAACTCTTGCTTGTAGGAAGACACAGATCCTGGGGTTTAACACCGTTTCTGAAGGGAAATTCAGACCAGAGTTCTCATCACTGAAACACACTCTGTTTTAAAGCAAGAAGCAAGCTCTTCTTTCCAGATTCTAAAATACAGCAAGAACCATGAGCATGCCTTGAAACATAGAACTGTGTTTTCTACTCATACAGACCATATGTAGTTCAACTCTGCTGATGAAACTGATACAGACCACAGCTCCTCTTACATAAATTCTCTTTAGTTATTAGTGATAATTGTGTTGGGTACTAGAACTGTGTAAAATCATTTGAACCGAAAATTCACATTGTTTACCAGAAATGAATTCTTGCTTGTAGGAACACACACATCATGGGGTTTTAACTCTGTTTCGGAAGGGAAATTCCGACCAGAGTTCTCATCCCTGAAACACACTCTGTTTTAAAGCAAGAAGCAAGCTCCAAATTGTAAAATGCAGCAAGAACAATTAGCATGCCCTGAAAAAAAGAACTGTGTTTCCTACTCATACGGACCATATGAAGTTCAATTCTGCGTATGAAACTGATACAAACCACAGCACCTCTTAAATAAATAATCTTTAGATAATAGTGAGAATCGCATTGGGTTTTTGAACTGTGTAAAATCATTTGAGCCCAAAATTCACTTGGTTTACCAGAAATGAACTCTTTCTGGTAGGAAGACACAGATCCTGGGGTTTAACTGCGTTTCTGATGGGAAATTCAGACCAGAGTTCTCATACCTGAAACACACTCTGTTTTAAAGCAAGAAGCTATCTCTTCTTTCCAGATTCTAAAATACAGCAAGAACCATGAGCATGCCCTGAAACACAGAACTGTGTTTCCTACGCATACAGACCATATGTAGTTAAACTCTGCTGATGAAGCTGATACAACCCACAACTCCTCTTACATAGATTCTCTTTCATTAATAGTGAGAATCTCGTTGGGTTCATGAACTGCGAAAAACCATTTGAGCCCAAAATTCACTGAGTTTACCAGAAATAAACTCTTGCTTGTAGGAAGACACAGATCCTGTGGTTTAACTCCGTTTCTGAAGGGAAATTCAGACCAGAGTTCTCATCACTGAAACACACTCTGTATTAAGGCAAGAAGCAAGCTCTTCTTTCCAGATTCTAAAATACAGCAAGAACCATGAGCATGCCCTGAAACATAGAACTGTGTTTTCTACTCATACAGACCATATGTAGTTCAACTCTGCTGATGAAACTGATACAGACCACAGCTCCTCTTACATAAATTCTCTTTAGTTATTAGTGATAATTGTGTTGGGTACTAGAACTGTGTAAAATCATTTGAGCCGAAAATTCACATTGTTTACCAGAAATGAGTTCTTGCTTGTAGGAACACACACATCATGGGGTTTTAACTCCGTTTCGGAAGGGAAATTCCGACCAGAGTTCTCATCCCTGAAACACACTCTGTTTTAAAGCAAGAAGCAAGCTCCAAATTGTAAAATGCAGCAAGAACAATGAGCATGTCCTGAAAAAAAGAACTGTGTTTCCTACTCATACGGACCATATGAAGTTCAATTCTGCGTATGAAACTGATACAAACCACAGCACCTCTTAAATAAATAATCTTTAGATAATAGTGAGAATCGCATTGGGTTTTTGAACTGTGTAAAATCATTTGAGCCCAAAATTCACTTGGTTTACCAGAAATGAACTCTTTCTGGTAGGAAGACACAGATCCTGGGGTTTAACTGCGTTTCTGATGGGAAATTCAGACCAGAGTTCTCATACCTGAAACACACGCTGTTTTAAAGCAAGAAGCTATCTCTTCTTTCCAGATTCTAAAATACAGCAAGAACCATGAGCATGCCCTGAAACACAGAACTGTGTTTCCTACTCATACAGACCATATGTAGTTCAACTCTGCTGATGAAGCTGATACAACCCACAACTCCTCTTACATAGATTCTCTTTCATTAATAGTGAGAATCTCGTTGGGTTCATTAACTGGGAAAAATCATTTGAGCCCAAAATTCACTGAGTTTACCAGAAATAAACTCTTGCTTGTAGGAAGACACAGATCCTGGGGTTTAACTCCGTTTCTGAAGGGAAATTCAGAAAAGAGTTCTCATCCCTGAAACACACTCTGTTTTAAAGCAAGAAGCAAGCTCTTCTTTCCAGATTCTAAAATACAGCAGGAACCATGAGCATGCCCTGAAACACAGAACTGTGTTTCCTACTCATACAGACCATATGTAGTTCATCTCTGCTGATGAAACTGATACAGACCACAGCTCCTCTTACATAAATGTTCTTTAGTTAATAGTGAGAATCGCGTTGGGTTCATGAACTGTGTAAAATCATTTGAGCCCAAAATTCATTGTGTTTTCCAGAAATGAAATCTTTCTTGTAGGAAGACAGAGATCCTGGGGTTTAACTCCGTTTCTGAAGGGAAATTCAGAAAAGAGTTCTCATCCCTGAAACACACTCTGTTTTAAAGCAAGAAGCAAGCTCTTCTTTCCAGATTCTAAAATACAGCAAGAACCATGAGCATGCCCTGAAACACAGAACTGTGTTTCCTACTCATACAGACCATATGTAGTTCAACTCCGCTTATGAAACTGATACAAACCACAGCTCCTCTTACATAAATCCTCTTTAGTTAATAGTGAGAATCACGTTGGATACGTGAACTGCGAAAAATCATTTGAGCCGAAAATTCTCTTGGTTTACATGAAATGAACTCTTGCTTGTTGGAAGACACAGATCCTGGGGTTTAACTCCGTTTCTGAAGGGAAATTCAGACCAGAGATCTCATCCATGAAACACGCTCTGTTTTAATGCAAGAAGCAAGCTCTTCTTTCCAGTGTCTCCAATACAGCAAGAACCATGAGCATGCCCTCAAAAAAGAACTGTGTTTCTTACTCATACAGACCATATGTTGATCAACTCTGCTTATGAAACTGATACAAACCACAGCACCTCTTAAATAAATGCTCTTTAGTTAATAGCGAGAATCGTGTTGTTTTTTTTTGAACTGTGTAAAATCATTTGAGCCCAAAATTCACTTGGTTTAACAGAATTGAAATCTTGCTTGTAGGAAGACACAGATCCTGGGGTTTAACTCCGTTTCTGAAGGGAAATTCAGACCAGAGTTCTCAGCCCTGAACACACTCTGTTTTAAGGCAAGAATCCTCCTCTTCTTTCCTCCGTCCCCAATAATGTAAGAACCATGAGTATGCCCAGAAAAAAGAACTGTTTTTCCTTCTAATACAGACCATATGTAGTTAAACTCTGCTTATGAAACTGATACAAACAACAACTCCTCTTACATAAATTCTCTTTTGTTAATAGTGAGAATCGCGGTGGGTTCGTGAACTGCGAAAAACATTTGAGCCCAAAATTCACTGAGTTTACCAGAAATAAACTCTTGCTTGTAGGAAGACACAGATCCTGGGGTTTAACACCGTTTCTGAAGGGAAATTCAGACCAGAGTTCTCATCACTGAAACACACTCTGTATTAAGGCAAGAAGCAAGCTCTTCTTTCCAGATTCTAAAATACAGCAAGAACCATGAGCATGCCCTGAAACATAGAACTGTGTTTTCTACTCATACAGACCATATGTAGTTCAACTCTGCTGATGAAACTGATACAGACCACAGCTCCTCTTACATAAATTCTCTTTAGTTATTAGTGATAATTGTGTTGGGTACTAGAACTGTGTAAAATCATTTGAGCCGAAAATTCACATTGTTTACCAGAAATGAATTCTTGCTTGTAGGAACACACACATCATGGGGTTTTAACTCCGTTTCGGAAGGGAAATTCCGACCAGAGTTCTCATCCCTGAAACACACTCTGTTTTAAAGCAAGAAGCAAGCTCCAAATTGTAAAATGCAGCAAGAACAATGAGCATGCCCTGAAAAAAAGAACTGTGTTTCCTACTCATACGGACCATATGAAGTTCAATTCTGCGTATGAAACTGATACAAACCACAGCACCTCTTAAATAAATAATCTTTAGATAATAGTGAGAATCGCATTGGGTTTTTGAACTGTGTAAAATCATTTGAGCCCAAAATTCACTTGGTTTACCAGAAATGAACTCTTTCTGGTAGGAAGACACAGATCCTGGGGTTTAACTGCGTTTCTGATGGGAAATTCAGACCAGAGTTCTCATACCTGAAACACACTCTGTTTTAAAGCAAGAAGCTATCTCTTCTTTCCAGATTCTAAAATACAGCAAGAACCATGAGCATGCCCTGAAACACAGAACTGTGTTTCCTACGCATACAGACCATATGTAGTTCAACTCTGCTGATGAAGCTGATACAACCCACAACTCCTCTTACATAGATTCTCTTTCATTAATAGTGAGAATCTTGTTGGGTTCATGAACTGCGAAAAAACCATTTGAGCCCAAAATTCACTGAGTTTACCAGAAATAAACTCTTGCTTGTAGGAAGACACAGATCCTGGGGTTTAACTCCGTTTCTGAAGGGAAATTCAGACCAGAGTTCTCATCACTGAAACACACTCTGTATTAAGGCAAGAAGCAAGCTCTTCTTTCCAGATTCTAAAATACAGCAAGAACCATGAGCATGCCCTGAAACATAGAACTGTGTTTTCTACTCATACAGACCATATGTAGTTCAACTCTGCTGATGAAACTGATACAGACCACAGCTCCTCTTACATAAATTCTCTTTAGTTATTAGTGATAATTGTGTTGGGTACTAGAACTGTGTAAAATCATTTGAGCCGAAAATTCACATTGTTTACCAGAAATGAATTCTTGCTTGTAGGAACACACACATCATGGGGTTTTAACTCCGTTTCGGAAGGGAAATTCCGACCAGAGTTCTCATCCCTGAAACACACTCTGTTTTAAAGCAAGAAGCAAGCTCCAAATTGTAAAATGCAGCAAGAACAATGAGCATGCCCTGAAAAAAAGAACTGTGTTTCCTACTCATACGGACCATATGAAGTTCAATTCTGCGTATGAAACTGATACAAACCACAGCACCTCTTAAATAAATAATCTTTAGATAATAGTGAGAATCGCATTGGGTTTTTGAACTGTGTAAAATCATTTGAGCCCAAAATTCACTTGGTTTACCAGAAATGAACTCTTTCAGGTAGGAAGACACAGATCCTGGGGTTTAACTGCGTTTCTGATGGGAAATTCAGACCAGAGTTCTCATACCTGAAACACACTCTGTTTTAAAGCAAGAAGCTATCTCTTCTTTCCAGATTCTAAAATACAGCAAGAACCATGAGCATGCCCTGAAACACAGAACTGTGTTTCCTACGCATACAGACCATATGTAGTTCAACTCTGCTGATGAAGCTGATACAACCCACAACTCCTCTTACATAGATTCTCTTTCATTAATAGTGAGAATCTCGTTGGGTTCATGAACTGGGAAAAATCATTTGAGCCCAAAATTCACTGAGTTTACCAGAAATAAACTCTTGCTTGTAGGAAGACACAGATCCTGGGGTTTAACTCCGTTTCTGAAGGGAAATTCAGAAAAGAGTTCTCATCCCTGAAACACACTCTGTTTTAAAGCAAGAAGCAAGCTCTTCTTTCCAGATTCTAAAATACAGCAGGAACCATGAGCATGCCCTGAAACACAGAACTGTGTTTCCTACTCATACAGACCATATGTAGTTCATCTCTGCTGATGAAACTGATACAGACCACAGCTCCTCTTACATAAATGTTCTTTAGTTAATAGTGAGAATCGCGTTGGGTTCATGAACTGTGTAAAATCATTTGAGCCCAAAATTCATTGTGTTTTCCAGAAATGAAATCTTTCTTGTAGGAAGACAGAGATCCTGGGGTTTAACTCCGTTTCTGAAGGGAAATTCAGAAAAGAGTTCTCATCCCTGAAACACACTCTGTTTTAAAGCAAGAAGCAAGCTCTTCTTTCCAGATTCTAAAATACAGCAAGAACCATGAGCATGCCCTGAAACACAGAACTGTGTTTCCTACTCATACAGACCATATGTAGTTCAACTCCGCTTATGAAACTGATACAAACCACAGCTCCTCTTACATAAATCCTCTTTAGTTAATAGTGAGAATCACGTTGGATACGTGAACTGCGAAAAATCATTTGAGCCGAAAATTCTCTTGGTTTACATGAAATGAACTCTTGCTTGTTGGAAGACACAGATCCTGGGGTTTAACTCCGTTTCTGAAGGGAAATTCAGACCAGAGATCTCATCCATGAAACACGCTCTGTTTTAATGCAAGAAGCAAGCTCTTCTTTCCAGTGTCTCCAATACAGCAAGAACCATGAGCATGCCCTCAAAAAAGAACTGTGTTTCTTACTCATACAGACCATATGTTGATCAACTCTGCTTATGAAACTGATACAAACCACAGCACCTCTTAAATAAATGCTCTTTAGTTAATAGCGAGAATCGTGTTGTTTTTTTTGAACTGTGTAAAATCATTTGAGCCCAAAATTCACTTGGTTTAACAGAATTGAACTCTTGCTTGTAGGAAGACACAGATCCTGGGGTTTAACTCCGTTTCTGAAGGGAAATTCAGACCAGAGTTCTCAGCCCTGAACACACTCTGTTTTAAGGCAAGAATCCTCCTCTTCTTTCCTCCGTCCCCAATACAGTAAGAACCATGAGCATGCCCAGAAAAAAGAACTGTTTTTCCTTCTAATACAGACCATATGTTGTTAAACTCTGCTTATGAAACTGATACAACCAACAACTCCTCTTACATAAATTCTCTTTTGTTAATAGTGAGAATCGCGGTGGGTTCGTGAACTGCGAAAAACCATTTGAGCCCAAAATTCACTGAGTTTACCAGAAATAAACTCTTGCTTGTAGGAAGACACAGATCCTGGGGTTTAACACCGGTTCTGAAGGGAAATTCAGACCAGAGTTCTCATCACTGAAACACACTCTGTATTAAGGCAAGAAGCAAGCTCTTCTTTCCAGATTCTAAAATACAGCAAAAACCATGAGCATGCCCTGAAACATAGAACTGTGTTTTCTACTCATACAGACCATATGTGGTTCAACTCTGCTGATGAAACTGATACAGACCACAGCTCCTCTTACATAAATTCTCTTTAGTTATTAGTGATAATTGTGTTGGGTACTAGAACTGTGTAAAATCATTTGAGCCGAAAATTCACATTGTTTACCAGAAATGAATTCTTGCTTGTAGGAACACACACATCATGGGGTTTTAACTCCGTTTCGGAAGGGAAATTCCGACCAGAGTTCTCATCCCTGAAACACACTCTGTTTTAAAGCAAGAAGCAAGCTCCAAATTGTAAAATGCAGCAAGAACAATGAGCATGTCCTGAAAAAAAGAACTGTGTTTCCTACTCATACGGACCATATGAAGTTCAATTCCGCGTATGAAACTGATACAAACCACAGCACCTCTTAAATAAATAATCTTTAGATAATAGTGAGAATCGCATTGGGTTTTTGAACTGTGTAAAATCATTTGAGCCCAAAATTCACTTGGTTTACCAGAAATGAACTCTTTCTGGTAGGAAGACACAGATCCTGGGGTTTAACTGCGTTTCTGATGGGAAATTCAGACCAGAGTTCTCATACCTGAAACACACTCTGTTTTAAAGCAAGAAGCTATCTCTTCTTTCCAGATTCTAAAATACAGCAAGAACCATGAGCATGCCCTGAAACACAGAACTGTGTTTCCTACGCATACAGACCATATGTAGTTCAACTCTGCTGATGAAGCTGATACAACCCACAACTCCTCTTACATAGATTCTCTTTCATTAATAGTGAGAATCTCGTTGGGTTCATGAACTGCGAAAAAACCATTTGAGCCCAAAATTCACTGAGTTTACCAGAAATAAACTCTTGCTTGTAGGAAGACACAGATCCTGGGGTTTAACTCCGTTTCTGAAGGGAAATTCAGACCAGAGTTCTCATCACTGAAACACACTCTGTATTAAGGCAAGAAGCAAGCTCTTCTTTCCAGATTCTAAAATACAGCAAGAACCATGAGCATGCCCTGAAACATAGAACTGTGTTTTCTACTCATACAGACCATATGTAGTTCAACTCTGCTGATGAAACTGATACAGACCACAGCTCCTCTTACATAAATTCTCTTTAGTTATTAGTGATAATTGTGTTGGGTACTAGAACTGTGTAAAATCATTTGAGCCGAAAATTCACATTGTTTACCAGAAATGAATTCTTGCTTGTAGGAAGACACACATCATGGGGTTTTAACTCCGTTTCGGAAGGGAAATTCCGACCAGAGTTCTCATCCCTGAAACACACTCTGTTTTAAAGCAAGAAGCAAGCTCCAAATTGTAAAATGCAGCAAGAACAATGAGCATGTCCTGAAAAAAAGAACTGCGTTTCCTACTCATACGGACCATATGAAGTTCAATTCTGCGTATGAAACTGATACAAACCACAGCACCTCTTAAATAAATAATCTTTAGATAATAGTGAGAATCGCATTGGGTTTTTGAACTGTGTAAAATCATTTGAGCCCAAAATTCACTTGGTTTACCAGAAATGAACTCTTTCTGGTAGGAAGACACAGATCCTGGGGTTTAACTGCATTTCTGATGGGAAATTCAGACCAGAGTTCTCATACCTGAAACACACTCTGTTTTAAAGCAAGAAGCTATCTCTTCTTTCCAGATTCTAAAATACAGCAAGAACCATGAGCATGCCCTGAAACACAGAACTGTGTTTCCTACGCATACAGACCATATGTAGTTCAACTCTGCTGATGAAGCTGATACAACCCACAACTCCTCTTACATAGATTCTCTTTCATTAATAGTGAGAATCTCGTTGGGTTCATGAACTGGGAATAATCATTTGAGCCCAAAATTCACTGAGTTTACCAGAAATAAACTCTTGCTTGTAGGAAGACACAGATCCTGGGGTTTAACTCCGTTTCTGAAGGGAAATTCAGAAAAGAGTTCTCATCCCTGAAACACACTCTGTTTTAAAGCAAGAAGCAAGCTCTTCTTTCCAGATTCTAAAATACAGCAGGAACCATGAGCATGCCCTGAAACACAGAACTGTGTTTCCTACTCATACAGACCATATGTAGTTCATCTCTGCTGATGAAACTGATACAGACCACAGCTCCTCTTACATAAATGTTCTTTAGTTAATAGTGAGAATCGCGTTGGGTTCATGAACTGTGTAAAATCATTTGAGCCCAAAATTCATTGTGTTTTCCAGAAATGAAATCTTTCTTGTAGGAAGACAGAGATCCTGGGGTTTAACTCCGTTTCTGAAGGGAAATTCAGAAAAGAGTTCTCATCCCTGAAACACACTCTGTTTTAAAGCAAGAAGCAAGCTCTTCTTTCCAGATTCTAAAATACAGCAAGAACCATGAGCATGCCCTGAAACACAGAACTGTGTTTCCTACTCATACAGACCATATGTAGTTCAACTCCGCTTATGAAACTGATACAAACCACAGCTCCTCTTACATAAATCCTCTTTAGTTAATAGTGAGAATCACGTTGGATACGTGAACTGCGAAAAATCATTTGAGCCGAAAATTCTCTTGGTTTACATGAAATGAACTCTTGCTTGTTGGAAGACACAGATCCTGGGGTTTAACTCCGTTTCTGAAGGGAAATTCAGACCAGAGATCTCATCCATGAAACACGCTCTGTTTTAATGCAAGAAGCAAGCTCTTCTTTCCAGTGTCTCCAATACAGCAAGAACCATGAGCATGCCCTCAAAAAAGAACTGTGTTTCTTACTCATACAGACCATATGTTGATCAACTCTGCTTATGAAACTGATACAAACCACAGCACCTCTTAAATAAATGCTCTTTAGTTAATAGCGAGAATCGTGTTGTTTTTTTTTGAACTGTGTAAAATCATTTGAGCCCAAAATTCACTTGGTTTAACAGAATTGAACTCTTGCTTGTAGGAAGACACAGATCCTGGGGTTTAACTCCGTTTCTGAAGGGAAATTCAGACCAGAGTTCTCAGCCCTGAACACACTCTGTTTTAAGGCAAGAATCCTCCTCTTCTTTCCTCCGTCCCCAATACAGTAAGAACCATGAGTATGCCCAGAAAAAAGAACTGTTTTTCCTTCTAATACAGACCATATGTAGTTAAACTCTGCTTATGAAACTGATACAAACAACAACTCCTCTTACATAAATTCTCTTTTGTTAATAGTGAGAATCGCGGTGGGTTCGTGAACTGCGAAAAACCATTTGAGCCCAAAATTCACTGAGTTTACCAGAAATAAACTCTTGCTTGTAGGAAGACACAGATCCTGGGGTTTAACACCGTTTCTGAAGGGAAATTCAGACCAGAGTTCTCATCACTGAAACACACTCTGTATTAAGGCAAGAAGCAAGCTCTTCTTTCCAGATTCTAAAATACAGCAAGAACCATGAGCATGCCCTGAAACATAGAACTGTGTTTTCTACTCATACAGACCATATGTAGTTCAACTCTGCTGATGAAACTGATACAGACCACAGCTCCTCTTACATAAATTCTCTTTAGTTATTAGTGATAATTGTGTTGGGTACTAGAACTGTGTAAAATCATTTGAGCCGAAAATTCACATTGTTTACCAGAAATGAATTCTTGCTTGTAGGAACACACACATCATGGGGTTTTAACTCCGTTTCGGAAGGGAAATTCCGACCAGAGTTCTCATCCCTGAAACACACTCTGTTTTAAAGCAAGAAGCAAGCTCCAAATTGTAAAATGCAGCAAGAACAATGAGCATGTCCTGAAAAAAAGAACTGTGTTTCCTACTCATACGGACCATATGAAGTTCAATTCTGCGTATGAAACTGATACAAACCACAGCACCTCTTAAATAAATAATCTTTAGATAATAGTGAGAATCGCATTGGGTTTTTGAACTGTGTAAAATCATTTGAGCCCAAAATTCACTTGGTTTACCAGAAATGAACTCTTTCTGGTAGGAAGACACAGATCCTGGGGTTTAACTGCGTTTCTGATGGGAAATTCAGACCAGAGTTCTCATACCTGAAACACACTCTGTTTTAAAGCAAGAAGCTATCTCTTCTTTCCAGATTCTAAAATACAGCAAGAACCATGAGCATGCCCTGAAACACAGAACTGTGTTTCCTACGCATACAGACCATATGTAGTTCAACTCTGCTGATGAAGCTGATACAACCCACAACTCCTCTTACATAGATTCTCTTTCATTCATAGTGAGAATCTCGTTGGGTTCATGAACTGCGAAAAAACCATTTGAGCCCAAAATTCACTGAGTTTACCAGAAATAAACTCTTGCTTGTAGGAAGACACAGATCCTGGGGTTTAACTCCGTTTCTGAAGGGAAATTCAGACCAGAGTTCTCATCACTGAAACACACTCTGTATTAAGGCAAGAAGCAAGCTCTTCTTTCCAGATTCTAAAATACAGCAAGAACCATGAGCATGCCCTGAAACATAGAACTGTGTTTTCTACTCATACAGACCATATGTAGTTCAACTCTGCTGATGAAACTGATACAGACCACAGCTCCTCTTACATAAATTCTCTTTGGTTATTAGTGATAATTGTGTTGGGTACTAGAACTGTGTAAAATCATTTGAGCCGAAAATTCACATTGTTTACCAGAAATGAATTCTTGCTTGTAGGAACACACACATCATGGGGTTTTAACTCCGTTTCGGAAGGGAAATTCCGACCAGAGCTCTCATCCCTGAAACACACTCTGTTTTAAAGCAAGAAGCAAGCTCCAAATTGTAAAATGCAGCAAGAACAATGAGCATGTCCTGAAAAAAAGAACTGTGTTTCCTACTCATACGGACCATATGAAGTTCAATTCTGCGTATGAAACTGATACAAACCACAGCAACTCTTAAATAAATAATCTTTAGATAATAGTGAGAATCGCATTGGTTTTTTGAACTTTGTAAAATCATTTGAGCCCAAAATTCACTTGGTTTACCAGAAATGAACTCTTTCTGGTAGGAAGACACAGATCCTGGGGTTTAACTGCGTTTCTGATGGGAAATTCAGACCAGAGTTCTCATACCTGAAACACACTCTGTTTTAAAGCAAGAAGCTATCTCTTCTTTCCAGATTCTAAAATACAGCAAGAACCATGAGCATGCCCTGAAACACAGAACTGTGTTTCCTACTCATACAGACCATATGTAGTTCAACTCTGCTGATGAAGCTGATACAACCCACAACTCCTCTTACATAGATTCTCTTTCATTAATAGTGAGAATCTCGTTGGGTTCATGAACTGGGAAAAATCATTTGAGCCCAAAATTCACTGAGTTTACCAGAAATAAACTCTTGCTTGTAGGAAGACACAGATCCTGGGGTTTAACTCCGTTTCTGAAGGGAAATTCAGAAAAGAGTTCTCATCCCTGAAACACACTCTGTTTTAAAGCAAGAAGCAAGCTCTTCTTTCCAGATTCTAAAATACAGCAGGAACCATGAGCATGCCCTGAAACACAGAACTGTGTTTCCTACTCATACAGACCATATGTAGTTCATCTCTGCTGATGAAACTGATACAGACCACAGCTCCTCTTACATAAATGTTCTTTAGTTAATAGTGAGAATCGCGTTGGGTTCATGAACTGTGTAAAATCATTTGAGCCCAAAATTCATTGTGTTTTCCAGAAATGAAATCTTTCTTGTAGGAAGACAGAGATCCTGGGGTTTAACTCCGTTTCTGAAGGGAAATTCAGAAAAGAGTTCTCATCCCTGAAACACACTCTGTTTTAAAGCAAGAAGCAAGCTCTTCTTTCCAGATTCTAAAATACAGCAAGAACCATGAGCATGCCCTGAAACACAGAACTGTGTTTCCTACTCATACAGACCATATGTAGTTCAACTCCGCTTATGAAACTGATACAAACCACAGCTCCTCTTACATAAATCCTCTTTAGTTAATAGTGAGAATCACGTTGGATACGTGAACTGCGAAAAATCATTTGAGCCGAAAATTCTCTTGGTTTACATGAAATGAACTCTTGCTTGTTGGAAGACACAGATCCTGGGGTTTAACTCCGTTTCTGAAGGGAAATTCAGACCAGAGATCTCATCCATGAAACACGCTCTGTTTTAATGCAAGAAGCAAGCTCTTCTTTCCAGTGTCTCCAATACAGCAAGAACCATGAGCATGCCCTCAAAAAAGAACTGTGTTTCTTACTCATACAGACCATATGTTGATCAACTCTGCTTATGAAACTGATACAAACCACAGCACCTCTTAAATAAATGCTCTTTAGTTAATAGTGAGAATCGTGTTGTTTTTTTTGAACTGTGTAAAATCATTTGAGCCCAAAATTCACTTGGTTTAACAGAATTGAACTCTTGCTTGTAGGAAGACACAGATCCTGGGGTTTAACTCCGTTTCTGAAGGGAAATTCAGACCAGAGTTCTCAGCCCTGAACACACTCTGTTTTAAGGCAAGAATCCTCCTCTTCTTTCCTCCGTCCCCAATACAGTAAGAACCATGAGCATGCCCAGAAAAAAGAACTGTTTTTTCCTTCTAATACAGACCATATGTTGTTAAACTCTGCTTATGAAACTGATACAACCAACAACTCCTCTTACATAAATTCTCTTTTGTTAATAGTGAGAATCGCGGTGGGTTCGTGAACTGCGAAAAACCATTTGAGCCCAAAATTCACTGAGTTTACCAGAAATAAACTCTTGCTTGTAGGAAGACACAGATCCTGGGGTTTAACACCGGTTCTGAAGGGAAATTCAGACCAGAGTTCTCATCACTGAAACACACTCTGTATTAAGGCAAGAAGCAAGCTCTTCTTTCCAGATTCTAAAATACAGCAAAAACCATGAGCATGCCCTGAAACATAGAACTGTGTTTTCTACTCATACAGACCATATGTAGTTCAACTCTGCTGATGAAACTGATACAGACCACAGCTCCTCTTACATAAATTCTCTTTAGTTATTAGTGATAATTGTGTTGGGTACTAGAACTGTGTAAAATCATTTGAGCCGAAAATTCACATTGTTTACCAGAAATGAATTCTTGCTTGTAGGAACACACACATCATGGGGTTTTAACTCCGTTTCGGAAGGGAAATTCCGACCAGAGTTCTCATCCCTGAAACACACTCTGTTTTAAAGCAAGAAGCAAGCTCCAAATTGTAAAATGCAGCAAGAACAATGAGCATGCCCTGAAAAAAAGAACTGTGTTTCCTACTCATACGGACCATATGAAGTTCAATTCTGCGTATGAAACTGATACAAACCACAGCACCTCTTAAATAAATAATCTTTAGATAATAGTGAGAATCGCATTGGGTTTTTGAACTGTGTAAAATCATTTGAGCCCAAAATTCACTTGGTTTACCAGAAATGAACTCTTTCTGGTAGGAAGACACAGATCCTGGGGTTTAACTGCGTTTCTGATGGGAAATTCAGACCAGAGTTCTCATACCTGAAACACACTCTGTTTTAAAGCAAGAAGCTATCTCTTCTTTCCAGATTCTAAAATACAGCAAGAACCATGAGCATGCCCTGAAACACAGAACTGTGTTTCCTACGCATACAGACCATATGTAGTTCAACTCTGCTGATGAAGCTGATACAACCCACAACTCCTCTTACATAGATTCTCTTTCATTCATAGTGAGAATCTCGTTGGGTTCATGAACTGCGAAAAAACCATTTGAGCCCAAAATTCACTGAGTTTACCAGAAATAAACTCTTGCTTGTAGGAAGACACAGATCCTGGGGTTTAACTCCGTTTCTGAAGGGAAATTCAGACCAGAGTTCTCATCACTGAAACACACTCTGTATTAAGGCAAGAAGCAAGCTCTTCTTTCCAGATTCTAAAATACAGCAAGAACCATGAGCATGCCCTGAAACATAGAACTGTGTTTTCTACTCATACAGACCATATGTAGTTCAACTCTGCTGATGAAACTGATACAGACCACAGCTCCTCTTACATAAATTCTCTTTGGTTATTAGTGATAATTGTGTTGGGTACTAGAACTGTGTAAAATCATTTGAGCCGAAAATTCACATTGTTTACCAGAAATGAATTCTTGCTTGTAGGAACACACACATCATGGGGTTTTAACTCCGTTTCGGAAGGGAAATTCCGACCAGAGTTCTCATCCCTGAAACACACTCTGTTTTAAAGCAAGAAGCAAGCTCCAAATTGTAAAATGCAGCAAGAACAATGAGCATGTCCTGAAAAAAAGAACTGTGTTTCCTACTCATACGGACCATATGAAGTTCAATTCTGCGTATGAAACTGATACAAACCACAGCACCTCTTAAATAAATAATCTTTAGATAATAGTGAGAATCGCATTGGTTTTTTGAACTTTGTAAAATCATTTGAGCCCAAAATTCACTTGGTTTACCAGAAATGAACTCTTTCTGGTAGGAAGACACAGATCCTGGGGTTTAACTGCGTTTCTGATGGGAAATTCAGACCAGAGTTCTCATACCTGAAACACACTCTGTTTTAAAGCAAGAAGCTATCTCTTCTTTCCAGATTCTAAAATACAGCAAGAACCATGAGCATGCCCTGAAACACAGAACTGTGTTTCCTACTCATACAGACCATATGTAGTTCAACTCTGCTGATGAAGCTGATACAACCCACAACTCCTCTTACATAGATTCTCTTTCATTAATAGTGAGAATCTCGTTGGGTTCATGAACTGGGAAAAATCATTTGAGCCCAAAATTCACTGAGTTTACCAGAAATAAACTCTTGCTTGTAGGAAGACACAGATCCTGGGGTTTAACTCCGTTTCTGAAGGGAAATTCAGAAAAGAGTTCTCATCCCTGAAACACACTCTGTTTTAAAGCAAGAAGCAAGCTCTTCTTTCCAGATTCTAAAATACAGCAGGAACCATGAGCATGCCCTGAAACACAGAACTGTGTTTCCTACTCATACAGACCATATGTAGTTCATCTCTGCTGATGAAACTGATACAGACCACAGCTCCTCTTACATAAATGTTCTTTAGTTAATAGTGAGAATCGCGTTGGGTTCATGAACTGTGTAAAATCATTTGAGCCCAAAATTCATTGTGTTTTCCAGAAATGAAATCTTTCTTGTAGGAAGACAGAGATCCTGGGGTTTAACTCCGTTTCTGAAGGGAAATTCAGAAAAGAGTTCTCATCCCTGAAACACACTCTGTTTTAAAGCAAGAAGCAAGCTCTTCTTTCCAGATTCTAAAATACAGCAAGAACCATGAGCATGCCCTGAAACACAGAACTGTGTTTCCTACTCATACAGACCATATGTAGTTCAACTCCGCTTATGAAACTGATACAAACCACAGCTCCTCTTACATAAATCCTCTTTAGTTAATAGTGAGAATCACGTTGGATACGTGAACTGCGAAAAATCATTTGAGCCGAAAATTCTCTTGGTTTACATGAAATGAACTCTTGCTTGTTGGAAGACACAGATCCTGGGGTTTAACTCCGTTTCTGAAGGGAAATTCAGACCAGAGATCTCATCCATGAAACACGCTCTCTTTTAATGCAAGAAGCAAGCTCTTCTTTCCAGTGTCTCCAATACAGCAAGAACCATGAGCATGCCCTCAAAAAAGAACTGTGTTTCTTACTCATACAGACCATATGTTGATCAACTCTGCTTATGAAACTGATACAAACCACAGCACCTCTTAAATAAATGCTCTTTAGTTAATAGCGAGAATCGTGTTGTTTTTTTTGAACTGTGTAAAATCATTTGAGCCCAAAATTCACTTGGTTTAACAGAATTGAACTCTTGCTTGTAGGAAGACACAGATCCTGGGGTTTAACTCCGTTTCTGAAGGGAAATTCAGACCAGAGTTCTCAGCCCTGAACACACTCTGTTTTAAGGCAAGAATCCTCCTCTTCTTTCCTCCGTCCCCAATACAGTAAGAACCATGAGCATGCCCAGAAAAAAGAACTGTTTTTCCTTCTAATACAGACCATATGTTGTTAAACTCTGCTTATGAAACTGATACAACCAACAACTCCTCTTACATAAATTCTCTTTTGTTAATAGTGAGAATCGCGGTGGGTTCGTGAACTGCGAAAAACCATTTGAGCCCAAAATTCACTGAGTTTACCAGAAATAAACTCTTGCTTGTAGGAAGACACAGATCCTGGGGTTTAACACCGGTTCTGAAGGGAAATTCAGACCAGAGTTCTCATCACTGAAACACACTCTGTATTAAGGCAAGAAGCAAGCTCTTCTTTCCAGATTCTAAAATACAGCAAAAACCATGAGCATGCCCTGAAACATAGAACTGTGTTTTCTACTCATACGGACCATATGTGGTTCAACGCTGCTTATGAAACTGATACAAACCACAGCTCCAATTGCATAAATCCTCTTTAGTTATTAGTGAGAATAGCGTTGGCTTCGTGATCTGCAAAAAGTCATTTGAGCTCAAAATTCCCTGGGTTAACCAGAAATGAACCCTTGCTTGTAGGAAGACACTGACCCTGGGGTTTAACTCCTTTTCTGAAGGGAAATTCAGACCAGTGTTCTCATCCATGAAACACACTCTGATTTAAAGCAAGAAGCAAGCTCTTCTTTCCAGAGTCTAAAATATATCAAGAACAATGAGCATGCCTTGAAAAAAAGAACTGTGTTTCCTACTCATACGGACCATATGTAGTTCAACTCTGCTTATGCAACTGATACAAACCAAGGTCCTCTTACATAAAAGCTCTTTAGTTAATAGTGAGAATCTCGTTGGGTTCCTGCTCTGTGTTTAATCATTTGAGCCCAAAATTCACTGGGGTTACCTGAATTGAACTCTTGCTTGTAGGAAGACAGGGATCCTGGGATTTAAGGTCGTTTCTGAAGGAAAATTCAGACCAGAGTTCTCATCCCTAAAACACACTCTGCTTTAACACAAGAAGCAAGCTCTTCTTTCCAGAGGCTAATATACATCAAGAACCATGATCATGCCCTGAAAAAACGAACTGTGTTTCCTACTCATATGGACCATGTGTACTTCAACTCTGCTCATGAAACTGATACAAACCAAGCTCCTCTTGCATAAATCCTCTTTAGTTAATAGTGAGAATCGCGTTGTAGTTCCTGAACTGCGAAAAATCATTTGAGCCCACAAATCCTTGGGTTTACCAGAAAAGAACTCTCGCTTGTAGGAAGACACAGATTCTTGGCTTTAACTCTGATTCTGAAGGCAAATTCAGACCAGAATTCTCAACCCTGAAAAACGCTCTGATTTAAGGCATGAATCATCCTCTTCTTTCCAGGGTCTCCAATACAGTAAGAACCATGAGCATGCCAAGAAAAAAGGAACAGTGTTTCCTACTCATAGGGACCATATGTAGTCCACCTCTGCTTATGAAACTGATACAGACCACAGCTCTTCTTACATGAATGCTCTTTAGTTAATAGTGATAATTGCGTTGGGTTCTAGAACTGTGTAAAATCATTTGAGCCGAAAATTTACTTGGTTTACCAGAAATGAAAACTTTCTTGTAGGAAGACACAGATCATGGGGTTTAACTCCGTTTCTGAACGGAAATTGGACCAGTGTTCTCATCCATGGAACAGAGTCTGTTTAAATGCAAGAAGCAAGCTCTTCTTTCCAGCGTCTCCAATACAACAAGAACCTTGAGCATGCCCAGAATAAAAGAACTGTGTCTCCTACTCATAAGGACAATATGTAGTTCAACTCTGCTTATGAAACTGAAACAAACCACAGCTCCTCCTACATAAATGCTGTTTAGTTAATCGTGAGAATCGGTTTGGGTTGGTGAACTGTGAAAAATCATTTGAGCGCAAAATTCCCTTGCGTTACCGGAAATGAACTCTTGCTTGTAGGAAGACACAGATCCTGGGGTTTAACTCCTTTTCGAAGGGAAATTCAGACCAGAATTCTCATCCCTGAAACACACACTGCTTGGTTCTTGCTCTATTTTAGACGCTGGAAATAAGAGCTTGCTTCTTTTGATAAAACAGAGTGTGTTTCAGGGATGAGAACTCTGGTCTGAATTTCCCTTCAGAAATAGAGTTAAACCACAGGATCAGTGTCTTCCTACAAGCAAGAGTTCAGTTCTGGTAAACCAGGTGAATTTTGGGTTCAAATGATTTTTCGCAGTTCAGAAACCCAACGCTATTCTCAGTATTAAATTAAGAGTAATTATGTAATAGGAGGTGTGGTCTGTATCAGTTTCATAAGCAGAGTTTAACTACATATGGTCCGTATGTGTAGGAAACACAGTTCTTTTTTTCAGGGCATGCTCATGGTTCTTGCTGTATTTTAGACTCTGGAAAGAAGAGCTTGCTTCTTGCGTTAAAACAGAATGTGTTTCAGGGATGAGAACTCTGGCCTGAATTTCCCTTCAGAAACGGAGTAAAAACCCCAGGATCTGTGTCTTCCTACAAGCAAGAGTTCATTTCTGGTTAACCCAGTGAATTTTGGGATCAAATGATTTTTCGCAGTTCACGAACCCTACGCTATTCTCACTATTGACTAAAGAGGAATTATGTAAGAGGAGCTGTTGTTTGTATCAGTTTCATAAGCAGAGTTGAACTACATATGGTGCGTATGAGTAGGAAACACAGTTCTTTTTTTCAGGGAATGCTCATGTTTCTTACTATATTGGAGACGCTGGAAAGAAGAGGATAATTCTTGCCTTAAAACAGAGTGTTTTTCAGGGATAAGAACAGTGGTCTGAATTTCCCTTCAGAAATGGAGTTAAACCACAGGATCTGTGTCTTCCTACAAGCAAGAGTTCATTTCTGGTTAACCCAGTGAATTTTTGTCTCAAATGATTTTTGCAGTTCACGAACCCAACACGATTCTCACTATTAACTAAAGAGCATTTATGTAAGAGGGGCTGTGGTTTGTATCAGTTTCATAAGCAGAGTTGATTTATATTTGGTCCGTATGAGTAGGAAACACAGTTCTTTTTTTCAGGGCATGCTCATGGTTCTTGCAGTATTGGTGAAGCTGCAAAGAAGCGCTTGCTTCTTATATTAAAATAGGTGTGTTTCATGGATGAGAACTCTGTTCTGAATTTCCCTTCACAAACGGAGTTAAACACCTATATCTGTGTCTTCCTACCTGCAAGAGTTCATTTCTGGTAAACCAAGTGAATTTTCGGCTCAAATGACTTTACACAGTACTAGAACCCAACACGATTATCACTATTAAATAAAGAGCATTTATGTAAGAAAAGTTGTGCTCTGTATCATTTCATAAGCAGAGTTGAAGTACATATGGTCCGTATGTTTAGGAAAAACAGTTCTTTTTTTCAGGGCATGCTCATGGTTCTTGCTGTATTTTAGACTCTGGAAAGAAGAGCTTGCTTCTTGCGTTAAAACAGAGTGAGTTTCAGGGATGAGAACTCTGGTCTGAATTTCCATTCAGAAACAGAGTTAAACCCCAGGATCAGTGTCTTCCTACAAGCAAGAGATCATGTTTGGTAAACCCAGTGAATTTTGGGCTCTAATGATTTTGCGCAGTTCACGAACCCAACATGATTCTCACTATTAACTAAAGAGCATTTATGTAAGAGGAGGCATGGTCTGTATCAGTTTCATAGGCAGAGTTGAACTACATATGGTGCGTATGAGCAGGAAACACAGTTCTTTTTTTCTGGGAATGCTCATGTTTCTTACTATAACGGAGACGCAGGAAAGAAGAGGATGATTCTTGCCTTATAACAGAGTGTTTTTCAGGGATGAGAACAGTGGTCTGAATTTCCCTTCAGAAATGGATTTAAACCCCAGGATCTCTGTCTTCCTACAAGCAAGAGTTCAGTTCTGGTAAACCCATTGAATTTTGGGCTCAAATGATTTTTCACAGTTCATGAACCCTACGCTATTCTCACTATTGACTAAAGAGGATTTATGTAAGTGGAGCTGTGATTTGTATCAGTTTCATAAGCAGAGTTGAACTACATATGGTCTGTATTAGTTGGAAACCCATTTCTTTTTTTCTGGGCATGCTCATGTTTTTTACTATGTTGGAGACGCTGGAAAGAAGAGGATGATTCTTGCGTTAAAACAGAGTGTTTTTCAGGGATGAGAACTCTGGTCTGAATTTGCCTTCAGAATCGGAGTTAAACCCCAGGATCAGTGTCTTCCTACAAGCAAGAGTTCATGTTTGGTAAACCCAGTGAATTTTGGGCTCTATTGATTTTTCACAGTTCACGAACCCAACATGATTCTCACTATTAACTAAAGAGCATTTATGTAAGAGGAGGCATAGTCTGTATCAGTTTCATAAGCAGAGTGGAACTACATATGGTACGTATGAGTAGGAAACACAGTTCTTTTTTTCAGGGAATGCTCATGTTTCTTACTATATTGGAGACGCTGGAAAGAAGAGGATGATTCTTGCCTTAAAACAGAGTGTTTTTCAGAGATGAGAACAGTGTTCTGATTTTCCCCTCAGAATTGTATTTAAACCCCAGGATCTCTGTCTTCATACAAGCAAGAGTTCAGTTCTGGTAAACCCAGTGAATTTTTGACTCAAATGATTTTTCGCAGTTCAGAAACCCAACGCTATTCTCACTATTAAATAAAGAGTAATTATGTAAGAGGAGGTGTTGTCTGTATCAGTTTCATAAGCAGAGTTGAACAACATATGGTATGTATGAATAGGAAACACAGTTCATTTTTTCAGGGCATGCTCATGGTTCTTGTTGTATTTTAGACTCTGGAAAGAAGAGCTTCCTTCTTGCGTTATAACAGAGTGTGTTTCAGGGATGAGAACTCTGGTCGGAATTTCCCTTCAGAAACGGAGTTAAACCCCAGGATCTGTGTCTTCCTACAAGCAAGTGTTCTTTTCTGGTAAACAAAGTGAATTTTGGGCTCAAATGATTTTTCGCAGTTCAGCAAACCAAACTTATTCTCACTATTAACCTAAGAGCTTTAATGTAAGAGGAGCTGTGGTTTGTATCAGTTTCATAAGAGGAGTTGAACTACATATGGTCCGTATGAGTAGAAAACCCAGTTCTTTTTTTCTGGATATGCTCATGTTTCTTACCATATTGGAGACGCTGGAAAGAAGAGGATGATTCTTGCCTTAAAACAGAGTGTTTTTCAGGGTTGAGTATTCTGGTCCTAATTTGCCGTCAGTAACGGAGTTAAATCCCAGGATCTGTGTCTTCCTACAAGCAAGAGTTCAGTTCTGCTAAAACCATTGAATTTTGGGCTCAAATGATTTTTCGCAGTTCAGGAACCCAACGACATTCCTACTATTAAGTAAAGATCATTTATGTAAGAGGAGCTGTGGTTTGTATTAGTTTTATAAGCAGAGTTGAACTACATATGGTCCGTATGTGTAGGAAACACAGTTCTTTTTTTATGGGCATGCTCATGGTTCTTGCTGTATTGGTGACGCTGGAAAGAAGAGCTTGCTTCTTGCATTAAAACAGGGTCTGTTTCATGGATGAGAACTCTGTTGTGAATTTCCCTTCACAAACGTAGTTAAACACCATGATCTTTGTCTTCCTACCAGCAAGAGTTCATTTCTGGTAAACCAAGTGAATTTTGGGCTCAAATGATTTTTTTTTCAGTACCAGCACCAACGCTACTTTCTCTATTAACTAAAGAGCATTTATGTAAGAGGAGCTGTGTTTTGTATCAGTTTCATAAGCAGAGATGAACTACATATGGTCCGTCTGAGTAGGAAACACAGTTCTTTTTTTCAGGGCATGCTCATTGTTCTTGCTGTATATTAGAGTCTGGAAAGAAGAGCTTGCCACTTGCTGTAAAACAGTGGGTGTTTCTTGGATGAGAACACTGGTATGAATTTACATTCAGAAACCGAGTTAAACCCCAGGATCTGTGACTTCCTACAAGCAAGAGTTCAGTTCTGGTAAAACCATTGAATTTTGGGCTCAAATGATTTTTCGCAGTTCAGGAACCCAACAAGATATTCTTACTATTAACTAAAGAGCATTTATGTAAGAGGAGCTGTGGTTTGTATCAGTTTCATAAGCAGAGATGAACTACATATGGTCCGTCCAAGTAGGAAACACAGTTTTTTTTTTCAGGGCATGCTCATGGTTCTTGCTGTATTTTAGACTCTGGAAAGAAGAGCTTGCCTCTTGCGGTAAAACAGTGCGTGTTTCATGGATGAGAACACTGGTCTGAATTTACATTCAGAGACCGAGTTAAACCCCAGGATCTGTGTCTTCCTACAAGCAAGTGTACATTTCTGGTAAACAAAGTGAATTTTGGCCTCAAATGATTTTTTGCAGTTCTCGAATCAAACGCGATTCTCACTATTAACTAAAGAGGATTTATGTAAGAGGAGCTGTTGCTTTTATCAGTTTCATAAGCAGAGTTGAACTACATGTGGTCCGTATGAGTAGGAAACACAGTTCTTTTTTTCAGGGCATGCTCATGGTTCTTGCTGTATATTAGACTCTGGAAATAAGTGCTTTCTCCTGCCATAAAACAGAGTGTGTTTCAGGGATGAGAACTCTGTTCTGAATTTGCCTTCAGAAACGGAGTTAAACCCCAGGATCTGTGTATTCCTACAAGCAAGAGTTTTGTTCTGGTAAACCCAGTGATTTTTTTGCCCAAATGATTTTTCGCAGTTCAAGAAACCAACATGATTCTCACTATTAACTAAAGAGCATTTATGTAAGAACAGCTGAGGTTTGTATCAGTTTCATAAGCAGAGTTGAACTCCATATGGTCTGTCTGAGTAGGAAACACAGTTCTTTTTTTCAGGGCATGCTCATGATTCTTGCTCTATTTTACACTCTGGAAAGAAGTGCTTGCTTCTTGCGTTATAACATAGTGTGTTTTAGGGTTGAGAACTCTGGTCTGAATTACCCTTCAGATACCGAGTTAAACCCCAGGATCTGTGTCTTCTACAAGCAAGAGTTCATTTCTCGTAACCCCAGTGAATTTTGGGCTCAAATGCTTTTTCGCAGTTCACGAAACGAACATGATTCTCACTATTACCTAAAGAGCATTTATGTAAGATGAGCTGCGGTTTGTATCAGTTTCATAAGTAGAGTTGAACTACATATGGTCCGTATGAGTAGGAAACACAGTTCTTTTATTCTTGGCATGATCATGGTTCTTACTATATTGGAGACGCTGGAAAGAAGAGGATGATTCTCACCTTAAAACAGAGTGTTTTTCAGGGATGAGAACTCTGGTCTGATTTTGCCATGAGAAACGGAGTTAAACCCCAGTATCAGTGTCTTCCTACAAGCAAGAGTTCATTTCTGGTAAACCCACTGATTTTGGGCTCAAATGATTTTTCGCAGTTCACGAATACAACACGATTCTCACTATTAACTAAAGAGCATTTATGTAAGAAGAGCTGTGGTTTGTATCAGTTTCATAAGCAGAGTTGAACTACATATGGTCCGTATGAGGAGGAAACACAGTTCTTCTTTTCAGGGCATGCTCATGGTTCTTGCTGTATTTTAGACACTGAAAAGAAGAGCGTGCTTCTGCATTAAAACAGAGTGTGTTTCAGGGATGAGAACTCTGGTCTGAATTTCTCTTCAGCATCGGAGTTAAACCCCAGGATCTGTGCCTTCCTCCAAGCAAGATTTCATTTCTGGTAAACACAGTGCATTTTTTGCTGAAATGATTTTTCGCAGTTCATGAACCCACCGCGATTCTCACTATTAACTAAAGAGCATTTATGGAAGAGGAGCTGTTGTTTGTATCAGTTTCATAAGCAGAGTTGAACTACATATGGTCTGTATGAGTAGGAAACACAGTTCTTTTTTCCTGGGCATGCTCATGTTTCTTACTATATTGGAGACGCTGCAAAGAAGAGAATGATTCTTGCTTTAAAACAGAGTGTTTTTCAGGGATGAGAACTCTGGTCTGAATTTGCCTTCACAAATGGAGTTAAACCCCAGTATCCGTGTCTTCCTACAAGCAAGAGTTCATTTCTGGTAAACACAGTGAATTTTGGGCTCAAGTTATTTTTCTCAGTTTACGAACCCAACAAGATTCTCACTATTAACTAAAGAGCATTTATGTAAGAAGAGCTGTTGTTTGTATCAGTTTCATAAGCAGAGTTGAACTACATATGGTGAGCATGAATAGGAAACACAGTTCTTTTTTTCAGGGCATGCTCATGGTTCTTGCTGTATTTTAGACTCTGTAAAGAAGAGCTTGCTTCTAGCGTTAAAATGGAGTGTGTTTCAGGGATGAGAACTCTGGTCTGAATTTCCCTTCACAAACGGGGTTGAACCCCATGATCTTTGTCTCCCTACCAGCAAGTGTTCATTTCTGGTAATCCAAGTGAATATTCGGCTAAAATGACTTTACACAGTTCTAGAACCAAGGCGATTATCACTATTAACTTAAGAGCATTTAAGTAAGAGGAGCTGTGGTCTGCATTAGTTTCATAAGCAGAGTTGAAATACATATGGTCAGTATGAGTAGGAAACACAGTTCTTTGTTTCTGGGCATGCTCATGGTTCTTGCTGTATTGGAGACGCTTGAAAGAAGAGCTTGCTTCTTGCATTAAAACAGAGTGTGTTTCATGGAAGAGAACTCTGGTCTGAATCTCCCTTCAGAAACGGAGTTAAACCCGATGATCTGTGTCTCCCTACAAGCAAGAGTTAATTTCTGGTAAACCAAGGGAATTTTGGGCTCAAATGATTTTACACAGTTCCAGAACCCAACCTAGATTATCACTATTAACTAAAGAGCATTTACGTAAGAGAAGCTGTGGCCTGTATCATTTGCATAAGCAGAGTTGGAATACATATGGTCCGTATGAGTAGGGAACAAAGTTCTTTTTTTCTTGGCTTGTTCATGGTTCTTACTCTATTGGAGAACCTGGAAAGAAGAGGATGATTCATGGCTTAAAACAGACTGTTTTTCAGGGATGAGAATTCTGGTCTGAATTTCCCTTCAGAAATGGAGTTAAACACCAGTATCTGTGTCTTCCTACAAGCAAGAGTTCATTTCAGGTAAACCCAGTGAATTTTGTGCTCAAATGATTTTTCGCAGTTCAAGAACACAACGCGATTCTCACTATTAACTAAAGAGGAATTATGTAAGAGGAGCTGTGGTTTGAATCAGTTTCATAAGCAGAGTTTAACTACATATGGTCTGTATGAGTAGGAAACTCAGTTCCTTTTTTTCTGGGAATGCTCATGTTTCTTACTGTATTGGAGACGCTGGATAGAAGAGATTGATTCTTGCCTTAAAACAGAGTTTTTTTCAGGGATGAGAACTCTGGTCTGAATTTGCCTTCAGAATCAGAGTTAAACTCCAGGATCTGTGTCTTTCTACAAGCAAGAGTTCATTTCTGGTAAACCCAGTGAATTTTGGGCTCAAATCATTTTTCGCAGTTCAGGAACCCAACACGATTCTCACTATTAAATAAAGAGCATGTATGTAACTGGAGCAATGGTTTGTATCAGTTTCATAAGCACAGTTGAACTACATATAGTCCATATGAGTAGGAAAAACAGTTTTTTTTCTGGGCATGCTCATCGTTCTTGCTGTTTTTAGACTCTGGAAAGAAGAGCTTGCTTCTTGTATTAAAGCAGAGTGTGTTTCAGGGATGAGAACTCTGGTCTGAATTTCCCTTCAGAAATGAAGTTCAACCCCAGTATCTGTGTCTTCCTACAAGCAAGAGTTCATTTCTGGTAAAGCCAGTGAATTTTGGGCTCAAATAATTTTTCGCAATTTTCAAATCCTATGCGATTCTCAATATTAACTAAACAGCGTGTATGTAACAGGAGCTGTGGTTTGTATCAGTTTCATAAGTACAGTTGAAGTACATATGGTCCATAGGAGTAGGAAAAACAGTTTTTTTTTCAGGGCATGCTCTTTGTTCTTGCTGTATTTTTGACTCTGGAAAGAAGAGCTTGCTTCTTGCATTAAAGCAGAGTGTGTTTCAGGGATGAGAACTCTGGTCTGAATTATCCTTCAGAAACGGAGTTAAACCCCAGGATCTGTGTCTTCCTACCAGCAAGAGTTCATTTCTGTTAAACAAATAGAATTTTCTGCTCAAATGATTTTACACAATTCTAGAACCCAACCGTGATTATCACTATTACCTAAAGAGCATGTATGTAACAGGAGCTGTGGTTTGTATCAGTTTCATAAGCAAACTTGAACTACATATGGTCCGTATGAATAGCAAACACAGTTCTTTTTTTCAGACCATGCTCATGGTTCTTGCTGTGTTTTAGACTCCGGAAAGAGGAGCTTGCTTCTTCGTTAAAACAGAGTGTGTTTTACGGATGAGAACTCTGGTCTGAATTTCACTTCACAAACGGAGTTAAACCCCAGGATCTGTGTCTTCCTACCAGCAAGAGTTCATTTCTGGCAAACCAAGTAAATTTTAGGCTCAAATGACTTTACACAGTTCTAGATCCCAACTCGATTATCACTATTAACTAAAGAGCATTTATGTAAGAGGATCTGTAGTTTGTATCATTTCATAAGCAGAGTTGAAATACATATGGTCCGTATGAGTAGGAAACACAGTTCTTTTTTTCTGGGCATGCTCATGGTTCTTGCTGTATTGGAGATGCTGGATAGAAGAGGATGATTCTTGCCTTAAAACAGAGTTTTTTTCTTGGATGAGAACTCTGGTCTGAATTTTCCTTCAGAAACGGAGTTAAACTCCAGGATCTGTGTCTTCCAACAAGCAAGGTTCCGTTTCTGGTAAACTCAGTGAATTTTGGGCTAAAATGATTTTTCGCAGTTCACAAAACCTACGCGATTCCCACTATTAACTAAAGAGCATGTATGTAACAGGAGCTGTGGTTTGTATCAGTTTCATAAGCACAGTTGAACTACATATAGTCCATATGAGTAGGAAAATCAGTTTTTTTTTTCTGGGCATGCTCATCGTTCTTGCTGTTTTTAGACTCTGGAAAGAAGAGCTTGCTTCTTGTATTAAAGCAGAGTGTGTATCAGGGATGAGAACTCTGGTCTGAATTTCCCTTCAGAAACGGAGTTAAACCCCCAGGATCTGTGTCAGCCTCCAAGCAAGAGTTCATTTCTGGTAAAGCCAGTGAATTTTCCGCTCAAATGATTATTTGCAGTTCATGAACCCAACATGATTCTCAGTATTAACTAAAGAGCATTTATGTAAGAGGAGGTGTGGTCCGTATCAGTTTCATAAGCAGAGTTGAACTACATATGGTGAGCATGAATAGGAAACACAGTTCTTTTTTTCAGGGCATGCTCATGGTTCTTGCTGTATTTTAGACTCTGTAAAGAAGAGCTTGCTTCTAGCGTTAAAATGGAGTGTGTTTCAGGGATTAGAACTCTGATCTGAATTTCCCTTCACAAACGGCGTTAAACCCCATGATCTGTGTCTTCCTACCAGCAAGAGTTCATTTCAGGTAAACCCAGTGAATTTTGTGATCAAATGATTTTTCGCAGTTCACGAACCCCATGCGATTCTCACTATTAACTAAAGAGCATTTGTGTAACAGGAGCTGTGGTTTGTATCATTTTCATAAGCACAGTTGTACTAAATATGGTCCATTTGAGTAGGAAAAACAGTTTTTTTTCAGGGCATTCTCATGGTTCTTGCTGTATTTTAGACTCTGGAAAGAAGAGCTTGCTTCTTGCATTAAAGCATAGTGTATTTCAGGGATGAGAACTCTGGTCTGAATTTGCTTTCAGAAACGGAGTTAAACCCCAGTATCAGTGTCTTCCTACAAGCTAGTGTTCATTTCTGGTGAACCCAGTCAATTTTGGGCTCAAATGATTTTTCACAGTTCAGCAACCCAAACTTATCCTCACTATTAACTAAAGAGCTTTAATGTAAGAGGAGATGTGGTTTGTATCAGTTTCATAACAGGAGTTGAACTACATATGGTGCGTATGAGTAGAAAACACAATACTTTTTTTCTGGACATGCTCATGTTTCTTACTATATTGGAGACGCTGGAAAGAAGAGGATGATTCTTGCTTTAAAACAGAGTGTTTTTCAGGGTTGAGTATTCTGGTCCTAATTTGCCGTCAGAAACGGAGTTAAACCCCAGGATCTGTGTCTTCCTACAAGCAAGTTCATTTCTGGTAAACACAGTGAATTTTGGGTTCAAATGATTTTTGGCAGTTCAGGAACCCAAGGCTATTCTCACCATTAACTAAACAGCATTTATTTAAGTGGATTTCTGGTATGTATCAGTTTCATAAGCAGCGTTGAACAACATATGGTACGTAGGAATTGGAAACACAGTTCTTTTTTTCAGGGCATGCTCATGGTTCTTGCTGTATTTTAGACTCTGCAAAGAAGAGCTTGCTTATTGTGTTATAACAGAGTGTGTTTCAGGGAAGAGAACTCTGGTCTGAATTTCCCTTCAGAAACGGAGTTAAACCCCAGGATCTGTGTCTTCCTACAAGCAAGTGTTCATTTCTGGTAAACAAAGTGAATGTTGGGCTCAAATGATATTTTGAAGTTCAGCAACCCAAACTGATTCTCACTATTAACTAAAGAGCTTTAATGTAAGAGGAGCTGTGGTTTGTATCAGTTTCATAAGAGGAGTTGAACTACATATGGTCCCTATGAGTAGAAAACACAGTTCTTTTTTTCTGCACATGCTCATGTCTTACTATATTGGAGACGCTGGAAAGAAGAGGATGATTCTTGCCTTAAAACAGAGTGTTTTTCAGGGTTGAGTATTCTGGTCCTAATTTGCCGTCAGAAACGGAGTTAAACCCCAGGATCTGTGTCTTCCTAAAAGCAAGAGTTCAGTTCTGGTAAAACCATTGAATTTTGGGCTCAAATGAATTTTGCAGTTCAGAAACCCAACGAAATTCGTACTATTAACTAAAGATCATTTATGTAAGAGGAGCTGTGGGTTGTATCAGTTTCATAAGCACACTTGAACTACATATGGTCCATATGAGTAGGAAAAACAGTTTTTTTTTTCAGGGCATGCTCTTTGTTCTTGCTGTATTTTTGACTCTGGAAAGAAGAGCTTGCTTCTTGCATTAAAGCAGAGTGTGTTTCAGGAATGAGAACTCTGGTCTGAATTTCCCTTCAGAAACGGAGTTAAACCCCAGGATCTGTGTCTTCCTACAAGCAAGAGTTCAGTTCTGGTAAACCCAGTGAATTTTGGGCTCAAATGATTTATCGCAGTTAACGAACCCATCATGATTCTCACTATTAACTAAAGAGCATTTATGTAAAAGGAGGTGTAGTCTGTATAAGTTTCATAAGCACAGTTGAACTACATATGGTCCGTATGATTAGCAAACACAGTTCTTTTTTCAGACCATGCTCATGGTTCTTGCTGTATTTTAGACTCTGGAAAGAAGAGCTTGCTTCTTCGTTAAAACATAGTGTGTTTCACGGATGAGAACTCTGGTCTGAATTTCCCTTCACATACGGAGTTAAACCACAATGTCTGTGTCTTCCTACCAGCAAAAGATCATTTCTGGCAAACCAAGAGAATTTTCGGCTCAAATGATTTTACACAGTTCTAGAACCCAACACGATTATCACTATTAACTAAAGAGCATTTATGTAAGAGGAGCTGTAGTCTGTATCATTTCATAAGCAGAGTTGAACTACATATGGTCCATATGATTAGGAAACACAGTTCTTTTTTTCTGGGCATGCTCATGGGTCTTGCTGTATTGGAGATGCTGGATAGAAGAGGATGATTCTTGCCTTAAAACAGAGTTTTTTTCAGGGATGAGAACTCTGGTCTGAGTTTCCCTTCAGAAACGGAGTTAAACCCCAGGATCTATGTCTTCTTACCAGCAGGAGTTCATTTCTGTTAAACAAAGAGAATTTTCTGCTCAAATGATTTTACATAGTTCTAGAACCCAAACTTGATTATCACTATTAACTAAAGAGCATTTATGTAAGAGGAGCTGTGGTTTGTATCAGTTTCATAAGCAGAGATGAACTACATATGGTCTGTATGAGTAGGAAACTCAGTTCCTTTTTTCTGGGCATGCTCATGGTTCTTGGTGTATTGGAGACGCTGGAAAGAAGAGCTTGCTTCTTGCACTAAAACATAGTTTGTTTCAGGGGTGAGATCTCTGGTCTGAATTTCTCTTCAGAACCGGAGTTAAACCCCAGGATATGTGTCTCCCTACAAGCAAGAGTTGATTTCTGGTTAACCCAGTGATTTTTGGGCTCAAATGATTATTCGTCGTTCACGAACACAACGCGATTCTCGCTATTAATTAAAGAGCATTTATGTAAGAGGAGCTGTGGTTTGTATCAGTTTCATAAGCAGAGTTGAACTACATATGGTCCGTATGAGTAGGAAACACATTTCTTTTTTTCTGGGCATGCTCATTGTTCATGCTATATTGGAGACGCTGGAAGAAGAGCTTGCTTCTTGCATTAAAACAGAGTGTGTTTCATGGATGATAACTCTGGTCTGAATTTCCCATCGGAAACGGAGTTAAACCCCATGATCTGTGTCTCCCTACAAGCAAGAGTTCATTTCTGGTAAACCAAGTTAATTTTGTGCTCAAATGATTTTACACAGTTGTAGAACCGAACGCCATTATCACTATTAACTAAAGAGCATTTATGTAAGAGGAGATATGGTCTGTATCATTTTCATAAGCAGAGTTGAACTACATATGACCCGTATGAGTAGGAAACACAGTTCTTTTTTTCGTGGCATGCACATGGTTCTTACTGTATTGGAGACCCTTGACAGAAGAGGATGATTCATGCCTCAAAACAGAGTGTGTTTCAGGGATGAGAACTCTGGTCTGAATTTCCCTTCAGAAATGGAGTTAAACCCTAGAATCTGTGTCTTCCTACAAGCAAGAGTTCAATTCTGGTAATCCCAGTGAATTTTGGGCTCAAATGATTTTTTGCAGTTCAAGAACCCTAGGCTATTCTCACTATTAACTGAAGAAGATTTATGTAAGAGGAGCTGGGGTGTGAATCAGTTTCATAAGCAGAGTTGAACTACATATGGTCCATATGAGTAGGAAACACAGTTCTTTTTTTCAGGGCATGTTCATGGTTCTTGGTGTATTTTAGACACTGGAAAGAAGGGCTTGCTTCTTGCGTTAAAACCGAGTGTGTTTCAGGGTTGTGTACTCTGGTCTGAATTTCCCTTCAGAAACCGAGTTCAACCCCAGGATCTCTGTCTTCCTACAAGCAAGAGTTCATTTCTGGTAAACCCAGTGAATTTTGGGCTCAAATGTTTTTTTTCTGTTCAGGAACCCAGCGCGATTCTCACTATCATCTAAAGAGCATTTATGTAAGAGGAGCTGTAGTCTGTATCATTTCATAAGCAGAGTTGAACTACATATTGTCCGTATGAGTAGGAAACACAGTTCTTTTTTTCTGGGCATTCTCATGGTTCTTGCTGTTTTGGAGACGCTGGATAGAAGAGGATGATTCTTACCTTAAAACAGAGTTTTTTTCAGGGATGAGAACTCTGGTCTGAATTTGCCTTCACAAACGGAGATAAACTCCAGGATCTGTTTCTTCCTACAAGCAAGAGTTCATTTCTGGTAAACCAGTGAATTTTGGGCTCAAATGATTTTTCACAGTTCACAAACCCTACGCGATTCCCACTATTAACTAAACAGCATGTATGTAACAGAAGCTGTGGTTTGTATCAGTTTCATAAGCACAGTTGAACTACACATGGTCTGTATGAGTAGGAAAAACAATTTTTTTTCAGGGCATGCTCATGTTTCTTACTATATTGGAGTCGATGGAAAGAAGAGGATGATACTTGCATTAAAGCAGAGTATGTTTCAGGGATGAGAACTCTGGTCTGAATTTCCCTTCAGAAATGGAGTTAAACCCCAGGATTGGTGTCTTCCTACCAGCAAGAGTTCATTTCTGTTAAACAAAGAGAATTTTCTGCTCAAATGATTTTACATAGTTCTAGAACCCAAACTTGATTATCACTATTAACTAAAGAGCATTTATGTAAGAGGAGCTGCGGTTTGTATCAGTTTCATAAGCAGAGATGAACTACATATGGTCCGTATAAGTAGGAAACACAGTTCTTTTTTTTCTGGGCATGCTCATGGTTCTTGCTGTAATGGAGACCCTGGAAGGAAGAGCTTGCTTCTTGCATTAAAACAGAGTGTGTTTCAGGGATGAGAACTCTGGTCTGAATTTGCCTTCACAAACAGAGTTAAACCCCAGGATCTGTGTCTTCCAACAAGCAAGAGTTCATTTCTGGTAAACCAAGTGAATTTTGGGCTCAAATGATTTTTAACAGTTCACAAACCCTACGCGATTCCCACTATTAACTAAAGAGCATGTATGTAACAGGAGCTGTGGTTTGTATCAGTTTCATAAGCACAGTTGAACTACACATGGTCTGTATGAGTAGGAAAAACAATTTTTTTTTCAGGGCATGCTCATGTTTCTTACTATATTGGAGTCACTGGAAAGAAGAGGATGATACTTGCAGTAAAGCAGAGTATGTTTCAGGGATGAGAACTCTGGTCTGAATTTCCCTTCAGAAATTTAGTTAAACCCCAGGATTGGTGTCTTCCTACCACCAAGAGTTCATTTCTGTTAAACAAATAGAATTTTCTGCTCAAATGATTTTACACAGTTCTAGAACCCAACCGTGATTATCACTATTACCTAAAGAGCATGTATGTAACAGGAGCTGTGGTTTGTATCAGTTTCATGAGCAGAGTTGAACTACATATGGTCCGTATGAATAGCAAACACAGTTCTTTTTTCAGACCATGCTCATGGTTCTTGCTGTATTTTAGACTCCGGAAAGAAGAGCTTGCTTCTTCGTTAAAACAGAGTGTGTTTCAGCGATAAGAACTCTGGTCTGAATTTCCCTTCACAAACGGGGTTAAACCCCATGATCTGTGTCTCCCTACCAGCAAGTGTTCATTTCTGGTAATCCAAGTGAATATTCGGCTAAAATGACATTACACAGTTCTAGAACCAAGGCGATTATCACTATTAACTTAAGAGCTTTTAAGTAAGAGGAGCTGTGGTCTGCATTAGTTTCATAAGCAGAGTTGAAATACATATGGTCAGTATGAGTAGGAAACAGAGTTCTTTGTTTCTGGGCATGCTCATGGTTCTTGCTGTATTGGAGACGCTTGAAAGAAGAGCTTGCTTCTTGCAATAAAACAGAGTGTGTTTCATGGAAGAGAACTCCGGTCTGAATCTCCCTTCAGAAACGGAGTTAAACCCGATGATCTGTGTCTCCCTACAAGCAAGAGTTCATTTCTGGTAAACCAAGGGAATTTTGGGCTCAAATGATTTTACACAGTTCCAGAACCCAACCTAGATTATCACTATTAATTAAAGAGCATTTACGTAAGAGAAGCTGTGGCCTGTATCATTTGCATAAGCAGAGTTGGAATACATATGGTCCGTATGAGTAGGAAACAAAGTTCTTTTTTTCTTGGCTTGTTCATGGTTCTTACTCTATTGGAGAACCTGGAAAGAAGAGGATGATTCTTGCTTTAAAACAGAGTGTTTTTCAGGGTTGAGAATTCTGGTTGAATTTACCTTCAGAAATGGAGTTAAACTCCAGGATCTGCGTCTTCCTACAAGCCAGAGTTCATTTCAGGAAAACCCAGTGAATTTTGTGCTCAAATATTTTTTCCCAGTACAGAAACACAACGCGATTCTCACTATTAACTAAAGAGGAATTATATAAGAGGAGCTGTGGTTTGAATCAGTTTCATAAGCAGAGTTTAACTACATATGGTCTGTATGAGTAGGAAACACAGTTCTTTTTTTCTGGGAATGCTCATGTTTCTTACTGTATTTGAGACGCTGGAAAGAAGAGCTTGCTTCTTGACTTAAAACAGAGTGTGTTTCAAGGATGAGAACTCTGGTCTGAATTTCCCGTCAGAAATGGAGTTAAACCCCATGGTGTGTGTCTCCCTACAAGCAAGAGTTCATTTCTCGTAAACCAAGAGTATTTTGGACTCAAATGATTTTTGGCAGTTCACGAACCCTACGCAATTCTCACTATTTCCTGAAGAGGATTTATGTAAGAGGAGCTGTGGTTTGTATCAGTTTCATAAGCAGAGTTGAACTACATATGGTCCGTATGAGTATGAAACACAGTTCTTTATTTCTGGGCATGCTCATGGTTCTTGCTGTAGTGGAGACGCTGGAGAGAAGAGCTTGCTTCTTGCAGTAAAACAGAGTGTGTTTCATGGATGAGAACACTGGTCTGAATTTCCCTTCAGAAACAGAGTTAAACCCCAGGATCTCTCTCTTCCTACAAGCAAGAGTTCATTTCTGGTAAACCAAGTGAATTATGGGCTCAAATGATTTTACACAGTTCTAGAACCCAACGCGATTATCACTATTAACTAAAGAGCATTTATGTAAGAGGAGCTGTGGTCTGTATCAGTTTCATCAGCAGAGTTGGACTACATATGGTCCGTATTAATAGGAAATACAGTTCATTTTTTCTTGGCATGCTCATGGTTCTTACTGTATTGGAGACCCTGGAAAGAAGAGGATGATTCATGGCTTAAAACAGAGTGTTTTTCAGGGATTAGAACTCTGTTCTGAATTTCCCTTCAGAAACGGAGTCAAACCCCAGGATCTGTGTCTTCCTACAAGCAAGAGTTCAGTTCTGGTAAACCCAGTGAATTTTGGGCCTAAATGGTTTTTCGCAGTTCAGAAACCCAACGCGATTCTCACTATTAACTAAAGAGCATTTATGTAAGAGGAGCTGTGGTTTGTATCAGTTTCATAACCAGAGTTTAACTACATATGGTCTGTATGAGTAGGAAACACAGTTCTTTTTTTCTGGGAATGCAGATGTTTCTTACATTATTGGAGAAGCTGGATAGAAGAGGATGATTCTTGTCTTAAAACATAGTTTTTTTCAGGGTTGAGATCTCTGGTCTGAATTTGACTTCAGAAACGGAGTTGAACCCCAGGATCTCTGTCTTCCTACAAGCAAGAGTTGATTTCTGGTAAACCCAGTGAATTTCGGGCTCAAATGATTTTTGCAGTTCATGAACCCAACGCGATTCTCACTATTAACTAAAGAGCATTTATGTAAGAGGAGCTGTGGTTTGTATCAGTTTCATAAGCAGAGATGAACTACATATGGTCTGTATGAGTAGGAAACACAGTTCTTTTTTTCTGGGCATGCTCATGGTTCTTACTGTATTGGAGACGCTGGAAAGAAGAGGTTGCTTCTTGCCTGAAAACAGAGTGTGTTTCATGGTTGAGAACTCTGGTCTGAATTTCCCTTCAGAAACGGAGTTAAACCCCATGATCTGTGTCTCCCTAAACGCAAGAGTTCATTTCTGGTAAACCAAGAGTATTTTGGACTCAAATGATTTTTCGCAGTTCACGAACCCTACGCAATTCTCACTATTACCTGAAGAGGATTTATGTAAGAGGAGCTGTGGTTTGTATCAGTTTCATAAGCAGAGTTGAACTACATATGGTCCTTATGAGTATGAAACACAGTTCTTTATTTCTGGGCATGCTCATGGTTCTTGCTGTAGTGGAGACGCTGGAGAGAATAGCTTGCGTCTTGCAGTAAAAAAGAGTGTGTTTCATGAATGAGAACACTGGTCTGAATTTCCCTTCAGAAACAGAGTTAAACCCCAGGATCTCTGTCTTCCTACAAGCAAGAGTTCATTTCGGGTAAACCAAATGAATTATGGGCTCAAATGATTTTACACAGTTCTAGAACCCAACGCGATTATAACTATTAACTAAAGAGCATTTATGTAAGAGGAGCTGTGGACTGTATCAGTTTCATAAGCAGAGTTGGACTACATATGGTCCGTATTAGTAGGAAATACAGTTCTTTTTTTCTTGGCATGCTCATGGTTCTTACTATATTGGAGACCCTGGAAAGAAGAGGATGATTCATGGCTTAAAACAGAGTGTTTTTCAGGGATGAGAACTCTCTTCTGAATTTCCCTTCAGAAACGGTGTCAAACCCCAGGATCTGTGTCTTCCTACAAGCAAGAATTCAGTTCTGGTAAACCCAGTGAATTTTGGGCCTAAATGGTTTTTCGCAGTTCAGAAACCCAACGCGATTCTCACTATTAACTAAAGAGCATTTATGTAAGAGGAGCTGTGGTTTGTATCAGTTTCATAACCAGAGTTTAACTACATATGGTCTGTATGAGTAGGAAACACAGTTCTTTTTTTCTGGGAATGCAGATGTTTCTTACATTATTGGAGACGCTGGATAGAAGAGGATGATTCTTGCCTTAAAACATAGTTTGTTTCAGGGTTGAGGTTTCTGGTCTGAATTTGACTTCAGAAACCGAGTTGAACCCCAGGATCTCTGTCTTCCTACAAGCAATAGTTCATTTCTGTTAAACCCAGTGAATTTTGGGCTGAAATGATTTTTCGCACTTCATGAACCAATCGCGATTCTCACTATTAACTAAAGAGCATTTATGTAAGAGGAGCTGTGGTTTGTATCAGTTTCATAAGCAGAGATGAACTACATATGGTCTGTATGAGTAGGAAACACAGTTCTTTTTTTCTGGGCATGCTCATGATTCTTGCTGTATTTAAGACTCTGGAAAGAAGAGCTTGCTTCTTGCGTTAAAACAGATATGTTTCAGGGTTGAGAACACTCGTCTGAATTTCCCTTCTGAAACAGAGTTAAACCCCTGGATCTGTATCTTCCTACAAGGAAGAGGTCATTTCTGGTTAACCCAGTGAATTTTGGATTCAAATGATTTTTTGCAGTTCACGAACCCAACACGATTCTCACTATTAACTAAAGAGCATTTATTTAAGAGGAGCTGTGGTTTGTATCAGTTTCATAAGCAGAGTTGAACTACATATGGTCCGTATGAGTAGGAAATACAGTTCATTTTTCTGGGCATGCTCATGGTTCTTACTGCATTGGAGACGCTGGAAAGAAGAGGTTGCTTCTTGACTTAAAACAGAGTGTGTTTCAAGGATGAGAACTCTGGTCTGAATTTCCCTTCAGAAATGGAGTTAAACCCCATGATGTGTGTCTCCCTACAAGCAAGAGTTCATTTCTGGTAAACCAAGAGAATTTTGGACTCAAATGATTTTTCGCAGTTCACGAACCCTACGCAATTCTCACTATTACCTGAAGAGGATTTATGTAAGAGGAGCTGTGGTTTGTATCAGTTTCATAAGCAGAGTTGAACTACATATGGTCCGTATGAGTAGGAAACACAGTTCTTTTTTTCTGGGCATTCTCATGGTTCTTGCTGTAGTGGAGACGCTGGAGAGAAGTGCTTGCTTCTTGCAGTAAAACAGAGTGTGTTTCATGGATGAGAACACTGGTCTGAATTTCCCTTCAGAAACAGAGTTAAACCCCAGGATCTCTGTCTTCCTACAAGCAAGAGTTCATTTCTGGTAAACCAAGTGAATTATGGGCTCAAATGATTTTACAAAGTTCTGGAACCCAACACGATTATCACTATTAACTAAAGAGCATTCATATAAGAGGAGCTGTGGTCTGTATCATTACATAAGCAGAGTTGAACTACATATGATCCGTATGAGTAGGAAACACAGTTTTTTTTTTTCTGGGCATGCTTATGGTTCTTAGTGTATTGGAGAACGTGGAAAGAAGAGGATGATTCTTGCTTTAAAACAGAGTGTTTTTCAGGGTTGAGAATTCTGGTTGAATTTACCTTCAGAAATGGAGTTAAACCCCAGGATCTGCGTCTTCCTACAAGCCAGAGTTCATTTCAGGAAATCCCAGTGAATTTTGTGCTCAAATATTTTTTCCCAGTACAGAAACACAACGCGATTCTCACTATTAACTAAAGAGGAATTATATAATAGGAGCTGTGGTTTGAATCAGTTTCATAAGCAGAGTTTAACTACATATGGTCTGTATGAGTAGGAAACACAGTTCTTTTTTTCTGGGAATGCTCATGTTTCTTACTGTATTTGAGAGTCTGGATAGAAGAGCTTGCTTCATGTGTTAAAACAGTGTGTGCTTCAGGGATGAGAATTCTGGTCTGAATTTCACTTCAGAAATGGAGTTAAACCCCAGGATCTGTGTCTTCCTACAAGCAAGAGTTCATTTCTGGTAAACCCAGTGAACTTTGGGTTCAAATTATTTTTCGCAGATCACGAACCCAACGTGATTCTCACTGTTAACTAAAGAGGATTTATGTTAGAGGAGCTGTGGTTTGTATCAGTTTCATAAGCAGAGATCAACTACATATGGTCTGTATGAGTAGGAAACACAGTTCTTTTTTCTGGGAATGCAGATGTTTCTTACATTATTTGAAACGCTGGATAGAAGAGGATGATTCTTGCCTTAAAACAGAGAATTTTTCAGGGTTGAGAACTCTGGTCTGAATTTGCCTTCAGAATCGGAGTTGAACCCCAGGATCTCTGTCTTCCTACAAGCAAGAGTTGATTTCTGGTAAACCCAGTGAATTTCGGGCTCAAATGATTTTTGCAGTTCATGAACCAAACGCGTATCTCACTATTAACTAAAGAGCATTTATGTAAGAAGAGCTGTGGTTAGTATCAGTTTCATAAGCAGAGATGAACTACATATGGTCTGTATGAGTAGGAAACACAGTTCTTTTTTTCTGGGCATGCTCATGGTTCTTCCTGTATTGGAGACGGTGGAAAGAAGAGGAGGATTCTTGCCTTAAAACAGAGTGTGTTTCATGGTTGAGAACTCTGGTCTGAATTTCCCTTCAGAAACGGAGTTAAACCCCATGATCTGTGTCTCCCTACAAGCAATAGTTCATTTCTGGTAAACCAAGAGATTTTTGGGCTCAAATGATTTTTCGCAGTTCACGAACCCTACGCAATTCTCACTATTACCTGAAGAGGATTTATGTAAGAGGAGCTGTGGTTTGTATCAGTTTCATAAGCAGAGTTGAAGTACATATGGTCCGTGTGAGTATGAAACACAGTTCTTTTTTTCTGGGCATGCTCATGGTTCTTGCTGTTTTGTAGATGCTGGAAAGAAGAGCGTGCTCTTCACGTTAAAACAGAGTGTGTTTCATGGATTAGAACACTGGTCTGAATTGCCCTTCACAAACGGAGTTAAACCAAATGCTCTGTGTCTTCCTACAAGCAAGAGTTCATTTCCTGTAAACCCAGTGACTTTTCAGCTCAAATGAATTTACACAATTCACGAAGCCAACACGATTTTCACTATTAACTAAAGAGCATCTATGAAGAGATGCTGTGTTTTGTATGAGTTTAATAAGAGGTGTTGATCTAGACACATTCATTTTGAGTAGAAAGTACAGTAATTTTTTTCTGTGCATGCTCATGTTTCTTGCTGTATTGGAGACGCTGGAAGAACAGAATGCTTCTTGTGTTAAAACAGAGTGTGTTTCATGGATGAGAACACTGGTCTGAATATTCCTTCAGCAACGGAGTTAAACCAAAGTCTCTCTGTCTTCCTACAAGCAAGAGTTCATTTCCGGTAAATCCTGTGATATTTCGGCTCAAATGAATATTCACAGTTCAATCCTAACACGATTTTCACTATTAACTAAAGAGCATCTATGTAAAAGATGCTGTGGTTTGTTACAGTTTCATAAGCAGAGTTCAACTAGATATGGTCCGTATAAGTACGAAATACAGTTCTTTTTTTATGGGCATGCTCACGTTTCTTGCTGTATTAGGTACCCTGGAAAGAAGAGCATCCTTCTTGCGTCAAAACAGAGTGTGTTTCACGGATTTGAACACTGGTCTGAATTTTCCTTCAGAAACAGAGTTAAACCAAAGGTTCTGTGTCTTCCTACAATGAAGAGTTCATTTCTGGTAAACCCTTTGATTTTTTGGCTCAAATGAATTTACACAGTTCACAAACCCAACACGATTTTCATTATTAACTAAAGAGAATCTGTGAAGAGATGCTGTGGTTTGTATGAGTTTCATATGCAGAGTTGAAATAGACCTGGTCCTTTTGAGTAGGAAATACTGTTCTTTTTTTCTGGGCATGCTCATGTTTCATGCTGTATTAGAGACGCTGGAAAAAAGAGCAAGCTTCTTGCGTTAAAACAGAGTGTTTTTCATGGATTTGGACCCTGGTCTGAATTTTCATTCAGAAACGGAGTTAAACCAAAGGCTCTGTGTCTTCCTACATGCAAGAGTTCATTTCTGGAAAACCCAGTGTTTTTTTGGCTCAAATGAATTAACACAGATCACGAACCCAACACGACATTCACTATTTACTAAAGAGCATCTATGTAAAAGATGCTGTGGTTTGTTACAGTTTCATAAGCAGAGTTCAACTAGATATGGTCCGTATGAGTAGGAAACACAGTTCTTTTTTTCTGGTCATGCTCATGTTTCTTGCTGTATAGGAGACGCTGGACAGAGTAGGAAGCTTTTTGCGTTAAAACAGAGGGTGTTTCATGGATTAGAACGCTGGTCTGAATTTCTCTTCAAAAACGGAGTAAAACCAAAGGCTCTGTGTCTTCCTACAAGCAAGAGTTCATTTCCATTAAACCCAGTGATTTTTCGGCTCAAATGAATTTACACAGTTCACGAACCCTACACGTTTTTCACTATTAACTAAAGAGCATCTGTGAAGAGATGCTGTGATTTGTATGGGTTTCATAAGCAGAGTTGAACTAGACACGGTCCTTTTGAGTAGGAAATACATTTCTTTTTTTCTGGGCATGCTCATATTTCTTGCTGTATTTCAGACGCTGGAAAGAAGAGTGTGCTTCTTGCGCTAAAACATATTGTGTTTCCTGGATTTGAACACAGGTCTGAATTTTCCTTCAGAAACGGAGTTAAAACAAAGGCTCTGTTTCTTTCTACAAGCAAGAGTTCATTTCCGGTAAATCCAGTGGTTTTTGACTCAAATGAATTTTGACAGTTCACGAACCCAACACGATTTTCACTTTTAACTAAAGAGCATCTCTGTGAGAAATGCTGTGGTTTGTTACAGTTTCATGAGCAGAGTTCAACTAGATATGGTCCGTATGAGTAGGAAACACAGTTCATTTTTTCTGGGCATGCTCATGTTTCTTGTTATATTGCAGATGCTGGAAAGAATAACATGCTCTTTGCCTTAAAATAGAGTGTGTTTCATGGATGAGAACACTGGTCTGAATTTGCCTTTCCAAATGGAGTTAAACCAAAGGCTCTGTGTCTTCCTACAAGCAAGAGTTCATTTCTGGTAAACCCAGTGATTTTTCAGCTCAAATGAATTTACACAGTACAAGAACCCAACACGATTTGCACTATTAACTAAAGAGCATCTGTGAAGAGATGCTGTGGTTGTATGAGTTTCATAAGCAGAGTTGAACTAGACACGGTCCATTTGAGTAGGAAATACAGTTCTTTTTTCCTAGGCATGCTCATGTTTCTTGTTGTATTGGAGACTCTAGATAGAAGAGCATGCTCCTTTCGTTAAAACAGAGAGTGTTTCATGGATTTGAACACTGGACTGAATTTTCCTTCAGAAACAGAGTTAAACCAAAGGCTCTCTGTCTTCCTACAAGCAAGAGTTCATTTCTGGTAAACCCAGTGATATTTCGGCAAAAATGAATTTACTCTGTTCACGAACCCAACACGATTTTCACTTTTAGCTAAAGAGCATCTATGAAAAGATGCTATGGTTTGTATGAGTTTCATAAGCAGAGTTGAACTAGACACTGTCCTTTTGAGTAGGAAATACAGTTCTTTTTTTCTGGGCATGCTCATGTTTCTTGCTGTATTGGAGACGCTGGAAAGAAGAGCATGCTTCTTGCGTTAAAACAGAGTGTGTTTCATGAATTTGAACACTGGTCTGAATTTTCCTTCAGAAACAGAGTTAAACCAAAGGCTCTGTGTCTTTCTACAAGCAAGAGTTCATTTCCGGTAAACCCAGTGATTTTTCGGCTCAAATGAATTTACTCTGTTCACGAACCCTACACGATTTTCACTATTAACAAAAGAGCATCTATGTAAAACATGCTGTGGTTTTTTTACAGTTTCATAAGCAGAATTCAGCTAGATATGTTCCATATGAGTAGGAAACACAGTTCATTATTCTGGGCATGCTCATGTTTCTTGCTGTATTGTAGATGCTGGAAAGAAGAGCGTGCTCTTCACGTTAAAACAGAGTGTGTTTCATGGATTAGAACACTGGTCTGAATTGCCCTTCACAAACGGAATTAAACCAAAGTGTCTGTGTCTTCCTACAAGCAAGAGTTCATTTCCTGTAAACCCAGTGATTTTTCAGCTCAAATGAATTTACACAGTTCACGAAGCCAACACGATTTTCACTATTAACTAAAGATCATCTATGAAGAGATGCTGTGTTTTGTATGAGTTTAATAAGAGGAGTTGAACTAGACACAGTCATTTTGAGTAGAAAGTACAGTAATTTTTTTCTGTGCATGCTCATGTTTCTTGCTGTATTGGAGACAATGGAAGAACAGAATGCTTCTTGCGTTAAAACAGAGTGTGTTTCATGGATGAGAACACTGGTCTGAATATTCCTTCAGAAACGGAGTTAAACCAAAGGCTCTCTGTCTTCCTACAAGCAAGAGTTCATTTCCGGTAAACCCTGTGATATTTCGGCTCAAATGAATATTCACAGTTCAATCCTAACACGATTTTCACTATTAACTAAAGAGCATCTATGTAAAAGATGCTGTGGTTTGTTACAGTTTCATAAGCAGAGTTCAACTAGATATGGTCCGTATAAGTACGAAATACAGTTCTTTTTTTATGGGCTTGCTCACGTTTCTTGCTGTATTAGGTACCCTGGAAAGAAGAGCATCCTTCTTGCGTCAAAACAGAGTGTGTTTCACGGATTTGAACACTGGTCTGAATTTTCCTTCAGAAACAGAGTTAAACCAAAGGTTCTGTGTCTTCCTACAATGAAGAGTTCATTTCCAGTAAACCCAGTGAATATTCGGCTCAAATGAATTTACGCAGTTCACGAACCCAACACGATTTTCACTATTAACTAAAGAGCATCTATGAAGAGATGCTGTTCTATGTATGAGTTTCATAAGCAGAGTTCAACTAGATATGGTCCGTATGAGTAGGAAACAGAGTTCATTTCTTCTGGGCATGCTCATGTTTCTTGCTGTATTAGAGACGCTGGAAAGAAGAACATGCTCTTTGCGTTAAAAGAGAGTGTGTTTCATGGATGAGAACACTGGTCTGAATTTCACTTCAGAAACGGAGTTAAACAAAAGGCTCTGTGTCTTCCTAAATGCTAGAGTTCATTTCTGGTAAACCAAGTGATTTTTCAGCTCAAATGAATTTACACAGTTCATGAACACAACACGATTTTCTCTATTAAATTAAGAGCATCTATGTAAAAGATGCTGTGGTTTGTTACAGTTTCATAAGCAGAGTTCAACAAGAATTTGTCTGTATGAGTACGAAACACAGTTATTTTTTTATCGGCATGCTAATGTTTCTTGCTGTATTGGAGACGCTGGACAGAAGAGGATGCTTCTTGCGTTAAAACAGAGGGTGTTTCATGGAAGAGACCACTGGTCTGAATTTCCCTTCAGAAACGGAGTTAAACAAAAGGCACTGTGTCTTCCTAAATGCAAGAGTTCATTTCTGGTAAACCCAGTGATTTTTCAGCTCTAATTAATTTACACAGTTCACGAACCCAACACGATTTTCACTATTAACTAAAGAGCATCTATGAAGAGATGCTGTGGTTTGTATGAGTTTAATAAGCAGAGTTGAACTAGACACAGTCATTTTGAGTAGAAAGTACAGTAATTTTTTTCTGTGCATGCTCATGTTTCTTGCTGTTTTGGAGACACTAGAAGAACAGAATGCTTCTTGCGTTAAAACAGAGTGTGTTTCATGGATGAGAACACTGGTCTGAATATTCCTTCAGAAACGGAGTTAAACCAAAGGCTCTCTGTCTTCCTGCAAGCAAGTGTTCATTTCCGGTAAACCCTGTGATATTTTGGCTCAAATGAATATTCACAGTTCAATCCTAACACGATTTTCACTATTAACTAAAGAGCATCTATGTAAAAGATGCTGTGGTTTGTTACAGTTTCATAAGCAGAGTTCAACTAGATATGGTCCGTATAAGTATGAAATACAGTTCTTTTTTTATGGGCATGCTCACGTTTCTTGCTGTATTAGGTACCCTGGAAAGAAGAGCATCCTTCTTGCGTTAAAAAAGAGTGTGTTTCATGGATTTGAACACTGATCTGAATTTTCCTTCAGAAACAGAGTTAAACCAAAGGTTCTGTGTCTTCCTACAATGAAGAGTTCATTTCTGGTAAACCCTTTGATTTTTTGGCTCAAATGAATTTACACAGTTCACGAACCCAACACGATTTTCATTATTAACTAAAGAGCATCTGTGAAGAGATGCTATGGTTTGTATGAGTTTAATATGCAGAGTTGAAATAGACCTGGTCCTTTTGAGTAGGAAATACTGTTCTTATTTTCTGTACATGCTCATGTTTCTTGCTGTATTGGAGATGCTGGAAAAAAGAGCAAGCTTCTTGCGTTAAAACAGAGTGTGTTTCATGGATTTGGACACTGGTCTGAATTTTCCTTCAGAAACAGAGTTAAACCAAAGGCTCTGTGTCTTCCTACATGCAAGAGTTCATTTCTGGTAAACCCAGTGTTTTTTCGGCTCAAAGGAATTAACACAGATCACGAACCCAACACGACTTTCACTATTTACTATTGAGCATCTATGTAAAAGATGCTGTGATTTGTTACAGTTTCATAAGCAGAGTTCAACTAGATATGGTCCGTATGAGTAGGAAACACAGTTCTTTTTTTCTGGTCATGCTCATGTTTCTTGCTGTATAGGAGACACTGGACAGAGTAGGATGCTTTTTGCGTTAAAACAGAGAGTGTTTCATGGATTAGAACGCTGGTCTGAATTTCTCTTCAAAAACGGAGTTAAACCAAAGGCTCTGTTTCTTCCTACAAGCAAGAGTTCATTTCCGTTAAATCCAGTGATTTTTGATTCAAATGAATTATGACAGTTCACGAACCCAACACGATTTTCACTTTTAACTAAAGAGCATCTCTGTGAGAAATGCTGTGGTTTGTTACAGTTTCATGAGCAGAGTTCAACTAGATATTGTCCGTATGAGTAGGAAACACAGTTCATTTTTTCTGGGCATGCTCATGTTTCTTGTTATATTGCAGACGCTGGAAAGAATAGCATGCTCTTGCCTTTAAAATAGAGTGTGTTTCATGGATGAGAACACTGGTCTGAATTTGCCTTCACAAATGGAGTTAAACCAAAGGCTCTGTGTCTTCCTACAAGCAAGAGTTCATATCGGGTAAACCCAGTGATTTTTCGGCTCAAATGAATTTACACAGTTCACGAACCCAACACGTTTTTCACTATTAACTAAAGAGCATCTATGAAGAGATGCTGTGATTTGTATGAATTTCATAAGCAGAGTTGAACTAGACACGGTCCTTTTGTGTAGGAAATACATTTCTTTTTTTCTGGGCATGCTCATATTTCTTGCTGTATTGGAGACGCTGGAAAGAAGAGTGTGCTTCTTGCGTTAAAACATATTGTGTTTCCTGGATTTGAACACACGTCTGAATTTTCCTTCAGAAACGGAGTTAAAACAAAGGCTCTGTTTCTTCCTACAAGCAAGAGTTCATTTCCGGTAAATCCAGTGATTTTTGACTCAAATGAATTTTGACAGTTCAAGAACCCAACATGATTTTCACTTTTATCTAAAGAGCATCTCTGTGAGAAATGCTGTGGTATGTTACAGTTTCATGAGCAGAGTTCAACTAGATATAGTCCGTATGAGTAGGAAACACAGTTTATTTTTTCTGGGCATGCTCATGTTTCTTGTTATATTGCAGACGCTGGAAAGAATAGCATGCTCTTTGCCTTAAAATAGAGTGTGTTTCATGGATGAGAACACTGGTCTGAATTTGCCTTCACAAATGGAGTTAAACCAAAGGCTCTGTTTCTTCCTACAAGCAAGAGTTCATTTCTGGTAAACCCAGTGATTTTTCAGCTCAAATGAATTTACACAATACAAGAACCCAACACGATTTTCACTATTAACTAAAGAGCTTGTATGATGAGATGCTCTGGTTTGTATGAGTTTCATAAGCAGAGTTGAACTAGACACGGTCCATTTGAGTAGGAAATACAGTTCTTTTTTCCTAGGCATGCTCTTGTTTCTTGCTGTATTGGAGACGCTAGAAAGAAGAGCATGCTTCTTTCGTTAAAACAGAGAGTGTTTCATGGATTTGAACACTGGACTGAATTTTCCTTCAGAAACAGAGTTAAACCAAAGGCTCTCTGTCTTCCTACATCAAGAGTTCATTTCTGGTAAACCCAGTGATATTTCGGCAAAAATGAATTTACTCTGTTCACGAACCCAACACGATTTTCACTTTTAGCTAAAGAGCATCTATGAAAAGATGCTATGGTTTGTATGAGTTTCATAAGCAGAGTTGAACTAGACACTGTCCTTTTGAGTAGGAAATACAGTTCTTTTTTTCTGGGCATGCTCATGTTTCTTGCTGTATTGTAGATGCTGGAAAGAAGAGCGTGCTCTTCACGTTAAAACAGAGTGTGTTTCATGGATTAGAACACTGGTCTGAATTGCCCTTCACAAACAGAGTTAAACCAAATGCTCTGTGTCTTCCTACAAGCAAGAGTTCATTTCCTGTAAACCCAGTGATTTTTCAGCTCAAATGAATTTACACAGTTCACGAAGCCAACACGATTTTCACTATTAACTAAAGATCATCTATGAAGAGATGCTGTGTTTTGTATGAGATTAATAAGAGGAGTTGAACTAGACGCGGTCCTTTTGAGTAAGAAATACAGTTCTTTTTTTCTGTGCATGCTCGTGTTTCTTGCTATATTACCGACGCTGGACAGAAGAGGATTCTTCTTGTGTTAAAACAGATGGTGTTTCATGGATGAGAACACTGGTCTGGTTTCCCTTCAGATACAGAGTTAAACCAAAGGCTCTGTGTCTTCCTACAAGCAAGAGTTCTTTTCTGGTAAACCCAGTGATTTTTCGGCTCAAATGAATTCACATTTCATGAACCCAACACGATTTTCACTATTAACTAAAGAGCAACTATGAAGAGATGCTGTGATTCGTATGAGTTTCATAAGCAGAGTTGAACTAGACACGGTCCTTTTGAGTAGGAAATACTTTTTTTTTTCTGGGCATGCTCATATTTCTTGCTGTATTGGAGACGCTGGAAAGAAGAGTGTGCTTCTTGCGTTAAAACAGATTGTGTTTCCTAGATTTGAACATAGGTCTGAATTTTCCTTCCGAAACGGAGTTAAAACAAAGGCTCTGTGTCTTCCTACAAGCAAGAGTTCATTTCAGGTAAACCCAGTGAATTTTGACTCAAATGAATTTGCACAGTTCCCGACCCCAACACGTTTTTCACTATTAACTAAAAAGCATCTCTGTGAGAGATGCTGTGGTTTGTTACAGTTTCATGAGCAGAGTTCAACTAGATATGGTCCGTATGAGTAGGAAACACAGTTCTTTTTTTTTCTGGGCATGCTCATGTTTTTTGCTGTATTAGGGACCCTGGAAAGAAGAGCATCCTTCTTGCGTCAAAACAGAGTGTGTTTCACGGATTTGAACACTGGTCTGAATTTTCCTTCAGAAACGGAGTTAAACCAAAGGCTCTGTGTCTTCCTACATGCAAGAGTTCATTTCTGGTAAACCCAGTGTTTTTTCGGCTCAAATGAATTAACACAGATCACGAACCCAACACGACTTTCACTATTTACTAAAGAGCATCTATGTAAAAGATGCTGTGGTTTGTTACAGTTTCATAAGCAGAGTTCAACTAGATATGGTCCGTATGAGTAGGAAACACAGTTCTTTTTTTCTGGTCATGCTCATGTTTCTTGCTGTATAGGAGACACTGGACAGAGTAGGATGCTTTTTGCCTTAAAACAGAGGGTGTTTCATGGATTAGAACGCTGGTCTGAATTTCTCTTCAAAAACGGAGTTAAACCAAAGGCTCTGTTTCTTCCTACAAGCAAGAGTTCATTTCCGGTAAATCCAGTGATTTTTGACTCAAATGAATTTTGACAGTTCACGAACCCAACACGTTTTTCACTTTTAACTAAAGAGCATCTCTGTGAGAAATGCTGTGGTTTGTTACAGTTTCATAAGCAGAGTTCAACTAGATATGGTCCGTATAATTACGAATACAGTTCTTTTTTTATGGGCATGCTCACGTTTCTTGCTGTATTAGGTACCCTGGAAAGAAGAGCATCCTTCTTGCGTCAAAACAGAGTGTATTTCACGGATTTGAACACTGGTCTGAATTTTCCTTCAGAAAAGAGTTAAACCAAAGGTTCTCTGTCTTCCTACAATGAAGAGTTCATTTCTGGTAAACCCTTTGACATTTTGGCTCAAATGAATTTACACAGTTCACAAACCCAACACGATTTTCATTATTAACTAAAGAGCATCTGTGAAGAGATGTGTGGTTTGTATGAGTTTCATATACAGAGTTGAAATAGACCTCGTCCTTTTGAGTAGGAAATACTGTTCTTTTTTTCTGGGCATGCTCATGTTTCTTGCTGTATTGGAGACGCTGGAAAGAAGAGCATGCTTCTTGCGTTAAAACAGAGTGTGTTTCATGAATTTGAACACTGGTCTGAATTTTCCTTCAGAAACAGAGATAAACCAAAGGCTCTGTGTCTTTCTACAAGCAAGAGTTCATTTCCGGTAAACCCAGTGATTTTTCGGCTCAAATGAATTTACTCAGTTCACGAACCCTACACGATTTTCACTATTAACAAAAGAGCATCTATGTAAAACATGCTGTGTTTTTTTTACAGTTTCATAAGCAGAATTCAGCTAGATATGTTCCATATGAGTAGGAAACACAGTTCATTATTCTGGGCATGCTCATGTTTCTTGCTGTATTGTAGATGCTGGAAAGAAGAGCATGCTCTTCAAGTTAAAACAGAGTGTGTTTCATGGATTAGAACACTAGTCTGAATTGCCCTTCACAAACGGAATTAAACCAAAGTGTCTGTGTCTTCCTACAAGCAAGAGTTCATTTCCTGTAAACCCAGTGATTTTTCAGCTCAAATGAATTTACACAGTTCACGAAGCCAACACGATTTTCACTATTAACTAAAGATCATCTATGAAGAGATGCTGTGTTTTGTATGAGTTTAATAAGAGGAGTTGAACTAGACACAGTCATTTGGAGTAGAAAGTACAGTAATTTTTTTCTGTGCATGCTCATGTTTCTTGCTGTATTGGAGACAATGGAAGAACAGAATGCTTCTTGCGTTAAAACAGTGTGTGTTTCATGGATGAGAACACTGGTCTGAATATTCCTTCAGAAACGGAGTTAAACCAAAGGCTCTCTGTCTTCCTACAAGCAAGAGTTCATTTCCGGTAAACCCTGTGATATTTCGGCTAAAATGAATATTCACAGTTCAATCCTAACACGATTTTCACTATTAACTAAAGAGCATCTATGTAAAAGATGCTGTGGTTTGTTACAGTTTCATAAGCAGAGTTCAACTAGATATGGTCCGTATAAGTACGAAATACAGTTCTTTTTTTATGGGCATGCCACGTTTCCTGCTGTATTAGGTACCCTGGAAAGAAGAGCATCCTTCTTGCGTCAAAACAGAGTGTGTTTCACGGATTTGAACACTGGTCTGAATTTTCCTTCAGAAACAGAGTTAAACCAAAGGTTCTGTGTCTTCCTACAATGAAGAGTTCATTTCCAGTAAACCCAGTGAATATTCGGCTCAAATGAATTTACGCAGTTCACGAACCCAACACGATTTTCACTATTAACTAAAGAGCATCTATGAAGAGATGCTGTTCTATGTATGAGTTTCATAAGCAGAGTTCAACTAGATATGGTCCGTATGAGTAGGAAACAGAGTTCATTTCTTCTGGGCATGCTCATGTTTCTTGCTGTATTAGAGACGCTGGAAAGAAGAACATGCTCTTTGCGTTAAAAGAGAGTGTGTTTCATGGATGAGAACACTGGTCTGAATTTCACTTCAGAAACGGAGTTAAACAAAAGGCTCTGTGTCTTCCTAAATGCTAGAGTTCATTTCTGGTAAACCAAGTGATTTTTCAGCTCAAATGAATTTACACAGTTCATGAACACAACACGATTTTCTCTATTAAATTAAGAGCATCTTTGTAAAAGATGCTGTGGTTTGTTACAGTTTCATAAGCAGAGTTCAACAAGAATTTGTCTGTATGAGTACGAAACACAGTTATTTTTTTATCGGCATGCTAATGTTTCTTGCTGTATTGGAGACGCTGGACAGAAGAGGATGCTTCTTGCGTTAAAACAGAGGGTGTTTCATGGAAGAGACCACTGGTCTGAATTTCCCTTCAGAAACGGAGTTAAACAAAAGGCACTGTGTCTTCCTAAATGCAAGAGTTCATTTCTGGTAAACCCAGTGATTTTTCAGCTCTAATTAATTTACACAGTTCACGAACCCAACACGATTTTCACTATTAACTAAAGAGCATCTATGAAGAGATGCTGTGGTTTGTATGAGTTTAATAAGCAGAGTTGAACTAGACACAGTCATTTTGAGTAGAAAGTACAGTAATTTTTTTCTGTGCATGCTCATGTTTCTTGCTGTTTTGGAGACGCTAGAAGAACAGAATGCTTCTTGCGTTAAAACAGAGTGTGTTTCATGGATGAGAACACTGGTCTGAATATTCCTTCAGAAACGGAGTTAAACCAAAGGCTCTCTGTCTTCCTGCAAGCAAGTGTTCATTTCCGGTAAACCCTGTGATATTTTGGCTCAAATGAATATTCACAGTTCAATCCTAACACGATTTTCACTATTAACTAAAGAGCATCTATGTAAAAGATGCTGTGGTTTGTTACAGTTTCATAAGCAGAGTTCCACTAGATATGGTCCGTATAAGTATGAAATACAGTTCTTTTTTTATGGGCATGCTCACGTTTCTTGCTGTATTAGGTACCCTGGAAAGAAGAGCATCCTTCTTGCGTTAAAAAAGAGTGTGTTTCATGGATTTGAACACTGATCTGAATTTTCCTTCAGAAACAGAGTTAAACCAAAGGTTCTGTGTCTTCCTACAATGAAGAGTTCATTTCTGGTAAACCCTTTGATTTTTTGGCTCAAATGAATTTACACAGTTCACAAACCCAACACGATTTTCATTATTAACTAAAGAGCATCTGTGAAGAGATGCTATGGTTTGTATGAGTTTAATATGCAGAGTTGAAATAGACCTGGTCCTTTTGAGTAGGAAATACTGTTCTTATTTTCTGTACATGCTCATGTTTCTTGCTGTATTGGAGATGCTGGAAAAAAGAGCAAGCTTCTTGCGTTAAAACAGAGTGTGTTTCATGGATTTGGACACTGGTCTGAATTGCCCTTCACAAACAGAGTTAAACCAAATGCTCTGTGTCTTCCTACAAGCAAGAGTTCATTTCCTGTAAACCCAGTGATTTTTCAGCTCAAATGAATTTACACAGTTCACGAAGCCAACACGATTTTCACTATTAACTAAAGATCATCTATGAAGAGATGCTGTGTTTTGTATGAGATTAATAAGAGGAGTTGAACTAGACGCGGTCCTTTTGAGTAAGAAATACAGTTCTTTTTTTCTGTGCATGCTCGTGTTTCTTGCTATATTACCGACGCTGGACAGAAGAGGATTCTTCTTGTGTTAAAACAGATGGTGTTTCATGGATGAGAACACTGGTCTGGTTTCCCTTCAGATACAGAGTTAAACCAAAGGCTCTGTGTCTTCCTACAAGCAAGAGTTCTTTTCTGGTAAACCCAGTGATTTTTCGGCTCAAATGAATTCACATTTCATGAACCCAACACGATTTTCACTATTAACTAAAGAGCAACTATGAAGAGATGCTGTGATTCGTATGAGTTTCATAAGCAGAGTTGAACTAGACACGGTCCTTTTGAGTAGGAAATACTTTTTTTTTTTCTGGGCATGCTCATATTTCTTGCTGTATTGGAGACGCTGGAAAGAAGAGTGTGCTTCTTGCGTTAAAACAGATTGTGTTTCCTAGATTTGAACATAGGTCTGAATTTTCCTTCCGAAACGGAGTTAAAACAAAGGCTCTGTGTCTTCCTACAAGCAAGAGTTCATTTCCGGTAAACCCAGTGAATTTTGACTCAAATGAATTTGCACAGTTCCCGACCCCAACACGTTTTTCACTATTAACTAAAAAGCATCTCTGTGAGAGATGCTGTGGTTTGTTACAGTTTCATGAGCAGAGTTCAACTAGATATGGTCTGTATGAGTAGGAAACACAGTTCTTTTTTTTTCTGGGCATGCTCATGTTTTTTGCTGTATTAGGGACCCTGGAAAGAAGAGCATCCTTCTTGCGTTAAAACAGAGTGTGTTTCATGGAGGAGAACACTGTTCTGTATTTCCCTTCACAAACAGAGTTAAACCAAAGGCTCTCTGTAATCCTAAAAGCAAGAGTTCATTTCTGGTAATCCCAGTGATTTTTCGGCTCAAATGAATTTAAACAGTTCAAGAACCCAACACGATTTTCATTATTAACTAAAGAGCATCTGTGAAGAGATGCTATGGTTTGTATGAGTTTAATATGCAGAGTTGAAATAGACCTGGTCCTTTTGAGTAGGAAATACCGTTCTTATTTTCTGGGCATGCTCATGTTTCTTGCTGTATTGGAGACGCTGGAAAAAAGAGCAAGCTTCTTGCGTTAAAACAGAGTGTGTTTCATGGATTTGGACACTGGTCTGAATTTTCCTTCAGAAACGGAGTTAAACCAAAGGCTCTGTGTCTTCCTACATGCAAGAGTTCATTTCTGGTAAACCCAGTGTTTTTTCGGCTCAAATGAATTAACACAGATCACGAACCCAACACGACTTTCACTATTTACTAAAGAGCATCTATGTAAAAGATGCTGTGATTTGTTACAGTTTCATAAGCAGAGTTCAACTAGATATGGTCCATATGAGTAGGAAACACAGTTCTTTTTTTCCCGGTCATGCTCATGTTTCTTGCTGTATAGGAGGCACAGGACAGAGTAGGATGCTTTTTGCCTTAAAACAGAGGGTGTTTCATGGATTAGAATGCTGGTCTGAATTTCTCTTCAAAAACGGAGTTAAACCAAAGGCTCTGTTTCTTCCTACAAGCAAGAGTTCATTTCCGGTAAATCCAGTGATTTTTGACTCAAATGAATTTTGACAGTTCACGAACCCAACACGATTTTCACTTTTAACTAAAGAGCATCTCTGTGAGAAATGCTGTGGTTTGTTACAGTTTCATGAGCAGAGTTCAACTAGATATTGTCCGTATGAGTAGGAAACACAGTTCATTTTTTCTGGGCATGCTCATGTTTCTTGTTATATTGCAGACACTGGAAAGAATAGCATGCTCTTTGCCTTAAAATAGAGTGTGTTTCATGGATGAGAACACTGGTCTGAATTTTCCTTCACAAATGGAGTTAAACCAAAGGCTCTGTGTCTTCCTACAAGCAAGAGTTCATTTCTGGTAAACCCAGTGATTTTTCAGCTCAAATGAATTTACACAGTTCACGAAACCAACACGATTTTCACTATTAACTAAAGAGGATCTATGTAAGAGATGGGGTGGTTTGTTACAGTTTCATAAGCAGAGTTCAACTAGATATGGTCCGTATGAGTAGGAAACACAGTTCTTTTATTCTGGTCATGCTCATGTTTCTTGCTGTATAGGAGACCCTGGACAGAGTAGGATGCTTTTTGCGTTATAACAGAGAGTGTTTCATGGATTAGAACGCTGGTCTGAATTTCTCTTCAAAAACAGAGTTAAACCACAGGCTCTGTGTCTTCCTACAAGCAAGAGTTCATTTCGGGTAAACCCAGTGATTTTTCGGCTCAAATGAATTTACACAGTTCACGAACCCAACACGTTTTTCACTATTAACTAAAGAGCATCTATGAAGAGATGCTGTGATTTGTATGAATTACATAAGCAGAGTTGAACTAGACACGGTCCTTTTGAGTAGGAAATACATTTCTTTTTTTTGGGGCATGCTCATATTTCTTGCTGTATTTCAGACGCTGGAAAGAAGAGTGTGCTTCTTGCGTTAAAACATATTGTGTTTCCTGGATTTGAACACACGTCTGAATTTTCCTTCAGAAACGGAGTTAAAACAAAGGCTCTGTTTCTTCCTACAAGCAAGAGTTCATTTCCGGTAAATCCAGTAATTTTTGACTCAAATGAATTTTGACAGTTCACGAACCCAACATGATTTTCACTTTTAACTAAAGAGCATCTCTGTGAGAAATGCTGTGGTATGTTACAGTTTCATGAGCAGAGTTCAACTAGATATTGTCCGTATGAGTAGGAAACACAGTTCATTTTTTTCTGGGCATGCTCATGTTTCTTGTTATATTGCAGACGCTGGAAAGAATAGCATGATCGTTGCCTTAAAATAGAGTGTGTTTCATGGATGAGAACACTGGTCTGAATTTGCCTTCACAAATAGAGTTAAACCAAAGGCTCTGTGTCTTTCTACAAGCAAGAGTTCATATCTGGTAAACCCAGTGATTTTTCAGGTCAAATGAATTTACACAGTACAAGAACCCAACACGATTTTCACTATTAACTAAAGAGCTCGTATGAAGAGATGCTGTGGTTTGTATGAGTTTCATAAGCAGAGTTGAACTAGACATGGTCCATTTGAGTAGGAAATACAGTTCTTTTTTCCTAGGCATGCTCATGTTTCTTGCTTTATTGGACACGCTAGAAAGAAGAGCATGCTTCTTTCGTTAAAACAGAGAGTGTTTCATGGATTTGAACACTGGACTGAATTTTCCTACAGAAACAGAGTTAAACCAAAGGCTCTCTGTCTTCCTACATCAAGAGTTCATTTCTAGTAATTGCAGTGAAATTTGGGCTCAAATGAATTTACAGAGTTCGCAAACACAACACGTTTTTCACTATTAACTAGAGAGCATCTATGTAAGAGATGCTGTGGTTTGTATCAGTTTCATAAGCAGAGTTGAACAAGAAATGGTCCGTATGAGTAGGAAACACAGTTCTTTTTTTCTGGGCATGCTCATGTTCCTTGCTGTATTGCATACGCTGGAAAGAAGAGCATGCTTTTTGCGTTAAAACAGACTGTGTTTCATTGATGAGAACACTTTTCTGAATTTCCCTTTAGAAATGAGTTAAACTCCATGCTCTGTGTCCTCCTACATGCAAGAGTTCATTTCCGGTAAACCCAGTTATATTTTGGCTCAAATGAATATACACAGGTCACAAACACAACACGTTTTTCACTATTAACTAAAGAGCTTCTACATAATTGATGCTGTGGTTTGTATAAGTTTCATAAGCAGAGTTGAACGAGATATGGTCCGTATGAGTAGTAAACACAGTTCTTTTTTTCTGGGCATGCTCATGTTCCTTGCTGTATTGCAGATGCTGGAAAGAAGAGCATGCTGTTAGCCTTTAAACAGAGTGTGTTTCATGGAAGAGAACACTGGTGTGAGTTTCCATTCAGAAACAGAAGTAAACCAAAGGCTCTGTCTCTTCATACAATCAAGAGTTCATTTCTAGTAATGGCAGTGAAATTTCGGCTCAAATGAATTTACAGAGTTCACAAACACAACACGTTTATCACTATTGACTAGAGAGCATCTATTTAAGAGATGCTGTGGTTTGTATTAGTTTCATAAGCAGAGTTGAACTAGAAATGGTCCGTATGAGTAGGAAACACAGTTCTTTTATTCTGGCCATGCTCATGTTCCTTGCTGTATTGCAGACACTGGAAAGAAGAGCATGCTTTTGCGTTAAAACAGACTGTGTTTCATGGATGAGAACACTCTTCTGAATTTCCATTTAGAATCAGAGTTAAACTCCATGCTCTGTCCCTTCCTACAAGCAAGAGTCCGTTTCTGGTAAACGCATTGAATTTTCGGCGCCCAATGAATTTACACAGTTCATGAAACCAACACGATTTTCACCATTAACTAAGGAGCATCTATGTAAGAGTTGCTGTGGTTTTTATCAGTTTCATAAGCAGAGTAGAACTAGATATGGTCCGTAAGAGTAGGAAACACAGTTCTTTTTTTCTGGGCATGCTCACATTCCTTGCTGTATTTCAGAGGCTGGAAAGAAGAGCATCCTTCTTGCGTTAAAACAGAGTGTGTTTTATGGGTGAGAACACTGCTCTGAAGTTCCATTCAGAAACGGAGTTAAACCAAATGCTCTGTGTCTTCCTACAACCAATTACATTTTTGGTAAAAGCAGTGAATTTTCGGCCAAATGAATTTACACAGTTCACGAAACCAACACGAATTTCACTATTAACTAAAGAGCATCTATGTAAGAGAGGATGTGGTTTGTATCAGTTTCATAAGCAGAGTTGAACTAAATATGGTCTTTATGAGTAGGAAACAGAGTTCTTTTTTTCTGGGCATGCTCACATTCCTTGCTGTATTCCAGACGCTGGAAAGAGGTGCATGCTTTTTGCGTTAAAATAGACTGTGTTTCAATGATAAGAACACTTTTTTGAATTTCCCTTTATAAATGAGTTAAACTCCATGCTCTGTGTCTTTCCAAAAGCAAGAGTTCATTTCCGGTAAACCCAGTTATTTTTCGGGTCAAACGAATTTACACAGGTGACGAACCCAACACGTTTTTCACTATTAACTAAAGAGAGTCTATGTAAAAGATGATATGGGTTGTATCAGTTTCATAAGCAGAGTTTAACTAAATATAGTCTGTATGATTAGGAAACACAGTTCTTTTTTTGTGGGCATGCTCACGTTCCTTGCTGTATTCCAGACGCTGGAAAGAATAGCATGCTCATGCGATAAAACAGACTGTGTTTCATGGATGAGAACACTCTTTTGAATTTCCCTTCAGAAACTGTGTTAAACCAAAGGTTCTGTGTCTTCCTCCAGGCAAGAGTTCATTTCTGGTAAACGCAGTGAATTTTCGGCTCAAATGAATTTACACAGTTCACAAACCCAACACGTTTTTCACTATTAACTAGAGAGCATCTATGTAAGAGATGCTGTGGTTTGTATCAGTTTCATAAGCAGAGTTGAACTAGAAATGGTCCGTATGAGTAGGAAACACAGTTATTTTTTTCTGGGCATGCTCATGTTCCTTGCTGTATTGCATACGCTGGAAAGAAGAGCATGCTTTTTGCGTTAACACAGACTGTGTTTCATTGATGAGAACACTTTTCTGAATTTCCCTTTAGAAATGAGTTAAAGTCCATGCTCTGTGTCTTCCTACATGCAAGAGTTCATTTCCGGTAAACCCAGTTATATTTCGGCTCAAATGAATATACACAGGTCACAAACACAACACGTTTTTCACTATTAACTAAAGAGCTTCTACATAATTGATGCTGTGGTTTGTATAAGTTTCATAAGCAGAGTTGAACGAGATATGGTCCGTATGAGTAGTAAACACAGTTCTTTTTTTCTGGGCATGCTCATGTTCCTTGGTGTATTGCAGACGCTGGAAAGAAGAGCATGCTGTTAGCCTTAAAACAGAGTGTGTTTCATGGATGAGAACACTGGTGTGGATTTCCATTCAGAAACAGAAGCAAACCAAAGGCTCTGTCTCTTCCTACAAGCAAGAGTTCATTTCTAGTAATTGCAGTGAAATTTGGGCTCAAATGAATTTACAGAGTTCACAAACACAACACGTTTTTCACTATTAACTAGAGAGCATCTATGTAAGAGATGCTGTGGTTTGTATCAGTTTCATAAGCAGAGTTGAACTAGAAATGATCCGTATGAGTAGGAAACACAGTTCTTTTATTCTGGCCATGCTCATGTTTCTTCCTGTATTGCAGATCCTGGAAAGAAGAGCATGCTAATTGCATTAAAACAGACTGTGTTTCATGGATGAGAACACTTTTCTCAATTTCCCTTTAGAATCGGAGTTATACTCCATGCTCTGTGTCTTCCTACAAGCAACAGTTCATTTCCGGTAAACCCAGTTATTTTTCGGCTCAAATGAATTTCCACAGTTCACGAAACCAATACGATTTTCACTGTTAACTAATGAGCAACTATGTAAGAGATGATGTGGTCTGTATCAGTTTCATAAGCAGAGTTTATCTTGATATGGTCCGTATGAGTAGGAAACACAGTTCTTTTTTTCTAGCCATGCTCATGTTTCTTGCTGTATTACAGATGCTGGAACGAAAAGGATGCTTCTTGCGTTAAAACAGACTGTGTTTCATGGATGAGAACACTCTTCTGAATTTCCCTTCGGGAATGGAGTTCAACCAAATGCTCTGTGTTTTCCTACAAGCAAGAGTTAATTTCTGGTTATGGGAGTGTAATTTAGGCTCAAATGAATTTACGCAGTTCACAAACCCATCACGTTTTTCACTATTAACTAGAGAGCATCTATGTAAGAGATGCTGTGGTTTCTATCAGATTCATAAGCACAGTTGAACTAGATATGGTCCGTATGAGTAGGAAACACAGTTCTTTTTTACTGGCCATGCTCATGTTTCTTGCTGTATTGCAGATGCTGGAAAGAAGAGCATGCTTCTTGCGTTAAAACGGCCTGTGTTTCATGAATGAGAACACTCTTCTGAATTTCCATTTAGAATCAGAGTTAAACTCCATGCTCTGTGTCGTCCTATAAGCAAGAGTTCATTTCTGGTAAACGCATTGAATTTTCGGCGCCAAATGAATTTACACAGTTCAGGAAACCAACACGATTTTCACTATTAACTAAAGAGCATCTATGTAAGAGTTGCTGTGGTTTGTATCAGTCTCATAAGCAGAGTTGAACGAGATATGGTCCATATGAGTAGGAAACACAGTTCTTTTTTTCTGGGCATGCTCACGGTCCCTGCTGTATTCCAGATGCTGGAAAGAAGAGCATGCTCATGCTATAAAACAGAGTGTGTTTCATGGATGAGAACACTGGTCTGAATTTCCCTTCAGAAACTGAGTTAAACCAAAGGCTCTGTGTCTTCCTCCAAGCAAGAGTTCATTTCTGGTAAACGAAGTGAATTTTCGGCTCAAATGAATTTACACAGTTCACAAACCCAACACGTTTTTCACTATTAGCTAGAGAGCATCTATGCAAGAGATGCTGTGGTTTGTATCAGTTTCATAAGCAGAGTTGAACTAGATATGGTCCGTAAGAGTAGGAAACACAGTTCTTTTTTTCTGTGCATGCTCATGTTCCTTGCTGAATTGCATACGCTGGAAAGAAGAGCATGCTTTTTGCGTTAAAACAGACTGTGTTTCATTGATGAGAACACTTTTCTGAATTTCCCTTTAGAAATGAGGTAAACTCCATGCTCTGTGTCTTCCTACTTGCAAGAGTTCATTTCCGGTAAACCCAGTTATTTTTCGGCTTAAATGAATATACACAGGTCACAAACACAACACGTTTTTCACTATTAACTAAAGAGCTTCTACATAATTGATGCTGTGGTTTGTATAAGTTTCATGAGCAGAGTTGAACGAGATATGGTCCGTATGAGTAGTAAACACAGTTCTTTTTTTCTGGGCATGCTCATGTTCCTTGCTGTATTGCAGACGCTGGAAAGAAGAGCATGCTGTTAGGCTTTAAACAGAGTGTGTTTCATGGATGAGAACACTGGTGAGAATTTACATTCAGAAACAGAAGTAAACCAAAGGCTCTGTCTCTTCATACAATCAAGAGTTCATTTCTAGTAATGGCAGTGAAATTTGGGCTCAAATGAATTTACAGAGTTCAGAAACACAACACGTTTTTCACTATTGACTAGAGAGCATCTATGTAAGAGATGCTGTGGTTTGTATCAGTTTCATAAGCAGAGTTGAACTAGATATGGTCCGTATGAGTAGGAAACACAGTTTTTTTTTTCTGGCCATGCTCATGTTTCTTGCTGTATTGCAGATGCTGGAACGAAAAGGATGCTTCTTGTTTTAAAACAGACTGTGTTTCATGGATGAGAACACTCTTCTGAATTTCCCTTCGGGAATGGAATTCAACCAAATGCTCTGTATTTTCCTACAAGCAAGAGTTAATTTCTGGTAAAGGGAGTGTAATTTCGGCTCAAATGAATTTACACAGTTCACAAACCCAACACGTTTTTCACTATTAACTAAAGAGCATGTATGTAAGAGATGCTGAGGTTTCTATCAGATTCATAAGCACAGTTGAACTAGATATGGTCTGTATGAGTAGGAAACACAGTTCTTTTGTTCTGGCCATGCTCATGTTTCTTGCTGTATTGCAGATGCTGGAAAGAAGAGCATGCTTCTTGCGTTAAAACGGCCTGTGTTTCATGGATGAGAACACTCTTCTGAATTTCCATTTAGAATCAGAGTTAAACTCCATGCTCTGTGTCGTCATATAAGCAAGAGTTCCTTTCTGGTAAACACATTGAATTTTCGGCGCCAAATGAATTTACACAGTTCAGGAAACCAACATGATTTTCACTATTAACTAAAGAGCATCTATGTAAGAGTTGCTGTGGTTTGTATCAGTCTCATAAGCAGAGTGAACGAGATATGGTCCGTATGAGTAAGAAACACAGTTCTTTTTTTCTGGGCATGCTCACGTTCCCTGCTGTATTCCAGATGCTGGAAAGAAGAGCATGCTCATGCTATAAAACAGAGTGTGTTTCAGTGATGAGAACACTGGTCTGAATTTCCCTTCAGAAACTGAATTAAACCAAAAGCTCTGTGTCTTACTCCAAGCAAGAGTTCATTTCTGGTAAACGCAGTGAATTTTCGGCTCAAATGAATTTACACAGTTCACAAACCCAACACGTTTTTCACTATTAACTAGAGAGCATCTATGTAAGAGATGCTCTGGTTTGTATCAGTTTCATAAGCAGAGTTGAACTAGATATGGTCCGTATGAGTAGGAAACACAGTTCTTTTTTTCTGTGCATGCTCATGTTCCTTGCTGAATTGCATACGCTGGAAAGAAGAGCATGCTTTTTGCGTTAAAACAGACTGTGTTTCATTGATGAGAACACTTTTCTGAATTTCCCTTTAGAAATGAGGTAAACTCCATGCTCTGTGTCTTCCTACTTGCAAGAGTTCATTTCCGGTAAACCCAGTTATTTTTCGGCTTAAATGAATATACACAGGTCACAAACACAACACGTTTTTCACTATTAACTAAAGAGCTTCTACATAATTGATGCTGTGGTTTGTATAAGTTTCATGAGCAGAGTTGAACGAGATATGGTCCGTATGAGTAGTAAACACAGTTCTTTTTTTCTGGGCATGCTCATGTTCCTTGCTGTATTGCAGACGCTGGAAAGAAGAGCATGCTGTTAGCCTTTAACCAGAGTGTGTTTCATGGATGAGAACACTGGTGAGAATTTACATTCAGAAACAGAAGTAAACCAAAGGCTCTGTCTCTTCCTACAATCAAGAGTTCATTTCTAGTAATTGCAGTGAAATTTGGGCTCAAATGAATTTACAGAGTTCAGAAACACAACACGTTTTTCACTATTGACTAGAGAGCATCTATGTAAGAGATGCTGTGGTTTGTATCAGTTTCATAAGCAGAGTTGAACTAGATATGGTCCGTATGAGTAGGAAACACAGTTTTTTTTTTCTGGCCATGCTCATGTTTCTTGCTGTATTGCAGATGCTGGAACGAAAAGGATGCTTCTTGTGTTAAAACAGACTGTGTTTCATGGATGAGAACACTCTTCTGAATTTCCCTTCGGGAATGGAATTCAACCAAATGCTCTGTGTTTTCCTACAAGCAAGAGTTAATTTCTGGTAAAGGGAGTGTAATTTCGGCTCAAATGAATTTACACAGTTCACAAACCCAACACGTTTTTCACTATTAACTAAAGAGCATGTATGTAAGAGATGCTGAGGTTTCTATCAGATTCATAAGCACAGTTGAACTAGATATGGTCTGTATGAGTAGGAAACACAGTTCTTTTTTTCTGGCCATGCTCATGTTTCTTGCTGTATTGCAGATGCTGGAAAGAAGAGCATGCTTCTTGCGTTAAAACGGCCTGTGTTTCATGGATGAGAACACTCTTCTGAATTTCCATTTAGAATCAGAGTTAAACTCCATGCTCTGTGTCGTCATATAAGCAAGAGTTCCTTTCTGGTAAACACATTGAATTTTCGGCGCCAAATGAATTTACACAGTTCAGGAAACCAACATGATTTTCACTATTAACTAAAGAGCATCTATGTAAGAGTTGCTGTGGTTTGTATCAGTCTCATAAGCAGAGTGAACGAGATATGGTCCGTATGAGTAAGAAACACAGTTCTTTTTTTCTGGGCATGCTCACGTTCCCTGCTGTATTCCAGATGCTGGAAAGAAGAGCATGCTCATGCTATAAAACAGAGTGTGTTTCAGTGATGAGAACACTGGTCTGAATTTCCCTTCAGAAACTGAATTAAACCAAAAGCTCTGTGTCTTACTCCAAGCAAGAGTTCATTTCTGGTAAACGCAGTGAATTTTCGGCTCAAATGAATTTACACAGTTCACAAACCCAACACGTTTTTCACTATTAACTAGAGAGCATCTATGTAAGAGATGCTCTGGTTTGTATCAGTTTCATAAGCAGAGTTGAACTAGATATGGTCCGTATGAGTAGGAAACACAGTTCTTTTTTTCTGTGCATGCTCATGTTCCTTGCTGAATTGCATACGCTGGAAAGAAGAGCATGCTTTTTGCGTTAAAACAGACTGTGTTTCATTGATGAGAACACTTTTCTGAATTTCCCTTTAGAAATGAGGTAAACTCCATGCTCTGTGTCTTCCTACTTGCAAGAGTTCATTTCCGGTAAACCCAGTTATTTTTCGGCTTAAATGAATATACACAGGTCACAAACACAACACGTTTTTCACTATTAACTAAAGAGCTTCTACATAATTGATGCTGTGGTTTGTATAAGTTTCATGAGCAGAGTTGAACGAGATATGGTCCGTATGAGTAGTAAACACAGTTCTTTTTTTCTGGGCATGCTCATGTTCCTTGCTGTATTGCAGACGCTGGAAAGAAGAGCATGCTGTTAGCCTTTAACCAGAGTGTGTTTCATGGATGAGAACACTGGTGAGAATTTACATTCAGAAACAGAAGTAAACCAAAGGCTCTGTCTCTTCCTACAATCAAGAGTTCATTTCTAGTAATTGCAGTGAAATTTGGGCTCAAATGAATTTACAGAGTTCAGAAACACAACACGTTTTTCACTATTGACTAGAGAGCATCTATGTAAGAGATGCTGTGGTTTGTATCAGTTTCATAAGCAGAGTTGAACTAGATATGGTCCGTATGAGTAGGAAACACAGTTTTTTTTTTCTGGCCATGCTCATGTTTCTTGCTGTATTGCAGATGCTGGAACGAAAAGGATGCTTCTTGTGTTAAAACAGACTGTGTTTCATGGATGAGAACACTCTTCTGAATTTCCCTTCGGGAATGGAATTCAACCAAATGCTCTGTGTTTTCCTACAAGCAAGAGTTAATTTCTGGTAAAGGGAGTGTAATTTCGGCTCAAATGAATTTACACAGTTCACAAACCCAACACGTTTTTCACTATTAACTAAAGAGCATGTATGTAAGAGATGCTGAGGTTTCTATCAGATTCATAAGCACAGTTGAACTAGATATGGTCTGTATGAGTAGGAAACACAGTTCTTTTGTTCTGGCCATGCTCATGTTTCTTGCTGTATTGCAGATGCTGGAAAGAAGAGCATGCTTCTTGCGTTAAAACGGCCTGTGTTTCATGGATGAGAACACTCTTCTGAATTTCCATTTAGAATCAGAGTTAAACTCCATGCTCTGTGTCGTCATATAAGCAAGAGTTCCTTTCTGGTAAACACATTGAATTTTCGGCGCCAAATGAATTTACACAGTTCAGGAAACCAACATGATTTTCACTATTAACTAAAGAGCATCTATGTAAGAGTTGCTGTGGTTTGTATCAGTCTCATAAGCAGAGTGAACGAGATATGGTCCGTATGAGTAAGAAACACAGTTCTTTTTTTCTGGGCATGCTCACGTTCCCTGCTGTATTCCAGATGCTGGAAAGAAGAGCATGCTCATGCTATAAAACAGAGTGTGTTTCAGTGATGAGAACACTGGTCTGAATTTCCCTTCAGAAACTGAATTAAACCAAAAGCTCTGTGTCTTACTCCAAGCAAGAGTTCATTTCTGGTAAACGCAGTGAATTTTCGGCTCAAATGAATTTACACAGTTCACAAACCCAACACGTTTTTCACTATTAACTAGAGAGCATCTATGTAAGAGATGCTCTGGTTTGTATCAGTTTCATAAGCAGAGTTGAACTAGATATGGTCCGTATGAGTAGGAAACACAGTTCTTTTTTTCTGTGCATGCTCATGTTCCTTGCTGAATTGCATACGCTGGAAAGAAGAGCATGCTTTTTGCGTTAAAACAGACTGTGTTTCATTGATGAGAACACTTTTCTGAATTTCCCTTTAGAAATGAGGTAAACTCCATGCTCTGTGTCTTCCTACTTGCAAGAGTTCATTTCCGGTAAACCCAGTTATTTTTCGGCTTAAATGAATATACACAGGTCACAAACACAACACGTTTTTCACTATTAACTAAAGAGCTTCTACATAATTGATGCTGTGGTTTGTATAAGTTTCATGAGCAGAGTTGAACGAGATATGGTCCGTATGAGTAGTAAACACAGTTCTTTTTTTCTGGGCATGCTCATGTTCCTTGCTGTATTGCAGACGCTGGAAAGAAGAGCATGCTGTTAGCCTTTAACCAGAGTGTGTTTCATGGATGAGAACACTGGTGAGAATTTACATTCAGAAACAGAAGTAAACCAAAGGCTCTGTCTCTTCCTACAATCAAGAGTTCATTTCTAGTAATTGCAGTGAAATTTGGGCTCAAATGAATTTACAGAGTTCAGAAACACAACACGTTTTTCACTATTGACTAGAGAGCATCTATGTAAGAGATGCTGTGGTTTGTATCAGTTTCATAAGCAGAGTTGAACTAGATATGGTCCGTATGAGTAGGAAACACAGTTTTTTTTTTCTGGCCATGCTCATGTTTCTTGCTGTATTGCAGATGCTGGAACGAAAAGGATGCTTCTTGTGTTAAAACAGACTGTGTTTCATGGATGAGAACACTCTTCTGAATTTCCCTTCGGGAATGGAATTCAACCAAATGCTCTGTGTTTTCCTACAAGCAAGAGTTAATTTCTGGTAAAGGGAGTGTAATTTCGGCTCAAATGAATTTACACAGTTCACAAACCCAACACGTTTTTCACTATTAACTAAAGAGCATGTATGTAAGAGATGCTGAGGTTTCTATCAGATTCATAAGCACAGTTGAACTAGATATGGTCTGTATGAGTAGGAAACACAGTTCTTTTTTTCTGGCCATGCTCATGTTTCTTGCTGTATTGCAGATGCTGGAAAGAAGAGCATGCTTCTTGCGTTAAAACGGCCTGTGTTTCATGGATGAGAACACTCTTCTGAATTTCCATTTAGAATCAGAGTTAAACTCCATGCTCTGTGTCGTCATATAAGCAAGAGTTCCTTTCTGGTAAACACATTGAATTTTCGGCGCCAAATGAATTTACACAGTTCAGGAAACCAACATGATTTTCACTATTAACTAAAGAGCATCTATGTAAGAGTTGCTGTGGTTTGTATCAGTCTCATAAGCAGAGTGAACGAGATATGGTCCGTATGAGTAAGAAACACAGTTCTTTTTTTCTGGGCATGCTCACGTTCCCTGCTGTATTCCAGATGCTGGAAAGAAGAGCATGCTCATGCTATAAAACAGAGTGTGTTTCAGTGATGAGAACACTGGTCTGAATTTCCCTTCAGAAACTGAATTAAACCAAAAGCTCTGTGTCTTACTCCAAGCAAGAGTTCATTTCTGGTAAACGCAGTGAATTTTCGGCTCAAATGAATTTACACAGTTCACAAACCCAACACGTTTTTCACTATTAACTAGAGAGCATCTATGTAAGAGATGCTCTGGTTTGTATCAGTTTCATAAGCAGAGTTGAACTAGATATGGTCCGTATGAGTAGGAAACACAGTTCTTTTTTTCTGTGCATGCTCATGTTCCTTGCTGAATTGCATACGCTGGAAAGAAGAGCATGCTTTTTGCGTTAAAACAGACTGTGTTTCATTGATGAGAACACTTTTCTGAATTTCCCTTTAGAAATGAGGTAAACTCCATGCTCTGTGTCTTCCTACTTGCAAGAGTTCATTTCCGGTAAACCCAGTTATTTTTCGGCTTAAATGAATATACACAGGTCACAAACACAACACGTTTTTCACTATTAACTAAAGAGCTTCTACATAATTGATGCTGTGGTTTGTATAAGTTTCATGAGCAGAGTTGAACGAGATATGGTCCGTATGAGTAGTAAACACAGTTCTTTTTTTCTGGGCATGCTCATGTTCCTTGCTGTATTGCAGACGCTGGAAAGAAGAGCATGCTGTTAGCCTTTAACCAGAGTGTGTTTCATGGATGAGAACACTGGTGAGAATTTACATTCAGAAACAGAAGTAAACCAAAGGCTCTGTCTCTTCCTACAATCAAGAGTTCATTTCTAGTAATTGCAGTGAAATTTGGGCTCAAATGAATTTACAGAGTTCAGAAACACAACACGTTTTTCACTATTGACTAGAGAGCATCTATGTAAGAGATGCTGTGGTTTGTATCAGTTTCATAAGCAGAGTTGAACTAGATATGGTCCGTATGAGTAGGAAACACAGTTTTTTTTTTCTGGCCATGCTCATGTTTCTTGCTGTATTGCAGATGCTGGAACGAAAAGGATGCTTCTTGTGTTAAAACAGACTGTGTTTCATGGATGAGAACACTCTTCTGAATTTCCCTTCGGGAATGGAATTCAACCAAATGCTCTGTGTTTTCCTACAAGCAAGAGTTAATTTCTGGTAAAGGGAGTGTAATTTCGGCTCAAATGAATTTACACAGTTCACAAACCCAACACGTTTTTCACTATTAACTAAAGAGCATGTATGTAAGAGATGCTGTGGTTTCTATCAGATTCATAAGCACAGTTGAACTAGATATGGTCTGTATGAGTAGGAAACACAGTTCTTTTTTACTGGCCATGCTCATGTTTCTTGCTGTATTGCACATGCTGGAAAGAAGAGCATGCTTCTTGCGTTAAAACGGCCTGTGTTTCATGGATGAGAACACTCTTCTGAATTTCCATTTAGAATAAGAGTTAAACTCCATGCTCTGTGTCGTCATATAAGCAAGAGTTCATTTCTGGTAAACACATTGAATTTTCGGCGCCAAATGAATTTACGCAGTTCAGGAAACCAACACGATTTTCACTATTAACTAAAGAGCATCTATGTAAGAGTTGCTGTGGTTTGTATCAGTCTCATAAGCAGAGTGAACGAGATATGGTCCGTATGAGTAAGAAACACAGTTCTTTTTTTCTGGGCATGCTCACGTTCCCTGCTGTATTCCAGATGCTGGAAAGAAGAGCATGCTCATGCTATAAAACAGAGTGTGTTTCAGTGATGAGAACACTGGTCTGAATTTCCCTTCAGAAACTGAATTAAACCAAAAGCTCTGTGTCTTACTCCAAGCAAGAGTTCATTTCTGGTAAACGCAGTGAATTTTCGGCTCAAATGAATTTACACAGTTCACAAACCCAACACGTTTTTCACTATTAACTAGAGAGCATCTATGTAAGAGATGCAGTGGTTTCTATCAGATTCATAAGCACAGTTGAACTAGATATGGTCTGTATGAGTAGGAAACACAGTTCTTTTTTTCTGGACATGCTCATGTTTCTTGCTGTATTGCAGATGCTGGAAAGAAGAGCATGCTTCTTGCGTTAAAACGGCCTGTGTTTCATGGATGAGAACACTCTTCTGAATTTCCATTTAGAATCAGAGTTAAACTCCATGCTCTGTGTCGTCCTATAAGCAAGAGTTCATTTCTGGTAAACGCATTGAATTTTCGGCGCCAAATGAATTTACACAGTTCACGAAACCAACACGATTTTCACTATTAACTAAAGAGCATCTATGTAAGAGTTGCTGTGGTTTGTATCAGTCTCATAAGCAGAGTTGAATGAGATATGGTCCGTATGAGTAGGAAACACAGTTCTTTTTTACTGGCCATGCTCATGTTTCTTGCTGTATTGCAGATGCTGGAAAGAAGAGCATGCTTCTTGCGTTAAAACGGCCTGTGTTTCATGGATGAGACACTCTTCTGAATTTCCATTTAGAATCAGAGTTAAACTCCATGCTCTGTGTCGTCCTATAAGCAAGAGTTCATTTCTGGTAAACGCATTGAATTTTTGGCGCCAAATGAATTTACACAGTTCAGGAAACGAACACGATTTTCACTATTAACTAAAGAGCATCTATGTAAGAGTTGCTGTGGTTTGTATCAGTCTCATAAGCAGAGTTGAAGGAGATATGGTCCGTATGAGTAGGAAACACAGTTCCTTTTTTCTGGGCATGCTCACGGTCCCTGCTGTATTCCAGATACTGGAAAGAAGAGCATGCTCATGCGATAAAACAGAGTGTGTTTCAGGGATGAGAACACTGGTCTGAATTTCCCTTCAGAAACTTAGTTAAACCAAAGGCTCTGTGTCTTCCTCCAAGCAAGAGTTCATTTCTGGTAAACGCAGTGAATTTTCGGCTCAAATGAATTTACACAGTTCACAAACCCAACACGTTTTTCACTATTAGCTAGAGAGCATCTATGTAAGAGATGCTGTGGTTTGTATCAGTTTCATAAGCAGAGTTGAACTAGATATGGTCCGTAAGAGTAGGAAACACAGTTCTTTTTTTCTGGGCATGCTCATGTTCCTTGCTGAATTGCATACGCTGGAAAGAAGAGCATGCTTTTTGCGTTAAAACAGACTGTGTTTCATTGATGAGAACACTTTTCTGAATTTCCCTTTAGAAATGAGGTAAACTCCATGCTCTGTGTCTTCCTACTTGCAAGAGTTCATTTCCGGTAAACCCAGTTATATTTCGGCTTAAATGAATATACACAGGTCACAAACACAACACGTTTTTCACTATTAACTAAAGAGCTTCTACATAATTGATGCTGTGGTTTGTATAAGTTTCATGAGCAGAGTTGAACGAGATATGGTCCGTATGAGTAGTAAACACAGTTCTTTTTTTCTGGGCATGCTCATGTTCCTTGCTGTATTGCAGACGCTGGAAAGAAGAGCATGCTGTTAGCCTTTAAACAGAGTGTGTTTCATGGATGAGAACACTGGTGTGAATTTCCATTCAGAAACAGAAGTAAACCAAAGGCTCTGTCTCTTCCTACAATCAAGAGTTCATTTCTAGTAATGGCAGTGAAATTTCGGCTCAAATGAATTTACAGAGTTCACAAACACAACACGTTTTTCACTATTGACTAGAGAGCATCTATGTAAGAGATGCTGTGGTTTGTATCAGTTTCATAAGCAGAGTTGAACTAGAAATGGTCCGTATGAGTAGGACACACAGTTCTTTTATTCTGGCCATGCTCATGTTTCTTCCTGTATTTCAGATCCTGGAAAGAATAGCATGCTAATTGCGTTAAAACAGACTGTGTTTCATGGATGAGAACACTTTTCTCAATTTCCCTTTAGAATCGGAGTTATACTCCATGCTCTGTGTCTTCCTACAAGCAACAGTTCATTTCCGGTAAACCCAGTTATTTTTCGGCTCAAATGAATTTCCACAGTTCACGAAACCAATACGATTTTCACTGTTAACTAATGAGCAACTATGTAAGAGATGATGTGGTTTGTATCAGTTTCATAAGCAGAGTTTATCTAGATATGGTCCGAATGAGTAGGAAACACAGTTCTTTTTTTCTAGCCATGCTCATGTTTCTTGCTGTATTACAGATGCTGGAACGAAAAGGATGCTTCTTGCGTTAAAACAGACTGTGATTCATGGATGAGAACACTCTTCTGAATTTCCCTTCGGGAATGGAGTTCAACCAAATGCTCTGTGTTTTCCTACAAGCAAGAGTTAATTTCTGGTAAAGGGAGTGTAATTTCGGCTCAAATGAATTTACGCAGTTCACAAACCCATCACGTTTTTCACTATTAACTAGAGAGCATCTATGTCAGAGATGCTGTGGTTTCTATCAGATTCATAAGCACAGTTGAACTAGATATGGTCCGTATGAGTAGGAAACACAGTTCTTTTTTACTGGCCATGCTCATGTTTTTTGCTGTATTGCAGATGCTGGAAAGAAGAGCATGCTTCTTGCGTTAAAACGGCCTGTGTTTCATGGATGAGAACACTCTTCTGAATTTCCATTTAGAATCAGAGTTAAACTCCATGCTCTGTGTCGTCCTATAAGCAAGAGTTCATTTCTGGTAAACGCATTGAATTTTCGGCGCCAAATGAATTTACACAGTTCAGGAAACCAACACGATTTTCACTATTAACTAAAGAGCATCTATGTAAGAGTTGCTGTGGTTTGTATCAGTCTCATAAGCAGAGTTGAATGAGATATGGTCCGTATGAGTAGGAAACACAGTTCTTTTTTACTGGCCATGCTCATGTTTCTTGCTGTATTGCAGATGCTGGAAAGAAGAGCATGCTTCTTGCGTTAAAACGGCCTGTGTTTCATGGATGAGAACACTCTTCTGAATTTCCATTTAGAATCAGAGTTAAACTCCATGCTCTGTGTCGTCCTATAAGCAAGAGTTCATTTCTGGTAAACGCATTGAATTTTCGGCGCCAAATGAATTTACACAGTTCAGGAAACCAACACGATTTTCACTATTAACTAAAGAGCATCTATGTAAGAGTTGCTGTGTTTTGTATCAGTCTCATAAGCAGAGTTGAACGAGATATGGTCCGTATGAGTAGGAAACACAGTTCCTTTTTTCTGGGCATGCTCACGGTCCCTGCTGTATTCCAGATACAGGAAAGAAGAGCATGCTCATGCGATAAAACAGAGTGTGTTTCATGGATGAGAACACTGGTCTGAATTTCCCTTCAGAAACTTAGTTAAACCAAAGGCTCTGTGTCTTCCTCCAAGCAAGAGTTCATTTCTGGTAAACGCAGTGAATTTTCGGCTCAAATGAATTTACACAGTTCACAAACCCAACACGTTTTTCACTATTAGCTAGAGAGCATCTATGTAAGAGATGCTGTGGTTTGTATCAGTTTCATAAGCAGAGTTGAACTAGATATGGTCCGTAAGAGTAGGCAACACAGTTCTTTTTTTCTGGGCATGCTCATGTTCCTTGCTGTATTGCATACGCTGGAAAGAAGAGCATGCTTTTTGCGTTAAAACAGACTGTGTTTCATTGATGAGAACACTTTTCTGAATTTCCCTTTAGAAATGAGGTAAACTCCATGCTCTGTGTCTTCCTACTTGCAAGAGTTCATTTCCGGTAAACCCAGTTATATTTCGGCTTAAATGAATATACACAGGTCACAAACACAACACGTTTTTCACTATTAACTAAAGAGCTTCTACATAATTGATGCTGTGGTTTGTATAAGTTTCATGAGCAGAGTTGAACGAGATATGGTCCGTATGAGTAGTAAACACAGTTCTTTTTTTCTGGGCATGCTCATGTTCCTTGCTGTATTGCAGACGCTGGAAAGAATAGCATGCTGTTAGCCTTTAAACAGAGTGTGTTTCATGGATGAGAACACTGGTGTGAATTTCCATTCAGAAACAGAAGTAAACCAAAGGCTCTGTCTCTTCCTACAATCAAGAGTTCATTTCTAGGAATGGCAGTGAAATTTCGGCTCAAATGAATTTACAGAGTTCACAAACACAACACGTTTTTCACTATTGACTAGAGAGCATCTATGTAAGAGATGCTGTGGTTTGTATCAGTTTCATAAGCAGAGTTGAACTAGAAATGGTCCGTATGAGTAGGAAACACAGTTCTTTTATTCTGGCCATGCTCATGTTTCTTCCTGTATTTCAGATCCTGGAAAGAATAGCATGCTAATTGCGTTAAAACAGACTGTGTTTCATGGATGAGAACACTTTTCTCAATTTCCCTTTAGAATCGGAGTTATACTCCATGCTCTGTGTCTTCCTACAAGCAACAGTTCATTTCCGGTAAACCCAGTTATTTTTCGGCTCAAATGAATTTCCACAGTTCACGAAACCAATACGATTTTCACTGTTAACTAATGAGCAACTATGTAAGAGATGATGTGGTTTGTATCAGTTTCATAAGCAGAGTTTATCTAGATATGGTCCGTATGAGTAGGAAACACAGTTCTTTTTTTCTAGCCATGCTCATGTTTCTTGCTGTATTACAGATGCTGGAACGAAAAGGATGCTTCTTGCGTTAAAACAGACTGTGATTCATGGATGAGAACACTCTTCTGAATTTCCCTTCGGGAATGGAGTTCAACCAAATGCTCTGTGTTTTCCTACAAGCAAGAGTTAATTTCTGGTAAAGGGAGTGTAATTTCGGCTCAAATGAATTTACGCAGTTCACAAACCCATCACGTTTTTCACTATTAACTAGAGAGCATCTATGTAAGAGATGCTGTGGTTTCTATCAGATTCATAAGCACTGTTGAACTAGATATGGTCCGTATGAGTAGGAAACACAGTTCTTTTTTACTGGCCATGCTCATGTTTCTTGCTGTATTGCAGATGCTGGAAAGAAGAGCATGCTTCTTGCGTTAAAACGGCCTGTGTTTCATGGATGAGAACACTCTTCTGAATTTCCATTTAGAATCAGAGTTAAACTCCATGCTCTGTGTCGTCCTATAAGCAAGAGTTCATTTCTGGTAAACGCATTGAATTTTCGGCGCCAAATGAATTTACACAGTTCAGGAAACCAACACGATTTTCACTATTAACTAAAGAGCATCTATGTAAGAGTTGCTGTGGTTTGTATCAGTCTCATAAGCAGAGTTGAATGAGATATGGTCCGTATGAGTAGGAAACACAGTTCCTTTTTTCTGGGCATGCTCACGGTCCCTGCTGTATTCCAGATACTGGAAAGAAGAGCATGCTCATGCGATAAAAGAGAGTGTGTTTCATGGATGAGAACACTGGTCTGAATTTCCCTTCAGAAACTTAGTTAAACCAAAGGCTCTGTGTCTTCCTCCAAGCAAGAGTTCATTTCTGGTAAACGCAGTGAATTTTCGGCTCAAATGAATTTACACAGTTCACAAACCCAACACGTTTTTCACTATTAGCTAGAGAGCATCTATGTAAGAGATGCTGTGGTTTGTATCAGTTTCATAAGCAGAGTTGAACTAGATATGGTCCGTAAGAGTAGGCAACACAGTTCTTTTTTTCTGGGCATGCTCATGTTCCTTGCTGTATTGCATACGCTGGAAAGAAGAGCATGCTTTTTGCGTTAAAACAGACTGTGTTTCATTGATGAGAACACTTTTCTGAATTTCCCTTTAGAAATGAGGTAAACTCCATGCTCTGTGTCTTCCTACTTGCAAGAGTTCATTTCCGGTAAACCCAGTTATATTTCGGCTTAAATGAATATACACAGGTCACAAACACAACACGTTTTTCACTATTAACTAAAGAGCTTCTACATAATTGATGCTGTGGTTTGTATAAGTTTCATGAGCAGAGTTGAACGAGATATGGTCCGTATGAGTAGTAAACACAGTTCTTTTTTTCTGGGCATGCTCATGTTCCTTGCTGTATTGCAGACACTGGAAAGAAGAGCATGCTGTTAGACTTTAAACAGAGTGTGTTTCATGGATGAGAACACTGGTGTGAATTTCCATTCAGAAACAGAAGTAAACCAAAGGCTCTGTCTCTTCCTACAATCAAGAGTTCATTTCTAGGAATGGCAGTGAAATTTCGGCTCAAATGAATTTACAGAGTTCACAAACACAACACGTTTTTCACTATTGACTAGAGAGCATCTATGTAAGAGATGCTGTGGTTTGTATCAGTTTCATAAGCAGAGTTGAACTAGAAATGGTCCGTATGAGTAGGAAACACAGTTCTTTTATTCTGGCCATGCTCATGTTTCTTCCTGTATTTCAGATCCTGGAAAGAATAGCATGCTAATTGCGTTAAAACAGACTGTGTTTCATGGATGAGAACACTTTTCTCAATTTCCCTTTAGAATCGGAGTTATACTCCATGCTCTGTGTCTTCCTACAAGCAACAGTTCATTTCCGGTAAACCCAGTTATTTTTCGGCTCAAATGAATTTCCACAGTTCACGAAACCAATACGATTTTCACTGTTAACTAATGAGCAACTATGTAAGAGATGATGTGGTTTGTATCAGTTTCATAAGCAGAGTTTATCTAGATATGGTCCGTATGAGTAGGAAACACAGTTCTTTTTTTCTAGCCATGCTCATGTTTCTTGCTGTATTACAGATGCTGGAACGAAAAGGATGCTTCTTGCGTTAAAACAGACTGTGATTCATGGATGAGAACACTCTTCTGAATTTCCCTTCGGGAATGGAGTTCAACCAAATGCTCTGTGTTTTCCTACAAGCAAGAGTTAATTTCTGGTAAAGGGAGTGTAATTTCGGCTCAAATGAATTTACGCAGTTCACAAACCCATCACGTTTTTCACTATTAACTAGAGAGCATCTATGTAAGAGATGCTGTGGTTTGTATCAGTCTCATAAGCAGAGTTGAACGAGATATGGTCCGTATGAGTAGGAAACACAGTTCTTTTTTACTGGCCTTGCTCATGTTTCTTGCTGTATTGCAGATGCTGGAAAGAAGAGCATGCTTCTTGCGTTAAAACGGCCTGTGTTTCATGGATGAGAACACTCTTCTGAATTTCCATTTAGAATCAGAGTTAAACTCCATGCTCTGTGTCGTCCTATAAGCAAGAGTTCATTTCTGGTAAACGCATTGAATTTTCGGCGCCAAATGAATTTACACAGTTCAGGAAACCAACACGATTTTCACTATTAACTAAAGAGCATCTATGTAAGAGTTGCTGTGTTTTGTATCAGTCTCATAAGCAGAGTTGAACGAGATATGGTCCGTATGAGTAGGAAACACAGTTCTTTTTTACTGGCCATGCTCATGTTTCTTGCTGTATTGCAGATGCTGGAAAGAAGAGCATGCTTCTTGCGTTAAAACGGCCTGTGTTTCATGGATGAGAACACTCTTCTGAATTTCCATTTAGAATCAGAGTTAAACTCCATGCTCTGTGTCGTCCTATAAGCAAGAGTTCATTTCTGGTAAACGCATTGAATTTTCGGCGCCAAATGAATTTACACAGTTCAGGAAACCAACACGATTTTCACTATTAACTAAAGAGCATCTATGTAAGAGTTGCTGTGGTTTGTATCAGTCTCATAAGCAGAGTTGAACGAGATATGGTCCGTATGAGTAGGAAACACAGTTCCTTTTTTCTGGGCATGCTCACAGTCCCTGCTGTATTCCAGATACTGGAAAGAAGAGCATGCTCATGCGATAAAACAGAGTGTGTTTCATGGATGAGAACACTGGTCTGAATTTCCATTCAGAAACTGAGTCAAACCAAAGGCTCTGTGTCTTACTCCAAGCAAGAGTTCATTTCTGGTAAACGCAGTGAATTTTCGGCTCAAATGAATTTACACAGTTCACAAACCCAACACGTTTATCACTATTAGCTAGAGAGCATCTATGTAAGAGATGCTGTGGTTTGTATCAGTTTCATAAGCAGAGTTGAACTAGATATGGTCCGTAAGAATAGGAAACACAGTTATTTTTTTCTGGGCATGCTCATGTTCCTTGCTGTATTGCATACGCTGGAAAGAAGAGCATGCTTTTTGCGTTAAAACAGACTGTGTTTCATTGATGAGAACACTTTTCTGAATTTCCCTTTAGAAATGAGGTAAACTCCATGCTCTGTGTCTTCCTACTTGCAAGAGTTCATTTCCGGTAAACCCAGTTATATTTCGGCTTAAATGAATATACACAGGTCACAAACACAACACGTTTTTCACTATTAACTAAAGAGCTTCTACATAATTGATGCTGTGGTTTGTATAAGTTTCATGAGCAGAGTTGAACGAGATATGGTCCGTATGAGTAGTAAACACAGTTCTTTTTTTCTGGGCATGCTCATGTTCCTTGCTGTATTGCAGACGCTGGAAAGAAGAGCATGCTGTTAGCCTTTAAACAGAGTGTGTTTCATGGATGAGAACACTGGTGTGAATTTCCATTCAGAAACAGAAGTAAACCAAAGGCTCTCTCTCTTCCTACAATCAAGAGTTCATTTCTAGGAATGGCAGTGAAATTTCGGCTCAAATGAATTTACAGAGTTCACAAACACAACACGTTTTTCACTATTGACTAGAGAGCATCTATGTAAGAGATGCTGTGGTTTGTATCAGTTTCATAAGCAGAGTTGAACTAGAAATGGTCCGTATGAGTAGGAAACACAGTTCTTTTATTCTGGCCATGCTCATGTTTCTTCCTGTATTTCAGATCCTGGAAAGAATAGCATGCTAATTGCGTTAAAACAGACTGTGTTTCATGGATGAGAACACTTTTCTCAATTTCCCTTTAGAATCGGAGTTATACTCCATGCTCTGTGTCTTCCTACAAGCAACAGTTCATTTCCGGTAAACCCAGTTATTTTTCGGCTCAAATGAATTTCCACAGTTCACAAAACCAATACGATTTTCACTATTAACTAATGAGCAACTATGTAAGAGATGATGTGGTTTGTATCAGTTTCATAAGCAGAGTTTATCTAGATATGGTCCGTATGAGTAGGAAACACAGTTCTTTTTTTCTAGCCATGCTCATGTTTCTTGCTGTATTACAGATGCTGGAACGAAAAGGATGCTTCTTGCGTTAAAACAGACTGTGATTCATGGATGAGAACACTCTTCTGAATTTCCCTTCGGGAATGGAGTTCAACCAAATGCTCTGTGTTTTCCTACAAGCAAGAGTTAATTTCTGGTAAAGGGAGTGTAATTTCGGCTCAAATGAATTTACGCAGTTCACAAACCCATCACGTTTTTCACTATTAACTAGAGAGCATCTATGTAAGAGATGCTGTGGTTTCTATCAGATTCATAAGCACAGTTGAACTAGATATGGTCCGTATGAGTAGGAAACACAGTTCTTTTTTACTGGCCATGCTCATGTTTCTTGCTGTATTGCAGATGCTGGAAAGAAGAGCATGCTTCTTGCGTTAAAACGGCCTGTGTTTCATGGATGAGAACACTCTTCTGAATTTCCATTTAGAATCAGAGTTAAACTCCATGCTCTGTGTCGTCCTATAAGCAAGAGTTCATTTCTGGTAAACGCATTGAATTTTCGGCGCCAAATGAATTTACACAGTTCAGGAAACCAACACGATATTCACTATTAACTAAAGAGCCTCTATGTAAGAGTTGCTGTGGTTTGTATCAGTCTCATAAGCAGAGTTGAACGAGATATGGTCCGTATGAATAGGAAACACAGTTCTTTTTTACTGGCCATGCTCATGTTTCTTGCTGTATTGCAGATGCTGGAAAGAAGAGCATGCTTCTTGCGTTAAAACGGCCTGTGTTTCATGGATGAGAACACTCTTCTGAATTTCCATTTAGAATCAGAGTTAAACTCCATGCTCTGTGTCGTCCTATAAGCAAGAGTTCATTTCTGGTAAACGCATTGAATTTTCGGCGCCAAATGAATTTACACAGTTCAGGAAACCAACACGATTTTCACTATTAACTAAAGAGCATCTATGTAAGAGTTGCTGTGGTTTGTATCAGTCTCATAAGCAGAGTTGAACGAGATATGGTCCGTATGAGTAGGAAACACAGTTCTTTTTTACTGGCCATGCTCATGTTTCTTGCTGTATTGCAGATGCTGGAAAGAAGAGCATGCTTCTTGCGTTAAAACGGCCTGTGTTTCATGGATGAGAACACTCTTCTGAATTTCCATTTAGAATCAGAGTTAAACTCCATGCTCTGTGTCGTCCTATAAGCAAGAGTTCATTTCTGGTAAACGCATTGAATTTTCGGCGCCAAATGAATTTACACAGTTCAGGAAACCAACACGATTTTCACTATTAACTAAAGAGCATCTATGTAAGAGTTGCTGTGGTTTGTATCAGTCTCATAAGCAGAGTTGAACGAGATATGGTCCGTATGAGTAGGAAACACAGTTCCTTTTTTCTGGGCATGCTCACGGTCCCTGCTGTATTCCAGATACTGGAAAGAAGAGCATGCTCATGCGATAAAACAGAGTGTGTTTCATGGATGAGAACACTGGTCTGAATTTCCATTCAGAAACTGAGTCAAACCAAAGGCTCTGTGTCTTACTCCAAGCAAGAGTTCATTTCTGGTAAACGCAGTGAATTTTCGGCTCAAATGAATTTACACAGTTCACAAACCCAACACGTTTATCACTATTAGCTAGAGAGCATCTATGTAAGAGATGCTGTGGTTTGTATCAGTTTCATAAGCAGAGTTGAACTAGATATGGTCCGTAAGAATAGGCAACACAGTTCTTTTTTTCTGGGCATGCTCATGTTCCTTGCTGTATTGCATACGCTGGAAAGAAGAGCATGCTTTTTGCGTTAAAACAGACTGTGTTTCATTGATGAGAACACTTTTCTGAATTTCCCTTTAGAAATGAGGTAAACTCCATGCTCTGTGTCTTCCTACTTGCAAGAGTTCATTTCCGGTAAACCCAGTTATATTTCGGCTTAAATGAATATACACAGGTCACAAACACAACACGTTTTTCACTATTAACTAAAGAGCTTCTACATAATTGATGCTGTGGTTTGTATAAGTTTCATGAGCAGAGTTGAACGAGATATGGTCCGTATGAGTAGTAAACACAGTTCTTTTTTTCTGGGCATGCTCATGTTCCTTGCTGTATTGCAGACGCTGGAAAGAAGAGCATGCTGTTAGCCTTTAAACAGAGTGTGTTTCATGGATGAGAACACTGGTGTGAATTTCCATTCAGAAACAGAAGTAAACCAAAGGCTCTCTCTCTTCCTACAATCAAGAGTTCATTTCTAGGAATGGCAGTGAAATTTCGGCTCAAATGAATTTACAGAGTTCACAAACACAACACGTTTTTCACTATTGACTAGAGAGCATCTATGTAAGAGATGCTGTGGTTTGTATCAGTTTCATAAGCAGAGTTGAACTAGAAATGGTCCGTATGAGTAGGAAACACAGTTCTTTTATTCTGGCCATGCTCATGTTTCTTCCTGTATTGCAGATCCTGGAAAGAAGAGCATGCTAATTGCGTTAAAACAGACTGTTTTTCTTGGATGAGAACACTTTTCTCAATTTCCCTTTAGAATCGGAGTTATACTCCATGCTCTGTGTCTTCCTACAAGCAACAGTTCATTTCCGGTAAACCCAGTTATTTTTCGGCTCAAATGAATTTCCACAGTTCACGAAATCAATACGATTTTCACTGTTAACTAATGAGCAACTATATGAGAGATGATGTGGTTTGTATCAGTTTCATAAGCAGAGTTTAACTAGATATGGTCCGTATGAGTAGGAAACACAGTTCTTTTTTTCTGGCCATGCTCATGTTTCTTGCTGTATTGCAGATGCTGGAACGAAAAGGATGCTTCTTGTGTTAAAACAGACTGTGTTTCATGGATGAGAACACTCTTCTGAATTTCCCTTCGGGAATGGAATTCAACTAAATGCTCTGTGTTTTCCTACAAGCAAGAGTTAATTTCTGGTAAAGGGAGTGTAATTTCGGCTCAAATGAATTTACACAGTTCACAAACCCAACACGTTTTTCACTATTAACTAAAGAGCATGTATGTAAGAGATGCTGTGGTTTCTATCAGATTCATAAGCACAGTTGAACTAGATATGGTCCGTATGAGTAGGAAACACAGTTCTTTTTTACTGGCCATGCTCATGTTTCTTGCTGTATTGCAGATGCTGGAAAGAAGAGCATGCTTCTTTGTTAAAACGGCCTGTGTTTCATGGATGAGAACACTCTTCTGAATTTCCATTTAGAGTCAGAGTTAAACTCCATGCTCTGTGTCGTCCTATAAGCAAGAGTTCATTTCTGGTAAACGCATTGAATTTTCGGCGCCAAATGAATTTACACAGTTCAGGAAACCAACACGATTTTCACTATTAACTAAAGAGCATCTATGTAAGAGTTGCTGTGGTTTGTATCAGTCTCATATGCAGAGTTGAACGAGATATGGTCCATATGAGTTGGAAACACAGTTCTTTTTTTCTGGGCATGCTCACTGTCCCTGCTGTATTCCAGATGCTGGAAAGAAGAGCATGCTCATGCGATAAAACAGAGTGTGTTTCATGGATGAGAACACTGGTCTGAATTTCCCTTCAGAAACTGAGTTAAACCAAAGGCTCTGTGTCTTCCTCCAAGCAAGAGTTCATTTCTGGTAAACGAAGTGAATTTTCGGCTCAAATGAATTTACACAGTTCACAAACCCAACACGTTTTTCACTATTAGCTAGAGAGCATCTATGTAAGAGATGCTGTGGTTTGTATCAGTTTCATAAGCAGAGTTGAACTAGATATGGTCCGTAAGAGTAGGAAACACAGTTATTTTTTTCTGTGCATGCACATGTTCCTTGCTGTATTGCATACGCTGGAAAGAAGAGCATGCTTTTTGCGTTAAAACAGACTGTGTTTCATTGATGAGAACACTTTTCTGAATTTCCCTTTAGAAATGAGGTAAACTCCATGCTCTGTGTCTTCCTACTTGCAAGAGTTCATTTCCGGTAAACCCAGTTATTTTTCGGCTTAAATGAATATACACGGGTCACAAACACAACACGTTTTTCACTATTAACTAAAGAGCTTCTACATAATTGATGTTGTGGTTTGTATAAGTTTCATAAGCAGAGTTGAACGAGATATGGTCCGTATGAGTAGTAAACACAGTTCTTTTTTTCTGGGCATGCTCATGTTCCTTGCTGTATTGCAGACGCTGGAAAGAAGAGCATGCTGTTAGCCTTTAAACACAGTGTGTTTCATAGATGAGAACACTGGTGTGAATTTCCATTCAGAAACAGAAGTAAACCAAAGGCTCTGTCTCTTCCTACAATCAAGAGTTCATTTCTAGTAATGGCAGTGAAATTTGGGCTCAAATGAATTTACAGAGTTCACAAACACAACACGTTTTTCACTATTAACTAGAGAGCATCTATGTAAGAGATGCTGTGGTTTGTATCAGTTTCATAAGCAGAGTTGAACTAGATATGGTCCGTATGAGTAGGAAACACAGTTCTTTTATTCTGGCCATGCTCATGTTTCTTCCTGTATTGCAGATCCTGGAAAGAAGAGCATGCTAATTGCGTTAAAACAGACTGTGTTTCATGGATGAGAACACTTTTCTCAATTTCCCTTTAGAATCGGAGTTATACTCCATGCTCTGTGTCTCCCTACAAGCATCAGTTCATTTCCGGTAAACCCAGTTATTTTTCGGCTCAAATGAATTTCCACAGTTCACGAAACCAATACGATTTTCACTATTAACTAATGAGCAACTATATGAGAGATGCTGTGGTTTGGATCAGTTTCATAAGCAGAGTTGAACTAGATATGGTCCCTATGAGTAGGAAACACAGTTCTTTTTTTCTGGCCATTCTCATGTTTCTTGCTCTATTGCAGATGCTGGAATCAAGAGCATACTTCTTGCGTTAAAACAGAATGTGTTTCATGGATGAGAACACTCTTCTGAATTTCAATTTAGAATCAGAGTTAAACACCATGCTCTGTGTCGTCCTATATGCAAGAGTTCTTTTCTGGTAAACGCATTGAATTTTCGGCGCCAAATGAATTTACACAGTTCACGAAACCAACACGATTTTAACTATTAAAGAAAGAGCATCTATGTAAGTGTTGCTGTGGTTTGTATCAGTTTCATAAGCAGAGTTGAACGAGATATGGTCCGTATGAGTAGTAAACACAGTTCTTTTTTTCTGGGCATGCTCATGTTCCTTGCTGTATTGCAAACGCTGGAATGAAGAGCATGCTTTTTGCGTTAAAACAGACTGTGTTTCATTGATGAGAACACTTTTTTGAATTTCTCTTTAGAAAGGAGTTAAACTCCATGCTCTGTATCTTCCTACAAGCAAGAGTTCATTTCCGGTAAACCCAGTTATTTTTTGGCTCAAATGAATTTACACAGGTCACGAACCCAACAGGTTTTTCACTATTAACTAAAGAGCATCTATGTAAAAGATGATACGGGTTGTGTCAGTTTCATAAGCAGAGTTCAACTAAATATGGTCTGTATGAGTAGGAAACACAGTTCTTTTTTTTTGGCCATGCTCAAATTCCTTGCTGTATTCCAGACGCTGGAAAGAAGAGCATGCTATTAGCCTTAAAACAGAGTGTGTTTCATGGATGAGAACACTCGTCTGAATTTCCATTCAGAAACAGAAGTAAACCAAAGGCTTTGTCTCTTCCTACAATCAAGAGTTCATTTCTAGTAATGGCAGCGAAATTTGGGCTCAAATGAATTTACAGAGTTCACAAACACAACACGTTTTTCACTATTAACTAGAGAGCATCTATGTAAGAGATGCTGTGGTTTGTATCAGTTTCATAAGCAGAGTTGAACTAGATATGGTCCATATGAGTAGGAAACACAGTTCTTTTATTCTGGCCATGCTCATGTTTCTTCCTGTATTGCAGATCCTGGAAAGAAGAGCATGCTAATTGCGTTAAAACAGACTGTGTTTCATGGATGAGAACACTTTTCTCAATTTCCCTTTAGAATCGGAGTTATACTCCATGCTCTGTGTCTCCCTACAAGCATCAGTTCATTTCCGGTAAACCCAGTTATTTTTCGGCTCAAATGAATTTCCACAGTTCACGAAACCAATACGATTTTCACTATTAACTAATGAGCAACTATATGAGAGATGCTGTGGTTTGGATCAGTTTCATAAGCAGAGTTGAACTAGATATGGTCCCTATGAGTAGGACACACAGTTCTTTTTATTTGCGCATGCTCATGTTCCTTGCTGTATTGAAGACGCTGGAAAGAAGAGCATACTTGTTGTGTTAAAACAGAGTGTGTTTCATGGATGAGAACACTGGTCTGAAATTCACTTCAGAAACAGAAGTAAACCAAAGGCTCTGTGTCTTCCTACAATCAAGAGTTCATTTCTGGTAAAGGCAGTGAAATTTCGGCTCAAAGGAATTTACACAGTTCACAAACCCAACACGTTTTTCTCTATTATCTAGAGAGCATCTGTGTAAGAGATGCTGTGGTTTGTATCACTTTCATAAGCAGAGTTGAACTAGATTTGGTCCGTATGAGTAGGAAACACAGTTCTTTTTTTCTGGCCATGCTCATGTTTCTTGCTTTATTGCAGATGCAGGAATGAAGAGCATGCTTCTTGCGTTAAAACAGAATGTATTTCATGGATGAGAACACTCTTCTGAATTACCATTTAGAATCAGAGTTAAACTCCATGCTCTGTGTCGTCCTATAAGCAAGAGTTCATTTCTGGTAAACGCAATGAATTTTCGGCCCCTAATGAATTTACACAGTTCATGAAACCAACACGATTTTCACTATTAACTAAAGAGCATCTATGTAAGAGTTGCTGTGGTGTGTATCAATCTCATAAGCAGAGTTGAACGAGATATGGTCCGTATGAGTTGTAAACACAGTTATTTTTTTCTTGGCATGGTCCTGTTCCTTGCTGTATTGCAGACGCTGTAAAGAAGAGCATGCTTTTTGCGTTAAAACAGACTGTGTTTCATTGATGAGAACACTTTTTTGAATTTCCCTTTAGAAATGAGTTAAACTCCATGCTCTGTGTCTTTCTATAAGCAAGAGTTCATTTCCGGTAAACCCAGTTATTTTTCCGCTCAAATGAATTTACACAGGTCACAAACCCAACATGTTTTTCACTATTAACTAAAGAGCATCTATGTGAAAGATGATATGGGTTGTATCAGTGTCATAAGCAGAGTTGAACTAAATATTGTCTGTATGACTTGGAAACACAGTTCTTTTTTTCTGGACATACTCATGTTCCTTGCTCTATTGCAGATGCTGGAAAGAAGAGCATGCTATGAGCCTTAAAACAGAGTGTGTTTCATGGATGAGAACACTGGTCTGAATTTCCTTTCAGAAACACAAGTAAACCAAAGGCTCTGTGTCTTCCTACAAGCAAGAGTTCATTTCTAGTAATGGCAGTGAAATTTGGGCTCAAATGAATTTACAGAGTTCACAAGCACAACACGTTTTTCACTATTAACTAGAGAGCATCTATGTAAGAGATGCTGTGGTTTGTATCAGTTTCATAAGCAGTGTTGAACTAGATATGGTCCGTATGAGAAGGAAACACAGTTCTTTTTTTCTGGCCATGCTCATGTTTCTTGCTGTATTGCAGATGCAGGAAAGAAGAGCATGCTACTTGCGTTAAAACAGAATGTGTTTAATGGATGAGAACACTTTTCTGAATTTCCCTTTACAATCAGAATTAAACGCCATGCTCTGTGTCTTCCTACAAGCAAGAGTTCATTTCCGGTAAACCCAGTTATTTTTCGGCTCAAATGAATTTACACAGTTCACGAAACCAATACGATTTTCACTATTAACTAAAGAGCATCTATGTATAAGATGCTGTGGTTTGTATCAATTTCATAAGCAGAGTTGAACTAGATATGGTCCGTATGAGTAGGACACACAGTTCTTTTTTTCTGGCCATGCTCATGTTTTTTGCTGTATTGCAGATGCTGGAATGAAAAGGATGCTTCTTGCATTAAAACAGACTGTGTTTCATGGATGAGAACACTCTTCTGAATTTCCCTCGGGAATGGAGTCCAACAAGCAAGAGTTCATTTCTGGTAAGGGAGTGTAATTTCGGCTCAAATTAATTTACACAGTTCACAAACCCAACACGTTTTTCACTATTAACTAAAGAGCATCTATGTAAGAGATGCTGTGGTTTCTATCAGATTCATGAGCACAGTTGAACTAGATATGCTCCCTATGAGTAGGAAACACAGTTCTTTTTTTCTGGGCATGCTCATGTTCCTTGCTGTATTGCAGACGCTGTAAAGAAGAGCATGCTTTTTGCGTTAAAACAGACTGTGTTACATTGATGAGAACACTTTTCTGAATTTCCCTTTACAATCGGAATTAAACGCCATGATCTGTGTCTTCCTACAAGCAAGAGTTCATTTCTGGTAAACCCAGTTATTTTTCGGCTCAAATGAATTTACAGAGTTCACGAAACCAATACGATTTTCACTATTAACTAACGAGAATCTATGTAACAGATGATGTGGTTTGTATCAGATTCATAAGCAGAGTTGAACTAGATATGGTCCGTAAGAATAGGAAACACAGTTCTTTTTTTTTTTTTTTTTTGCGCATGCTTATGTTCCTTGCTGTATTGCAGACGCTGGAAAGAAGAGCATACCTTTTGCATTAAAATAGAGTGTGTTTCATGGATGAGAACACTGGTCAGAATTTCCCTTCAGAAACAGAAGTAAACCAAATGCACTGTGTCTTCCTACAAGCAAGAGTTCATTTCTGGTAATGGCAGTGAAATTTCGGCTCAAATGAATTTACACAGTTCACAAACCCAAAACGTTTTTCACTATTAACTAGAGAGCATCTGTGTAAGAGTTGCTGTGGTTTGTATCAGTTTCATAAGCAGAATTGAACTAGATATGGTCCGTATGAATAGGAAACACAGTTCTTTTATTCTGGCCATGCTCATGTTTCTTCCTGTATTGCAGATCCTGAAAAGAAGAGCATGCTAATTGCGTTAAAACAGACTGTGTTTCATGGATGACAACACTTTTCTGAATTTCCCTTTAGATTCGGAGTTAAACTCCATGCGCTGTGTCTTCCTACAAGCAACAGGTCATTTCCTGTAAACCCAGTTATTTTTCAGCTCAAATGAATTTACACAGTTCACGAAACTAATACGATTTTCACTATTAACTAACGAGCATCTATGTAAGAGATGATGTGGTTTGTATCAGTTTCATGAGCAGAGTTGAACTAGATATGGTCCATATGAGTAGGACACACAGTTCTTTATTTCTGGCCATGCTCATGTTTTTTGCTGTATTGCAGATGCTGGAATGAAAAGGATGCTTCTTGCATTAAAACAGACTGTGTTTCATGGATGAGAACACTCTTCTGAATTTCCCTTCGGGAATGGAGTTCAACCAAATGATCTTTGTTTTCCAACAAGCAAGAGTTCATTTCTGGTAAGGGAGTGTAATTTCGGCTCAAATTAATTTACACAGTTCACAAACCCAACACGTTTTTCACTATTAACTAAAGAGCATCTATGTAAGAGATGCTGTGGTTTCTATCAGATTCATAAACACAGTTGAACTAGATATGCTCCGTATGAGTAGGAAACACAGTTCTTTTTTTCTGGGCATGCTCATGTTCCTTGCTGTATTGCAGAGGCTGTAATGAAGAGCATGCTTTTTGCGTTAAAACAGACTGTGTTACATTGATGAGAACACTTTTCTGAATTTCCCTTTACAATCGGAATTAAACGCCATGCTCTGTGTCTTCCTACAAGCAAGAGTTCATTTCCGGTAAACCCAGTTATTTTTCGGCTCAAATGAATTTACAGAGTTCACGAAACCAATACGATTTTCACTATTAACTAACGAGAATCTATGTAACAGATGATGTGGTTTGTATCAGTTTCATAAGCAGAGTTGAACTAGATATGGTCCGTAAGAATAGGAAACACAGTTCTTTTTTTTTTTTTTTTTTTTGCGCATGCTCATGTTCCTTGCTGTATTGCAGACGCTGGAAAGAAGAGCATACTTTTTGCATTAAAATAGAGTGTGTTTCATGGATGAGAACACTGGTCTGAATTTCCCTTCAGAAACAGAAGTAAACCAAATGCACTGTGTCTTCCTACAAGCAAGAGTACATTTCTGGTAAAGGCAGTGAAATTTCGGCTCAAATGAATTTACACAGTTCACAAACCCAAAACGTTTTTCACTATTAACTAGAGAGCATCTGTGTAAGAGATGCTGTGGTTTGTATCAGTTTCATAAGCAGAGTTGAACTAGATATGGTCCCTATGATTAGGAAACACAGTTCTTTTTTTCTGGCCATGCTCATGTTTATTGCTGTATTGCAGATGCAGGAAAGAAGAGCATGCTTCTTGCGTTAAAACAGAATGTGTTTCATGGATGAGAACACTCTTCTGAATTTCCATTTAGAATCTGAGTTAAACTCCATGCTCTGTGTCGCCTATAAGCAAGAGTTCATTTCTGGTAAACGCATTGAATTTTCGGCGGCAAATGAATTTACACAGTTCACGAAACCAACACGATTTTCACTGTTAACTAAAGAGCATCCATGTAAGAGTTGCTGTGGTTTGTATCAGGTTCATAAGCAGAGTTGAACTAGATATGGTCCGTATGAATAGGAAACACAGTTCTTTTATTCTGGCCATGCTCATGTTTCTTCCTGTATTGCAGATCCTGGAAAGAAGAGCATGCTAATTGCGTTAAAACAGACTGTTTTTCATGGATGACAACACTTTTCTGAATTTCCCTTTAGATTCGGAGTTAAACTCCATGCGCTGTGTCTTCCTACAAGCAACAGTTCATTTCCTGTAAACCCAGTTATTTTTCAGCTCAAATGAATTTAAACAGTTCACGAAACTAATACGATTTTCACTATTAACTAACGAGCATCTATGTAAGAGATGATGTGGTTTGTATCAGTTTCATGAGCAGAGTTGAACTAGATATGGTCCGTATGAGTAGGACACACAGTTCTTTTTTTCTGGCCATGCTCATGTTTTTTGCTGTATTGCAGATGCTGGAATGAAAAGGATGCTTCTTGCATTAAAACAGACTGTGTTTCATGGATGAGAACACTCTTCTTAATTTCCCTTCGGGAATGGAGTTCAACCAAATGCTCTGTCTTTTCCTATAAGCAAGAGTTCATTTCTGGTAAAGAGAGTGTAATTTCGGCTCAAATGAATTTACACAGTTCACATTCCCAACACGTTTTTCACTATTAACTAAAGAGCATCTATGTAAGAGATTCCGTGGTTTGTATCAGTCTCATAAGCAGATTTGAACGAGATATGGTCCGTATGAATAGGAAACACAGTTCTTTTTTTTTGCGCATGCTCATGTTCCTTGCTGTATTGCAGATCCTGGAAAGAAGAACATGCTAATTGCGTTAACACAGACTGTGTTTCATGGATGAGGACACTCTTCTGAATTTCCCTTCGGGAATGGAGTTCAACCAAATGCTCTGTGTTTTCCTATAAGCAAGAGTTCATTTCTGGTAAAGAGAGTGTAATTTCGGCTCAAATGAATTTACACAGTTCACAAACCCAACACGTTTTTCACTATTAACTAAAGAGCATCTATTTAAGAGATGCTGTGATTTGTATCAGTCTCATAAGCAGAGTTGAACGAGATATGGTCCGTATGAGAAGTAAACACAGTTATTTTTTTCTGGGCATGCTCAAGTTCCTTGCTGTATTGCAGACACTGTAAAGAAGAGCATGCTTTTTGCGTTAAAACAGACTGTGTTACATTGATGAGAACACTTTTTTGAATTTCTCTATAGAAATGAGTTAAACTCCATTCTCTGTGTCTTTCTATAAGCAAGAGTTCATTTCCGGTAAACCCAGTTATTTTTCGGCTCAAATGAATTTACACAGGTCACGAACCCAACACGTTTTTCACTATTAACTAAAGAGCATCTATGTAAGAGATGATGTGGTTTGTATCAGTTTCATGAGCAGAGTTGAACTAGATATGGTCCATATGAGTAGGACACACAGTTCTTTTTTTCTGGCCATGCTCATGTTTTTTGCTGTATTGCAGATGCTGGAATGAAAAGGATGCTTCTTGCATTAAAACAGACTGTGTTTCATGGATGAGAACACTCTTCTGAATTTCCCTTTGGGAATGGAGTTCAACCAAATGATCTTTGTTTTCCAACAAGCAAGAGTTCATTTCTGGTAAGGGAGTGTAATTTCGGCTCAAATTAATTTACACAGTTCACAAACCCAACACGTTTTTCACTATTAACTAAAGAGCATCTATGTAAGAGATGCTGTGGTTTCTATCAGATTCATAAGCACAGTTGAACTAGATATGCTCCGTATGAGTAGGAAACACAGTTCTTTTTTTCTGGGCATGCTCATGTTCCTTGCTGTATTGCAGACGCTGTAAAGAAGAGCATGCTTTTTGCGTTAAAACAGACTGTGTTACATTGATGAGAACACTTTTCTGAATTTCCCTTTACAATCGGAATTAAACGCCATGATCTGTGTCTTCCTACAAGCAAGAGTTCATTTCCGGTAAACCCAGTTATTTTTCGGCTCAAATGAATTTACAGAGTTCACGAAACCAATACGATTTTCACTATTAACTAACGAGAATCTATGTAACAGATGATGTGGTTTGTATCAGTTTCATAAGCAGAGTTGAACTAGATATGGTCCGTAAGAATAGGAAACACAGTTCTTTTTTTTTTTTTTTTGCGCATGCTCATGTTCCTTGCTGTATTGCAGACGCTGGAAAGAAGAGCATACTTTTTGCATTAAAATAGAGTGTGTTTCATGGATGAGAACACTGGTCTGAATTTCCCTTCAGAAACAGAAGTAAACCAAATGCACTGTGTCTTCCTACAAGCAAGAGTACATTTCTTGTAAAGGCAGTGAAATTTCAGCTCAAATGAATTTACACAGTTCACAAACCCAAAACGTTTTTCACTATTAACTAGAGAGCATCTGTGTAAGAGATGCTGTGGTTTGTATCAGTTTCATAAGCAGAGTTGAACTAGATATGGTCCCTATGATTAGGAAACACAGTTCTTTTTTTCTGGCCATGCTCATGTTTATTGCTGTATTGCAGATGCAGGAAAGAAGAGCATGCTTCTTGCGTTAAAACATAATGTGTTTCATGGATGAGAACACTCTTCTGAATTTCCATTTAGAATCTGAGTTAAACTCCATGCTCTGTGTCGCCTATAAGAAAGAGTTCATTTCTGGTAAACGCATTGAATTTTCGGCGCCAAATGAATTTACACAGTTCACGAAACCAACACGATTTTCACTGTTAAATAAAGAGCATCCATGTAAGATTTGCTGTGGTTTGTATCAGGTTCATACGCAGAGTTGAACTAGATATGGTCCGTATGAATAGGAAACACAGTTCTTTTATTCTGGCCATGCTCATGTTTCTTCCTGTATTGCAGATCCTGGAAAGAAGAGCATGCTAATTGCGTTAAAACAGACTGTTTTTCATGGATGACAACACTTTTCTGAATTTCCCTTTAGATTCGGAGTTAAACTCCATGTGCTGTGTCTCCCTACAAGCAACAGTTCATTTCCTGTAAACCCAGTTATTTTTCAGCTCAAATGAATTTAAACAGTTCACGAAACTAATACGATTTTCACTATTAACTAACGAGCATCTATGTAAGAGATGATGTGGTTTGTATCAGTTTCATGAGTAGAGTTGAACTAGATATGGTCCGTATGAGTAGGACACACAGTTCTTTTTTTCTGGCCATGCTCATGTTTTTTGCTGTATTGCAGATGCTGGAATGAAAAGGATGCTTCTTGCATTAAAACAGACTGTGTTTCATGGATGAGGACACTCTTCTTAATTTCCCTTCGGGAATGGAGTTCAACCAAATGCTCTGTGTTTTCCTATAAGCAAGAGTTCATTTCTGGTAAAGAGAGTGTAATTTCGGCTCAAATGAATTTACACAGTTCACAAACCCAACACGTTTTTCACTATTAACTAAAGAGCATCTATTTAAGAGATGCTGTGATTTGTATCAGTCTCATAAGCAGAGTTGAACGAGATATGGTCCGTATGAGAAGTAAACACAGTTATTTTTTTCTGGGCATGCTCAAGTTCCTTGCTGTATTGCAGACACTGTAAAGAAGAGCATGCTTTTTGCGTTAAAACAGACTGTGTTACATTGATGAGAACACTTTTTTGAATTTCTCTATAGAAATGAGTTAAACTCCATTCTCTGTGTCTTTCTATAAGCAAGAGTTCATTTCCGGTAAACCCAGTTATTTTTCGGCTCAAATGAATTTACACAGGTCACGAACCCAACACGTTTTTCACTATTATCTAAAGAGCATCTATGTAAGAGATGATGTGGTTTGTATCAGTTTCATGAGCAGAGTTGAACTAGATATGGTCCATATGAGTAGGACACACAGTTCTTTTTTTCTGGCCATGCTCATGTTTTTTGCTGTATTGCAGATGCTGGAATGAAAAGGATGCTTCTTGCATTAAAACAGACTGTGTTTCATGGATGAGAACACTCTTCTGAATTTCCCTTTGGGAATGGAGTTCAACCAAATGATCTTTGTTTTCCAACAAGCAAGAGTTCATTTCTGGTAAGGGAGTGTAATTTCGGCTCAAATTAATTTACACAGTTCACAAACCCAACACGTTTTTCACTATTAACTAAAGAGCATCTATGTAAGAGATGCTGTGGTTTCTATCAGATTCATAAGCACAGTTGAACTAGATATGCTCCGTATGAGTAGGAAACACAGTTCTTTTTTTCTGGGCATGCTCATGTTCCTTGCTGTATTGCAGACGCTGTAAAGAAGAGCATGCTTTTTGCGTTAAAACAGACTGTGTTACATTGATGAGAACACTTTTCTGAATTTCCCTTTACAATCGGAATTAAACGCCATGATCTGTGTCTTCCTACAAGCAAGAGTTCATTTCCGGTAAACCCAGTTATTTTTCGGCTCAAATGAATTTACAGAGTTCACGAAACCAATACGATTTTCACTATTAACTAACGAGAATCTATGTAACAGATGATGTGGTTTGTATCAGTTTCATAAGCAGAGTTGAACTAGATATGGTCCGTAAGAATAGGAAACACAGTTCTTTTTTTTTTTTTTTTGCGCATGCTCATGTTCCTTGCTGTATTGCAGACGCTGGAAAGAAGAGCATACTTTTTGCATTAAAATAGAGTGTGTTTCATGGATGAGAACACTGGTCTGAATTTCCCTTCAGAAACAGAAGTAAACCAAATGCACTGTGTCTTCCTACAAGCAAGAGTACATTTCTTGTAAAGGCAGTGAAATTTCAGCTCAAATGAATTTACACAGTTCACAAACCCAAAACGTTTTTCACTATTAACTAGAGAGCATCTGTGTAAGAGATGCTGTGGTTTGTATCAGTTTCATAAGCAGAGTTGAACTAGATATGGTCCCTATGATTAGGAAACACAGTTCTTTTTTTCTGGCCATGCTCATGTTTATTGCTGTATTGCAGATGCAGGAAAGAAGAGCATGCTTCTTGCGTTAAAACATAATGTGTTTCATGGATGAGAACACTCTTCTGAATTTCCATTTAGAATCTGAGTTAAACTCCATGCTCTGTGTCGCCTATAAGAAAGAGTTCATTTCTGGTAAACGCATTGAATTTTCGGCGCCAAATGAATTTACACAGTTCACGAAACCAACACGATTTTCACTGTTAAATAAAGAGCATCCATGTAAGATTTGCTGTGGTTTGTATCAGGTTCATACGCAGAGTTGAACTAGATATGGTCCGTATGAATAGGAAACACAGTTCTTTTATTCTGGCCATGCTCATGTTTCTTCCTGTATTGCAGATCCTGGAAAGAAGAGCATGCTAATTGCGTTAAAACAGACTGTTTTTCATGGATGACAACACTTTTCTGAATTTCCCTTTAGATTCGGAGTTAAACTCCATGTGCTGTGTCTCCCTACAAGCAACAGTTCATTTCCTGTAAACCCAGTTATTTTTCAGCTCAAATGAATTTAAACAGTTCACGAAACTAATACGATTTTCACTATTAACTAACGAGCATCTATGTAAGAGATGATGTGGTTTGTATCAGTTTCATGAGTAGAGTTGAACTAGATATGGTCCGTATGAGTAGGACACACAGTTCTTTTTTTCTGGCCATGCTCATGTTTTTTGCTGTATTGCAGATGCTGGAATGAAAAGGATGCTTCTTGCATTAAAACAGACTGTGTTTCATGGATGAGAACACTCTTCTTAATTTCCCTTCGGGAATGGAGTTCAACCAAATGCTCTGTGTTTTCCTATAAGCAAGAGTTCATTTCTGGTAAAGAGAGTGTAATTTCGGCTCAAATGAATTTACACAGTTCACAAACCCAACACGTTTTTCACTATTAACTAAAGAGCATCTATGTAAGAGATTCTGTGGTTTGTATCAGTCTCATAAGCAGAGTTGAACGAGATATGGTCCGTATGAATAGGAAACACAGTTCTTTTTTTTTGCGCATGCTCATGTTCCTTGCTGTATTGCAGATCCTGGAAAGAAGAACATGCTAATTGCGTTAACACAGACTGTGTTTCATGGATGAGGACACTCTTCTGAATTTCCCATAGGGAATGGAGTTCAACCAAATGCTCTGTGTTTTCCTATAAGCAAGAGTTCATTTCTGGTAAAGAGAGTGTAATTTCGGCTCAAATGAATTTACACAGTTCACAAACCCAACACGTTTTTCACTATTAAATAAAGAGCATCTATTTAAGAGATGCTGTGGTTTGTATCAGTCTCATAAGCAGAGTTGAACGAGATATGGTCCGTATGAGAAGTAAACACAGTTATTTTTTTCTGGGCATGCTCAAGTTCCTTGCTGTATTGCAGACACTGTAAAGAAGAGCATGCTTTTTGCGTTAAAACAGACTGTGTTACATTGATGAGAACACTTTTTTGAATTTCTCTATAGAAATGAGTTAAACTCCATGCTCTGTGTCTTTCTATAAGCAAGAGTTCATTTCCGGTAAACCCAGTTATTTTTCGGCTCAAATGAATTTACACAGGTCACGAACCCAACACGTTTTTCACTATTAACTAAAGAGCATCTATGTAAGAGATGGTGTGGTTTCTATCAGATTCATAAGCACAGTTGAACTAGATATGCTCCGTATGAGTAGGAAACACAGTTCTTTTTTTTTGCGCATGCTCATGTTCCTTGCTGTATTGCAGATCCTGGAAAGAAGAGCATGCTTCTTGCGTTAATACGGAATGTGTTTCATGGATGAGAACACTCTTCTGAATTACCATTTAGAATCAGAGTTAAACTCCATGCTCTGTGTCGTCCTTGCTATATTGCAAAGCTGGAAAGAAGAGGATGCTTCTTGCGTTAAAACAGAGTATGTTTCATGTATGAGAACATTGGTCTGAATTTCCCTTCAGAAATGGTGTTAAACCAAATGCTCTGTGTCTTCCTACAAGCAAGAGTTCATTTTTGGTAAAACCAGTGAATTTTGGGCTCAAAGAATTTACATAGTTCACGAACCCAATACGTTTATCACTATTAACTAAAGAGCGTCTATTTAAGAGATGCTGTGGTTTGTATCAGTTTCATAAGCAGTGTTGAACTAGATATGGTCCGTATGAGTAAGAAACACAGTTCTTTTCATACTGGCACGCTCATGTTCCTTGCTGTATTGCAGACGCTGAAAAGAAGACCATGCTTCTTCCAATAAAACGGAGTGTGTTTCATGGATGAGAAGACTGCTCTGAATTTCCCTTAAGAAACTTAGTTTAACCAAAGGATCTGTGTCTTCCTACAAGCAAGAGTTCATTTCCGGTAAAACCAGTTATTTTTCGGCTCAAATGAATTTACACAGTTGACGAAACCAATACGATTTTCACTATTACCTAAAGAGCATCTATGTAAGAGATGATGTGGTTTGTATCAGTTGCATAAGCAGAGTTGAACGAGATATGGTCTGTATTATTAGGAAACACAGTTCTTTTTTTCTTGCCATGCTCATGTTTCTTGCTGTATTGCACACGCTGGAAAGAAGAGCATAGTTCTTGCATTGAAACAGAGTGTGTTTCATGGATGAGAACACTGGTCTGAATTTCCCTTCAGAAACAGAAGTAAACCAAATGCACTGTGTCTTCCTACAAGCAAGAGTTCATTTCGGGTAAAGGCAGTGAAATTTCGGCTCAAATGAATTTACACAGTTCACAAATCCAAAATGTTTTTCACTATTAACTAGAGAGCATCTGTGTAAGAGATGCTGTTGTTTGCATCAGTTTCATAAGCAGAGTTGAACTAGATATGGTCCGTATGAGTAGGAAACACAGTTCTTTTTTTCTGGCCATGCTCATGTTTCTTGCTGTATTGCAGATGCAGGAAAGAAGAGCATGCTTCTTGCGTTAAACAGAATGTTTCATGGATGAGAACACTCTTCTGAATTTCCATTTAGAATCAGAGTTAAACTCCATGCTCTGTGTCGTGCTATATGCAAGAGTTCATTTCCGGTAAACCCAGTTAATTTTCGGCTCAAATGAATTTACACAGGTCACGAACCCAACACGTTTTTCACTATTAACTAAAGAGCATCTATGTGAAAGATGATATGGGTTGTATCAGTTTCATAAGCAGAGTTGAACTAAATATGGTCTGTATGAGTTGGAAACACAGTTCTTTTTTTCTGGGCATGCTAACGTTCCTTGCTGTATTCCAGATGCTGGAAAGAAGAGCATGATCATGCGATAAAACAGAGTGTGTTTCATGGATGAGAACACTGGTCTGAATTTCCCTTCAGAAACGGAGTTAAACCAAAGGCTCTGTGTCTTCCTCCAAGCAAGAGGTCATTTCTGGTAAACGCAGTGAATTTTTGTCTCAAATGAATTTACACAGTTCACAAACCCAACACGTTTTTCACTATTAACTAAAGAACATCTATGTATAAGATGATTTGGTTTGTATCAGTTTCATAAGCAGAGTTGAACTAGATATGGTCCGTATGAATAGGAAACACAGTTCTTTTTTTTGCGCATGCTCATGTTCCTTGCTGTATTGAAGACGCTGGAAAGAAGAGCATACTTGTTGTGTTAAATCAGAGTGTGTTTCATGTATGAGAACACTGGTCTGAAATTCCCTTCAGAAACAGAAGTAAACCAAAGGCTCTGTGTCTTCCTACAATCAAGTTTTATTTCTGGTAAAGGCAGTGAAATTTCGGCTCAAATGAATTTACACAGTTCACAAACCAAACACGTTTTTCTCTATTAACTAGAGAGCATCTGTGTAAGAGATGCTGTGGTTTGTATCACTTTCATAAGCAGAGTTGAACTAGATATGGTCCATATGAGTAGGAAACACAGTTCTTTTTTCTGGCCATGCTCATGTTTCTTGCTGTATTGCAGATGCAGGAAAGAAGAGCATGCTTCTTGCGTTAAAACGGAATGTGTTTCATGGATGAGAACACTCTTCTGAATTACCATTTAGAATCAGAGTTAAACTCCATGCTCTGTGTCGTCCTATAAGCAAGAGTTCATTTCTGGTAAACGCATTGAATTTTCGGCCCCTAATGAATTTACACAGTTCACGAAACCAACACGATTTTCACTATTAACTAAAGAGCATCTATGTAAGAGTTGCTGTGGTTTGTATCAGTCTCATAAGCAGAGTTGAACGAGATTAGGTCTGTATGAGTAGTAAACACAGTTATTTTTTTCTGGGCATGCTCATGTTCCTTGCTGTATTGCAGACGCTGTAAAGAAGAGCATGCTTTTTGAATTAAAACAGACTGTGTTACATTGATGAGAACACTTTTTTGAATTTCCCTTTAGAAATGAGTTAAACTCCATGCTCTGTATCTTCCTACAAGCAAGAGTTCATTTCCGGTAAACCCAGTTATTTTTTGGCTCAAATGAATTTACACAGGTCACGAACCCAACAGGTTTTTCACTATTAACTAAAGAGCATCTATGTAAAAGATGATACGGGTTGTGTCAGTTTCATAAGCAGAGTTCAACTAAATATGGTCTGTATGAGTAGGAAAAAAAGTTCTTTTTTTTTTGGCCATGCTCAAGTTCCTTGCTGTATTCCAGACGCTGGAAAGAAGAGCATGCTATTAGCCTTAAAACAGAGTGTGTTTCATGGATGAGAACACTGGTCTGAATTTCCATTCAGAAACAGAAGTAAACCAAAGGCTCTGTCTCTTCCTACAAGCAAGAGTTCATTTCTAGTAATTGCAGTGAAATTTCGGCTCAAATGAATTTACAGAGTTCACAAACACAACATGTTTTTCACTATTAACTAGAGAGCATCTATGTAAGAGATGCTGTGGTTTGTATCAGTTTCATAAGCAGAGTTGAACTAGAAATCTTCCGTATGAGTAGGAAACACAGTTCTTTTATTCTGGCCATGCTCATGTTTCTTCCTGTTTTGCAGATCCTGGAAAGAAGAGCATGCTAATTGCGTTAAAACAGACTGTGTTTCATGGATGACAACACTTTTCTGAATTTCCCTTTAGATTCGGAGTTAAACTCCATGCGCTGTGTCTTCCTACAAGCAACAGTTCATTTCCTGTAAACCCAGTTATTTTTCAGCTCAAATGAATTTACACACTTCACGAAACTGATACGATTTTCACTATTAACTAACGAGCATCTATGTAAGAGATGATGTGGTTTGTATCAGTTTCATAAGCAGAGTTGAACTTGATATGGTCCGTATGAGTAGGACACACAGTTCTTTTTTTCTGGCCATGCTCATGTTTTTTGCTGTATTGCAGATGCTGGAATGAAAAGGATGCTTCTTGCATTAAAACAGACTGTATTTCATGGATGAGAACACTCTTCCTAATGTCCCTTCGGGAATGGAGTTCAACCAAATGATCTTTGTTTTCCAACAAGCAAGAGTTAATTTCTGGTAAAGGATTGTAATTTGGGCTCAAATGAATTTACACAGTTCACAAACCCAACACGTTTTTCACTATAAACTAGAGAGCATCTATGTAAGATATGCTGTGGTTTGTATCAGTTTCATAAGCAGTGTTGAACTAGATATGGTCCATATGAGAATGAAACACAGTTCTTTTTTTCTGGCCATGCACATGTTTCTTGCTGTATTGCAGATGCAGGAAAGAAGAGCATGCTTCTTTCGTTAAAACAGAATGTGTTTCATGGATGAGAACACTCTTCTGAATTTCCATTTAGAATCAGAGTTAAACTCCATGCTCTGTGTCGCCTATAAGCAAGAGATCATTTCTGGTAAACGCATTGAATTTTCAGCGCCAAATGAATTTACACAGTTCACGAAACCAACACGATTTTCACTATTAACTAAAGAGCATCCATGTAAGATTTGCTGTGGTTTGTATCAGTTTCATAAGCAGAGTTGAATGAGATATGGTCTGTATGAGTAGTAAACACAGTTCTTTTTTTCTGGGCATGCTCATGTTCCTTGCTGTATTGCAGACGCTGGAAAGAAGAGCATGCTTCTTGCGTTAAAACAGAGTGTGTTTCATGGATGAGAACTCTGGTCTGAATTTCCCTTCAGAAATGGAGTTAAACCAAAAGCTCTGTGTCTTCCTACAACAAGAGTTCATTTTTGGTAAAAGCAGTGAATTTTCGGCTCAAAAGAATTTACACAATTCACAAACCCAACGGTTTATCTCTATTAAATAAAGAGCATCTATGTAAGACATGCTGTGAGTTGTATCAGTCTCATAAGCAGAGTTGAATGAGATATGGTCCATATGAGTAGTAAACACAGTTATTTTTTTGGGAGGCATGCTCATGTTCCTTGCTGTATTGCAGATGCTGTAAAGAAGAGCATGCTTTTTGCGTTAAAACAGATTGTGTTACATTGATGAGAACACTTTTCTGAATTTCCCTTTACAATCGGAATTAAACGCCATGCTCTGTGTCTTCCTACAAGGAAGAGTTCATTTCCGGTAAACCCAGTTATTTTTCGGCTCAAATGAATTTACACAGTTCATGAAACCAATATGATTTTCACTATTAACTAAAGAGCATCTATGTATAAGATGCTGTGGTTTGTATCAGTTTCATTAGCAGAGTTGAACAAGATATGGTCCGTATGAGTAGTAAACACAGTTCTTTTTTCTGGGCATGCTCATGTTCCTTGCTGTATTGCAGACGCTGGAAAGAAGAGCATGCTGTTAGCCTTTAAACAGAGTGTGTTTCATGGATGAGAACACTGGTGTGAATTTCCATTCAGAAACAGAAGTAAACCAAAGGCTCTGTCTCTTCCTACAATCAAGAGTTCATTTCTAGTAATGGCAGCGAAATTTGGGCTCAAATGAATTTACAGAGTTCACAAACACAACACGTTTTTCACTATTAACTAGAGAGCATCTATGTAAGAGATGCTGTGGTTTGTATCAGTTTCATAAGCAGAGTTGAACTAGAAATGGTCCGTATGAGTAGGAAACACAGTTCTTTTATTCTGGCCATGCTCATGTTTCTTCCTGTATTGGAGATCCTGGAAAGAAGAGCATGCTAATTGCGTTAAAACAGACTGTGTTTCATGGATGAGGACACTCTTCTGAATTTCCCTTCGGGAATGGAGTTCAACCAAATGCTCTGTGTTTTCCTATAAGCAAGAGTTCATTTCTGGTAAAGGGAGTGTAATTTCGGCTCAAATGAATTTACACAGTTCACAAACCCAACACGTTTTTCACTATTAACTAAAGAGCATCTATGTAAGAGATGCTGTTGTTTTTATCAGTTTCATAAGCAGAGTTGAACGAGATATGGTCCGTATGAGTAGGAAACACAGTTCTTTTTTTCTGGCCATGCTCATGTTTCTTACTGTATTGCAGGTGCTGGAAAGAAGAGAATGCTTCTTGCATTAAAACAGACTGTGTTTCCTTGATGAGAACACTTTTCTGAATTTCCCTTTAGAATCGGAGTTTAACGCCATGCCCTGTGTCTTCCTATAAGCAAGAGATTATTTCCTGTAAACCCAGTTATTTTTCAGCTCAAATGAGTATACACGGGTCACAAACACAACACGTTTTTCACTATTAACTAAAGAGCTTCTACATAATTGATGCCTTGGTTGGTATAAGTTTCATAAGCAGAGTTGAACGAGATATGGTCCGTATGAGTAGTAAACACAGTTATTTTTTTCTGGGCATGCTCATGTTCCTTGCTGTATTGCAGACGCTGGAAAGAAGAGCATGCTGTTAGCCTTAAAACAGAGCGTGTTTCATGGATGAGAACACTGGTGTGGATTTCCATTCAGAAACAGAAGCAAACAAAAGGCTCTGTCTCTTCCTACAAGCAATAGTTCATTTCTAGTAATTGCAGTGAAATTTGGGCTCAAATGAATTTACAGAGTTCACAAACACAACACGTTTTTCACTATTAACTAGAGAGCATCTATGTAAGAGATGCTGTGGTTTGTATCAGTTTCATAAGCACAGTTGAACTAGAAATGGTCCGTATGAGTAGGAAACACAGTTCTTTTATTCTGGCCATGCTCATGTTTCTTCCTGTATTGCAGATCCTGGAAAGAAGAGCATGCGAATTGCGTTAAAACAGACTGTTTTTCATGGATGAGAACACTTTTCTCATTTTCCCTTTAGAATCGGAGATATACTCCATGCTCTGTGTCTTCCTACAAGCAACAGTTCATTTCCGGTAAACCCAGTTATTTTTCGGCTCAAATGAATTTCCACAGTTCACGAAATCAATACGATTTTCACTGTTAACTAATGAGCAACTATGTAAGAGATGATGTGGTTTGTATCAGTTTCATAAGCAGCGTTTATCCAGATATGGTCCGTATGAGTAGGAAACACAGTTCTTTTTTTCTAGCCATGCTCATGTTTCTTGCTGTATTACAGATGCTGGAACGAAAAGGATGCTTCTTGCGTTAAAACAGACTGTGATTCATGGATGAGAACACTCTTCTGAATTTCCCTTCGGGAATGGAGTTCAACCAAATGCTCTGTGTTTTCCTACAAGCAAGAGTTAATTTCTGGTAAAGGGAGTGTAATTTCGGCTCAAATGAATTTACGCAGTTCACAAACCCATCACGTTTTTCACTATTAACTAGAGAGCATCTATGTAAGAGATGCTGTGGTTTCTATCAGATTCATAAGCACAGTTGAACTAGATATGGTCTGTATGAGTAGGAAACACAGTTCTTTTTTACTGGCCATGCTCATGTTTCTTGCTGTATTGCAGATGCTGGAAAGAAGAGCATGCTTCTTGCGTTAAAACGGCCTGTGTTTCATGGATGAGAACACTCTTCTGAATTTCCATTTAGAATCAGAGTTAAACACCATGCTCTGTGTCGTCCTATAAGCAAGAGTTCATTTCTGGTAAACGCATTGAATTTTCGGCGCCAAATGAATTTACACAGTTCACGAAACCAACACGATTTTCACTATTAACTAAAGAGCATCTATGTAAGAGTTGCTGTGGTTTGTATCAGTATCATAAGCAGAGTTGAATGAGATATGGTCCGTATGAGTAGGAAACACAGTTCTTTTTTTCTGGGCATGCTCACGGTCCCTGCTGTATTCCAGATACTGGAAAGAAGAGCATGCTCATGCGATAAAACAGAGTGTGTTTCATGGATGAGAACACTGGTCTGAATTTCCCTTCAGAAACTGAGTTAAACCAAAGGCTCTGTGTCTTCCTCCAAGCAAGAGTTCATTTCTGGTAAACTCAGTGAATTTTCGGCTCAAATGAATTTACACAGTTCACAAACCCAACACGTTTTACACTATTAGCTAGAGAGCATCTATGTACGAGATGCTGTGGTTTGTATCAGTTTCATAAGCAGAGTTGAACTAGATATGGTCCGTAAGAGTAGGAAACACAGTTCTTTTTTTCTGGGCATGCTCATGTTCCTTGCTGTATTGCATACGCTGGACAGAAGAGCATGCTTTTTGCGTTAAAACAGACTGTGTTTCCTTGATGAGAACACTTTTCTGAATTTCCCTTTAGAAATGAGGTAAACTCCATGCTCTGTGTCTTCCTACTTGCAAGAGTTCATTTCCGGTAAACCCAGTTATATTTCGGCTTAAATGAATATACACAGGTCACAAACACAACACGTTTTTCACTATTAACTAAAGAGCTTCTACATAATTGATGCTGTGGTTTGTATAAGTTTCATAAGCAGAGTTGAACGAGATATGGTCCGTATGAGTAGTAAACACAGTTCTTTTTTTCTGGGCATGCTCATGTTCCTTGCTGTATTGCAGACGCTGGAAAGAAGAGCATGCTGTTAGCCTTTAAACAGAGTGTGTTTCATGGATGAGAACACTGGTGTGAATTTCCATTCAGAAACAGAAGTAAACCAAAGCCTCTGTCTCTTCCTACAATCAAGAGTTCATTTCTAGTAATGGCAGTGAAATTTCGGCTCAAATGAATTTACAGAGTTCACAAACACAACACGTTTTTCACTATTGACTAGAGAGCATCTATGTAAGAGATGCTGTGGTTTGTATCAGTTTCATAAGCAGAGTTGAACTAGAAATGGTCCGTATGAGTAGGAAACACAGTTCTTTTATTCTGGCCATGCTCATGTTTCTTCCTGTATTGCAGATCCTGGAAAGAAGAGCATGCTAATTGCGTTAAAACAGACTGTTTTTCATGGATGAGAACACTTTTCTCAATTTCCCTTTAGAATCGGAGTTATACTCCATGCTCTGTGTCTTCCTACAAGCAACAGTTCATTTCCGGTAAACCCAGTTATTTTTCGGCTCAAATGAATTTCCACAGTTCACGAAACCAATACGATTTTCACTGTTAACTAATGAGCAACTATATGAGAGATGATGTGGTTTGTATCAGTTTCATAAGCAGAGTTTAACTAGATATGGTCCTTATGAGTAGGAAACACAGTTCTTTTTTTCTGGCCATGCTCATGTTTCTTGCTGTATTACAGATGCTGGAACGAAAAGGATGCTTCTTGTGTTAAAACAGACTGTGTTTCATGGATGAGAACACTCTTCTGAATTTCCCTTCGGGAATGGAATTCAACCAAATGCTCTGTGTTTTCCTACAAGCAAGAGTTAATTTCTGGTAAAGGGAGTGTAATTTCGGCTCAAATGAATTTACACAGTTCACAAACCCAACACGTTTTTCACTATTAACTAAAGAGCATGTATGTAAGAGATGCTGTGGTTTCTATCAGATTCATAAGCACAGTTGAACTAGATATGGTCCGTATGAGTAGGAAACACAGTTCTTTTTTTCTGGCCATGCTCATGTTTCTTGCTGTATTGCATACGCTGGAAAGAAGAGCATGCTTCTTGCGTTAAAACGGCCTGTGTTTCATGGATGAGAACACTCTTCTGAATTTCCATTTAGAATCAGAGTTAAACCCCATGCTCTGTGTCGTCCTATAAGCAAGAGTTCACTTCCGGTAAACCCAGTTATTTTTCGGCACAAATGATTTTACACAGGTCACAAACCCAACATGTTTTTCACTATTAACTAAAGAGCGTCTATGTAAAAGATGATATGGGTTGTGTCAGTTTCATAAGCAGAGTTTAACTAAATATGGTCTGTATGAGTAGGAAACACAGTTCTTTTTTTGTGGGCATGCTCATGTTCCTTGCTGTATTCCAGAACTGGAAAGAAGAGCATGCTCATGCGATAAAACAGAGTGTTTTTCATGGATGAGAACACTGTTCTGAATTTCCCTTCAGAAACTGAGTTAAAGCAAAGGCTCCGTGTCTTCCTCCAAGCAAGAGTTCATTTCTGGTAAACGCAGTGAATTTTCGCCTCAAATGAATTTACACAGTTCAGAACCAAACACGTTTTTCACTATTAACTAGAGTGAATCTATGTAAGAGATGCTGTGGTTTGTATCAGTTTCATAAGCAGAGTTGAACTAGATATGGTCCGTATGAGTAGGAAACACAGTTCTTTTTTTCTGGCCATTCTCTTGTTTCTTGCTGTATTGCAGATGCTGGAATCAAGAGCATACTTCTTGCGTTAAAACAGAATGTGTTTCATGGATGAGAACACTCTTCTGAATTTCAATTTAGAATCAGAGTTAAACACCATGCTCTGTGTCGTCCTATATGCAAGAGTTCATTTCTGGTAAACGCATTGAATTTTCGGCGCCAAATGAATTTACACAGTTCACGAAACCAACACGATTTTAACTATTAACTAAAGAGCATCTATGTAAGTGTTGCTGTGGTTTGTATCAGTTTCATAAGCAGAGTTGAACGAGATATGGTCCGTATGAGTAGTAAACACAGTTCTTTTTTTCTGGGCATGCTCATGTTCCTTGCTGTATTGCAGACGCTGGAATGAAGAGCATGCTTTTTGCGTTAAAACAGACTGTGTTTCATTGATGAGAACACTTTTTTGAATTTCTCTTTAGAAATGAGTTAAACTCCATGCTCTGTATCTTCCTACAAGCAAGAGTTCATTTCCGGTAAACCCAGTTATTTTTTGGCTCAAATGAATTTACACAGGTCACGAACCCAACAGGTTTTTCACTATTAACTAAAGAGCATCTATGTAAAAGATGATACGGGTTGTGTCAGTTTCATAAGCAGAGTTCAACTAAATATGGTCTGTATGAGTAGGAAAAAAAGTTCTTTTTTTTTTGGCCATGCTCAAGTTCCTTGCTGTATTCCAGACGCTGGAAAGAAGAGCATGCTATTAGCCTTAAAACAGAGTGTGTTTCATGGATGAGAACACTGGTCTGAATTTCCATTCAGAAACAGAAGTAAACCAAAGGCTCTGTCTCTTCCTACAAGCAAGAGTTCATTTCTAGTAATTGCAGTGAAATTTCGGCTCAAATGAATTTACAGAGTTCACAAACACAACATGTTTTTCACTATTAACTAGAGAGCATCTATGTAAGAGATGCTGTGGTTTGTATCAGTTTCATAAGCAGAGTTGAACTAGAAATCTTCCGTATGAGTAGGAAACACAGTTCTTTTATTCTGGCCATGCTCATGTTTCTTCCTGTTTTGCAGATCCTGGAAAGAAGAGCATGCTAATTGCGTTAAAACAGACTGTGTTTCATGGATGACAACACTTTTCTGAATTTCCCTTTAGATTCGGAGTTAAACTCCATGCGCTGTGTCTTCCTACAAGCAACAGTTCATTTCCGGTAAACCCAGTTATTTTTCAGCTCAAATGAATTTACACACTTCACGAAACTGATACGATTTTCACTATTAACTAACGAGCATCTATGTAAGAGATGATGTGGTTTGTATCAGTTTCATAAGCAGAGTTGAACTTGATATGGTCCGTATGAGTAGGACACACAGTTCTTTTTTTCTGGCCATGCTCATGTTTTTTGCTGTATTGCAGATGCTGGAATGAAAAGGATGCTTCTTGCATTAAAACAGACTGTATTTCATGGATGAGAACACTCTTCCTAATTTCCCTTCGGGAATGGAGTTCAACCAAATGATCTTTGTTTTCCAACAAGCAAGAGTTAATTTCTGGTAAAGGATTGTAATTTGGGCTCAAATGAATTTACACAGTTCACAAACCCAACACGTTTTTCACTATAAACTAGAGAGCATCTATGTAAGATATGCTGTGGTTTGTATCAGTTTCATAAGCAGTGTTGAACTAGATATGGTCCATATGAGAATGAAACACAGTTCTTTTTTTCTGGCCATGCTCATGTTTCTTGCTGTATTGCAGATGCAGGAAAGAAGAGCATGCTTCTTGCGTTAAAACAGAATGTGTTTCATGGATGAGAACACTCTTCTGAATTTCCATTTAGAATCAGAGTTAAACTCCATGCTCTGTGTCGCCTATAAGCAAGAGATCATTTCTGGTAAATGCATTGAATTTTCAGCGCCAAATGAATTTACACAGTTCATGAAACCAACACGATTTTCACTATTAACTAAAGAGCATCCATGTAAGATTTGCTGTGGTTTGTATCAGTTTCATAAGCAGAGTTGAATGAGATATGGTCCGTATGAGTAGTAAACACAGTTCTTTTTTTCTGGGCATGCTCATGTTCCTTGCTGTATTGCAGACGCTGGAAAGAAGAGCATGCTTCTTGCGTTAAAACAGAGTGTGTTTCATGGATGAGAACTCTGGTCTGAATTTCCCTTCAGAAATGGAGTTAAACCAAAAGCTCTGTGTCTTCCTACAACAAGAGTTCATTTTTGGTAAAAGCAGTGAATTTTCGGCTCAAATGAATTTACACAATTCACAAACCCAACGGTTTATCTCTATTAAATAAAGAGCATCTATGTAAGACATGCTGTGATTTGTATCAGTCTCATAAGCAGAGTTGAATGAGATATGGTCCATATGAGTAGTAAACACAGTTATTTTTTTGGGAGGCATGCTCATGTTCCTTGCTGTATTGCAGATGCTGTAAAGAAGAGCATGCTTTTTGCGTTAAAACAGATTGTGTTACATTGATGAGAACACTTTTCTGAATTTCCCTTTACAATCGGAATTAAACGCCATGCTCTGTGTCTTCCTACAAGGAAGAGTTCATTTCCGGTAAACCCAGTTATTTTTCGGCTCAAATGAATTTACACAGTTCATGAAACCAATATGATTTTCACTATTAACTAAAGAGCATCTATGTATAAGATGCTGTGGTTTGTATCAGTTTCATAAGCAGAGTTGAACAAGATATGGTCCGTATGAGTAGTAAACACAGTTCTTTTTTCTGGGCATGCTCATGTTCCTTGCTGTATTGCAGACGCTGGAAAGAAGAGCATGCTGTTAGCCTTTAAACAGAGTGTGTTTCATGGATGAGAACACTGGTGTGAATTTCCATTCAGAAACAGAAGTAAACCAAAGGCTCTGTCTCTTCCTACAATCAAGAGTTCATTTCTAGTAATGGCAGCGAAATTTGGGCTCAAATGAATTTACAGAGTTCACAAACACAACACGTTTTTCACTATTAACTAGAGAGCATCTATGTAAGAGATGCTGTGGTTTGTATCAGTTTCATAAGCAGAGTTGAACTAGAAATGGTCCGTATGAGTAGGAAACACAGTTCTTTTATTCTGGCCATGCTCATGTTTCTTCCTGTATTGGACATCCTGGAAAGAAGAGCATGCTAATTGCGTTAAAACAGACTGTGTTTCATGGATGAGGACACTCTTCTGAATTTCCCTTCGGGAATGGAGTTCAACCAAATGCTCTGTGTTTTCCTATAAGCAAGAGTTCATTTCTGGTAAAGGGAGTGTAATTTCGGCTCAAATGAATTTACGCAGTTCACAAACCCATCACGTTTTTCACTATTAACTAGAGAGCATCTATGTAAGAGATGCTGTGGTTTCTATCAGATTCATAAGCACAGTTGAACTAGATATGGTCTGTATGAGTAGGAAACACAGTTCTTTTTTACTGGCCATGCTCATGTTTCTTGCTGTATTGCAGATGCTGGAAAGAAGAGCATGCTTCTTGCGTTAAAACGGCCTGTGTTTCATGGATGAGAACACTCTTCTGAATTTCCATTTAGAATCAGAGTTAAACACCATGCTCTGTGTCGTCCTATAAGCAAGAGTTCATTTCTGGTAAACGCATTGAATTTTCGGCGCCAAATGAATTTACACAGTTCACGAACCCAACACGATTTTCACTATTAACTAAAGAGCATCTATGTAAGAGTTGCTGTGGTTTGTATCAGTATCATAAGCAGAGTTGAATGAGATATGGTCCGTATGAGTAGGAAACACAGTTCTTTTTTTCTGGGCATGCTCACGGTCCCTGCTGTATTCCAGATACTGGAAAGAAGAGCATGCTCATGCGATAAAACAGAGTGTGTTTCATGGATGAGAACACTGGTCTGAATTTCCCTTCAGAAACTGAGTTAAACCAAAGGCTCTGTGTCTTCCTCCAAGCAAGAGTTCATTTCTGGTAAACGCAGTGAATTTTCGGCTCAAATGAATTTACACAGTTCACAAACCCAACACGTTTTTCACTATTAGCTAGAGAGCATCTATGTAAGAGATGCTGTGGTTTGTATCAGTTTCATAAGCAGAGTTGAACTAGATATGGTCCGTAAGAGTAGGAAACACAGTTCTTTTTTTCTGGGCATGCTCATGTTCCTTGCTGTATTGCATACGCTGGACAGAAGAGCATGCTTTTTGCGTTAAAACAGATTGTGTTTCCTTGATGAGAACACTTTTCTGAATTTCCCTTTAGAAATGAGGTAAACTCCATGCTCTGTGTCTTCCTACTTGCAAGAGTTCATTTCCGGTAAACCCAGTTATATTTCGGCTTAAATGAATATACACAGGTCACAAACACAACACGTTTTTCACTATTAACTAAAGAGCTTCTACATAATTGATGCTGTGGTTTGTATAAGTTTCATAAGCAGAGTTGAACGAGATATGGTCCGTATGAGTAGTAAACACAGTTCTTTTTTTCTGGGCATGCTCATGTTCCTTGCTGTATTGCAGACGCTGGAAAGAAGAGCATGCTGTTAGCCTTTAAACAGAGTGTGTTTCATGGATGAGAACACTGGTGTGAATTTCCATTCAGAAACAGAAGTAAACCAAAGCCTCTGTCTCTTCCTACAATCAAGAGTTCATTTCTAGTAATGGCAGTGAAATTTCGGCTCAAATGAATTTACAGAGTTCACAAACACAACACGTTTTTCACTATTGACTAGAGAGCATCTATGTAAGAGATGCTGTGGTTTGTATCAGTTTCATAAGCAGAGTTGAACTAGAAATGGTCCGTATGAGTAGGAAACACAGTTCTTTTATTCTGGCCATGCTCATGTTTCTTCCTGTATTGCAGATCCTGGAAAGAAGAGCATGCTAATTGCGTTAAAACAGACTGTTTTTCATGGATGAGAACACTTTTCTCAATTTCCCTTTAGAATCGGAGTTATACTCCATGCTCTGTGTCTTCCTACAAGCAACAGTTCATTTCCGGTAAACCCAGTTATTTTTCGGCTCAAATGAATTTCCACAGTTCACGAAACCAATACGATTTTCACTGTTAACTAATGAGCAACTATATGAGAGATGATGTGGTTTGTATCAGTTTCATAAGCAGAGTTTAACTAGATATGGTCCGTATGAGTAGGAAACACAGTTCTTTTTTTCTGGCCATGCTCATGTTTCTTGCTGTATTACAGATGCTGGAACGAAAAGGATGCTTCTTGTGTTAAAACAGACTGTGTTTCATGGATGAGAACACTCTTCTGAATTTCCCTTCGGGAATGGAATTCAACCAAATGCTCTGTGTTTTCCTACAAGCAAGAGTTAATTTCTGGTAAAGGGAGTGTAATTTCGGCTCAAATGAATTTACACAGTTCACAAACCCAACACGTTTTTCACTATTAACTAAAGAGCGTCTATGTAAAAGATGATATGGGTTGTGTCAGTTTCATAAGCAGAGTTTAACTAAATATGGTCTGTATGAGTAGGAAACACAGTTCTTTTTTTGTGGGCATGCTCATGTTCCTTGCTGTATTCCAGAACTGGAAAGAAGAGCATGCTCATGCGATAAAACAGAGTGTTTTTCATGGATGAGAACACTGGTCTGAATTTCCCTTCAGAAACTGAGTTAAAGCAAAGGCTCCGTGTCTTCCTCCAAGCAAGAGTTCATTTCTGGTAAACGCAGTGAATTTTCGCCTCAAATGAATTTACACAGTTCAGAACCAAACACGTTTTTCACTATTAACTAGAGTGAATCTATGTAAGAGATGCTGTGGTTTGTATCAGTTTCATAAGCAGAGTTGAACTAGATATGGTCCCTATGAGTAGGAAACACAGTTCTTTTTTTCTGGCCATTCTCATGTTTCTTGCTGTATTGCAGATGCTGGAATCAAGAGCATACTTCTTGCGTTAAAACAGAATGTGTTTCATGGATGAGAACACTCTTCTGAATTTCAATTTAGAATCAGAGTTAAACACCATGCTCTGTGTCGTCCTATATGCAAGAGTTCATTTCTGGTAAACGCATTGAATTTTCGGCGCCAAATGAATTTACACAGTTCACGAAACCAACACGATTTTAACTATTAACTAAAGAGCATCTATGTAAGTGTTGCTGTGGTTTGTATCAGTTTCATAAGCAGAGTTGAACGAGATATGGTCCGTATGAGTAGTAAACACAGTTCTTTTTTTCTGGGCATGCTCATGTTCCTTGCTGTATTGCAGACGCTGGAATGAAGAGCATGCTTTTTGCGTTAAAACAGACTGTGTTTCATTGATGAGAACACTTTTTTGAATTTCTCTTTAGAAATGAGTTAAACTCCATGCTCTGTATCTTCCTACAAGCAAGAGTTCATTTCCGGTAAACCCAGTTATTTTTTGGCTCAAATGAATTTACACAGGTCACGAACCCAACAGGTTTTTCACTATTAACTAAAGAGCATCTATGTAAAAGATGATACGGGTTGTGTCAGTTTCATAAGCAGAGTTCAACTAAATATGGTCTGTATGAGTAGGAAAAAAAGTTCTTTTTTTTTGGCCATGCTCAAGTTCCTTGCTGTATTCCAGACGCTGGAAAGAAGAGCATGCTATTAGCCTTAAAACAGAGTGTGTTTCATGGATGAGAACACTGGTCTGAATTTCCATTCAGAAACAGAAGTAAACCAAAGGCTCTGTCTCTTCCTACAAGCAAGAGTTCATTTCTAGTAATTGCAGTGAAATTTCGGCTCAAATGAATTTACAGAGTTCACAAACACAACATGTTTTTCACTATTAACTAGAGAGCATCTATGTAAGAGATGCTGTGGTTTGTATCAGTTTCATAAGCAGAGTTGAACTAGAAATCTTCCGTATGAGTAGGAAACACAGTTCTTTTATTCTGGCCATGCTCATGTTTCTTCCTGTTTTGCAGATCCTGGAAAGAAGAGCATGCTAATTGCGTTAAAACAGACTGTGTTTCATGGATGACAACACTTTTCTGAATTTCCCTTTAGATTCGGAGTTAAACTCCATGCGCTGTGTCTTCCTACAAGCAACAGTTCATTTCCTGTAAACCCAGTTATTTTTCAGCTCAAATGAATTTACACACTTCACGAAACTGATACGATTTTCACTATTAACTAACGAGCATCTATGTAAGAGATGATGTGGTTTGTATCAGTTTCATAAGCAGAGTTGAACTTGATATGGTCCGTATGAGTAGGACACACAGTTCTTTTTTTCTGGCCATGCTCATGTTTTTTGCTGTATTGCAGATGCTGGAATGAAAAGGATGCTTCTTGCATTAAAACAGACTGTATTTCATGGATGAGAACACTCTTCCTAATTTCCCTTCGGGAATGGAGTTCAACCAAATGATCTTTGTTTTCCAACAAGCAAGAGTTAATTTCTGGTAAAGGATTGTAATTTGGGCTCAAATGAATTTACACAGTTCACAAACCCAACACGTTTTTCACTATAAACTAGAGAGCATCTATGTAAGATATGCTGTGGTTTGTATCAGTTTCATAAGCAGTGTTGAACTAGATATGGTCCATATGAGAATGAAACACAGTTCTTTTTTTCTGGCCATGCTCATGTTTCTTGCTGTATTGCAGATGCAGGAAAGAAGAGCATGCTTCTTGCGTTAAAACAGAATGTGTTTCATGGATGAGAACACTCTTCTGAATTTCCATTTAGAATCAGAGTTAAACTCCATGCTCTGTGTCGCCTATAAGCAAGAGATCATTTCTGGTAAATGCATTGAATTTTCAGCGCCAAATGAATTTACACAGTTCACGAAACCAACACGATTTTCACTATTAACTAAAGAGCATCCATGTAAGATTTGCTGTGGATTTGTATCAGTTTCATAAGCAGAGTTGAATGAGATATGGTCCGTATGAGTAGTAAACACAGTTCTTTTTTTCTGGGCATGCTCATGTTCCTTGCTGTATTGCAGACGCTGGAAAGAAGAGCATGCTTCTTGCGTTAAAACAGAGTGTGTTTCATGGATGAGAACTCTGGTCTGAATTTCCCTTCAGAAATGGAGTTAAACCAAAAGCTCTGTGTCTTCCTACAACAAGAGTTCATTTTTGGTAAAAGCAGTGAATTTTCGGCTCAAATGAATTTACACAATTCACAAACCCAACGGTTTATCTCTATTAAATAAAGAGCATCTATGTAAGACATGCTGTGATTTGTATCAGTCTCATAAGCAGAGTTGAATGAGATATGGTCCATATGAGTAGTAAACACAGTTATTTTTTTGGGAGGCATGCTCATGTTCCTTGCTGTATTGCAGATGCTGTAAAGAAGAGCATGCTTTTTGCGTTAAAACAGATTGTGTTACATTGATGAGAACACTTTTCTGAATTTCCCTTTACAATCGGAATTAAACGCCATGCTCTGTGTCTTCCTACAAGGAAGAGTTCATATCCGGTAAACCCAGTTATTTTTCGGCTCAAATGAATTTACACAGTTCATGAAACCAATATGATTTTCACTATTAACTAAAGAGCATCTATGTATAAGATGCTGTGGTTTGTATCAGTTTCATAAGCAGAGTTGAACTAGATATGGTCCGTATGAGTAGTAAACACAGTTCTTTTTTCTGGGCATGCTCATGTTCCTTGCTGTATTGCAGACGCTGGAAAGAAGAGCATGCTGTTAGCCTTTAAACAGAGTGTGTTTCATGGATGAGAACACTGGTGTGAATTTCCATTCAGAAACAGAAGTAAACCAAAGGCTCTGTCTCTTCCTACAATCAAGAGTTCATTTCTAGTAATGGCAGCGAAATTTGGGCTCAAATGAATTTACAGAGTTCACAAACACAACACGTTTTTCACTATTAACTAGAGAGCATCTATGTAAGAGATGCTGTGGTTTGTATCAGTTTCATAAGCAGAGTTGAACTAGAAATGGTCCGTATGAGTAGGAAACACAGTTCTTTTATTCTGGCCATGCTCATGTTTCTTCCTGTATTGGAGATCCTGGAAAGAAGAGCATGCTAATTGCGTTAAAACAGACTGTGTTTCATGGATGAGGACACTCTTCTGAATTTCCCTTCGGGAATGGAGTTCAACCAAATGCTCTGTGTTTTCCTATAAGCAAGAGTTCATTTCTGGTAAAGGGAGTGTAATTTCGGCTCAAATGAATTTACGCAGTTCACAAACCCATCACGTTTTTCACTATTAACTAGAGAGCATCTATGTAAGAGATGCTGTGGTTTCTATCAGATTCATAAGCACAGTTGAACTAGATATGGTCTGTATGAGTAGGAAACACAGTTCTTTTTTACTGGCCATGCTCATGTTTCTTGCTGTATTGCAGATGCTGGAAAGAAGAGCATGCTTCTTGCGTTAAAACGGCCTGTGTTTCATGGATGAGAACACTCTTCTGAATTTCCATTTAGAATCAGAGTTAAACACCATGCTCTGTGTCGTTCTATAAGCAAGAGTTCATTTCTGGTAAACGCATTGAATTTTCGGCGCCAAATGAATTTACACAGTTCACGAACCCAACACGATTTTCACTATTAACTAAAGAGCATCTATGTAAGAGTTGCTGTGGTTTGTATCAGTATCATAAGCAGAGTTGAATGAGATATGGTCCGTATGAGTAGGAAACACAGTTCTTTTTTTCTGGGCATGCTCACGGTCCCTGCTGTATTCCAGATACTGGAAAGAAGAGCATGCTCATGCGATAAAACAGAGTGTGTTTCATGGATGAGAACACTGGTCTGAATTTCCCTTCAGAAACTGAGTTAAACCAAAGGCTCTGTGTCTTCCTCCAAGCAAGAGTTCATTTCTGGTAAACGCAGTGAATTTTCGGCTCAAATGAATTTACACAGTTCACAAACCCAACACGTTTTTCACTATTAGCTAGAGAGCATCTATGTAAGAGATGCTGTGGTTTGTATCAGTTTCATAAGCAGAGTTGAACTAGATATGGTCCGTAAGAGTAGGAAACACAGTTCTTTTTTTCTGGGCATGCTCATGTTCCTTGCTGTATTGCATACGCTGGACAGAAGAGCATGCTTTTTGCGTTAAAACAGATTGTGTTTCCTTGATGAGAACACTTTTCTGAATTTCCCTTTAGAAATGAGGTAAACTCCATGCTCTGTGTCTTCCTACTTGCAAGAGTTCATTTCCGGTAAACCCAGTTATATTTCGGCTTAAATGAATATACACAGGTCACAAACACAACACGTTTTTCACTATTAACTAAAGAGCTTCTACATAATTGATGCTGTGGTTTGTATAAGTTTCATAAGCAGAGTTGAACGAGATATGGTCCGTATGAGTAGTAAACACAGTTCTTTTTTTCTGGGCATGCTCATGTTCCTTGCTGTATTGCAGACGCTGGAAAGAAGAGCATGCTGTTAGCCTTTAAACAGAGTGTGTTTCATGGATGAGAACACTGGTGTGAATTTCCATTCAGAAACAGAAGTAAACCAAAGCCTCTGTCTCTTCCTACAATCAAGAGTTCATTTCTAGTAATGGCAGTGAAATTTCGGCTCAAATGAATTTACAGAGTTCACAAACACAACACGTTTTTCACTATTGACTAGAGAGCATCTATGTAAGAGATGCTGTGGTTTGTATCAGTTTCATAAGCAGAGTTGAACTAGAAATGGTCCGTATGAGTAGGAAACACAGTTCTTTTATTCTGGCCATGCTCATGTTTCTTCCTGTATTGCAGATCCTGGAAAGAAGAGCATGCTAATTGCGTTAAAACAGACTGTTTTTCATGGATGAGAACACTTTTTCCCAATTTCCCTTTAGAATCGGAGTTATACTCCATGCTCTGTGTCTTCCTACAAGCAACAGTTCATTTCCGGTAAACCCAGTTATTTTTCGGCTCAAATGAATTTCCACAGTTCACGAAACCAATACGATTTTCACTGTTAACTAATGAGCAACTATATGAGAGATGATGTGGTTTGTATCAGTTTCATAAGCAGAGTTTAACTAGATATGGTCCGTATGAGTAGGAAACACAGTTCTTTTTTTCTGGCCATGCTCATGTTTCTTGCTGTATTACAGATGCTGGAACGAAAAGGATGCTTCTTGTGTTAAAACAGACTGTGTTTCATGGATGAGAACACTCTTCTGAATTTCCCATCGGGAATGGAATTCAACCAAATGCTCTGTGTTTTCCTACAAGCAAGAGTTAATTTCTGGTAAAGGGAGTGTAATTTCGGCTCAAATGAATTTACACAGTTCACAAACCCAACACGTTTTTCACTATTAACTAATGAGCATGTATGTAAGAGATGCTGTGGTTTCTATCAGATTCATAAGCACAGTTGAACTAGATATGGTCCGTATGAGTAGGAAACACAGTTCTTTTTTTCTGGCCATGCTCATGTTTCTTGCTGTATTGCATACGCTGGAAAGAAGAGCATGCTTCTTGCGTTAAAACGGCCTGTGTTTCATGGATGAGAACACTCTTCTGAATTTCCATTTAGAATCAGAGTTAAACCCCATGCTCTGTGTCGTCCTATAAGCAAGAGGTCATTTCCGGTAAACCCAGTTATTTTTCGGCACAAATGATTTTACACAGGTCACAAACCCAACATGTTTTTCACTATTAACTAAAGAGCGTCTATGTAAAAGATGATATGGGTTGTGTCAGTTTCATAAGCAGAGTTTAACTAAATATGGTCTGTATGAGTAGGAAACACAGTTCTTTTTTTGTGGGCATGCTCATGTTCCTTGCTGTATTCCAGAACTGGAAAGAGAGCATGCTCATGCGATAAAACAGAGTGTTTTTCATGGATGAGAACACTGGTCTGAATTTCCCTTCAGAAACTGAGTTAAAGCAAAGGCTCCGTGTCTACCTCCAAGCAAGAGTTCATTTCTGGTAAACGCAGTGAATTTTCGCCTCAAATGAATTTACACAGTTCAGAACCAAACACGTTTTTCACTATTAACTAGAGTGAATCTATGTAAGAGATGCTGTGGTTTGTATCAGTTTCATAAGCAGAGTTGAACTAGATATGGTCCCTATGAGTAGGAAACACAGTTCTTTTTTTCTGGCCATTCTCATGTTTCTTGCTGTATTGCAGATGCTGGAATCAAGAGCATACTTCTTGCGTTAAAACAGAATGTGTTTCATGGATGAGAACACTCTTCTGAATTTCAATTTAGAATCAGAGTTAAACACCATGCTCTGTGTCGTCCTATATGCAAGAGTTCATTTCTGGTAAACGCATTGAATTTTCGGCGCCAAATGAATTTACACAGTTCACGAAACCAACACGATTTTAACTATTAACTAAAGAGCATCTATGTAAGTGTTGCTGTGGTTTGTATCAGTTTCATAAGCAGAGTTGAACGAGATATGGTCCGTATGAGTAGTAAACACAGTTCTTTTTTTCTGGGCATGCTCATGTTCCTTGCTGTATTGCAGACGCTGGAATGAAGAGCATGCTTTTTGCGTTAAAACAGACTGTGTTTCATTGATGAGAACACTTTTTTGAATTTCTCTTTAGAAATGAGTTAAACTCCATGCTCTGTATCTTCCTACAAGCAAGAGTTCATTTCCGGTAAACCCAGTTATTTTTTGGCTCAAATGAATTTACACAGGTCACGAACCCAACAGGTTTTTCACTATTAACTAAAGAGCATCTATGTAAAAGATGATACGGGTTGTGTCAGTTTCATAAGCAGAGTTCAACTAAATATGGTCTGTATGAGTAGGAAAAAAAGTTCTTTTTTTTTTGGCCATGCTCAAGTTCCTTGCTGTATTCCAGACGCTGGAAAGAAGAGCATGCTATTAGCCTTAAAACTGAGTGTGTTTCATGGATGAGAACACTGGTCTGAATTTCCATTCAGAAACAGAAGTAAACCAAAGGCTCTGTCTCTTCCTACAAGCAAGAGTTCATTTCTAGTAATTGCAGTGAAATTTCGGCTCAAATGAATTTACAGAGTTCACAAACACAACATGTTTTTCACTATTAACTAGAGAGCATCTATGTAAGAGATGCTGTGGTTTGTATCAGTTTCATAAGCAGAGTTGAACTAGAAATCTTCCGTATGAGTAGGAAACACAGTTCTTTTATTCTGGCCATGCTCATGTTTCTTCCTGTTTTGCAGATCCTGGAAAGAAGAGCATGCTAATTGCGTTAAAACAGACTGTGTTTCATGGATGACAACACTTTTCTGAATTTCCCTTTAGATTCGGAGTTAAACTCCATGCGCTGTGTCTTCCTACAAGCAACAGTTCATTTCCTGTAAACCCAGTTATTTTTCAGCTCAAATGAATTTACACACTTCACGAAACTGATACGATTTTCACTATTAACTAACGAGCATCTATGTAAGAGATGATGTGGTTTGTATCAGTTTCATAAGCAGAGTTGAACTTGATATGGTCCGTATGAGTAGGACACACAGTTCTTTTTTTCTGGCCATGCTCATGTTTTTTGCTGTATTGCAGATGCTGGAATGAAAAGGATGCTTCTTGCATTAAAACAGACTGTATTTCATGGATGAGAACACTCTTCCTAATTTCCCTTCGGGAATGGAGTTCAACCAAATGATCTTTGTTTTCCAACAAGCAAGAGTTAATTTCTGGTAAAGGATTGTAATTTGGGCTCAAATGAATTTACACAGTTCACAAACCCAACACGTTTTTCACTATAAACTAGAGAGCATCTATGTAAGATATGCTGTGGTTTGTATCAGTTTCATAAGCAGTGTTGAACTAGATATGGTCCATATGAGAATGAAACACAGTTCTTTTTTTCTGGCCATGCTCATGTTTCTTGCTGTATTGCAGATGCAGGAAAGAAGAGCATGCTTCTTGCGTTAAAACAGAATGTGTTTCATGGATGAGAACACTCTTCTGAATTTCCATTTAGAATCAGAGTTAAACTCCATGCTCTGTGTCGCCTATAAGCAAGAGATCATTTCTGGTAAATGCATTGAATTTTCAGCGCCAAATGAATTTACACAGTTCACGAAACCAACACGATTTTCACTATTAACTAAAGAGCATCCATGTAAGATTTGCTGTGGATTTGTATCAGTTTCATAAGCAGAGTTGAATGAGATATGGTGGTATGAGTAGTAAACACAGTTCTTTTTTTCTGGGCATGCTCATGTTCCTTGCTGTATTGCAGACGCTGGAAAGAAGAGCATGCTTCTTGCGTTAAAACAGAGTGTGTTTCATGGATGAGAACTCTGGTCTGAATTTCCCTTCAGAAATGGAGTTAAACCAAAAGCTCTGTGTCTTCCTACAACAAGAGTTCATTTTTGGTAAAAGCAGTGAATTTTCGGCTCAAATGAATTTACACAATTCACAAACCCAACGGTTTATCTCTATTAAATAAAGAGCATCTATGTAAGACATGCTGTGATTTGTATCAGTCTCATAAGCAGAGTTGAATGAGATATGGTCCATGTGAGTAGTAAACACAGTTATTTTTTTGGGAGGCATGCTCATGTTCCTTGCTGTATTGCAGATGCTGTAAAGAAGAGCATGCTTTTTGCGTTAAAACAGATTGTGTTACATTGATGAGAACACTTTTCTGAATTTCCCTTTACAATCGGAATTAAACGCCATGCTCTGTGTCTTCCTACAAGGAAGAGTTTATTTCCGGTAAACCCAGTTATTTTTCGGCTCAAATGAATTTACACAGTTCATGAAACCAATATGATTTTCACTATTAACTAAAGAGCATCTATGTATAAGATGCTGTGGTTTGTATCAGTTTCATAAGCAGAGTTGAACAAGATATGGTCCGTATGAGTAGTAAACACAGTTCTTTTTTCTGGGCATGCTCATGTTCCTTGCTGTATTGCAGACGCTGGAAAGAAGAGCATGCTGTTAGCCTTTAAACAGAGTGTGTTTCATGGATGAGAACACTGGTGTGAATTTCCATTCAGAAACAGAAGTAAACCAAAGGCTCTGTCTCTTCCTACAATCAAGAGTTTATTTCTAGTAATGGCAGCAAAATTTGGGCTCAAATGAATTTACAGAGTTCACAAACACAACACGTTTTTCACTATTAACTAGAGAGCATCTATGTAAGAGATGCTGTGGTTTGTATCAGTTTCATAAGCAGAGTTGAACTAGAAATGGTCCGTATGAGTAGGAAACACAGTTCTTTTATTCTGGCCATGCTCATGTTTCTTCCTGTATTGGAGATCCTGGAAAGAAGAGCATGCTAATTGCGTTAAAACAGACTGTGTTTCATGGATGAGGACACTCTTCTGAATTTCCCTTCGGGAATGGAGTTCAACCAAATGCTCTGTGTTTTCCTATAAGCAAGAGTTCATTTCTGGTAAAGGGAGTGTAATTTCGGCTCAAATGAATTTACACAGTTCACAAACCCAACACGTTTTTCACTATTAACTAAAGAGCATCTATGTAAGAGATGCTGTTGTTTTTATCAGTTTCATAAGCAGAGTTGAACGAGATATGGTCCGTATGAGTAGGAAACACAGTTCTTTTTTTCTGGCCATGCTCATGTTTCTTACTGTATTGCAGGTGCTGGAAAGAAGAGAATGCTTCTTGCATTAAAACAGACTGTGTTTCCTTGATGAGAACACTTTTCTGAATTTCCCTTTAGAATCGGAGTTTAACGCCATGCCCTGTGTCTTCCTATAAGCAAGAGTTTATTTCCTGTAAACCCAGTTATTTTTCAGCTCAAATGAGTATACACGGGTCACAAACACAACACGTTTTTCACTATTAACTAACGAGCTTCTACATAATTGATGCCTTGGTTTGTATAAGTTTCATAAGCAGAGTTGAACGAGATATGGTCCGTATGAGTAGTAAACACAGTTATTTTTTTCTGGGCATGCTCATGTTCCTTGATGTATTGCAGACGCTGGAAAGAAGAGCATGCTGTTAGCCTTAAACAGAGCGTGTTTCATGGATGAGAACACTGGTGTGGATTTCCATTCAGAAACAGAAGCAAACCAAAGGCTCTGTCTCTTCCTACAAGCAATAGTTCATTTCTAGTAATTGCAGTGAAATTTGGGCTCAAATGAATTTACAGAGTTCACAAACACAACACGTTTTTCACTATTAACTAGAGAGCATCTATGTAAGAGATGCTGTGGTTTGTATCAGTTTCATAAGCACAGTTGAACTAGAAATGGTCCGTATGAGTAGGAAACACAGTTCTTTTATTCTGGCCATGCTCATGTTTCTTCCTGTATTGCAGATCCTGGAGAGAAGAGCATGCGAATTGCGTTAAAACAGACTGTTTTTCATGGATGAGAACACTTTTCTCAATTTCCCTTTAGAATCGGAGTTATACTCCATGCTCTGTGTCTTCCTACAAGCAACAGTTCATTTCCGGTAAACCCAGTTATTTTTCGGCTCAAGTGAATTTCCACAGTTCACGAAACCAATACGATTTTCACTGTTAACTAATGAGCAACTATGTAAGAGATGATGTGGTTTGTATCAGTTTCATAAGCAGCGTTTATCCAGATATGGTCCGTATGAGTAGGAAACACAGTTCTTTTTTTCTAGCCATGCTCATGTTTCTTGCTGTATTACAGATGCTGGAACGAAAAGGATGCTTCTTGCGTTAAAACAGACTGTGATTCATGGATGAGAACACTCTTCTGAATTTCCCTTCGGGAATGGAGTTCAACCAAATTCTCTGTGTTTTCCTACAAGCAAGAGTTAATTTCTGGTAAAGGGAGTGTAATTTCGGCTCAAATGAATTTACGCAGTTCACAAACCCATCACGTTTTTCACTATTAACTAGAGAGCATCTATGTAAGAGATGCTGTGGTTTCTATCAGATTCATAAGCACAGTTGAACTAGATATGGTCTGTATGAGTAGGAAACACAGTTCTTTTTTACTGGCCATGCTCATGTTTCTTGCTGTATTGCAGATGCTGGAAAGAAGAGCATGCTTCTTGCGTTAAAACGGCCTGTGTTTCATGGATGAGAACACTCTTCTGAATTTCCATTTAGAATCAGAGTTAAACACCATGCTCTGTGTCGTCCTATAAGCAAGAGTTCATTTCTGGTAAACGCATTGAATTTTCGGCGCCAAATGGATTTACACAGTTCACGAAACCAACACGATTTTCACTATTAACTAAAGAGCATCTATGTAAGAGTTGCTGTGGTTTGTATCAGTATCATAAGCAGAGTTGAATGAGATATGGTCCGTATGAGTAGGAAACACAGTTCTTTTTTTCTGGGCATGCTCACGGTCCCTGCTGTATTCCAGATACTGGAAAGAAGAGCATGCTCATGCGATAAAACAGAGTGTGTTTCATGGATGAGAACACTGGTCTGAATTTCCCTTCAGAAACTGAGTTAAACCAAAGGCTCTGTGTCTTCCTCCAAGCAAGAGTTCATTTCTGGTAAACGCAGTGAATTTTCGGCTCAAATGAATTTACACAGTTCACAAACCCAACACGTTTTTCACTATTAGCTAGAGAGCATCTATGTAAGAGATGCTGTGGTTTGTATCAGTTTCATAAGCAGAGTTGAACTAGATATGGTCCGTAAGAGTAGGAAACACAGTTCTTTTTTTCTGGGCATGCTCATGTTCCTTGCTGTATTGCATACGCTGGACAGAAGAGCATGCTTTTTGCGTTAAAACAGACTGTGTTTCCTTGATGAGAACACTTTTCTGAATTTCCCTTTAGAAATGAGGTAAACTCCATGCTCTGTGTCTTCCTACTTGCAAGAGTTCATTTCCGGTAAACCCAGTTATATTTCGGCTTAAATGAATATACACAGGTCACAAACACAACACGTTTTTCACTATTAACTAAAGAGCTTCTACATAATTGATGCTGTGGTTTGTATAAGTTTCATAAGCAGAGTTGAACGAGATATGGTCCGTATGAGTAGTAAACACAGTTCTTTTTTTCTGGGCATGCTCATGTTCCTTGCTGTATTGCAGACGCTGGAAAGAAGAGCATGCTGTTAGCCTTTAAACAGAGTGTGTTTCATGGATGAGAACACTGGTGTGAATTTCCATTCAGAAACAGAAGTAAACCAAAGCCTCTGTCTCTTCCTACAATCAAGAGTTCATTTCTAGTAATGGCAGTGAAATTTCGGCTCAAATGAATTTACAGAGTTCACAAACACAACACGTTTTTCACTATTGACTAGAGAGCATCTATGTAAGAGATGCTGTGGTTTGTATCAGTTTCATAAGCAGAGTTGAACTAGAAATGGTCCGTATGAGTAGGAAACACAGTTCTTTTATTCTGGCCATGCTCATGTTTCTTCCTGTATTGCAGATCCTGGAAAGAAGAGCATGCTAATTGCGTTAAAACAGACTGTTTTTCATGGATGAGAACACTTTTCTCAATTTCCCTTTAGAATCGGAGTTATACTCCATGCTCTGTGTCTTCCTACAAGCAAGAGTTTATTTCCTGTAAACCCAGTTATTTTTCGGGTCAAATGAACTTATACAGTTCACGAAACCAACCGATTTTCACTATTAACTCACAAGCATCTATGTAAGAGATGCTGTGGTTTGTATCAGTTGAACTATATATGGTCCGTAAGAGTAGGAGACACAGTTCCTTTTTTCTGGACATGCTCATGTTCCTTGCTATATTGCAAAGCTGGAAAGAAGAGCATGCTTCTTGCATTAAAACCGACTGTGTTTCATGGATGAGAACTTTCTTCTGAATTTCCTTTTAGAATCAGAGTTAAACTCCATGCTCTATGTCATACTACAAGCAAGAGTTCATTTCTGGTAAAAGCATTGAATTTTCCACGCCACATGAATTTACACAGTTCACAAAACCAACACGATTTTCACTACTAACTAAAGAGCATCTATGTAAGAGATGCTGTGGTTTGTATCAGTTTCATAAGCAGAGTTGAACGAGATATGGTCTGTATGAGTAGGAAACACAGTTCTTTTTTTCTGGTCATGCACATGTTTCTTGCTGTATTGCAGATGCTGGAAAGAAGAGCATGCTTCTTGCATTAAACCAGACTGTGCTACCTTGATGAGAACACTTTTCTGAGTTTCGCTTTAGAATCGGAGTTTAACGCCTTGCTCTGTGTCCTCCTACAAGCAAGCGTTCATTTCCGGTAAATCCAGTTATTTTTCAGCTCAAATGAATTTACACAGTTTACGAAACCAATACGATTTTCACTATTGACAAAAGAGCATCAATGTAAGAGATCATATGGATTGTATCAGTTTCATAAGCAGAGTTGAACTAGATATGGTCCGTAAGAATAGGAAACACAGTTCTTTTTTTTTTTTTTTTTTTTTTTTTTTTTTTGCGCATGCTCATATTCCTTGCTGTAGTGCAGACGCTGGAAAGAAGAGCATACTTTTTGCATTAAAATAGAGTGTGTTTCATGGATGAGAACACTGGTCTGAATTTCCCTTCAGAAACAGAAGTAAACCAAATGCACTGTGTCTTCCTACAAGCAAGAGTTCATTTCTGGTAAAGGCAGTGAAATTTCGGCTCAAATGAATTTACACAGTTCACAAACCCAAAACGTTTTTCACTATTAACTAGAGAGCATCTGTGTAAGAGATGCTGTGGTTTGTATCAGTTTCATAAGCAGAGTTGAACTAGATATGGTCCGTATGATTAGGAAACACAGTTCTTTTTTTCTGGCCATGCTCATGTTTATTGCTGTATTGCAGATGCAGGAAAGAAGAGCATGCTTCTTGCGTTAAAACAGAATGTGTTTCATGGATGAGAACACTCTTCTGAATTTCCATTTAGAATCTGAGTTAAACTCCGTGCTCTGTGTCGCCTATAAGCAAGAGTTCATTTCTGGTAAACGCATTGAATTTTCGGCGCCAAATGAATTTACACAGTTCACGAAACCAACACGATTTTCACTGTTAACTTAAGAGCATCCATGTAAGAGTTGCTGTGGTTTGTATCAGGTTCATACGCAGAGTTGAACTAGATATGGTCCCTATGAATAGGAAACACAGTTCTTTTATTCTGGCCATGCTCATGTTTCTTCCTGTATTGCAGATCCTGGAAAGAAGAGCATGCTAATTGCGTTAAAACAGACTGTTTTTCATGGATGACAACACTTTTCTGAATTTCCCTTTAGATTCGGAGTTAAACTCCATGCGCTGTGTCTTCCTACAAGCAACAGTTCATTTCCTGTAAACCCAGTTATTTTTCAGCTCAAATGAATTTAAACAGTTCACGAAACTAATACGATTTTCACTATTAACTAACGAGCATCTATGTAAGAGATGATGTGGTTTGTATCAGTTTCAAAGCAGAGTTAAACTAGATATGGTCCGTATGAGTAGGACACACAGTTCTTTTTTTCTGGCCATGCTCATGTTTTTTGCTGTATTGCAGATGCTGGAATGAAAAGGATGCTTCTTGCATTAAAACAGACTGTGTTTCATGGATGAGAACACTCTTCTTAATTTCCCTTCGGGAATGGAGTTCAACCAAATGCTCTGTGTTTTCCTATAAGCAAGAGTTCATTTCTGGTAAAGAGAGTGTAATTTCGGCTCAAATGAATTTACAGAGTTCACAAACCCAACACATTTTTCACTATTAACTAAAGAGCATCTATGTCAGAGATGCTGTGGTTTGTATCAGTCTCATAAGCAGAGTTGAACGAGATATGGTCGGTATGAATAGGAAACACAGTTCTTTTTTTCTGGGCATGCTCCTGTTCTTGCTGTATTACAGACACTGATAAGATGAGCATGCTTCTTCCGTTAAAACGCAGTGTGTTTCATGGATGAGAACACTGGTCTGAATTTCCCTCAGAAACTGAGTTTAACCAAAGGATCTGTGTCTTCCTACAATCAAGAGTTCATTTCCGGTAAACCCAGTTATTTTTCGGCTCTAATGAATTTACACAGTTCACAAAAACGATACGATTTTCACTATTAACTAAAGAGGAACTATATAAGAGATGATGTGGATTGTATCAGTTTCATAAGCAGTGTTGAACTAGATATAGTTCGTATGAGTATGAAACACAGTTCCTTTTTTCTGGACATTCTCATGTTCCTTGCTGTATTGCAGACGCTAGAAAGAAGAACATGCTATTTGCGTTAAAATGGAGTGTGTTTCATGGATGAGAACACTCTTCTGAATTTCCCTTCAGAAATGGAGTTAAACTCCATGCTCTGTGTCATCCTAAAACAAGAGTTCATTTCCGTAAAACCAATTATTTTTCAGCTCAAATGAATTTACATAGTTCACGAAACCAACACGATTTACACTATTAACTAAAGAGCATCTATGTAAAAGATGATGTGGTTTGTATCAGTTTCAAAAGCAGAGTTGAACTAGATAGGGTTCGTATGAGTAGGAAACACAGTTCTTATTTTCTGGGCATGCTCATGTTCCTGGGGAATTGCAGACGCTGAGAAGAAGAGCATGCTTCTTCCGTTAAAACGGAGTGTGTTTCATGGATGAGAACACAGGTCTGAATTTCCCTTCAGAAACTGAGTTTAACCAATGGATCTGTGTCTTCCAACAAGACAGAGTTCATTTCTGGTAAACTCAGTTATTTTTCGGCTCAAATGATTTGACACAGTTCACGAAACCAATACGATTTACACTATTTACTTAAGAGCATCTATGTAAGAGATGATGTGGTTTGTATCAGTTTCATAAGCAGTGTTGTACTAGATATGGTCCGTATGAGTAGGAAACACAGTTCTTTTTTTCTGGGCAGGCTCATGTTCCTTGCTGTATTGCAGACGCTGGAAAGAAGAGCATGCTATTTCCGTTAAAACAGACCGTGTTTCATGAACGAGAACACTCTTCTGAATTTCCCTTCAGAAATGGAGTTAAACTCCATGCTCTGTGTCTTCCTACAAGCAAGAGTTCATTTCCGGTGAACCCAGTTATTTTTTGGATAAATTAATTTACAGCGTTCACGAAACCAACAAGATTTACACTATTAACTAATGAGCATCTATGTAACAGATGATGTGGTTTGAATCAGTTTCATGAGCAGAATTGAACTTGATATGGTCCTTATGAGTAGGAAAAACAGTTCTTTTTTTCTGGGCATGCTCATGTTCCTTGCTGTATTGCAGACGCTGGAAAGAAGAGCATGCTTCTTCCGTTAAAATGGAGTGTGTTTCATGGATGAGAACACTGGTCTGAATTTCCCTTCAGAAACTGAGTTTAACCAAAGGATCTGTGTCTCCCTAAAAGCAAGAGTTCATTTCCGGTAAACCCAGTTATTTTGGGCTCAAATGATTTTACACAGTTCACGAAACCAATACGGTTTTAACTATTAACTAAAGAGCATCTATGTAAGAGGTGATGTGGTTTGTATCAGTTTCATAAGCAGAGTTGAACTAGATATGGTCGTATGAGTAGGAAACACAGTTCTTTTTTTCTGGCCATGCTCATGTTTCTGCTTTATTGCAGATGCTGGAAAGAAGAGCAAGTTATTTGCGTTAAAACAGACTGTGTTTCATGGATGAGAACACTCTTCTGAATTACCCTTCAGAAATGGAGTTAAACTCCATGCTCTGTGTCATCCTACAAGCAAGAGTTCATTTCCGGTAAACCCAGTTATTTTTCGGCTCAAATGAATTTACACAGTTCACGAAACCAACACGATTTACACTATTAACTAAAGAGCATCTATGTATGAGATGCTGTGGTTTGTATCAGTTTCATAAGCAGAGTTGAACTAGTTATGTTCCGTATGAATAGGAAACACAGTTCTTTTTTTTGGGCATGCTCATCTTCCTTGCTGTATTGCAGACGCTGAAAAGAAGAGCATGCTTCTTCCCTTAAAACGTAGTGTATTTCATTGATGAGAACACTGGTGTGAATTTCCATTCAGAAATTGAGTTTAACCAAAAGATATGTGTCTTCCTCCAAGCAAGAGTTTATTTCCGGTAAACCCAGTTATTTTTCGGCTCAAATGATTTTACACGGTTCACGAAACCAATACGATTTTCACTATTAACTAAAGAGCATCTATGTAAGAGATGATGTGGTTTGTTTCAGTTTCATAAGCAGTATTGAACTAGATATGGTCCGTATGAGTAGGAAAGACAGTTCTGTTTTTCTGGACATGCTCATGTTCCTTGCTGTATTGCAAACGCTGGAAAGAAAAGCATGCTATTGGCGTTAAAACAGAGTGTGTTTCATGGATGACAACACTGGTCTGAATTTCCCTTCAAAAACAGAAGTAAACCAAAGACTCTGAGGCAACCTACAAGCAAGAGTTCATTTCTGGTAAGCGCAGTGAATTTTCAGCTCAAATGAATTTACACAGTTCACGAAACCAATACGATTTTCACTATTAACTAAAGAGCATCTATGTAAGAGATGATGTGGTTTGTATCAGTTTCATAAGCAGGGTTGAACTAGATATGGTCCGGATGAGTACAAAACACAGTTCTTTTTTTTTGTGCATGCTCATGTTCTTTGCTGTATTGCAGATGCTGGAAAGGAGAGCATGCTTCTTGCGTTAAAACAGACTGTGTTTCTTGGATGAGAACACTCTTCTGAATTTCCCTTCAGGAGTGGAGTTAAACTACATGCTCTGTGTCTTCCTACAAGCAAGAGGTCATTTCCCGGAAACCCAGATATTTTTCGGCTCAAATGAATTTACACAGTTCACGAAACCCACACGATTTTCAATATTAATTAAAGAGCATTTATGTAAGAAATGATGTGGTTTGTCTCATTTAAATAAGCACAGTTGAACTAGATACGGTCCTTATGAGTAGGAAACACAGTTCCTTTTTTCTGGCCATGCTCATGTTTCTTGCTTTATTGCAGATGCTGGAAAGAACAGCATGCATCTTGCTTTAAAACAGACTGTGTTTCATGGAGGAGAAAACTCTTCTGAATTCTCCTTTAGAATCAGAGTTAAATCCATGCTCTGTGTCGTCCTACAAGCAAGAGTTCATTCCTGTAAACGCAGTGAATTTTCGGTGCCAAATGAATTTACACAGTTCACGAGACCAACACTATTTTCACTATTAACTAAAGAGCATCTATAAGAGATGCTGTGGTTTGTATCAGTTTCATAAGCAGAGTTTAACGAGATATGTTCCCTATGAGTAGGAAACACAGTTCTCTTTTTCTGGCCATGCTCATGTTTTTTGCTGTATTGCAGATGCTGGAAAGAAGAGCATGCTTCTTGATTTAAAACAGACTGTGATTCTTTGATGAGTACACTCTTCTGAATTTCCCTTTAGAATCGGAGTTTAACGCCATGCTCTGTGTCTTCCTACAAGCAAGAGATCATTTCCGGTAAACCCAGTAATTTTTCGCCTCAAATGAATTTATACAGTTCACAAAACCAACATGATTTTCACTACTAACTAAAGAGCATCTATGTAAGAGATGATGTGGTTTGTTTCAGTGTCATAAGCAGTGTTGAACTAGATATGGTCCGTATGAGTATGAAACACAGTTCCTTTTTTCTGGACATTCTCATATTCCTTGCTGTATTGCAGACGCTGGAAAGAAGAGCATGCTATTTGCGTTAAAATGGAGTGTGTTTCATGGATGAGAACACTCTTCTGAATTTCCCTTCAGAAATGTAGTTAAACTACATGCTCTGTGTCAACCTAAAGCAAGACTTCATTTCCGGGAAACCCAGTTATTTTTCGGCTCAAATGAATTTACACAATTCATGAAACCAACAGGATTTACACTATTAACTAAAGAGCATCTATGTAACAGATGATGTTGTTTGTATCAGTTTCAAAAGCAGAGTTGAACCTGATATGGTTCGTATGAGTAGGAAACACTGTTCTTATTTTCTGGGCATGCTCATGTTCCTTGCTGTATTGCAGATGCTGAAAAGAAGAGCATGCTTATTCCGTTAAAAAGGAGTGTGTTTCATGGATGAGAACACTGGTCTGAATTTCCCTTCAGAAACTGAGTTTAACCAAAGGATGTGTGTCTTCCTACAAGCGAGAGTTCATTTCCGGTAAACCCAGTTATTTTTAGGCTGAAATGAATTTACAGAGTTCACGAAATCAATACAATTTTCACTATTAACTATAGAGCATCTATGTAAAAGATGATGTGGTTTGTATCAGTTTGATAAGCAGAGTTGAACTAGATATGGTCCGTATGAGTAGGAAACACAGTTCTTTTTTTCTGGCCATGCTCATGTTCCTTGCTGTATTGAAGATGCTGTAAAGAAAAGCATGCCTCTTGAGTTAAAACAGACTTTGTTTCATGGATGAGGACACTTTTCTGAATTCCCTTTAGAATTGGAGTTAAACTCCATGCTCTGTGTCTTCCTACAAGCAAGAGTTCATTTCCGGGAAACCCAGATATTTTACGGCTCAAATGAATTTACACAGTTCACGAAACAAACACGATTTACACTATTAACTAAAGAGCATCTATGTAAGAGATGATGTTGTTTTTATATGTTTTATAAGCAGAGTTGAACTAGATATGGTCCGTGTGAGTAGGAGAGACAGTTCTTTTTTCTGGACATGCTCATGTTCCTTGCTGTATTGCAGATGCTGGAAAGAAGAGCATGCTTCTTGCGTTAAAACAGACTGTGTTTCATGGATGAGAACACTCTTCTAAATTTCCTTTCAGAAATGGAGTTAAACTTCATGCTCTGTGTCGTCCTACAAGCAAGAGTTCATTTCTGGTAAAACCACTTATTTTTTGGTTCAAATGAATTTACACAGTTCACGAAACCAATACGATTTTCACTATTAACTAAAGAGCATCTAAGCAAGAGATGATGTGGTTTGTATTAGTTTCATAGGCAGAGTTGAACTAGATGTGGTCCATATGTGTAGGAGACACAGTTCTTTTTTTCTGGGCATGGTCATGTTCCTTGCTGTATTGCAAAGCTGGAAAGAAGAGCATGCATCTTGCGTTAAAACAGAGAGTGTTTCATGGATGAGAACACAGGTCTGAATTTCCCTTCAGAAATGGAGTTAAACCAAATGCTCTGTGTCTTCCGACAAGACAGAGTTCATTTCTGGTAAACTCAGTTATTTTTCGCCTCAAATGATTTGACACAGTTCACGAAACCAATACGATTTACACTATTTACTTAAGAGCATCTATGTAAGAGATGATGTGGTTTGTATCAGTTTCATAAGCAGTGTTGTACTAGATATGGTCCGTATGAGTAGGAAACACAGGTCTTTTTTTCTGGACATTCTCATGATCCTTGCTGTATTGCAGACGCTGGAAAGAAGAGCATGCTATTTCCGTTAAAACAGACTGTGTTTCATGAACGAGAACACTCTTCTGAATTTCCCTTCAGAAATGGAGTTAAACTCCATGCTCTGTGTCTTCCTACAAGCAAGAGTTCATTTCCGGTGAACCCAGTTATTTTTTGGATAAATTAATTTACAGCGTTCACGAAACCAACAAGATTTACACTATTAACTAATGAGCATCTATGTAACAGATGATGTGGTTTGAATCAGTTTCATAAGCAGAATTGAACTTGATATGGTCCTTATGAGTAGGAAACACAGTTCTTTTTTTCTGGGCATGCTCATGTTCCTTGCTGTATTGCAGACGCTGGAAAGAAGAGCATGCTTCTTCCGTTAAAATGGAGTGTGTTTCATGGATGAGAACACTGGTCAGAATTTCCCTTCAGAAACTGAGTTTAACCAAAGGATCTGTGTCTCCCTACAAGCAAGAGTTCATTTCCGGTAAACCCAGTTATTTTGGGCTCAAATGATTTTACACAGTTCACGAAACCAATACGGTTTTAACTATTAACTAAAGAGCATCTATGTAAGAGATGATGTGGTTTGTATCAGTTTCATAAGCAGAGTTGAACTAGATATGGTCCATATGAGTAGGAAACACAGTTCTTTTTTTCTGGCCATGCTCATGTTTCTTGCAGTATTGCAGATGCTGGAAAGAAGAGCATGCTTCTTGCGTTAAAACAGACTGCGTATCATGGATGAGAACACTTTTCTGAATTTCCCTATAGAATCGGAGTTAAACTCCATGCTCTGTGTCTTCCTACAAGCAAGAGTTCATTTCCCATAAACCCAGTTATTTTTCGGCTCAAATGAATTTACACATTTCACGAAACCAATACAATTTTCACTATTAATTAAAGAGCATCTATGTAAGAGATGATGTGTTTTGTATCAGTTTCATAAGCAGAGTTGAACTAGATATGGTCCGTATGAGTAGGAAACACAGTTCTTTTTGTCTGTGCATGCTCATGTTCGTTGCTGTATTGCAGACGCTGAAAACAAGAGCATGCTTCTTCCGTTAAAATGGAGTGTGTTTCATGGATGAGAACACTGGTCTGAATTTCCCTTTAGAAACTGAGTTTAACCAAAGGATCTGTGTCTTCCTACAAGCAAGATTTCAATTTCAGTAAACCCAGGTATTTTTCGGCTAAAATGAATTTACACCTTTCACGAAACCAATACGATATTCACTATTAACTAAAGAGCATCTATGTAAGAGATGATGTGGTTTGTATCAGTTTCATAAGCAGAGTTGAACTAGACATGATCCGTATGAGTGGGAAACACAGTTCTTTTTTTCTGGGCATGCTCATGTTCTTGCTGTATTACAGACACAGAAAAGAAGAGCATGCTTCTTCCATTAAAACGGAGTGTTTCATGGATGAGAACACTGGTCTGAATTTCCCTTCAGAAACTGAGTTTAACCAAAGATCTGTGTCTCCCTACAAGCAAGAGTTTATTTCCAGTAAACCCAGATATTTTTCAGCTCAAATGAATTTACACAGTTCACGAAACCAATACGATTTTCACTATTAACTAAAGATCATCTCTGTAAGAGATGATGTGGTTTGTATCAGTTTTGTAAGCAGAGTTGAACTAGATATGGTCCATATGCGTAGGAAACACAGTTCTTTTTTTCTGGCCTTGCTCATGTTTCTTGCAGTACTGCAGATGCTGTAAAGAAGAGCATGCTTCTTTCGTTAAAACAGACTGTGTATCATGGTTGAGAACACTTTTCTGAATTTCCCTATAGAATCAGAGTTAAACTCCATGCTCTGTGTCTTCCTACAAGCAAGAGTTCATTTCCCGTAAACCCAGTTATTTTTTGGCTCAAATGAATTTACACAGTTCACGAAACCAATACGATTTTCACTATTAATTAAAGAGCATCTATGTAAGGGATGATGTGTTTTGTATCAGTTTCAAAAGCAGAGTTGAAGTAGATATGGTTCGTATGAGTAGGAAACACTGTTCTTATTTTCTGGGCATGCTCATGTTCCTTGCTGTATTGCAGATGCTGAAAAGAAGAGCATGCTTATTCCGTTAAAACGCAGTGTGTTTCATGGATGAGAACACTGGTCTGAATTTCCCTTCAGAAACTGAGTTTAACCAAAGGATGTGTGTCTTCCTACAAGCGAGAGTTCATTTCCGGTAAACCCAGTTATTTTTAGACTGAAATGAATTTACAGAGTTCACGAAATCAATACAATTTTCACTATTAACTATAGAGCATCTATGTAAGAGATGATGTGGTTTGTATCAGTTTGATAAGCAGAGTTGAACTAGATACGGTCCGTATGAGTAGGAAACTCAGTTCTTTTTTTCTGGCCATGCTCATGTTCCTTGCTGTATTGAAGATGCTGTAAAGAAAAGCATGCCTCTTGAGTTAAAACAGACTTTGTTTCATGGATGAGGACACTTTTCTGAATTCCCTTTAGAATTGGAGTTAAACTCCATGCTCTGTGTCTTCCTACAAGCAAGAGTTCATTTCCGGTAAACCCAGTTATTTTACGGCTCAAATGAATTTACACAGTTCATGAAACAAACACGATTTACACTATTAACTAAAGAGCATCTATGTAAGAGATGATGTTGTTTTTATATGTTTTATAAGCAGAGTTGAACTAGATATGGTCCGTGTGAGTAGGAGAGACAGTTCTTTTTTCTGGACATGCTCATGTTCCTTGCTGTATTGCAGATGCTGGAAAGAAGAGCATGCTTCTTGCGTTAAAACAGTCTGTGTTTCATGGATGAGAACACTCTTCTAAATTTCCTTTCAGAAATGGAGTTAAACTTCATGCTCTGTGTCGTCCTACAAGCAAGAGTTCATTTCTGGTAAAACCACTTATTTTTTGGTTCAAATGAATTTACACAGTTCACGAAACCAATACGATTTTCACTATTAACTAAAGAGCATCTAAGCAAGAGATGATGTGGTTTGTATTAGTTTCATAGGCAGAGTTGAACTAGATGTGGTCCATATGTGTAGGAGACACAGTTCTTTTTTTCTGGGCATGCTCATGTTCCTTGCTGTATTGCAAAGATGGAAAGAAGAGCATGCATCTTGCGTTAAAACAGAGAGTGATAAATGGATGAGAACACAGGTCTGAATTTCCCTTCAGAAATGGAGTTAAACCAAATGCTCTGTGTCTTCCGACAAGACAGAGTTCATTTCTGGTAAACTCAGTTATTTTTCGGCTCAAATGATTTGACACAGTTCACGAAACCAATACGATTTACACTATTTACTTAAGAGCATCTATGTAAGAGATGATGTGGTTTGTATCAGTTTCATAAGCAGTGTTGTACTAGATATGGTCCGTATGAGTAGGAAACACAGGTCTTTTTTTCTGGACATTCTCATGATCCTTGCTGTATTGCAGATGCTGGAAAGAAGAGCATGCTATTTCCATTAAAACAGACTGTGTTTCATGAACGAGAACACTCTTCTGAATTTCCCTTCAGAAATGGAGTTAAACTCCATGCTCTGTGTCTTCCTACAAGCAAGAGTTCATTTCCGGTGAACCCAGTTATTTTTTGGATAAATTAATTTACAGCGTTCACGAAACCAACAAGATTTACACTATTAACTAATGAGCATCTATGTAACAGATGATGTGGTTTGAATCAGTTTCATAAGCAGAATTGAACTTGATATGGTCCTTATGAGTAGGAAACACAGTTCTTTTTTTCTGGGCATGCTCATGTTCCTTGCTGTATTGCAGACGCTGGAAAGAAGAGCATGCTTCTTCCGTTAAAATGGAGTGTGTTTCATGGATGAGAACACTGGTCAGAATTTCCCTTCAGAAACTGAGTTTAACCAAAGGATCTGTGTCTCCCTACAAGCAAGAGTTCATTTCCGGTAAACCCAGTTATTTTGGGCTCAAATGATTTTACACAGTTCACGAAACCAATACGGTTTTAACTATTAACTAAAGAGCATCTATGTAAGAGATGATGTGGTTTGTATCAGTTTCATAAGCAGAGTTGAACTAGATATGGTTCATATGAGTAGGAAACACAGTTCTTTTTTTCTGGCCATGCTCATGTTTCTTGCAGTATTGCAGATGCTGGAAAGAAGAGCATGCTTCTTGCGTTAAAACAGACTGCGTATCATGGATGAGAACACTTTTCTGAATTTCCCTATAGAATCGGAGTTAAACTCCATGCTCTGTGTCTTCCTACAAGCAAGAGTTCATTTCCCATAAACCCAGTTATTTTTCGGCTCAAATGAATTTACACATTTCACGAAACCAATACAATTTTCACTATTAATTAAAGAGCATCTATGTAAGAGATGATGTGTTTTGTATCAGTTTCATAAGCAGAGTTGAACTAGATATGGTCCGTATGAGTAGGAAACACAGTTCTTTTTGTCTGTGCATGCTCATGTTCGTTGCTGTATTGCAGACGCTGAAAACAAGAGCATGCTTCTTCCGTTAAAATGGAGTGTGTTTCATGGATGAGAACACTGGTCTGAATTTCCCTTTAGAAACTGAGTTTAACCAAAGGATCTGTGTCTTCCTACAAGCAAGATTTCAATTTCAGTAAACCCAGGTATTTTTCGGCTAAAATGAATTTACACCTTTCACGAAACCAATACGATATTCACTATTAACTAAAGAGCATCTATGTAAGAGATGATGTGGTTTGTATCAGTTTCATAAGCAGAGTTGAACTAGACATGATCCGTATGAGTGGGAAACACAGTTCTTTTTTTCTGGGCATGCTCATGTTCTTGCTGTATTACAGACACAGAAAAGAAGAGCATGCTTCTTCCATTAAAACGGAGTGTTTCATGGATGAGAACACTGGTCTGAATTTCCCTTCAGAAACTGAGTTTAACCAAAGATCTGTGTCTCCCTACAAGCAAGAGTTTATTTCCAGTAAACCCAGATATTTTTCAGCTCAAATGAATTTACACAGTTCACGAAACCAATACGATTTTCACTATTAACTAAAGATCATCTCTGTAAGAGATGATGTGGTTTGTATCAGTTTCGTAAGCAGAGTTGAACTAGATATGGTCCATATGCGTAGGAAACACAGTTCTTTTTTTCTGGCCTTGCTCATGTTTCTTGCAGTACTGCAGATGCTGTAAAGAAGAGCATGCTTCTTTCATTAAAACAGACTGTGTATCATGGTTGAGAACACTTTTCTGAATTTCCCTATAGAATCAGAGTTAAACTCCATGCTCTGTGTCTTCCTACAAGCAAGAGTTCATTTCCCGTAAACCCAGTTATTTTTCGGCTCAAATGAATTTACACAGTTCACGAAACCAATACGATTTTCACTATTAATTAAAGAGCATCTATGTAAGGGATGATGTGTTTTGTATCAGTTTCAAAAGCAGAGTTGAAGTAGATATGGTTCGTATGAGTAGGAAACACTGTTCTTATTTTCTGGGCATGCTCATGTTCCTTGCTGTATTGCAGATGCTGAAAAGAAGAGCATGCTTATTCCGTTAAAACGCAGTGTGTTTCATGGATGAGAACACTGGTCTGAATTTCCCTTCAGAAACTGATTTTAACCAAAGAATGTGTGTCTTCCTACAAGCGAGAGTTCATTTCCGGTAAACCCAGTTATTTTTAGGCTGAAATGAATTTACAGAGTTCACGAAATCAATACAATTTTCACTATTAACTATAGAGCATCTATGTAAGAGATGATGTGGTTTGTATCAGTTTGATAAGCAGAGTTGAACTAGATATGGTCCGTATGAGTAGGAAACACAGTTCTTTTTTCTGGCCATGCTCATGTTCCTTGCTGTATTGAAGATGCTGTAAAGAAAAGCATGCCTCTTGAGTTAAAACAGACTTTGTTTCATGGATGAGGACACTTTTCTGAATTCCCTTTAGAATTGGAGTTAAACTCCATGCTCTGTGTCTTCCTACAAGCAAGAGTTCATTTCCGGTAAACTCAGTTATTTTTCGGCTCAAATGATTTGACACAGTTCACGAAACCAATACGATTTACACTATTTACTTAAGAGCATCTATGTAAGAGATGATGTGGTTTGTATCAGTTTCATAAGCAGTGTTGTACTAGATATGGTCCGTGTGAGTAGGAGAGACAGTTCTTTTTTCTGGACATGCTCATGTTCCTTGCTGTATTGCAGATGCTGGAAAGAAGAGCATGCTTTTTGCGTTAAAACAGACTGTGTTTCATGGATGAGAACACTCTTCTAAATTTCCTTTCAGAAATGGAGTTAAACTTCATGCTCTGTGTCGTCCTACAAGCAAGAGTTCATTTCTGGTAAACCCATTTATTTTTTGGTTCAAATGAATTTACACAGTTCACGAAACCAACAAGATTTACACTATTAACTAATGAGCATCTATGTAACAGATGATGTGGTTTGAATCAGTTTCATAAGCAGAATTGAACTTGATATGGTCCTTATGAGTAGGAAACACAGTTCTTTTTTTCTGGGCATGCTCATGTTCCTTGCTGTATTGCAGACGCTGGAAAGAAGAGCATGCTTCTTCCGTTAAAATGGAGTGTGTTTCATGGATGAGAACACTGGTCTGAATTTCCCTTCAGAAACTGAGTTTAACCAAAGGATCTGTGTCTCCCTACAAGCAAGAGTTCATTTCCGGTAAACCCAGTTATTTTGGGCTCAAATGATTTTACACAGTTCACGAAACCAATACGGTTTTAACTATTAACTAAAGAGCATCTATGTAAGAGATGATGTGGTTTGTATCAGTTTCATAAGCAGAGTTGAACTAGATATGGTTCATATGAGTAGGAAACACAGTTCTTTTTTTCTGGCCATGCTCATGTTTCTTGCAGTATTGCAGATGCTGGAAAGAAGAGCATGCTTCTTGCGTTAAAACAGACTGCGAATCATGGATGAGAACACTTTTCTGAATTTCCCTATAGAATCGGAGTTAAACTCCATGCTCTGTGTCTTCCTACAAGCAAGAGTTCATTTCCCATAAACCCAGTTATTTTTCGGCTCAAATGAATTTACACATTTCATGAAACCAATACAATTTTCACTATTAATTAAAGAGCATCTATGTAAGAGATGTTGTGTTTTGTATCAGTTTCAAAAGCAGAGTTGAACTAGATATGGTTCGTATGAGTAGGAAACACAGTTCTTATTTTCTGGGCATGCTCATGTTCCTGGGGAATTGCAGACGCTGAAAAGAAGAGCATGCTTCTTCCGTTAAAACGGAGTGTGTTTCATGGATGAGAAACCAGGTCTGAATTTCCATTCAGAATCTGAGTTTAACCAACGGATCTGTGTCTTCCTACAAGCAAGAGTTCATTTCCGGTAAAACCAATTATTTTTCGGCTGAAATGAATTTACACAGTTCACGAAACCAATACGATTTTCACTATTAACTATAAAGCATCTATGTAAGGTATGATGTGGTTTGTATCAGTTTCATAAGCAGAGTTGAACTAGATGAGGTCCATATGAGTAGGAGACGCAGTTCTTTTTTTCTGGGCATGCTCATGTTCCTTGCAGTATTGCAGATGCTGTAAAGAAGAGCATGCTTCTTCCGTTAAAATGGAGTGTGTTTCATGGATGAGAACACTGGTCTGAAATTCCCTTTAGAAACTGAGATTAACCAAAGGATCTGTGTCTTCCTACAAGCAAGATTTCAATTTCAGTAAACCCAGGTATTTTTCGGCTAAAATGAATTTACACCTTTCACGAAACCAATACGATATTCACTATTAACTAAAGAGCATCTATGTAAGAGATGATGTGGTTTGTGTCAGTTTCCTAAGCAGAGTTGAACTAGACATGATCCGTATGAGTGGGAAACACAGTTCTTTTTTTCTGGGCATGCTCATATTCTTGCTGTATTACAGACACTGATAAGATGAGCATGCTTCTTCCGTTAAAACGCAGTGTGTTTCATGGATGAGAACACAGGTCTGAATTTCCCTCAGAAACTGAGTTTAACCAAAGGATGTGTGTCTTCCTACAAGCGAGAGTTCATTTCCGGTAAACCCAGTTATTTTTAGGCTGAAATGAATTTACAGAGTTCACGAAATCAATACAATTTTCACTATTAACTATAGAGCATCTATGTAAGAGATGATGTGGTTTGTATCAGTTTGATAAGCAGAGTTGAACTAGATACGGTCTGTATGAGTAGGAAACTCAGTTCTTTTTTTCTGGCCATGCTCATGTTCCTTGCTGTATTGAAGATGCTATAAGAAAAGCATGCCTCTTGAGTTAAAACAGACTTTGTTTCATGGATGAGGACACTTTTCTGAATTCCCTTTAGAATTGGAGTTAAACTCCATGCTCTGTGTCTTCCTACAAGCAAGAGTTCATTTCCGGTAAACCCAGTTATTTTACGGCTCAAATGAATTTACACAGTTCATGAAACAAACACGATTTACACTATTAACTAAAGAGCATCTATGTAAGAGATGATGTTGTTTTTATATGTTTTATAAGCAGAGTTGAACTAGATATGGTCCGTGTGAGTAGGAGAGACAGTTCTTTTTTCTGGACATGCTCATGTTCCTTGCTGTATTGCAGATGCTGGAAAGAAGAGCATGCTTCTTGCATTAAAACAGACTGTGTTTCATGGATGAGAACACTCTTCTAAATTTCCTTTCAGAAATGGAGTTAAACTTCATGCTCTGTGTCGTCCTACAAGCAAGAGTTCATTTCTGGTAAAACCACTTATTTTTTGGTTCAAATGAATTTACACAGTTCACGAAACCAATACGATTTTCACTATTAACTAAAGAGCATCTAAGCAAGAGATGATGTGGTTTGTATTAGTTTCATAGGCAGAGTTGAACTAGATGTGGTCCATATGTGTAGGAGACACAGTTCTTTTTTTCTGGGCATGCTCATGTTCCTTGCTGTATTGCAAAGCTGGAAAGAAGAGCATGCATCTTGCGTTAAAACAGAGAGTGATAAATGGATGAGAACACAGGTCTGAATTTCCCTTCAGAAATGGAGTTAAACCAAATGCTCTGTGTCTTCCGACAAGACAGAGTTCATTTCTGGTAAACTCAGTTATTTTTCGGCTCAAATGATTTGACACAGTTCACGAAACCAATACGATTTACACTATTTACTTAAGAGCATCTATGTAAGAGATGATGTGGTTTGTATCAGTTTCATAAGCAGTGTTGTACTAGATATGGTCCGTATGAGTAGGAAACACAGGTCTTTTTTTCTGGACATTCTCATGATCCTTGCTGTATTGCAGATGCTGGAAAGAAGAGCATGCTATTTCCGTTAAAACAGACTGTGTTTCATGAACGAGAACACTCTTCTGAATTTCCCTTCAGAAATGGAGTTAAACTCCATGCTCTGTGTCTTCCTACAAGCAAGAGTTCATTTCCGGTGAACCCAGTTATTTTTTGGATAAATTAATTTACTGCGTTCACGAAACCAACAAGATTTACACTATTAACTAATGAGCATCTATGTAACAGATGATGTGGTTTGAATCAGTTTCATAAGCAGAATTGAACTTGATATGGTCCTTATGAGTAGGAAACACAGTTCTTTTTTTCTGGGCATGCTCATGTTCCTTGCTGTATTGCAGACGCTGGAAAGAAGAGCATGCTTCTTCCGTTAAAATGGAGTGTGTTTCATGGATGAGAACACTGGTCTGAATTTCCCTTCAGAAACTGAGTTTAACCAAAGGATCTGTGTCTCCCTACAAGCAAGAGTTCATTTCCGGTAAACCCAGTTATTTTGGGCTCAAATGATTTTACACAGTTCACGAAACCAATACGGTTTTAACTATTAACTAAAGAGCATCTATGTAAGAGATGATGTGGTTTGTATCAGTTTCATAAGCAGAGTTGAACTAGATATGGTTCATATGAGTAGGAAACACAGTTCTTTTTTTCTGGCCATGCTCATGTTTCTTGCAGTATTGCAGATGCTGGAAAGAAGAGCATGCTTCTTCCGTTAAAATGGAGTGTGTTTCATGGATGAGAACACTGGTCTGAATTTCCCTTTAGAAACTGAGTTTAACCAAAGGATCTGTGTCTTCCTACAAGCAAGATTTCAATTTCAGTAAACCCAGGTATTTTTCGGCTAAAATGAATTTACACCTTTCACGAAACCAATACGATATTCACTATTAACTAAAGAGCATCTATGTAAGAGATGATGTGGTTTGTATCAGTTTCATAAGCAGAGTTGAACTAGACATGATCCGTATGAGTGGGAAACACAGTTCTTTTTTTCTGGGCATGCTCATGTTCTTGCTGTATTACAGACACAGAAAAGAAGAGCATGCTTCTTCCATTAAAACGGAGTGTTTCATGGATGAGAACACTGGTCTGAATTTCCCTTCAGAAACTGAGTTTAACCAAAGATCTGTGTCTCCCTACAAGCAAGAGTTTATTTCCAGTAAACCCAGATATTTTTCAGCTCAAATGAATTTACACAGTTCACGAAACCAATACGATTTTCACTATTAACTAAAGATCATCTCTGTAAGAGATGATGTGGTTTGTATCAGTTTTGTAAGCAGAGTTGAACTAGATATGGTCCATATGCGTAGGAAACACAGTTCTTTTTTTCTGGCCTTGCTCATGTTTCTTGCAGTACTGCAGATGCTGTAAAGAAGAGCATGCTTCTTTCGTTAAAACATACTGTGTATCATGGTTGCGAACACTTTTCTGAATTTCCCTATAGAATCAGAGTTAAACTCCATGCTCTGTGTCTTCCTACAAGCAAGAGTTCATTTCCCGTAAACCCAGTTATTTTTCGGCTCAAATGAATTTACACAGTTCACGAAACCAATACGATTTTCACTATTAATTAAAGAGCATCTATGTAAGGGATGATGTGTTTTGTATCAGTTTCAAAAGCAGAGTTGAAGTAGATATGGTTCGTATGAGTAGGAAACACTGTTCTTATTTTCTGGGCATGCTCATGTTCCTTGCTGTATTGCAGATGCTGAAAAGAAGAGCATGCTTATTCCGTTAAAACGCAGTGTGTTTCATGGATGAGAACACTGGTCTGAATTTCCCTTCAGAAACTGAGTTTAACCAAAGGATGTGTGTCTTCCTACAAGCGAGAGTTCATTTCCGGTAAACCCAGTTATTTTTAGACTGAAATGAATTTACAGAGTTCACGAAATCAATACAATTTTCACTATTAACTATAGAGCATCTATGTAAGAGATGATGTGGTTTGTATCAGTTTGATAAGCAGAGTTGAACTAGATACGGTCCGTATGAGTAGGAAACTCAGTTCTTTTTTTCTGGCCATGCTCATGTTCCTTGCTGTATTGAAGATGCTGTAAAGAAAAGCATGCCTCTTGAGTTAAAACAGACTTTGTTTCATGGATGAGGACACTTTTCTGAATTCCCTTTAGAATTGGAGTTAAACTCCATGCTCTGTGTCTTCCTACAAGCAAGAGTTCATTTCCGGTAAACCCAGTTATTTTACGGCTCAAATGAATTTACACAGTTCATGAAACAAACACGATTTACACTATTAACTAAAGAGCATCTATGTAAGAGATGATGTTGTTTTTATATGTTTTATAAGCAGAGTTGAACTAGATATGGTCCGTGTGAGTAGGAGAGACAGTTCTTTTTTCTGGACATGCTCATGTTCCTTGCTGTATTGCAGATGCTGGAAAGAAGAGCATGCTTCTTGCGTTAAAACAGTCTGTGTTTCATGGATGAGAACACTCTTCTAAATTTCCTTTCAGAAATGGAGTTAAACTTCATGCTCTGTGTCGTCCTACAAGCAAGAGTTCATTTCTGGTAAAACCACTTATTTTTTGGTTCAAATGAATTTACACAGTTCACGAAACCAATACGATTTTCACTATTAACTAAAGAGCATCTAAGCAAGAGATGATGTGGTTTGTATTAGTTTCATAGGCAGAGTTGAACTAGATGTGGTCCATATGTGTAGGAGACACAGTTCTTTTTTTCTGGGCATGCTCATGTTCCTTGCTGTATTGCAAAGCTGGAAAGAAGAGCATGCATCTTGCGTTAAAACAGAGAGTGATAAATGGATGAGAACACAGGTCTGAATTTCCCTTCAGAAATGGAGTTAAACCAAATGCTCTGTGTCTTCCGACAAGACAGAGTTCATTTCTGGTTAACTCAGTTATTTTTCGGCTCAAATGATTTGACACAGTTCACGAAACCAATACGATTTACACTATTTACTTAAGAGCATCTATGTAAGAGATGATGTGGTTTGTATCAGTTTCATAAGCAGTGTTGTACTAGATATGGTCCGTATGAGTAGGAAACACAGGTCTTTTTTTCTGGACATTCTCATGATCCTTGCTGTATTGCAGATGCTGGAAAGAAGAGCATGCTATTTCCATTAAAACAGACTGTGTTTCATGAACGAGAACACTCTTCTGAATTTCCCTTCAGAAATGGAGTTAAACTCCATGCTCTGTGTCTTCCTACAAGCAAGAGTTCATTTCCGGTGAACCCAGTTATTTTTTGGATAAATTAATTTACAGCGTTCACGAAACCAACAAGATTTACACTATTAACTAATGAGCATCTATGTAACAGATGATGTGGTTTGAATCAGTTTCATAAGCAGAATTGAACTTGATATGGTCCTTATGAGTAGGAAACACAGTTCTTTTTTTCTGGGCATGCTCATGTTCCTTGCTGTATTGCAGACGCTGGAAAGAAGAGCATGCTTCTTCCGTTAAAATGGAGTGTGTTTCATGGATGAGAACACTGGTCAGAATTTCCCTTCAGAAACTGAGTTTAACCAAAGGATCTGTGTCTCCCTACAAGCAAGAGTTCATTTCCGGTAAACCCAGTTATTTTGGGCTCAAATGATTTTACACAGTTCACGAAACCAATACGGTTTTAACTATTAACTAAAGAGCATCTATGTAAGAGATGATGTGGTTTGTATCAGTTTCATAAGCAGAGTTGAAATAGATATGGTTCATATGAGTAGGAAACACAGTTCTTTTTTTCTGGCCATGCTCATGTTTCTTGCAGTATTGCAGATGCTGGAAAGAAGAGCATGCTTCTTGCGTTAAAACAGACTGCGTATCATGGATGAGAACACTTTTCTGAATTTCCCTATAGAATCGGAGTTAAACTCCATGCTCTGTGTCTTCCTACAAGCAAGAGTTCATTTCCCATAAACCCAGTTATTTTTCGGCTCAAATGAATTTACACATTTCACGAAACCAATACAATTTTCACTATTAATTAAAGAGCATCTATGTAAGAGATGATGTGTTTTGTATCAGTTTCATAAGCAGAGTTGAACTAGATATGGTCCGTATGAGTAGGAAACACAGTTCTTTTTGTCTGTGCATGCTCATGTTCGTTGCTGTATTGCAGACGCTGAAAACAAGAGCATGCTTCTTCCGTTAAAATGGAGTGTGTTTCATGGATGAGAACACTGGTCTGAATTTCCCTTTAGAAACTGAGTTTAACCAAAGGATCTGTGTCTTCCTACAAGCAAGATTTCAATTTCAGTAAACCCAGGTATTTTTCGGCTAAAATGAATTTACACCTTTCACGAAACCAATACGATATTCACTATTAACTAAAGAGCATCTATGTAAGAGATGATGTGGTTTGTATCAGTTTCATAAGCAGAGTTGAACTAGACATGATCCGTATGAGTGGGAAACACAGTTCTTTTTTTCTGGGCATGCTCATGTTCTTGCTGTATTACAGACACAGAAAAGAAGAGCATGCTTCTTCCATTAAAACGGAGTGTTTCATGGATGAGAACACTGGTCTGAATTTCCCTTCAGAAACTGAGTTTAACCAAAGATCTGTGTCTCCCTACAAGCAAGAGTTTATTTCCAGTAAACCCAGATATTTTTCAGCTCAAATGAATTTACACAGTTCACGAAACCAATACGATTTTCACTATTAACTAAAGATCATCTCTGTAAGAGATGATGTGGTTTGTATCAGTTTCGTAAGCAGAGTTGAACTAGATATGGTCCATATGCGTAGGAAACACAGTTCTTTTTTTCTGGCCTTGCTCATGTTTCTTGCAGTACTGCAGATGCTGTAAAGAACAGCATGCTTCTTTCGTTAAAACAGACTGTGTATCATGGTTGAGAACACTTTTCTGAATTTCCCTATAGAATCAAAGTTAAACTCCATGCTCTGTGTCTTCCTACAAGCAAGAGTTCATTTCCCGTAAACCCAGTTATTTTTCGGCTCAAATGAATTTACACAGTTCACGAAACCAATACGATTTTCACTATTAATTAAAGAGCATCTATGTAAGGGATGATGTGTTTTGTATCAGTTTCAAAAGCAGATTGAAGTAGATATGGTTCGTATGAGTAGGAAACACTGTTCTTATTTTCTGGGCATGCTCATGTTCCTTGCTGTATTGCAGATGCTGAAAAGAAGAGCATGCTTATTCCGTTAAAACGCAGTGAGTTTCATGGATGAGAACACTGGTCTGAATTTCCCTTCAGAAACTGAGTTTAACCAAAGAATGTGTGTCTTCCTACAAGCGAGAGTTCATTTCCGGTAAACCCAGTTATTTTTAGGCTGAAATGAATTTACAGAGTTCACGAAATCAATACAATTTTCACTATTAACTATAGAGCATCTATGTAAGAGATGATGTGGTTTGTATCAGTTTGATAAGCAGAGTTGAACTAGATACGGTCCGTATGAGTAGGAAACTCAGTTCTTTTTTTCTGGCCATGCTCATGTTCCTTGCTGTATTGAAGATGCTGTAAAGAAAAGCATGCCTCTTGAGTTAAAACAGACTTTGTTTCATGGATGAGGACACTTTTCTGAATTCCCTTTAGAATTGGAGTTAAACTCCATGCTCTGTGTCTTCCTACAAGCAAGAGTTCATTTCCGGTAAACCCAGTTATTTTACGGCTCAAATGAATTTACACAGTTCATGAAACAAACACGATTTACACTATTAACTAAAGAGCATCTATGTAAGAGATGATGTTGTTTTTATATGTTTTATAAGCAGAGTTGAACTAGATATGGTCCGTGTGAGTAGGAGAGACAGTTCTTTTTTCTGGACATGCTCATGTTCCTTGCTGTATTGCAGATGCTGGAAAGAAGAGCATGCTTCTTGCGTTAAAACAGACTGTGTTTCATGGATGAGAACACTCTTCTAAATTTCCTTTCAGAAATGGAGTTAAACTTCATGCTCTGTGTCGTCCTACAAGCAAGAGTTCATTTCTGGTAAACCCATTTATTTTTTGGTTCAAATGAATTTACACAGTTCACGAAACCAATACGATTTTCACTATTAACTAAAGAGCATCTAAGCAAGAGATGATGTGGTTTGTATTAGTTTCATAGGCAGAGTTGAACTAGATGTGGTCCATATGTGTAGGAGACACAGTTCTTTTTTTCTGGGCATGCTCATGTTCCTTGCTGTATTGCAAAGATGGAAAGAAGAGCATGCATCTTGCGTTAAAACAGAGACTGTTTCATGGATGAGAACACAGGTCTGAATTTCCCTTCAGAAATGGAGTTAAACCAAATGCTCTGTGTCTTCCGACAAGACAGAGTTCATTTCTGGTAAACTCAGTTATTTTTCGGCTCAAATGATTTGACACAGTTCACGAAACCAATACGATTTACACTATTTACTTAAGAGCATCTATGTAAGAGATGATGTGGTTTGTATCAGTTTCATAAGCAGTGTTGTACTAGATATGGTCCGTGTGAGTAGGAGAGACAGTTCTTTTTTCTGGACATGCTCATGTTCCTTGCTGTATTGCAGATGCTGGAAAGAAGAGCATGCTTCTTGCGTTAAAACAGACTGTGTTTCATGGATGAGAACACTCTTCTAAATTTCCTTTCAGAAATGGAGTTAAACTTCATGCTCTGTGTCGTCCTACAAGCAAGAGTTCATTTCTGGTAAACCCATTTATTTTTTGGTTCAAATGAATTTACACAGTTCACGAAACCAACAAGATTTACACTATTAACTAATGAGCATCTATGTAACAGATGATGTGGTTTGAATCAGTTTCATAAGCAGAATTGAACTTGATATGGTCCTTATGAGTAGGAAACACAGTTCTTTTTTTCTGGGCATGCTCATGTTCCTTGCTGTATTGCAGACGCTGGAAAGAAGAGCATGCTTCTTCCGTTAAAATGGAGTGTGTTTCATGGATGAGAACACTGGTCTGAATTTCCCTTCAGAAACTGAGTTTAACCAAAGGATCTGTGTCTCCCTACAAGCAAGAGTTCATTTCCGGTAAACCCAGTTATTTTGGGCTCAAATGATTTTACACAGTTCACGAAACCAATACGGTTTTAACTATTAACTAAAGAGCATCTATGTAAGAGATGATGTGGTTTGTATCAGTTTCATAAGCAGAGTTGAACTAGATATGGTTCATATGAGTAGGAAACACAGTTCTTTTTTTTTGGCCATGCTCATGTTTCTTGCAGTATTGCAGATGCTGGAAAGAAGAGCATGCTTCTTGCGTTAAAACAGACTGCGTATCATGGATGAGAACACTTTTCTGAATTTCCCTATAGAATCGGAGTTAAACTCCATGCTCTGTGTCTTCCTACAAGCAAGAGTTCATTTCCCATAAACCCAGTTATTTTTCGGCTCAAATGAATTTACACATTTCACGAAACCAATACAATTTTCACTATTAATTAAAGAGCATCTATGTAAGAGATGTTGTGTTTTGTATCAGTTTCAAAAGCAGAGTTGAACTAGATATGGTTCGTATGAGTAGGAAACACAGTTCTTATTTTCTGGGCATGCTCATGTTCCTGGGGAATTGCAGACGCTGAAAAGAAGAGCATGCTTCTTCCGTTAAAACGGAGTGTGTTTCATGGATGAGAACACAGGTCTGAATTTCCATTCAGAAACTGAGTTTAACCAACGGATCTGTGTCTTCCTACAAGCAAGAGTTCATTTCCGGTAAAACCAATTATTTTTCGGCTGAAATGAATTTACACAGTTCACGAAACCAATACGATTTTCACTATTAACTATAAAGCATCTATGTAAGGTATGATGTGGTTTGTATCAGTTTCATAAGCAGAGTTGAACTAGATGAGGTCCATATGAGTAGGAGACGCAGTTCTTTTTTTCTGGGCATGCTCATGTTCCTTGCAGTATTGCAGATGCTGTAAAGAAGAGCATGCTTCTTCCGTTAAAATGGAGTGTGTTTCATGGATGAGAACACTGGTCTGAATTTCCCTTTAGAAACTGAGTTTAACCAAAGGATCTGTGTCTTCCTACAAGCAAGATTTCAATTTCAGTAAACCCAGGTATTTTTCGGCTAAAATGAATTTACACCTTTCACGAAACCAATACGATATTCACTATTAACTAAAGAGCATCTATGTAAGAGATGATGTGGTTTGTGTCAGTTTCCTAAGCAGAGTTGAACTAGACATGATCCGTATGAGTGGGAAACACAGTTCTTTTTTTCTGGGCATGCTCATGTTCTTGCTGTATTACAGACACTGATAAGATGAGCATGCTTCTTCCGTTAAAACGCAGTGTGTTTCATGGATGAGAACACTGGTCTGAATTTCCCTCAGAAACTGAGTTTAACCAAAGGATGTGTGTCTTCCTACAAGCGAGAGTTCATTTCCGGTAAACCCAGTTATTTTTAGGCTGAAATGAATTTACAGAGTTCACGAAATCAATACAATTTTCACTATTAACTATAGAGCATCTATGTAAGAGATGATGTGGTTTGTATCAGTTTGATAAGCAGAGTTGAACTAGATACGGTCCGTATGAGTAGGAAACACAGTTCTTTTTTTCTGGACATGCTCATGTTCCTTGCTGTATTGAAGATGCTGTAAAGAAAAGCATGCCTCTTGAGTTAAAACAGACTTTGTTTCATGGATGAGGACACTTTTCTGAATTCCCTTTAGAATTGGAGTTAAACTCCATGCTCTGTGTCTTCCTACAAGCAAGAGTTCATTTCCGGTAAACCCAGTTATTTTACGGCTCAAATGAATTTACACAGTTCATGAAACAAACACGATTTACACTATTAACTAAAGAGCATCTATGTAAGAGATGATGTTGTTTTTATATGTTTTATAAGCAGAGTTGAACTAGATATGGTCCGTGTGAGTAGGAGAGACAGTTCTTTTTTCTGGACATGCTCATGTTCCTTGCTGTATTGCAGATGCTGGAAAGAAGAGCATGATTCTTGCATTAAAACAGACTGTGTTTCATGGATGAGAACACTCTTCTAAATTTCCTTTCAGAAATGGAGTTAAACTTCATGCTCTGTGTCGTCCTACAAGCAAGAGTTCATTTCTGGTAAACCCATTTATTTTTTGGTTCAAATGAATTTACACAGTTCACGAAACCAATACGATTTTCACTATTAACTAAAGAGCATCTAAGCAAGAGATGATGTGGTTTGTATTAGTTTCATAGGCAGAGTTGAACTAGATGTGGTCCATATGTGTAGGAGACACAGTTCTTTTTTTCTGGGCATGCTCATGTTCCTTGCTGTATTGCAAAGATGGAAAGAAGAGCATGCTATTTCCGTTAAAACAGACTGTGTTTCATGAACGAGAACACTCTTCTGAATTTCCCTTCAGAAATGGAGTTAAACCAAATGCTCTGTGTCTTCCGACAAGACAGAGTTCATTTCTGGTAAACTCAGTTATTTTTCGGCTCAAATGATTTGACACAGTTCACGAAACCAATACGATTTACACTATTTACTTAAGAGCATCTATGTAAGAGATGATGTGGTTTGTATCAGTTTCATAAGCAGTGTTGTACTAGATATGGTCCGTATGAGTAGGAAACACAGTTCTTTTTTTCTGGACATTCTCATGTTCCTTGCTGTATTGCAGACGCTGGAAAGAAGAGCATGCTATTTCCGTTAAAACAGACTGTGTTTCATGAACGAGAACACTCTTCTGAATTTCCCTTCAGAAATGGAGTTAAACTCCATGCTCTGTGTCTTCCTACAAGCAAGAGTTCATTTCCGGTGAACCCAGTTATTTTTTGGATAAATTAATTTACAGCATTCACGAAACCAACAAGATTTACACTATTAACTAATGAGCATCTATGTAACAGATGATGTGGTTTGAATCAGTTTCATAAGCAGAATTGAACTTGATATGGTCCTTATGAGTAGGAAACACAGTTCTTTTTTTCTGGGCATGCTCATGTTCCTTGCTGTATTGCAGACGCTGGAAAGAAGAGCATGCTTCTTCCGTTAAAATGGAGTGTGTTTCATGGATGAGAACACTGGTCAGAATTTCCCTTCAGAAACTGAGTTTAACCAAAGGATCTGTGTCTCCCTACAAGCAAGAGTTCATTTCCGGTAAACCCAGTTATTTTGGGCTCAAATGATTTTACACAGTTCACGAAACCAATACGGTTTTAACTATTAACTAAAGAGCATCTATGTAAGAGATGATGTGGTTTGTATCAGTTTCATAAGCAGAGTTGAACTAGATATGGTTCATATGAGTAGGAAACACAGTTCTTTTTTTCTGGCCATGCTCATGTTTCTTGCAGTATTGCAGATGCTGGAAAGAAGAGCATGCTTCTTTCGTTAAAACAGACTGCGTATCATGGATGAGAACACTTTTCTGAATTTCCCTATAGAATCGGAGTTAAACTCCATGCTCTGTGTCTTCCTACAAGCAAGAGTTCATTTCCCATAAACCCAGTTATTTTTCGGCTCAAATGAATTTACACATTTCACGAAACCAATACAATTTTCACTATTAATTAAAGAGCATCTATGTAAGAGATGTTGTGTTTTGTATCAGTTTCAAAAGCAGAGTTGAACTAGATATGGTTCGTATGAGTAGGAAACACAGTTCTTATTTTCTGGGCATGCTCATGTTCCTGGGGAATTGCAGACGCTGAAAAGAAGAGCATGCTTCTTCCGTTAAAACGGAGTGTGTTTCATGGATGAGAACACAGGTCTGAATTTCCATTCAGAAACTGAGTTTAACCAACGGATCTGTGTCTTCCTACAAGCAAGAGTTCATTTCCGGTAAAACCAATTATTTTTCGGCTGAAATGAATTTACACAGTTCACGAAACCAATACGATTTTCACTATTAACTATAAAGCATCTATGTAAGGTATGATGTGGTTTGTATCAGTTTCATAAGCAGAGTTGAACTAGATGAGGTCCATATGAGTAGGAGACGCAGTTCTTTTTTTCTGGCCATGCTCATGTTTCTTGCAGTATTGCAGATGCTGTAAAGAAGAGCATGCTTCTTCCGTTAAAATGGAGTGTGTTTCATGGATGAGAACACTGGTCTGAATTTCCCTTTAGAAACTGAGTTTAACCAAAGGATCTGTGTCTTCCTACAAGCAAGATTTCAATTTCAGTAAACCCAGGTATTTTTCGGCTAAAATGAATTTACACCTTTCACGAAACCAATACGATATTCACTATTAACTAAAGAGCATCTATGTAAGAGATGATGTGGTTTGTGTCAGTTTCCTAAGCAGAGTTGAACTAGACATGATCCGTATGAGTGGGAAACACAGTTCTTTTTTTCTGGGCATGCTCATGTTCTTGCTGTATTACAGACACTGATAAGATGAGCATGCTTCTTCCGTTAAAACGCAGTGTGTTTCATGGATGAGAACACTGGTCTGAATTTCCCTCAGAAACTGAGTTTAACCAAAGGATGTGTGTCTTCCTACAAGCGAGAGTTCATTTCCGGTAAACCCAGTTATTTTTAGGCTGAAATGAATTTACAGAGTTCACGAAATCAATACAATTTTCACTATTAACTATAGAGCATCTATGTAAGAGATGATGTGGTTTGTATCAGTTTGATAAGCAGAGTTGAACTAGATACGGTCCGTATGAGTAGGAAACACAGTTCTTTTTTTCTGGACATGCTCATGTTCCTTGCTGTATTGAAGATGCTGTAAAGAAAAGCATGCCTCTTGAGTTAAAACAGACTTTGTTTCATGGATGAGGACACTTTTCTGAATTCCCTTTAGAATTGGAGTTAAACTCCATGCTCTGTGTCTTCCTACAAGCAAGAGTTCATTTCCGGTAAACCCAGTTATTTTACGGCTCAAATGAATTTACACAGTTCATGAAACAAACACGATTTACACTATTAACTAAAGAGCATCTATGTAAGAGATGATGTTGTTTTTATATGTTTTATAAGCAGAGTTGAACTAGATATGGTCCGTGTGAGTAGGAGAGACAGTTCTTTTTTCTGGACATGCTCATGTTCCTTGCTGTATTGCAGATGCTGGAAAGAAGAGCATGATTCTTGCATTAAAACAGACTGTGTTTCATGGATGAGAACACTCTTCTAAATTTCCTTTCAGAAATGGAGTTAAACTTCATGCTCTGTGTCGTCCTACAAGCAAGAGTTCATTTCTGGTAAACCCATTTATTTTTTGGTTCAAATGAATTTACACAGTTCACGAAACCAATACGATTTTCACTATTAACTAAAGAGCATCTAAGCAAGAGATGATGTGGTTTGTATTAGTTTCATAGGCAGAGTTGAACTAGATGTGGTCCATATGTGTAGGAGACACAGTTCTTTTTTTCTGGGCATGCTCATGTTCCTTGCTGTATTGCAAAGATGGAAAGAAGAGCATGCTATTTCCGTTAAAACAGACTGTGTTTCATGAACGAGAACACTCTTCTGAATTTCCCTTCAGAAATGGAGTTAAACCAAATGCTCTGTGTCTTCCGACAAGACAGAGTTCATTTCTGGTAAACTCAGTTATTTTTCGGCTCAAATGATTTGACACAGTTCACGAAACCAATACGATTTACACTATTTACTTAAGAGCATCTATGTAAGAGATGATGTGGTTTGTATCAGTTTCATAAGCAGTGTTGTACTAGATATGGTCCGTATGAGTAGGAAACACAGGTCTTTTTTTCTGGACATTCTCATGATCCTTGCTGTATTGCAGATGCTGGAAAGAAGAGCATGCTATTTCCGTTAAAACAGACTGTGTTTCATGAACGAGAACACTCTTCTGAATTTCCCTTCAGAAATGGAGTTAAACTCCATGCTCTGTGTCTTCCTACAAGCAAGAGTTCATTTCCGGTGAACCCAGTTATTTTTTGGATAAATTAATTTACTGCGTTCACGAAACCAACAAGATTTACACTATTAACTAATGAGCATCTATGTAACAGATGATGTGGTTTGAATCAGTTTCATAAGCAGAATTGAACTTGATATGGTCCTTATGAGTAGGAAACACAGTTCTTTTTTTCTGGGCATGCTCATGTTCCTTGCTGTATTGCAGACGCTGGAAAGAAGAGCATGCTTCTTCCGTTAAAATGGAGTGTGTTTCATGGATGAGAACACTGGTCAGAATTTCCCTTCAGAAACTGAGTTTAACCAAAGGATCTGTGTCTCCCTACAAGCAAGAGTTCATTTCCGGTAAACCCAGTTATTTTGGGCTCAAATGATTTTACACAGTTCACGAAACCAATACGGTTTTAACTATTAACTAAAGAGCATCTATGTAAGAGATGATGTGGTTTGTATCAATTTCATAAGCAGAGTTGAACTAGATATGGTTCATATGAGTAGGAAACACAGTTCTTTTTTTCTGGCCATGCTCATGTTTCTTGCAGTATTGCAGATGCTGGAAAGAAGAGCATGCTTCTTGCGTTAAAACAGACTGCGTATCATGGATGAGAACACTTTTCTGAATTTCCCTATAGAATCGGAGTTAAACTCCATGCTCTGTGTCTTCCTACAAGCAAGAGTTCATTTCCCATAAACCCAGTTATTTTTCGGCTCAAATGAATTTACACATTTCACGAAACCAATACAATTTTCACTATTAATTAAAGAGCATCTATGTAAGAGATGATGTGTTTTGTATCAGTTTCATAAGCAGAGTTGAACTAGATATGGTCCTTATGAGTAGGAAACACAGTTCTTTTTGTCTGTGCATGCTCATGTTCGTTGCTGTATTGCAGACGCTGAAAACAAGAGCATGCTTCTTCCGTTAAAATGGAGTGTGTTTCATGGATGAGAACACTGGTCTGAATTTCCCTTTAGAAACTGAGTTTAACCAAAGGATCTGTGTCTTCCTACAAGCAAGATTTCAATTTCAGTAAACCCAGGTATTTTTCGGCTAAAATGAATTTACACCTTTCACGAAACCAATACGATATTCACTATTAACTAAAGAGCATCTATGTAAGAGATGATGTGGTTTGTATCAGTTTCATAAGCAGAGTTGAACTAGACATGATCCGTATGAGTGGGAAACACAGTTCTTTTTTTCTGGGCATGCTCATGTTCTTGCTGTATTACAGACACAGAAAAGAAGAGCATGCTTCTTCCATTAAAACGGAGTGTTTCATGGATGAGAACACTGGTCTGAATTTCCCTTCAGAAACTGAGTTTAACCAAAGATCTGTGTCTCCCTACAAGCAAGAGTTTATTTCCAGTAAACCCAGATATTTTTCAGCTCAAATGAATTTACACAGTTCACGAAACCAATACGATTTTCACTATTAACTAAAGATCATCTCTGTAAGAGATGATGTGGTTTGTATCAATTTCGTAAGCAGAGTTGAACTAGATATGGTCCATATGCGTAGGAAACACAGTTCTTTTTTTCTGGCCTTGATCATGTTTCTTGCAGTACTGCAGATGCTGTAAAGAACAGCATGCTTCTTTCGTTAAAACAGACTGTGTATCATGGTTGAGAACACTTTTCTGAATTTCCCTATAGAATCAAAGTTAAACTCCATGCTCTGTGTCTTCCTACAAGCAAGAGTTCATTTCCCGTAAACCCAGTTATTTTTCGGCTCAAATGAATTTACACAGTTCACGAAACCAATACGATTTTCACTATTAATTAAAGAGCATCTATGTAAGGGATGATGTGTTTTGTATCAGTTTCAAAAGCAGAGTTGAAGTAGATATGGTTCGTATGAGTAGGAAACACTGTTCTTATTTTCTGGGCATGCTCATGTTCCTTGCTGTATTGCAGATGCTGAAAAGAAGAGCATGCTTATTCCGTTAAAACGCAGTGAGTTTCATGGATGAGAACACTGGTCTGAATTTCCCTTCAGAAACTGAGTTTAACCAAAGAATGTGTGTCTTCCTACAAGCGAGAGTTCATTTCCGGTAAACCCAGTTATTTTTAGGCTGAAATGAATTTACAGAGTTCACGAAATCAATACAATTTTCACTATTAACTATAGAGCATCTATGTAAGAGATGATGTGGTTTGTATCAGTTTGATAAGCAGAGTTGAACTAGATACGGTCCGTATGAGTAGGAAACTCAGTTCTTTTTTTCTGGCCATGCTCATGTTCCTTGCTGTATTGAAGATGCTGTAAAGAAAAGCATGCCTCTTGAGTTAAAACAGACTTTGTTTCATGGATGAGGACACTTTTCTGAATTCCCTTTAGAATTGGAGTTAAACTCCATGCTCTGTGTCTTCCTACAAGCAAGAGTTCATTTCCGGTAAACCCAGTTATTTTACGGCTCAAATGAATTTACACAGTTCATGAAACAAACACGATTTGCACTATTAACTAAAGAGCATCTATGTAAGAGATGATGTTGTTTTTATATGTTTTATAAGCAGAGTTGAACTAGATATGGTCCGTGTGAGTAGGAGAGACAGTTCTTTTTTCTGGACATGCTCATGTTCCTTGCTGTATTGCAGATGCTGGAAAGAAGAGCATGCTTCTTGCGTTAAAACAGACTGTGTTTCATGGATGAGAACACTCTTCTAAATTTCCTTTCAGAAATGGAGTTAAACTTCATGCTCTGTGTCGTCCTACAAGCAAGAGTTCATTTCTGGTAAACCCATTTATTTTTTGGTTCAAATGAATTTACACAGTTCACGAAACCAATACGATTTTCACTATTAACTAAAGAGCATCTAAGCAAGAGATGATGTGGTTTGTATTAGTTTCATAGGCAGAGTTGAACTAGATGTGGTCCATATGTGTAGGAGACACAGTTCTTTTTTTCTGGGCATGCTCATGTTCCTTGCTGTATTGCAAAGATGGAAAGAAGAGCATGCATCTTGCGTTAAAACAGAGACTGTTTCATGGATGAGAACACAGGTCTGAATTTCCCTTCAGAAATGGAGTTAAACCAAATGCTCTGTGTCTTCCGACAAGACAGAGTTCATTTCTGGTAAACTCAGTTATTTTTCGGCTCAAATGATTTGACACAGTTCACGAAACCAATACGATTTACACTATTTACTTAAGAGCATCTATGTAAGAGATGATGTGGTTTGTATCAGTTTCATAAGCAGTGTTGTACTAGATATGGTCCGTGTGAGTAGGAGAGACAGTTCTTTTTTCTGGACATGCTCATGTTCCTTGCTGTATTGCAGATGCTGGAAAGAAGAGCATGCTTCTTGCGTTAAAACAGACTGTGTTTCATGGATGAGAACACTCTTCTAAATTTCCTTTCAGAAATGGAGTTAAACTTCATGCTCTGTGTCGTCCTACAAGCAAGAGTTCATTTCTGGTAAACCCATTTATTTTTTGGTTCAAATGAATTTACACAGTTCACGAAACCAACAAGATTTACACTATTAACTAATGAGCATCTATGTAACAGATGATGTGGTTTGAATCAGTTTCATAAGCAGAATTGAACTTGATATGGTCCTTATGAGTAGGAAACACAGTTCTTTTTTTCTGGGCATGCTCATGTTCCTTGCTGTATTGCAGACGCTGGAAAGAAGAGCATGCTTCTTCCGTTAAAATGGAGTGTGTTTCATGGATGAGAACACTGGTCTGAATTTCCCTTCAGAAACTGAGTTTAACCAAAGGATCTGTGTCTCCCTACAAGCAAGAGTTCATTTCCGGTAAACCCAGTTATTTTGGGCTCAAATGATTTTACACAGTTCACGAAACCAATACGGTTTTAACTATTAACTAAAGAGCATCTATGTAAGAGATGATGTGGTTTGTATCAGTTTCATAAGCAGAGTTGAACTAGATATGGTTCATATGAGTAGGAAACACAGTTCTTTTTTTTTGGCCATGCTCATGTTTCTTGCAGTATTGCAGATGCTGGAAAGAAGAGCATGCTTCTTGCGTTAAAACAGACTGCGTATCATGGATGAGAACACTTTTCTGAATTTCCCTATAGAATCGGAGTTAAACTCCATGCTCTGTGTCTTCCTACAAGCAAGAGTTCATTTCCCATAAACCCAGTTATTTTTCGGCTCAAATGAATTTACACATTTCACGAAACCAATACAATTTTCACTATTAATTAAAGAGCATCTATGTAAGAGATGTTGTGTTTTGTATCAGTTTCAAAAGCAGAGTTGAACTAGATATGGTTCGTATGAGTAGGAAACACAGTTCTTATTTTCTGGGCATGCTCATGTTCCTGGGGAATTGCAGACGCTGAAAAGAAGAGCATGCTTCTTCCGTTAAAACGGAGTGTGTTTCATGGATGAGAACACAGGTCTGAATTTCCATTCAGAAACTGAGTTTAACCAACGGATCTGTGTCTTCCTACAAGCAAGAGTTCATTTCCGGTAAAACCAATTATTTTTCGGCTGAAATGAATTTACACAGTTCACGAAACCAATACGATTTTCACTATTAACTATAAAGCATCTATGTAAGGTATGATGTGGTTTGTATCAGTTTCATAAGCAGAGTTGAACTAGATGAGGTCCATATGAGTAGGAGACGCAGTTCTTTTTTTCTGGGCATGCTCATGTTCCTTGCAGTATTGCAGATGCTGTAAAGAAGAGCATGCTTCTTCCGTTAAAATGGAGTGTGTTTCATGGATGAGAACACTGGTCTGAATTTCCCTTTAGAAACTGAGTTTAACCAAAGGATCTGTGTCTTCCTACAAGCAAGATTTCAATTTCAGTAAACCCAGGTATTTTTCGGCTAAAATGAATTTACACCTTTCACGAAACCAATACGATATTCACTATTAACTAAAGAGCATCTATGTAAGAGATGATGTGGTTTGTGTCAGTTTCCTAAGCAGAGTTGAACTAGACATGATCCGTATGAGTGGGAAACACAGTTCTTTTTTTCTGGGCATGCTCATGTTCTTGCTGTATTACAGACACTGATAAGATGAGCATGCTTCTTCCGTTAAAACGCAGTGTGTTTCATGGATGAGAACACTGGTCTGAATTTCCCTCAGAAACTGAGTTTAACCAAAGGATGTGTGTCTTCCTACAAGCGAGAGTTCATTTCCGGTAAACCCAGTTATTTTTAGGCTGAAATGAATTTACAGAGTTCACGAAATCAATACAATTTTCACTATTAACTATAGAGCATCTATGTAAGAGATGATGTGGTTTGTATCAGTTTGATAAGCAGAGTTGAACTAGATACGGTCCGTATGAGTAGGAAACACAGTTCTTTTTTTCTGGACATGCTCATGTTCCTTGCTGTATTGAAGATGCTGTAAAGAAAAGCATGCCTCTTGAGTTAAAACAGACTTTGTTTCATGGATGAGGACACTTTTCTGAATTCCCTTTAGAATTGGAGTTAAACTCCATGCTCTGTGTCTTCCTACAAGCAAGAGTTCATTTCCGGTAAACCCAGTTATTTTACGGCTCAAATGAATTTACACAGTTCATGAAACAAACACGATTTACACTATTAACTAAAGAGCATCTATGTAAGAGATGATGTTGTTTTTATATGTTTTATAAGCAGAGTTGAACTAGATATGGTCCGTGTGAGTAGGAGAGACAGTTCTTTTTTCTGGACATGCTCATGTTCCTTGCTGTATTGCAGATGCTGGAAAGAAGAGCATGATTCTTGCATTAAAACAGACTGTGTTTCATGGATGAGAACACTCTTCTAAATTTCCTTTCAGAAATGGAGTTAAACTTCATGCTCTGTGTCGTCCTACAAGCAAGAGTTCATTTCTGGTAAACCCATTTATTTTTTGGTTCAAATGAATTTACACAGTTCACGAAACCAATACGATTTTCACTATTAACTAAAGAGCATCTAAGCAAGAGATGATGTGGTTTGTATTAGTTTCATAGGCAGAGTTGAACTAGATGTGGTCCATATGTGTAGGAGACACAGTTCTTTTTTTCTGGGCATGCTCATGTTCCTTGCTGTATTGCAAAGATGGAAAGAAGAGCATGCTATTTCCGTTAAAACAGACTGTGTTTCATGAACGAGAACACTCTTCTGAATTTCCCTTCAGAAATGGAGTTAAACCAAATGCTCTGTGTCTTCCGACAAGACAGAGTTCATTTCTGGTAAACTCAGTTATTTTTCGGCTCAAATGATTTGACACAGTTCACGAAACCAATACGATTTACACTATTTACTTAAGAGCATCTATGTAAGAGATGATGTGGTTTGTATCAGTTTCATAAGCAGTGTTGTACTAGATATGGTCCGTATGAGTAGGAAACACAGTTCTTTTTTTCTGGACATTCTCATGTTCCTTGCTGTATTGCAGACGCTGGAAAGAAGAGCATGCTATTTCCGTTAAAACAGACTGTGTTTCATGAACGAGAACACTCTTCTGAATTTCCCTTCAGAAATGGAGTTAAACTCCATGCTCTGTGTCTTCCTACAAGCAAGAGTTCATTTCCGGTGAACCCAGTTATTTTTTGGATAAATTAATTTACATCATTCACGAAACCAACAAGATTTACACTATTAACTAATGAGCATCTATGTAACAGATGATGTGGTTTGAATCAGTTTCATAAGCAGAATTGAACTTGATATGGTCCTTATGAGTAGGAAACACAGTTCTTTTTTTCTGGGCATGCTCATGTTCCTTGCTGTATTGCAGACGCTGGAAAGAAGAGCATGCTTCTTCCGTTAAAATGGAGTGTGTTTCATGGATGAGAACACTGGTCAGAATTTCCCTTCAGAAACTGAGTTTAACCAAAGGATCTGTGTCTCCCTACAAGCAAGAGTTCATTTCCGGTAAACCCAGTTATTTTGGGCTCAAATGATTTTACACAGTTCACGAAACCAATACGGTTTTAACTATTAACTAAAGAGCATCTATGTAAGAGATGATGTGGTTTGTATCAGTTTCATAAGCAGAGTTGAACTAGATATGGTTCATATGAGTAGGAAACACAGTTCTTTTTTTCTGGCCATGCTCATGTTTCTTGCAGTATTGCAGATGCTGGAAAGAAGAGCATGCTTCTTTCGTTAAAACAGACTGCGTATCATGGATGAGAACACTTTTCTGAATTTCCCTATAGAATCGGAGTTAAACTCCATGCTCTGTGTCTTCCTACAAGCAAGAGTTCATTTCCCATAAACCCAGTTATTTTTCGGCTCAAATGAATTTACACATTTCACGAAACCAATACAATTTTCACTATTAATTAAAGAGCATCTATGTAAGAGATGTTGTGTTTTGTATCAGTTTCATAAGCAGAGTTGAACTAGATGAGGTCCATATGAGTAGGAGACGCAGTTCTTTTTTTCTGGGCATGCTCATGTTCCTTGCAGTATTGCAGATGCTGTAAAGAAGAGCATGCTTCTTCCGTTAAAATGGAGTGTGTTTCATGGATGAGAACACTGGTCTGAATTTCCCTTTAGAAACTGAGTTTAACCAAAGGATCTGTGTCTTCCTACAAGCAAGATTTCAATTTCAGTAAACCCAGGTATTTTTCGGCTAAAATGAATTTACACCTTTCACGAAACCAATACGATATTCACTATTAACTAAAGAGCATCTATGTAAGAGATGATGTGGTTTGTGTCAGTTTCCTAAGCAGAGTTGAACTAGACATGATCCGTATGAGTGGGAAACACAGTTCTTTTTTTCTGGGCATGCTCATGTTCTTGCTGTATTACAGACACTGATAAGATGAGCATGCTTCTTCCGTTAAAACGCAGTGTGTTTCATGGATGAGAACACTGGTCTGAATTTCCCTCAGAAACTGAGTTTAACCAAAGGATGTGTGTCTTCCTACAAGCGAGAGTTCATTTCCGGTAAACCCAGTTATTTTTAGGCTGAAATGAATTTACAGAGTTCACGAAATCAATACAATTTTCACTATTAACTATAGAGCATCTATGTAAGAGATGATGTGGTTTGTATCAGTTTGATAAGCAGAGTTGAACTAGATACGGTCCGTATGAGTAGGAAACACAGTTCTTTTTTTCTGGACATGCTCATGTTCCTTGCTGTATTGAAGATGCTGTAAAGAAAAGCATGCCTCTTGAGTTAAAACAGACTTTGTTTCATGGATGAGGACACTTTTCTGAAATCCCTTTAGAATTGGAGTTAAACTCCATGCTCTGTGTCTTCCTACAAGCAAGAGTTCATTTCCGGTAAACCCAGTTATTTTACGGCTCAAATGAATTTACACAGTTCATGAAACAAACACGATTTACACTATTAACTAAAGAGCATCTATGTAAGAGATGATGTTGTTTTTATATGTTTTATAAGCAGAGTTGAACTAGATATGGTCCGTGTGAGTAGGAGAGACAGTTCTTTTTTCTGGACATGCTCATGTTCCTTGCTGTATTGCAGATGCTGGAAAGAAGAGCATGATTCTTGCATTAAAACAGACTGTGTTTCATGGATGAGAACACTCTTCTAAATTTCCTTTCAGAAATGGAGTTAAACTTCATGCTCTGTGTCGTCCTACAAGCAAGAGTTCATTTCTGGTAAACCCATTTATTTTTTGGTTCAAATGAATTTACACAGTTCACGAAACCAATACGATTTTCACTATTAACTAAAGAGCATCTAAGCAAGAGATGATGTGGTTTGTATTAGTTTCATAGGCAGAGTTGAACTAGATGTGGTCCATATGTGTAGGAGACACAGTTCTTTTTTTCTGGGCATGCTCATGTTCCTTGCTGTATTGCAAAGATGGAAAGAAGAGCATGCTATTTCCGTTAAAACAGACTGTGTTTCATGAACGAGAACACTCTTCTGAATTTCCCTTCAGAAATGGAGTTAAACCAAATGCTCTGTGTCTTCCGACAAGACAGAGTTCATTTCTGGTAAACTCAGTTATTTTTCGGCTCAAATGATTTGACACAGTTCACGAAACCAATACGATTTACACTATTTACTTAAGAGCATCTATGTAAGAGATGATGTGGTTTGTATCAGTTTCATAAGCAGTGTTGTACTAGATATGGTCCGTATGAGTAGGAAACACAGTTCTTTTTTTCTGGACATTCTCATGTTCCTTGCTGTATTGCAGACGCTGGAAAGAAGAGCATGCTATTTCCGTTAAAACAGACTGTGTTTCATGAACGAGAACACTCTTCTGAATTTCCCTTCAGAAATGGAGTTAAACTCCATGCTCTGTGTCTTCCTACAAGCAAGAGTTCATTTCCGGTGAACCCAGTTATTTTTTGGATAAATTAATTTACATCATTCACGAAACCAACAAGATTTACACTATTAACTAATGAGCATCTATGTAACAGATGATGTGGTTTGAATCAGTTTCATAAGCAGAATTGAACTTGATATGGTCCTTATGAGTAGGAAACACAGTTCTTTTTTTCTGGGCATGCTCATGTTCCTTGCTGTATTGCAGACGCTGGAAAGAAGAGCATGCTTCTTCCGTTAAAATGGAGTGTGTTTCATGGATGAGAACACTGGTCTGAATTTCCCTTCAGAAACTGAGTTTAACCAAAGGATCTGTGTCTCCCTACAAGCAAGAGTTCATTTCCGGTAAACCCAGTTATTTTGGGCTCAAATGATTTTACACAGTTCACGAAACCAATACGGTTTTAACTATTAACTAAAGAGCATCTATGTAAGAGATGATGTGGTTTGTATCAGTTTCATAAGCAGAGTTGAACTAGATATGGTTCATATGAGTAGGAAACACAGTTCTTTTTTTTTGGCCATGCTCATGTTTCTTGCAGTATTGCAGATGCTGGAAAGAAGAGCATGCTTCTTGCGTTAAAACAGACTGCGTATCATGGATGAGAACACTTTTCTGAATTTCCCTATAGAATCGGAGTTAAACTCCATGCTCTGTGTCTTCCTACAAGCAAGAGTTCATTTCCCATAAACCCAGTTATTTTTCGGCTCAAATGAATTTACACATTTCACGAAACCAATACAATTTTCACTATTAATTAAAGAGCATCTATGTAAGAGATGTTGTGTTTTGTATCAGTTTCAAAAGCAGAGTTGAACTAGATATGGTTCGTATGAGTAGGAAACACAGTTCTTATTTTCTGGGCATGCTCATGTTCCTGGGGAATTGCAGACGCTGAAAAGAAGAGCATGCTTCTTCCGTTAAAACGGAGTGTGTTTCATGGATGAGAACACAGGTCTGAATTTCCATTCAGAAACTGAGTTTAACCAACGGATCTGTGTCTTCCTACAAGCAAGAGTTCATTTCCGGTAAAACCAATTATTTTTCGGCTGAAATGAATTTACACAGTTCACGAAACCAATACGATTTTCACTATTAACTATAAAGCATCTATGTAAGGTATGATGTGGTTTGTATCAGTTTCATAAGCAGAGTTGAACTAGATGAGGTCCATATGAGTAGGAGACGCAGTTCTTTTTTTCTGGGCATGCTCATGTTCCTTGCAGTATTGCAGATGCTGTAAAGAAGAGCATGCTTCTTCCGTTAAAATGGAGTGTGTTTCATGGATGAGAACACTGGTCTGAATTTCCCTTTAGAAACTGAGTTTAACCAAAGGATCTGTGTCTTCCTACAAGCAAGATTTCAATTTCAGTAAACCCAGGTATTTTTCGGCTAAAATGAATTTACACCTTTCACGAAACCAATACGATATTCACTATTAACTAAAGAGCATCTATGTAAGAGATGATGTGGTTTGTGTCAGTTTCCTAAGCAGAGTTGAACTAGACATGATCCGTATGAGTGGGAAACACAGTTCTTTTTTTCTGGGCATGCTCATGTTCTTGCTGTATTACAGACACTGATAAGATGAGCATGCTTCTTCCGTTAAAACGCAGTGTGTTTCATGGATGAGAACACTGGTCTGAATTTCCCTCAGAAACTGAGTTTAACCAAAGGATGTGTGTCTTCCTACAAGCGAGAGTTCATTTCCGGTAAACCCAGTTATTTTTAGGCTGAAATGAATTTACAGAGTTCACGAAATCAATACAATTTTCACTATTAACTATAGAGCATCTATGTAAGAGATGATGTGGTTTGTATCAGTTTGATAAGCAGAGTTGAACTAGATACGGTCCGTATGAGTAGGAAACACAGTTCTTTTTTTCTGGACATGCTCATGTTCCTTGCTGTATTGAAGATGCTGTAAAGAAAAGCATGCCTCTTGAGTTAAAACAGACTTTGTTTCATGGATGAGGACACTTTTCTGAAATCCCTTTAGAATTGGAGTTAAACTCCATGCTCTGTGTCTTCCTACAAGCAAGAGTTCATTTCCGGTAAACCCAGTTATTTTACGGCTCAAATGAATTTACACAGTTCATGAAACAAACACGATTTACACTATTAACTAAAGAGCATCTATGTAAGAGATGATGTTGTTTTTATATGTTTTATAAGCAGAGTTGAACTAGATATGGTCCGTGTGAGTAGGAGAGACAGTTCTTTTTTCTGGACATGCTCATGTTCCTTGCTGTATTGCAGATGCTGGAAAGAAGAGCATGATTCTTGCATTAAAACAGACTGTGTTTCATGGATGAGAACACTCTTCTAAATTTCCTTTCAGAAATGGAGTTAAACTTCATGCTCTGTGTCGTCCTACAAGCAAGAGTTCATTTCTGGTAAACCCATTTATTTTTTGGTTCAAATGAATTTACACAGTTCACGAAACCAATACGATTTTCACTATTAACTAAAGAGCATCTAAGCAAGAGATGATGTGGTTTGTATTAGTTTCATAGGCAGAGTTGAACTAGATGTGGTCCATATGTGTAGGAGACACAGTTCTTTTTTTCTGGGCATGCTCATGTTCCTTGCTGTATTGCAAAGATGGAAAGAAGAGCATGCTATTTCCGTTAAAACAGACTGTGTTTCATGAACGAGAACACTCTTCTGAATTTCCCTTCAGAAATGGAGTTAAACCAAATGCTCTGTGTCTTCCGACAAGACAGAGTTCATTTCTGGTAAACTCAGTTATTTTTCGGCTCAAATGATTTGACACAGTTCACGAAACCAATACGATTTACACTATTTACTTAAGAGCATCTATGTAAGAGATGATGTGGTTTGTATCAGTTTCATAAGCAGTGTTGTACTAGATATGGTCCGTATGAGTAGGAAACACAGTTCTTTTTTTCTGGACATTCTCATGTTCCTTGCTGTATTGCAGACGCTGGAAAGAAGAGCATGCTATTTCCGTTAAAACAGACTGTGTTTCATGAACGAGAACACTCTTCTGAATTTCCCTTCAGAAATGGAGTTAAACTCCATGCTCTGTGTCTTCCTACAAGCAAGAGTTCATTTCCGGTGAACCCAGTTATTTTTTGGATAAATTAATTTACATCATTCACGAAACCAACAAGATTTACACTATTAACTAATGAGCATCTATGTAACAGATGATGTGGTTTGAATCAGTTTCATAAGCAGAATTGAACTTGATATGGTCCTTATGAGTAGGAAACACAGTTCTTTTTTTCTGGGCATGCTCATGTTCCTTGCTGTATTGCAGACGCTGGAAAGAAGAGCATGCTTCTTCCGTTAAAATGGAGTGTGTTTCATGGATGAGAACACTGGTCTGAATTTCCCTTCAGAAACTGAGTTTAACCAAAGGATCTGTGTCTCCCTACAAGCAAGAGTTCATTTCCGGTAAACCCAGTTATTTTGGGCTCAAATGATTTTACACAGTTCACGAAACCAATACGGTTTTAACTATTAACTAAAGAGCATCTATGTAAGAGATGATGTGGTTTGTATCAGTTTCATAAGCAGAGTTGAACTAGATATGGTTCATATGAGTAGGAAACACAGTTCTTTTTTTTTGGCCATGCTCATGTTTCTTGCAGTATTGCAGATGCTGGAAAGAAGAGCATGCTTCTTGCGTTAAAACAGACTGCGTATCATGGATGAGAACACTTTTCTGAATTTCCCTATAGAATCGGAGTTAAACTCCATGCTCTGTGTCTTCCTACAAGCAAGAGTTCATTTCCCATAAACCCAGTTATTTTTCGGCTCAAATGAATTTACACATTTCACGAAACCAATACAATTTTCACTATTAATTAAAGAGCATCTATGTAAGAGATGTTGTGTTTTGTATCAGTTTCAAAAGCAGAGTTGAACTAGATATGGTTCGTATGAGTAGGAAACACAGTTCTTATTTTCTGGGCATGCTCATGTTCCTGGGGAATTGCAGACGCTGAAAAGAAGAGCATGCTTCTTCCGTTAAAACGGAGTGTGTTTCATGGATGAGAACACAGGTCTGAATTTCCATTCAGAAACTGAGTTTAACCAACGGATCTGTGTCTTCCTACAAGCAAGAGTTCATTTCCGGTAAAACCAATTATTTTTCGGCTGAAATGAATTTACACAGTTCACGAAACCAATACGATTTTCACTATTAACTATAAAGCATCTATGTAAGGTATGATGTGGTTTGTATCAGTTTCATAAGCAGAGTTGAACTAGATGAGGTCCATATGAGTAGGAGACGCAGTTCTTTTTTTCTGGGCATGCTCATGTTCCTTGCAGTATTGCAGATGCTGTAAAGAAGAGCATGCTTCTTCCGTTAAAATGGAGTGTGTTTCATGGATGAGAACACTGGTCTGAATTTCCCTTTAGAAACTGAGTTTAACCAAAGGATCTGTGTCTTCCTACAAGCAAGATTTCAATTTCAGTAAACCCAGGTATTTTTCGGCTAAAATGAATTTACACCTTTCACGAAACCAATACGATATTCACTATTAACTAAAGAGCATCTATGTAAGAGATGATGTGGTTTGTGTCAGTTTCCTAAGCAGAGTTGAACTAGACATGATCCGTATGAGTGGGAAACACAGTTCTTTTTTTCTGGGCATGCTCATGTTCTTGCTGTATTACAGACACTGATAAGATGAGCATGCTTCTTCCGTTAAAACGCAGTGTGTTTCATGGATGAGAACACTGGTCTGAATTTCCCTCAGAAACTGAGTTTAACCAAAGGATGTGTGTCTTCCTACAAGCGAGAGTTCATTTCCGGTAAACCCAGTTATTTTTAGGCTGAAATGAATTTACAGAGTTCACGAAATCAATACAATTTTCACTATTAACTATAGAGCATCTATGTAAGAGATGATGTGGTTTGTATCAGTTTGATAAGCAGAGTTGAACTAGATACGGTCCGTATGAGTAGGAAACACAGTTCTTTTTTTCTGGACATGCTCATGTTCCTTGCTGTATTGAAGATGCTGTAAAGAAAAGCATGCCTCTTGAGTTAAAACAGACTTTGTTTCATGGATGAGGACACTTTTCTGAAATCCCTTTAGAATTGGAGTTAAACTCCATGCTCTGTGTCTTCCTACAAGCAAGAGTTCATTTCCGGTAAACCCAGTTATTTTACGGCTCAAATGAATTTACACAGTTCATGAAACAAACACGATTTACACTATTAACTAAAGAGCATCTATGTAAGAGATGATGTTGTTTTTATATGTTTTATAAGCAGAGTTGAACTAGATATGGTCCGTGTGAGTAGGAGAGACAGTTCTTTTTTCTGGACATGCTCATGTTCCTTGCTGTATTGCAGATGCTGGAAAGAAGAGCATGATTCTTGCATTAAAACAGACTGTGTTTCATGGATGAGAACACTCTTCTAAATTTCCTTTCAGAAATGGAGTTAAACTTCATGCTCTGTGTCGTCCTACAAGCAAGAGTTCATTTCTGGTAAACCCATTTATTTTTTGGTTCAAATGAATTTACACAGTTCACGAAACCAATACGATTTTCACTATTAACTAAAGAGCATCTAAGCAAGAGATGATGTGGTTTGTATTAGTTTCATAGGCAGAGTTGAACTAGATGTGGTCCATATGTGTAGGAGACACAGTTCTTTTTTTCTGGGCATGCTCATGTTCCTTGCTGTATTGCAAAGATGGAAAGAAGAGCATGCTATTTCCGTTAAAACAGACTGTGTTTCATGAACGAGAACACTCTTCTGAATTTCCCTTCAGAAATGGAGTTAAACCAAATGCTCTGTGTCTTCCGACAAGACAGAGTTCATTTCTGGTAAACTCAGTTATTTTTCGGCTCAAATGATTTGACACAGTTCACGAAACCAATACGATTTACACTATTTACTTAAGAGCATCTATGTAAGAGATGATGTGGTTTGTATCAGTTTCATAAGCAGTGTTGTACTAGATATGGTCCGTATGAGTAGGAAACACAGTTCTTTTTTTCTGGACATTCTCATGTTCCTTGCTGTATTGCAGACGCTGGAAAGAAGAGCATGCTATTTCCGTTAAAACAGACTGTGTTTCATGAACGAGAACACTCTTCTGAATTTCCCTTCAGAAATGGAGTTAAACTCCATGCTCTGTGTCTTCCTACAAGCAAGAGTTCATTTCCGGTGAACCCAGTTATTTTTTGGATAAATTAATTTACATCATTCACGAAACCAACAAGATTTACACTATTAACTAATGAGCATCTATGTAACAGATGATGTGGTTTGAATCAGTTTCATAAGCAGAATTGAACTTGATATGGTCCTTATGAGTAGGAAACACAGTTCTTTTTTTCTGGGCATGCTCATGTTCCTTGCTGTATTGCAGACGCTGGAAAGAAGAGCATGCTTCTTCCGTTAAAATGGAGTGTGTTTCATGGATGAGAACACTGGTCTGAATTTCCCTTCAGAAACTGAGTTTAACCAAAGGATCTGTGTCTCCCTACAAGCAAGAGTTCATTTCCGGTAAACCCAGTTATTTTGGGCTCAAATGATTTTACACAGTTCACGAAACCAATACGGTTTTAACTATTAACTAAAGAGCATCTATGTAAGAGATGATGTGGTTTGTATCAGTTTCATAAGCAGAGTTGAACTAGATATGGTTCATATGAGTAGGAAACACAGTTCTTTTTTTTTGGCCATGCTCATGTTTCTTGCAGTATTGCAGATGCTGGAAAGAAGAGCATGCTTCTTGCGTTAAAACAGACTGCGTATCATGGATGAGAACACTTTTCTGAATTTCCCTATAGAATCGGAGTTAAACTCCATGCTCTGTGTCTTCCTACAAGCAAGAGTTCATTTCCCATAAACCCAGTTATTTTTCGGCTCAAATGAATTTACACATTTCACGAAACCAATACAATTTTCACTATTAATTAAAGAGCATCTATGTAAGAGATGTTGTGTTTTGTATCAGTTTCAAAAGCAGAGTTGAACTAGATATGGTTCGTATGAGTAGGAAACACAGTTCTTATTTTCTGGGCATGCTCATGTTCCTGGGGAATTGCAGACGCTGAAAAGAAGAGCATGCTTCTTCCGTTAAAACGGAGTGTGTTTCATGGATGAGAACACAGGTCTGAATTTCCATTCAGAAACTGAGTTTAACCAACGGATCTGTGTCTTCCTACAAGCAAGAGTTCATTTCCGGTAAAACCAATTATTTTTCGGCTGAAATGAATTTACACAGTTCACGAAACCAATACGATTTTCACTATTAACTATAAAGCATCTATGTAAGGTATGATGTGGTTTGTATCAGTTTCATAAGCAGAGTTGAACTAGATGAGGTCCATATGAGTAGGAGACGCAGTTCTTTTTTTCTGGGCATGCTCATGTTCCTTGCAGTATTGCAGATGCTGTAAAGAAGAGCATGCTTCTTCCGTTAAAATGGAGTGTGTTTCATGGATGAGAACACTGGTCTGAATTTCCCTTTAGAAACTGAGTTTAACCAAAGGATCTGTGTCTTCCTACAAGCAAGATTTCAATTTCAGTAAACCCAGGTATTTTTCGGCTAAAATGAATTTACACCTTTCACGAAACCAATACGATATTCACTATTAACTAAAGAGCATCTATGTAAGAGATGATGTGGTTTGTGTCAGTTTCCTAAGCAGAGTTGAACTAGACATGATCCGTATGAGTGGGAAACACAGTTCTTTTTTTCTGGGCATGCTCATGTTCTTGCTGTATTACAGACACTGATAAGATGAGCATGCTTCTTCCGTTAAAATGCAGTGTGTTTCATGGATGAGAACACTCTTCTGAATTTCCCTTCAGAAATGGAGTTAAACTCCATGCTCTGTGTCATCCTACAAGCAAGAGTTCATTTCAGGTTAACACAGTTATTTTTCGGCTCAAATGAATTTACACAGTTCACGAAACCAACACGATTTACACTATTAACTAAAGAGCATCTATGTATGAGATGCTGTGGTTTGTATCAGTTTCATAAGCAGAGTTGAACTAGTTATGGTCCGTATGAATAGGAAACACAGTTCTTTTTTTTGGGCATGCTCATCTTCCTTGCTGTATTGCAGACGCTGAAAAGAAGAGCATGCTTCTTCCCTTAAAACGTAGTGTCTTTCATTGATGAGAACACTGGTGTGAATTTCCATTCAGAAATTGAGTTTAACCAAAAGATATGTGTCTTCCTCCAAGCAAGAGTTTATTTCCGGTAAAACCAGTTATTTTTCGGCTCAAATGATTTTACACGGTTCACGAAACCAATACGATTTTCACTATTAACTAAAGAGCATCTATGTAAGAGATGATGTGGTTTGTTTCAGTTTCATAAGCAGTATTGAACTAGATATGGTCCGTATGAGTAGGAAAGACAGTTCTGTTTTTCTGTACATGCTCATGTTACTTGCTGTATTGCAAACGCTGGAAAGAAAAGCATGCTATTGGCGTTAAAACAGAGTGTGTTTCATGGATGACAACACTGGTCTGAATTTCCCTTCAAAAACAGAAGTAAACCAAAGACTCTGTGGCAACCTACAAGCAAGAGTTCATTTCTGGTAAGCGCAGTGAATTTTCAGCTCAAATGAATTTACACAGTTCACGAAACCAATACGATTTTCACTATTAACTAAAGAGCATCTATGTAAGAGATGATGTGGTTTGTATCAGTTTCATAAGCAGGGTTGAACTAGATATGGTCCGGATGAGTACAAAACACAGTTCTTTTTTTTTGTGCATGCTCATGTTCTTTGCTGTATTGCAGACGCTGGAAAGGAGAGCATGCTTCTTGCATTAAAACAGACTGTGTTTCTTGGATGAGAACACTCTTCTGAATTTCCCTTCAGGAGTGGAGTTAAACTACATGCTCTGTGTCTTCCTACAAGCAAGAGGTCATTTCCCGGAAACCCAGATATTTTTTGGCTCAAATGAATTTACACAGTTCACGAAACCCACACGATTTTCAATATTAATTAAAGAGCATTTATGTAAGAAATGATGTGGTTTGTCTCATTTAAATAAGCACAGTTAAACTAGATACGGTCCTTATGAGTAGGAAACACAGTTCCTTTTTTCTGGCCATGCTCATGTTTCTTGCTTTATTGCAGATGCTGGAAAGAACAGCATGCATCTTGCTTTAAAACAGACTGTGTTTCATGGAGGAGAAAACTCTTCTGAATTCTCCTTTAGAATCAGAGTTAAATCCATGCTCTGTGTCGTCCTACAAGCAAGAGTTCATTCCTGTAAACGCAGTGAATTTTCGGTGCCAAATGAATTTACACAGTTCACGAGACCAACACAATTTTCACTATTAACTAAAGAGCATCTATAAGAGATGCTGTGGTTTGTATCAGTTTCATAAGCAGAGTTTAACGAGATATGTTCCCTATGAGTAGGAAACACAGTTCTCTTTTTCTGGCCATGCTCATGTTTTTTGCTGTATTGCAGATGCTGGAAAGAAGAGCATGCTTCTTGCATTAAAACAGACTGTGATTCTTTGATGAGTACACTCTTCTGAATTTCCCTTTAGAATCGGAGTTTAACGCCATGCTCTGTGTCTTCCTACAAGCAAGAGATCATTTCCGGTAAACCCAGTAATTTTTCGCCTCAAATGAATTTATACAGTTCACAAAACCAACATGATTTTCACTATTAACTAAAGAGCATCTATGTAAGAGATGATGTGGTTTGTTTCAGTGTCATAAGCAGTGTTGAACTAGATATGGTCCGTATGAGTATGAAACACAGTTCCTTTTTTCTGGACATTCTCATATTCCTTGCTGTATTGCAGACGCTGGAAAGAAGAGCATGCTATTTGCGTTAAAATGGAGTGTGTTTCATGGATGAGAACACTCTTCTGAATTTCCCTTCAGAAATGGAGTTAAACTCCATGCTCTGTGTCATCCTAAAACTAGAGTTCATTTCCGTAAAACCAATTATTTTTCGGCTCAAATGAATTTACACAGTTCACGAAACCAACAGGATTTACACTATTAACTAAAGAGCATCTATGTAACAGATGATGTTGTTTGTATCAGTTTCAAAAGCAGAGTTGAACTAGATATGGTTCGTATGAGTAGGAAACACTGTTCTTATTTTCTGGGCATGCTCATGTTCCTTGCTGTATTGCAGATGCTGAAAAGAAGAGCATGCTTATTCCGTTAAAACGCAGTGTGTTTCATGGATGAGAACACTGGTCTGAATTTCCCTTCAGAAACTGAGTTTAACCAAAGGATGTGTGTCTTCCTACAAGCGAGAGTTCATTTCCGGTAAACCCAGTTATTTTTAGGCTGAAATGAATTTACAGAGTTCATGAAATCAATACAATTTTCACTATTAACTATAGAGCATCTATGTAAGAGATGATGTGGTTTGTATCAGTTTGATAAGCAGAGTTGAACTAGGTATGGTCCGTATGAGTAGGAAACACAGTTCTTTTTTTCTGGCCATGCTCATGTTCCTTGCTGTATTGAAGATGCTGTAAAGACAAGCATGCCTCTTGAGTTAAAACAGACTTTGTTTCATGGATGAGGACACTTTTCTGAATTCCCTTTAGAATTGGAGTTAAACTCCATGCTCTGTGTCTTCCTACAAGCAAGAGTTCATTTCCGGTAAACCCAGTTATTTTACGGCTCAAATGAATTTACACAGTTCACGAAACAAACACGATTTACACTATTAACTAAAGAGCATCTATGTAAGAGATGATGATGTTTTTATATGTTTTATAAGCAGAGTTGAACTAGATATGGTCCGTGTGAGTAGGAGAGACAGTTCTTTTTTCTGGACATGCTCATGTTCCTTGCTGTATTGCAGATGCTGGAAAGAAGAGCATGCTTCTTGCGTTAAAACAGACTGTGTTTCATGGATGAGAACACTCTTCTAAATTTCCTTTCAGAAATGGAGTTAAACTTCATGCTCTGTGTCGTCCTACAAGCAAGAGTTCATTTCTGGTAAACCCATTTATTTTTTGGTTCAAATGAATTTACACAGTTCACGAAACCAATACGATTTTCACTATTAACTAAAGAGCATCTAAGCAAGAGATGATGTGGTTTGTATTAGTTTCATAGGCAGAGTTGAACTAGATGTGGTCCATATGTGTAGGAGACACAGTTCTTTTTTTCTGGGCATGCTCATGTTCCTTGCTGTATTGCAAAGCTGGAAAGAAGAGCATGCATCTTGCGTTAAAACAGAGAGTGTTTCATGGATGAGAACACAGGTCTGAATTTCCCTTCAGAAATGGAGTTAAACCAAATGCTCTGTGTCTTCCGGCAAGACAGAGTTCATTTCTGGTAAACTCAGTTATTTTTCGGCTCAAATGATTTGACACAGTTCATGAAACCAATACGATTTACACTATTTACTTAAGAGCATCTATGTAAGAGATGATGTGGTTTGTATCAGTTTCATAAGCAGTGTTGTACTAGATATGGTCCGTATGAGTAGGAAACATAGGTCTTTTTTTCTGGACATTCTCATGATCCTTGCTGTATTGCAGACGCTGGAAAGAAGAGCATGCTATTTCCGTTAAAACAGACTGTGTTTCATGAACGAGAACACTCTTCTGAATTTCCCTTCAGAAATGGAGTTAAACTCCATGCTCTGTGTCTTCCTACAAGCAAGAGTTCATTTCCGGTGTACCCAGTTATATTTTGGATAAATTTATTTACAGCGTTCACGAAACCAACAAGATTTACACTATTAACTAATGAGCATCTATGTAACAGATGATGTGGTTTGAATCAGTTTCATAAGCAGAATTGAACTTGATATGGTCCTTATGAGTAGGAAACACAGTTCTTTTTTTCTGGGCATGCTCATGTTCCTTGCTGTATTGCAGACGCTGGAAGAAGAGCATGCTTCTTCCGTTAAAATGGAGTGTGTTTCATGGATGAGAACACTGGTCAGAATTTCCCTTCAGAAACTGAGTTTAACCAAAGGATCTGTGTCTCCCTACAAGCAAGAGTTCATTTCCAGTAAACCCAGATATTTTTCAGCTCAAATGAATTTACACAGTTCACGAAACCAATACGATTTTCACTATTAACTAAAGATCATCTCTGTAAGAGATGATGTGGTTTGTATCAGTTTCGTAAGCAGAGTTGAACTAGATACGGTCCCTATGAGTAGGAAACACAGTTCTTTTTTTCTGGCCTTGCTCATGTTTCTTGCAGTACTGCAGATGCTGTAAAGAACAGCATGCTTCTTTCGTTAAAACAGACTGTGTATCATGGTTGAGAACACTTTTCTGAATTTCCCTATAGAATCAGAGTTAAACTCCATGCTCTGTGTCTTCCTACAAGCAAGAGTTCATTTCCCGTAAACCCAGTTATTTTTCGGCTCAAATGAATTTACACAGTTCACGAAACCAATACGATTTTCACTATTAATTAAAGAGCATCTATGTAAGAGATGATGTGTTTTGTATCAGTTTCAAAAGCAGAGTTGAAGTAGATATGGTTCGTATGAGTAGGAAACACTGTTCTTATTTTCTGGGCATGCTCATGTTCCTTGCTGTATTGCAGATGCTGAAAAGAAGAGCATGCTTATTCCGTTAAAACGCAGTGTGTTTCATGGATGAGAACACTGGTCTGAATTTCCCTTCAGAAACTGAGTTTAACCAAAGGATGTGTGTCTTCCTACAAGCGAGAGTTCATTTCCGGTAAACCCAGTTATTTTTAGGCTGAAATGAATTTACAGAGTTCACGAAATCAATACAATTTTCACTATTAACTATAGAGCATCTATGTAAGAGATGATGTGGTTTGTATCAGTTTGATAAGCAGAGTTGAACTAGATACGGTCCGTATGAGTAGGAAACACAGTTCTTTTTTTCTGGCCATGCTCATGTTCCTTGCTGTATTGAAGATGCTGTAAAGAAAAGCATGCCTCTTGAGTTAAAACAGACTTTGTTTCATGGATGAGGACACTTTTCTGAATTCCCTTTAGAATTGGAGTTAAACTCCATGCTCTGTGTCTTCCTACAAGCAAGAGTTCATTTCCGGTAAACCCAGTTATTTTACGGCTCAAATGAATTTACACAGTTCATGAAACAAACACGATTTACACTATTAACTAAAGAGCATCTATGTAAGAGATGATGTTGTTTTTATATGTTTTATAAGCAGAGTTGAACTAGATATGGTCCGTGTGAGTAGGAGAGACAGTTCTTTTTCTGGCCATGCTCATGTTCCTTGCTGTATTGCTGATGCTGGAAAGAAGAGCATGCTTCTTTCGTTAAAACAGACTGCGTATCATGGATGAGAACACTTTTCTGAATTTCCCTGTAGAATCGGAGTTAAACTCCATGCTCTGTGTCTTCCTACAAGCAAGAGTTCATTTCCCGTAAACCCAGTTATTTTTTGGCTGAAATGAATTTACACAGTTCACGAAACCAATATGATTTTCACTATTAATTAAAGAGCATCTATGTAAGAGATGATGTGTTTTGTATCAGTTTCATAAGCAGAGTTGAACTAAACATGGTCCATATGAGTAGGAAACACAGTTCTTTTTTGTCTGTTCATTCTCATGTTCGTTGCTGTATTGCAGACGCTGAAAAGAAGAGCATGCTTCTTCGGTTAAAACGGAGTGTGTTTCATGGATGAGAACACTGGTCTGAATTTCCCTTCAGAAACTGAGTTTAACCAACGGATCTGTGTCTCCCTACAAGCAAGAGTTCATTTCCGGTAAACCCAGTTATTTTTCGGCTCTAATGAATTTACACAGTTCACGAAAACAATACGATTTTCACTATTAACTAAAGAGGAACTATATAAGAGATGATGTGGATTGTATCAGTTTCATAAGCAGTGTTGAACTAGATATAGTTCGTATGAGTATGAAACACAGTTCCTTTTTTCTGGACATTCTCATGTTACTTGCGGTATTGCAGAAGCTAGAAAGAAGAACATGCTATTTGCGTTAAAATGGAGTGTGTTTCATGGATGAGAACACTCTTCTGAATTTCCCTTCAGAAATGGAGTTAAACTCCATGCTCTGTGTCATCCTAAAACTAGAGTTCATTTCCGTAAAACCAATTATTTTTCGGCTCAAATGAATTTACATAGTTCACGAAACCAACACGATTTACACTATTAACTAAAGAGCATCTATGTAAAAGATGATGTGGTTTGTATCAGTTTCAAAAGCAGAGGTGAACTAGATATGGTTCGTATGAGTAGGAAACACAGTTCTTATTTTCTGGGCATGCTCATGTTCCTTGAGTATTGCAGACGCTGAAAAGAAGAGCATGCTTCTTCCGTTAAAACGGAGTGTGTTTCATGGATGAGAACACAGGTCTGAATTTCCCTTCAGAAACTGAGTTTAACCAATGGATCTGTGTCTTCCTACAAGCAAGAGTTCATTTCCGGTAAAACCAATTATTTTTCGGCTGAAATGAATTTACACAGTTCACGATACCAATACGATTTTCACTATTAATTAAAGAGCATCTATGTAAGAGATGATGTGTTCTGTATCAGTTTCATAAGCAGAGTTGAACTATATATGGTCCGTATGAGTAGGAAACACAGTTCATTTTGTCTGTGCATGCTCATGTTCGTTGCTGTATTGCAGACGCTGAAAACAAGAGCATGCTTCTTCCGTTAAAATGGAGTGTGTTTCATGGATGAGAACACTGGTCTGAATTTGCCTTTAGAAACTGAGTTTAACCAAAGATCTGTGTCTCCCTACAAGCAAGAGTTTATTTCCAGTAAACCCAGATATTTTTCGGCTCAAATGAATTTACACAGTTCACGAAACCAATACGATTTTCACTATTAACTAAAGATCATCTCTGTAAGAGATGATGTGGTTTGTATCAGTTTCATAAGCAGAGTTGAACTAGACATGATCCGTATGAGTGGGAAACACAGTTCTTTTTTTCTGGGCATGCTCATGTTCTTGCTGTATTACAGACACTGAAAAGAAGAGCATGCTTCATCCGTTAAAACGGAGTGTGTTTCATGGATGAGAACACTGGTCTGAATTTCCCTTCAGAAAGTGAGTTTAACCAAAGATCTGTGTCTCCCTACAAGCAAGAGTTTATTTCCAGTAAACCCAGATATTTTTCGGCTAAAAGAATTTACACAGTTCACGAAACCAATACGATTTTCACTATTAACTAAAGATCATCTCTGTAAGAGATGATGTGGTTTGTATCAGTTTCGTAAGCAGACTTGAACTAGATATGGTCCATTTGAGTAGGAAACACAGTTCTTTTTTTCTGGCCTTGCTCATGTTTCTTGCAGTACTGCAGATGCTGTAAAGAACAGCATGCTTCTTTCGTTAAAACAGACTGTGTATCATGGTTGAGAACACTTTTCTGAATTTCCCTATAGAATCAGAGTTAAACTCCATGCTCTGTGTCTTCCTACAAGCAAGAGTTCATTTCCCGTAAACCCAGTTATTTTTCGGCTCAAATGAATTTACACACTTCACGAAACCAATACGATTTTCACTATTAATTAAAGAGCATCTATGTAAGAGATGATGAGTTTTGTATCAGTTTCAAAAGCAGAGTTGAAGTAGATATGGTTCGTATGAGTAGGAAACACTGTTCTTATTTTCTGGGCATGCTCATGTTCCTTGCTGTATTGCAGATGCTGAAAAGAAGAGCATGCTTATTCCGTTAAAACGCAGTGTGTTTCATGGATGAGAACACTGGTCTGAATTTCCCTTCAGAAACTGAGTTTAACCAAAGGATGTGTGTCTTCCTACAAGCGAGAGTTCATTTCCGGTAAACCCAGTTATTTTTAGGCTGAAATGAATTTACAGAGTTCACGAAATCAATACAATTTTCACTATTAACTATAGAGCATCTATGTAAGAGATGATGTGGTTTGTATCAGTTTGATAAGCAGAGTTGAACTAGATACGGTCCGTATGAGTAGGAAACACAGTTCTTTTTTTCTGGCCATGCTCATGTTCCTTGCTGTATTGAAGATGCTGTAAAGAAAAGCATGCCTCTTGAGTTAAAACAGACTTTGTTTCATGGATGAGGACACTTTTCTGAATTCCCTTTAGAATTGGAGTTAAACTCCATGCTCTGTGTCTTCCTACAAGCAAGAGTTCATTTCCGGTAAACCCAGTTATTTTACGGCTCAAATGAATTTACACAGTTCATGAAACAAACACGATTTACACTATTAACTAAAGAGCATCTATGTAAGAGATGATGTTGTTTTTATATGTTTTATAAGCAGAGTTGAACTAGATATGGTCCGTGTGAGTAGGAGAGACAGTTCTTTTTCTGGCCATGCTCATGTTCCTTGCTGTATTGCTGATGCTGGAAAGAAGAGCATGCTTCTTTCGTTAAAACAGACTGCGTATCATGGATGAGAACACTTTTCTGAATTTCCCTGTAGAATCGGAGTTAAACTCCATGCTCTGTGTCTTCCTACAAGCAAGAGTTCATTTCCCGTAAACCCAGTTATTTTTTGGCTGAAATGAATTTACACAGTTCACGAAACCAATATGATTTTCACTATTAATTAAAGAGCATCTATGTAAGAGATGATGTGTTTTGTATCAGTTTCATAAGCAGAGTTGAACTAAACATGGTCCATATGAGTAGGAAACACAGTTCTTTTTTGTCTGTTCATTCTCATGTTCGTTGCTGTATTGCAGACGCTGAAAAGAAGAGCATGCTTCTTCGGTTAAAACGGAGTGTGTTTCATGGATGAGAACACTGGTCTGAATTTCCCTTCAGAAACTGAGTTTAACCAACGGATCTGTGTCTCCCTACAAGCAAGAGTTCATTTCCGGTAAACCCAGTTATTTTTCGGCTCTAATGAATTTACACAGTTCACGAAAACAATACGATTTTCACTATTAACTAAAGAGGAACTATATAAGAGATGATGTGGATTGTATCAGTTTCATAAGCAGTGTTGAACTAGATATAGTTCGTATGAGTATGAAACACAGTTCCTTTTTTCTGGACATTCTCATGTTACTTGCGGTATTGCAGAAGCTAGAAAGAAGAACATGCTATTTGCGTTAAAATGGAGTGTGTTTCATGGATGAGAACACTCTTCTGAATTTCCCTTCAGAAATGGAGTTAAACTCCATGCTCTGTGTCATCCTAAAACTAGAGTTCATTTCCGTAAAACCAATTATTTTTCGGCTCAAATGAATTTACATAGTTCACGAAACCAACACGATTTACACTATTAACTAAAGAGCATCTATGTAAAAGATGATGTGGTTTGTATCAGTTTCAAAAGCAGAGGTGAACTAGATATGGTTCGTATGAGTAGGAAACACAGTTCTTATTTTCTGGGCATGCTCATGTTCCTTGAGTATTGCAGACGCTGAAAAGAAGAGCATGCTTCTTCCGTTAAAACGGAGTGTGTTTCATGGATGAGAACACAGGTCTGAATTTCCCTTCAGAAACTGAGTTTAACCAATGGATCTGTGTCTTCCTACAAGCAAGAGTTCATTTCCGGTAAAACCAATTATTTTTCGGCTGAAATGAATTTACACAGTTCACGATACCAATACGATTTTCACTATTAATTAAAGAGCATCTATGTAAGAGATGATGTGTTCTGTATCAGTTTCATAAGCAGAGTTGAACTATATATGGTCCGTATGAGTAGGAAACACAGTTCATTTTGTCTGTGCATGCTCATGTTCGTTGCTGTATTGCAGACGCTGAAAACAAGAGCATGCTTCTTCCGTTAAAATGGAGTGTGTTTCATGGATGAGAACACTGGTCTGAATTTGCCTTTAGAAACTGAGTTTAACCAAAGATCTGTGTCTCCCTACAAGCAAGAGTTTATTTCCAGTAAACCCAGATATTTTTCGGCTCAAATGAATTTACACAGTTCACGAAACCAATACGATTTTCACTATTAACTAAAGATCATCTCTGTAAGAGATGATGTGGTTTGTATCAGTTTGATAAGCAGAGTTGAACTAGATATGGTCCATATGAGTAGGAAACACAGTTCTTTTTTTCTGGCCATGCTCATGTTTCTTGCAGTACTGCAGATGCTATAAGAAGAGCATGCTTCTTTCGTTAAAACAGACTGTGTATCATGGTTGAGAACACTTTTCTGAATTTCCCTATAGAATCGGACTTAAACTCCATGCTCTGTGTCTTCCTACAAGCAAGAGTTCATTTCCGGTAAAACCAATTATTTTTCGGCTGAAATGAATTTACACAGTTCACGAAACCAATACGATTTTCACTATTAACTATAGAGCATCTATGTAAGAGATGATGTGGTTTGCATCAGTTTCATAAGCAGAGTTGAACTAGATATGGTCCGTATGAGTAGGAAACACAGTTCTTTTTTTCTGGCCATGCTCATGTTCCTTGCTGTATTGCAAAGCTGGAAAGAAGAGCATGCATCTTGCGTTAAAACAGAGACTGTTTCATGGATGAGAACACAGGTCTGAATTTCCCTTCAGAAATGGAGTTAAACCAAATGCTCTGTGTCTTCCGACAAGACTGAGTTCATTTCTGGTAAACTCAGTTATTTTTCGCCTCAAATGATTTGAGACAGTTCACGAAACCAATACGATTTACACTATTTACTTAAGAGCATCTATGTAAGAGATGATGTGGTTTGTATCAGTTTCATAAGCAGTGTTGTACTAGATATGGTCCGTATGAGTAGGAAACACAGTTCTTTTTTTCTGGACATTCTCATATTCCTTGCTGTATTGCAGACGCTGGTAGAAGAGCATGCTATTTCCGTTAAAACAGACTGTGTTTCATGAACGAGAACACTCTTCTGAATTTCCCTTCAGAAATGGAGTTAAACTCCATGCTCTGTGTCTTCCTACAAGCAAGAGTTCATTTCCCGTGAACCCAGTTATTTTTTGGATAAATTAATTTACAGCGTTCACGAAACCAACAAGATTTACACTATTAACTAATGAGCATCTATGTAACAGATGATGTGGTTTGAATCAGTTTCATAAGCAGAATTGAACTTGATATGGTCCTTATGAGTAGGAAACACAGTTCTTTTTTTCTGGGCATGCTCATGTTCCTTGCTGTATTGCAGACGCTGGAAAGAAGAGCATGCTTCTTCCGTTAAAATGGAGTGTGTTTCATGGATGAGAACACTGGTCAGAATTTCCCTTCAGAAACTGAGTTTAACCAAAGGATCTGTGTCTCCCTACAAGCAAGAGTTCATTTGCGGTAATCCCAGTTATTTTGGGCTCAAATGATTTTACACAGTTCACGAAACCAATACGGTTTTAACTATTAACTAAAAAGCATCTATGTAAGAGATGATGTGGTTTGTATCAGATTCATAAGCAGAGTTTAACTAGATATGGTCCCTATGAGTAGGAAACACAGTTCTTTTTTTCTGGCCATGCTCATGTTTCTGCTTTATTGCAGATGCTGGAAAGAAGAGCAAGGTATTTGCGTTAAAACAGACTGTGTTTCATGGATGAGAACACTCTTCTGAATTTCCCTTCAGAAATGGAGTTAAACTCCATGCTCTGTGTCATCCTACAAGCAAGAGTTCATTTCCGGTAAACCCAGTTATTTTTCGGCTCAAATGATTTTACACAGTTCACGAAACCAACACGATTTACACTATTAACTAAAGAGCATCTATGTATGAGATGCTGTGGTTTGTATCAGTTTCATAAGCAGAGTTGAACTAGATATGTTCCGTATGAGTAGGAAACACAGTTCTTTTTTTCTGGCCATGCTCATGTTCCTTGCTGTATTGCAAAGCTGGAAAGAAGAGCATGCATCTTGCGTTAAAACAGAGACTGTTTCATGGATGAGAACACAGGTCTGAATTTCCCTTCAGAAATGGAGTTAAACCAAATGCTCTGTGTCTTCCGACAAGACTGAGTTCATTTCTGGTAAACTCAGTTATTTTTCGCCTCAAATGATTTGAGACAGTTCACGAAACCAATACGATTTACACTATTTACTTAAAAGCATCTATGTAAGAGATGATGTGGTTTGTATCAGTTTCATAAGCAGTGTTGTACTAGATATGGTCCGTATGAGTAGGAAACACAGTTCTTTTTTTCTGGACATTCTCATATTCCTTGCTGTATTGCAGACGCTGGTAGAAGAGCATGCTATTTCCGTTAAAACAGACTGTGTTTCATGAACGAGAACACTCTTCTGAATTTCCCTTCAGAAATGGAGTTCAACTCCATGCTCTGTGTCTTCCTACAAGCAAGAGTTCATTTCCCTTGAACCCAGTTATTTTTTGGATAAATTAATTTACAGCGTTCACGAAACCAACAAGATTTACACTATTAACTAATGAGCATCTATGTAACAGATGATGTGCTTTGAATCAGTTTCATAAGCAGAATTGAACTTGATATGGTCCTTATGAGTAGGAAACACAGTTCTTTTTTTCTGGGCATGCTCATGTTCCTTGCTGTATTGCAGACGCTGGAAAGAAGAGCATGCTTCTTCTGTTAAAATGGAGTGTGTTTCATGGATGAGAACACTGGTCTGAATTTCCCTTCAGAAACTGAGTTTAACCAAAGGATCTGTGTCTCCCTACAAGCAAGAGTTTATTTGCGGTAATCCCAGTTATTTTGGGCTCAAATGATTTTACACAGTTCACGAAACCAATACGGTTTTAACTATTAACTAAAGAGCATCTATGTAAGAGATGATGTGGTTTGTATCAGATTCATAAGCAGAGTTTAACTAGATATGGTCCCTATGAGTAGGAAACACAGTTCTTTTTTTCTGGCCATGCTCATGTTCCTTGCTGTATTGCAGATGCTGGAAAGAAGAGCATGCTTCTTGCGTTAAAACAGACTGTGTTTCATGGATGAGAACACTCTTCTAAATTTCCTTTCAGAAATGGAGTTAAACTTCATGCTCTGTGTCGTCCTACAAGCAAGAGTTCATTTCTGGTAAAACCACTTATTTTTTGGTTCAAATGAATTTACACAGTTCACGAAACCAATACGATTTTCACTATTAACTAAAGAGCATCTATGTAAGAGATGATGTGGTTTGTTTCAGTGTCATAAGCAGTGTTGAACTAGATATGGTCCGTATGAGTATGAAACACAGTTCCTTTTTTCTGGACATTCTCATATTCCTTGCTGTATTGCAGACGCTGGAAAGAAGAGCATGCTATTTGCGTTAAAATGGAGTGTGTTTCATGGATGAGAACACTCTTCTGAATTTCCCTTCAGAAATGGAGTTAAACTCCATGCTCTGTGTCATCCTAAAACTAGAGTTCATTTCCGTAAAACCAATTATTTTTCGGCTCAAATGAATTTACACAGTTCACGAAACCAACAGGATTTACACTATTAACTAAAGAGCATCTATGTAACAGATGATGTTGTTTGTATCAGTTTCAAAAGCAGAGTTGAACTAGATATGGTTCGTATGAGTAGGAAACACTGTTCTTATTTTCTGGGCATGCTCATGTTCCTTGCTGTATTGCAGATGCTGAAAAGAAGAGCATGCTTATTCCGTTAAAACGCAGTGTGTTTCATGGATGAGAACACTGGTCTGAATTTCCCTTCAGAAACTGAGTTTAACCAAAGGATGTGTGTCTTCCTACAAGCGAGAGTTCATTTCCGGTAAACCCAGTTATTTTTAGGCTGAAATGAATTTACAGAGTTCATGAAATCAATACAATTTTCACTATTAACTATAGAGCATCTATGTAAGAGATGATGTGGTTTGTATCAGTTTGATAAGCAGAGTTGAACTAGGTATGGTCCGTATGAGTAGGAAACACAGTTCTTTTTTTCTGGCCATGCTCATGTTCCTTGCTGTATTGAAGATGCTGTAAAGACAAGCATGCCTCTTGAGTTAAAACAGACTTTGTTTCATGGATGAGGACACTTTTCTGAATTCCCTTTAGAATTGGAGTTAAACTCCATGCTCTGTGTCTTCCTACAAGCAAGAGTTCATTTCCGGTAAACCCAGTTATTTTACGGCTCAAATGAATTTACACAGTTCACGAAACAAACACGATTTACACTATTAACTAAAGAGCATCTATGTAAGAGATGATGATGTTTTTATATGTTTTATAAGCAGAGTTGAACTAGATATGGTCCGTGTGAGTAGGAGAGACAGTTCTTTTTTCTGGACATGCTCATGTTCCTTGCTGTATTGCAGATGCTGGAAAGAAGAGCATGCTTCTTGCGTTAAAACAGACTGTGTTTCATGGATGAGAACACTCTTCTAAATTTCCTTTCAGAAATGGAGTTAAACTTCATGCTCTGTGTCGTCCTACAAGCAAGAGTTCATTTCTGGTAAACCCATTTATTTTTTGGTTCAAATGAATTTACACAGTTCACGAAACCAATACGATTTTCACTATTAACTAAAGAGCATCTAAGCAAGAGATGATGTGGTTTGTATTAGTTTCATAGGCAGAGTTGAACTAGATGTGGTCCATATGTGTAGGAGACACAGTTCTTTTTTTCTGGGCATGCTCATGTTCCTTGCTGTATTGCAAAGCTGGAAAGAAGAGCATGCATCTTGCGTTAAAACAGAGAGTGTTTCATGGATGAGAACACAGGTCTGAATTTCCCTTCAGAAATGGAGTTAAACCAAATGCTCTGTGTCTTCCGGCAAGACAGAGTTCATTTCTGGTAAACTCAGTTATTTTTCGGCTCAAATGATTTGACACAGTTCATGAAACCAATACGATTTACACTATTTACTTAAGAGCATCTATGTAAGAGATGATGTGGTTTGTATCAGTTTCATAAGCAGTGTTGTACTAGATATGGTCCGTATGAGTAGGAAACATAGGTCTTTTTTTCTGGACATTCTCATGATCCTTGCTGTATTGCAGACGCTGGAAAGAAGAGCATGCTATTTCCGTTAAAACAGACTGTGTTTCATGAACGAGAACACTCTTCTGAATTTCCCTTCAGAAATGGAGTTAAACTCCATGCTCTGTGTCTTCCTACAAGCAAGAGTTCATTTCCGGTGTACCCAGTTATATTTTGGATAAATTTATTTACAGCGTTCACGAAACCAACAAGATTTACACTATTAACTAATGAGCATCTATGTAACAGATGATGTGGTTTGAATCAGTTTCATAAGCAGAATTGAACTTGATATGGTCCTTATGAGTAGGAAACACAGTTCTTTTTTTCTGGGCATGCTCATGTTCCTTGCTGTATTGCAGACGCTGGAAGAAGAGCATGCTTCTTCCGTTAAAATGGAGTGTGTTTCATGGATGAGAACACTGGTCAGAATTTCCCTTCAGAAACTGAGTTTAACCAAAGGATCTGTGTCTCCCTACAAGCAAGAGTTCATTTCCAGTAAACCCAGATATTTTTCAGCTCAAATGAATTTACACAGTTCACGAAACCAATACGATTTTCACTATTAACTAAAGATCATCTCTGTAAGAGATGATGTGGTTTGTATCAGTTTCGTAAGCAGAGTTGAACTAGATACGGTCCCTATGAGTAGGAAACACAGTTCTTTTTTTCTGGCCTTGCTCATGTTTCTTGCAGTACTGCAGATGCTGTAAAGAACAGCATGCTTCTTTCGTTAAAACAGACTGTGTATCATGGTTGAGAACACTTTTCTGAATTTCCCTATAGAATCAGAGTTAAACTCCATGCTCTGTGTCTTCCTACAAGCAAGAGTTCATTTCCCGTAAACCCAGTTATTTTTCGGCTCAAATGAATTTACACAGTTCACGAAACCAATACGATTTTCACTATTAATTAAAGAGCATCTATGTAAGAGATGATGTGTTTTGTATCAGTTTCAAAAGCAGAGTTGAAGTAGATATGGTTCGTATGAGTAGGAAACACTGTTCTTATTTTCTGGGCATGCTCATGTTCCTTGCTGTATTGCAGATGCTGAAAAGAAGAGCATGCTTATTCCGTTAAAACGCAGTGTGTTTCATGGATGAGAACACTGGTCTGAATTTCCCTTCAGAAACTGAGTTTAACCAAAGGATGTGTGTCTTCCTACAAGCGAGAGTTCATTTCCGGTAAACCCAGTTATTTTTAGGCTGAAATGAATTTACAGAGTTCACGAAATCAATACAATTTTCACTATTAACTATAGAGCATCTATGTAAGAGATGATGTGGTTTGTATCAGTTTGATAAGCAGAGTTGAACTAGATACGGTCCGTATGAGTAGGAAACACAGTTCTTTTTTTCTGGCCATGCTCATGTTCCTTGCTGTATTGAAGATGCTGTAAAGAAAAGCATGCCTCTTGAGTTAAAACAGACTTTGTTTCATGGATGAGGACACTTTTCTGAATTCCCTTTAGAATTGGAGTTAAACTCCATGCTCTGTGTCTTCCTACAAGCAAGAGTTCATTTCCGGTAAACCCAGTTATTTTACGGCTCAAATGAATTTACACAGTTCATGAAACAAACACGATTTACACTATTAACTAAAGAGCATCTATGTAAGAGATGATGTTGTTTTTATATGTTTTATAAGCAGAGTTGAACTAGATATGGTCCGTGTGAGTAGGAGAGACAGTTCTTTTTCTGGCCATGCTCATGTTCCTTGCTGTATTGCTGATGCTGGAAAGAAGAGCATGCTTCTTTCGTTAAAACAGACTGCGTATCATGGATGAGAACACTTTTCTGAATTTCCCTGTAGAATCGGAGTTAAACTCCATGCTCTGTGTCTTCCTACAAGCAAGAGTTCATTTCCCGTAAACCCAGTTATTTTTTGGCTGAAATGAATTTACACAGTTCACGAAACCAATATGATTTTCACTATTAATTAAAGAGCATCTATGTAAGAGATGATGTGTTTTGTATCAGTTTCATAAGCAGAGTTGAACTAAACATGGTCCATATGAGTAGGAAACACAGTTCTTTTTTGTCTGTTCATTCTCATGTTCGTTGCTGTATTGCAGACGCTGAAAAGAAGAGCATGCTTCTTCGGTTAAAACGGAGTGTGTTTCATGGATGAGAACACTGGTCTGAATTTCCCTTCAGAAACTGAGTTTAACCAACGGATCTGTGTCTCCCTACAAGCAAGAGTTCATTTCCGGTAAACCCAGTTATTTTTCGGCTCTAATGAATTTACACAGTTCACGAAAACAATACGATTTTCACTATTAACTAAAGAGGAACTATATAAGAGATGATGTGGATTGTATCAGTTTCATAAGCAGTGTTGAACTAGATATAGTTCGTATGAGTATGAAACACAGTTCCTTTTTTCTGGACATTCTCATGTTACTTGCGGTATTGCAGAAGCTAGAAAGAAGAACATGCTATTTGCGTTAAAATGGAGTGTGTTTCATGGATGAGAACACTCTTCTGAATTTCCCTTCAGAAATGGAGTTAAACTCCATGCTCTGTGTCATCCTAAAACTAGAGTTCATTTCCGTAAAACCAATTATTTTTCGGCTCAAATGAATTTACATAGTTCACGAAACCAACACGATTTACACTATTAACTAAAGAGCATCTATGTAAAAGATGATGTGGTTTGTATCAGTTTCAAAAGCAGAGGTGAACTAGATATGGTTCGTATGAGTAGGAAACACAGTTCTTATTTTCTGGGCATGCTCATGTTCCTTGAGTATTGCAGACGCTGAAAAGAAGAGCATGCTTCTTCCGTTAAAACGGAGTGTGTTTCATGGATGAGAACACAGGTCTGAATTTCCCTTCAGAAACTGAGTTTAACCAATGGATCTGTGTCTTCCTACAAGCAAGAGTTCATTTCCGGTAAAACCAATTATTTTTCGGCTGAAATGAATTTACACAGTTCACGATACCAATACGATTTTCACTATTAATTAAAGAGCATCTATGTAAGAGATGATGTGTTCTGTATCAGTTTCATAAGCAGAGTTGAACTATATATGGTCCGTATGAGTAGGAAACACAGTTCATTTTGTCTGTGCATGCTCATGTTCGTTGCTGTATTGCAGACGCTGAAAACAAGAGCATGCTTCTTCCGTTAAAATGGAGTGTGTTTCATGGATGAGAACACTGGTCTGAATTTGCCTTTAGAAACTGAGTTTAACCAAAGATCTGTGTCTCCCTACAAGCAAGAGTTTATTTCCAGTAAACCCAGATATTTTTCGGCTCAAATGAATTTACACAGTTCACGAAACCAATACGATTTTCACTATTAACTAAAGATCATCTCTGTAAGAGATGATGTGGTTTGTATCAGTTTCATAAGCAGAGTTGAACTAGACATGATCCGTATGAGTGGGAAACACAGTTCTTTTTTTCTGGGCATGCTCATGTTCTTGCTGTATTACAGACACTGAAAAGAAGAGCATGCTTCATCCGTTAAAACGGAGTGTGTTTCATGGATGAGAACACTGGTCTGAATTTCCCTTCAGAAAGTGAGTTTAACCAAAGATCTGTGTCTCCCTACAAGCAAGAGTTTATTTCCAGTAAACCCAGATATTTTTCGGCTAAAAGAATTTACACAGTTCACGAAACCAATACGATTTTCACTATTAACTAAAGATCATCTCTGTAAGAGATGATGTGGTTTGTATCAGTTTCGTAAGCAGACTTGAACTAGATATGGTCCATTTGAGTAGGAAACACAGTTCTTTTTTTCTGGCCTTGCTCATGTTTCTTGCAGTACTGCAGATGCTGTAAAGAACAGCATGCTTCTTTCGTTAAAACAGACTGTGTATCATGGTTGAGAACACTTTTCTGAATTTCCCTATAGAATCAGAGTTAAACTCCATGCTCTGTGTCTTCCTACAAGCAAGAGTTCATTTCCCGTAAACCCAGTTATTTTTCGGCTCAAATGAATTTACACACTTCACGAAACCAATACGATTTTCACTATTAATTAAAGAGCATCTATGTAAGAGATGATGAGTTTTGTATCAGTTTCAAAAGCAGAGTTGAAGTAGATATGGTTCGTATGAGTAGGAAACACTGTTCTTATTTTCTGGGCATGCTCATGTTCCTTGCTGTATTGCAGATGCTGAAAAGAAGAGCATGCTTATTCCGTTAAAACGCAGTGTGTTTCATGGATGAGAACACTGGTCTGAATTTCCCTTCAGAAACTGAGTTTAACCAAAGGATGTGTGTCTTCCTACAAGCGAGAGTTCATTTCCGGTAAACCCAGTTATTTTTAGGCTGAAATGAATTTACAGAGTTCACGAAATCAATACAATTTTCACTATTAACTATAGAGCATCTATGTAAGAGATGATGTGGTTTGTATCAGTTTGATAAGCAGAGTTGAACTAGATACGGTCCGTATGAGTAGGAAACACAGTTCTTTTTTTCTGGCCATGCTCATGTTCCTTGCTGTATTGAAGATGCTGTAAAGAAAAGCATGCCTCTTGAGTTAAAACAGACTTTGTTTCATGGATGAGGACACTTTTCTGAATTCCCTTTAGAATTGGAGTTAAACTCCATGCTCTGTGTCTTCCTACAAGCAAGAGTTCATTTCCGGTAAACCCAGTTATTTTACGGCTCAAATGAATTTACACAGTTCATGAAACAAACACGATTTACACTATTAACTAAAGAGCATCTATGTAAGAGATGATGTTGTTTTTATATGTTTTATAAGCAGAGTTGAACTAGATATGGTCCGTGTGAGTAGGAGAGACAGTTCTTTTTCTGGCCATGCTCATGTTCCTTGCTGTATTGCTGATGCTGGAAAGAAGAGCATGCTTCTTTCGTTAAAACAGACTGCGTATCATGGATGAGAACACTTTTCTGAATTTCCCTGTAGAATCGGAGTTAAACTCCATGCTCTGTGTCTTCCTACAAGCAAGAGTTCATTTCCCGTAAACCCAGTTATTTTTTGGCTGAAATGAATTTACACAGTTCACGAAACCAATATGATTTTCACTATTAATTAAAGAGCATCTATGTAAGAGATGATGTGTTTTGTATCAGTTTCATAAGCAGAGTTGAACTAAACATGGTCCATATGAGTAGGAAACACAGTTCTTTTTTGTCTGTTCATTCTCATGTTCGTTGCTGTATTGCAGACGCTGAAAAGAAGAGCATGCTTCTTCGGTTAAAACGGAGTGTGTTTCATGGATGAGAACACTGGTCTGAATTTCCCTTCAGAAACTGAGTTTAACCAACGGATCTGTGTCTCCCTACAAGCAAGAGTTCATTTCCGGTAAACCCAGTTATTTTTCGGCTCTAATGAATTTACACAGTTCACGAAAACAATACGATTTTCACTATTAACTAAAGAGGAACTATATAAGAGATGATGTGGATTGTATCAGTTTCATAAGCAGTGTTGAACTAGATATAGTTCGTATGAGTATGAAACACAGTTCCTTTTTTCTGGACATTCTCATGTTACTTGCGGTATTGCAGAAGCTAGAAAGAAGAACATGCTATTTGCGTTAAAATGGAGTGTGTTTCATGGATGAGAACACTCTTCTGAATTTCCCTTCAGAAATGGAGTTAAACTCCATGCTCTGTGTCATCCTAAAACTAGAGTTCATTTCCGTAAAACCAATTATTTTTCGGCTCAAATGAATTTACATAGTTCACGAAACCAACACGATTTACACTATTAACTAAAGAGCATCTATGTAAAAGATGATGTGGTTTGTATCAGTTTCAAAAGCAGAGGTGAACTAGATATGGTTCGTATGAGTAGGAAACACAGTTCTTATTTTCTGGGCATGCTCATGTTCCTTGAGTATTGCAGACGCTGAAAAGAAGAGCATGCTTCTTCCGTTAAAACGGAGTGTGTTTCATGGATGAGAACACAGGTCTGAATTTCCCTTCAGAAACTGAGTTTAACCAATGGATCTGTGTCTTCCTACAAGCAAGAGTTCATTTCCGGTAAAACCAATTATTTTTCGGCTGAAATGAATTTACACAGTTCACGATACCAATACGATTTTCACTATTAATTAAAGAGCATCTATGTAAGAGATGATGTGTTCTGTATCAGTTTCATAAGCAGAGTTGAACTATATATGGTCCGTATGAGTAGGAAACACAGTTCATTTTGTCTGTGCATGCTCATGTTCGTTGCTGTATTGCAGACGCTGAAAACAAGAGCATGCTTCTTCCGTTAAAATGGAGTGTGTTTCATGGATGAGAACACTGGTCTGAATTTGCCTTTAGAAACTGAGTTTAACCAAAGATCTGTGTCTCCCTACAAGCAAGAGTTTATTTCCAGTAAACCCAGATATTTTTCGGCTCAAATGAATTTACACAGTTCACGAAACCAATACGATTTTCACTATTAACTAAAGATCATCTCTGTAAGAGATGATGTGGTTTGTATCAGTTTGATAAGCAGAGTTGAACTAGATATGGTCCATATGAGTAGGAAACACAGTTCTTTTTTTCTGGCCATGCTCATGTTTCTTGCAGTACTGCAGATGCTATAAGAAGAGCATGCTTCTTTCGTTAAAACAGACTGTGTATCATGGTTGAGAACACTTTTCTGAATTTCCCTATAGAATCGGACTTAAACTCCATGCTCTGTGTCTTCCTACAAGCAAGAGTTCATTTCCGGTAAAACCAATTATTTTTCGGCTGAAATGAATTTACACAGTTCACGAAACCAATACGATTTTCACTATTAACTATAGAGCATCTATGTAAGAGATGATGTGGTTTGCATCAGTTTCATAAGCAGAGTTGAACTAGATATGGTCCGTATGAGTAGGAAACACAGTTCTTTTTTTCTGGCCATGCTCATGTTCCTTGCTGTATTGCAAAGCTGGAAAGAAGAGCATGCATCTTGCGTTAAAACAGAGACTGTTTCATGGATGAGAACACAGGTCTGAATTTCCCTTCAGAAATGGAGTTAAACCAAATGCTCTGTGTCTTCCGACAAGACTGAGTTCATTTCTGGTAAACTCAGTTATTTTTCGCCTCAAATGATTTGAGACAGTTCACGAAACCAATACGATTTACACTATTTACTTAAGAGCATCTATGTAAGAGATGATGTGGTTTGTATCAGTTTCATAAGCAGTGTTGTACTAGATATGGTCCGTATGAGTAGGAAACACAGTTCTTTTTTTCTGGACATTCTCATATTCCTTGCTGTATTGCAGACGCTGGTAGAAGAGCATGCTATTTCCGTTAAAACAGACTGTGTTTCATGAACGAGAACACTCTTCTGAATTTCCCTTCAGAAATGGAGTTAAACTCCATGCTCTGTGTCTTCCTACAAGCAAGAGTTCATTTCCCGTGAACCCAGTTATTTTTTGGATAAATTAATTTACAGCGTTCACGAAACCAACAAGATTTACACTATTAACTAATGAGCATCTATGTAACAGATGATGTGGTTTGAATCAGTTTCATAAGCAGAATTGAACTTGATATGGTCCTTATGAGTAGGAAACACAGTTCTTTTTTTCTGGGCATGCTCATGTTCCTTGCTGTATTGCAGACGCTGGAAAGAAGAGCATGCTTCTTCCGTTAAAATGGAGTGTGTTTCATGGATGAGAACACTGGTCAGAATTTCCCTTCAGAAACTGAGTTTAACCAAAGGATCTGTGTCTCCCTACAAGCAAGAGTTCATTTGCGGTAATCCCAGTTATTTTGGGCTCAAATGATTTTACACAGTTCACGAAACCAATACGGTTTTAACTATTAACTAAAAAGCATCTATGTAAGAGATGATGTGGTTTGTATCAGATTCATAAGCAGAGTTTAACTAGATATGGTCCCTATGAGTAGGAAACACAGTTCTTTTTTTCTGGCCATGCTCATGTTTCTGCTTTATTGCAGATGCTGGAAAGAAGAGCAAGGTATTTGCGTTAAAACAGACTGTGTTTCATGGATGAGAACACTCTTCTGAATTTCCCTTCAGAAATGGAGTTAAACTCCATGCTCTGTGTCATCCTACAAGCAAGAGTTCATTTCCGGTAAACCCAGTTATTTTTCGGCTCAAATGATTTTACACAGTTCACGAAACCAACACGATTTACACTATTAACTAAAGAGCATCTATGTATGAGATGCTGTGGTTTGTATCAGTTTCATAAGCAGAGTTGAACTAGATATGTTCCGTATGAGTAGGAAACACAGTTCTTTTTTTCTGGCCATGCTCATGTTCCTTGCTGTATTGCAAAGCTGGAAAGAAGAGCATGCATCTTGCGTTAAAACAGAGACTGTTTCATGGATGAGAACACAGGTCTGAATTTCCCTTCAGAAATGGAGTTAAACCAAATGCTCTGTGTCTTCCGACAAGACTGAGTTCATTTCTGGTAAACTCAGTTATTTTTCGCCTCAAATGATTTGAGACAGTTCACGAAACCAATACGATTTACACTATTTACTTAAAAGCATCTATGTAAGAGATGATGTGGTTTGTATCAGTTTCATAAGCAGTGTTGTACTAGATATGGTCCGTATGAGTAGGAAACACAGTTCTTTTTTTCTGGACATTCTCATATTCCTTGCTGTATTGCAGACGCTGGTAGAAGAGCATGCTATTTCCGTTAAAACAGACTGTGTTTCATGAACGAGAACACTCTTCTGAATTTCCCTTCAGAAATGGAGTTCAACTCCATGCTCTGTGTCTTCCTACAAGCAAGAGTTCATTTCCCTTGAACCCAGTTATTTTTTGGATAAATTAATTTACAGCGTTCACGAAACCAACAAGATTTACACTATTAACTAATGAGCATCTATGTAACAGATGATGTGCTTTGAATCAGTTTCATAAGCAGAATTGAACTTGATATGGTCCTTATGAGTAGGAAACACAGTTCTTTTTTTCTGGGCATGCTCATGTTCCTTGCTGTATTGCAGACGCTGGAAAGAAGAGCATGCTTCTTCTGTTAAAATGGAGTGTGTTTCATGGATGAGAACACTGGTCTGAATTTCCCTTCAGAAACTGAGTTTAACCAAAGGATCTGTGTCTCCCTACAAGCAAGAGTTTATTTGCGGTAATCCCAGTTATTTTGGGCTCAAATGATTTTACACAGTTCACGAAACCAATACGGTTTTAACTATTAACTAAAGAGCATCTATGTAAGAGATGATGTGGTTTGTATCAGATTCATAAGCAGAGTTTAACTAGATATGGTCCCTATGAGTAGGAAACACAGTTCTTTTTTTCTGGCCATGCTCATGTTCCTTGCTGTATTGCAGATGCTGGAAAGAAGAGCATGCTTCTTGCGTTAAAACAGACTGTGTTTCATGGATGAGAACACTCTTCTAAATTTCCTTTCAGAAATGGAGTTAAACTTCATGCTCTGTGTCGTCCTACAAGCAAGAGTTCATTTCTGGTAAAACCACTTATTTTTTGGTTCAAATGAATTTACACAGTTCACGAAACCAATACGATTTTCACTATTAACTAAAGAGCATCTAAGCAAGAGATGATGTGGTTTGTATTAGTTTCATAGGCAGAGTTGAACTAGATGTGGTCCATATGTGTAGGAGACACAGTTCTTTTTTTCTGGGCATGCTCATGTTCCTTGCTGTATTGCAAAGCTGGAAAGAAGAGCATGCATCTTGCGTTAAAACAGAGAGTGTTTCATGGATGAGAACACAGGTCTGAATTTCCCTTCAGAAATGGAGTTAAACCAAATGCTCTGTGTCTTCCGGCAAGACAGAGTTCATTTCTGGTAAACTCAGTTATTTTTCGGCTCAAATGATTTGACACAGTTCACGAAACCAATACGATTTACACTATTTACTTAAGAGCATCTATGTAAGAGATGATGTGGTTTGTATCAGTTTCATAAGCAGTGTTGTACTAGATATGGTCCGTATGAGTAGGAAACATAGGTCTTTTTTTCTGGACATTCTCATGATCCTTGCTGTATTGCAGACGCTGGAAAGAAGAGCATGCTATTTCCGTTAAAACAGACTGTGTTTCATGAACGAGAACACTCTTCTGAATTTCCCTTCAGAAATGGAGTTAAACTCCATGCTCTGTGTCTTCCTACAAGCAAGAGTTCATTTCCGGTGTACCCAGTTATATTTTGGATAAATTTATTTACAGCGTTCACGAAACCAACAAGATTTACACTATTAACTAATGAGCATCTATGTAACAGATGATGTGGTTTGAATCAGTTTCATAAGCAGAATTGAACTTGATATGGTCCTTATGAGTAGGAAACACAGTTCTTTTTTTCTGGGCATGCTCATGTTCCTTGCTGTATTGCAGACGCTGGAAGAAGAGCATGCTTCTTCCGTTAAAATGGAGTGTGTTTCATGGATGAGAACACTGGTCAGAATTTCTCTTCAGAAACTGAGTTTAACCAAAGGATCTGTGTCTCCCTACAAGCAAGAGTTCATTTCCAGTAAACCCAGATATTTTTCAGCTCAAATGAATTTACACAGTTCACGAAACCAATACGATTTTCACTATTAACTAAAGATCATCTCTGTTAGAGATGATGTGGTTTGTATCAGTTTCGTAAGCAGAGTTGAACTAGATATGGTCCGTATGAGTAGGAAACACAGTTCTTTTTTTCTGGCCTTGGTCATGTTTCTTGCAGTACTGCAGATGCTGTAAAGAACAGCATGCTTCTTTCGTTAAAACAGACTGTGTGTCATGGTTGAGAACACTTTTCTGAATTTCCCTATAGAATCAGAGTTAAACTCCATGCTCTGTGTCTTCCTACAAGCAAGAGTTCATTTCCCGTAAACCCAGTTATTTTTCGGCTCAAATGAATTTACACACTTCACGAAACCAATACGATTTTCACTATTAATTAAAGAGCATCTATGTAAGAGATGATGTGTTTTGTATCAGTTTCAAAAGCAGAGTTGAAGTAGATATGGTTCGTATGAGTAGGAAACACTGTTCTTATTTTCTGGGCATGCTCATGTTCCTTGCTGTATTGCAGATGCTGAAAAGAAGAGCATGCTTATTCCGTTAAAACGCAGTGTGTTTCATGGATGAGAACACTGGTCTGAATTTCCCTTCAGAAACTGAGTTTAACCAAAGGATGTGTGTCTTCCTACAAGCGAGAGTTCATTTCCGGTAAACCCAGTTATTTTTAGGCTGAAATGAATTTACAGAGTTCACGAAATCAATACAATTTTCACTATTAACTATAGAGCATCTATGTAAGAGATGATGTGGTTTGTATCAGTTTGATAAGCAGAGTTGAACTAGATACGGTCCGTATGAGTAGGAAACACAGTTCTTTTTTTCTGGCCATGCTCATGTTCCTTGCTGTATTGAAGATGCTGTAAAGAAAAGCATGCCTCTTGAGTTAAAACAGACTTTGTTTCATGGATGAGGACACTTTTCTGAATTCCCTTTAGAATTGGAGTTAAACTCCATGCTCTGTGTCTTCCTACAAGCAAGAGTTCATTTCCGGTAAACCCAGTTATTTTACGGCTCAAATGAATTTACACAGTTCATGAAACAAACACGATTTACACTATTAACTAAAGAGCATCTATGTAAGAGATGATGTTGTTTTTATATGTTTTATAAGCAGAGTTGAACTAGATATGGTCCGTGTGAGTAGGAGAGACAGTTCTTTTTCTGGCCATGCTCATGTTCCTTGCTGTATTGCAGATGCTGGAAAGAAGAGCATGCTTCTTTCGTTAAAACAGACTGCGTATCATGGATGAGAACACTTTTCTGAATTTCCCTGTAGAATCGGAGTTAAACTCCATGCTCTGTGTCTTCCTACAAGCAAGAGTTCATTTCCCGTAAACCCAGTTATTTTTTGGCTCAAATGAATTTACACAGTTCACGAAACCAATATGATTTTCACTATTAATTAAAGAGCATCTATGTAAGAGATGATGTGTTTTGTATCAGTTTCATAAGCAGAGTTGAACTAAACATGGTCCATATGAGTAGGAAACACAGTTCTTTTTTGTCTGTTCATGCTCATGTTCGTTGCTGTATTGCAGACGCTGAAAAGAAGAGCATGCTTCTTCGGTTAAAACGGAGTGTGTTTCATGGATGAGAACACTGGTCTGAATTTCCCTTCAGAAACTGAGTTTAACCAACGGATCTGTGTCTCCCTACAAGCAAGAGTTCATTTCCGGTAAACCCAGTTATTTTTCACCTCTAATGAATTTACACAGTTCACGAAAACAATACGATTTTCACTATTAACTAAAGAGGAACTATATAAGAGATGATGTGGATTGTATCAGTTTCATAAGCAGTGTTGAACTAGATATAGTTCGTATGAGTATGAAACACAGTTCCTTTTTTCTGGACATTCTCATGTTACTTGCGGTATTGCAGAAGCTAGAAAGAAGAACATGCTATTTGCGTTAAAATGGAGTGTGTTTCATGGATGAGAACACTCTTCTGAATTTCCCTTCAGAAATGGAGTTAAACTCCATGCTCTGTGTCATCCTAAAACTAGAGTTCATTTCCGTAAAACCAATTATTTTTCGGCTCAAATGAATTTACATAGTTCACGAAACCAACACGATTTACACTATTAACTAAAGAGCATCTATGTAAGAGATGATGTGTTCTGTATCAGTTTCATAAGCAGAGTTGAACTATATATGGTCCGTATGAGTAGGAAACACAGTTCATTTTGTCTGTGCATGCTCATGTTCGTTGCTGTATTGCAGACGCTGAAAACAAGAGCATGCTTCTTCCGTTAAAATGGAGTGTGTTTCATGGATGAGAACACTGGTCTGAATTTCCCTTTAGAAACTGAGTTTAACCAAAGATCTGTGTCTCCCTACAAGCAAGAGTTTATTTCCAGTAAACCCAGATATTTTTCGTCTCAAATGAATTTACACAGTTCACGAAACCAATACGATTTTCACTATTAACTAAAGATCATCTCTGTAAGAGATGATGTGGTTTGTATCAGTTTGATAAGCAGAGTTGAACTAGATATGGTCCATATGAGTAGGAAACACAGTTCTTTTTTTCTGGCCATGCTCATGTTTCTTGCAGTACTGCAGATGCTATAAGAAGAGCATGCTTCTTTCGTTAAAACAGACTGTGTATCATGGTTGAGAACACTTTTCTGAATTTCCCTATAGAATCGGACTTAAACTCCATGCTCTGTGTCTTCCTACAAGCAAGAGTTCATTTCCGGTAAAACCAATTATTTTTCGGCTGAAATGAATTTACACAGTTCACGAAACCAATACGATTTTCACTATTAACTATAGAGCATCTATGTAAGAGATGATGTGGTTTGCATCAGTTTCATAAGCAGAGTTGAACTAGATATGGTCCGTATGAGTAGGAAACACAGTTCTTTTTTTCTGGCCATGCTCATATTCCTTGCTGTATTGCAAAGCTGGAAAGAAGAGCATGCATCTTGCGTTAAAACAGAGACTGTTTCATGGATGAGAACACAGGTCTGAATTTCCCTTCAGAAATGGAGTTAAACCAAATGCTCTGTGTCTTCCGACAAGACTGAGTTCATTTCTGGTAAACTCAGTTATTTTTCGCCTCAAATGATTTGAGACAGTTCACGAAACCAATACGATTTACACTATTTACTTAAGAGCATCTATGTAAGAGATGATGTGGTTTGTATCAGTTTCATAAGCAGTGTTGTACTAGATATGGTCCGTATGAGTAGGAAACACAGTTCTTTTTTTCTGGACATTCTCATATTCCTTGCTGTATTGCAGACGCTGGTAGAAGAGCATGCTATTTCCGTTAAAACAGACTGTGTTTCATGAACGAGAACACTCTTCTGAATTTCCCTTCAGAAATGGAGTTAAACTCCATGCTCTGTGTCTTCCTACAAGCAAGAGTTCATTTCCCGTGAACCCAGTTATTTTTTGGATAAATTAATTTACAGCGTTCACGAAACCAACAAGATTTACACTATTAACTAATGAGCATCTATGTAACAGATGATGTGGTTTGAATCAGTTTCATAAGCAGAATTGAACTTGATATGGTCCTTATGAGTAGGAAACACAGTTCTTTTTTTCTGGGCATGCTCATGTTCCTTGCTGTATTGCAGACGCTGGAAAGAAGAGCATGCTTCTTCCGTTAAAATGGAGTGTGTTTCATGGATGAGAACACTGGTCTGAATTTCCCTTCAGAAACTGAGTTTAACCAAAGGATCTGTGTCTCCCTACAAGCAAGAGTTCATTTGCGGTAATCCCAGTTATTTTGGGCTCATATGATTTTACACAGTTCACGAAACCAATACGGTTTTAACTATTAACTAAAAAGCATCTATGTAAGAGATGATGTGGTTTGTATCAGATTCATAAGCAGAGTTTAACTAGATATGGTCCCTATGAGTAGGAAACACAGTTCTTTTTTTCTGGCCATGCTCATGTTTCTGCTTTATTGCAGATGCTGGAAAGAAGAGCAAGGTATTTGCGTTAAAACAGACTGTGTTTCATGGATGAGAACACTCTTCTGAATTTCCCTTCAGAAATGGAGTTAAACTCCATGCTCTGTGTCATCCTACAAGCAAGAGTTCATTTCCGGTAAACCCAGTTATTTTTCGGCTCAAATGATTTTACACAGTTCACGAAACCAACACGATTTACACTATTAACTAAAGAGCATCTATGTATGAGATGCTGTGGTTTGTATCAGTTTCATAAGCAGAGTTGAACTAGTTATGGTCCGTATGAATAGGAAACACAGTTCTTTTTGTCTGTGCATGCTCATGTTCGTTGCTGTATTGCAGACGCTGAAAAGAAGAGCATGCTTCTTCCGTTAAAATGGAGTGTGTTTCATGGATGAGAACACAGGTCTGAATTTCCCTTTAGAAACTGAGTTTAACCAAAGGATCTGTGTCTTCCTACAAGCAAGATTTCAATTTCAGTAAACCCAGGTATTTTTCGGCTAAAATGAATTTACACCTTTCACGAAACCAATACGATATTCACTATTAACTAAAGAGCATCTATGTAAGAGATGATGTGGTTTGTATCAGTTTCATAAGCAGAGTTGAACTAGACATGATCCGTATGAGTGGGAAACACAGTTCTTTTTTTCTGGGCATGCTCATGTTCTTGCTGTATTACAGACACTGAAAAGAAGAGCATGCTTCATCCGTTAAAACGGAGTGTGTTTCATGGATGAGAACACTGGTCTGAATTTCCCTTCAGAAAGTGAGTTTAACCAAAGATCTGTGTCTCCCTACAAGCAAGAGTTTATTTCCAGTAAACCCAGATATTTTTCGGCTAAAAGAATTTACACAGTTCACGAAACCAATACGATTTTCACTATTAACTAAAGATCATCTCTGTAAGAGATGATGTGGTTTGTATCAGTTTCGTAAGCAGACTTGAACTAGATATGGTCCATTTGAGTAGGAAACACAGTTCTTTTTTTCTGGCCTTGCTCATGTTTCTTGCAGTACTGCAGATGCTGTAAAGAACAGCATGCTTCTTTCGTTAAAACAGACTGTGTATCATGGTTGAGAACACTTTTCTGAATTTCCCTATAGAATCAGAGTTAAACTCCATGCTCTGTGTCTTCCTACAAGCAAGAGTTCATTTCCCGTAAACCCAGTTATTTTTCGGCTCAAATGAATTTACACAGTTCACGAAACCAATACGATTTTCACTATTAATTAAAGAGCATCTATGTAAGAGATGATGTGTTTTGTATCAGTTTCATAAGCAGAGTTGAACTAGACATGGTCCGTATGAGTAGGATACACAGTTCTTTTTTGTCTGTTCATGCTCATGTTCCTTGCTGTATTGCAGACACTGAAAAGAAGAGCATGCTTCTTCCGTGAAAACGGAGTGTGTTTCATGGATGAGAACACTGGTCTGAATTTCCCTTCAGAAACTGAGTTTAACCAACGGATCTGTGTCTTCCTACAAGCAAGAGTTCATTTCCCGTAAACCCAGTTATTTTTCACCTCTAATGAATTTACACAGTTCACGAAAACAATACGATTTTCACTATTAACTAAAGAGGAACTATATAAGAGATGATGTGGATTGTATCAGTTTCATAAGCAGTGTTGAACTAGATATAGTTCGTATGAGTATGAAACACAGTTCCTTTTTTCTGGACATTCTCATGTTCCTTGCTGTATTGCAGATGCTAGAAAGAAGAACATGCTATTTGCGTTAAAATGGAGTGTGTTTCATGGATGAGAACACTCTTCTGAATTTCCCTTCAGAAATGGAGTTAAACTCCATGCTCTGTGTCATCCTAAAACTAGAGTTCATTTCCGTAAAACCAATTATTTTTCGGCTCAAATGAATTTACATAGTTCACGAAACCAACACGATTTACACTATTAACTAAAGAGCATCTATGTAAAAGATGATGTGGTTTGTATCAGTTTCAAAAGCAGAGGTGAACTAGATATGGTTCGTATGAGTAGGAAACACAGTTCTTATTTTCTGGGCATGCTCATGTTCCTTGAGTATTGCAGACGCTGAAAAGAAGAGCATGCTTCTTCCGTTAAAACGGAGTGTGTTTCATGGATGAGAACACAGGTCTGAATTTCCCTTCAGAAACTGAGTGTAACCAATGGATCTGTGTCTTCCTACAAGCAAGAGTTCATTTCCGGTAAAACCAATTATTTTTCAGCTGAAATGAATTTACACAGTTCACGAAACCAATACGATTTTCACTATTAACTATAGAGCATCTATGTAAGATATGATGTGGTTTGTATCAGTTTCATAAGCAGAGTTGAACTAGATATGGTCCGTAAGAGTAGGAAACACAGTTCTTTTTTTCTGGCCATGCTCATGTTCCTTGCTGTATTGCAAAGCTGGAAAGAAGAGCATGCATCTTGCGTTAAAACAGAGACTGTTTCATGGATGAGAACACAGGTCTGAATTTCCCTTCAGAAATGGAGTTAAACCAAATGCTCTGTGTCTTCCGACACGACAGAGTTCATTTCTGGTAAACTCAGTTATTTTTCGCCTCAAATGATTTGACACAGTTCACGAAACCAATACGATTTACACTATTTACTTAAGAGCATCTATGTAAGAGATGATGTGGTTTGTATCAGTTTCATAAGCAGTGTTGTACTAGATATGGTCCGTATGAGTAGGAAACACAGTTCTTTTTTTCTGGACATTCTCATATTCCTTGCTGTATTGCAGACGCTGGTAGAAGAGCATGCTATTTCCGTTAAAACAGACTGTGTTTCATGAACGAGAACACTCTTCTGAATTTCCCTTCAGAAATGGAGTTAAACTCCATGCTCTGTGTCTTCCTACAAGCAAGAGTTCATTTCCGGGAAACCCAGTTATTTTTCTGCTCAAATGAATTTACACAGTTCACAAAACCAATGCGATTTTCACTATTAACTAAAGAGCATCACTGTAAGAGATTATGTGGTTTTTATCAGTTTCATAAGCCGAGTGGAACTAGATATGGTCCGTATGAGTAGGAAACACAGTTCTTTTTCTCTGGGCATGCTCATGTTCCTTGCTGTATTACAGACGCTGGAAAGAAGAGCATGCTATTTGCGTTAAAACGGAGTGTGTTTCATGGATGAGAACACTGGTCTGAATTTCCCTTCAGAACCTGAGTTTAACCAAAGGATCTGTGTCTCCCTACAAGCAAGAGTTCATTTCCAGTAAACCCAGTTATTTTTCGGTCAAATGAATTTACACAGTTCACGAAACCAATACGATTTTCACTATTAACTAAAGAGCATCTATGTAAGAGGTGATGTGGTTTGTATCAGTTTCATAAGCAGAGTTGAACTAGATATGGTCCGTATGAGTAGGAAACACAGTTCTTTTTTTCTGGACATGCTCATGTTCCTTGCTGTATTGCAGACGCTGGAAAGAAGAGCATGATATTTCCATTAAAACAAACTGTGTTTCATGATGAGAACATCTTCTGAATTTCCCTTCAGAAATGGAGTTAAACTCCATGCTCTGTGTCATCCTACAAGCAAGAGTTCATTTCCGGTAAACCCAGTTATTTTCGGCACAAATGATTTTACACAGTTCACGAAACCAATACGGTTTTAACTATTAACTAAAGAGCTTCTATGTAAGAGATGATGTGGTTTGTATCAGTTTCATAAGCAGAGGTGAACTAGATATGGTCCCTATGAGTAGGAAACACAGTTCTTTTTTTCTGGCCATGCTCATGTTTCTGCTTTATTGCAGATGCTGGAAAGAAGAGCAAGGTACTTGCGTTAAAACAGACTGTGTTTCATGGATGAGAACACTCTTCTGATTTCCCTTCAGAAATGGAGTTAAACTCCATGCTCTGTGTCATCCTACAAGCAAGAGTTCATTTCCGGTAAACCCAGTTATTTTTCTGCTCAAATGAATTTACACAGTTCACGAAACCAACACGATTTACACTATTAACCAAAGAGCATCTATGTATGAGATGCTGTGGTTTGTATCAGTTTCATAAGCAGAGTTGAACTAGTTATGGTCCGTATGAATAGGAAACACAGTTCTTTTTTTTGGGCATGCTCATCTTCCTTGCTGTATTGCAGACGTTGAAAAGAAGAGCATGCTTCTTCCCTTAAAACGTAGTGTGTTTCATTGATGAGAACACTGGTGTGAATTTCCATTCAGAAATTGAGTTTAACCAAAAGATCTGTGTCTTCCTCCAAGCAAGAGTTTATTTCCGGTAAACCCAGTTATTTTTTGGCTCAAATGAATTTACACAGTTCACGAAACCAATACGATTTTCACTATTAACTAAAGAGCATCTATGTAAGAGATGATGTGGTTTGTTTCAGTTTCATAAGCAGTATTGAACTAGATATGGTCCGTATGAGTAGGAAAGAAAGTTCTGTTTTTCTGGACATGCTCATGTTCCTTGCTGTATTGCAAACGCTGGAAAGAAAAGCATGCTATTGGCGTTAAAACAGAGTGTGTTTCATGGATGACAACACTGGTCTGAATTTCCCTTCAAAAACAGAAGTAAACCAAAGACTCTGTGGCAACCTACAAGCAAGAGTTCATTTCTGGTAAGCGCAGTGAATTTTCAGCTCAAATGAATTTACATAGTTCACGAAACCAATAAGATTTTCACTATTAACTAAAGAGCATCTATGTAAGAGATGATGTGGTTTGCATCAGTTTCATAAGCAGTGTTGAACTAGATATGGTCCGGATGAGTACAAAACACAGTTCTTTTTTTTGTGCATGCTCATGTTCTTTGCTGTATTGCAGACGCTGGAAAGGAGAGCATGCTTCTTGCGTTAAAACAGACTGTGTTTCTTGGATGAGAACACTCTTCTGAATTTCCCTTCAGGAGTGGAGTTAAACTCCATGCTCTGTGTCTTCCTACAAGCAAGAGGTCATTTCCCGGAAACCCAGATATTTTTCGGCTCAAATGAATTTACACAGTTCACGAAACCCACATGATTTTCAATATTAATTAAAGAGCATCTATGTAAGAAATGATGTGGTTTGTCTCATTTATATAAGCACAGTTGTAGTAGATACGGTCCTTATGAGTAGGAAACACAGTTCCTTTATCTGGCCATGCTCATGTTTCTTCCTTTATTGCAGATGCTGGAAAGAACAGCATGCATCTTGCTTTAAAACAGACTGTGTTTCATGGAGGAGAAAACTCTTCTGAATTCTCCTTTAGAATCAGAGTTAAATCCATGCTCTGTGTCGTCCTACAAGCAAGAGTTCATTCCTGTAAACGCAGTGAATTTTCGGGGCCAAATGAATTTACACAGTTCACGAGACCAACACAATTTTCACTATTAACTAAAGAGCATCTATAAGAGATGCTGTGGTTTGTATCAGTTTCATAAGCAGAGTTTAAGGAGATATGTTCCCAATGAGTAGGAAACACAGTTCTCTTTTTCTGGCCATTCTCATGTCTTTTGCTGTATTGCAGATGCTGGAAAGAAGAGCATGCTTCTTGCATTAAAACAGACTGTGATTCTTTGATGAGTAAACTCTTCTGAATTGCCCTTTAGAATCAGAGTTTAACACCATGCTCTGTGTCTTCCTACAAGCAAGAGATCATTTCCGGTAAACCCAGTAATTTTTCGCCTCAAATGAATTTATACAGTTCACAAAACCAATATGATTTTCACTATTAACTAAAGAGCATCTATGTAAGAGATGATGTGGTTTGGTTCAGTGTCATAAGCAGTGTTTAACTAGATATGGTCCGTATGAGTATGAAACACAGTTCCTTTTTTCTGGACATTCTCATATTCCTTGCTGTATTGCAGACACTGTAAAGAAGAGCATGCTATTTGCGTTAAAATGGAGTGTGTTTCATGGATGAGAACACTCTTCTGAATTTCCCTTCAGAAATGTAGTTAAACTACATGCTCTGTGTCATCCTAAAAGCAAGAGTTCAATTCCGGGAAACCCAGTTATTTTTCGGCTCAAATGAATTTAAACAGTTCATGAAACCAACAGGATTTACACTATTAACTAAAGAGCATCTATGTAACAGATGATGTTGTTTGTATCAGTTTCAAAAGCAGAGTTGAACTAGATATGGTTCGTATGAGTAGGAAACACTGTTCTTATTTTCTGGGCATGCACATGTTCCTTGCTGTATTGCAGATACTGAAAAGAAGAGCATGCTTATTCCGTTAAAACGGAGTGTGTTTCATGGATGAGAACACTGGTCTGAATTTCCCTTCAGAAACTGAGTTTAACCAAAGAATGTGTGTCTTCCTAAAAGCGAGAGTTCATTTCCGGTAAACCCAGTTATTTTTAGGCTGAAATGAATTTACAGAGTTCACGAAATCAATACAATTTTCACTATTAACTATAGAGCATCTATGTAAGAGATGATGTGGTTTGTATCAGTTTGATAAGCAGAGTTGAACTAGATATGGTCCGTATGAGTAGGAAACACAGTTCTTTTTTTCTGGCCATGCTCATGTTCCTTGCTGTACTGAAGATGCTGTAAAGAAAAGCATGCCTCTTGAGTTAAAACAGACTTTGTTTCATGGATGAGGACACTTTTCTGAATTCCCTTTAGAATTGGAGTTAAACTCCATGCTCTGTGTCTTCCTACAAGCAAGAGTTCATTTCCGGTAAACCCAGTTATTTTACGGCTCAAATGAATTTACACAGTTCACGAAACAAACACGATTTACACTATTAACTAAAGAGCATCTATGTAAGAGATGATGTTGTTTTTATATGTTTTATAAGCAGAGTTGAACTAGATATGGTCCGTGTGACTAGGAGAGACAATTCTTTTTTCTGGACATGCTCATGTTCCTTGCTGTATTGCAGATGCTGGAAAGTAGAGTATGCTTCTTGCGTTAAAACAGACTGTGTTTCATGGATGAGAACACTCTTCTAAATTTCCTTTCAGAAATGGAGTTAAACTTCATGCTCTGTGTCGTCCTACAAGCAAGAGTTCATTTCTGGTAAACCCACTTATTTTTTGGTTCAAATGAATTTACACAGTTCAGGAAACCAATACGATTTTCACTATTAACTAAAGAGCATCTAAGTAAGAGATGATGTGGTTTGTATTAGTTTCATAGGCAGAGTTGAACTAGATGTGGTCCATATCTGTAGGAGACACAGTTCTTTTTTTCTGGGCATGCTCATGTTCCTTGCTGTATTGCAAAGCTGGAAAGAAGAGCATGCATCTTGCGTTAAAACAGAGACTGTTTCATGGATGAGAACACAGGTCTGAATTTCCCTTCAGAAATGGAGTTAAACCAAATGCTCTGTGTCTTCCGACAAGACAGAGTTCATTTCTGTTAAACTCAGTTATTTTTCGGCTCAAATGATTTGACACAGTTCACGAAACCAATACGATTTACACTATTTACTTAAGAGCATCTATGTAAGAGATGATGTGGTTTGTATCAGTTTCATAAGCAGTGTTGTACTAGATATGGTCCTTATGAGTAGGAAACACAGTTCTTTTTTTCTGGACATTCTCATGTTCCTTGCTGTATTGCAGACGCTGGAAAGAAGAGCATGCTATTTCCGTTAAAACAGACTGTGTTTCATGAACGAGAACACTCTTCTGAATTTCCCTTCAGAAATGGAGTTAAACTCCATGCTCTGTGTCTTCCTACAAGCAAGAGTTCATTTCCGGTGAACCCAGTTATTTTTTGGATAAACTAATTTACAGCGTTCACGAAACCAACAAGATTTACACTATTAACTAATGAGCATCTATGTAACAGATGATGTGGTTTGAATCAGTTTCATAAGCAGAATTGAACTTGATATGGTCCTTATGAGTAGGAAACACAGTTCTTTTTTTCTGGGCATGCTCATGTTCCTTGCTGTATTGCAGACGCTGGAAAGAAGAGCATGCTTCTTCCGTTAAAATGGAGTGTGTTTCATGGATGAGAACACTGCTCTGAATTTCCCTTCAGAAACTGAGTTTAACCAAAGGATCTGTGTCTCCCTACAAGCAAGAGTTCATTTCCGGTAAACCCAGTTATTTTGGGCTCAAATGATTTTACACAATTCACGAAACCAATACGGTTTTAACTATTAACTAAAGAGCATCTATGTAAGAGATGATGTGGTTTGTATCAGTTTCATAAGCAGAGTTGAACTAGATATGGTCCATATGAGTAGGAAACACAGTTCTTTTTTTCTGGCCATGCTCATGTTTCTTGCAGTATTGCAGATGCTAGAAAGAAGAGCATGCTTCTTGCGTTAAAACAGACTGCGTATCATGGATGAGAACACTTTTCTGAATTTCCCTATAGAATCGGAGTTAAACTCCATGCTCTGTGTCTTCCTACAAGCAAGAGTTCATTTCCCATAAACCCAGTTATTTTTCGGCTCAAATGAATTTACACAGTTCACGAAACCAATACAATTTTCACTATTAATTAAAGAGCATCTATGTAAGAGATGATGTGTTTTGTATCAGTTTTATAAGCAGAGTTGAACTAGATATGGTCCGTATGAGTAGAAAACACAGTTCTTTTTGTCTGTGCATGCTCATGTTCGTTGCTGTATTGCAGTCGCTGAAAAGAAGAGCATGCTTCTTCCGTTAAAATGGAGTGTGTTTCATGGATGAGAACACTGGTCTGAATTTCCCATTAGAAACTGAGTTTAACCAAAGGATCTGTGTCTTCTTACAAGCAAGATTTCAATTTCAGTAAACCCAGGTATTTTTCGGCTAAAATGAATTTACACCTTTCACGAAACCAATACGATATTCACTATTAACTAAAGAGCATCTATGTAAGAGATGATGTGGTTTGTATCAGTTTCATAAGCAGAGTTGAACTAGACATGATCCGTATGAGTGGGAAACACAGTTCTTTTTTTCTGGGCATGCTCATGTCCTTGCTGTATTACAGACACTGAAAAGAAGAGCATGCTTCTTCCGTTAAAACGGAGTGTGTTTCATGGATGAGAACACTGGTCTGAATTTCCCTTCAGAAACTGAGTTTAACCAAAGATCTGTGTCTCCCTACAAGCAAGAGTTTATTTCCAGTAAACCCAGATATTTTTCGGCTCAAATGAATTTACACAGTTCACGAAACCAATACGATTTTCACTATTAACTAAAGATCATCTCTGTAAGAGATGATGTGGTTTGTATCAGTTTCGTAAGCAGAGTTGAACTAGATATGGTCCATATGAGTAGGAAACACAGTTCTTTTTTTCTGGCCTTGCTCATGTTTCTTGCAGTACTGCAGATGCTGTAAAGAAGAGCATGCTTCTTTCGTTAAAACAGACTGTGAATCATGGTTGAGAACACTTCTCTGAATTTCCCTATAGAATCAGAGTTAAACTCCATGCTCTGTGTCTTCCTACAAGCAAGAGTTCATTTCCCGTAAACCCAGTTATTTTTCGGCTCAAATGAATTTACACAGTTCACGAAACCAATACGATTTTCACTAATAATTAAAGAGCATCTATGTAAGAGATGATGTGTTTTGTATCAGTTTCATAAGCAGAGTTGAACTAGATATGGTCCGTATGAGTAGGAAACACAGTTCTTTTTTTCTGGACATGCTCATGTTCCTTGCTGTATTGCAGACGCTGGAAAGAAGAGCATGATATTTCCATTAAAACAGACTGTGTTTCATGATGAGAACATCTTCTGGATTTCCCTTCAGAAATGGAGTTAAACTCCATGCTCTGTGTCATCCTACAAGCAAGAGTTCATTTCCGGTAAACCCAGTTATTTTCGGCTCAAATGATTTTACACAGTTCACGAAACCAATACGGTTTTAACTATTAACTAAAGAGCATCTATGTAAGAGATGATGTGGTTTGTATCAGTTTCATAAGCAGAGTTGAACTAGATATGGTCCCTATGAGTAGGAAACACAGTTCTTTTTTTCTGGCCATGCTCATGTTTCTGTTTATTGCAGATGCTGGAAAGAAGAGCAAGGTATTTGCGTTAAACAGACTGTGTTTCATGGATGACAACACTCTTCTGAATTTCCCTTCAGAAATGGAGTTAAACTCCATGCTCTGTGTCATCCTACAAGCAAGAGTTCATTTCCGGTAAACCCAGTTATTTTTCGGCTCAAATGAATTTACACAGTTCACGAAACCAACACGATTTACACTATTAACTAAAGAGCATCTATGTATGAGATGCTGTGGTTTGTATCAGTTTCATAAGCAGAGTTGAACTAGTTATGGTCCGTATGAATAGGAAACACAGTTCTTTTTTTTGGGCATGCTCATCTTCCTTGCTGTATTGCAGACGCTGAAAAGAAGAGCATGCTTCTTCCCTTAAAACGTAGTGTGTTTCATTGATGAGAACACTGGTGTGAATTTCCATTCAGAAATTGAGTTTAACCAAAAGATCTGTGTCTTCCTCCAAGCAAGAGTTTATTTCCGGTAAACCCAGTTATTTTTCGGCTCAAATGAATTTACACAGTTCACGAAACCAATACGATTTTCACTATTAACTAAAGAGCATCTATGTAAGAGATGATGTGGTTTGTTTCAGTTTCATAAGCAGTATTGAACTAGATATGGTCCGTGTGAGTAGGAAAGACAGTTCTGTTTTTCTGGACATGCTCATGTTCCTTGCTGTATTGCAAACGCTGGAAAGAAAAGCATGCTATTGGCGTTAAAACAGAGTGTGTTTCATGGATGACAACACTGGTCTGAATTTCCCTTCAAAAACAGAAGTAAACCAAAGACTCTGTGGCAACCTACAAGCAAGAGTTCATTTCTGGTAAGCGCAGTGAATTTTCAGCTCAAATGAATTTACACAGTTCACGAAACCAATACGATTTTCACTATTAACTAAAGAGCATCTATGTAAGAGATGATGTGGTTTGTATCAGTTTCAAAAGCAGTGTTGAACTAGATATGGTCCGGATGAGTACAAAACACAGTTCTTTTTTTTGTGCATGCTCATGTTCTTTGCTGTATTGCAGACGCTGGAAAGGAGAGCATGCTTCTTGCGTTAAAACAGACTGTGTTTCTTGGATGAGAACACTCTTGTGAATTTCCCTTCAGGAGTGGAGTTAAACTCCATGCTCTGTGTCTTCCTACAAGCAAGAGGTCATTTCCCGGAAACCCAGATATTTTTCGGCTCAAATGAATTTACACAGTTCACGAAACCCACATGATTTTCAATATTAATTAAAGAGCATCTATGTAAGAAATGATGTGGTTTGTCTCATTTATATAAGCACAGTTGTACTAGATACGGTCCTTATGAGTAGGAAACACAGTTCCTTTTTTCTGGCCATGCTCATGTTTCTTGCTTTATTGCAGATGCTGGAAAGAACAGCATGCATCTTGCTTTAAAACAGACTGTGTTTCATGGAGGAGAAAACTCTTCTGAATTCTCCTTTAGAATCAGAGTTAAATCCATGCTCTGTGTCGTCCTACAAGCAAGAGTTCATTCCTGTAAACGCAGTGAATTTTCGGCGCCAAATGAATTTACACAGTTCACGAGACCAACACAATTTTCACTATTAACTAAAGAGCATCTATAAGAGATGCTGTGGTTTGTATCAGTTTCATAAGCAGAGTTTAACGAGATATGTTCCCTATGAGTAGGAAACACAGTTGTCTTTTTCTGGCCATGCTCATGTTTTTTGCTGTATTGCAGATGCTAGAAAGAAGAGCATGCTTCTTGCATTAAAACAGACTGTGATTCTTTGATGAGTACACTCTTCTGAATTTCCCTTTAGAATCAGAGTTTAACGCCATGCTCTGTGTCTTCCTACAAGCAAGAGATCATTTCCGGTAAACCCAGTAATTTTTCGCCTCAAATGAATTTATACAGTTCACAAAACCAATATGATTTTCACTATTAACTAAAGAGCATCTATGTAAGAGATGATGTGGTTTGTTTCAGTGTCATAAGCAGTGCTTAACTAGATACGGTCCGTATGAGTATGAAACACAGTTCCTTTTTTCTGGACATTCTCATATTCCTTGCTGTATTGCAGACGCTGGAAAGAAGAGCATGCTATTTGCGTTAAAATGGAGTGTGTTTCATGGATGAGAACACTCTTCTGAATTTCCCTTCAGAAATGTAGTTAAACTACATGCTCTGTGTCATCCTAAAAGCAAGAGTTCATTTCCGGGAAACCCAGTTATTTTTCGGCTCAAATGAATTTACACAGTTCACGAAACCAATACGATTTTCACTATTAACTAAAGAGAATCTAAGTAAGAGATGATGTGGTTTGTATTAGTTTCATAGGCAGAGTTGAACTAGATCTGGTCCATATGTGTAGGAGACACAGTTCTTTTTTTCTGGGCATGCTCATGTTCCTTGCTGTATTGCAAAGCTGGAAAGAAGAGCATGCATCTTGCGTTAAAACAGAGACTGTTTCATGGATGAGAACACAGGTCTGAATTTCCCTTCAGAAATGGAGTTAAACCAAATGCTCTGTGTCTTCCGACAAGACAGAGTTCATTTCTGGTAAACTCAGTTATTTTTCGGCTCAAATGATTTGACACAGTTCTCGAAACCAATACGATTTACACTATTTACTTAAGAGCATCTATGTAAGAGATGATGTGGTTTGTATCAGTTTCATAAGCAGTGTTGTACTAGATATGGTCCGTATGAGTAGGAAACACAGTTCTTTTTTTCTGGACATTCTCATGTTCCTTGCAGTATTGCAGATGCTGGAAAGAAGAGCATGCTTCTTGCGTTAAAACAGACTGCGTATCATGGATGAGAACACTTTTCTGAATTTCCCTATAGAATCAGAGTTAAACTCCATGCTCTGTGTCTTCCTACAAGCAAGAGTTCATTTCCCATAATCCCAGTTATTTTTCGGCTCAAATGAATTTACACAGTTCACGAAACCAATACGATTTTCAATATTAATTAAAGAGCATCTATGTAAGAGATGATGTGTTTTGTATCAGTTTCATAAGCAGAATTGAACTAGATATGGTCCGTATGAGTAGGAAACACATTTCTTTTTTTGTCTGTTCATGCTCATGTTCCTTGCTGTATTGCAGACACTGAAAAGAAGAGCATGCTTCTTCCGTTAAAACGGAGTGTGTTTCATGGATGAGAACACTGGTCTGAATTTCCCTTCAGAAACTGAGTTTAACCAAAGAATCTGTGTCTTCCTACAAGCAAGAGTTCATTTCCGGTAAACCCAGTTATTTTTCGGCTCTAATGAATTTACACAGTTCATGAAAACAATACGATTTTCACTATTAACTAAAGAGGAACTATATAAGAGATGATGTGGATTGTATCAGTTTCATAAGCAGTGTTGAACTAGATATAGTTCGTATGAGTATGAAACACAGTTCCTTTTTTCTGGACATTCTCATGTTCCTTGCTCTATTGCAGACGCTAGAAAGAAGAACATGCTATTTGCGTTAAAATGGAGTATGTTTCATGGATGAGAACACTCTTCTGAATTTCCCTTCAGAAATGGAGTTAAACTCCATGCTCTGTGTCATCCTAAAACAAGAGTTCATTTCCGTAAAACCAATTATTTTTCGGCTCAAATGAATTTACATAGTTCACGAAACCAACACGATTTACACTATTAACTAAAGAGCATCTATGTAAAAGATGATGTGGTTTGTATCAGTTTCAAAAGCAGAGTTGAACTAGATATGGTCCGTATGAGTAGGAAACACAGTTCTTTTTTTCTGGCCATGCTCATGTTTCTTGCTGTATTGCAAAGCTGGAAAGAAGAGCATGCATCTTGCGTTAAAACAGAGAGTGTTTCATGCATGAGAACACAGGTCTGAATTTCCCTTCAGAAATGGAGTTAAACCAAATGCTCTGTGTCTTCCAACAAGACAGAGTTCATTTCTGGTAAACTCAGTTATTTTTCGGCTCAAATGATTTGAGACAGTTCACGAATCCAATACGATTTACACTATTTACTTAAGAGCATCTATGTAAGAGATGATGTGGTTTGTATCAGTTTCATAAGCAGTGTTGTACTAGATATGGTCCGTATGAGTAGGAAACACAGTTCTTTTTTTCTGGACATTCTCTTGTTCCTTGCTGTATTGCAGACGCTGGTAGAAGAGCATGCTATTTCCGTTAAAACAGACTGTGTTTCATGAACGAGAACACTCTTCTGAATTTCCCTTCAGAAATGTAGTTAAACTCCATGCTCTGTGTGTTCCTATAAGCAAGAGTTCATTTCCCGTGAACCTGGTTATTTTTTGGACAAATTAATTTACAGCGTTCACGAAACCAACAAGATTTACACTATTAACTAATGAGCATCTATGTAACAGATGATGTGGTTTGAATCAGTTTCATAAGCAGAATTGAACTTGATATGGGCCTTATGAGTAGGACACACAGTTCTTTTTTTCTGGGCATGCTCATGTTCCTTGCTGTATTGCAGACGCTGGAAAGAAGAGCATGCGTCTTCCGTTTAAATGGAGTGTGTTTCATGGATGAGAACACTGGTCTGAATTTCCCTTCAGAAACTGAGTTGAACCAAAGGATCTGTGTCTCCCTAAAAGCAAGAGTTCATTTCCGGTAAACCCAGTTATTTTGGGCTCAAATGATTTTACACAGTTCACGAAAACAATACGGTTTTAACTATTAACTAAAGAGCATCTATGTAAGAGATGATGTGGTTTGTATCAGTTTCATAAGCAGAGTTGAACTAGATATGGTCCATATGAATAGGAAACACAGTTCTTTTTTTCTGGCCATGCTCATGTTTCTTGCAGTATTGCAGATGCTGGAAAGAAGAGCATGCTTCTTGCGTTAAAACAGACTGCGTATCGTGGATGAGAACACTTTTCTGAATTTCCCTATAGAATCGAATTTAAACTCCATGCTCTGTGTCTTCCTACAAGCAAGAGTTCATTTCCCATAAACCCAGATATTTTTCGGCTCAAATGAATTTACACAGTTCACGAAACCAATACAATTTTCACTATTAATTAAAGAGCATCTATGTAAGAGATGATGTGTTTTGTATCAGTTTCATAAGCAGAGTTGAACTAGATATGGTCCGTATGAGTAGGAAACACAGTTCATTTTATCTGTGCATGCTCATGTTCGTTGCTGTATTGCAGACGCTGAAAACAAGAGCATGCTTCTTCCGTTAAAATGGAGTGTGTTTCATGGATGAGAACACTGGTCTGAATTTCCCTTTAGAAACTGAGTTTAACCAAAGGATCTGTGTCTTCCTACAAGCAAGAGTTCAATTTCAGTAAACCCTGGTATTTTTCGGCTAAAATGAATTTACACCTTTCACGAAACCAGTACGATATTCACTATTAACTAAAGAGCATCTATGTAAGAGATGATGTGGTTTGTATCAGTTTCATAAGCAGAGTTGAACTAGACATGATCCGTATGAGTGGGAAACACAGTTCTTTTTTTCTGGGCATGCTCATGTTCTTGCTGTATTACAGACACTGAAAAGAATAGCATGCTTCTTCTGTTAAAACGGAGTGTGTTTCATGGATGAGAACACTGGTCTGAATTTCCCTTCAGAAATGGAGTTAAACCAAATGCTCTGTGTCTTCCAACAAGACAGAGTTCATTTCTGGTAAACTCAGTTATTTTTCGGCTCAAATGATTTGAGACAGTTCACGAATCCAATACGATTTACACTATTTACTTAAGAGCATCTATGTAAGAGATGATGTGGTTTGTATCAGTTTCATAAGCAGTGTTGTACTAGATATGGTCCGTATGAGTAGGAAACACAGTTCTTTTTTTCTGGACATTCTCTTGTTCCTTGCTGTATTGCAGACGCTGGTAGAAGAGCATGCTATTTCCGTTAAAACAGACTGTGTTTCATGAACGAGAACACTCTTCTGAATTTCCCTTCAGAAATGTAGTTAAACTCCATGCTCTGTGTGTTCCTACAAGCAAGAGTTCATTTCCCGTGAACCTGGTTATTTTTTGGACAAATTAATTTACAGCGTTCACGAAACCAACAAGATTTACACTATTAACTAATGAGCATCTATGTAACAGATGATGTGGTTTGAATCAGTTTCATAAGCAGAATTGAACTTGATATTGGCCTTATGAGTAGGACACAGTTCTTTTTTTCTGGGCATGCTCATGTTTCTTGCTGTATTGCAGACGCTGGAAAGAAGAGCATGCTTCTTCCGTTTAAATGGAGTGTGTTTCATGGATGAGAACACTGGTCTGAATTTCGCTTCAGAAACTGAGTTGAACCAAAGGATCTGTGTCTCCCTAAAAGCAAGAGTTCATTTCCGGTAAACCCAGTTATTTTGGGCTCAAATGATTTTACACAGTTCACGAAAACAATACGGTTTTAACTATTAACTAAAGAGCATCTATGTAAGAGAAGATGTGGTTTGTATCAGTTTCATAAGCAGAGTTGAACTAGACATGATCCGTATGAGTGGGAAACACAGTTCTTTTTTTCTGGGCATGCTCATGTTCTTGCTGTATTGCAGACGCTGGAAAGAAGAGCATGCTATTTGCGTTAAAACAGAGTGTGTTTCATGGATGAGAACACTGGTCTGAAATTCCCTTCAGAAATGGAGTTCAACCAAATGCTCTGTGTCTTCCTACAAGCAAGAGTACATTTAAGGTAAGAGCAGTGAATTTTCGGCCAAATGAATTTACACAGTTCACGAAAAAAACACGATTTTCACTATTAACTAAAGCGGGTCTATGTAAGAGATGCTGTGGTTTATATCAGTTTCATAAGCATAGTTGAACTAGATATGGTCTATATGGGTCGAAAACACAGTTCTTTTTTTCTGGGCATGCTCATGTTCCTTGCTGTATTGCAGACGCTGGAAAGAAGAGCATGATATTTCCATTAAAACAGACTGTGTTTCATGATGAGAACATCTTCTGAATTTCCCTTAAGAAATGGAGTTAAACTCCATGCTCTGTGTCATCCTACAGGCAAGAGTTCATTTCCAAGAAACCCAGTTATTTTTCGGCTCAAATGAATTTACACAGTTCACGAAACCAACACGATTTACACTATTAACTAAAGAGCATCTATGTAACAGATGACATAGTTTGTATCAGTTTCATAAGCAGAGTTGAACTAGATATGGTCCGTATGAGTAGGAAACACAGTTCTTTTTTTCTGGGCATGCTCATGTTCCTTGCTGTATTGTAGACGCTGAAAAGAAGAGCATGCTTCTTCCGTTAAAATGGAGTGTGTTTCATGGATGAGAACACTGGTCTGAATTTCCCTTCAGAAACTGAGTTTAACCAAAGGATCTGTGTCTTCCTACAAGCAAGAGTTCCTTTCCGGGAAACCCAGTTATTTTTCGGCTAAATGAATTTTCACAGTTCACGAAACCAACACGATTTTCACTATTTACTAAAGAGCATCTATGTAAGAGATGATGTGGTTTATATCAGTTTCAAAAGCAGAGTTGAACTAGATATGGTCCCTATGAGTAGGAAACACAGTTCTTTTTTTCTGGCCATGCTCATGTTTCTGCTTTATTGCAGATGCTGGAAAGAAGAGCAAGGTATTTGCGTTAAAACAGACTGTGTTTCATGGATGAGAACACTCTTCTGAATTTCCCTTCAGAAATGGAGTTATACTCCATGCTCTGTGTCATCCTACATGCAAGAGTTCATTTCCGGTAAACCCAGTTATTTTTCGGCTCAAATGTATTTACACAGTACACGAAACCAATACGATTTTCACTATTAACTAAAGAGCATCTATGTAAGAGATGATGTGGTTTGTTTCAGTTTCATTAGCAGTATTGAACTAGATATGGTCCGTATGAGTAGGAAAGACAGTTCTGTTTTTCTGGACATGCTCATGTTCCTTGCTGTATTGCAAACGCTGGAAAGAAAAGCATGCTATTGGCGATAAAACAGAGTGTGTTTCATGGATGACAACACTGCTCTGAATTTCCCTTCAAAAACAGAAGTAAACCAAAGACTCTGTGGCAACCTACAAGCAAGAGTTCATTTCTGGTAAGCGCAGTGAATTTTCAGCTCAAATGAATTTACACAGTTCACGAAACCAACAGGATTTACACTATTAACTAAAGAGCATCTATGTAACAGATGATGTTGTTTGTATCAGTTTTAAAAGCAGAGTTGAACTAGATATGGTTCGTATGAGTAGGAAACACTGTTCTTATTTTCTGGGCATGCTCATGTTCCTTGCTGTATTGCAGATGCTGAAAAGAAGAGCATGCTTATTCCGTTAAAACGGAGTGTGTTTCATGGATGAGAACACTGGTCTGAATTTCCCTTCAGAAACTGAGTATAACCAAAGGATGTGTGTCTTCCTACAAGCGAGAGTTCATTTCCGGTAAACCCAGTTATTTTTAGGCTGAAATGAATTTACAGAGTTCACGAAATCAATACAATTTTCACTATTAACTATAGAGCATCTATGTAAGAGATGATGTGGTTTGTATCAGTTTGATAAGCAGAGTTGAACTAGATATGGTCCATATGAGTAGGAAACACAGTTCTTTTTTTCTGGCCATGCTCATGTTCCTTGCTGTATTGAAGATGCTGTAAAGAAAAGCATGCCTCTTGAGTTAAAACAGACTTTGTTTCATGGATGAGGACACTTTTCTGAATTCCCTTTAGAATTGGAGTTAAACTCCATGCTCTGTGTCTTCCTACAAGCAAGAGTTCATTTCCGGTAAACCCAGTTATTTTACGGCTCAAATGAATTTACACAGTTCACGAAACAAACACGATTTACACTATTAACTAAAGAGCATCTATGTAAGAGATGATGTTGTTTTTATATGTTTTATGAGCAGAGTTGAACTAGATATGGTCCGTGTGAGTAGGAGAGACAATACTTTTATCTGGACATGCTCATATTCCTTGCTGTATTGCAGATGCTGGAAAGAAGAGCATGCTTCTTGCGTTAAAACAGACTGTGTTTCATGGATGAGAACACTCTTCTAAATTTCCTTTCATAAATGGAGTTAAACTTCATGCTCTGTGTCGTCCTACAAGCAAGAGTTCATTTCTGGTAAACCCACTTATTTTTTGGTTCAAATGAATTTACACAGTTCACGAAACCAATACGATTTTCACTATTAACTAAAGAGCATCTAAGTAAGAGATGATGTGGTTTGTATTAGTTTCATAGGCAGAGTTGAACTAGATGTGGTCCATATGTGTAGGAGACACAGTTCTTTTTTTCTGGGCATGCTCATGTTCCTTGCTGTATTGCAAAGCTGGAAAGAAGAGCATGCATCTTGCGTTAAAACAGAGACTGTTTCATGGATGAGAACACAGGTCTGAATTTCCCTTCAGAAATGGAGTTAAACCAAATGCTCTGTGTCTTCCGACAAGACAGAGTTCATTTCTGGTAAACTCAGTTATTTTTCGGCTCAAATGATTTGACACAGTTCACGAAACCAATACGATTTTCACTATTAACTTAAGAGCATCTATGTAAGAGATGATGTGGTTTGTATCAGTTTCATAAGCAGAGTTGTACTAGATACGGTCCGTATGAGGAGGAAACACAGTTCATTTTCTGGCCAGGCTCATTTTTCTTGTTGTATTGCTGATGCTGGAAAGAAGAGCATCTTCTTGCATTAAAACAGACTGTGGTTCATGGATGAGAACACTTTTCTGAATTTCAATTTAGAATCGGAGTTAAACTCCATGCTCTGTGTCTTCCTACAAGCAAGAGTTCATTTCCGGTAAACCCAGTTATTTTTCGGATCTAATGAATTTACACAGTTCACGAAAACAATACGATTTTCACTATTAACTAAAGAGGAACTATATAAGAGATGATGTGGATTGTATCAGTTTCATAAGCAGTGTTGAACTAGATATAGTTCGTATGAGTATGAAACACAGTTCCTTTTTTCTGGACATTCTCATGTTCCTTGCTCTATTGCAGACGCTAGAAAGAAGAACATGCTATTTGCGTTAAAATGGAGTATGTTTCATGGATGAGAACACTCTTCTGAATTTCCCTTCAGAAATGGAGTTAAACTCCATGCTCTGTGTCATCCTAAAACAAGAGTTCCTTTCCGTAAAACCAATTATTTTTCGGCTCAAATGAATTTACATAGTTCACGAAACCAACACGATTTACACTATTAACTAAAGAGCATCTCTGTAAGAGATGATGTGGTTTGTATCGGTGTTTCATAAGCAGAGTTGAACTAGGTATGGTCCATATGAGTAGGAAACACAGTTCTTTTTTTCTGGCCATGCTCATGTTTCTTGCAGTATTGCAGACGCTGGAAAGAAGAGCATGCTATTTATGTTAAAACAGAGTGTGTTTCATGGATGAGAACACTGGTCTGAAATTCCCTTCAGAAATGGAGTTAAACCAAATGCTCTGTGTCTTCCTACAAGCAGGAGTACATTTAAGGTAAGAGCAGTGAATTTTCGGCCAAATGAATTTACACAGTTCACGAAACCAACACGATTTTCACTATTACCTAAAGTTGGTCTATGTAAGAGTTGATGTGGTTTGTATCAGTTTCATAAGCAGTGTTGAACTAGATATGGTCCATATGAGTAGGAAACGCAATTCTTTTTTTCTGGACATTCTCATGTTCCTTGAAGTATTGCAGACGCTGGAAAGAAGAGCATGCTATTTGCGTTAAAAGAGAGTGTGTTTCATGGATGAGAACACTGGTCTGAAATTCCCTTCATAAATGGAGTTAAAGCAAATGCTCTGTGTCATCCTACAAGCAAGAGTACATTTTTGGTAAGAGCTGTGAATTTTAGGCCAAAGGAATTTACACAGTTCACGAAACCAACACAATTTTCTCTATTAACTAAAGAGCATCTATGTAAGAGACGATGTGGTTTGTATCAGTTTCATGAGCAGAGTTGAACAAGATATGGTCCCTATGATTAGGAAACACAGTTCTTGATTTCTGGACATGCTCATGTTCCTTGCTGTATTGCAGATGTTGGAAAGAAGAGCATGCTTCTTGCATTAAAACAGACTGTGTTTCTTTGAGGAGAACACCTTCTGAATTTCCCTTTAGAATCGGAGTTTAACGCCATGCTCTGTGTCTTCCTACAAGCAAGAGTTCATTTCCAGAAAACCCAGTTATTTTTCAGCTCAAATGAATTTACACAGTTCACGAAAACAAAACGATTTTCACTATTAACTGAAGAGCATCTATGTAAGAGATGATGTGGTTTGTATCAGTTTCATAAGCAGAGTTGAAATAGATATGGTCCATATGAGTAGGAGACACAGTTCTTTTTTTCTGGGCATGCTCATGTTCCTTGCTGTATTGCAAAGCTGGAAAGAAGAGCATCCTTCTTGAGTTAGAACAGAGTGTGTTTCATGGATGAGAACACAGGTCTGAATTTCCCTTCAGAAAGTGAGTTAAACTAAAGGTTGTGTGTCTTCCTACAAGCAAGACTTCATTTCCTGTAAACCCAGTTATTTTTTGGCTCAAATGATTTTACATAGTTCACGAAACCAATACGATTTTCACTATCAACTAAAGAGAATCTATGTAAGAGACAATGTGGTTTGTATCAGTTTCATGAGCATAGTTGAACAAGATATGGTCCCTATGATTAGGAAACACAGTTCTTGTTTTCTGGACATGCTCATGTTCCTTGCTGTATTGCAGATGTTATAAAGAAGAGCATGCTTCTTGCGTTAAAACAGACTGTGTTTCATGGATGAGAACACTTTTCTGAATTTCCCTTTAGAATCGGATTTAACCTCCATGCTCTCTGTCTTCCTACAAGCAAGAGTTCATTTCCGGTAAACCCAGTTATTTTTAGGCTCAAATGAATTTACACAGTTCATGAAACCAACACGATTTACACAATTCACTAAAGAACATCTATGTAAGTGATGATGTGGTTTGTATCAGTTTCATAAGCAGAAGTGAACTAGATATGGTGCATATGAGTAGGAAATACAGTTCTTTTTTTCTGGGCATGCTCATGTTCCTTGCTCTATTGCAGATGCTGGAAAGAAGAGCATGCTTCTTCCGTTAAAACGGAGTGTGTTTCATGGATGAGAACACTGGTCTGAATTTCCCTTCAGAAACTGAGTTTAACCAAAGGATCTGTGTCTTCCTACAAGCAAGAGATCATTTCCGGTAAACCCAGTTATTTTTCGGCTCAAATGAATTTACACAGTTCACGAATCCAATACTATTTTCACTATTAACTAAAGAGCGTCTATGTAAGAGATGATGTGGTTTGCATGAGTTTCATATGCAGAGTTGAACTAGATATGTTCCGAATGAGTCGGAAACACAGTTCTTTTTTTCTGTGCATGCTCATTTTTCTTGCTGTATTGCAGAAGCTGGAATGAAGAGGATGCTTCTTGCGTTAAAACAGACTGTGTTTCATGGAGGAGACCACACTTCTGAATTTCCATTTAGAATCGGAGTTAAACTCCATGCTCTCTGTCGTCCTACAAGCAAGAGTTCATTTCTGGTAAAAGCAGTGAATTTTAAGCCAAATGAATTTACACAGTTCACGAAACCAACACGATTTTCACTATTAACTAAAGAGCATCTCTGTAAGAGATGATGTGATTTATATCAGTTTCTTAAGCAGAGTTGAAGTAGAAATGGTCCGTATGAGTAGGAAACACTGTTCTTTTTTTCTGGACACTCTCATGTTTCTTGCTGTATTGCAGACGCTGGAAAGAAGAGCATGCTATTTGCGTTAAAACAGACTTTGTTTCATGGATGAGAACACTCTTCTGAATTTCCCTTCAGAAATGGAGTTAAACTCCATGCTCTGTGTCATCCTACAAGCAAGAGGTAATTTCCGGGAAACCCAGTTATTTTTCGGCTCAAATGAATTTACAAAGTTTACGAAACCAATACGAATTTCACTATTAACTAAAGAGGATCTATGTAAGAGATGGGGTGGTTTGTATAAGTTTCATAAGCAGAGTTGAACTAGATATGGTCTGTATGAGTAGGAAACACAGTTCTTTTCTTCCTGGCATGCTCATGAACCTTGCTGTATTGCAGATGCTGAAAAGAAGAGCATGCTTCTTCCAATAAAACGGAGTGTGTTTCATGGATGAGAACACTGCTCTGAATTTCCCTTCACGAATTGAGTTAAACCAAATGATCTGTGTTTTCCTACAAGGAATAGTACATTTCTGGTAAAGAAACTGAAGATTCGGCTCAAATGAATTTACACAGTTCACAAACAAAACACGTTTTTCACTATTAACTAAAGTGCATCTATGTAAGAGATGATGTGGTTTGTATCAGTTTCATAAGCAGAGTTGAATGAGATATGGTCCGTATGAGTAGGAAACACAGTTCTTTTTTTCTGGGCATGCTCATGTTCCTTGCTGTATTGCAGATGCTGTAAGGAAGACCATGCTTCTTGCATTAAAACAGAATGTGTTTCATGGATGAGAACACTTTTCTGAATTTCCCTTTAGAATCGGAGTTAAACTCCATGCTCTGTGTCTTCCTACTAGCAGGAGTTCATTTCCGGTAAACCCAGATATTTTTGGGCTCAAATGAATTTACACAGTTCAGGAAACCAATACGATTTTCACTATTAACTAAAGAACATCTATGGACGAGATCATGTGGATTGTATCAGTTTCATAAGCAGTGTTGAACTAGATATAGTCCGTATTAGTAGGAAACACAGTTCTTTTCTTCCTGGCATGCTCATGAACCTTGCTGTATTGCAGACGCTTAAAAGGAGAGCATGCTTCTTCCAATAAAACGGAGTGTGTTTCATGGATGAGAACACTGGTCTGAATTTCCCTTCAGAAACGGAGTTTAACCAAAGGATCTGTGTCTTTCTACAAGCAAGAGTTCATTTCCGGTAAACTCAGTTATTTTTCGGCTCAAATGAATTTACACAGTTCAGGACACCAATACGATTTTCACTGTTAACTAAAGTACATCTATGTAAGAGATGCTGTGCTTTGTATCAGTTTCATAAGCAGAGTTGAACTAGATATGGTCCATATGAGTAGGAAACACAGTTCTTTTTGTCTGGCCATGCTCATGTTTCTTGCTGTATTGCAGATGCTGGAAAGAGGAGCATGCTTCTTGCGTTAAAACAGACTGTGTTTCAAGGATGAGAACACTCTTCTGAATTTCCATTTAGAATCAGATATAAACTCCATCCTCTATGTCGTCCTACAAGCAAGAGTTCATTTCCGGTAAACCCCTTTATTTTTAGGGTCAAATGAATTTACACAGTTCACGAAACCAATACGATTTTCACTATTAACTAAAGAGCATCTATGGAAGAGATGCTGTGGTTTGTAACAGTTTCATAAGCAGAGTTGAACTGGATATGGTCCGTATGAGTAGGAAACACAGTTCTTTTTTTCATTGCCATGCTCATGTTTCTAGCTGTATTGCAGATGCTGGAAAGAAGAGCATGCTTCTAGCGTTAAAACATTCTGTGTTTCATGGATGAGAACACTCGTCTGAATTTCCCTTCACGAATTGAGTTAAACCAAATGATCTGTGTTTTCCTACAAGCAATAGTACATTACTTGTAAAGGAACTGAAGTTTTGGCTCAAATGAAGTTACACAGTTCACAAACAAAACACGTTTTTCACTATTAACTAAAGTGCATCTATGTAAGAGATGATGTGGTTTGTATCAGTTTCATAAGCAGAGTTGAACTAGATATGGTCCGTATGAGTAGGCAACACAGTTCTTTTTTTCTGGGCATGCTCATGTTCCTAGCTGTATTGCAGATGCTGGAAAGAAGAGCATTCTTCTAGCATTAAAACATTCTGTGTTTCATGGATGAGAACACTCGTCTGAATTTCCCTTCACGAATTGAGTTAAACCAAATGATCTGTGTTTTCCTACAAGCAAGAGTTCATTTCTGGTAAATGCAGTGAATTTTCGGCTCAAATAAATTTACACAGTTCACAAACCCAACACGTTTATCACTATTAACTAAAGTGCATCTATGTAAGAGATGCTGTGCTTTGTATCAGTTTCATAAGCAGAGTTGAACTAGGTATGGTCCGTATGAGTAGGAAACACAGTTCATTTTTTCTGGCCATGCTCATGTTTCTTGCTGTATTGCAGATGCTTGAAAGAGGAGCATGCTTCTTGCGTTAAAACAGACTGTGTTTCATGGATGAGAACACTCTTCTGAATTTCCATTTAGAAACGGAGTTAACTCCATGCTCCATGTCGTCCTACAAGCAAGAGTTCATTTCTGGAAAACGCAGTGAATTTTTAGCACCAAATGAATTTACACACTTCAGGAAACCAACACGATTTTCACTATTAACTAAAGAGCATCTATGTAAGAGATGCTGTGGATTGTATCAGTTTCATAAGCAGTGTTGAACTAGATATGGTCCGTATGAGTAGGAAATACAGTTCTTTTCTTCCTGGCATGCTCATGAACCTTGCTGTATTGCAGATGCTGAAAAGAAGAGCATGCTTCTTCCAATAAAACGGAGTGTGTTTCATGGATGAGAACACTGCTCTGAATTTCCCGTCAGAAACTGAGTTTAACCAAAGGATCTGTGTCTTGCTACAAGGAAGAGTTCATTTCCAGTAAACTCAGTTATTTTTCGGCTGAAATGAATTTACACAGTTCACGAAACCAATACGATTTTCACTATTAACTAAAGAGCATCTATGTAAGAGATGCTGTGGTTTGTATCAGTTTCATAAGCAGAGTTGAACTGGATATGGTCCGTATGAGTAGGAAACACAGTTCTTTTTTTCATTGCCATGCTCATGTTTCTAGCTGTATTGCAGATGCTGGAAAGAAGAGCATGCTTCTAGCGTTAAAACATTCTGTGTTTCATGGATGAGAACACTCGTCTGAATTTCCCTTCACGAATTGAGTTAAACCAAATGATCTGTGTTTTCCTACAAGCAATAGTACATTACTTGTAAAGGAACTGAAGTTTTGGCTCAAATGAATTTACACAGTTCACAAACAAAACACGTTTTTCACTATTAACTAAAGTGCATCTATGTAAGAGATGATGTGGTTTGTATCAGTTTCATAAGCAGAGTTGAACTAGATATGGTCCGTATGAGTAGGCAACACAGTTCTTTTTTTCTGGGCATGCTCATGTTCCTAGCTGTATTGCAGATGCTGGAAAGAAGAGCATGCTTCTAGCGTTAAAACATTCTGTGTTTCATGGATGAGAACACTCGTCTGAATTTCCCTTCACGAATTGAGTTAAACCAAATGATCTGTGTTTTCCTACAAGCAAGAGTTCATTTCTGGTAAATGCAGTGAATTTTCGGCTCAAATAAATTTACACAGTTCACAAACCCAACACGTTTATCACTATTAACTAAAGTGCATCTATGTAAGAGATGCTGTGCTTTGTATCAGTTTCATAAGCAGAGTTGAACTAGGTATGGTCCTTATGAGTAGGAAACACAGTTCATTTTTTCTGGCCATGCTCATGTTTCTTGCTGTATTGCAGATGCTTGAAAGAGGAGCATGCTTCTTGCGTTAAAACAGACTGTGTTTCATGGATGAGAACACTCTTCTGAATTTCCATTTAGAAACGGAGTTAACTCCATGCTCCATGTCGTCCTACAAGCAAGAGTTCATTTCTGGTAAACGCAGTGAATTTTTAGCACCAAATGAATTTACACACTTCACGAAACCAACACGATTTTCACTATTAACTAAAGAGCATCTATGTAAGAGATGCTGTGGATTGTATCAGTTTCATAAGCAGTGTTGAACTAGATATGGTCCGTATGAGTAGGAAATACAGTTCTTTTCTTCCTGGCATGCTCATGAACCTTGCTGTATTGCAGACGCTGAAAAGAAGAGCATGCTTCTTCCAATAAAACGGAGTGTGTTTCATGGATGAGAACACTGCTCTGAATTTCCCTTCAGAAACTGAGTTTAACCAAAGGATCTGTGTCTTCCTACAAGCAAGAGTTCATTTCCGGTAAACTCAGTTATTTTTCGGCTCAAATGAATTTACAAAGTTTACGAAACCAATATGATTTTCACTATTAACTAAAGAGGATCTATGTAAGAGATGGGGTGGTTTGTATCAGTTTCATAAGCAGAGTTGAACTAGATATGGTCTGTATGAGTAGGAAACACAGTTCTTTTCTTCCTGGCATGCTCATGAACCTTGCTGTATTGCATATGCTGAAAAGAAGAGCATGCTTCTTCCAATAAAACGGAGTGTGTTTCATGGATGAGAACACTGCTCTGAATTTCCCTTCAGAAACTGAGTTTAACCAAAGGATCTGTGTCTTCCTACAAGCAAGAGTTCATTTCCAGTAAACTCAGTTATTTTTCGGCTGAAATGAATTTACACAGTTCACGAAACCAATACGATTTTCACTATTAACTAAAGAGCATCTATGTAAGAGATGCTGTGGTTTGTATCAGTTTCATAAGCAGAGTTGAACTGGATATGGTCCGTATGAGTAGGAAACACAGTTCTTTTTTTCATTGCCATGCTCATGTTTCTAGCTATATTGCAGATGCTGGAAAGAAGAGCATGCTTCTAGCGTTAAAACATTCTGTGTTTCATGGATGAGAACTCTCGTCTGAATTTCCCTTCACGAATTGAGTTAAAACAAATGATCTGTGTTTTCCTACAAGCAATAGTACATTACTTGTAAAGGAACTGAAGTTTTGGCTCAAATGAAGTTACACAGTTCACAAACAAAACACGTTTTTCACTATTAACTAAAGTGCATCTATGTAAGAGATGATGTGGTTTGTATCAGTTTCATAAGCAGAGTTGAACTAGATATGGTCCGTATGAGTAGGCAACACAGTTCTTGTTCTCTGGGCATGCTCATGTTCCTAGCTGTATTGCAGATGCTGGAAAGAAGAGCATGCTTCTAGCGTTAAAACATTCTGTGTTTCATGGATGAGAACACTCGTCTGAATTTCCCTTCACGAATTGAGTTAAACCAAATGATCTGTGTTTTCTACAAGCAATAGTACATTTTTTGTAAAGGAACTGAAGTTTCGGCTCAAATGAATTTACACAGTTCACAAACAAAACATGTTTTTCACTATTAACTAAAGTGCATCTATGTAAGAGATGATGTGCTTTGTATCAGTTTCATAAGCAGAGTTGAACTAGATATGGTCCGTATGAGTAGGAAACACAGTTCATTTTTTCTGGCCATGCTCATGTTTCTTGCTGTATTGTAGATGCTTGAAAGAGGAGCATGCTTCTTGCGTTAAAACAGACTGTGTTTCATGGATGAGAACACTCTTCTGAATTTCCATTTTGAAACGGAGATAACTCCATGCTCCATGTCGTCCTACAAGCAAGAGTTCATGTCTGGTAAACGCAGTGAATTTTTAGCACCAAATGAATTTACACACTTCACGAAACCAACACGATTTTCACTATTAACTAAAGAGCATCTATGTAAGAGATGCTGTGGATTGTATCAGTTTCATAAGCAGTGTTGAACTAGATATGGTCCGTATGAGCAGGAAACACAGTTCTTTTCTTCCTGGCATGCTCATGATCCTTGCTGTATTGCAGACGCTGAAAAGAAGAGCATGCTTCTTCCAATAAAACGGAGTGTGTTTCATGGATGAGAACACTGCTCTGAATTTCCCTTCAGAAACTGAGTTTAACCAAAGGATCTGTGTCTTCCTACAAGCAAGAGTTCATTTCCCGTAATCCCAGTTATTTTTCGGTTCAAATGAATTTACACAGTTCAGGAAACCAATACGATTTTTTCTTTTAACTAAAGAGCATCTATGTAAGAGATGCTGTGGTTTGTATCAGTTTCATGAGCAGAGTTGAACTAGATATGGTCCATATGAGTAGGAAACACAGTTCTTTTTTTCTGGGCATGATCATGTTTCTAGCTGTATTGCAGATGTTGGAAAGAAGAGCATGCTTCTAGCGTTAAAACAGACTGTGTTTCATGGATGAGAACACTCTTCTGAATTTCCCTTCAGAAATTGAGTTACACCAAATGATCTGTGTTTTCCTACAAGCAAGAGTTCATTTCTGGTAAATGCAGTGAATTTTTGGCTCAAATAAATTTACACAGTTCACAAACCCAACACGTTTTTCACTATTAACTAAAGTGCATCTATGTAAGAGATGCTGTGCTTTGTATCAGTTTCATAAGCAGAGTTGAACTAGATATGGTCCGTATGAGTAGGAAACACAGTTCTTTTCTTCCTGGCATGCTCATGAACCTTGCTGTATTGCAGATGCTGAAAAGAAGAGCATGCTTCTTCCAATAAAACGGAGTGTGTTTCATGGATGAGAACACTGCTCTGAATTTCCCTTCAGAAACTGAGTTTAACCAAAGGATCTTTGTCTTCCTACAAGCAAGCGTTCATTTCCGGTAATCCCAGTTATTTTTCGGCTCAAATGAATTTACAAAGTTCACGAAACCAATACGATTTTCACTATTAACAAAAGAGCATCTATGTAAGAGATGCTGTGGTTTGTATCAGTTTCATAAGCAGAGTTGCACTAAATATGGTCCGTATGAGTAGGAAACACAGTTCTTTTTTTCTTGCCATGCTCATGTTTCTAGCTGTATTGCAGATGCTAGAAAGAGGAGCATGCTTCTTGCGTTAAAACAGACTGTGTTTCATGGATGAGAACACTCTTCTTAATTTCCATTTAGAAACGGAGTGAACTCCATCCCACATGTTGTCCTACAAGCAAGAGTTCATTACTGGTAAACGAAATGAATTTATAGCACCAAATGAATTTTCACACTTCACGAAACCAACACGATTTTCACTATTAACTAAAGAGCATCTATGTCAGAGATGCTGTGGTTTGTATCAGTTTCATAACCAGAGTTGAACGAGATATGGTCTGTATGAGTAGGAAACACAGTTCTTTTTTTCTGTGCATGCTCATCTTTCTTGCTTTATTGCAGATGCTGGAAAGAAGAGCATGCTTCTTGCGTTAAAACAGACTGTGTTTCATGGATGAGAATACACTTCTGAATTTTCATTTAGAATTGGAGTTAAACTCCATGCTCTATGTAGTCCTACAACCAAGAGTTCATTTCTTGTAAACACATTGAATTTTCGGCGCCAAATGAATTTACACAGTTCACAAAACCAACACGATTTTCACTATTAACTAAAGAGCATCTGTGTAAGAGATGCTGTGGTTTGTATCAGATTCATAAGCAGAGTTGAATGAGATATGGTCCGTATGAGTAGGAATCACAGTTCTTTTTTTCTGGGCATGCTCATGTTCCTTGCTGTATTGCAGATGCTGAAATGAAGAGCATGCTTCTTCCAATAAAACGGAGTGTGTATCATGGATGAGAACACTGCTCTGAATTTCCCTTCAGAAACTGAGTTTAACCAAAGGATCTGTGTCTTCCTACAAGCAATAGTTCATTTCCCGTAATCCCAGTTATTTTTCGGTTCAAATGAATTTACACAGTTCACCAAACCAATACGATTTTCACTTTTAACTAAACAGCATCTATGTAAGAGATGCTGTGGTTTGTATCAGTTTCATGAGCAGAGTTGAACTAGATATGGTCCATATGAGTAGGAAACGCAGTTCTTTTTTTCTTGCCATGCTCATGTTTCTAGCTGTATTGCAGATGCTAGAAAGAAGAGCATGCTTCTTGCGTTAAAACAGACTGTGTTTCATGGATGAGAACACTCTTCTGAATTTCCATTTAGAAACGGAGTTAACTCCATGCTACATGTCGTCCTACAAGCAAGAGTTCATTACTGGTAAACGAAATGAATTTATAGCACCAAATGAATTTTCACACTTCATGAAACCAACACGATTTTCACTATTAACTAAAGAGCATCTATGTAAGAGATGCTGTGGTTTGTATCAGTTTCATAACCAGAGTTGAACGAGATATGGTCTGTATGAGTAGGAAACACAGTTCTTTTTTTCTGTGCATGCTCATCTTTCTTGCTTTATTGCAGATGCTGGAAAGAAGAGCATGCTTCTTGCGTTAAAACAGACTGTGTTTCATGGATGAGAATACACTTCTGAATTTTCATTTAGAATTGGAGTTAAACTCCATGCTCTATGTCGTCCTACAAGCAAGAGTTCATTTCTTGTAAACACATTGAATTTTCGGCGCCAAATGAATTTACACAGTTCACGAAACCAACACGATTTTCACTATTAACTAAAGAGCATCTGTGTAAGAGATGCTGTGGTTTGTATCAGTTTCATAAGCAGAGTTGAATGAGATATGGTCCGTATGAGTAGGAAACACAGTTCTTTTTTTCTGGGCATGCTCATGTTCCTTGCTGTATTGCAGATGCTGAAATGAAGAGCATGCTTCTTCCAATAAAACGGAGTATGTTTCATGGATGAGAACACTGCTCTGAATTTCCCTTCAGAAACTGAGTTTAACCAAACGATCTGTATCTTCCTACAAGCAAGAGTTCATTTCCCGTAATCCCAGTTATTTTCCGGTTCAAATGAATTTACACAGTTCACGAAAACAATACAATTTTCACTATTAGTTAAAGAGCATCTATGTAAGAGATGATGTGTTTTATATCAGTTTCATAAGCAGAGTTGAACTAGATATGGTCCGTATGAGTAGGAAACACTGTTCTTTTTGTCTGTGCATGCTCATGTTCGTTGCTGTTTTGCAGACACTGAAAAGAAGAGCATGCTTCTTCCGTAAAAATGCAGTTTGTTTCATGGAAGAGAACACTCTTCTGAATTTCTGCTCAGAAATGGAGTTAAACTTCATGCTCTGTGTAGTCCTACAAGCAAGAGTTCATTTCCGGTAAACCCAGTTATTTTTTGGTTCAAATGAATTTACACAGTTCACGAAACCAAAATGATTTTCACTATTAACTAAAGAGCATCTAAGTAAGAGATGATGTGGTTTGTATCAGTTTCCTAGGCAGAGTTGAACTAGATATGGTCCATATGAGTAGCAGACACAGTTCTTTTTGTCTGTGCATGCTCATGTTCCTTGCTGTATTGCAAAGCTGGAAAGAAGAGCATGCATCTTGTGTTAAAATGGAGTGTTTTTCATGGATGAGAACACAGGTCTGAATTTCCCTTTAGAAACTGAGTTTAACCAAAGGATCTGTGTCTTCCTACAAGACAGAGTTCATTTCCGGTAAACCAAGTTATTTTTCAGCTCAAATGATTTGACACAGTTCACGAAACCAATACGATTTACACTATTTACTTAAGAGCATCTATGTAAGAGATGATGTGGTTTGTATCAGTTTCATAAGCAGTGTTGTACTAGATATGGTCCGTAGGAGTAGGAAACACAGTTCTTTTTTGCTGGACATTCTCATGTTCCTTACTGTATTGCAGACGCTGGAACGAAGAGCATGCTATTTCCGTTAAAACAGACTGTGTTTCATGAATGAGAACACTCTTCTGAATTTCCCTTCAGAAATGGAGTTAAACTCCATGCTCTGTGTCATCCTATAAGCAAGAGTTCATTTCCGGTGTACCCAGGTATTTTTCGGATAAATTAATTTACACAGTTCACGAAACCAACAAGATTTACACTATTAACTAATGAGCATCTATGTAACAGATGATGTGGTTTGAATCAGTTTCATAAGCAGAATTGAACTTGATATGGTCCTTATGAGTAGGAAACACAGTTCTTTTTTCTGGGCATGCTCATATTCCTTGCTGTATTGCAAATGCTGAAAAGAAGAGCAAGCTTCTTCCGTTAAAACAGAGGGTCTTTCATGGATGAGAACACTGGTCTGAATTTCCCTTCAGAGACTGAGTTTAACCAAAGGATTTGTGTCTTCCTACAAGTAAGAGTTCATTTCCGGTAAACCCAGTTATATTTTGGCTCAAATGAATTTACACAGTTCAGGAAACCAATATGATTTTCACTATTAACTAACGAGCATCTATGTAAGAGATGATGTGGTTTGTATCAGTTTCATAAGCAGAGTTGAACTAGATATGGTCCGTATGAGTAGTAAACACAGTTCTTTTTGTCTGTGCATGCTCATGTTCGTTGCTGAATTGCAGAAGCTGAAAAGAAGAGCATGCTTCTTGTGTTAAAATGGAGTGTGTTTCATGGATGAGAACACTGGTCTGAATTTCCCTTCAGAAACTGAGTTTAACCAAATATCTGTGTCTCCCTACAAGCAAGAGTTCATTTCCTGTAAACCCAGTTATTTTTCTGCTCAAATGAATTTACACAGTTCACGAAACCAATACGATTTTCACTATTAACTGAAGAGCATCTATGTAAGACATGATGTAGTTTGTATCAGTTTCATAAGCAGAGTTGAAGTAGATAAGGTCCGTATGAGTAGGAAACACAGTTCTTTTATTCTGGACATTCTCATGTTCCTTGCTGTATTGCAGACGCTGGAAAGAAGAGCATGCTATTTGCGTTAAAAAGGAGTGTGTTTCATGGATGAGAACACTCTTCTGAACTTCTGCTCAGAAATGGAGTTAAACTTCATACTCTGTATCGTCCTACAAGCAGGAGTTCATTTCTTGTAAACACATTGAATTTTCGGCGCCAAATGAATTTACACAGTTCACGAAACCAACACGATTTTCACTTTTAACTAAAGAGCATCTATGTAAGAGATGCTGTGGTTTGTATAAGTTTCATGAGCAGAGTTGAACTAGATATGGTCCATATGAGTAGGAAACGCAGTTCTTTTTTTCTGGGCATGCTCATGTTCCTTGCTGTATTGCAGATGCTGAAATGAAGAGCATGCTTCTTCCAATAAAACGGAGTGTGTATCATGGATGAGAACACTGCTCTGAATTTCCCTTCAGAAACTGAGTTTAACCAAAGGATCTGTGTCTTCCTACAAGCAATAGTTCATTTCCCGTAATCCCAGTTATTTTTCAGTTCAAATGAATTTACACAGTTCACGAAACCAATACGATTTTCACTTTTAACTAAAGAGCATCTATGTAAGAGATGCTGTGGTTTGTATCAGTTTCATGAGCAGAGTTGAACTAGATATGGTCCATATGAGTAGGAAACGCAGTTCTTTTTTTCTTGCCATGCTCATGTTTCTAGCTGTATTGCAGATGCTAGAAAGAAGAGCATGCTTCTTGCGTTAAAACAGACTGTGTTTCATGGATGAGAACACTCTTCTGAATTTCCATTTAGAAACGGAGTTAACTCCATGCTACATGTCGTCCTACAAGCAAGAGTTCATTACTGGTAAACGAAATGAATTTATAGCACCAAATGAATTTTCACACTTCACGAAACCAACACGATTTTCACTATTAACTAAAGAGCATCTATGTAAGAGAGCTATGGTTTGTATCAGTTTCATAACCAGAGTTGAACGAGATATGGTCTGTATGATAGGAAACACAGTTCTTTTTTTCTGGGCATGCTCATCTTTCTTGCTGTATTGCAGATGCTGGAAAGAAGAGCATGCTTCTTGCGTTAAAACAGACTGTGTTTCATGGATGAGAATACACTTCTGTATTTTCATTTAGAATTGGAGTTAAACTCCATGCTCTATGTCGTCCTACAAGCAAGAGTTCATTTCGTGTAAACACATTGAATTTTCGGCGCCAAATGAATTTACACTGTTCACGAAACCAACACGATTTTCACTATTAATTAAAGAGCATCTGTGTAAGAGATGCTGTGGTTTGTATCAGTTTCATAAGCAGAGTTGAATGAGATATGGTCCGTATGAGTAGGAAACACAGTTCTTTTTTTCTGGGCATGCTCATGTTCCTTGCTGTATTGCAGATGCTGAAATGAAGAGCATGCTTCTTCCAATAAAACGGAGTGTGTTTCATGGATGAGAACACTGCTCTGAATTTCCCTTCAGAAACTGAGTTTAACCAAAGGATCTGTATCTTCCTACACGCAAGAGTTCATTTCCCGTAATCCCAGTTATTTTTCGGTTCAAATGAATTTACACAGTTCATGAAACCAATACAATTTTCACTATTAGTTAAAGAGCATCTATGTAAAAGATGATGTGTTTTGTATCAGTTTCATAAGCAGAGTTGAACTAGATATGGTCCGTATGAGTAGGAAACACAGTTCTTTTTGTCTGTGCATGCTCATGTTCATTGCTGTTTTGCACACACTGAAAAGAAGAGCATGCTTCTTCCGTAAAAATGCAATTTGTTTCATGGATGAGAACATTCTTCTGATTTTCCGCTCATAAATGGAGTTAAACTTCATGCTCTGTGTAGTCCTACAAGCAAGAGTACATTTCCGGTAAACCCAGTTAATTTTTGGTTCAAATGAATTTACACAGTTCACGAAACCAAAACGATTTTCACTATTAACTAAAGAGCATCTAAGTAAGAGATGATGTGGTTTGTATCAGTTTCAAAGGCAGAGTTGAACTAGATATGGTCCATATGAGTAGCAGACACAGTTCTTTTTGTCTGTGCATGCTCATGTTCCTTGCTGTATTGCAAAGCTGGAAAGAAGAGCATGCATCTTGCGTTAAAACAGAGAGTGTTTCATGGATGAGAACACAGGTCTGAATTTCCCTTCAGAAATGGAGTTAAACCAAATGCTCTGTGTCTTCCGACAAGACAGAGTTCATTTCCGGTAAACCAAGTTATTTTTCGGCTCAAAAGATTTGACACAGTTCACGAAACCAATACGATTTACACTATTTACTTAAGAGCGTCTATGTAAGAGATGATGTGGTTTGTATCAGTTTCATGAGCAGTGTTGTACTAGATATGGTCCGTATGAGTAGGAAACACAGTTCTTTTTTGCAGGACATTCTCATGATCCTTGCTGTATTGCAGACGCTGGAACGAAGAGCATGCTATTTCCGTTAAAACAGACTGTGTTTCATGAATGAGAACACTCTTCTGAATTTCCCTTCAGAAATGGAGTTAAACTCCATGCTCTGTGTCGTCCTACAAGCAAGAGATCATTTCCGGTGAACCCAGGTATTTTTCGGATAAATTAATTTACACAGTTCACGAAACCAACAAGATTTACACTATAAACTAATGAGCATCTATGTAACAGATGATGTGGTTTGAATCAGTTTCATAATCAGAATTGAACTTGATATGGTCCTTATGAGTAGGAAACACAGTTCTTTTTTTCTGGGCATGCTCATGTTCCTTGCTGTATTGCAGACGATGAAAAGAAGAGCAAGCTTCTTCTGTTAATACAGAGGTTCTTTCATGGATGAGAACACTGGTCTGAATTTCCCTTCAGAAACTGAGTTTAACCAAATATCTGTGTCTCCCTACAAGCAAGAGTTCATTTCCGGTAAACCCAGTTATTTTTTGGCTCAAATGAATTTACACAGTTCATGAAACCAATACGATTTTCACTATTAACTAAAGAGCATCTATGTAAGAGATGATGTAGTTTGTATCAGTTTCATAAGCAGAGTTGAACTAGATATGGTCCGTATGAGTAGGAAACACAGTTCTTTTATTCTGGACCTTCTCATGTTCCTTGCTGTATTGCAGACGCTGGAAAGAAGAGCATGCTATTTGCGTTAAAAAGGAGTGTGTTTCATGGATGAGAACACTCTTCTGAATTTCCGCTCAGAAATGGAGTTAAACTTCATGCTCTATGTAGTCCTACAAGCAAGAGTTCATTTCCGGTAAACCCAGTTATTTTTTGGTTCAAATGAATTTACACAGTTCACGAAACCAAAACGATTTTCACTATTGTATCAGTTTCATAAGCTGAGTTGAACTAGACATGGTCCGTATGAGTAGGAAACACTGTTCTTTTTTTCTGGGCATGCTCATGTTCTTGCTGTATTACAGACACTGAAAAGAAGAGCATGCTTCTTCCCTTAAAACGGAGTGTGTTTCATGGATGAGAACACTGGTCTGAATTTCCCTTCAGAAACTAAGTTTAACCAAAGATCTGTGTCTCCCTACAAGCAAGAGTTCATTTCCGGTAAACCCGGTTATTTTTTGGCTCAAAATAATTTAGCAGGTCACGAAACCAACAAGATTTACACTATTAACTAATGAGCATCCATGTAACAGATGATGTGGTTTGAATCAGTTTCATAAGCAGAATTGAACTTGATATGGTCCTTATGAGTAGGAAACACAGTTCTTTTTTTCTGGGCATGCTCATGTTCCTTGCTGTATTGCAGACGATGAAAAGAAGAGCAAGCTTCTTCTGTTAAAACAGAGGGTCTTTCATGGATGAGAACACTGGTCTGAATTTCCCTTCATAGACTGAGTTTAACCATAGATCTGTGTCTCCCTACAAGCAAGACTTCATTTCCGGTAAACCCAGTTATTTTTTGGCTCAAATGAATTTACACAGTTCAGGAAACCAATACGATTTTCACTATTAACTAAAGAGCATCTATGTAAGAGATGATGTGGTTTGTATCAGTTTCATAAGCAGAGTTGAACTAGATATGGTCCATATGAGTAGGAAACACAGTTCTTTTTTTCTGGCCTTGCTCATGTTTCTTGCAGTATTGAAGATGATGTAAAGAAGAGCATGTTCCTTGCGTTTAAACAGACTGTGTATCATGGATGAGAACACTCTTCTGAATTTCCCTATAGAATCGGAGTCAAACTCCATGCTCTGTGACTTCCTTCAAGCAAGAGTTCATTTCCCGAAATCCCAGTTATTTTTCGGCTCAAGTGAATTTACACAGTTCACGAAACCAATACAATTTTCACTATTAAATAAAGAGCATCTATGTAAGAGATGATGTGTTTTGTATCAGTTTCATAAGCAGAGTTGAACTAGATATGGTCCATATGAGTAGGAAACACAGTTCTTTTTGTCTGTGCATGCTCATGTTCGTTGCTGTATTGCAGACGCTGAAAAGAAGAGCATGCTTCTTCCGTTAAAATGGAGTGTGTTTCATGGATGAGAACACTGGTCGAATTTCCCTTTAGAAACTGTGTTTACCCAAAGGATCTGTGTCTTCCTACAAGCAATATTTCATTTTCAGTAAACCCAGTTATTTTTCGGCTAAAATGAATTTACACCGTTCACGAAACCAATATGATATTCACTATTAACTAAAGCACGTCTATGTAAGAGATGATGTGGTTTGTATCAGTTTCATAAGCAGAGTTGAACTAGACATGGTCCGTATGAGTAGGAAACACAGTTCTTTTTTTCTGGGCATGCTCATGTTCTTGTTGTATTACAGACACTGAAAAGAAGAGCGTGCTTCTTCCGTTAAAGCGGAGTGTGTTTCATGGATGAGAACACTGGTCTGAATTTCCCTTCAGAAACTGAGTTTAACCAAAGATCTGTGTCTCCCTACAAGCAAGAGTTCATTTCCGGTGAACCAAGGTATTTTTCAGATAAATTAATTTACACAGTTCACGAAACCAACAAGATTTACACTATTAACTAATGAGCATCTATGTAACAGATGATGTGGTTTGAATCAGTTTCATAAGCAGAATTGAACTTGATATGGTCCTTATGAGTAGGAAACACAGTTCTTTTTTTCTGGGCATGCTCATGTTCCTTGATGTATTGCAGACGCTGAAAAGAAGAGCAAGCTTCTTCCGTTAAAACAGAGGGTCTTTCATGGATGAGAACACTGGTCTGAATTTCCCTTCAAGACTGAGTTTAACCAAAGGATTTGTGTCTTCCTACAAGTAAGAGTTCATTTCCGGTAAACCCAGTTATTTTTTGGCTCAAATGAATTTACACAGTTCAGGAAACCAATACGATTTTCACTATTAACTAAAGAGCATCTATGTAAGAGATGATGTGGTTTGTATCAGTTTCATAAGCAGAGTTGAACTAGATATGGTCCGTATGAGTAGGAAACACAGTTCTTTTATTCTGGACATTCTCATGTTCCTTACTGTACTGCAGACGCTGGAAAGAAGAGCATGCTATTTGCGGTAAAAGGGAGTGGGTTTCATGGATGAGAACACTCTTCTGAATTTCCCTTCATAAATGGAATTAAACTCCATGCTCTGTATCATCCTACAAGCAAGAGTTCATTTCCGAGAAACCCAGTTATTTTTCGGCTCAATTGAATTTACACAGTTCACGAAACCAATACGATTTTCACTATTAACTAAAGAGCATCTCTGTAAGAGATGATGTGGTTTGTATCGAAGTTTCATAAGCAGAGTTGAACTAGATATGGTCCATATGAGTAGGAAACACAGTTCTTTTTTTCTGGCCATGCTCATGTTTCTTGCAGTATTGAAGATGATGTAAAGAAGAGCATGCTCCTTGCGTTTAAACAGACTGTGTATCATGGATGAGAACACTCTTCTGAATTTCCCTATAGAATCGGAGTCAAACTCCATGCTCTGTGACTTCCTTCAAGCAAGAGTTCATTTCCCGAAATTCTAGTTATTTTTCGGCTCAAGTGAATTTACACAGTTCACGAAACCAATACAATTTTCACTATTAAATAAAGAGCATCTATGTAAGAGATGATGTGTTTTGTATCAGTTTAATAAGCAGAGTTGAACTAGATATGGTCCATATGAGTAGGAAACACAGTTCTTTTTGTCTGTGCATGCTCATGTTCATTGCTGTATTGCAGACGCTGAAAAGAAGAGCATGCTTCTTCCGTTAAAATGGAGTGTGTTTCATGGATGAGAACACTGGTCGAATTTCCCTTTAGAAACTGTGTTTAACCAAAGTATCTGTGTCTTCCTACAAGCAATATTTCATTTTCAGTAAACCCAGTTATTTTTCGGCTAAAATGAATTTACACCGTTCACGAAACCAATATGATATTCACTATTAACTAAAGCGCATCTATGTAAGAGATGATGTGGTTTGTATCAGTTTCATAAGCAGAGTTGAACTAGACATGGTCCGTATGAGTAGGAAACACAGTTCTTTTTTTCTGGGCATGCTCATGTTCTTGCTGTATTACAGACACTGAAAAGAAGAGCGTGCTTCTTCCGTTAAAGCGGAGTGTGTTTCATGGATGAGAACACTGGTTTGAATTTCCCTTCAGAAACTGAGTTTACCCAAGGATCTGTGTCTCCCTACAAGCAAGAGTTCATTTCCGGTAAACCCAGTTATTTTTTGGCTCAAATGAATTTACACAGTTCATGAAACCAATACGATTTTCACTATTAACTAAAGAGCATCTATGTAAGAGATGATGTGGTTTGTATCAATTTCATAAGCAGAGTTGAATTAGATATGGTCTGTATGAGTAGGAAACACAGTTCTTTTATTCTGGACATTCTCATGTTCCTTGCTGTATTGCAGACGCTGGAAAGAAGAGCATGCTATTTGCGTTAAAAGGGAGTGTGTTTCTTGGATGAGAACACTCTTCTGAATTTCCGCTCAGAAATGGAGTTAAACTTCATGCTCTGTATCATCCTACAAGCAAGAGTTCATTTCTGAGAAACCCAGTTATTTTTCGGCTCATATGAATTTACACAGTTCACGAAACCAATACGATTTTCACTATTAACTAAAGAGCGTCTATGTAAGAGATGATGTGGTTTGTACCAGTTTCATAAGCAGAGTTGAACTAGATATGGTCCGTATGAGTAGGAAACACAGTTCTTTTATTCTGGACATTCTCATGTTCCTTGCTGTATTGCAGACGCTGGAAAGAAGAGCATGCTATTTGCGTTAAAAGGGAGTGTGTTTCATGGATGAGCACACTCTTCTGAATTTCCGCTCAGAAATGGAGTTAAACTTCATGCTCTGTGTCGTCCTACAAGCAAGAGTTCATTTCCGGTTAACCCAGTTATTTTTTGGTTCAAATGAATTTACACAGTTCACGAAACCAATACGATTTTCACTATTAACTAAAAAGCATCTAAGTAAGAGATGATGTGGTTTGTATCAGTTTCATAGGCAGAGTTGAACTAGATATGGTCCATATGAGTAGCTGACACAGTTCTTTTTTTCTGGTGCATGCTCATGTTCCTTGCTGTATTGCAAAGCTGGAAAGAAGAGCATGCATCTTGCGTAAAAACAGAGAGTGTTTCATGGATGAGAACACAGGTCTGAATTTCCCTTCAGAAATGGAGTTAAACCAAATGCTCTGTGTCTTCCGACAAGACAGAGTTCATTTCCGGTAAACCCAGTTATTTTTCGGCTCAAATGATTTGAGACAGTTCACGAAACCAATACGATTTACACTATTTACTTAAGAGCATCTATGTAAGAGATGATGTGGTTTGTATCAGTTTCATGAGCAGTGTTGTACTAGATATGGTCCGTATGAGTAGGAAACACAGTTCTTTTTTTCTGGACATTCTCATGTTCCTTGCTGTATTGCAGACGCTGGAAAGAAGAGCATGCTATTTGCGATAAAAGGGAGTGTGTTTCATGGATGAGAACACTCTTCTGAATTTCCCTTCATAAATGGAATTAAACTCCATGCTCTGTATCATCCTACAAGCAAGAGTTCATTTCCGAGAAACCCAGTTATTTTTCGGCTAAAATGAATTTACACAGTTCACGAAACCAATACGATTTTCACTATTAACTAAAGAGCATCTCTGTAAGAGATGATGTGGTTTGTATCGAAGTTTCATAAGCAGAGTTGAACTAGATATGGTCCATATGAGTAGGAAACACAGTTCTTTTTTTCTGGCCATGCTCATGTTTCTTGCAGTATTGAAGATGATGTAAAGAAGAGCATGCTCCTTGCATTAAAACAGACTGTGTATCATGGATGAGAACACTCTTCTGAATTTCCCTATAGAATCGGAGTCAAACTCCATGCTCTGTGTCTTCCTTCAAGCAAGAGTTCATTTCCCGAAATCCCACTTATTTTTCGGCTCAAGTGAATTTACACAGTTCACGAAACCAATACAATTTTCACTATTAAATAAAGAGCATCTATGTAGGAGATGATGTGTTTTATATCAGTTTCATAAGCAGAGTTGAACTAGATATGTTCCATATGAGTAGGAAACACAGTTCTTTTTGTCTGTGCATGCTCATCTTCGTTGCTGTATTGCAGACGCTGAAAAGAAGAGCATGCTTCTTCCGTTAAAATGGAGTGTGTTTCATGGATGAGAACACTGGTTGAATTTCCCTTTAGAAACTGTGTTCAACCAAAGGATCTGTGTCTTCCTACAAGCAATATTTCATTTTCAGTAAACCCAGTTATTTTTCGGCTAAAATGAATTTACACCGTTCACGAAACCAATATGATATTCACTATTAACTAAAGCGCATCTATGTAAGAGATGATGTGGTTTGTATCAGTTTCATAAGCAGAGTTGAACTAGACATGGTCCGTATGAGTAGGAAACACAGTTCTTTTTTTCTGGGCATGCTCATGTTCTTGCTGTATTACAGACACTGAAAAGAAGAGCATGCTTCTTCCGTTAAAACGGAGTGTGTTTCATGGATGAGAACACTCTTCTGAATTTCCGCTCAGAAATGGAGTTAAACTTCATGCTCTGTGTCGTCCTACAAGAAAGAGTTCATTTCCGGTATACCCAGTTATTTTTTGGTTCAAATGAATTTACACAGTTCACAAAACCAATACGATTTTCACTATTAACTAAAGAGCATCTATGTAAGAGATGATGTGGTTTGTATCAGTTTCATAGGCAGAGTTGAACTAGATATGGTCCATATGAGTAGAAGACACAGTTCTTTTTTTCTGGGCATGCTCATGTTCCGTGCTGTATTGCAAAGCTGGAAAGAAGAGCATGCATCTTGCGATAAAACAGAGAGTATTTCATGGATGAGAACACAGGTCTGAATTTCCCTTCAGGAATGGAGTTAAACTCCATGCTCCGTGTCGTCCTACAAGAAAGAGTTCATTTCCGGTGAACCCAGTTTTTTTTCGGATAAATTAATTTACACAGTTCACGAAACCAACAAGATTTACACTATTAACTAATGAGCATCTATGTAACAGATGATGTGGTTTGAATCAGTTTCATAAGCAGAATTGAACTTGATATGGTCCTTATGAGTAGGAAACACAGTTGTTTTTTTCTGGGCATGCTCATGTTCCTTGCTGTATTGCAGACGCTGAAAAGAAGAGCAAGCTTCTTCCGTTAAAACAGAGGGTCTTTCATGGATGAGAACACTGGTCTGAATTTCCCTTCATAGACTGAGTTTAACCAAAGTATTTGTGTCTTCCTACAAGTAAGAGTTCATTTCCGGTAAACCCAGTTATTTTTTGGCTCAAATGAATTTACACAGTTCAGGAAACCAATACGATTTTCACTATTAACTAAAGAGCATCTATATAAGAGATGATGTGGTTTGTATCAGTTTCAAAAGCAGAGTTGAACTAGATATGGTCTGTATTAGTAGGAAACACAGTTCTTTTATTCTGGACATTCTCATGTTCCTTACTGTACTGCAGACGCTGGAAAGAAGAGCATGCTATTTGCGGTAAAAGGGAGTGTGTTTCATGGATGAGAACACTCTTCTGAATTTCCCTTCATAAATGGAATTAAACTCCATGCTCTGTATCATCCTACAAGCAAGAGTTCATTTCCGAGAAACCCAGTTATTTTTCGGCTCAAATGAATTTACACAGTTCACGAAACCAATACGATTTTCACTATTAACTAAAGAGCATCTCTGTAAGAGATGATGTGGTTTGTATCGAAGTTTCATAAGCAGAGTTGAACTAGATATGGTCCATATGAGTAGGAAACACAGTTCTTTTTTTCTGGCCATGCTCATGTTTCTTGCAGTATTGAAGATGATGTAAAGAAGAGCATGCTCCTTGCGTTTAAACAGACTGTGTATCATGGATGAGAACACTCTTCTGAATTTCCCTATAGAATCGGAGTCAAACTCCATGCTCTGTGACTTCCTTCAAGCAAGAGTTCATTTCCCGAAATCCCAGTTATTTTTCGGCTCAAGTGAATTTACACAGTTCACGAAACCAATACAATTTTCACTATTAAATAAAGAGCATCTATGTAAGAGATGATGTGTTTTGTATCAGTTTAATAAGCAGAGTTGAACTAGATATGGTCCATATGAGTAGGAAACACAGTTCTTTTTGTCTGTGCATGCTCATGTTCATTGCTGTATTGCAGACGCTGAAAAGAAGAGCATGCTTCTTCCGTTAAAATGGAGTGTGTTTCATGGATGAGAACACTGGTCGAATTTCCCTTTAGAAACTGTGTTTAACCAAAGGATCTGTGTCTTCCTACAAGCAATATTTCATTTTCAGTAAACCCAGTTATTTTTCGGCTAAAATGAATTTACACCGTTCACGAAACCAATATGATATTCACTATTAACTAAAGCGCATCTATGTAAGAGATGATGTGGTTTGTATCAGTTTCATAAGCAGAGTTGAACTAGACATGGTCCGTATGAGTAGGAAACACAGTTCTTTTTTTCTGGGCATGCTCATGTTCTTGCTGTATTACAGACACTGAAAAGAAGAGCGTGCTTCTTCCGTTAAAGCGGAGTGTGTTTCATGGATGAGAACACTGGTTTAAATTTCCCTTCAGAAACTGAGTTTACCCAAGGATCTGTGTCTCCCTACAAGCAAGAGTTCATTTCCGGTAAACCCAGTTATTTTTTGGCTCAAATGAATTTACACAGTTCATGAAACCAATACGATTTTCACTATTAACTAAAGAGCATCTATGTAAGAGATGATGTGGTTTGTATCAGTTTCATAAGCAGAGTTGAATTAGATATGGTCTGTATGAGTAGGAAACACAGTTCTTTTATTCTGGACATTCTCATGTTCCTTGCTGTATTGCAGACGCTGGAAAGAAGAGCATGCTATTTGCGTTAAAAGGGAGTGTGTTTCTTGGATGAGAACACTCTTCTGAATTTCCGCTCAGAAATGGAGTTAAACTTCATGCTCTGTATCATCCTACAAGCAAGAGTTCATTTCCGAGAAACCCAGTTATTTTTCGGCTCATATGAATTTACACAGTTCACGAAACCAATACGATTTTCACTATTAACTAAAAAGCATCTAAGTAAGAGATGATGTGGTTTGTATCAGTTTCATAGGCAGAGTTGAACTAGATATGGTCCATATGAGTAGCTGACACAGTTCTTTTTTTCTGGTGCATGCTCATGTTCCTTGCTGTATTGCAAAGCTGGAAAGAAGAGCATGCATCTTGCGTAAAAACAGAGAGTGTTTCATGGATGAGAACACAGGTCTGAATTTCCCTTCAGAAATGGAGTTAAACCAAATGCTCTGTGTCTTCCGACAAGACAGAGTTCATTTCCGGTAAACCCAGTTATTTTTCGGCTCAAATGATTTGAGACAGTTCACGAAACCAATACGATTTACACTATTTACTTAAGAGCATCTATGTAAGAGATGATGTGGTTTGTATCAGTTTCATGAGCAGTGTTGTACTAGATATGGTCCGTATGAGTAGGAAACACAGTTCTTTTTTTCTGGACATTCTCATGTTCCTTGCTGTATTGCAGACGCTGGAAAGAAGAGCATGCTATTTGCGATAAAAGGGAGTGTGTTTCATGGATGAGAACACTCTTCTGAATTTCCCTTCATAAATGGAATTAAACTCCATGCTCTGTATCATCCTACAAGCAAGAGTTCATTTCCGAGAAACCCAGTTATTTTTCGGCTAAAATGAATTTACACAGTTCACGAAACCAATACGATTTTCACTATTAACTAAAGAGCATCTCTGTAAGAGATGATGTGGTTTGTATCGAAGTTTCATAAGCAGAGTTGAACTAGATATGGTCCATATGAGTAGGAAACACAGTTCTTTTTTTCTGGCCATGCTCATGTTTCTTGCAGTATTGAAGATGATGTAAAGAAGAGCATGCTCCTTGCATTAAAACAGACTGTGTATCATGGATGAGAACACTCTTCTGAATTTCCCTATAGAATCGGAGTCAAACTCCATGCTCTGTGTCTTCCTTCAAGCAAGAGTTCATTTCCCGAAATCCCACTTATTTTTCGGCTCAAGTGAATTTACACAGTTCACGAAACCAATACAATTTTCACTATTAAATAAAGAGCATCTATGTAGGAGATGATGTGTTTTATATCAGTTTCATAAGCAGAGTTGAACTAGATATGTTCCATATGAGTAGGAAACACAGTTCTTTTTGTCTGTGCATGCTCATCTTCGTTGCTGTATTGCAGACGCTGAAAAGAAGAGCATGCTTCTTCCGTTAAAATGGAGTGTGTTTCATGGATGAGAACACTGGTTGAATTTCCCTTTAGAAACTGTGTTCAACCAAAGGATCTGTGTCTTCCTACAAGCAATATTTCATTTTCAGTAAACCCAGTTATTTTTCGGCTAAAATGAATTTACACCGTTCACGAAACCAATATGATATTCACTATTAACTAAAGCGCATCTATGTAAGAGATGATGTGGTTTGTATCAGTTTCATAAGCAGAGTTGAACTAGACATGGTCCGTATGAGTAGGAAACACAGTTCTTTTTTTCTGGGCATGCTCATGTTCTTGCTGTATTACAGACACTGAAAAGAAGAGCATGCTTCTTCCGTTAAAACGGAGTGTGTTTCATGGATGAGAACACTCTTCTGAATTTCCGCTCAGAAATGGAGTTAAACTTCATGCTCTGTGTCGTCCTACAAGAAAGAGTTCATTTCCGGTATACCCAGTTATTTTTTGGTTCAAATGAATTTACACAGTTCACAAAACCAATACGATTTTCACTATTAACTAAAGAGCATCTATGTAAGAGATGATGTGGTTTGTATCAGTTTCATAGGCAGAGTTGAACTAGATATGGTCCATATGAGTAGAAGACACAGTTCTTTTTTTCTGGGCATGCTCATGTTCCGTGCTGTATTGCAAAGCTGGAAAGAAGAGCATGCATCTTGCGATAAAACAGAGAGTATTTCATGGATGAGAACACAGGTCTGAATTTCCCTTCAGGAATGGAGTTAAACTCCATGCTCCGTGTCGTCCTACAAGAAAGAGTTCATTTCCGGTGAACCCAGTTTTTTTTCGGATAAATTAATTTACACAGTTCACGAAACCAACAAGATTTACACTATTAACTAATGAGCATCTATGTAACAGATGATGTGGTTTGAATCAGTTTCATAAGCAGAATTGAACTTGATATGGTCCTTATGAGTAGGAAACACAGTTGTTTTTTTCTGGGCATGCTCATGTTCCTTGCTGTATTGCAGACGCTGAAAAGAAGAGCAAGCTTCTTCCGTTAAAACAGAGGGTCTTTCATGGATGAGAACACTGGTCTGAATTTCCTTTCATAGACTGAGTTTAACCAAAGTATTTGTGTCTTCCTACAAGTAAGAGTTCATTTCCGGTAAACCCAGTTATTTTTTGGCTCAAATGAATTTACACAGTTCAGGAAACCAATACGATTTTCACTATTAACTAAAGAGCATCTATATAAGAGATGATGTGGTTTGTATCAGTTTCAAAAGCAGAGTTGAACTAGATATGGTCTGTATTAGTAGGAAACACAGTTCTTTTATTCTGGACATTCTCATGTTCCTTACTGTATTACAGACGCTGGAAAGAAGAGCATGCTATTTGCGTTAAAAGGGAGTGTGTTTCATGGATGAGAACACTCTTCTGAATTTCCCTTCATAAATGGAATGAAACTCCATGCTCTGTGTCTTCCTACAAGCAAGAGTTCATTTCCGGTGAACCAAGGTATTTTTCAGATAAATTAATTTACACAGTTCACGAAACCAACAAGATTTACACTATTAACTAATGAGCATCTATGTAACAGATGATGTGGTTTGAATCAGTTTCATAAGCAGAATTGAACTTGATATGGTCCTTATGAGTAGGAAACACAGTTCTTTTTTTCTGGGCATGCTCATGTTCCTTGCTGTATTGCAGACGCTGAAAAGAAGAGCAAGCTTCTTCCGTTAAAACAGAGGGTCTTTCATGGATGAGAACACTGGTCTGAATTTCCCTTCAAGACTGAGTTTAACCAAAGGATTTGTGTCTTCCTACAAGTAAGAGTTCATTTCCGGTAAACCCAGTTATTTTTTGGCTCAAATGAATTTACACAGTTCAGGAAACCAATACGATTTTCACTATTAACTAAAGAGCATCTATGTAAGAGATGATGTGGTTTGTATCAGTTTCATAAGCAGAGTTGAACTAGATATGGTCCGTATGAGTAGGAAACACAGTTCTTTTATTCTGGACATTCTCATGTTCCTTACTGTACTGCAGACGCTGGAAAGAAGAGCATGCTATTTGCGGTAAAAGGGAGTGTGTTTCATGGATGAGAACACTCTTCTGAATTTCCCTTCATAAATGGAATTAAACTCCATGCTCTGTATCATCCTACAAGCAAGAGTTCATTTCCGAGAAACCCAGTTATTTTTCGGCTCAAATGAATTTACACAGTTCACGAAACCAATACGATTTTCACTATTAACTAAAGAGCATCTCTGTAAGAGATGATGTGGTTTGTATCGAAGTTTCATAAGCAGAGTTGAACTAGATATGGTCCATATGAGTAGGAAACACAGTTCTTTTTTTCTGGCCATGCTCATGTTTCTTGCAGTATTGAAGATGATGTAAAGAAGAGCATGCTCCTTGCGTTTAAACAGACTGTGTATCATGGATGAGAACACTCTTCTGAATTTCCCTATAGAATCGGAGTCAAACTCCATGCTCTGTGACTTCCTTCAAGCAAGAGTTCATTTCCCGAAATCCCAGTTATTTTTCGGCTCAAGTGAATTTACACAGTTCACGAAACCAATACAATTTTCACTATTAAATAAAGAGCATCTATGTAAGAGATGATGTGTTTTGTATCAGTTTAATAAGCAGAGTTGAACTAGATATGGTCCATATGAGTAGGAAACACAGTTCTTTTTGTCTGTGCATGCTCATGTTCATTGCTGTATTGCAGACGCTGAAAAGAAGAGCATGCTTCTTCCGTTAAAATGGAGTGTGTTTCATGGATGAGAACACTGGTCGAATTTCCCTTTAGAAACTGTGTTTAACCAAAGGATCTGTGTCTTCCTACAAGCAATATTTCATTTTCAGTAAACCCAGTTATTTTTCGGCTAAAATGAATTTACACCGTTCACGAAACCAATATGATATTCACTATTAACTAAAGCGCATCTATGTAAGAGATGATGTGGTTTGTATCAGTTTCATAAGCAGAGTTGAACTAGACATGGTCCGTATGAGTAGGAAACACAGTTCTTTTTTTCTGGGCATGCTCATGTTCTTGCTGTATTACAGACACTGAAAAGAAGAGCGTGCTTCTTCCGTTAAAGCGGAGTGTGTTTCATGGATGAGAACACTGGTTTGAATTTCCCTTCAGAAACTGAGTTTACCCAAGGATCTGTGTCTCCCTACAAGCAAGAGTTCATTTCCGGTAAACCCAGTTATTTTTTGGCTCAAATGAATTTACACAGTTCATGAAACCAATACGATTTTCACTATTAACTAAAGAGCATCTATGTAAGAGATGATGTGGTTTGTATCAGTTTCATAAGCAGAGTTGAATTAGATATGGTCTGTATGAGTAGGAAACACAGTTCTTTTATTCTGGACATTCTCATGTTCCTTGCTGTATTGCAGACGCTGGAAAGAAGAGCATGCTATTTGCGTTAAAAGGGAGTGTGTTTCTTGGATGAGAACACTCTTCTGAATTTCCGCTCAGAAATGGAGTTAAACTTCATGCTCTGTATCATCCTACAAGCAAGAGTTCATTTCCGAGAAACCCAGTTATTTTTCGGCTCATATGAATTTACACAGTTCACGAAACCAATACGATTTTCACTATTAACTAAAGAGCGTCTATGTAAGAGATGATGTGGTTTGTATCAGTTTCATAAGCAGAGTTGAACTAGATATGGTCCGTATGAGTAGGAAACACAGTTCTTTTATTCTGGACATTCTCATGTTCCTTGCTGTATTGCAGACGCTGGAAAGAAGAGCATGCTATTTGCGTTAAAAGGGAGTGTGTTTCATGGATGAGCACACTCTTCTGAATTTCCGCTCAGAAATGGAGTTAAACTTCATGCTCTGTGTCGTCCTACAAGCAAGAGTTCATTTCCGGTTAACCCAGTTATTTTTTGGTTCAAATGAATTTACACAGTTCACGAAACCAATACGATTTTCACTATTAACTAAAAAGCATCTAAGTAAGAGATGATGTGGTTTGTATCAGTTTCATAGGCAGAGTTGAACTAGATATGGTCCATATGAGTAGCTGACACAGTTCTTTTTTTCTGGTGCATGCTCATGTTCCTTGCTGTATTGCAAAGCTGGAAAGAAGAGCATGCATCTTGCGTAAAAACAGAGAGTGTTTCAAGGATGAGAACACAGGTCTGAATTTCCCTTCAGAAATGGAGTTAAACCAAATGCTCTGTGTCTTCCGACAAGACAGAGTTCATTTCCGGTAAACCCAGTTATTTTTCGGCTCAAATGATTTGAGACAGTTCACGAAACCAATACGATTTACACTATTTACTTAAGAGCATCTATGTAAGAGATGATGTGGTTTGTATCAGTTTCATGAGTAGTGTTGTACTAGATATGGTCCGTATGAGTAGGAAACACAGTTCTTTTTTTCTGGACATTCTCATGTTCCTTGCTGTATTGCAGACGCTGGAAAGAAGAGCATGCTATTTGCGATAAAAGGGAGTGTGTTTCATGGATGAGAACACTCTTCTGAATTTCCCTTCATAAATGGAATTAAACTCCATGCTCTGTATCATCCTACAAGCAAGAGTTCATTTCCGAGAAACCCAGTTATTTTTCGGCTAAAATGAATTTACACAGTTCACGAAACCAATACGATTTTCACTATTAACTAAAGAGCATCTCTGTAAGAGATGATGTGGTTTGTATCGAAGTTTCATAAGCAGAGTTGAACTAGATATGGTCCATATGAGTAGGAAACACAGTTCTTTTTTTCTGGCCATGCTCATGTTTCTTGCAGTATTGAAGATGATGTAAAGAAGAGCATGCTCCTTGCGTTAAAACAGACTGTGTATCATGGATGAGAACACTCTTCTGAATTTCCCTATAGAATCGGAGTCAAACTCCATGCTCTGTGTCTTCCTTCAAGCAAGAGTTCATTTCCCGAAATCCCACTTATTTTTCGGCTCAAGTGAATTTACACAGTTCACGAAACCAATACAATTTTCACTATTAAATAAAGAGCATCTATGTAGGAGATGATGTGTTTTATATCAGTTTCATAAGCAGAGTTGAACTAGATATGTTCCATATGAGTAGGAAACACAGTTCTTTTTGTCTGTGCATGCTCATCTTCGTTGCTGTATTGCAGACGCTGAAAAGAAGAGCATGCTTCTTCCGTTAAAATGGAGTGTGTTTCATGGATGAGAACACTGGTTGAATTTCTCTTTAGAAACTGTGTTCAACCAAAGGATCTGTGTCTTCCTACAAGCAATATTTCATTTTCAGTAAACCCAGTTATTTTTCGGCTAAAATGAATTTACACCGTTCACGAAACCAATATGATATTCACTATTAACTAAAGCGCATCTATGTAAGAGATGATGTGGTTTGTATCAGTTTCATAAGCAGAGTTGAACTAGACATGGTCCGTATGAGTAGGAAACACAGTTCTTTTTTTCTGGGCATGCTCATGTTCTTGCTGTATTACAGACACTGAAAAGAAGAGCATGCTTCTTCCGTTAAAACGGAGTGTGTTTCATGGATGAGAACACTCTTCTGAATTTCCGCTCAGAAATGGAGTTAAACTTCATGCTCTGTGTCGTCCTACAAGAAAGAGTTCATTTCCGGTATACCCAGTTATTTTTTGGTTCAAATGAATTTACACAGTTCACAAAACCAATACGATTTTCACTATTAACTAAAGAGCATCTATGTAAGAGATGATGTGGTTTGTATCAGTTTCATAGGCAGAGTTGAACTAGATATGGTCCATATGAGTAGAAGACACAGTTCTTTTTTTCTGGGCATGCTCATGTTCCGTGCTGTATTGCAAAGCTGGAAAGAAGAGCATGCATCTTGCGATAAAACAGAGAGTATTTCATGGATGAGAACACAGGTCTGAATTTCCCTTCAGGAATGGAGTTAAACTCCATGCTCCGTGTCGTCCTACAAGAAAGAGTTCATTTCCGGTGAACCCAGTTTTTTTTCGGATAAATTAATTTACACAGTTCACGAAACCAACAAGATTTACACTATTAACTAATGAGCATCTATGTAACAGATGATGTGGTTTGAATCAGTTTCATAAGCAGAATTGAACTTGATATGGTCCTTATGAGTAGGAAACACAGTTGTTTTTTTCTGGGCATGCTCATGTTCCTTGCTGTATTGCAGACGCTGAAAAGAAGAGCAAGCTTCTTCCGTTAAAACAGAGGGTCTTTCATGGATGAGAACACTGGTCTGAATTTCCCTTCATAGACTGAGTTTAACCAAAGTATTTGTGTCTTCCTACAAGTAAGAGTTCATTTCCGGTAAACCCAGTTATTTTTTGGCTCAAATGAATTTACACAGTTCAGGAAACCAATACGATTTTCACTATTAACTAAAGAGCATCTATATAAGAGATGATGTGGTTTGTATCAGTTTCAAAAGCAGAGTTGAACTAGATATGGTCTGTATTAGTAGGAAACACAGTTCTTTTATTCTGGACATTCTCATGTTCCTTACTGTATTACAGACGCTGGAAAGAAGAGCATGCTATTTGCGTTAAAAGGGAGTGTGTTTCATGGATGAGAACACTCTTCTGAATTTCCCTTCATAAATGGAATGAAACTCCATGCTCTGTGTCTTCCTACAAGCAAGAGTTCATTTCCGGTGAACCAAGGTATTTTTCAGATAAATTAATTTACACAGTTCACGAAACCAACAAGATTTACACTATTAGCTAATGAGCATCTATGTAACAGATGATGTGGTTTGAATCAGTTTCATAAGCAGAATTGAACTTGATATGGTCCTTATGAGTAGGAAACACAGTTCTTTTTTTCTGGGCATGCTCATGTTCCTTGCTGTATTGCAGACGCTGAAAAGAAGAGCAAGCTTCTTCCGTTAAAACAGAGGGTCTTTCATGGATGAGAACACTGGTCTGAATTTCCCTTCAAGACTGAGTTTAACCAAAGGATTTGTGTCTTCCTACAAGTAAGAGTTCATTTCCGGTAAACCCAGTTATTTTTTGGCTCAAATGAATTTACACAGTTCAGGAAACCAATACGATTTTCACTATTAACTAAAGAGCATCTATGTAAGAGATGATGTGGTTTGTATCAGTTTCATAAGCAGAGTTGAACTAGATATGGTCCGTATGAGTAGGAAACACAGTTCTTTTATTCTGGACATTCTCATGTTCCTTACTGTACTGCAGACGCTGGAAAGAAGAGCATGCTATTTGCGGTAAAAGGGAGTGTGTTTCATGGATGAGAACACTCTTCTGAATTTCCCTTCATAAATGGAATTAAACTCCATGCTCTGTATCATCCTACAAGCAAGAGTTCATTTCCGAGAAACCCAGTTATTTTTCGGCTCAAATGAATTTACACAGTTCACGAAACGAATACGATTTTCACTATTAACTAAAGAGCATCTCTGTAAGAGATGATGTGGTTTGTATCGAAGTTTCATAAGCAGAGTTGAACTAGATATGGTCCATATGAGTAGGAAACACAGTTCTTTTTTTCTGGCCATGCTCATGTTTCTTGCAGTATTGAAGATGATGTAAAGAAGAGCATGCTCCTTGCGTTTAAACAGACTGTGTATCATGGATGAGAACACTCTTCTGAATTTCCCTATAGAATCGGAGTCAAACTCCATGCTCTGTGACTTCCTTCAAGCAAGAGTTCATTTCCCGAAATCCCAGTTATTTTTCGGCTCAAGTGAATTTACACAGTTCACGAAACCAATACAATTTTCACTATTAAATAAAGAGCATCTATGTAAGAGATGATGTGTTTTGTATCAGTTTAATAAGCAGAGTTGAACTAGATATGGTCCATATGAGTAGGAAACACAGTTCTTTTTGTCTGTGCATGCTCATGTTCATTGCTGTATTGCAGACGCTGAAAAGAAGAGCATGCTTCTTCCGTTAAAATGGAGTGTGTTTCATGGATGAGAACACTGGTCGAATTTCCCTTTAGAAACTGTGTTTAACCAAAGGATCTGTGTCTTCCTACAAGCAATATTTCATTTTCAGTAAACCCAGTTATTTTTCGGCTAAAATGAATTTACACCGTTCACGAAACCAATATGATATTCACTATTAACTAAAGCGCATCTATGTAAGAGATGATGTGGTTTGTATCAGTTTCATAAGCAGAGTTGAACTAGACATGGTCCGTATGAGTAGGAAACACAGTTCTTTTTTTCTGGGCATGCTCATGTTCTTGCTGTATTACAGACACTGAAAAGAAGAGCGTGCTTCTTCCGTTAAAGCGGAGTGTGTTTCATGGATGAGAACACTGGTTTGAATTTCCCTTCAGAAACTGAGTTTACCCAAGGATCTGTGTCTCCCTACAAGCAAGAGTTCATTTCCGGTAAACCCAGTTATTTTTTGGCTCAAATGAATTTACACAGTTCATGAAACCAATACGATTTTCACTATTAACTAAAGAGCATCTATGTAAGAGATGATGTGGTTTGTATCAGTTTCATAAGCAGAGTTGAATTAGATATGGTCTGTATGAGTAGGAAACACAGTTCTTTTATTCTGGACATTCTCATGTTCCTTGCTGTATTGCAGACGCTGGAAAGAAGAGCATGCTATTTGCGTTAAAAGGGAGTGTGTTTCTTGGATGAGAACACTCTTCTGAATTTCCGCTCAGAAATGGAGTTAAACTTCATGCTCTGTATCATCCTACAAGCAAGAGTTCATTTCCGAGAAACCCAGTTATTTTTCGGCTCATATGAATTTACACAGTTCACGAAACCAATACGATTTTCACTATTAACTAAAGAGCGTCTATGTAAGAGATGATGTGGTTTGTATCAGTTTCATAAGCAGAGTTGAACTAGATATGGTCCGTATGAGTAGGAAACACAGTTCTTTTATTCTGGACATTCTCATGTTCCTTGCTGTATTGCAGACGCTGGAAAGAAGAGCATGCTATTTGCGTTAAAAGGGAGTGTGTTTCATGGATGAGCACACTCTTCTGAATTTCCGCTCAGAAATGGAGTTAAACTTCATGCTCTGTGTCGTCCTACAAGCAAGAGTTCATTTCCGGTTAACCCAGTTATTTTTTGGTTCAAATGAATTTACACAGTTCACGAAACCAATACGATTTTCACTATTAACTAAAAAGCATCTAAGTAAGAGATGATGTGGTTTGTATCAGTTTCATAGGCAGAGTTGAACTAGATATGGTCCATATGAGTAGCTGACACAGTTCTTTTTTTCTGGTGCATGCTCATGTTCCTTGCTGTATTGCAAAGCTGGAAAGAAGAGCATGCATCTTGCGTAAAAACAGAGAGTGTTTCATGGATGAGAACACAGGTCTGAATTTCCCTTCAGAAATGGAGTTAAACCAAATGCTCTGTGTCTTCCGACAAGACAGAGTTCATTTCCGGTAAACCCAGTTATTTTTCGGCTCAAATGATTTGAGACAGTTCACGAAACCAATACGATTTACACTATTTACTTAAGAGCATCTATGTAAGAGATGATGTGGTTTGTATCAGTTTCATGAGTAGTGTTGTACTAGATATGGTCCGTATGAGTAGGAAACACAGTTCTTTTTTTCTGGACATTCTCATGTTCCTTGCTGTATTGCAGACGCTGGAAAGAAGAGCATGCTATTTGCGATAAAAGGGAGTGTGTTTCATGGATGAGAACACTCTTCTGAATTTCCCTTCATAAATGGAATTAAACTCCATGCTCTGTATCATCCTACAAGCAAGAGTTCATTTCCGAGAAACCCAGTTATTTTTCGGCTAAAATGAATTTACACAGTTCACGAAACCAATACGATTTTCACTATTAACTAAAGAGCATCTCTGTAAGAGATGATGTGGTTTGTATCGAAGTTTCATAAGCAGAGTTGAACTAGATATGGTCCATATGAGTAGGAAACACAGTTCTTTTTTTCTGGCCATGCTCATGTTTCTTGCAGTATTGAAGATGATGTAAAGAAGAGCATGCTCCTTGCGTTAAAACAGACTGTGTATCATGGATGAGAACACTCTTCTGAATTTCCCTATAGAATCGGAGTCAAACTCCATGCTCTGTGTCTTCCTTCAAGCAAGAGTTCATTTCCCGAAATCCCACTTATTTTTCGGCTCAAGTGAATTTACACAGTTCACGAAACCAATACAATTTTCACTATTAAATAAAGAGCATCTATGTAGGAGATGATGTGTTTTATATCAGTTTCATAAGCAGAGTTGAACTAGATATGTTCCATATGAGTAGGAAACACAGTTCTTTTTGTCTGTGCATGCTCATCTTCGTTGCTGTATTGCAGACGCTGAAAAGAAGAGCATGCTTCTTCCGTTAAAATGGAGTGTGTTTCATGGATGAGAACACTGGTTGAATTTCTCTTTAGAAACTGTGTTCAACCAAAGGATCTGTGTCTTCCTACAAGCAATATTTCATTTTCAGTAAACCCAGTTATTTTTCGGCTAAAATGAATTTACACCGTTCACGAAACCAATATGATATTCACTATTAACTAAAGCGCATCTATGTAAGAGATGATGTGGTTTGTATCAGTTTCATAAGCAGAGTTGAACTAGACATGGTCCGTATGAGTAGGAAACACAGTTCTTTTTTTCTGGGCATGCTCATGTTCTTGCTGTATTACAGACACTGAAAAGAAGAGCATGCTTCTTCCGTTAAAACGGAGTGTGTTTCATGGATGAGAACACTCTTCTGAATTTCCGCTCAGAAATGGAGTTAAACTTCATGCTCTGTGTCGTCCTACAAGAAAGAGTTCATTTCCGGTATACCCAGTTATTTTTTGGTTCAAATGAATTTACACAGTTCACAAAACCAATACGATTTTCACTATTAACTAAAGAGCATCTATGTAAGAGATGATGTGGTTTGTATCAGTTTCATAGGCAGAGTTGAACTAGATATGGTCCATATGAGTAGAAGACACAGTTCTTTTTTTCTGGGCATGCTCATGTTCCGTGCTGTATTGCAAAGCTGGAAAGAAGAGCATGCATCTTGCGATAAAACAGAGAGTATTTCATGGATGAGAACACAGGTCTGAATTTCCCTTCAGGAATGGAATTAAACTCCATGCTCCGTGTCGTCCTACAAGAAAGAGTTCATTTCCGGTGAACCCAGTTTTTTTTCGGATAAATTAATTTACACAGTTCACGAAACCAACAAGATTTACACTATTAACTAATGAGCATCTATGTAACAGATGATGTGGTTTGAATCAGTTTCATAAGCAGAATTGAACTTGATATGGTCCTTATGAGTAGGAAACACAGTTGTTTTTTTCTGGGCATGCTCATGTTCCTTGCTGTATTGCAGACGCTGAAAAGAAGAGCAAGCTTCTTCCGTTAAAACAGAGGGTCTTTCATGGATGAGAACACTGGTCTGAATTTCCCTTCATAGACTGAGTTTAACCAAAGTATTTGTGTCTTCCTACAAGTAAGAGTTCATTTCCGGTAAACCCAGTTATTTTTTGGCTCAAATGAATTTACACAGTTCAGGAAACCAATACGATTTTCACTATTAACTAAAGAGCATCTATATAAGAGATGATGTGGTTTGTATCAGTTTCAAAAGCAGAGTTGAACTAGATATGGTCTGTATTAGTAGGAAACACAGTTCTTTTATTCTGGACATTCTCATGTTCCTTACTGTATTACAGACGCTGGAAAGAAGAGCATGCTATTTGCGTTAAAAGGGAGTGTGTTTCATGGATGAGAACACTCTTCTGAATTTCCCTTCATAAATGGAATGAAACTCCATGCTCTGTGTCTTCCTACAAGCAAGAGTTCATTTCCGGTGAACCAAGGTATTTTTCAGATAAATTAATTTACACAGTTCACGAAACCAACAAGATTTACACTATTAACTAATGAGCATCTATGTAACAGATGATGTGGTTTGAATCAGTTTCATAAGCAGAATTGAACTTGATATGGTCCTTATGAGTAGGAAACACAGTTCTTTTTTTCTGGGCATGCTCATGTTCCTTGCTGTATTGCAGACGCTGAAAAGAAGAGCAAGCTTCTTCCGTTAAAACAGAGGGTCTTTCATGGATGAGAACACTGGTCTGAATTTCCCTTCAAGACTGAGTTTAACCAAAGGATTTGTGTCTTCCTACAAGTAAGAGTTCATTTCCGGTAAACCCAGTTATTTTTTGGCTCAAATGAATTTACACAGTTCAGGAAACCAATACGATTTTCACTATTAACTAAAGAGCATCTATGTAAGAGATGATGTGGTTTGTATCAGTTTCATAAGCAGAGTTGAACTAGATATGGTCCGTATGAGTAGGAAACACAGTTCTTTTATTCTGGACATTCTCATGTTCCTTACTGTACTGCAGACACTGGAAAGAAGAGCATCCTATTTGCGGTAAAAGGGAGTGTGTTTCATGGATGAGAACACTCTTCTGAATTTCCCTTCATAAATGGAATTAAACTCCATGCTCTGTATCATCCTACAAGCAAGAGTTCATTTCTGAGAAACCCAGTTATTTTTCGGCTCAAACGAATTTACACAGTTCACGAAACCAATACGATTTTCACTATTAACTAAAGAGCATCTCTGTAAGAGATGATGTGGTTTGTATCGAAGTTTCATAAGCAGAGTTGAACTAGATATGGTCCATATGAGTAGGAAACACAGTTCTTTTTTTCTGGCCATGCTCATGTTTCTTGCAGTATTGAAGATGATGTAAAGAAGAGCATGCTCCTTGCGTTTAAACAGACTGTGTATCATGGATGAGAACACTCTTCTGAATTTCCCTATAGAATCGGAGTCAAACTCCATGCTCTGTGACTTCCTTCAAGCAAGAGTTCATTTCCCGAAATCCAGGTTATTTTTCGGCTCAAGTGAATTTACACAGTTCACGAAACCAATACAATTTTCACTATTAAATAAAGAGCATCTATGTAAGAGATGATGTGTTTTGTATCAGTTTCATAAGCAGAGTTGAACTAGATATGGTCCATATGAGTAGGAAACACAGTTCTTTTTGTCTGTGCATGCTCATGTTCGTTGCTGTATTGCAGACGCTGAAAAGAAGAGCATGCTTCTTCCGTTAAAATGGAGTGTGTTTCATGGATGAGAACACTGGTCAAATTTCCCTTTAGAAACTGTGTTTAACCAAAGGATCTGTGTCTTCCTACAAGCAATATTTCATTTTCAGTAAACCCAGTTATTTTTCGGCTAAAATGAATTTACACCATTCACGAAACCAATATGATATTCACTATTAACTAAAGCGCATCTATGTAAGAGATGATGTGGTTTGTATCAGTTTCATAAGCAGAGTTGAACTAGACATGGTCCGTATGAGTAGGAAACACAGTTCTTTTTTTCTGGGCATGCTCCTGTTCTTGCTGTATTACAGACACTGAAAAGAAGAGCGTGCTTCTTCCGTTAAAGTGGAGTGTGTTTCATGGATGAGAACACTGGTCTGAATTTCCCTTCAGAAACTGAGTTTAACCAAAGATCTGTGTCTCCCTACAAGCAAGAGTTCATTTCCGGTAAACCCAGTTATTTTTTGGCTCAAATGAATTTACACAGTTCATGAAACCAATACGATTTTCACTATTAACTAAAGAGCATCTATGTAAGAGATGATGTGGTTTGTATCAGTTTCATAAGCAGAGTTGAATTAGATATGGTCTGTATGAGTAGGAAACACAGTTCTTTTATTCAGGACATTCTCATGTTCCTTGCTGTATTGCAGACGCTGGAATGAAGAGCATGCTATTAGCGTTAAAAGGGAGTGTGTTTCTTGGATGAGAACACTCTTCTGAATTTCTGCTCAGAAATGGAGTTAAACTTCATGATCTGTGTCGTCCTACAAGCAAGAGTTCATTTCCGGTAAACACAGTTATTTTTTGGTTCAAATGAATTTACACAGTTCACTAAACCAATACGATTTTCACTATTAACTAAAGAGCATCTATGTAAGAGATGATGTGGTTTGTATCAGTTTCATAGGCAGAGTTGAACTAGATATGGTTCATATGAGTAGAAGACACAGTTCTTTTTTTCTGGGCATGCTCATGTTCCTTGCTGTTTTGCAAAGCTGGAAAGAAGAGCATGCATCTTGCGATAAAACAGAGAGTATTTCATGGATGAGAACACAGGTCTGAATTTCCCTTCAGGAATGGAGTTAAACTCCATGCTCCGTGTCGTCCTACAAGAAAGAGTTCATTTCCGGTGAACCCTGTTTTTTTTCGGATAAATTAATTTACACAGTTCACGAAACCAACAAGATTTACACTATTAACTAATGAGCATCTATGTAACAGATGATGTGGTTTGAATCAGTTTCATAAGCAGAATTGAACTTGATATGGTCCTTATGAGTAGGAAACACAGTTGTTTTTTTCTGGGCATGCTCATGTTCCTTGCTGTATTGCAGAAGCTGAAAAGAAGAGCAAGCTTCTTCCGTTAAAACAGAGGGTCTTTCATGGATGAGAACACTGGTCTGAATTTCCCTTCATAGACTGAGTTTAACCAAAGTATTTGTGTCTTCCTACAAGTAAGAGTTCATTTCCGGTAAACCCAGTTATTTTTTGGCTCAAATGAATTTACACAGTTCAGGAAACCAATACGATTTTCACTATTAACTAAAGAGCATCTATATAAGAGATGATGTGGTTTGTATCAGTTTCAAAAGCAGAGTTGAACTAGATATGGTCTGTATTAGTAGGAAACACAGTTCTTTTATTCTGGACATTCTCATGTTCCTTACTGTATTACAGACGCTGGAAAGAAGAGCATGCTATTTGCGATAAAAGGGAGTGTGTTTCATGGATGAGAACACTCTTCTGAATTTCCCTTCATAAATGGAATGAAACTCCATGCTCTGTGTCTTCCTACAAGCAAGAGTTCATTTCCGGTGAACCAAGGTATTTTTCAGATAAATTAATTTACACAGTTCACGAAACCAACAAGATTTACACTATTAACTAATGAGCATCTATGTAACAGATGATGTGGTTTGAATCAGTTTCATAAGCAGAATTGAACTTGATATGGTCCTTATGAGTAGGAAACACAGTTCTTTTTTTCTGGCCAAGCTAATGTTTCTTGCAGTATTGAAGATGATGTAAAGAAGAGCATGCTTCTTGTGTTAAAACAGACTGTGTATCATGGATGAGAACACTCTTCTGAATTTCCCTATAGAATCGGAGTTAAACTCCATGCTCTGTGTCTTCCTTCAAGCAAGAGTTCATTTCCCGAAAACCCAGTTATTTTTCGGCTCAAATGAATTTACACAGTTCACGAAACCAATACAGTTTTCACTATTAATTAAAGAGCATCTATGTAAGAGATCATGTGTTTTGTATCAGTTTCATAAGCAGAGTTGAACTTGATATGGTCCGTATGAGTGGGAAACACAGTTCTTTTTTCTGTGCATGCTCATGTTCGTTGCTGTATTGCAGACGATGAAAAGAAGAGCATGCGTTCCGTTAAAATGGAGTGTGTTTCATGGATGAGAACACTGGTCTGAATTTCCCTTCAGAAACTGAATTTAACCAAAGATCTGTGTCTCCCTACAAGCAAGAGTTCATTTCCGGTAAACCCAGTTATTTTTCGGCTCAAATGAATTTACACAGTTCACGAAACCAATACGATTTTCACTATTAACTAAAGAGCATCTATGTAAGAGATGATGTGGTTTGTATCAGTTTCATAAGCAGAGTTGAACTAGATATGGTCCGTATAAGTAGGAAACACAGTTCTTTTTTTCTGGGCAGGCTCATGTTCCTTGCTGTATTGCAAAGCTGGAAAGAAGAGCATGCATCTTGCGATAAAACAGAGAGTATTTCATGGATGAGAACACAGGTCTGAATATCCCTTCAGAAATGGAGTTAAACTCCATGGTCCGTGCCGTCCTACAAGCAAGAGTTCATTTCCGGTAAACCCAGTTATTTTTTGGCTCAAATGAATTTACACAGTTCAGGAAACCAATACGATTTTCACTATTAACTAAAGAGCATCTATATAAGAGATGATGTGGTTTGTATCAGTTTCAAAAGCAGAGTTGAACTAGATATGGTCTGTATTAGTAGGAAACACAGTTCTTTTATTCTGGACATTCTCATGTTCCTTACTGTATTACAGACGCTGGAAAGAAGAGCATGCTATTTGCGATAAAAGGGAGTGTGTTTCATGGATGAGAACACTCTTCTGAATTTCCCTTCATAAATGGAATTAAACTCCATGCTCTGTGTCTTCCTACAAGCAAGAGTTCATTTCCGGTGAACCAAGGTATTTTTCAGATAAATTAATTTACACAGTTCACGAAACCAATACGATTTTCACTATTAACTAAAGAGCATCTCTGTAAGAGATGATGTGGTTTGTATCGAAGTTTCATAAGCAGAGTTGAACTAGATATGGTCCATATGAGTAGGAAACACAGTTCTTTTTTTCTGGCCATGCTCATGTTTCTTGCAGTATTGAAGATGATGTAAAGAAGAGCATGCTCCTTGCGTTTAAACAGACTGTGTATCATGGATGAGAACACTCTTCTGAATTTCCCTATAGAATCGGAGTCAAACTCCATGCTCTGTGACTTCCTTCAAGCAAGAGTTCATTTCCCGAAATCCCAGTTATTTTTCGGCTCAAGTGAATTTACACAGTTCACGAAACCAATACAATTTTCACTATTAAATAAAGAGCATCTATGTAAGAGATGATGTGTTTTGTATCAGTTTAATAAGCAGAGTTGAACTAGATATGGTCCATATGAGTAGGAAACACAGTTCTTTTTGTCTGTGCATGCTCATGTTCATTGCTGTATTGCAGACGCTGAAAAGAAGAGCATGCTTCTTCCGTTAAAATGGAGTGTGTTTCATGGATGAGAACACTGGTCGAATTTCCCTTTAGAAACTGTGTTTAACCAAAGGATCTGTGTCTTCCTACAAGCAATATTTCATTTTCAGTAAACCCAGTTATTTTTCGGCTAAAATGAATTTACACCGTTCACGAAACCAATATGATATTCACTATTAACTAAAGCGCATCTATGTAAGAGATGATGTGGTTTGTATCAGTTTCATAAGCAGAGTTGAACTAGACATGGTCCGTATGAGTAGGAAACACAGTTCTTTTTTTCTGGGCATGCTCATGTTCTTGCTGTATTACAGACACTGAAAAGAAGAGCGTGCTTCTTCCGTTAAAGCGGAGTGTGTTTCATGGATGAGAACACTGGTTTGAATTTCCCTTCAGAAACTGAGTTTACCCAAGGATCTGTGTCTCCCTACAAGCAAGAGTTCATTTCCGGTAAACCCAGTTATTTTTTGGCTCAAATGAATTTACACAGTTCATGAAACCAATACGATTTTCACTATTAACTAAAGAGCATCTATGTAAGAGATGATGTGGTTTGTATCAGTTTCATAAGCAGAGTTGAATTAGATATGGTCTGTATGAGTAGGAAACACAGTTCTTTTATTCTGGACATTCTCATGTTCCTTGCTGTATTGCAGACGCTGGAAAGAAGAGCATGCTATTTGCGTTAAAAGGGAGTGTGTTTCATGGATGAGAACACTCTTCTGAATTTCCGCTCAGAAATGGAGTTAAACTTCATGCTCTGTATCATCCTACAAGCAAGAGTTCATTTCCGAGAAACCCAGTTATTTTTCGGCTCATATGAATTTACACAGTTCACGAAACCAATACGATTTTCACTATTAACTAAAGAGCGTCTATGTAAGAGATGATGTGGTTTGTATCAGTTTCATAAGCAGAGTTGAACTAGATATGGTCCGTATGAGTAGGAAACACAGTTCTTTTATTCTGGACATTCTCATGTTCCTTGCTGTATTGCAGACGCTGGAAAGAAGAGCATGCTATTTGCGTTAAAAGGGAGTGTGTTTCATGGATGAGCACACTCTTCTGAATTTCCGCTCAGAAATGGAGTTAAACTTCATGCTCTGTGTCGTCCTACAAGCAAGAGTTCATTTCCGGTTAACCCAGTTATTTTTTGGTTCAAATGAATTTACACAGTTCACGAAACCAATACGATTTTCACTATTAACTAAAAAGCATCTAAGTAAGAGATGATGTGGTTTGTATCAGTTTCATAGGCAGAGTTGAACTAGATATGGTCCATATGAGTAGCTGACACAGTTCTTTTTTTCTGGTGCATGCTCATGTTCCTTGCTGTATTGCAAAGCTGGAAAGAAGAGCATGCATCTTGCGTAAAAACAGAGAGTGTTTCATGGATGAGAACACAGGTCTGAATTTCCCTTCAGAAATGGAGTTAAACCAAATGCTCTGTGTCTTCCGACAAGACAGAGTTCATTTCCGGTAAACCCAGTTATTTTTCGGCTCAAATGATTTGAGACAGTTCACGAAACCAATACGATTTACACTATTTACTTAAGAGCATCTATGTAAGAGATGATGTGGTTTGTATCAGTTTCATGAGTAGTGTTGTACTAGATATGGTCCGTATGAGTAGGAAACACAGTTCTTTTTTTCTGGACATTCTCATGTTCCTTGCTGTATTGCAGACGCTGGAAAGAAGAGCATGCTATTTGCGATAAAAGGGAGTGTGTTTCATGGATGAGAACACTCTTCTGAATTTCCCTTCATAAATGGAATTAAACTCCATGCTCTGTATCATCCTACAAGCAAGAGTTCATTTCCGAGAAACCCAGTTATTTTTCGGCTAAAATGAATTTACACAGTTCACGAAACCAATACGATTTTCACTATTAACTAAAGAGCATCTCTGTAAGAGATGATGTGGTTTGTATCGAAGTTTCATAAGCAGAGTTGAACTAGATATGGTCCATATGAGTAGGAAACACAGTTCTTTTTTTCTGGCCATGCTCATGTTTCTTGCAGTATTGAAGATGATGTAAAGAAGAGCATGCTCCTTGCGTTAAAACAGACTGTGTATCATGGATGAGAACACTCTTCTGAATTTCCCTATAGAATCGGAGTCAAACTCCATGCTCTGTGTCTTCCTTCAAGCAAGAGTTCATTTCCCGAAATCCCACTTATTTTTCGGCTCAAGTGAATTTACACAGTTCACGAAACCAATACAATTTTCACTATTAAATAAAGAGCATCTATGTAGGAGATGATGTGTTTTATATCAGTTTCATAAGCAGAGTTGAACTAGATATGTTCCATATGAGTAGGAAACACAGTTCTTTTTGTCTGTGCATGCTCATCTTCGTTGCTGTATTGCAGACGCTGAAAAGAAGAGCATGCTTCTTCCGTTAAAATGGAGTGTGTTTCATGGATGAGAACACTGGTTGAATTTCTCTTTAGAAACTGTGTTCAACCAAAGGATCTGTGTCTTCCTACAAGCAATATTTCATTTTCAGTAAACCCAGTTATTTTTCGGCTAAAATGAATTTACACCGTTCACGAAACCAATATGATATTCACTATTAACTAAAGCGCATCTATGTAAGAGATGATGTGGTTTGTATCAGTTTCATAAGCAGAGTTGAACTAGACATGGTCCGTATGAGTAGGAAACACAGTTCTTTTTTTCTGGGCATGCTCATGTTCTTGCTGTATTACAGACACTGAAAAGAAGAGCATGCTTCTTCCGTTAAAACGGAGTGTGTTTCATGGATGAGAACACTCTTCTGAATTTCCGCTCAGAAATGGAGTTAAACTTCATGCTCTGTGTTGTCCTACAAGAAAGAGTTCATTTCCGGTATACCCAGTTATTTTTTGGTTCAAATGAATTTACACAGTTCACAAAACCAATACGATTTTCACTATTAACTAAAGAGCATCTATGTAAGAGATGATGTGGTTTGTATCAGTTTCATAGGCAGAGTTGAACTAGATATGGTCCATATGAGTAGAAGACACAGTTCTTTTTTTCTGGGCATGCTCATGTTCCGTGCTGTATTGCAAAGCTGGAAAGAAGAGCATGCATCTTGCGATAAAACAGAGAGTATTTCATGGATGAGAACACAGGTCTGAATTTCCCTTCAGGAATGGAATTAAACTCCATGCTCCGTGTCGTCCTACAAGAAAGAGTTCATTTCCGGTGAACCCAGTTTTTTTTCGGATAAATTAATTTACACAGTTCACGAAACCAACAAGATTTACACTATTAACTAATGAGCATCTATGTAACAGATGATGTGGTTTGAATCAGTTTCATAAGCAGAATTGAACTTGATATGGTCCTTATGAGTAGGAAACACAGTTGTTTTTTTCTGGGCATGCTCATGTTCCTTGCTGTATTGCAGACGCTGAAAAGAAGAGCAAGCTTCTTCCGTTAAAACAGAGGGTCTTTCATGGATGAGAACACTGGTCTGAATTTCCCTTCATAGACTGAGTTTAACCAAAGTATTTGTGTCTTCCTACAAGTAAGAGTTCATTTCCGGTAAACCCAGTTATTTTTTGGCTCAAATGAATTTACACAGTTCAGGAAACCAATACGATTTTCACTATTAACTAAAGAGCATCTATATAAGAGATGATGTGGTTTGTATCAGTTTCAAAAGCAGAGTTGAACTAGATATGGTCTGTATTAGTAGGAAACACAGTTCTTTTATTCTGGACATTCTCATGTTCCTTACTGTATTACAGACGCTGGAAAGAAGAGCATGCTATTTGCGTTAAAAGGGAGTGTGTTTCATGGATGAGAACACTCTTCTGAATTTCCCTTCATAAATGGAATGAAACTCCATGCTCTGTGTCTTCCTACAAGCAAGAGTTCATTTCCGGTGAACCAAGGTATTTTTCAGATAAATTAATTTATACAGTTCACGAAACCAACAAGATTTACACTATTAACTAATGAGCATCTATGTAACAGATGATGTGGTTTGAATCAGTTTCATAAGCAGAATTGAACTTGATATGGTCCTTATGAGTAGGAAACACAGTTCTTTTTTTCTGGGCATGCTCATGTTCCTTGCTGTATTGCAGACGCTGAAAAGAAGAGCAAGCTTCTTCCGTTAAAACAGAGGGTCTTTCATGGATGAGAACACTGGTCTGAATTTCCCTTCAAGACTGAGTTTAACCAAAGGATTTGTGTCTTCCTACAAGTAAGAGTTCATTTCCGGTAAACCCAGTTATTTTTTGGCTCAAATGAATTTACACAGTTCAGGAAACCAATACGATTTTCACTATTAACTAAAGAGCATCTATGTAAGAGATGATGTGGTTTGTATCAGTTTCATAAGCAGAGTTGAACTAGATATGGTCCGTATGAGTAGGAAACACAGTTCTTTTATTCTGGACATTCTCATGTTCCTTACTGTACTGCAGACACTGGAAAGAAGAGCATCCTATTTGCGGTAAAAGGGAGTGTGTTTCATGGATGAGAACACTCTTCTGAATTTCCCTTCATAAATGGAATTAAACTCCATGCTCTGTATCATCCTACAAGCAAGAGTTCATTTCCGAGAAACCCAGTTATTTTTCGGCTCAAATGAATTTACACAGTTCACGAAACCAATACGATTTTCACTATTAACTAAAGAGCATCTCTGTAAGAGATGATGTGGTTTGTATCGAAGTTTCATAAGCAGAGTTGAACTAGATATGGTCCATATGAGTAGGAAACACAGTTCTTTTTTTCTGGCCATGCTCATGTTTCTTGCAGTATTGAAGATGATGTAAAGAAGAGCATGCTCCTTGCGTTTAAACAGACTGTGTATCATGGATGAGAACACTCTTCTGAATTTCCCTATAGAATCGGAGTCAAACTCCATGCTCTGTGACTTCCTTCAAGCAAGAGTTCATTTCCCGAAATCCAGGTTATTTTTCGGCTCAAGTGAATTTACACAGTTCACGAAACCAATACAATTTTCACTATTAAATAAAGAGCATCTATGTAAGAGATGATGTGTTTTGTATCAGTTTCATAAGCAGAGTTGAACTAGATATGGTCCATATGAGTAGGAAACACAGTTCTTTTTGTCTGTGCATGCTCATGTTCGTTGCTGTATTGCAGACGCTGAAAAGAAGAGCATGCTTCTTCCGTTAAAATGGAGTGTGTTTCATGGATGAGAACACTGGTCAAATTTCCCTTTAGAAACTGTGTTTAACCAAAGGATCTGTGTCTTCCTACAAGCAATATTTCATTTTCAGTAAACCCAGTTATTTTTCGGCTAAAATGAATTTACACCATTCACGAAACCAATATGATATTCACTATTAACTAAAGCGCATCTATGTAAGAGATGATGTGGTTTGTATCAGTTTCATAAGCAGAGTTGAACTAGACATGGTCCGTATGAGTAGGAAACACAGTTCTTTTTTTCTGGGCATGCTCCTGTTCTTGCTGTATTACAGACACTGAAAAGAAGAGCGTGCTTCTTCCGTTAAAGTGGAGTGTGTTTCATGGATGAGAACACTGGTCTGAATTTCCCTTCAGAAACTGAGTTAAACCAAAGATCTGTGTCTCCCTACAAGCAAGAGTTCATTTCCGGTAAACCCAGTTATTTTTTGGCTCAAATGAATTTACACAGTTCATGAAACCAATACGATTTTCACTATTAACTAAAGAGCATCTATGTAAGAGATGATGTGGTTTGTATCAGTTTCATAAGCAGAGTTGAATTAGATATGGTCTGTATGAGTAGGAAACACAGTTCTTTTATTCAGGACATTCTCATGTTCCTTGCTGTATTGCAGACGCTGGAATGAAGAGCATGCTATTAGCGTTAAAAGGGAGTGTGTTTCTTGGATGAGAACACTCTTCTGAATTTCTGCTCAGAAATGGAGTTAAACTTCATGATCTGTGTCGTCCTACAAGCAAGAGTTCATTTCCGGTAAACACAGTTATTTTTTGGTTCAAATGAATTTACACAGTTCACTAAACCAATACGATTTTCACTATTAACTAAAGAGCATCTATGTAAGAGATGATGTGGTTTGTATCAGTTTCATAGGCAGAGTTGAACTAGATATGGTTCATATGAGTAGAAGACACAGTTCTTTTTTTCTGGGCATGCTCATGTTCCTTGCTGTTTTGCAAAGCTGGAAAGAAGAGCATGCATCTTGCGATAAAACAGAGAGTATTTCATGGATGAGAACACAGGTCTGAATTTCCCTTCAGGAATGGAGTTAAACTCCATGCTCCGTGTCGTCCTACAAGAAAGAGTTCATTTCCGGTGAACCCTGTTTTTTTTCGGATAAATTAATTTACACAGTTCACGAAACCAACAAGATTTACACTATTAACTAATGAGCATCTATGTAACAGATGATGTGGTTTGAATCAGTTTCATAAGCAGAATTGAACTTGATATGGTCCTTATGAGTAGGAAACACAGTTGTTTTTTTCTGGGCATGCTCATGTTCCTTGCTGTATTGCAGACGCTGAAAAGAAGAGCAAGCTTCTTCCGTTAAAACAGAGGGTCTTTCATGGATGAGAACACTGGTCTGAATTTCCCTTCATAGACTGAGTTTAACCAAAGTATTTGTGTCTTCCTACAAGTAAGAGTTCATTTCCGGTAAACCCAGTTATTTTTTGGCTCAAATGAATTTACACAGTTCAGGAAACCAATACGATTTTCACTATTAACTAAAGAGCATCTATATAAGAGATGATGTGGTTTGTATCAGTTTCAAAAGCAGAGTTGAACTAGATATGGTCTGTATTAGTAGGAAACACAGTTCTTTTATTCTGGACATTCTCATGTTCCTTACTGTATTACAGACGCTGGAAAGAAGAGCATGCTATTTGCGATAAAAGGGAGTGTGTTTCATGGATGAGAACACTCTTCTGAATTTCCCTTCATAAATGGAATTAAACTCCATGCTCTGTGTCTTCCTACAAGCAAGAGTTCATTTCCGGTGAACCAAGGTATTTTTCAGATAAATTAATTTACACAGTTCACGAAACCAACAAGATTTACACTATTAACTAATGAGCATCTATGTAACAGAGGATGTGGTTTGAATCAGTTTCATAAGCAGAATTGAACTTGATATGGTCCTTATGAGTAGGAAACACAGTTCTTTTTTTCTGGCCAAGCTAATGTTTCTTGCAGTATTGAAGATGATGTAAAGAAGAGCATGCTTCTTGTGTTAAAACAGACTGTGTATCATGGATGAGAACACTCTTCTGAATTTCCCTATAGAATCGGAGTTAAACTCCATGCTCTGTGTCTTCCTTCAAGCAAGAGTTCATTTCCCGAAAACCCAGTTATTTTTCGGCTCAAATGAATTTACACAGTTCACGAAACCAATACAGTTTTCACTATTAATTAAAGAGCATCTATGTAAGAGATCATGTGTTTTGTATCAGTTTCATAAGCAGAGTTGAACTTGATATGGTCCGTATGAGTGGGAAACACAGTTCTTTTTTCTGTGCATGCTCATGTTCGTTGCTGTATTGCAGACGATGAAAAGAAGAGCATGCGTTCCGTTAAAATGGAGTGTGTTTCATGGATGAGAACACTGGTCTGAATTTCCCTTCAGAAACTGAATTTAACCAAAGATCTGTGTCTCCCTACAAGCAAGAGTTCATTTCCGGTAAACCCAGTTATTTTTCGGCTCAAATGAATTTACACAGTTCACGAAACCAATACGATTTTCACTATTAACTAAAGAGCATCTATGTAAGAGATGATGTGGTTTGTATCAGTTTCATAAGCAGAGTTGAACTAGATATGGTCCGTATAAGTAGGAAACACAGTTCTTTTTTTCTGGGCAGGCTCATGTTCCTTGCTGTATTGCAAAGCTGGAAAGAAGAGCATGCATCTTGCGATAAAACAGAGAGTATTTCATGGATGAGAACACAGGTCTGAATTTCCCTTCAGAAATGGAGTTAAACTCCATGCTCCGTGCCGTCCTACAAGCAAGAGTTCATTTCCGGTAAACCCAGTTATTTTTTGGCTCAAATGAATTTACACAGTTCAGGAAACCAATACGATTTTCACTATTAACTAAAGAGCATCTATATAAGAGATGATGTGGTTTGTATCAGTTTCAAAAGCAGAGTTGAACTAGATATGGTCTGTATTAGTAGGAAACACAGTTCTTTTATTCTGGACATTCTCATGTTCCTTACTGTATTACAGACGCTGGAAAGAAGAGCATGCTATTTGCGATAAAAGGGAGTGTGTTTCATGGATGAGAACACTCTTCTGAATTTCCCTTCATAAATGGAATTAAACTCCATGCTCTGTGTCTTCCTACAAGCAAGAGTTCATTTCCGGTGAACCAAGGTATTTTTCAGATAAATTAATTTACACAGTTCACGAAACCAACAAGATTTACACTATTAACTAATGAGCATCTATGTAACAGATGATGTGGTTTGAATCAGTTTCATAAGCAGAATTGAACTTGATATGGTCCTTATGAGTAGGAAACACAGTTCTTTTTTTCTGGCCATGCTCATGTTTCTTGCAGTATTGAAGATGATGTAAAGAAGAGCATGCTCCTTGCGTTTAAACAGACTGTGTATCATGGATGAGAACACTCTTCTGAATTTCCCTATAGAATCGGAGTCAAACTCCATGCTCTGTGACTTCCTTCAAGCAAGAGTTCATTTCCCGAAATCCCAGTTATTTTTCGGCTCAAGTGAATTTACACAGTTCACGAAACCAATACAATTTTCACTATTAAATAAAGAGCATCTATGTAAGAGATGATGTGTTTTGTATCAGTTTCATAAGCAGAGTTGAACTAGATATGGTCCATATGAGTAGGAAACACAGTTCTTTTTGTCTGTGCATGCTCATGTTCGTTGCTGTATTGCAGACGCTGAAAAGAAGAGCATGCTTCCTCCGTTAAAATGGAGTGTGTTTCATGGATGAGAACACTGGTCGAATTTCCCTTTAGAAACTGTGTTTAACCAAAGGATCTGTGTCTTCCTACAAGCAATATTTCATTTTCAGTAAACCCAGTTATTTTTCGGCTAAAATGAATTTACACCGTTCACGAAACCAATATGATATTCACTATTAACTAAAGCGCATCTATGTAAGAGATGATGTGGTTTGTATCAGTTTCATAAGCAGAGTTGAACTAGACATGGTCCGTATGAGTAGGAAACACAGTTCTTTTTTTCTGGGCATGCTCCTGTTCTTGCTGTATTACAGACACTGAAAAGAAGAGCGTGCTTCTTCCGTTAAAGCGGAGTGTGTTTCATGGATGAGAACACTGGTCTGAATTTCCCTTCATAGACTGAGTTTAACCAAAGTATTTGTGTCTTCCTACAAGTAAGAGTTCATTTCCGGTAAACCCAGTTATTTTTTGGCTCAAATGAATTTACACAGTTCAGGAAACCAATACGATTTTCACTATTAACTAAAGAGCATCTATATAAGAGATGATGTGGTTTGTATCAGTTTCATAAGCAGAGTTGAACTAGATATGGTCCGTATTTGTAGGAAACACAGGTCTTCTATTCTGGACATTCTCATGTTCCTTACTGTATTGCAGACGCTGGAAAGAAGAGCATGCTATTTGCGTTAAAAGGGAGTGTGTTTCATGGATGAGAACACTCTTCTGAATTTCCCTTCATAAATGGAATTAAACTCCATGCTCTGTATCATCCTACAAGCAAGAGTTCATTTCTGAGAAACCCAGTTATTTTTCTGCTCAAATGAATTTACACAGTACACGAAACCAATACGATTTTCACTATTAAGTAAAGAGCATCTCTATAAGAGGTGATGTGGTTTGTATCAGTTTCATAAGCAGAGTTGAATTAGATATGGTCCATATGAGTAGGAAACACAGTTCTTTTTTTCTGGCCAAGCTAATGTTTCTTGCAGTATTGAAGATGATGTAAAGAAGAGCATGCTTCTTGTGTTAAAACAGACTGTGTATCATGGATGAGAACACTCTTCTGAATTTCCCTATAGAATCGGAGTTAAACTCCATGCTCTGTGTCTTCCTTCAAGCAAGAGTTCATTTCCCGAAAACCCAGTTATTTTTCGGCTCAAATGAATTTACACAGTTCACGAAACCAATACAGTTTTCACTATTAATTAAAGAGCATCTATGTAAGAGATCATGTGTTTTGTATCAGTTTCATAAGCAGAGTTGAACTTGATATGGTCCGTATGAGTGGGAAACACAGTTCATTTTTCTGTGCATGCTCATGTTCGTTGCTGTATTGCAGACGCTGAAAAGAAGAGCAAGCTTCTTCCGTTAAAACAGAGGGTCTTTCATGGATGAGAACACTGGTCTGAATTTCCCTTCATAGACTGAGTTTAACCAAAGTATTTGTGTCTTCCTACAAGTAAGAGTTCATTTCCGGTAAACCCAGTTATTTTTTGGCTCAAATGAATTTACACAGTTCAGGAAACCAATACGATTTTCACTATTAACTAAAGAGCATCTATATAAGAGATGATGTGGTTTGTATCAGTTTCACACGCAGAGTTGAACTAGATATGGTCCCTATTAGTAGGAAACACAGTTCTTTTATTCTGGACATTCTCATGTTCCTTACTGTATTGCAGACGCTGGAAAGAAGAGCATGCTATTTGCGTTAAAAGGGAGTGTGTTTCATGGATGAGAACACTCTTCTGAATTTCCCTTCATAAATGGAATTAAACTCCATGCTCTGTGTCTTCCTACAAGCAAGAGTTCATTTCCGGTGAACCAAGGTATTTTTCAGATAAATTAATTTACACAGTTCACGAAACCAACAAGATTTACACTATTAACTAATGAGCATCTATGTAACAGATGATGTGGTTTGAATCAGTTTCATGATCAGAATTGAACTTGATATGGTCCTTATGAGTAGGAAACACAGTTCTTTTTTTCTGGGCATGCTCATGTTCTTTGATGTATTGCAGACGCTGAAAAGAAGAGCAAGCTTCTTCCGTTAAAACAGAGGGTCTTTCATGGATGAGAACACTGGTCTGAATTTCCCTTCAAGACTGAGTTTAACCAAAGGATTTGTGTCTTCCTACAAGTAAGAGTTCATTTCCGGTAAACCCAGTTATTTTTTGGCTCAAATGAATTTACACAGTTCAGGAAACCAATACGATTTTCACTATTAACTAAAGAGCATCTATGTAAGAGATGATGTGGTTTGTATCAGTTTCATAAGCAAAGTTGAACTAGATATGGTCTGTATGAGTAGGAAACACAGTTCTTTTATTCTGGACATTCTCATGTTCCTTACTGTACAGCAGACGCTGGAAAGAAGAGCATGCTATTTGCGGTAAAAGGGAGTGTGTTTCATGGATGAGAACACTGTTCTGAATTTCCCTTCATAAATGGAATTAAACTCCATGCTCTGTATCATCCTACAAGCAAGAGTTCATTTCTGAGAAACCCAGTTATTTTTCGGCTCAAATGAATTTACACAGTTCACGAAACCAATACGATTTTCACTATTAACTAAAGAGCATCTCTGTAAGAGATGATGTGGTTTGTATTGAAGTTTCATAAGCAGAGTTGAACTAGATATGGTCCATATGAGTAGGAAACACAGTTCTATTTGCTGGCCATGCTCATGTTTCTTGCAGTATTGAAGATGATGTAAAGAAGAACATGCTCCTTGCGTTAAAACAGACTGTGTATCATGGATGAGAACACTCTTCTGAATTTCCCTATAGAATCGGAGTCAAACTCCATGCTCTGTGACTTCCTTCAAGCAAGAGTTCATTTCCCGAAATCCCAGTTATTTTTCGGCTCAAGTGAATTTACACAGTTCACGAAACCAATACAATTTTCACTATTAAATAAAGAGCATCTATGTAAGAGATGATGTGTTTTGTATCAGTTTCATAAGCAGAGTTGAACTAGATATGGTCCATATGAGTAGGAAACACAGTTCTTTTAGTCTGTGAATGCTCATGTTCGTTGCTGTATTGTAGACGATGAAAAGAAGAGCATGCTTCTTCCGTTAAAATGGAGTGTGTTTCATGGATGAGAACACTGGTCGAATTTCCCTTTAGAAACTGTGTTTAACCAAAGGATCTGTGTCTTCCTACAAGCAATATTTCATTTTCAGTAAACCCAGTTATTTTTCGGCTAAAATGAATTTACACCGTTCACGAAACCAATACGATATTCACTATTAACTAAAGTGCATCTATGTAAGAGATGATGTGGTTTGTATCAGTTTCATAAGCAGAGTTGAACTAGACATGGTCCGTATGAGTAGGAAACACAGTTCTTTTTTTCTGGGCATGCTCATGTTCTTGCTGTATTACAGACACTGAAAAGAAGAGCGTGCTTCTTCCGTTAAAGCGGAGTGTGTTTCATGGATGAGAACACTGGTCTGAATTTCCCTTCAGAAACTGAGTTTACCCAAGGATCTGTGTCTCCCTACAAGCAAGAGTTCATTTCCGGTAAACCCAGTTATTTTTTGGCTCAAATGAATTTACACAGTTCATGAAACCAATACGATTTTCACTATTAACTAAAGAGCATCTATGTAAGAGATGATGTGGTTTGTATCAGTTTCATAAGCAGAGTTGAATTAGATATGGTCTGTATGAGTAGGAAACACAGTTCTTTTATTCTGGATATTCTCATGTTCCTTGCTGTATTGCAGACGCTGGAAAGAAGAGCATGCTATTTGCGTTAAAAGGGAGTGTGTTTCTTGGATGAGCACACTCTTCTGAATTTCCGCTCAGAAATGGAGTTAAACTTCATGCTCTGTATCGTCCTACAAGCAAGAGTTCATTTCCGAGAAACCCAGTTATTTTTCGGCTCATATGAATTTACACAGTTCACGAAACCAATACGATTTTCACTATTAACTAAAGAGCATCTATGTAATAGATGATGTGGTTTTTATCAGTTTCATAAGCAGAGTTGAACTAGATATGGTCCGTATGAGTAGGAAACACAGTTCTTTTATTCTGGACATTCTCATGTTCCTTGCTGTATTGCAGACGCTGGAAAGAAGAGCATGCTATTTGCGTTAAAAGGGAGTGTGTTTCATGGATGAGCACACTCTTCTGAATTTCCGCTCAGAAATGGAGTTAAACTTCATGCTCTGTGTCGTCCTACAAGCAAGAGTTCATTTCCGTTTAACCCAGTTATTTTTTGGTTCAAATGAATTTACACAGTTCACGAAACCAATACGATTTTCACTATTAACTAAAAAGCATCTAAGTAAGAGATGATGTGGTTTGTATCAGTTTCATAGGCAGAGTTGAACTAGATATGGTCCATATGAGTAGCAGACACAGTTCTTTTTTTCTGGTGCATGCTCATGTTCCTGCTGTATTGCAAAGCTGGAAAGAAGAGCATGCATCTTGCGTAAAAACAGAGAGTGTTTCATGGATGAGAACACAGGTCTGAATTTCCCTTCAGAAATGGAGTTAAACCAAATGCTCTGTGTCTCCGAAAAGACAGAGTTCATTTCCGGTAAACCCAGTTATTTTTTGGCTCAAATGATTTGAGACAGTTCACGAAACCAATACGATTTACACTATTTACTTAAGAGCATCTATGTAAGAGATGATGTGGTTTGTATCAGTTTCATACGCAGTGTTGTACTAGATATGGTCCGTATGAGTAGGAAACACAGTTCTTTTTTTCTGGACATTCTCATGTTCCTTGCTGTATTGCAGACGCTGGAAAGAAGAGCATGCTATTTGCGGTAAAAGGGAGTGTGTTTCATGGATGAGAACACTCTTCTGAATTTCCCTTCATAAATGGAATTAAACTCCATGCTCTGTATCATCCTACAAGCAAGAGTTCATTTCCGAGAAACCCAGTTATTTTTCGGCTCAAATGAATTTACACAGTTCACGAAACCAATACGATTTTCACTATTAACTAAAGAGCATCTCTGTAAGAGATGATGTGGTTTGTATCGAAGTTTCATAAGCAGAGTTGAACTAGATAGGGTCCATATGAGTAGGAAACACAGTTCTTTTTTTCTGGCCATGCTCATGTTTCTTGCAGTATTGAAGATGATGTAAAGAAGAGCATGCTCCTTGCGTTAAAACAGACTGTGTATCATGGATGAGAACACTCTTCTGAATTTCCCTATAGAATCGGAGTCAAACTCCATGCTCTGTGTCTTCCTTCAAGCAAGAGTTCATTTCCCGAAATCCCACTTATTTTTCGGCTCAAGTGAATTTACACAGTTCACGAAACCAATACAATTTTCACTATTAAATAAAGAGCATCTATGTAGGAGATGATGTGTTTTATATCAGTTTCATAAGCAGAGTTGAACTAGATATGGTCCATATGAGTAGGAAACACAGTTCTTTTTGTCTGTGCATGCTCATCTTCGTTGCTGTATTGCAGATGCTGAAAAGAAGAGCATGCTTCTTCCGTTAAAATGGAGTGTGTTTCATGGATGAGAACACTGGTCGAATTTCCCTTTAGAAACTGTGTTTAACCAAAGGATCTGTGTCTTCCTACAAGCAATATTTCATTTTCAGTAAACCAAGTTATTTTTCGGCTAAAATGAATTTACACCGTTCACGAAACCAATATGATATTCACTATTAAATAAAGCGCATCTATGTAAGAGATGATGTGGTTTGTATCAGTTTCATAAGCAGAGTTGAACTAGACATGGTCCGTATGAGTAGGAAACACAGTTCTTTTTTTCTGGGCATGCTCATGTTCTTGCTGTATTACAGACACTGAAAAGAAGAGCATGCTTCTTCCGTTAAAACGGAGTGTGTTTCATGGATGAGCACACTCTTCTGAATTTCCGCTCAGAAATGGAGTTAAACTTCATGCTCTGTGTCGTCCTACAAGAAAGAGTTCATTTCCGGTAAACCCAGTTATTTTTTGGTTCAAATGAATTTACACAGTTCACAAAACCAATACGATTTTCACTATTAACTAAAGAGCATCTATGTAAGAGATCAGGTGGTTTGTATCAGTTTTATAGGCAGAGTTGAACTAGATATGGTCCATATGAGTAGAAGACACAGTTCTTTTTTTCTGGGCATGCTCATGTTCCTTGCTGTTTTGCAAAGCTGGAAAGAAGAGCATGCATCTTGCGATAAAACAGAGAGTATTTCATGGATGAGAACACAGGTCTGAATTTCCCTTCAGAAATGGAGTTAAACTCCATGCTCCGTGTCGTCCTACAAGAAAGAGTTCATTTCCGGTGAACCCAGTTTTTTTTTCGGATAAATTAATTTACACAGTTCACGAAACCAACAAGATTTACACTATTAACTAATGAGCATCTATGTAATAGATGATGTGGTTTGAATCAGTTTCATAAGCAGAATTGAACTTGATATGGTCCTTATGAGTAGGAAACACAGTTGTTTTTTTCTGGTCATGCTCATGTTCCTTGCTGTATTGCAGACGCTGAAAAGAAGAGCAAGCTTCTTCCGTTAAAACAGAGGGTCTTTCATGGATGGGAACACTGGTCTGAATTTCCCTTCATAGACTGAGTTTAACCAAAGTATTTGTGTCTTCCTACAAGTAAGAGTTCATTTCCGGTAAACCCAGTTATTTTTTGGCTCAAATGAATTTACACAGTTCAGGAAACCAATACGATTTTCACTATTAACTAAAGAGCATCTATATAAGAGATGATGTGGTTTGTATCAGTTTCACAAGCAGAGTTGAACTAGATATGGTCCGTATTAGTAGGAAACACAGTTCTTTTATTCTGGACATTCTCATGTTCCTTACTGTATTACAGACGCTGGAAAGAAGAGCATGCTATTTGCGTTAAAAGGGAGTGTGTTTCTTGGATGAGAACACTCTTCTGAATTTCTGCTCAGAAATGGAGTTAAACTTCATGCTCTGTGTCGTCCTACAAGCAAGAGTTCATTTCCGGTAAACCCAGTTATTTTTTGGTTCAAATGAATTTACACAGTTCACTAAACCAATACTATTTTCACTATTAACTAAAGAGCATCTATGTAAGAGATGATGTGGTTTGTATCAGTTTCATAGGCAGAGTTGAACTAGATATGGTTCATATGAGTAGAAGACACAGTTCTTTTTTTCTGGGCATGCTCATATTCCTTGCTGTATTGCAAAGCTGGAAAGAAGAGCATGCATCTTGCGATAAAACAGAGAGTATTTCATGGATGAGAACACAGGTCTGAATTTCCCTTCAGAAATGGAGTTAAACTCCATGCTCCGTGTCGTCCTACAAGCAAGAGTTCATTTCCGGTGAACCCAGTTTTTTTTCGGATAAATTAATTTACACAGTTCACGAAACCAACAAGATTTACACTATTAACTAATGAGCATCTATGTAACAGATGATGTGGTTTGAATCAGTTTCATAAGCAGAATTGAACTTGATATGGTCCTTATGAGTAGGAAACACAGTTCTTTTTTTCTTGGCATGCTCATGTTCCTTGCTGTATTGCAGACGCTGAAAAGAAGAGCAAGCTTCTTCCGTTAAAACAGAGGGTCTTTCATGAATGAGAACACTGGTCTGAATTTCCCTTCATAGACTGAGTGTAACCAAAGTATTTGTGTCTTCCTACAAGTAAGAGTTCATTTCCGGTAAACCCAGTTATTTTTTGGCTCAAATGAATTTACACAGTTCACTAAACCAATACTATTTTCACTATTAACTAAAGAGCATCTATGTAAGAGATGATGTGGTTTGTATCAGTTTCATAGGCAGAGTTGAACTAGATATGGTTCATATGAGTAGAAGACACAGTTCTTTTTTTCTGGGCATGCTCATGTTCCTTGCTGTATTGCAAAGCTGGAAAGAAGAGCATGCATCTTGCGATAAAACAGAGAGTATTTCATGGATGAGAACACAGGTCTGAATTTCCCTTCAGAAATGGAGTTAAACTCCATGCTCCGTGTCGTCCTACAAGCAAGAGTTCATTTCCGGTGAACCCAGTTTTTTTTCGGATAAATTAATTTACACAGTTCACGAAACCAACAAGATTTACACTATTAACTAATGAGCATCTATGTAACAGATGATGTGGTTTGAATCAGTTTCATAAGCAGAATTGAACTTGATATGGTCCTTATGAGTAGGAAACACAGTTCTTTTTTTCTTGGCATGCTCATGTTCCTTGCTGTATTGCAGAAGCTGAAAAGAAGAGCAAGCTTCTTCCGTTAAAACAGAGGGTCTTTCATGAATGAGAACACTGGTCTGAATTTCCCTTCATAGACTGAGTGTAACCAAAGTATTTGTGTCTTCCTACAAGTAAGAGTTCATTTCCGGTAAACCCAGTTATTTTTTGGCTCAAATGAATTTACACAGTTCAGGAAACCAATACGATTTTCACTATTAACTAAAGAGCATCTATATAAGAGATGATGTGGTTTGTATCAGTTTCATAAGCAGAGTTGAACTAGATATGGTCCATATGATTAGGAAACACAGTTCTTTTTCTCTGGCCAAGCTAATGTTTCTTGCAGTATTGAAGATGATGTAAAGAAGAGCATGCTTCTTGTGTTAAAACAGACTGTGTATCATGGATGAGAACACTCTTCTGAATTTCCCTATAGAATCGGAGTTAAACTCCATGCTCTGTGTCTTCCTTCAAGCAAGAGTTCATTTCCCGAAAACCCAGTTATTTTTCGGCTCAAATGAATTTACACAGTTCACGAAACCAATACAATTTTCACTATTAATTAAAGAGCATCTATGTAAGACATGATGTGTTTTGTATCAGTTTCATAAGCAGAGTTGAACTAGATATGGTCCGTATGAGTGGGAAACACAGTTCTTTTTTCTGTGCATGCTCATGTTCGTTGCTGTATTGCAGATGATGAAAAGAAGAGCATGCGCTCCGTTAAAATGGAGTGTGTTTCATGGATGAGAACACTGGTCTGAATTTCCCTTCAGAAACTGAATTTAACCAAAGATCTGTGTCTCCCTACAAGCAAGAGTTCATTTCCGGTAAACCCAGTTATTTTTCAGCTCAAATGAATTTACACAGTTCACGAAACCAATATGATTTTCACTATTAACTAAAGAGCATCTATGTAAGAGATGATGTGGTTTGTATCAGTTTCATAAGCAGAGTTGAACTAGATATGGTCCGTATAAGTAGGAAACACAGTTCTTTTTTTCTGGGCATGCTCATGTTCCTTGCTGTATTGCAAAGCTGGAAAGAAGAGCATGCATCTTGCGATAAAACAGAGAGTATTTCATGGATGAGAACACAGGTCTGAATTTCCCTTCAGAAATGGAGTTAAACTCCATGCTCCGTGTCGTCCTACAAGCAAGAGTTCATTTCCGGTGAACCCAGTTTTTTTTCGGATAAATTAATTTACACAGTTCACGAAACCAACAAGATTTACACTATTAACTAATGAGCATCTATGTAACAGATGATGTGGTTTGAATCAGTTTCATAAGCAGAATTGAACTTGATATGGTCCTTATGAGTAGGAAACACAGTTGTGTTTTTCTGGGCATGCTCATGTTCCTTGCTGTATTGCAGACGCTGAAAAGAAGAGCAAGCTTCTTCTGTTAAAACAGAGGGTCTTTCATGGATGAGAACACTGGTCTGAATTTCCCTTCATAGACTGAGTTTAACCAAAGTATTTGTGTCTTCCTACAAGTAAGAGTTCATTTCCGGTAAACCCAGTTATTTTTTGGCTCAAATGAATTTACACAGTACAGGAAACCAATACGATTTTCACTATTAACTAAAGAGCATCTATATAAGAGATGATGTGGTTTGTATCAGTTTCACACGCAGAGTTGAACTAGATATGGTCCCTATTAGTAGGAAACACAGTTCTTTTATTCTGGACATTTTCATGTTCCTTACTGTATTGCAGACGCTGGAAAGAAGAGCATGCTATTTGCGTTAAAAGGGAGTGTGTTTCATGGATGAGAACACCCTTCTGAATTTCCCTTCATAAATGGAATTAAACTCCATGCTCTGTGTCTTCCTACAAGCAAGAGTTCATTTCCGGTGAACCAAGGTATTTTTCAGATAAATTAATTTACACAGTTCACGAAACCAACAAGATTTACACTATTAACTAATGAGCATCTATGTAACAGATGATGTGGTTTAAATCAGTTTCATAAGCAGAATTGAACTTGATATGGTCCTTATGAGTAGGAAACACAGTTCTTTTTTTCTGGGCATGCTCATGTTCTTTGATGTATTGCAGACGCTGAAAAGAAGAGCAAGCTTCTTCCGTTAAAACAGAGGGTCTTTCATGGATGAGAACACTGGTCTGAATTTCCCTTCAAGAATGAGTTTAACCAAAGGATTTGTGTCTTCCTACAAGTAAGAGTTCATTTCCGGTAAACCCAGTTATTTTTTGGCTCAAATGAATTTACACAGTTCAGGAAACCAATACGATTTTCACTATTAAGTAAAGAGCATCTATGTAAGAGATGATGTGGTTTGTATCAGTTTCATAAGCAGAGTTGAACTAGATATGGTCCGTATGAGTAGGAAACACAGTTCTTTTATTCTGGACATTCTCATGTTCCTTACTGTACTGCAGACGCTGGAAAGAAGAGCATGCTATTTGCGGTAAAAGGGAGTGTGTTTCATGGATGAGAACACTGTTCTGAATTTCCCTTCATAAATGGAATTAAACTCCATGCTCTGTATCATCCTACAAGCAAGAGTTCATTTCCCGAAAATCCCACTTATTTTTCGGCTCAAGTGAATTTACACAGTTCACGAAACCAATACAATTTTCACTATTAAATAAAGAGCATCTATGTAGGCGATGATGTGTTTTATATCAGTTTCATAAGCAGAGTTGAACTAGATATGGTCCATATGAATAGGAAACACAGTTCTTTTTGTCTGTGCATGCTCATCTTCGTTGCTGTATTGCAGACGCTGAAAAGAAGAGCATGCTTCTTCCGTTAAAATGGAGTGTGTTTCATGGATGAGAACACTGGTCGAATTTCCCTTTAGAAACTGTGTTTAACCAAAGGATCTGTGTCTTCCTACAAGCAATATTTCATTTTCAGTAAACCCAGTTATTTTTCGGCTAAAATGAATTTACACCGTTCACGAAACCAATATGATATTCACTATTAACTAAAGCGCATCTATGTAAGAGATGATGTGGTTTGTATCAGTTTCATAAGCAGAGTTGAACTAGACATGGTCCGTATGAGTAGGAAACACAGTTCTTTTTTTCTGGGCATGCTCATGTTCTTGCTGTATTACAGACACTGAAAAGAAGAGCATGCTTCTTCCGTTAAAACGGAGTGTGTTTCATGGATGAGAACACTCTTCTGAATTTCCGCTCAGAAATGGAGTTAAACTTCATGCTCTGTGTCGTCCTACCAGAAAGAGTTCATTTCCGGTATACCCAGTTATTTTTTGGTTCAAATGAATTTACACAGTTCACAAAACCAATACGATTTTCACTATTAACTAAAGAGCATCTATGTAAGAGATGATGTGGTTTGTATCAGTTTCATAGGCAGAGTTGAACTAGATATGGTCCATATGAGTAGAAGACACAGTTCTTTTTTTCTGGGCATGCTCATGTTCCGTGCTGTATTGCAAAGCTGGAAAGAAGAGCATGCATCTTGCGATAAAACAGAGAGTATTTCATGGATGAGAGCACAGGTCTGAATTTCCCTTCAGGAATGGAGTTAAACTCCATGCTCCGTGTCGTCCTACAAGAAAGAGTTCATTTCCGGTGAACCCAGTTTTTTTCGGATAAATTAATTTACACAGTTCACAAAACCAACAAGATTTACACTATTAACTAATGAGCATCTATGTAACAGATGATGTGGTTTGAATCAGTTTCATAAGCAGAGTTGAACTAGACATGGTCCGTATGAGTAGGAAACACAGTTCTTTTTTTCTGGGCATGCTCATGTTCTTGCTGTATTACAGACACTGAAAAGAAGAGCGTGCTTCTTCCGTTAAAGCGGAGTGTGTTTCATGGATGAGAACACTGGTCTGAATTTCCCTTCACAAACTGAGTTTACCCAAGGATCTGTGTCTCCCTACAAGCAAGAGTTCATTTCCGGTAAACCCAGTTATTTTTTGGCTCAAATGAATTTACACAGTTCATGAAACCAATACGATTTTCACTATTAACTAAAGAGCATCTATGTAAGAGATGATGTGATGTGGTTTGTATCAGTTTCATAAGCAGAGTTGAATTAGATATGGTCTGTATGAGTAGGAAACACAGTTCTTTTATTCTGGACATTCTCATGTTCCTTGCTGTATTGCAGACGCTGGAAAGAAGAGCATGCTATTTGCGTTAAAAGGGAGTGTGTTTCTTGGATGAGAACACTCTTCTGAATTTCCGCTCAGAAATGGAGTTAAACTTCATGCTCTGTATCATCCTACAAGCAAGAGTTCATTTCCGAGAAACCCAGTTATTTTTCGGCTCATATGAATTTACACAGTTCACGAAACCAATACGATTTTCACTATTAACTGAAGAGCATCTATGTAAGAGATGATGTGGTTTGTATCAGTTTCATAAGCAGAGTTGAACTAGATATGGTCCGTATGAGTAGGAAACACAGTTCTTTTATTCTGGACATTCTCATGTTCCTTGCTGTATTGCAGACTCTGGAAAGAATAGCATGCTATTTGCGTTAAAAGGGAGTGTGTTTCATGGATGAGCACACTCTTCTGAATTTCCGCTCAGAAATGGAGTTAAACTTCATGCTCTGTGTCGTCCTACAAGCAAGAGTTCATTTCCGGTTAACCCAGTTATTTTTTGGTTCAAATGAATTTACACAGTTCACGAAACCAATACGATTTTCACTATTAACTAAAAAGCATCTAAGTAAGAGATGATGTGGTTTGTATCAGTTTCATAGGCAGAGTTGAACTAGATATGGTCCATATGAGTAGCAGACACAGTTCTTTTTTTCTGGTGCAGGCTCATGTTCCTTGCTGTATTGCAAAGCTGGAAAGAAGAGCATGCATCTTGCGTAAAAACAGAGAGTGTTTCATGGATGAGAACACAGGTCTGAATTTCCCTTCAGAAATGGAGTTAAACCAAATGCTCTGTGTCTTCCGACAAGACAGAGTTCATTTCCGGTAAACCCAGTTATTTTTCGGCTCAAATGATTTGAGACAGTTCACGAAACCAATACGATTTACACTATTTACTTAAGAGCATCTATGTAAGAGATGATGTGGTTTGTATCAGTTTCATACGCAGTGTTGTACTAGATATGGTCCGTATGAGTAGGAAACACAGTTCTTTTTTTCTGGACATTCTCATGTTCCTTGCTGTATTGCAGACGCTGGAAAGAAGAGCATGCTATTTGCGGTAAAAGGGAGTGTGTTTCATGGTTGAGAACACTCTTCTGAATTTCCCTTCATAAATGGAATTAAAGTCCATGCTCTGTATCATCCTACAAGCAAGAGTTCATTTCCGAGAAACCCAGTTATTTTTCGGCTCAAATGAATTTACACAGTTCACGAAACCAATACGATTTTCACTATTAACTAAAGAGCATCTCTGTAAGAGATGATGTGGTTTGTATCGAAGTTTCATAAGCAGAGTTGAACTAGATATGGTCCATATGAGTAGGAAACACAGTTCTTTTTTTCTGGCCATGCTCATGTTTCTTGCAGTATTGAAGATGATGTAAAGAAGAGCATGCTCCTTGCGTTAAAACAGACTGTGTATCATGGATGAGAACACTCTTCTGAATTTCCCTATAGAATCGGAGTCAAACTCCATGCTCTGTGTCTTCCTTCAAGCAAGAGTTCATTTCCCGAAATCCCACTTATTTTTCGGCTCAAGTGAATTTACACAGTTCACGAAACCAATACAATTTTCACTATTAAATAAAGAGCATCTATGTAGGAGATGATGTGTTTTATATCAGTTTCATAAGCAGAGTTGAACTAGATATGGTCCATATGAGTAGGAAACACAGTTCTTTTTGTCTGTGCATGCTCATCTTCGTTGCTGTATTGCAGACGCTGAAAAGAAGAGCATGCTTCTTCCGTTAAAATGGAGTGTGTTTCATGGATGAGAACACTGGTCGAATTTCCCTTTAGAAACTGTGTTTAACCAAAGGATCTGTGTCTTCCTACAAGCAATATTTCATTTTCAGTAAACCCAGTTATTTTTCGGCTAAAATGAATTTACACCGTTCACGAAACCAATATGATATTCACTATTAAATAAAGCGCATCTATGTAAGAGATGATGTGGTTTGTATCAGTTTCATAAGCAGAGTTGAACTAGACATGGTCCGTATGAGTAGGAAACACAGTTCTTTTTTTCTGGGCATGCTCATGTTCTTGCTGTATTACAGACACTGAAAAGAAGAGCATGCTTCTTCCGTTAAAACAGAGAGTATTTCATGGATGAGAACACAGGTCTGAATTTCCCTTCAGGAATGGAGTTAAACTCCATGCTCCGTGTCGTCCTACAAGAAAGAGTTCATTTCCGGTGAACACAGTTTTTTTTCGGATAAATTAATTTACACAGTTCACGAAACCAACAAGATTTACACTATTAACTAATGAGCATCTATGTAACAGATGATGTGGTTTGAATCAGTTTCATAAGCAGAATTGAACTTGATATGGTCCTTATGAGTAGGAAACACAGTTGTTTTTTTCTGGGCATGCTCATGTTCCTTGCTGTATTGCAGACGCTGAAAAGAAGAGCAAGCTTCTTCCGTTAAAACAGAGGGTCTTTCATGGATGAGAACACTGGTCTGAATTTCCCTTCAAAGACTGAGTTTAACCAAAGTATTTGTGTCGTCCTACAAGCAAGAGTTCATTTCCGGTAAACCCAGTTATTTTTTGGTTCAAATGAATTTACACAGTTCACTAAACCAATACGATTTTCACTATTAACTAAAGAGCATCTATATAAGAGATGATGTGGTTTGTATCAGTTTCACAAGCAGAGTTGAACTAGATATGGTCCGTATTAGTAGGAAACACAGTTCTTTTATTCTGGACATTCTCATGTTCCTTACTGTATTACAGACGCTGGAAAGAAGAGCATGCTATTTGCGTTAAAAGGGAGTGTGTTTCATGGATGAGAACTCTCTTCTGAATTTCCCTTCATAAATGGAATTAAACTCCATGCTCTGTGTCTTCCTACAAGCAAGAGTTCATTTCCGGTGAACCAAGGTATTTTTCAGATAAATTAATTTACACAGTTCACGAAACCAACAAGATTTACACTATTAACTAATGAGCATCTATGTAACAGATGATGTGGTTTGAATCAGTTTCATAAGCAGAATTGAACTTGATATGGTCCTTATGAGTAGGAAACACAGTTGTTTTTTTCTGGGCATGCTCATGTTCCTTGCTGTATTGCAGACGCTGAAAAGAAGAGCAAGCTTCTTCCGTTAAAACAGAGGGTCTTTCATGGATGAGAACACTGGTCTGAATTTCCCTTCAAGACTGAGTTTAACCAAAGGATTTGTGTCTTCCTACAAGTAAGAGTTCATTTCCGGTAAACCCAGTTATTTTTTGGCTCAAATGAATTTACACAGTTCAGGAAACCAATACGATTTTCACTATTAACTAAAGAGCATCTATGTAAGAGATGATGTGGTTTGTATCAGTTTCATAAGCAGAGTTGAACTAGATATGGTCCGTATGAGTAGGAAACACAGTTCTTTTATTCTGGACATTCTCATGTTCCTTACTGTACTGCAGACACTGGAAAGAAGAGCATGCTATTTGCGGTAAAAGGGAGTGTGTTTCATGGATGAGAACACTCTTCTGAATTTCCCTTCATAAATGGAATTAAAGTCCATGCTCTGTATCATCCTACAAGCAAGAGTTCATTTCTGAGAAACCCAGTTATTTTTCGGCTCAAATGAATTTACACAGTTCACGAAACCAATACGATTTTCACTATTAACTAAAGAGCATCTCTGTAAGAGATGATGTGGTTTGTATCGAAGTTTCATAAGCAGAGTTGAACTAGATATGGTCCATATGAGTAGGAAACACAGTCCTTTTTTTCTGGCCATGCTCATGTTTCTTGCAGTATTGAAGATGATGTAAAGAAGAGCATGCTCCTTGCGTTTAAACAGACTGTGTATCATGGATGAGAACACTCTTCTGAATTTCCCTATAGAATCGGAGTCAAACTCCATGCTCTGTGACTTCCTTCAAGCAAGAGTTCATTTCCCGAAATCCCAGTTATTTTTCGGCTCAAGTGAATTTACACATTTCCCGAAACCAATCCAATTTTCACTATTAAATAAAGAGCATCTATGTAAGAGATGATGTGTTTTGTATCAGTTTCATAAGCAGAGTTGAACTAGATATGGTCCATATGAGTAGGAAACACAGTTCTTTTTGTCTGTGCATGCTCATGTTCGTTGCTGTATTGCAGACGCTGAAAAGAAGAGCATGCTTCTTCCGTTAAAATGGAGTGTGTTTCATGGATGAGAACACTGGTCGAATTTCCCTTTAGAAACTGTGTTTAACCAAAGGATCTGTGTCTTCCTACAAGCAATATTTCATTTTCAGTAAACCCAGTTATTTTTCGGCTAAAATGAATTTACACCGTTCACGAAACCAATATGATATTCACTATTAACTAAAGCGCATCTATGTAAGAGATGATGTGGTTTGTATCAGTTTCATAAGCAGAGTTGAACTAGACATGGTCCGTATGAGTAGGAAACACAGTTCTTTTTTTCTGGGCATGCTCATGTTCTTGCTGTATTACAGACACTGAAAAGAAGAGCGTGCTTCTTCCGTTAAAGCGGAGTGTGTTTCATGGATGAGAACACTGGTCTGAATTTCCCTTCAGAAACTGAGTTTACCCAAGGATCTGTGTCTCCCTACAAGCAAGAGTTCATTTCCGGTAAACCCAGTTATTTTTTGGCTCAAATGAATTTACACAGTTCATGAAACCAATACGATTTTCACTATTAACTAAAGAGCATCTATGTAAGAGATGATGTGGTTTGTATCAGTTTCACACGCAGAGTTGAACTAGATATGGTCCCTATTAGTAGGAAACACAGTTCTTTTATTCTGGACATTCTCATGTTCCTTACTGTATTGCAGACGCTGGAAAGAAGAGCATGCTATTTGCGTTAAAAGGGAGTGTGTTTCATGGATGAGAACACTCTTCTGAATTTTCCTTCATAAATGGAATTAAACTCCATGCTCTGTGTCTTCCTACAAGCAAGAGTTCATTTCCGGTGAACCAAGGTATTTTTCAGATAAATTTATTTACACAGTTCATGAAACCAACAAGATTTACACTATTAACTAATGAGCATCTATGTAACAGATGATGTGGTTTGAATCAGTTTCATAATCAGAATTGAACTTGATATGGTCCTTATGAGTAGGAAACACAGTTGTTTTTTTCTGGGCATGCTCATGTTCTTTGATGTATTGCAGACGCTGAAAGAAGAGCAAGCTTCTTCCGTTAAAACAGAGGGTCTTTCATGGATGAGAACACTGGTCTGAATTTCCCTTCAAGACTGAGTTTAACCAAAGGATTTGTGTCTTCCTACAAGTAAGAGTTCATTTCCGGTAAACCCAGTTATTTTTTGGCTCAAATGAATTTACACAGTTCAGGAAACCAATACGATTTTCACTATTAACTAAAGAGCATCTATGTAAGAGATGATGTGGTTTGTATCAGTTTCATAAGCAGAGTTGAACTAGATATGGTCCGTATGAGTAGGAAACACAGTTCTTTTATTCTGGACATTCTCATGTTCCTTACTGTACTGCAGACGCTGGAAAGAAGAGCATGCTATTTGCGGTAAAAGGGAGTGTGTTTCATGGATGAGAACACTGTTCTGAATTTCCCTTCATAAATTGAATTAAAGTCCATGCTCTGTATCATCCTACAAGCAAGAGTTCATTTCTGAGAAACCCAGTTATTTTTCGGCTCAAATGAATTTACACAGTTCACGAAACCAATACGATTTTCACTATTAACTAAAGAGCATCTCTGTAAGAGATGATGTGGTTTGTATCGAAGTTTCATAAGCAGAGTTGAACTAGATATGGTCCATATGAGTAGGAAACACAGTCCTTTTTTTCTGGCCATGCTCATGTTTCTTGCAGTATTGAAGATGATGTAAAGAAGAGCATGCTCCTTGCGTTTAAACAGACTGTGTATCATGGATGAGAACACTCTTCTGAATTTCCCTATAGAATCGGAGTCAAACTCCATGCTCTGTGACTTCCTTCAAGCAAGAGTTCATTTCCCGAAATCCCAGTTATTTTTCGGCTCAAGTGAATTTACACATTTCCCGAAACCAATCCAATTTTCACTATTAAATAAAGAGCATCTATGTAAGAGATGATGTGTTTTGTATCAGTTTCATAAGCAGAGTTGAACTAGATATGGTCCATATGAGTAGGAAACACAGTTCTTTTTGTCTGTGCATGCTCATGTTCGTTGCTGTATTGCAGACGCTGAAAAGAAGAGCATGCTTCTTCCGTTAAAATGGAGTGTGTTTCATGGATGAGAACACTGGTCGAATTTCCCTTTAGAAACTGTGTTTAACCAAAGGATCTGTGTCTTCCTACAAGCAATATTTCATTTTCAGTAAACCCAGTTATTTTTCGGCTAAAATGAATTTACACCGTTCACGAAACCAATATGATATTCACTATTAACTAAAGCGCATCTATGTAAGAGATGATGTGGTTTGTATCAGTTTCATAAGCAGAGTTGAACTAGACATGGTCCGTATGAGTAGGAAACACAGTTCTTTTTTTCTGGGCATGCTCATGTTCTTGCTGTATTACAGACACTGAAAAGAAGAGCGTGCTTCTTCCGTTAAAGCGGAGTGTGTTTCATGGATGAGAACACTGGTCTGAATTTCCCTTCAGAAACTGAGTTTACCCAAGGATCTGTGTCTCCCTACAAGCAAGAGTTCATTTCCGGTAAACCCAGTTATTTTTTGGCTCAAATGAATTTACACAGTTCATGAAACCAATACGATTTTCACTATTAACTAAAGAGCATCTATGTAAGAGATGATGTGGTTTGTATCAGTTTCACACGCAGAGTTGAACTAGATATGGTCCCTATTAGTAGGAAACACAGTTCTTTTATTCTGGACATTCTCATGTTCCTTACTGTATTGCAGACGCTGGAAAGAAGAGCATGCTATTTGCGTTAAAAGGGAGTGTGTTTCATGGATGAGAACACTCTTCTGAATTTCCCTTCATAAATGGAATTAAACTCCATGCTCTGTGTCTTCCTACAAGCAAGAGTTCATTTCCGGTGAACCAAGGTATTTTTCAGATAAATTTATTTACACAGTTCATGAAACCAACAAGATTTACACTATTAACTAATGAGCATCTATGTAACAGATGATGTGGTTTGAATCAGTTTCATAATCAGAATTGAACTTGATATGGTCCTTATGAGTAGGAAACACAGTTGTTTTTTTCTGGGCATGCTCATGTTCTTTGATGTATTGCAGACGCTGAAAGAAGAGCAAGCTTCTTCCGTTAAAACAGAGGGTCTTTCATGGATGAGAACACTGGTCTGAATTTCCCTTCAAGACTGAGTTTAACCAAAGGATTTGTGTCTTCCTACAAGTAAGAGTTCATTTCCGGTAAACCCAGTTATTTTTTGGCTCAAATGAATTTACACAGTTCAGGAAACCAATACGATTTTCACTATTAACTAAAGAGCATCTATGTAAGAGATGATGTGGTTTGTATCAGTTTCATAAGCAGAGTTGAACTAGATATGGTCCGTATGAGTAGGAAACACAGTTCTTTTATTCTGGACATTCTCATGTTCCTTACTGTACTGCAGACGCTGGAAAGAAGAGCATGCTATTTGCGGTAAAAGGGAGTGTGTTTCATGGATGAGAACACTGTTCTGAATTTCCCTTCATAAATGGAATTAAACTCCATGCTCTGTATCATCCTACAAGCAAGAGTTCATTTCTGAGAAACCCAGTTATTTTTCGGCTCAAATGAATTTACACAGTTCACGAAACCAATACGATTTTCACTATTAACTAAAGAGCATCTCTGTAAGAGATGATGTGGTTTGTATCAGTTTCATAAGCAGAGTTGAATTAGATATGGTCTGTATGAGTAGGAAACACAGTTCTTTTATTCTGGACATTCTCATGTTCCTTGCTGTATTGCAGACGCTGGAAAGAAGAGCATGCTATTTGCGTTAAAAGGGAGTGTGTTTCTTGGATGAGAACACTCTTCTGAATTTCCGCTCAGAAATGGAGTTAAACTTCATGCTCTGTATCATCCTACAAGCAAGAGTTCATTTCCGAGAAACCCAGTTATTTTTCGGCTCATATGAATTTACACAGTTCACGAAACCAATACGATTTTCACTATTAACTGAAGAGCATCTATGTAAGAGATGATGTGGTTTGTATCAGTTTCATAAGCAGAGTTGAACTAGATATGGTCCGTATGAGTAGGAAACACAGTTCTTTTATTCTGGACATTCTCATGTTCCTTGCTGTATTGCAGACTCTGGAAAGAATAGCATGCTATTTGCGTTAAAAGGGAGTGTGTTTCATGGATGAGCACACTCTTCTGAATTTCCGCTCAGAAATGGAGTTAAACTTCATGCTCTGTGTCGTCCTACAAGCAAGAGTTCATTTCCGGTTAACCCAGTTATTTTTTGGTTCAAATGAATTTACACAGTTCACGAAACCAATACGATTTTCACTATTAACTAAAAAGCATCTAAGTAAGAGATGATGTGGTTTGTATCAGTTTCATAGGCAGAGTTGAACTAGATATGGTCCATATGAGTAGCAGACACAGTTCTTTTTTTCTGGTGCAGGCTCATGTTCCTTGCTGTATTGCAAAGCTGGAAAGAAGAGCATGCATCTTGCGTAAAAACAGAGAGTGTTTCATGGATGAGAACACAGGTCTGAATTTCCCTTCAGAAATGGAGTTAAACCAAATGCTCTGTGTCTTCCGACAAGACAGAGTTCATTTCCGGTAAACCCAGTTATTTTTCGGCTCAAATGATTTGAGACAGTTCACGAAACCAATACGATTTACACTATTTACTTAAGAGCATCTATGTAAGAGATGATGTGGTTTGTATCAGTTTCATACGCAGTGTTGTACTAGATATGGTCCGTATGAGTAGGAAACACAGTTCTTTTTTTCTGGACATTCTCATGTTCCTTGCTGTATTGCAGACGCTGGAAAGAAGAGCATGCTATTTGCGGTAAAAGGGAGTGTGTTTCATGGTTGAGAACACTCTTCTGAATTTCCCTTCATAAATGGAATTAAAGTCCATGCTCTGTATCATCCTACAAGCAAGAGTTCATTTCCGAGAAACCCAGTTATTTTTCGGCTCAAATGAATTTACACAGTTCACGAAACCAATACGATTTTCACTATTAACTAAAGAGCATCTCTGTAAGAGATGATGTGGTTTGTATCGAAGTTTCATAAGCAGAGTTGAACTAGATATGGTCCATATGAGTAGGAAACACAGTTCTTTTTTTCTGGCCATGCTCATGTTTCTTGCAGTATTGAAGATGATGTAAAGAAGAGCATGCTCCTTGCATTAAAACAGACTGTGTATCATGGATGAGAACACTCTTCTGAATTTCCCTATAGAATCGGAGTCAAACTCCATGCTCTGTGTCTTCCTTCAAGCAAGAGTTCATTTCCCGAAATCCCACTTATTTTTCGGCTCAAGTGAATTTACACAGTTCACGAAACCAATACAATTTTCACTATTAAATAAAGAGCATCTATGTAGGAGATGATGTGTTTTATATCAGTTTCATAAGCAGAGTTGAACTAGATATGGTCCATATGAGTAGGAAACACAGTTCTTTTTGTCTGTGCATGCTCATCTTCGTTGCTGTATTGCAGACGCTGAAAAGAAGAGCATGCTTCTTCCGTTAAAATGGAGTGTGTTTCATGGATGAGAACACTGGTCGAATTTCCCTTTAGAAACTGTGTTTAACCAAAGGATCTGTGTCTTCCTACAAGCAATATTTCATTTTCAGTAAACCCAGTTATTTTTCGGCTAAAATGAATTTACACCGTTCACGAAACCAATATGATATTCACTATTAAATAAAGCGCATCTATGTAAGAGATGATGTGGTTTGTATCAGTTTCATAAGCAGAGTTGAACTAGACATGGTCCGTATGAGTAGGAAACACAGTTCTTTTTTTCTGGGCATGCTCATGTTCTTGCTGTATTACAGACACTGAAAAGAAGAGCATGCTTCTTCCGTTAAAACGGAGTGTGTTTCATGGATGAGAACACTCTTCTGAATTTCCGCTCAGAAATGGAGTTAAACTTCATGCTCTGTGTCGTCCTACAAGAAAGAGTTCATTTCCGGTAAACCCAGTTATTTTTTGGATCAAATGAATTTACACAGTTCACAAAACCAATACGATTTTCACTATTAACTAAAGAGCATCTATGTAAGAGATGATGTGGTTTGTATCAGTTTCATAGGCAGAGTTGAACTAGATATGGTCCATATGAGTAGAAGACACAGTTCTTTTTTTCTGGGCATGCTCATGTTCCGTGCTGTATTGCAAAGCTGGAAAGAAGAGCATGCATCTTGCGATAAAACAGAGAGTATTTCATGGATGAGAACACAGGTCTGAATTTCCCTTCAGGAATGGAGTTAAACTCCATGCTCCGTGTCGTCCTACAAGAAAGAGTTCATTTCCGGTGAACCCAGTTTTTTTTCGGATAAATTAATTTACACAGTTCACGAAACCAACAAGATTTACACTATTAACTAATGAGCATCTATGTAACAGATGATGTGGTTTGAATCAGTTTCATAAGCAGAATTGAACTTGATATGGTCCTTATGAGTAGGAAACACAGTTGTTTTTTTCTGGGCATGCTCATGTTCCTTGCTGTATTGCAGACGCTGAAAAGAAGAGCAAGCTTCTTCCGTTAAAACAGAGGGTCTTTCATGGATGAGAACACTGGTCTGAATTTCCCTTCAAAGACTGAGTTTAACCAAAGTATTTGTGTCGTCCTACAAGCAAGAGTTCATTTCCGGTAAACCCAGTTATTTTTTGGTTCAAATGAATTTACACAGTTCACTAAACCAATACGATTTTCACTATTAACTAAAGAGCATCTATATAAGAGATGATGTGGTTTGTATCAGTTTCACAAGCAGAGTTGAACTAGATATGGTCCGTATTAGTAGGAAACACAGTTCTTTTATTCTGGACATTCTCATGTTCCTTACTGTATTACAGACGCTGGAAAGAAGAGCATGCCATTTGCGTTAAAAGGGAGTGTGTTTCATGGATGAGAACACTCTTCTGAATTTCCCTTCATAAATGGAATTAAACTCCATGCTCTGTGTCTTCCTACAAGCAAGAGTTCATTTCCGGTGAACCAAGGTATTTTTCAGATAAATTAATTTACACAGTTCACGAAACCAACAAGATTTACACTATTAACTAATGAGCATCTATGTAACAGATGGTGTGGTTGGAATCAGTTTCATAAGCTGAATTGAACTTGATAAGGTCCGTATGAGTAGGAAACACAGTTCTTTTTTTCTGGGCAGGCTCATATTTCTTGCTGTATTGCAGACGCTGGAAAGAAGAGCATGCTTCTTCCGTTAAAACAAAGTGTCTTTCATGGATGAGAACACTGGTCTAAATTTCCCTCAGAAACTGAGTTTAACCAAAGTATTTGTGTCTTCCTACAAGCAAGCGTTCATTTCTGGTAAAGGCAGTGAATTTTCGGCTCAAATGAATTTACACAGTTCACATACACAACACGTTTTTCACTATTAACTAAAGAACATCTATATAAGGGATGCTGTTTTTTGTATTAGTTGCGTAAGCAGAGTTGAACTAGATATGGGCCGTATGAGTAGGAAACACAGTTCTTTTTTTCTGGCCATGCTCATGTTTCTTGCTGTATTGCAGATGCTGGAAAGAAGAGCATGCTTCTTGCTTTAAAACAGACTGTATTTCATGGATGAGAACACTCTTCTAAATTTCCATTTAGAATCGGATTTATACTCCATGCTCTGTGTCGTCCTAAAAGCAAGAGTTCATTTCTGGTAAACCCAGTGAATTTTTGGCAACAAATGAATTTACACAGTTCACAAAACCAACACAATTTTCACTATTAACTAACGAGCATCTATGTAAGAGATGCTGTGGTTTGTATCAGTTTCATAAGCAGAGTTGAACGAGATATGGTCCGTATGAGTAGGAAACACAGTTCTCTTTTTCTGGCCATGCTCATGTTTCTTACTGAATTGCAGATGCTGGAAAGAAGAGCATGCTTCTTGTATTAAAACAGACTTTGTTTCATTGATGAGAACACTTTTCTGAATTTCCTTTTAGAATCGGAGTTTAACACCATGCTCTGTGTCTTCCTACAAGCAAGAGTTCATTTCCCGTAAACCCAGTTATTTTACGGTCAAATGAATTTACACAGTTCACGAAACCAATACGATTTTCACTATTAACTAAAGAGCATCGATGTAAGAGATGATGTGGTTTGTATCAGTTTCATAAGCAGAGTGGAACTAGATATGGTCCGCATGAGTAGGAAACACAGTTCTTTTTTTCTGGGCATGCTCTTGTTCCTTGCTGTATTCCAGACGCTGGAAAGAAGAGCATGATTCTTCCGTTAAAAAGGAGTGTGTTTCATGGATGAGAACACTGGTCTGATTTTCCCTTCTGAAACTGAGCTTAACCAAAGGATCTGTGTCTCCCTACAAGCAAGAGTTCATTTAAGTAAACCCAGTTATTTTTTCAGCTCAAATGAATTTACACAGTTCACAAAACCAATACGGTTTTAACTATTAACTAAAGAGCATCTATGTAAGAGATAATGTGGTTTGTATCAGTTTCATAAGCAGTGTTGAACTAGATATGGTCCATATGAGTAGGGAATACTGTTCTTTTTTTCTGGCCATGCTCATGTTTCTTGCATTATTGCAGATGCTGTAAAGAAGAGCATGCTTCCTGCGTTAAAACAGACTGTGTATCATGGATGAGAACACTTTTCTGAATTTTCCTATAGAATCGGAGATAAACGCCATGCTCTGTGGCTTCCTACAAGCAGGAGTTCAATTCTCATAAACCCAGTTATTTTTCGGCTCAAATGAATTTACACAGTTCACGAAACCAATACGATTTTCACTATTACCTAAAGAGCATCTATGTAAGAGATGATGTGGTTTGTATCTGTTTCATAAGCAGAGGTGAACTAGATATGGTCCGTATGAGTAGGAAACACAGTTCTTTTTTTCTGTGCATGCTCATGTTCCTTGCTGTATTACAGACTCTGAAAAGAAGAGCATGCTTCTTCCGTTAAAACGTTGTGTGTTTCATGGATGAGAACACTGGTCTGAATTTCCCTTCAGAAACTGAGTTTAAGCAAAGGCTCTGTGTCTTCCTATAAGCAAGAGTTCATTTCCGGTAAACCCAGTTATTTTTCGGCTAAAATGAATTTACACAGTTCACGAAACCAATACGATTTTCACTATTAACTAAAGAGCATCTATGTAAGAGATGATGTGGTTTGTATCAGTTTCATAAGCAGAGTTGAACGAGATATGGTCCATATGAGTAGGAAACACAGCTCTTTTTTTCTGGGCATGCTCATGTTTCTTTCTGTATTGCAGATGCTGGAAAGAAGAGCATGCTTCTTGCATTAAAACAGACTGTGTTTCATTAATGAGAACACTTTTCTGAATTTCCTTTTAGAATCGGAGTTTAACGCCATGTTCTGTGTCTCCCTACAAGCAAGAGTTCATTTCCACTAAACCCAGTTATTTTACGTTCAAATGAATTTACACAGTTCACGAAACTAATACGATTTTCACTATTAACTAAAGAGCATCTATGTAAGAGATGATGTGGTTTGAATCAGTTTCATAAGCAGAGTGGAACTAGATATGGTCCGTATGAGTAGGAAACGCACTTCTTTTTTTCTTGACATACTCATGTTCCTTGCACTATTGCAGACGCTGGAAAGAAGAGCATGCTATTTGCGTTTAAAGGGAGTGTGTTTCATGGATGAGAACACTCTTCTGAATTTCCCTTCATATATGGAATTAAACTCCATGCTCTGTATCATCCTACAATCAAGAGTTCATTTCCGGGAAACCCAGTTATTTTTCGGCTCAAATGAATTTACACAGTTCTCGAAACCAATACGATTTTCACTATTAACTAAAGAACATCTATATAAGAGATGCTGTGGTTTGTATGAGTTGCATAAGCAGAGTTGAACGAGATATGGTCCATATGAGTAGGGAATACAGTTCTTTTTTTCTGGCCATGCTCATGTTTCTTGCAGTATTGCAGATGCTGTAAAGAAGAGCATGCTTCTTGGGTTTAAACAGACTGTGTATCATGGATGAGAACACCTTTCTGAATTTCCCAATAGAATCAGAGTTAAATGCCATGCTCTGTGTCTTCCTACAAGCAAGAGTTCATTTCCTGTAAACCCAGTTATTTTTCGGCTCAAATGAATTTACACAGTTCACGAAACCAATACGATTTTCACTATTACCTAAAGAGCATCTATGTAAGAGATGATGTGGTTTATATCTGTTTCATAAGCAGAGTTGAACTAGATATGGTCCGTATGAGTATGAAACACAGTTCTTATTTTCTGGCCATGCTCATGTTTCTTGCTGTATTGCAGATGCTGGAAAGAAGAGCATGCTTCTTGCATTAAAACAGACTGTGTTTCATTTATGAGAACACTTTTCTGAATTCCCTTTTAGAATCGGAGTTTAGCGCCATGCTCTGTGTCTTCCTACAAGCAAGAGTTCATTTCCGGGAAACCCAGTTTTTTTCGGCTCAATGAATTTTCACAGTTCATGAAAGCACATGATTTACACTATTAACTAATGAACATCTATGTAACAGATGATGTGTTTTGTATCAGTTTCTTAAGCAGAGTTGACCTAGATATGGTCCATATGAGTAGGAAACACAGTTCTTTTTTTCTGTGCATGCTCATGTCCTTGCTGTTTTACAGACTCTGAAAAGAAGAGCATGCTTCTTCCGTTAAAATGTAGTGTGTTTCATGGATGAGAACATTGGTCTGAATTTCCCTTCAGAAACTGAGTTTAACCAAAGGCTCTGTGTCTTCCTACAAGCAAGAGTTCATTTCCGGTAAACCCAGTTATTTTTCGGCTAAAATGAATTTACACAGTTCACGAAACCAATAAGATTATCACTATTACCTAAAGAGCATCTATGTAAGAGATGATTTGGTTTGTATCAGGTTCATAAGCAGAGTTGAACTAGATATGGTCCCTATGATTAGGAAACATACTTCTTTTTTTCTGGGCATGCTCTTGTTCCTTGCTGTAATGCAGATGCTGGAAAGAAGAGCATGCTTCTTCCGTTAAAATGGAGTTTGTTTCATGGGTGAGAACACTGGTCTATATTTCCCTTCAGAAACTGAGTTTAACCAAAGGATCTGTGTCGCCCTACATGCAAGAGTTCATTTCCAGTAAACCCAGTTATTTTTCGGTCAAATGAATTTACACAGTTCACGAAACCAATACGATTTTCACTATTAACTAAAGAGCATCTATGTAAGAGATGATGTCGTTTGTATCAGTTTCATAAGCAGAGTTGAACTAGATATGGTCCCTATGAGTAGGAATCGCAGTTCTTTTTTTCTGGACATTCTCATGTTCCTTGCAGTATTGCACACGCTGGAAAGAAGAGCATGCTATTTGCTTTAAAAGGGAGTGTGTTTCATGGATGAAAACACTCTTCTGAATTTCCGTTCATAAATGGAGTTAAACTCCAAGCTCTGTGTTGTCCTACAAGCAAGAGTTCATTTCCGGTAAAACCAGGTATTATTTGTTCAAATATATTTACACAGTTCACGAAAACTATACGATTTTCACTATTAACTAAAGAGTATCTAAGTAAGAGATGATGTGGTTTGTATCAGTTTCATAGGCAGAGTTGAACTAGATATGGTCCGTAGGGTAGGAGACACAGTTCTTTTGTTCTGGGCATGCTCATGATGCTTGCTGTATTGCAAAGCTGGAAAGAAGAGCATGCATGTTGCGTTAAAACAGAGAGTGTTTCATGGATGAGAACACAGGTCTGAATTTTCCTTCAGAAATCGGGTTAAACCAAATGCTCTGTGTTTTCGGACAAGACCGAGTTCATTTCCCGTAAACCCAGTTAATTTTTCAGCTCAAATGATTTTACACAGTTCATGAAACCAATACGATTTTCACTATTAACTTAAGAGCATCTATGTAAGAGATGATGTGGTTTGTATCAGTTTGATAAGCAGTGTTGAACTAGATATGGTCCATATGAGTAGGAAACACAGTTCTTTTTTTCTGGACTTTCTCATGTTCCTTGCTGTATTGCAGACGCTGGAAAGAAGAGCATGCTATTTCCGTTAAAACAGACTATGTTTCATGGATGAGAACACTCTTCTGAATTTCCCTTCAGAAACTGAGTTTAACCAAAGGCTCTGTGTCTTCCTACAAGCAAGAGTTCATTTCCGGTAAACCCAGTTATTTTTCGGCTAAAATGAATTTACACAGTTCACGAAACCAATACGATTTTCACTATTACCTAAAGAGCATCTATGTAAGAGATGATGTGTTTTGTATCAGTTTCAGAAGCAGACTTGAACTAGATATGGTCCATATGAGTAGGAAACTCAGTTCATTTTTTCTGGCCATGCTCATGTTTCTTGCTGTATTGCAGATGCTGGAAAGAAGAGCATGCTTCTTGCATTAAAACAGACTGTGTTTCATTGATGAGAACACTTTTCTGAATTTCCTTTTAGAATCGGATTTTTACGCCATGCTCTGTGTCTTCCTACAAACAACTGTTCATTTCCGGTAAACCCAGTTATTTTTCGGCTCAAATGATTTTACACAGTTCATGAAACCAATACGATTTTCAGTATTACCTTAAGAGCATCAATGTAAGAGATGATGTGGTTTTTATCAGTTTCATAAGCAGTGTGGAACTAGATATGGTCCGTATGAGTAGGAAACACAGTTCTTTTTTTCTGGACATTCTCATGTTCCTTGCTGTATTGCAGACACTGGAAAGAAGAGCATGCTATTTCCGTTAAAAGAGACTGTGTTTCATGGATGAGAACACTCTTCTGAATTTCCCTTCAGAAATGGAGTTAAACTCCATGCTCTGTGTCGTCCTACAAGCAAGAGTACATTTCCGTTGAACCCAGTTATTTTTCTGCTAAAATGAATTTACACAGTTCACGAAACCAACACGATTTACACTATTAACTAACGAGCATCTATGTAACCGATAATGTGTTTTGTATCAGTTTCATAAGCAGAGTTGACCTAGATATGGTCCGTATGAGTAGGAAACACAGTTCTTTTTTTCTGTGCATGCTCATGTTCCTTGCTGTATTACAGACTCTGAAAAGAAGTGCATGCTTCTTCCTTTAAAATGTAGTGTGTTTCATGGATGAGAACACTGGTCTGAATTTCCCTTCTGAAACTGAGTTTAACCAAAGGCTCTGTGTCTTCCTACAAGCAAGAGTTCATTTCTGGTAAACCCAGTAATTTTTCGGATAAAATGAATTTACACAGTTCACGAAACAAATACGATTTGCACTATTACCTAAAGAGCATCTATGTAAGAGATGATGTGGTTTGTGTCAGTTTCATAAGCAGAGTTGAACTAGATATGGTCCGTATGATTAGGAAACACAGTTCTTTTCTTCCTGGCATGCTCATGTTCCTTGCTGTATTGCAAAGCTGGAAAGAAGAGCATGCATCTTGCGTTAACACAGAGAGTGTTTCATGGATGAGAACACAGGCCTGAATTTCCCTTCAGAAATGGAGTTAAACCAAATGCTCTGTGTCTTCCGACAAGACAGAGTTCATTTCCGGTAAACCCAGTTATTTTTCGGCTCAATTGAATTTACACAGTTCACTAAACCAATACGGTTTTCACTATTAACTAAAGAGGATCTATGAAAGATATGCTGTGGTTTCTATCAGTTTCATAAGTAGAGTTGAACGAGATATGGTCTGTATGAGTAGGAAACACAGTTCTCTTTTTCTGGCCATGCTCATGTTTCTTGCTGTATTGCAGACGCAAGAAAGAAGAGCATGCTATTTTAGTTAAAAGGGAGTGTGTTTCATGCATGAGAACACTCTTCTTAATTTCCATTCAGAAATGGAATTAAACTCCATGCTCTGTGTCATCCTACAAGCAAGAGTTCATTTCCGGGAAACCCAGTTATTTTTCGGCTCAAATGAATTTACTCAGTTCATGAAACCAATACGATTTTCACTATTGACCTAAGAGCATCTCTGTAAGAGATGATGTGGTTTGTATGAGTTTCATAAGCAGAGTGGAACTAGATATGATCTGTATGAGTAGGAAACACAGTTCTTTTTTTCTGTGCATGCTCATGTTCCTTGCTGTATTACAGACTCTGAAAAGAAGAGCATGCTTCTTCCGTTAAAAGGTAGTGTGTTTCATGGATGAGAACACTGGTCTGAATTTCCCTTCAGAAACTGAGTTTAACCAAAGGATCTGTGTCTTCCTACAAGCAAGAGTTCATTTCCGGTAAACCCAGTTATTTTTCGGATAAAATATATTTACACAGTTCACGAAACCAATACGATTTTCACTATTACTTAAGAGCATCTATGTAAGAGATGATGTGGTTTGTATCAGTTTCATAAGCAGAGTTGCACTAGATATGGTCCGTGTGAGTAGGAAACACAGTTCTTTTTTTCTGCGCATGCTCTTGTACCTTGCTGTATTGCAGACGCTGGAAAGCAGAGCATGCATCTTGCATTAAAACAGAGATTGTTTCATGGATGAGAACACTCTTCTGAATTTTCCTTCAGAAATGGAGTTAAACCAAATGCTCTGTGTCTTCCGACAAGACAGAGTTCATTTCCGGTAAACCCAGTTATTTTTCTGCTCAAATGAATTTACACAGTTCACGAAACCAACACGTTTTTCACTATTAACTAAAGAGCATCTATGTAAGAGATAATGTGGTTTGTATCAGTTTCATAAGCAGAGTTGAACTAGATATGGTCCGTATGAGTAGGAATCGCAGTTCTTTTTTTCTGGACATTCACATGTTCCTTGCTGTATTGCAGAAGCTGGAAAGAAGAGCATGCTATTTCCGTTAAAACAGACTGTGTTTCATGGATGAGAACACTCTTCTGAATTTCCCTTCAGAAATGGAGTTAAACCAAATGCTCTGTGTCTTCCGACAAGACAGAGTTCATTTCCGGTAAACCCAGTTATTTTTCGGCTAAAATGAATTTACACAGTTCACGAAAACAATACGATTTTCACTATTGACTAAAGAGCATCTCTGTAAGAGATGATGTGGTTTGTATCAGTTTCATAAGCAATGTGGAACTGCATATGGTCCGTATGAGTAGGAAACACAGTTCTTTTCCTCTAGGCATGCTCATGTTCCTTGCTGTATTGCAGACGCTGGAAAGAAGATCATGCTATTGCGTTAAAAAGGGGTGTGTTTCATGGATGAGAACACTGGTCTGAATTTCCCTTCAGAAACTGAGTTTAACCAACGGATCTGTGTCTCCCTACAAGCAAGAGTTCATTTCCAGTAAACCCAGTTATTTTACGGTCAAATGAATTTACACAGTTCACGAAACCAATACGATTTTCACTATTAACTAAAGAGCATCTATGTAAGAGATGATGTGGTTTGTATCAGTTTCATAAGCAGATTTGAACTAGATATGGTCCGTATGAGTAGGAATCGCAGTTCTTTTTTTCTGGACATTCTCATGTTCCTTGCTGTATTGCAGATGCTGGATAGAAGAGCATGCTATTTGCGCTGAAACAGAGAGTGTTTCATGGATGAGAACACAGGTTGAATTTCCCTTCAGAAATGGAGTTAAAACAAATGCTCTGTGTCTTCCGACAAGACATAGTTCATTTCCGGTAAACCCAGTTATTTTTCGGCTCCAATGATTTTACAAAGTTCACGAAACCAATACGATTTTCACTATTAACTAAAGAGCATCTATGTAAGAGATGATGTGGTTTGTATCAGTTTCATAAGCAGTGTTGAACTAGATATGGTCCATATGAGTAGGAAACATAGTTCTTTTTTTCTGGACATTCTCATGTTCCTTGATGTATTGCAGACGCTGGAAAGAAGAGCATGCTATTTCCGTTAAAACAGACTGTGTTTCATGGATGAGAACACTCTTCTGAATTTCCCTTCAGAAATGGAGTTAAACTCCATGCTCTGTGTCGTCCTACAAGCAAGAGTTCATTTCTGGTGACCCAGGTATTTTTCGGCTAAAATGAATTTACACAGTTCACGAAACCAATACGATTTTCACTATTAACTAAAGAGCATCTATGGAACACATGATGTGGTTAGTATCGGTTTCATAAGCAGAGCTGAAGTAGATATGGTGCATATGAGTAGGAAACACAGTTCATTTTATCTGTACATGCTCATGTTCCTTGCTGTATTGCAGATGCTGAAAAGAAGAGCATGCTTCTTCCGTTAAAACAGAGTGTCTTTCATAGATGAGAACACTGGTCTGAATTTTCGTTCAGGAACTGAGTTAAACCAAATGATCTGTGTTTTCCGACAAGCAAGAGTTCATTTCCGGTAAAGGTCAGTGATTTTTGGGCTGAAATGAATTTACAAAGTTCACAAACCCATCACTTTTTTCACTATTAACTAAAGAGCATCTATGTAAGAGTTGCTTTGGTTTGTATCAGTTTCATAAGCCGAGTTGAGCTAAATATGGTCCGTATGAGTAGGAAATACAGTTCTTTTTTTCTTGCCATGCTCATGTTTCTTGCTGTATTGCTAATGCTGGAAAGAAGAGCATGCATCTAGCTTTAAAACAGAGTGTGTTTCATGGATGAGATCACTCTTCTGAATTTCCCTTCAGTAATTGATTTAAACCAAATGATCTGTGTTTTCCTCCAAGCAAGAGTTCATTTCTGGTAAAGGTCAGTGATTTTTCCGCCCAAATGAATTTACACAGTTCTCAAACCCATCACGTTTTTCACTGTTAACTAAAGAGCATATATGTAAGAGATGCTGTGGTTTGTATCAGTTTCATAAGCAGAGTTGAACTGGATATGGTCCGTATGAGTGGGAAACACAGTCCTTTTTTTCTGGGCATGCTCATGTTCCTTGCTGTATTGCAGACGCTGAAAAGAAGAGCATGCTTCTTCCGTTAAAACAGAGTGTCTTTCATGGATGAGAACACTGGTCTGAATTTCCCTTCAGAAACTGAGTTTAACCACAGGATTTGTGTCTTCCTACAAGCAAGAGTTCATATCCTGTAAACCCAGTTATTTTTCGGCTAAAATGAATTTACACAGTTCAGGAAACCAATACGATTTTCACTATTAACTAATGAGCATCTATGTCAGAGATGATGTGGTTTGTATCAGTTTCATAAGCAGAGATGAACTGGATATGGTCCGTATGTGTAGGAAACACAGTTCTTTTATTCTGGACATTCTCATGTTCCTTGCTGTATTGCAGACACTGGAAAGAAGAGCATGCTGTTTCCGTTAAAACAGACTGTGTTTCATGGATGAGAACACTCTTCTGAATTTTCCTTCAGAAATGGAGTTAAATTCCATGCTCTGTGTCGTCTTACAAGGAAGAGTTCATTTCTGGTGAACCCAGTTATTTTTCGGCTAAAATGAATTTACACAGTTCACGAAACCAATATTATTTTCACTATTAACTAAAGAGCATCTATGTAAGAGATAATGTGGTTTGTATCAGTTTCATAAGCAGAGTTGAACTAGATATGGTCCGCATGAGTAGGAATTGCAGTTCTTTTTTTCTGGACATTCTCATGTTCCTTGCTGTATTGCAGACGCTGGAGAGAAGAGCATGCTATTTTCGTTAAAAGGGAGTGTGTTTTATGGATGAGAACACACTTCTGAATTTCCGTTCAGAAATGGAATTAAACTCCATGCTCTGTGTCATCCTACAAGCAAGAGTTCATTACCGGGAAACCCAGTTATTTTTCGGCTCAAATGATTTTACTCAGTTCATGAAACCAATACGATTTTCACTATTGACCTAAGAGCATCTCTGTAAGAGATGATGTGGTTTGTATGAGTTTCATAAGCAGAGTGGAACTAGATATGGTCCGTATGAGTAGGAAACACAGTTCTTTTTTTCTGTGCATGCTCATGTTCCTTGCTGTATTACAGACTCTGAAAAGAAGAGCATGCTTCTTCCGTTAAAAGGTAGTGTGTTTCATGGATGAGAACACTGGTCTGAATTTCCCTTCAGAAACTGAGCTTACCCAAAGGCTCTGTGTCTTCCTACAAGCAAGAGTTCATTTCCGGTAAACCCAGTAATTTTTCGGCTAAAATGAATTACACAGTTCATGAAACCAATACGATTTTCACTATTACCTAAAGAGCATCTATGTAAGAGATTATGTGTTTTGTATCATTTTCATAAGCAGACTTGAACTAGATATTGTCCGTATGAGTAGGAAACACAGTTCTTTTTTTCTGGCCATGCTCATGTTTCTTGCTGTATTCCAGATGCTGGAAAGAAGAGCATGCTTCTTGCATTAAAACAGACTGTGTTTCATTGATGAGAACACTGGTCTGAATTTCCCTTCAGAAACTGAGTTTCACCAAAGGATCTGTGTCTTCCTACAAGCAAGAGTTCATTTCCGGTAAACCCAGTTATTTTTCGGATAAAATATATTTACACAGTTCACGAAACCAATACGATTTTCACTATTACTTAAGAGCATCTATGTAAGAGATGATGTGGTTTGTATCAGTTTCTTAAGCAGAGTTGCACTAGATATGGTCCGTGTGAGTAGGAAACACAGTTCTTTTTTTCTGCGCATGCTCTTGTACCTTGCTGTATTGCAGACGCTGGAAAGAAGAGCATGCATCTTGCATTAAAACAGAGATTGTTTCATGGATGAGAACACTCTTCTGAATTTTCCTTCAGAAATGGAGTTAAACCAAATGCTCTGTGTCTTCCGACAAGACAGAGTTCATTTCCGGTAAACCCAGTTATTTTTCTGCTCAAATGAATTTACACAGTTCACGAAACCAACACGTTTTTCACTATTAACTAAAGAGCATCTATGTAAGAGATAATGTGGTTTGTATCAGTTTCATAAGCAGAGTTGAACTAGATATGGTCCGTATGAGTAGGAATCGCAGTTCTTTTTTTCTGGACATTCACATGTTCCTTGCTGTATTGCAGAAGCTGGAAAGAAGAGCATGCTATTTCCGTTAAAACAGACTGTGTTTCATGGATGAGAACACTCTTCTGAATTTCCCTTCAGAAATGGAGTTAAACCAAATGCTCTGTGTCTTCCGACAAGACAGAGTTCATTTCCGGTAAACCCAGTTATTTTTCGGCTAAAATGAATTTACACAGTTCACGAAAACAATACGATTTTCACTATTGACTAAAGAGCATCTCTGTAAGAGATGATGTGGTTTGTATCAGTTTCATAAGCAATGTGGAACTGCATATGGTCCGTATGAGTAGGAAACACAGTTCTTTTCCTCTAGGCATGCTCATGTTCCTTGCTGTATTGCAGACGCTGGAAAGAAGATCATGCTATTGCGTTAAAAAGGGGTGTGTTTCATGGATGAGAACACTGGTCTGAATTTCCCTTCAGAAACTGAGTTTAACCAACGGATCTGTGTCTCCCTACAAGCAAGAGTTCATTTCCAGTAAACCCAGTTATTTTACGGTCAAATGAATTTACACAGTTCACGAAACCAATACGATTTTCACTATTAACTAAAGAGCATCTATGTAAGAGATGATGGGGTTTGTATCAGTTTCATAAGCAGTGTTGAACTAGATATGGTCCATATGAGTAGGAAACATAGTTCTTTTTTTCTGGACATTCTCATGTTCCTTGATGTATTGCAGACGCTGGAAAGAAGAGCATGCTATTTCCGTTAAAACAGACTGTGTTTCATGGATGAGAACACTCTTCTGAATTTCCCTTCAGAAATGGAGTTAAACTCCATGCTCTGTGTCGTCCTACAAGCAAGAGTTCATTTCTGGTGACCCAGGTATTTTTCGGCTAAAATGAATTTACACAGTTCACGAAACCAATACGATTTTCACTATTAACTAAAGAGCATCTATGGAACACATGATGTGGTTAGTATCGGTTTCATAAGCAGAGCTGAAGTAGATATGGTGCATATGAGTAGGAAACACAGTTCATTTTATCTGTACATGCTCATGTTCCTTGCTGTATTGCAGATGCTGAAAAGAAGAGCATGCTTCTTCCGTTAAAACAGAGTGTCTTTCATAGATGAGAACACTGGTCTGAATTTTCGTTCAGGAACTGAGTTAAACCAAATGATCTGTGTTTTCCGACAAGCAAGAGTTCATTTCCGGTAAAGGTCAGTGATTTTTGGGCTGAAATGAATTTACAAAGTTCACAAACCCATCACTTTTTTCACTATTAACTAAAGAGCATCTATGTAAGAGTTGCTTTGGTTTGTATCAGTTTCATAAGCCGAGTTGAGCTAAATATGGTCCGTATGAGTAGGAAATACAGTTCTTTTTTTCTTGCCATGCTCATGTTTCTTGCTGTATTGCTAATGCTGGAAAGAAGAGCATGCATCTAGCTTTAAAACAGAGTGTGTTTCATGGATGAGATCACTCTTCTGAATTTCCCTTCAGTAATTGATTTAAACCAAATGATCTGTGTTTTCCTCCAAGCAAGAGTTCATTTCTGGTAAAGGTCAGTGATTTTTCCGCCCAAATGAATTTACACAGTTCTCAAACCCATCACGTTTTTCACTGTTAACTAAAGAGCATATATGTAAGAGATGCTGTGGTTTGTATCAGTTTCATAAGCAGAGTTGAACTGGATATGGTCCGTATGAGTGGGAAACACAGTCCTTTTTTTCTGGGCATGCTCATGTTCCTTGCTGTATTGCAGACGCTGAAAAGAAGAGCATGCTTCTTCCGTTAAAACAGAGTGTCTTTCATGGATGAGAACACTGGTCTGAATTTCCCTTCAGAAACTGAGTTTAACCACAGGATTTGTGTCTTCCTACAAGCAAGAGTTCATATCCTGTAAACCCAGTTATTTTTCGGCTAAAATGAATTTACACAGTTCAGGAAACCAATACGATTTTCACTATTAACTAATGAGCATCTATGTCAGAGATGATGTGGTTTGTATCAGTTTCATAAGCAGAGATGAACTGGATATGGTCCGTATGTGTAGGAAACACAGTTCTTTTATTCTGGACATTCTCATGTTCCTTGCTGTATTGCAGACACTGGAAAGAAGAGCATGCTGTTTCCGTTAAAACAGACTGTGTTTCATGGATGAGAACACTCTTCTGAATTTTCCTTCAGAAATGGAGTTAAATTCCATGCTCTGTGTCGTCTTACAAGGAAGAGTTCATTTCTGGTGAACCCAGTTATTTTTCGGCTAAAATGAATTTACACAGTTCACGAAACCAATATTATTTTCACTATTAACTAAAGAGCATCTATGTAAGAGATAATGTGGTTTGTATCAGTTTCATAAGCAGAGTTGAACTAGATATGGTCCGCATGAGTAGGAATTGCAGTTCTTTTTTTCTGGACATTCTCATGTTCCTTGCTGTATTGCAGACGCTGGAGAGAAGAGCATGCTATTTTCGTTAAAAGGGAGTGTGTTTTATGGATGAGAACACACTTCTGAATTTCCGTTCAGAAATGGAATTAAACTCCATGCTCTGTGTCATCCTACAAGCAAGAGTTCATTACCGGGAAACCCAGTTATTTTTCGGCTCAAATGATTTTACTCAGTTCATGAAACCAATACGATTTTCACTATTGACCTAAGAGCATCTCTGTAAGAGATGATGTGGTTTGTATGAGTTTCATAAGCAGAGTGGAACTAGATATGGTCCGTATGAGTAGGAAACACAGTTCTTTTTTTCTGTGCATGCTCATGTTCCTTGCTGTATTACAGACTCTGAAAAGAAGAGCATGCTTCTTCCGTTAAAAGGTAGTGTGTTTCATGGATGAGAACACTGGTCTGAATTTCCCTTCAGAAACTGAGCTTACCCAAAGGCTCTGTGTCTTCCTACAAGCAAGAGTTCATTTCCGGTAAACCCAGTAATTTTTCGGCTAAAATGAATTACACAGTTCATGAAACCAATACGATTTTCACTATTACCTAAAGAGCATCTATGTAAGAGATTATGTGTTTTGTATCATTTTCATAAGCAGACTTGAACTAGATATTGTCCGTATGAGTAGGAAACACAGTTCTTTTTTTCTGGCCATGCTCATGTTTCTTGCTGTATTCCAGATGCTGGAAAGAAGAGCATGCTTCTTGCATTAAAACAGACTGTGTTTCATTGATGAGAACACTGGTCTGAATTTCCCTTCAGAAACTGAGTTTCACCAAAGGATCTGTGTCTTCCTACAAGCAAGAGTTCATTTCCGGTAAACCCAGTTATTTTTCGGATAAAATATATTTACACAGTTCACGAAACCAATACGATTTTCACTATTACTTAAGAGCATCTATGTAAGAGATGATGTGGTTTGTATCAGTTTCTTAAGCAGAGTTGCACTAGATATGGTCCGTGTGAGTAGGAAACACAGTTCTTTTTTTCTGCGCATGCTCTTGTACCTTGCTGTATTGCAGACGCTGGAAAGAAGAGCATGCATCTTGCATTAAAACAGAGATTGTTTCATGGATGAGAACACTCTTCTGAATTTTCCTTCAGAAATGGAGTTAAACCAAATGCTCTGTGTCTTCCGACAAGACAGAGTTCATTTCCGGTAAACCCAGTTATTTTTCTGCTCAAATGAATTTACACAGTTCACGAAACCAACACGTTTTTCACTATTAACTAAAGAGCATCTATGTAAGAGATAATGTGGTTTGTATCAGTTTCATAAGCAGAGTTGAACTAGATATGGTCCGTATGAGTAGGAATCGCAGTTCTTTTTTTCTGGACATTCACATGTTCCTTGCTGTATTGCAGAAGCTGGAAAGAAGAGCATGCTATTTCCGTTAAAACAGACTGTGTTTCATGGATGAGAACACTCTTCTGAATTTCCCTTCAGAAATGGAGTTAAACCAAATGCTCTGTGTCTTCCGACAAGACAGAGTTCATTTCCGGTAAACCCAGTTATTTTTCGGCTAAAATGAATTTACACAGTTCACGAAAACAATACGATTTTCACTATTGACTAAAGAGCATCTCTGTAAGAGATGATGTGGTTTGTATCAGTTTCATAAGCAATGTGGAACTGCATATGGTCCGTATGAGTAGGAAACACAGTTCTTTTCCTCTAGGCATGCTCATGTTCCTTGCTGTATTGCAGACGCTGGAAAGAAGATCATGCTATTGCGTTAAAAAGGGGTGTGTTTCATGGATGAGAACACTGGTCTGAATTTCCCTTCAGAAACTGAGTTTAACCAACGGATCTGTGTCTCCCTACAAGCAAGAGTTCATTTCCAGTAAACCCAGTTATTTTACGGTCAAATGAATTTACACAGTTCACGAAACCAATACGATTTTCACTATTAACTAAAGAGCATCTATGTAAGAGATGATGTGGTTTGTATCAGTTTCATAAGCAGATTTGAACTAGATATGGTCCGTATGAGTAGGAATCGCAGTTCTTTTTTTCTGGACATTCTCATGTTCCTTGCTGTATTGCAGATGCTGGATAGAAGAGCATGCTATTTGCGCTGAAACAGAGAGTGTTTCATGGATGAGAACACAGGTTGAATTTCCCTTCAGAAATGGAGTTAAAACAAATGCTCTGTGTCTTCCGACAAGACATAGTTCATTTCCGGTAAACCCAGTTATTTTTCGGCTCCAATGATTTTACAAAGTTCACGAAACCAATACGATTTTCACTATTAACTAAAGAGCATCTATGTAAGAGATGATGTGGTTTGTATCAGTTTCATAAGCAGTGTTGAACTAGATATGGTCCATATGAGTAGGAAACATAGTTCTTTTTTTCTGGACATTCTCATGTTCCTTGATGTATTGCAGACGCTGGAAAGAAGAGCATGCTATTTCCGTTAAAACAGACTGTGTTTCATGGATGAGAACACTCTTCTGAATTTCCCTTCAGAAATGGAGTTAAACTCCATGCTCTGTGTCGTCCTACAAGCAAGAGTTCATTTCTGGTGACCCAGGTATTTTTCGGCTAAAATGAATTTACACAGTTCACGAAACCAATACGATTTTCACTATTAACTAAAGAGCATCTATGGAACACATGATGTGGTTAGTATCGGTTTCATAAGCAGAGCTGAAGTAGATATGGTGCATATGAGTAGGAAACACAGTTCATTTTATCTGTACATGCTCATGTTCCTTGCTGTATTGCAGATGCTGAAAAGAAGAGCATGCTTCTTCCGTTAAAACAGAGTGTCTTTCATAGATGAGAACACTGGTCTGAATTTTCGTTCAGGAACTGAGTTAAACCAAATGATCTGTGTTTTCCTACAAGCAAGAGTTCATTTCCGGTAAAGGTCAGTGATTTTTGGGCTGAAATGAATTTACAAAGTTCACAAACCCATCACTTTTTTCACTATTAACTAAAGAGCATCTATGTAAGAGTTGCTTTGGTTTGTATCAGTTTCATAAGCCGAGTTGAGCTAAATATGGTCCGTATGAGTAGGAAATACAGTTCTTTTTTTCTTGCCATGCTCATGTTTCTTGCTGTATTGCTAATGCTGGAAAGAAGAGCATGCATCTAGCTTTAAAACAGAGTGTGTTTCATGGATGAGATCACTCTTCTGAATTTCCCTTCAGTAATTGATTTAAACCAAATGATCTGTGTTTTCCTCCAAGCAAGAGTTCATTTCTGGTAAAGGTCAGTGATTTTTCCGCCCAAATGAATTTACACAGTTCTCAAACCCATCACGTTTTTCACTGTTAACTAAAGAGCATATATGTAAGAGATGCTGTGGTTTGTATCAGTTTCATAAGCAGAGTTGAACTGGATATGGTCCGTATGAGTGGGAAACACAGTCCTTTTTTTCTGGGCATGCTCATGTTCCTTGCTGTATTGCAGACGCTGAAAAGAAGAGCATGCTTCTTCCGTTAAAACAGAGTGTCTTTCATGGATGAGAACACTGGTCTGAATTTCCCTTCAGAAACTGAGTTTAACCACAGGATTTGTGTCTTCCTACAAGCAAGAGTTCATATCCTGTAAACCCAGTTATTTTTCGGCTAAAATGAATTTACACAGTTCAGGAAACCAATACGATTTTCACTATTAACTAATGAGCATCTATGTCAGAGATGATGTGGTTTGTATCAGTTTCATAAGCAGAGATGAACTGGATATGGTCCGTATGTGTAGGAAACACAGTTCTTTTATTCTGGACATTCTCATGTTCCTTGCTGTATTGCAGACACTGGAAAGAAGAGCATGCTGTTTCCGTTAAAACAGACTGTGTTTCATGGATGAGAACACTCTTCTGAATTTTCCTTCAGAAATGGAGTTAAATTCCATGCTCTGTGTCGTCTTACAAGGAAGAGTTCATTTCTGGTGAACCCAGTTATTTTTCGGCTAAAATGAATTTACACAGTTCACGAAACCAATATTATTTTCACTATTAACTAAAGAGCATCTATGTAAGAGATAATGTGGTTTGTATCAGTTTCATAAGCAGAGTTGAACTAGATATGGTCCGCATGAGTAGGAATTGCAGTTCTTTTTTTCTGGACATTCTCATGTTCCTTGCTGTATTGCAGACGCTGGAGAGAAGAGCATGCTATTTTCGTTAAAAGGGAGTGTGTTTCATGGATGAGAACACACTTCTGAATTTCCGTTCAGAAATGGAATTAAACTCCATGCTCTGTGTCATCCTACAAGCAAGAGTTCATTACCGGGAAACCCAGTTATTTTTCGGCTCAAATGATTTTACTCAGTTCATGAAACCAATACGATTTTCACTATTGACCTAAGAGCATCTCTGTAAGAGATGATGTGGTTTGTATGAGTTTCATAAGCAGAGTGGAACTAGATATGGTCCGTATGAGTAGGAAACACAGTTCTTTTTTTCTGTGCATGCTCATGTTCCTTGCTGTATTACAGACTCTGAAAAGAAGAGCATGCTTCTTCCGTTAAAAGGTAGTGTGTTTCATGGATGAGAACACTGGTCTGAATTTCCCTTCAGAAACTGAGCTTACCCAAAGGCTCTGTGTCTTCCTACAAGCAAGAGTTCATTTCCGGTAAACCCAGTAATTTTTCGGCTAAAATGAATTACACAGTTCATGAAACCAATACGATTTTCACTATTACCTAAAGAGCATCTATGTAAGAGATTATGTGTTTTGTATCATTTTCATAAGCAGACTTGAACTAGATATTGTCCGTATGAGTAGGAAACACAGTTCTTTTTTTCTGGCCATGCTCATGTTTCTTGCTGTATTCCAGATGCTGGAAAGAAGAGCATGCTTCTTGCATTAAAACAGACTGTGTTTCATTGATGAGAACACTGGTCTGAATTTCCCTTCAGAAACTGAGTTTCACCAAAGGATCTGTGTCTTCCTACAAGCAAGAGTTCATTTCCGGTAAACCCAGTTATTTTTCGGATAAAATATATTTACACAGTTCACGAAACCAATACGATTTTCACTATTACTTAAGAGCATCTATGTAAGAGATGATGTGGTTTGTATCAGTTTCTTAAGCAGAGTTGCACTAGATATGGTCCGTGTGAGTAGGAAACACAGTTCTTTTTTTCTGCGCATGCTCTTGTACCTTGCTGTATTGCAGACGCTGGAAAGAAGAGCATGCATCTTGCATTAAAACAGAGATTGTTTCATGGATGAGAACACTCTTCTGAATTTTCCTTCAGAAATGGAGTTAAACCAAATGCTCTGTGTCTTCCGACAAGACAGAGTTCATTTCCGGTAAACCCAGTTATTTTTCTGCTCAAATGAATTTACACAGTTCACGAAACCAACACGTTTTTCACTATTAACTAAAGAGCATCTATGTAAGAGATAATGTGGTTTGTATCAGTTTCATAAGCAGAGTTGAACTAGATATGGTCCGTATGAGTAGGAATCGCAGTTCTTTTTTTCTGGACATTCACATGTTCCTTGCTGTATTGCAGAAGCTGGAAAGAAGAGCATGCTATTTCCGTTAAAACAGACTGTGTTTCATGGATGAGAACACTCTTCTGAATTTCCCTTCAGAAATGGAGTTAAACCAAATGCTCTGTGTCTTCCGACAAGACAGAGTTCATTTCCGGTAAACCCAGTTATTTTTCGGCTAAAATGAATTTACACAGTTCACGAAAACAATACGATTTTCACTATTGACTAAAGAGCATCTCTGTAAGAGATGATGTGGTTTGTATCAGTTTCATAAGCAATGTGGAACTGCATATGGTCCGTATGAGTAGGAAACACAGTTCTTTTCCTCTAGGCATGCTCATGTTCCTTGCTGTATTGCAGACGCTGGAAAGAAGATCATGCTATTGCGTTAAAAAGGGGTGTGTTTCATGGATGAGAACACTGGTCTGAATTTCCCTTCAGAAACTGAGTTTAACCAACGGATCTGTGTCTCCCTACAAGCAAGAGTTCATTTCCAGTAAACCCAGTTATTTTACGGTCAAATGAATTTACACAGTTCACGAAACCAATACGATTTTCACTATTAACTAAAGAGCATCTATGTAAGAGATGATGTGGTTTGTATCAGTTTCATAAGCAGATTTGAACTAGATATGGTCCGTATGAGTAGGAATCGCAGTTCTTTTTTTCTGGACATTCTCATGTTCCTTGCTGTATTGCAGATGCTGGATAGAAGAGCATGCTATTTGCGCTGAAACAGAGAGTGTTTCATGGATGAGAACACAGGTTGAATTTCCCTTCAGAAATGGAGTTAAAACAAATGCTCTGTGTCTTCCGACAAGACATAGTTCATTTCCGGTAAACCCAGTTATTTTTCGGCTCCAATGATTTTACAAAGTTCACGAAACCAATACGATTTTCACTATTAACTAAAGAGCATCTATGTAAGAGATGATGTGGTTTGTATCAGTTTCATAAGCAGTGTTGAACTAGATATGGTCCATATGAGTAGGAAACATAGTTCTTTTTTTCTGGACATTCTCATGTTCCTTGATGTATTGCAGACGCTGGAAAGAAGAGCATGCTATTTCCGTTAAAACAGACTGTGTTTCATGGATGAGAACACTCTTCTGAATTTCCCTTCAGAAATGGAGTTAAACTCCATGCTCTGTGTCGTCCTACAAGCAAGAGTTCATTTCTGGTGACCCAGGTATTTTTCGGCTAAAATGAATTTACACAGTTCACGAAACCAATACGATTTTCACTATTAACTAAAGAGCATCTATGGAACACATGATGTGGTTAGTATCGGTTTCATAAGCAGAGCTGAAGTAGATATGGTGCATATGAGTAGGAAACACAGTTCATTTTATCTGTACATGCTCATGTTCCTTGCTGTATTGCAGATGCTGAAAAGAAGAGCATGCTTCTTCCGTTAAAACAGAGTGTCTTTCATAGATGAGAACACTGGTCTGAATTTTCGTTCAGGAACTGAGTTAAACCAAATGATCTGTGTTTTCCTACAAGCAAGAGTTCATTTCCGGTAAAGGTCAGTGATTTTTGGGCTGAAATGAATTTACAAAGTTCACAAACCCATCACTTTTTTCACTATTAACTAAAGAGCATCTATGTAAGAGTTGCTTTGGTTTGTATCAGTTTCATAAGCCGAGTTGAGCTAAATATGGTCCGTATGAGTAGGAAATACAGTTCTTTTTTTCTTGCCATGCTCATGTTTCTTGCTGTATTGCTAATGCTGGAAAGAAGAGCATGCATCTAGCTTTAAAACAGAGTGTGTTTCATGGATGAGATCACTCTTCTGAATTTCCCTTCAGTAATTGATTTAAACCAAATGATCTGTGTTTTCCTCCAAGCAAGAGTTCATTTCTGGTAAAGGTCAGTGATTTTTCCGCCCAAATGAATTTACACAGTTCTCAAACCCATCACGTTTTTCACTGTTAACTAAAGAGCATATATGTAAGAGATGCTGTGGTTTGTATCAGTTTCATAAGCAGAGTTGAACTGGATATGGTCCGTATGAGTGGGAAACACAGTCCTTTTTTTCTGGGCATGCTCATGTTCCTTGCTGTATTGCAGACGCTGAAAAGAAGAGCATGCTTCTTCCGTTAAAACAGAGTGTCTTTCATGGATGAGAACACTGGTCTGAATTTCCCTTCAGAAACTGAGTTTAACCACAGGATTTGTGTCTTCCTACAAGCAAGAGTTCATATCCTGTAAACCCAGTTATTTTTCGGCTAAAATGAATTTACACAGTTCAGGAAACCAATACGATTTTCACTATTAACTAATGAGCATCTATGTCAGAGATGATGTGGTTTGTATCAGTTTCATAAGCAGAGATGAACTGGATATGGTCCGTATGTGTAGGAAACACAGTTCTTTTATTCTGGACATTCTCATGTTCCTTGCTGTATTGCAGACACTGGAAAGAAGAGCATGCTGTTTCCGTTAAAACAGACTGTGTTTCATGGATGAGAACACTCTTCTGAATTTTCCTTCAGAAATGGAGTTAAATTCCATGCTCTGTGTCGTCTTACAAGGAAGAGTTCATTTCTGGTGAACCCAGTTATTTTTCGGCTAAAATGAATTTACACAGTTCACGAAACCAATATTATTTTCACTATTAACTAAAGAGCATCTATGTAAGAGATAATGTGGTTTGTATCAGTTTCATAAGCAGAGTTGAACTAGATATGGTCCGCATGAGTAGGAATTGCAGTTCTTTTTTTCTGGACATTCTCATGTTCCTTGCTGTATTGCAGACGCTGGAGAGAAGAGCATGCTATTTTCGTTAAAAGGGAGTGTGTTTCATGGATGAGAACACACTTCTGAATTTCCGTTCAGAAATGGAATTAAACTCCATGCTCTGTGTCATCCTACAAGCAAGAGTTCATTACCGGGAAACCCAGTTATTTTTCGGCTCAAATGATTTTACTCAGTTCATGAAACCAATACGATTTTCACTATTGACCTAAGAGCATCTCTGTAAGAGATGATGTGGTTTGTATGAGTTTCATAAGCAGAGTGGAACTAGATATGGTCCGTATGAGTAGGAAACACAGTTCTTTTTTTCTGTGCATGCTCATGTTCCTTGCTGTATTACAGACTCTGAAAAGAAGAGCATGCTTCTTCCGTTAAAAGGTAGTGTGTTTCATGGATGAGAACACTGGTCTGAATTTCCCTTCAGAAACTGAGCTTACCCAAAGGCTCTGTGTCTTCCTACAAGCAAGAGTTCATTTCCGGTAAACCCAGTAATTTTTCGGCTAAAATGAATTACACAGTTCATGAAACCAATACGATTTTCACTATTACCTAAAGAGCATCTATGTAAGAGATTATGTGTTTTGTATCATTTTCATAAGCAGACTTGAACTAGATATTGTCCGTATGAGTAGGAAACACAGTTCTTTTTTTCTGGCCATGCTCATGTTTCTTGCTGTATTCCAGATGCTGGAAAGAAGAGCATGCTTCTTGCATTAAAACAGACTGTGTTTCATTGATGAGAACACTGGTCTGAATTTCCCTTCAGAAACTGAGTTTCACCAAAGGATCTGTGTCTTCCTACAAGCAAGAGTTCATTTCCGGTAAACCCAGTTATTTTTCGGATAAAATATATTTACACAGTTCACGAAACCAATACGATTTTCACTATTACTTAAGAGCATCTATGTAAGAGATGATGTGGTTTGTATCAGTTTCTTAAGCAGAGTTGCACTAGATATGGTCCGTGTGAGTAGGAAACACAGTTCTTTTTTTCTGCGCATGCTCTTGTACCTTGCTGTATTGCAGACGCTGGAAAGAAGAGCATGCATCTTGCGTTGAAACAGAGATTGTTTCATGGATGAGAACACAGGTCTGAATTTTCCTTCAGAAATGGAGTTAAACCAAATGCTCTGTGTCTTCCGACAAGACAGAGTTCATTTCCGGTAAACCCAGTTATTTTTCTGCTCAAATGAATTTACACAGTTCTCGAAACCAACACGTTTTTCACTATTAACTAAAGAGCATCTATGTAAGAGATAATGTGGTTTGTATCAGTTTCATAAGCAGAGTTGAACTAGATATGGTCCGTATGAGTAGGAATCGCAGTTCTTTTTTTCTGGACATTCTCATGTTCCTTGCTGTATTGCACATGCTGGAAAGAAGAGCATGCTATTTGCGTTAAAAGGGAGTGTGTTTCATGGATGAGAACACTCTTCTGAATTTCCCTTCAGAAATGGAGTTAAACCAAATGCTCTGTGTCTTCCGACAAGACAGAGTTCATTTCCGGTAAACCCAGTTATTTTTCGGCTAAAATGAATTTACACAGTTCACGAAAACAATACGATTTTCACTATTGACTAAAGAGCATCTCTGTAAGAGATGATGTGGTTTGTATCAGTTTCATAAGCAATGTGGAACTGCATATGGTCCGTATGAGTAGGAAACACAGTTCTTTTCCTCTAGGCATGCTCATGTTCCTTGCTGTATTGCAGACGCTGGAAAGAAGATCATGCTATTGCGTTAAAAAGGGGTGTGTTTCATGGATGAGAACACTGGTCTGAATTTCCCTTCAGAAACTGAGTTTAACCAACGGATCTGTGTCTCCCTACAAGCAAGAGTTCATTTCCAGTAAACCCAGTTATTTTACGGTCAAATGAATTTACACAGTTCACGAAACCAATACGATTTTCACTATTAACTAAAGAGCATCTATGTAAGAGATGATGTGGTTTGTATCAGTTTCATAAGCAGATTTGAACTAGATATGGTCCGTATGAGTAGGAATCGCAGTTCTTTTTTTCTGGACATTCTCATGTTCCTTGCTGTATTGCAGATGCTGGATAGAAGAGCATGCTATTTGCGCTGAAACAGAGAGTGTTTCATGGATGAGAACACAGGTTGAATTTCCCTTCAGAAATGGAGTTAAAACAAATGCTCTGTGTCTTCCGACAAGACATAGTTCATTTCCGGTAAACCCAGTTATTTTTCGGCTCCAATGATTTTACAAAGTTCACGAAACCAATACGATTTTCACTATTAACTAAAGAGCATCTATGTAAGAGATGATGTGGTTTGTATCAGTTTCATAAGCAGTGTTGAACTAGATATGGTCCATATGAGTAGGAAACATAGTTCTTTTTTTCTGGACATTCTCATGTTCCTTGATGTATTGCAGACGCTGGAAAGAAGAGCATGCTATTTCCGTTAAAACAGACTGTGTTTCATGGATGAGAACACTCTTCTGAATTTCCCTTCAGAAATGGAGTTAAACTCCATGCTCTGTGTCGTCCTACAAGCAAGAGTTCATTTCTGGTGACCCAGGTATTTTTCGGCTAAAATGAATTTACACAGTTCACGAAACCAATACGATTTTCACTATTAACTAAAGAGCATCTATGGAACACATGATGTGGTTAGTATCGGTTTCATAAGCAGAGCTGAAGTAGATATGGTGCATATGAGTAGGAAACACAGTTCATTTTATCTGTACATGCTCATGTTCCTTGCTGTATTGCAGATGCTGAAAAGAAGAGCATGCTTCTTCCGTTAAAACAGAGTGTCTTTCATAGATGAGAACACTGGTCTGAATTTTCGTTCAGGAACTGAGTTAAACCAAATGATCTGTGTTTTCCTACAAGCAAGAGTTCATTTCCGGTAAAGGTCAGTGATTTTTGGGCTGAAATGAATTTACAAAGTTCACAAACCCATCACTTTTTTCACTATTAACTAAAGAGCATCTATGTAAGAGTTGCTTTGGTTTGTATCAGTTTCATAAGCCGAGTTGAGCTAAATATGGTCCGTATGAGTAGGAAATACAGTTCTTTTTTTCTTGCCATGCTCATGTTTCTTGCTGTATTGCTAATGCTGGAAAGAAGAGCATGCATCTAGCTTTAAAACAGAGTGTGTTTCATGGATGAGATCACTCTTCTGAATTTCCCTTCAGTAATTGATTTAAACCAAATGATCTGTGTTTTCCTCCAAGCAAGAGTTCATTTCTGGTAAAGGTCAGTGATTTTTCCGCCCAAATGAATTTACACAGTTCTCAAACCCATCACGTTTTTCACTGTTAACTAAAGAGCATATATGTAAGAGATGCTGTGGTTTGTATCAGTTTCATAAGCAGAGTTGAACTGGATATGGTCCGTATGAGTGGGAAACACAGTCCTTTTTTTCTGGGCATGCTCATGTTCCTTGCTGTATTGCAGACGCTGAAAAGAAGAGCATGCTTCTTCCGTTAAAACAGAGTGTCTTTCATGGATGAGAACACTGGTCTGAATTTCCCTTCAGAAACTGAGTTTAACCACAGGATTTGTGTCTTCCTACAAGCAAGAGTTCATATCCTGTAAACCCAGTTATTTTTCGGCTAAAATGAATTTACACAGTTCAGGAAACCAATACGATTTTCACTATTAACTAATGAGCATCTATGTCAGAGATGATGTGGTTTGTATCAGTTTCATAAGCAGAGATGAACTGGATATGGTCCGTATGTGTAGGAAACACAGTTCTTTTATTCTGGACATTCTCATGTTCCTTGCTGTATTGCAGACACTGGAAAGAAGAGCATGCTGTTTCCGTTAAAACAGACTGTGTTTCATGGATGAGAACACTCTTCTGAATTTTCCTTCAGAAATGGAGTTAAATTCCATGCTCTGTGTCGTCTTACAAGGAAGAGTTCATTTCTGGTGAACCCAGTTATTTTTCGGCTAAAATGAATTTACACAGTTCACGAAACCAATATTATTTTCACTATTAACTAAAGAGCATCTATGTAAGAGATAATGTGGTTTGTATCAGTTTCATAAGCAGAGTTGAACTAGATATGGTCCGCATGAGTAGGAATTGCAGTTCTTTTTTTCTGGACATTCTCATGTTCCTTGCTGTATTGCAGACGCTGGAGAGAAGAGCATGCTATTTTCGTTAAAAGGGAGTGTGTTTCATGGATGAGAACACACTTCTGAATTTCCGTTCAGAAATGGAATTAAACTCCATGCTCTGTGTCATCCTACAAGCAAGAGTTCATTACCGGGAAACCCAGTTATTTTTCGGCTCAAATGATTTTACTCAGTTCATGAAACCAATACGATTTTCACTATTGACCTAAGAGCATCTCTGTAAGAGATGATGTGGTTTGTATGAGTTTCATAAGCAGAGTGGAACTAGATATGGTCCGTATGAGTAGGAAACACAGTTCTTTTTTTCTGTGCATGCTCATGTTCCTTGCTGTATTACAGACTCTGAAAAGAAGAGCATGCTTCTTCCGTTAAAAGGTAGTGTGTTTCATGGATGAGAACACTGGTCTGAATTTCCCTTCAGAAACTGAGCTTACCCAAAGGCTCTGTGTCTTCCTACAAGCAAGAGTTCATTTCCGGTAAACCCAGTAATTTTTCGGCTAAAATGAATTACACAGTTCATGAAACCAATACGATTTTCACTATTACCTAAAGAGCATCTATGTAAGAGATTATGTGTTTTGTATCATTTTCATAAGCAGACTTGAACTAGATATTGTCCGTATGAGTAGGAAACACAGTTCTTTTTTTCTGGCCATGCTCATGTTTCTTGCTGTATTCCAGATGCTGGAAAGAAGAGCATGCTTCTTGCATTAAAACAGACTGTGTTTCATTGATGAGAACACTGGTCTGAATTTCCCTTCAGAAACTGAGTTTCACCAAAGGATCTGTGTCTTCCTACAAGCAAGAGTTCATTTCCGGTAAACCCAGTTATTTTTCGGATAAAATATATTTACACAGTTCACGAAACCAATACGATTTTCACTATTACTTAAGAGCATCTATGTAAGAGATGATGTGGTTTGTATCAGTTTCTTAAGCAGAGTTGCACTAGATATGGTCCGTGTGAGTAGGAAACACAGTTCTTTTTTTCTGCGCATGCTCTTGTACCTTGCTGTATTGCAGACGCTGGAAAGAAGAGCATGCATCTTGCGTTGAAACAGAGATTGTTTCATGGATGAGAACACAGGTCTGAATTTTCCTTCAGAAATGGAGTTAAACCAAATGCTCTGTGTCTTCCGACAAGACAGAGTTCATTTCCGGTAAACCCAGTTATTTTTCTGCTCAAATGAATTTACACAGTTCTCGAAACCAACACGTTTTTCACTATTAACTAAAGAGCATCTATGTAAGAGATAATGTGGTTTGTATCAGTTTCATAAGCAGAGTTGAACTAGATATGGTCCGTATGAGTAGGAATCGCAGTTCTTTTTTTCTGGACATTCTCATGTTCCTTGCTGTATTGCACATGCTGGAAAGAAGAGCATGCTATTTGCGTTAAAAGGGAGTGTGTTTCATGGATGAGAACACTCTTCTGAATTTCGGTTCAGAAATGGAATTAAACTCCATGGTCTGTGTTACCCTACAAGCACGAGTTCATTTCCGGGAAACCCAGGAATTTTTAGGCTCAAATGAATTTACACAGTTCACAAAACCAATACGATTTTCACTATTGACTAAAGAGCATCTCTGTAAGAGATGATGTGGTTTGTATCAGTTTCATAAGCAGAGTTGATCTAGATATGGTCCGTATGAGTAGGAATCGCAGTTCTTTTTTTCTGGACATTCACATGTTCCTTGCTGTATTGCAGAAGCTGGAAAGAGGAGCATGCTATTTCCGTTAAAACAGACTGTGTTTCATGGATGAGAACACTCTTCTGAATTTCCCTTCAGAAATGGAGTTAAACCAAATGCTCTGTGTCTTCCGACAAGACAGAGTTCATTTCCGGTAAACCCAGTTATTTTTCGGCTCCAATGATTTTACAAAGTTCACGAAACCAATACGATTTTCACTATTAACTAAAGAGCATCTATGTAAGAGATGATGTGGTTTGTATCAGTTTGATAAGCAGTGTTGAACTAGATATGGTCCATATGAGTAGGAAACACAGTTCTTTTTTTCTGGACTTTCTCATGTTCCTTGCTGTATTGCAGACGCTGGAAAGAAGAGCATGCTATTTCCGTTAAAACAGACTATGTTTCATGGATGAGAACACTCTTCTGAATTTCCCTTCAGAAACTGAGTTTAACCAAAGGCTCTGTGTCTTCCTACAAGCAAGAGTTCATTTCCGGTAAACCCAGTTATTTTTCGGCTAAAATGAATTTACACAGTTCACGAAACCAATTCGATTTTCACTATTACCTAAAGAGCATCTATGTAAGAGATGATGTGTTTTGTATCAGTTTCAGAAGCAGACTTGAACTAGATATGGTCCATATGAGTAGGAAACTCAGTTCATTTTTTCTGGCCATGCTCATGTTTCTTGCTGTATTGCAGATGCTGGAAAGAAGAGCATGCTTCTTGCATTAAAACAGACTGTGTTTCATTGATGAGAACACTTTTCTGAATTTCCTTTTAGAATCGGATTTTTACGCCATGCTCTGTGTCTTCCTACAAACAACTGTTCATTTCCGGTAAACCCAGTTATTTTTCGGCTCAATTGAATTTACACAGTTCACGAAACCAATACGGTTTTCACTATTAACTAAAGAGGATCTATGAAAGATATGCTGTGGTTTCTATCAGTTTCATAAGTAGAGTTGAACGAGATATGGTCTGTATGAGTAGGAAACACAGTTCTCTTTTTCTGGCCATGCTCATGTTTCTTGCTGTATTGCAGACGCAAGAAAGAAGAGCATGCTATTTTCGTTAAAAGGGAGTGTGTTTCATGCATGAGAACACTCTTCTTAATTTCCATTCAGAAATGTAATTAAACTCCATGCTCTGTGTCATCCTACAAGCAAGAGTTCATTTCCAGGAAACCCAGATATTTTTCGGCTCAATGAATTTTAACATTTCATGAAAGCAACACGATTTACACTATTAACTAAAGAGCATCTATGTAACAGATAATGTGTTTTGTATCAGTTTCATAAGCAGAGTTGACCTAGATATGGTCTGTATGAGTAGGAAACACAGTTCTTTTTTTCTGTGCATGCTCATGTTCCTTGCTGTATTACAGACTCTGAAAAGAAGAGCATGCTTCTTCCGTTAAAAGGTAGTGTGTTTCATGGATGAGAACACTGGTCTGAATTTCCCTTCAGAAACTGAGTTTAACCAAAGGCTCTGTGTCTTCCTACAATCAAGAGTTCATTTCCGGTAAACCCAGTTATTTTTCGGTCAAATGAATTTACTCAGTTCACAAAACCAATACGGTTTTAACTATTAACTAAAGAGCATCTATGTAAGAGAAGATGTGGCTTGTATCAGTTTCATATGCAGTGTTGAACTAGATATGGTCCGTATGAGTAGGAAACGCAGTTCTTTTTCTTCTGGATATTCTCATGTTCTTTGCTGTATTGTAGACACTGGAAAGAAGAGCATGCTATTTTCGTTAAAAGGGAGTGTGTTTCATGGATGAGAACACACTTCTGAATTTCCGTTCAGAAATGGAATTAAACTCCATGCTCTGTGTCATCCTACAAGCAAGAATTCATTTCCGGGAAACCCAGTTATTTTTCGGCTCAAATGAATTTACTCAGTTCATGAAACCAATACGATTTTCACTATTGACCTAAGAGCATCTCTGTAAGAGATGATGTGGTTTGTATGAGTTTCATAAGCAGAGTGGAACTAGATATGATCTGTATGAGTAGGAAACACAGTTCTTTTTTTCTGTGCATGCTCATGTTCCTTGCTGTATTACAGACTCTGAAAAGAAGAGCATGCTTCTTCCGTTAAAAGGTAGTGTGTTTCATGGATGAGAACACTGGTCTGAATTTCCCTTCAGAAACTGAGTTTAACCAAAGGCTCTGTGTCTTCCTACAAGCAAGAGTTCATTTCCGGTAAACCCAGTTATTTTTCGGGTAAAATGAATTACACAGTTCAAGAAACCAATACTATTTTCACTATTACCTAAAGAGCATCTATGTAAGAGATTATGTGTTTTGTATCATTTTCATAAGCAGACTTGAACTAGATATTGTCTGTATGAGTAGGAAACACAGTTCTTTTTCTCTGGCCATGCTCATGTTTCTTGCTGTATTGCAGATGCTGGAAAGAAGAGCATGCTTCTTGCATTAAAACAGACTGTGTTTCATTGATGAGAACACTGGTCTGAATTTCCCTTCAGAAACTGAGTTTAACCAAAGGATCTGTGTCTTCCTACAAGCAAGAGTTCATTTCCGGTAAACCCAGTTATTTTTCGGATAAAATATATTTACACAGTTCACGAAACCAATACGATTTTCACTATTACTTAAGAGCATCTATGTAAGAGATGATGTGGTTTGTATCAGTTTCATAAGCAGAGTTGCACTAGATATGGTCCGTGTGAGTAGGAAACACAGTTCTTTTTTTCTGCGCATGCTCTTGTACCTTGCTGTATTGCAGACGCTGGAAAGAAGAGCATGCATCTTGCGTTGAAACAGAGATTGTTTCATGGATGAGAACACAGGTCTGAATTTTCCTTCAGAAATGGAGTTAAACCAAATGCTCTGTGTCTTCCGACAAGACAGAGTTCATTTCCGGTAAACCCAGTTATTTTTCTGCTCAAATGAATTTACACAGTTCACGAAACCAACACGTTTTTCACTATTAACTAAAGAGCATCTATGTAAGAGATAATGTGGTTTGTATCAGTTTCATAAGCAGAGTTGAACTAGATATGGTCCGTATGAGTAGGAATCGCAGTTCTTTTTTTCTGGACATTCTCATGTTCCTTGCTGTATTGCACATGCTGGAAAGAAGAGCATGCTATTTGCGTTAAAAGGGAGTGTGTTTCATGGATGAGAACACTCTTCTGAATTTCGGTTCAGAAATGGAATTAAACTCCATGGTCTGTGTTACCCTACAAGCACAAGTTCATTTCCGGGAAACCCAGGAATTTTTAGGCTCAAATGAATTTACACAGTTCACAAAACCAATACGATTTTCACTATTGACTAAAGAGCATCTCTGTAAGAGATGATGTGGTTTGTATCAGTTTCATAAGCAGAGTTGATCTAGATATGGTCCGTATGAGTAGGAATCGCAGTTCTTTTTTTCTGGACATTCACATGTTCCTTGCTGTATTGCAGAAGCTGGAAAGAAGAGCATGCTATTTCCGTTAAAACAGACTGTGTTTCATGGATGAGAACACTCTTCTGAATTTCCCTTCAGAAATGGAGTTAAACCAAATGCTCTGTGTCTTCCGACAAGACAGAGTTCATTTCCGGTAAACCCAGTTATTTTTCGGCTCCAATGATTTTACAAAGTTCACGAAACCAATACGATTTTCACTATTAACTAAAGAGCATCTATGTAAGAGATGATGTGGTTTGTATCAGTTTGATAAGCAGTGTTGAACTAGATATGGTCCATATGAGTAGGAAACACAGTTCTTTTTTTCTGGACTTTCTCATGTTCCTTGCTGTATTGCAGACGCTGGAAAGAAGAGCATGCTATTTCCGTTAAAACAGACTATGTTTCATGGATGAGAACACTCTTCTGAATTTCCCTTCAGAAACTGAGTTTAACCAAAGGCTCTGTGTCTTCCTACAAGCAAGAGTTCATTTCCGGTAAACCCAGTTATTTTTCGGCTAAAATGAATTTACACAGTTCACGAAACCAATTCGATTTTCACTATTACCTAAAGAGCATCTATGTAAGAGATGATGTGTTTTGTATCAGTTTCAGAAGCAGACTTGAACTAGATATGGTCCATATGAGTAGGAAACTCAGTTCATTTTTTCTTGCCATGCTCATGTTTCTTGCTGTATTGCAGATGCTGGAAAGAAGAGCATGCTTCTTGCATTAAAACAGACTGTGTTTCATTGATGAGAACACTTTTCTGAATTTCCTTTTAGAATCGGATTTTTACGCCATGCTCTGTGTCTTCCTACAAACAACTGTTCATTTCCGGTAAACCCAGTTATTTTTCGGCTCAATTGAATTTACACAGTTCACGAAACCAATACGGTTTTCACTATTAACTAAAGAGGATCTATGAAAGATATGCTGTGGTTTCTATCAGTTTCATAAGTAGAGTTGAACGAGATATGGTCTGTATGAGTAGGAAATACAGTTCTCTTTTTCTGGCCATGCTCATGTTTCTTGCTGTATTGCAGACGCAAGAAAGAAGAGCATGCTATTTTCGTTAAAAGGGAGTGTGTTTCATGCATGAGAACACTCTTCTTAATTTCCATTCAGAAATGTAATTAAACTCCATGCTCTGTGTCATCCTACAAGCAAGAGTTCAATTCCAGGAAACCCAGATATTTTTCGGCTCAATGAATTTTAACATTTCATGAAAGCAACACGATTTACACTATTAACTAAAGAGCATCTATGTAACAGATAATGTGTTTTGTATCAGTTTCATAAGCAGAGTTGACCTAGATATGGTCTGTATGAGTAGGAAACACAGTTCTTTTTTTCTGTGCATGCTCATGTTCCTTGCTGTATTACAGAATCTGAAAAGAAGAGCATGCTTCTTCCGTTAAAAGGTAGTGTGTTTCATGGATGAGAACACTGGTCTGAATTTCCCTTCAGAAACTGAGTTTAACCAAAGGCTCTGTGTCTTCCTACAATCAAGAGTTCATTTCCGGTAAACCCAGTTATTTTTCGGTCAAATGAATTTACTCAGTTCACAATACCAATACGGTTTTAACTATTAACTAAAGAGCATCTATGTAAGAGAAGATGTGGCTTGTATCAGTTTCATATGCAGTGTTGAACTAGATATGGTCCGTATGAGTAGGAAACGCAGTTCTTTTTCTTCTGGATATTCTCATGTTCTTTGCTGTATTGTAGACACTGGAAAGAAGAGCATGCTATTTTCGTTAAAAGGGAGTGTGTTTCATGGATGAGAACACACTTCTGAATTTCCATTCAGAAATGGAATTAAACTCCATGCTCTGTGTCATCCTACAAGCAAGAATTCATTTCCGGGAAACCCAGTTATTTTTCGGCTCAAATGAATTTACTCAGTTCATGAAACCAATACGATTTTCACTATTGACCTAAGAGCATCTCTGTAAGAGATGATGTGGTTTGTATGAGTTTCATAAGCAGAGTGGAACTAGATATGATCTGTATGAGTAGGAAACACAGTTCTTTTTTTCTGTGCATGCTCATGTTCCTTGCTGTATTACAGACTCTGAAAAGAAGAGCATGCTTCTTCCGTTAAAAGGTAGTGTGTTTCATGGATGAGAACACTGGTCTGAATTTCCCTTCAGAAACTGAGTTTAACCAAAGGCTCTGTGTCTTCCTACAAGCAAGAGTTCATTTCCGGTAAACCCAGTTATTTTTCGGGTAAAATGAATTACACAGTTCAAGAAACCAATACTATTTTCACTATTACCTAAAGAGCATCTATGTAAGAGATTATGTGTTTTGTATCATTTTCATAAGCAGACTTGAACTAGATATTGTCTGTATGAGTAGGAAACACAGTTCTTTTTCTCTGGCCATGCTCATGTTTCTTGCTGTATTGCAGATGCTGGAAAGAAGAGCATGCTTCTTGCATTAAAACAGACTGTGTTTCATTGATGAGAACACTGGTCTGAATTTCCCTTCAGAAACTGAGTTTAACCAAAGGATCTGTGTCTTCCTACAAGCAAGAGTTCATTTCCGGTAAACCCAGTTATTTTTCGGATAAAATATATTTACACAGTTCACGAAACCAATACGATTTTCACTATTACTTAAGAGCATCTATGTAAGAGATGATGTGGTTTGTATCAGTTTCATAAGCAGAGTTGCACTAGATATGGTCCGTGTGAGTAGGAAACACAGTTCTTTTTTTCTGCGCATGCTCTTGTACCTTGCTGTATTGCAGACGCTGGAAAGAAGAGCATGCATCTTGCGTTGAAACAGAGATTGTTTCATGGATGAGAACACAGGTCTGAATTTTCCTTCAGAAATGGAGTTAAACCAAATGCTCTGTGTCTTCCGACAAGACAGAGTTCATTTCCGGTAAACCCAGTTATTTTTCTGCTCAAATGAATTTACACAGTTCACGAAACCAACACGTTTTTCACTATTAACTAAAGAGCATCTATGTAAGAGATAATGTGGTTTGTATCAGTTTCATAAGCAGAGTTGAACTAGATATGGTCCGTATGAGTAGGAATCGCAGTTCTTTTTTTCTGGACATTCTCATGTTCCTTGCTGTATTGCACATGCTGGAAAGAAGAGCATGCTATTTGCGTTAAAAGGGAGTGTGTTTCATGGATGAGAACACTCTTCTGAATTTCGGTTCATAAATGGAATTAAACTCCATGGTCTGTGTTACCCTACAAGCACGAGTTCATTTCCGGGAAACCCAGGAATTTTTAGGCTCAAATGAATTTACACAGTTCACAAAACCAATACGATTTTCACTATTGACTAAAGAGCATCTCTGTAAGAGATGATGTGGTTTGTATCAGTTTCATAAGCAGAGTTGATCTAGATATGGTCCGTATGAGTAGGAATCGCAGTTCTTTTTTTCTGGACATTCACATGTTCCTTGCTGTATTGCAGAAGCTGGAAAGAAGAGCATGCTATTTCCGTTAAAACAGACTGTGTTTCATGGATGAGAACACTCTTCTGAATTTCCCTTCAGAAATGGAGTTAAACCAAATGCTCTGTGTCTTCCGACAAGACAGAGTTCATTTCCGGTAAACCCAGTTATTTTTCGGCTCCAATGATTTTACAAAGTTCACGAAACCAATACGATTTTCACTATTAACTAAAGAGCATCTATGTAAGAGATGATGTGGTTTGTATCAGTTTGATAAGCAGTGTTGAACTAGATATGGTCCATATGGGTAGGAAACACAGTTCTTTTTTTCTGGACTTTCTCATGTTCCTTGCTGTATTGCAGACGCTGGAAAGAAGAGCATGCTATTTCCGTTAAAACAGACTATGTTTCATGGATGAGAACACTCTTCTGAATTTCCCTTCAGAAACTGAGTTTAACCAAAGGCTCTGTGTCTTCCTACAAGCAAGAGTTCATTTCCGGTAAACCCAGTTATTTTTCGGCTAAAATGAATTTACACAGTTCACGAAACCAATTCGATTTTCACTATTACCTAAAGAGCATCTATGTAAGAGATGATGTGTTTTGTATCAGTTTCAGAAGCAGACTTGAACTAGATATGGTCCATATGAGTAGGAAACTCAGTTCATTTTTTCTGGCCATGCTCATGTTTCTTGCTGTATTGCAGATGCTGGAAAGAAGAGCATGCTTCTTGCATTAAAACAGACTGTGTTTCATTGATGAGAACACTTTTCTGAATTTCCTTTTAGAATCGGATTTTTACGCCATGCTCTGTGTCTTCCTACAAACAACTGTTCATTTCCGGTAAACCCAGTTATTTTTCGGCTCAATTGAATTTACACAGTTCACGAAACCAATACGGTTTTCACTATTAACTAAAGAGGATCTATGAAAGATATGCTGTGGTTTCTATCAGTTTCATAAGTAGAGTTGAACGAGATATGGTCTGTATGAGTAGGAAACACAGTTCTCTTTTTCTGGCCATGCTCATGTTTCTTGCTGTATTGCAGACGCAAGAAAGAAGAGCATGCTATTTTCGTTAAAAGGGAGTGTGTTTCATGCATGAGAACACTCTTCTTAATTTCCATTCAGAAATGTAATTAAACTCCATGCTCTGTGTCATCCTACAAGCAAGAGTTCATTTCCAGGAAACCCAGATATTTTTCGGCTCAATGAATTTTAACATTTCATGAAAGCAACACGATTTACACTATTAACTAAAGAGCATCTATGTAACAGATAATGTGTTTTGTATCAGTTTCATAAGCAGAGTTGACCTAGATATGGTCTGTATGAGTAGGAAACACAGTTCTTTTTTTCTGTGCATGCTCATGTTCCTTGCTGTATTACAGACTCTGAAAAGAAGAGCATGCTTCTTCCGTTAAAAGGTAGTGTGTTTCATGGATGAGAACACTGGTCTGAATTTCCCTTCAGAAACTGAGTTTAACCAAAGGCTCTGTGTCTTCCTACAATCAAGAGTTCATTTCCGGTAAACCCAGTTATTTTTCGGTCAAATGAATTTACTCAGTTCACAAAACCAATACGGTTTTAACTATTAACTAAAGAGCATCTATGTAAGAGAAGATGTGGCTTGTATCAGTTTCATATGCAGTGTTGAACTAGATATGGTCCGTAAGAGTAGGAAACGCAGTTCTTTTTCTTCTGGATATTCTCATGTTCTTTGCTGTATTGTAGACACTGGAAAGAAGAGCATGCTATTTTCGTTAAAAGGGAGTGTGTTTCATGGATGAGAACACACTTCTGAATTTCCGTTCAGAAATGGAATTAAACTCCATGCTCTGTGTCATCCTACAAGCAAGAATTCATTTCCGGGAAACCCAGTTATTTTTCGGCTCAAATGAATTTACTCAGTTCATGAAACCAATACGATTTTCACTATTGACCTAAGAGCATCTCTGTAAGAGATGATGTGGTTTGTATGAGTTTCATAAGCAGAGTGGAACTAGATATGATCTGTATGAGTAGGAAACACAGTTCTTTTTTTCTGTGCATGCTCATGTTCCTTGCTGTATTACAGACTCTGAAAAGAAGAGCATGCTTCTTCCGTTAAAAGGTAGTGTGTTTCATGGATGAGAACACTGGTCTGAATTTCCCTTCAGAAACTGAGCTTACCCAAAGGCTCTGTGTCTTCCTACAAGCAAGAGTTCATTTCCGGTAAACCCAGTTATTTTTCGGGTAAAATGAATTACACAGTTCAAGAAACCAATAGTATTTTCACTATTACCTAAAGAGCATCTATGTAAGAGATTATGTGTTTTGTATCATTTTCATAAGCAGAATTGAACTAGATATTGTCTGTATGAGTAGGAAACACAGTTCTTTTTCTCTGGCCATGCTCATGTTTCTTGCTGTATTGCAGATGCTGGAAAGAAGAGCATGCTTCTTGCATTAAAACAGACTGTGTTTCATTGATGAGAACACTGGTCTGAATTTCCCTTCAGAAACTGAGTTTAACCAAAGGATCTGTGTCTTCCTACAAGCAAGAGTTCATTTCCGGTAAACCCAGTTATTTTTCGGATAAAATATATTTACACAGTTCACGAAACCAATACGATTTTCACTATTACTTAAGAGCATCTATGTAAGAGATGATGTGGTTTGTATCAGTTTCATAAGCAGAGTTGCACTAGATATGGTCCGTGTGAGTAGGAAACACAGTTCTTTTTTTCTGCGCATGCTCTTGTACCTTGCTGTATTGCAGACGCTGGAAAGCAGAGCATGCATCTTGCATTAAAACAGAGATTGTTTCATGGATGAGAACACTCTTCTGAATTTTCCTTCAGAAATGGAGTTAAACCAAATGCTCTGTGTCTTCCGACAAGACAGAGTTCATTTCCGGTAAACCCAGTTATTTTTCTGCTCAAATGAATTTACACAGTTCACGAAACCAACACGTTTTTCACTATTAACTAAAGAGCATCGATGTAAGAGATAATGTGGTTTGTATCAGTTTCATAAGCAGAGTTGAACTAGATATGGTCCGTATGAGTAGGAATCGCAGTTCTTTTTTTCTGGACATTCACATGTTCCTTGCTGTATTGCAGAAGCTGGAAAGAAGAGCATGCTATTTCCGTTAAAACAGACTGTGTTTCATGGATGAGAACACTCTTCTGAATTTCCCTTCAGAAATGGAGTTAAACCAAATGCTCTGTGTCTTCCGACAAGACAGAGTTCATTTCCGGTAAACCCAGTTATTTTTCGGCTAAAATGAATTTACACAGTTCACGAAACCAATACGATTTTCACTATTGACTAAAGAGCATCTCTGTAAGAGATGATGTGGTTTGTATCAGTTTCATAAGCAGTGTGGAACTGCATATGGTCCGTATGAGTAGGAAACACAGTTCTTTTCCTCTAGGCATGCTCATGTTCCTTGCTGTATTGCAGACGCTGGAAAGAAGATCATGCTATTGCGTTAAAAAGGGGTGTGTTTCATGGATGAGAACACTGGTCTGAATTTCCCTTCAGAAACTGAGTTTAACCAACGGATCTGTGTCTCCCTACAAGCAAGAGTTCATTTCCAGTAAACCCAGTTATTTTACGGTCAAATGAATTTACACAGTTCACGAAACCAATACGATTTTCACTATTAACTAAAGAGCATCTATGTAAGAGATGATGTGGTTTGTATCAGTTTCATAAGCAGATTTGAACTAGATATGGTCCGTATGAGTAGGAATCGCAGTTCTTTTTTTCTGGACATTCTCATGTTCCTTGCTGTATTGCAGACGCTGGATAGAAGAGCATGCTATTTGCGCTGAAACAGAGAGTGTTTCATGGATGAGAACACAGGTTGAATTTCCCTTCAGAAATGGAGTTAAAACAAATGCTCTGTGTCTTCCGACAAGACATAGTTCATTTCCGGTAAACCCAGTTATTTTTCGGCTCCAATGATTTTACAAAGTTCACGAAACCAATACGATTTTCACTATTAACTAAAGAGCATCTATGTAAGAGATGATGTGGTTTGTATCAGTTTCATAAGCAGTGTTGAACTAGATATGGTCCATATGAGTAGGAAACATAGTTCTTTTTTTCTGGACATTCTCATGTTCCTTGATGTATTGCAGACGCTGGAAAGAAGAGCATGCTATTTCCGTTAAAACAGACTGTGTTTCATGGATGAGAACACTCTTCTGAATTTCCCTTCAGAAATGGAGTTAAACTCCATGCTCTGTGTCGTCCTACAAGCAAGAGTTCATTTCTGGTGACACAGGTATTTTTCGGCTAAAATGAATTTACACAGTTCACGAAACCAATACGATTTTCACTATTAACTAAAGAGCATCTATGGAACACATGATGTGGTTAGTATCGGTTTCATAAGCAGAGCTGAAGTAGATATGGTGCATATGAGTAGGAAACACAGTTCATTTTATCTGTACATGCTCATGTTCCTTGCTGTATTGCAGATGCTGAAAAGAAGAGCATGCTTCTTCCGTTAAAACAGAGTGTCTTTCATAGTTGAGAACACTGGTCTGAATTTTCGTTCAGGAACTGAGTTAAACCAAATGATCTGTGTTTTCCTACAAGCAAGAGTTCATTTCCGGTAAAGGTCAGTGATTTTTGGGCTGAAATGAATTTACAAAGTTCACAAACCCATCACTTTTTTCACTATTAACTAAAGAGCATCTATGTAAGAGTTGCTTTGGTTTGTATCAGTTTCATAAGCCGAGTTGAGCTACATATGGTCCGTATGAGTAGGAAATACAGTTCTTTTTTTCTTGCCATGCTCATGTTTCTTGCTGTATTGCTAATGCTGGAAAGAAGAGCATGCATCTAGCTTTAAAACAGAGTGTGTTTCATGGATGAGATCACTCTTCTGAATTTCGCTTCAGTAATTGATTTAAACCAAATGATCTGTGTTTTCCTCCAAGCAAGAGTTCATTTCTGGTAAAGGTCAGTGATTTTTCCGCCCAAATGAATTTACACAGTTCTCAAACCCATCACGTTTTTCACTATTAACTAAAGAGCATATATGTAAGAGATGCTGTGGTTTGTATCAGTTTCATAAGCAGAGTTGAACTGGATATGGTCCGTATGAGTGGGAAACACAGTCCTTTTTTTCTGGGCATGCTCATGTTCCTTGCTGTATTGCAGACGCTGAAAAGAAGAGCATGCTTCTTCCGTTAAAACAGAGTGTCTTTCATGGATGAGAACACTGGTCTGAATTTCCCTTCAGAAACTGAGTTTAACCACAGGATTTGTGTCTTCCTACAAGCAAGAGTTCATATCCTGTAAACCCAGTTATTTTTCGGCTAAAATGAATTTAAACAGTTCAGGAAACCAATACGATTTTCACTATTAACTAATGAGCATCTATGTCAGAGATGATGTGGTTTGTATCAGTTTCAAGGGCAGAGTTGAACTGGATATGGTCCGTATGTGTAGGAAACACAGTTCTTTTATCTGGACATTCTCATGTTCCTTGATGTATTGCAGACGCTGGAAAGAAGAGCATGCTATTTCCGTTAAAACAGACTGTGTTTCATGGATGAGAACACTCTTCTGAATTTCCCTTCAGAAATGGAGTTAAATTCCATGCTCTGTGTCGTCTTACAAGGAAGAGTTCATTTCTGGTGAACCCAGTTATTTTTCGGCTAAAATGAATTTACACAGATCACGAAACCAATACTATTTTCACTATTAACTAAAGAGCATCTATGTAAGAGATAGTGTGGTTTGTATCAGTTTTATAAGCAGAGTTGAACTAGATATGGTCCGTATGAGTAGGAATCGCAGTTCTTTTTTTCTGGACATTCTCATGTTCCTTGCTGTATTGCAGACGCTGGAGAGAAGAGCATGCTATTTCCGTTAAAACAGACTGTGTTTCATGGATGAGAACACCCTTCTGAATTTCCCTTCAGAAATGGAGTTAAACTCCATGCTCTTTGTCATCCTACAAGCAAGAGTTCATTTCTGGTGAACCCAGTTATTTTTCGGCTCAAATGAATTTACACAGTTCAGGAAACCAATATGATTTTCACTATTAACTAACGAGCATCTATGTAAGAGATGATGTGGTTTGTATCAGTTTCATAAGCAGAGTTGAACTAGATATGGTCCGTATGAGTAGGAAACCCAGTTCTTTTATTCTGGACAATCTCATGTTCCTTACTGTATTCCAGACGCTGGAAAGAAGAGCATGCTATTTGCGTTAAAACAGACTGTGTTAAATTAATGAGAACACTCTTCTGAATTTCCCTTCAGAAATGGAGTTAAACTCCATGCTCTGTGTCTTCCTACAAGCAAGAGTTCATTTCCGGTAAACCCAGTTATTTTTTGGTTCAAATGAATTTACACAGTTCACGAAACCAATACGATTTTCACTATTAACTAAGAGCATCTAAGTAAGAGATGAAGTGGTTTGTATCAGTTTCATAGGCAGATTTGAACTAGATATGGTCCGTATGAGTAGGAATCGCAGTTCCTTTTTTCTGGACATTCTCATGTTCCTTGCTGTATTGCAGACGCTGGATAGAAGAGCATGCTATTTGCGCTGAAACAGAGAGTGTTTCATGGATGAGAACACAGGTTGAATTTCCCTTCAGAAATGGAGTTAAAACAAATGCTCTGTGTCTTCCGACAAGACATAGTTCATTTCCGGTAAACCCAGTTATTTTTCGGCTCCAATGATTTTACAAAGTTCACGAAACCAATACGATTTTCACTATTAACTAAAGAGCATCAATGTAAGAGATGATGTGGTTTGTATCAGTTTCATAAGCAGTGTTGAACTAGATATGGTCCATATGAGTAGGAAACATAGTTCTTTTTTTCTGGACATTCTCATGTTCCTTGATGTATTACAGACGCTGGAAAGAAGAGCATGCTATTTCCGTTAAAACAGACTGTGTTTCATGGATGAGAACACTCTTCTGAATTTCCCTTCAGAAATGGAGTTAAACTCCATGCTCTGTGTCATCCTACAAGCAAGAGTTCATTTCTGGTGACCCAGGTATTTTTCGGCTAAAATGAATTTACACAGTTCACAAAACCAACAAGATTTACACTATTAACTAAAGAGCATCTATGTAACAGATGATGTGGTTTGAATCAGTTTCATAAGCAGAATTGAACTTGATATGGTCCGTATGATTAGGAAACACAGTTCTTTTTTTCTGGGCATGCTCATGTTCCTTGCTGTATTGCAGACGCTGAAAAGAAGAGCATGCTTCTTCCGTTAAAACAGAGTGTCTTTCATGGATGAGAACACTGGTCTGAATTTCCCTTCAGAAACTGAGTTTAACCACAGGATTTGTGTCTTCCTACAAGCAAGAGTTCATATCCTGTAAACCCAGTTATTTTTCGGCTAAAATGAATTTACACAGTTCAGGAAACCAATACGATTTTCACTATTAACTAATGAGCATCTATGTCAGAGATGATGTGGTTTGTATCAGTTTCAAGGGCAGAGTTGAACTGGATATGGTCCGTATGTGTAGGAAACACAGTTCTTTTATTCTGGACATTCTCATGTTCCTTGATGTATTGCAGACGCTGGAAAGAAGAGCATGCTATTTCCGTTAAAACAGACTGTGTTTCATGGATGAGAACACTCTTCTGAATTTTCCTTCAGAAATGGAGTTAAATTCCATGCTCTGTGTCGTCTTACAAGGAAGAGTTCATTTCTGGTGAACCCAGTTATTTTTCGGCTAAAATGAATTTACACAGATCACGAAACCAATACTATTTTCACTATTAACTAAAGAGCATCTATGTAAGAGATAGTGTGGTTTGTATCAGTTTCATAAGCAGAGTTGAACTAGATATGGTCCGTATGAGTAGGAATTGCAGTTCTTTTTTTCTGGACATTCTCATGTTCCTTGCTGTATTGCAGACGCTGGAGAGAAGAGCATGCTATTTTCGTTAAAAGGGAGTGTGTTTCATGGATGAGAACACACTTCTGAATTTCCGTTCAGAAATGGAATTAAACTCCATGCTCTGTGTCATCCTACAAGCAAGAGTTCATTTCCGGGAAACCCAGTTATTTTTCGGCTAAAATGAATTTTCACATTTCACGAATCCAATACAATTTTCACTATTACCTAAGACCATCTATGTAAGAGATGATGTGTTTTGTATCAGTTTCATAAGCTGACTTGAACTAGATATGGTCTGTATGAGTAGGAAACACAGTTATTTTTTTCTGGGCATGCTCATGTTCCTTGCTGTATTGCAGACGCTGGAAAGAAGAGCATGCTTCTTCCGTTAAAATGGAGTGTGTTTCATGGATGAGAACACTGGTCTGAATTCCCCTTCAGAAACTGAGTTTAACCAAAGGATCTGTGTCTCCCTACAAGCAAGAGTTCATTTCCACTAAACCCAGTTATTTTTCGGTCAAATGAATTTACACAGTTCACGAAACCAATACGATTTTCACTATTAACTAAAGAGCATCTAAGTAAGAGATGATGTGGTTTGTATCAGTTTCATAAGCAGTGTTGAACTAGATATGGTCCATATGAGTAGGGGACACAGTTCTTTTTTTCTGAGCATGCTCATGTTCCTTGCTGTATTGCAAAGCTGGAAAGAAGAGCATGCATCTTGCGTTAAAACAGAGAGTGTTTCATGGATGAGAACACAGGGCTGAATTTCCCATCAGATATGGAGTTAAACCAAATGCTATGTGTCTTCCGACAAGACAGAGTTCATTTCCGGTAAACCCAGGTATTTTTTCACTCAAATGATAGTACACTGTTCACGAAACCAATACGATTTTCACTATTAACTTAAGAGCATCTATGTAAGAGATTATGTGGTTTGTATCAGTTTCATAAGCTGTATTGATCTAGATATGGTCCGTATGAGTAGGAAAAACTGTTGTTTTTTCTGGACATTCTCATGTTCCTTGCTGTATTGCAGACGCTGGAAAGAAGAGCATGCTATTTCCGTTAAAACAGACTGTGTTTCATGGATGAGAACACCCTTCTGAATTTCCCTTCAGAAATGGAGTTAAACTCCATGCTCTTTGTCATCCTACAAGCAAGAGTTCATTTCTGGTGAACCCAGTTATTTTTCGGCTCAAATGAATTTACACAGTTCAGGAAACCAATATGATTTTCACTATTAACTAACGAGCATCTATGTAAGAGATGATGTGGTTTGTATCAGTTTCATAAGCAGAGTTGAACTAGATATGGTCCGTATGAGTAGGAAACCCAGTTCTTTTATTCTGGACAATCTCATGTTCCTTACTGTATTCCAGACGCTGGAAAGAAGAGCATGCTATTTGCGTTAAAACAGACTGTGTTAAATTAATGAGAACACTCTTCTGAATTTCCCTTCAGAAATGGAGTTAAACTCCATGCTCTGTGTCTTCCTACAAGCAAGAGTTCATTTCCGGTAAACCCAGTTATTTTTTGGTTCAAATGAATTTACACAGTTCACGAAACCAATACGATTTTCACTATTAACTAAGAGCATCTAAGTAAGAGATGAAGTGGTTTGTATCAGTTTCATAGGCAGATTTGAACTAGATATGGTCCGTATGAGTAGGAATCGCAGTTCCTTTTTTCTGGACATTCTCATGTTCCTTGCTGTATTGCAGACGCTGGATAGAAGAGCATGCTATTTGCGCTGAAACAGAGAGTGTTTCATGGATGAGAACACAGGTTGAATTTCCCTTCAGAAATGGAGTTAAAACAAATGCTCTGTGTCTTCCGACAAGACATAGTTCATTTCCGGTAAACCCAGTTATTTTTCGGCTCCAATGATTTTACAAAGTTCACGAAACCAATACGATTTTCACTATTAACTAAAGAGCATCAATGTAAGAGATGATGTGGTTTGTATCAGTTTCATAAGCAGTGTTGAACTAGATATGGTCCATATGAGTAGGAAACATAGTTCTTTTTTTCTGGACATTCTCATGTTCCTTGATGTATTACAGACGCTGGAAAGAAGAGCATGCTATTTCCGTTAAAACAGACTGTGTTTCATGGATGAGAACACTCTTCTGAATTTCCCTTCAGAAATGGAGTTAAACTCCATGCTCTGTGTCATCCTACAAGCAAGAGTTCATTTCTGGTGACCCAGGTATTTTTCGGCTAAAATGAATTTACACAGTTCACAAAACCAACAAGATTTACACTATTAACTAAAGAGCATCTATGTAACAGATGATGTGGTTTGAATCAGTTTCATAAGCAGAATTGAACTTGATATGGTCCGTATGATTAGGAAACACAGTTCTTTTTTTCTGGGCATGCTCATGTTCCTTGCTGTATTGCAGACGCTGAAAAGAAGAGCATGCTTCTTCCGTTAAAACAGAGTGTCTTTCATGGATGAGAACACTGGTCTGAATTTCCCTTCAGAAACTGAGTTTAACCACAGGATTTGTGTCTTCCTACAAGCAAGAGTTCATATCCTGTAAACCCAGTTATTTTTCGGCTAAAATGAATTTACACAGTTCAGGAAACCAATACGATTTTCACTATTAACTAATGAGCATCTATGTCAGAGATGATGTGGTTTGTATCAGTTTCAAGGGCAGAGTTGAACTGGATATGGTCCGTATGTGTAGGAAACACAGTTCTTTTATTCTGGACATTCTCATGTTCCTTGATGTATTGCAGACGCTGGAAAGAAGAGCATGCTATTTCCGTTAAAACAGACTGTGTTTCATGGATGAGAACACTCTTCTGAATTTTCCTTCAGAAATGGAGTTAAATTCCATGCTCTGTGTCGTCTTACAAGGAAGAGTTCATTTCTGGTGAACCCAGTTATTTTTCGGCTAAAATGAATTTACACAGATCACGAAACCAATACTATTTTCACTATTAACTAAAGAGCATCTATGTAAGAGATAGTGTGGTTTGTATCAGTTTCATAAGCAGAGTTGAACTAGATATGGTCCGTATGAGTAGGAATTGCAGTTCTTTTTTTCTGGACATTCTCATGTTCCTTGCTGTATTGCAGACGCTGGAGAGAAGAGCATGCTATTTTCGTTAAAAGGGAGTGTGTTTCATGGATGAGAACACACTTCTGAATTTCCGTTCAGAAATGGAATTAAACTCCATGCTCTGTGTCATCCTACAAGCAAGAGTTCATTTCCGGGAAACCCAGTTATTTTTCGGCTAAAATGAATTTTCACATTTCACGAATCCAATACAATTTTCACTATTACCTAAGACCATCTATGTAAGAGATGATGTGTTTTGTATCAGTTTCATAAGCTGACTTGAACTAGATATGGTCTGTATGAGTAGGAAACACAGTTATTTTTTTCTGGGCATGCTCATGTTCCTTGCTGTATTGCAGACGCTGGAAAGAAGAGCATGCTTCTTCCGTTAAAATGGAGTGTGTTTCATGGATGAGAACACTGGTCTGAATTCCCCTTCAGAAACTGAGTTTAACCAAAGGATCTGTGTCTCCCTACAAGCAAGAGTTCATTTCCACTAAACCCAGTTATTTTTCGGTCAAATGAATTTACACAGTTCACGAAACCAATACGATTTTCACTATTAACTAAAGAGCATCTAAGTAAGAGATGATGTGGTTTGTATCAGTTTCATAAGCAGTGTTGAACTAGATATGGTCCATATGAGTAGGGGACACAGTTCTTTTTTTCTGAGCATGCTCATGTTCCTTGCTGTATTGCAAAGCTGGAAAGAAGAGCATGCATCTTGCGTTAAAACAGAGAGTGTTTCATGGATGAGAACACAGGGCTGAATTTCCCATCAGATATGGAGTTAAACCAAATGCTATGTGTCTTCCGACAAGACAGAGTTCATTTCCGGTAAACCCAGGTATTTTTTCACTCAAATGATAGTACACTGTTCACGAAACCAATACGATTTTCACTATTAACTTAAGAGCATCTATGTAAGAGATTATGTGGTTTGTATCAGTTTCATAAGCTGTATTGATCTAGATATGGTCCGTATGAGTAGGAAAAACTGTTGTTTTTTCTGGACATTCTCATGTTCCTTGCTGTATTGCAGACGCTGGAAAGAAGAGCATGCTATTTCCGTTAAAACAGACTGTGTTTCATGGATGAGAACACCCTTCTGAATTTCCCTTCAGAAATGGAGTTAAACTCCATGCTCTTTGTCATCCTACAAGCAAGAGTTCATTTCTGGTGAACCCAGTTATTTTTCGGCTCAAATGAATTTACACAGTTCAGGAAACCAATATGATTTTCACTATTAACTAACGAGCATCTATGTAAGAGATGATGTGGTTTGTATCAGTTTCATAAGCAGAGTTGAACTAGATATGGTCCGTATGAGTAGGAAACCCAGTTCTTTTATTCTGGACAATCTCATGTTCCTTACTGTATTCCAGACGCTGGAAAGAAGAGCATGCTATTTGCGTTAAAACAGACTGTGTTAAATTAATGAGAACACTCTTCTGAATTTCCCTTCAGAAATGGAGTTAAACTCCATGCTCTGTGTCTTCCTACAAGCAAGAGTTCATTTCCGGTAAACCCAGTTATTTTTTGGTTCAAATGAATTTACACAGTTCACGAAACCAATACGATTTTCACTATTAACTAAGAGCATCTAAGTAAGAGATGAAGTGGTTTGTATCAGTTTCATAGGCAGAGTTGAACTAGATATGGTCCGTATGAGTAGGAGACACAGTTCTTTTTTTCTGGGCATGCTCATGTTCCTTGCTGTATTGCAGATGCTGGATAGAAGAGCATGTTTCTTGTGTTAAAACAGAGAGTGTTTCATGGATGAGAACACAGATCTGAAATTCCCTTCAGAAATGGAGGTAAACCAACTGCTCTGTGTCTTCCTACAAACAAGAGTTCATTTCCGGTAAAGCCAGTTATTTTTCGGCTCAAATGAATTTACACAGTTCACGAAACCAATACGATTTTCACTATTAACTAAAGAGCATCTATGGAACACATGATGTGGGTAGTATCGGTTTCATAAGCAGAGCTGAAGTAGATATGGTGCATATGAGTAGGAAACACAGTTCATTTTTTCTGTACATGCTCATGTTCCTTGCTGTATTGCAGATGCTGAAAAGAAGAGCATGCTTCTTCCGTTAAAACAGAGTGTCTTTCATGGATGAGAACACTGGTCTGAATTTTCGTTCAGGAACTGAGTTAAACCAAATGATCTGTGTTTTCCTACAAGCAAGAGTTCATTTCCGGTAAAGGTCAGTGATTTTTGGGCCGAAATGAATTTACAAAGTTCACAAACCCATCACGTTTTTCACTATTAACTAAAGAGCATCTATGTAAGAGTTGCTGTGGTTTGTATCAGTTTCATAAGCCGAGTTGAACTAAATATGGTCCGTATGAGTAGGAAATACAGTTCTTTTTTTCTTGCCATGCTCATGTTTCTTGCTGTATTGCTAATGCTGGAAAGAAGAGCATGCTTCTAGCTTTAAAACAGAGTGTGTTTCATGGATGAGATCACTCTTCTGAATTTCCCTTCAGTAATTGATTTAAACCAAATGATCTGTGTTTTCCTCCAAGCAAGAGTTCATTTCTGGTAAAGGTCAGTGATTTTTCCGCCCAAATGAATTTACACAGTTCTCAAACCCATCACGTTTTTCACTATTAACTAAAGAGCATATATGTAAGAGATGCTGTGGTTTGTATCAGTTTCATAAGCAGAGTTGAACTGGATATGGTCCGTATGAGTGGGAAACACAGTCCTTTTTTTCTGGCCATGCTCATGTTTCTTGCTGTATTACAGATGCTGGAAAGAAGAGCATGCTTCTGGCGTTAAAACAGACTGTGTTTCGTGGATGAGAACACTCTTCTGAATTTAAATTATGAATCGGAGTTAAACTCCATGCTCAATGTAGTCCTACAAGCAAGAGTTCATTTCTGGTAAACCCCGTTATTTTTTGGCTCAAAGAATTTACACAGTTCACGAATCCAATATGATTTTCACTAATAATTAAGAGCATCTATGTAAGAGATGATGTGGTTTGTATCAGTTTCATAAGCAGTGTTGAACTAGATATGGTCCGTATGAGTAAGAAACACAGTTCTTTTTTTCTGGACATTCTCATGTTCCTTGCTGTATTGCAGACGCTGGAAAGAAGAGCATGCTTCTTCCGTTAAAACGGAGTGTGTTTCATGGATGAGAACACTGGTCTGAATTTTCCTTCAGAAAATGAGTTTAACTAAAGTATCTGTGTCTTCCTACAAGCAAGAGTTCATTTCCGGTAAACCCAGTTATTTTTCGGCTCAAATGAATTTACACAGTTCACGAAACCAATACTATTTTCACTATTAACTAAAGAGCATCTATGTAAGAGATGATGTGGTTTGTATCAGTTTCATAAGCAGTGTTGAAGTAGATATGGTACGTATGAGTAGGAAACACAGTCCTTTTTTTCTGGCCATGCTCATGTTTCTTAATGTATTGCAGATGCTGGAAAGAAGAGCATGCTTCTTGCGTTAAAACAGAGAGTGTTTCATGGATGAGAACACAGGTCTGAATTTCCCTTCAGAAATGGAGTTAAACCAACTGCTCTGTGTCTTCCTACAAGCAAGAGTTCATTTCCGGTAAACCCAGTTATTTTTCGGCTCAAATGAATTTACACAGTTCACGAAACCAATACGATTTTCACTGTTAACTAAAGAGCATCTATGTAAGAGATGATGTGGTTTGTATCAGTTTCATAAGCTGTATTGAACTAGATATGGTCCGTATGAGTAGGAAAAACTGTTGTTTTTTCTGGACATTCTCATGTTCCTTGCTGTATTGCAGACGCTGGAAAGAAGAGCATGCTATTTCCGTTAAAACAGACTGTGTTTCATGGATGAGAACACCCTTCTGAATTTCCCTTCAGAAATGGAGTTAAACTCCATGCTCTGTGTCGTCCTACAAGCAAGAGTTCATTTCCGGTGAACCCAGTTATTTTTCGGCTAAAATGAATTTACACAGTTCACGAAACCAACAAGATTTACACTATTAACTAAAGAGCATCTATGTAACAGATGATGTGGTTGGAATCAGTTTCATAAGCAGAATTGAACTTGATAAGGTCCGTATGAGTAGGAAACACAGTTCTTTTTTTCTGGGCATGCTCATGTTCCTTGATGTATTGCAGACGCTGAAAAGAAGAGCATGCTTCTTCCGTTAAAACAGAGTGTCTTTCATGGATGAGAACAGTGGTCTGAATTTCCCTTCTGAAACTGAGTTTAACCAAAGGATTTGTGTCTTCCTACAAGCAAGAGTTCATTTCCGGTAAACCCAGTTATTTTTCGGCTCAAATGAATTTACACAGTTCAGGAAACCAATATGATTTTCACTATTAACTAACGAGCATCTATGTAAGAGATGATGTGGTTTGTATCAGTTTCATAAGCAGAGTTGAACTAGATATGGTCCTTATGAGTAGGAAACCCAGTTCTTTTATTCTGGACAATCTCATGTTCCTTACTGTATTGCAGACGCTGGAAAGAAGAGCATGCTATTTGCGTTAAAACAGACTGTGTTTCATTAATGAGAACACTCTTCTGAATTTCCCTTCAGAAATGGAGTTAAACTCCATGCTCTGTGTCTTCCTACAAGCAAGAGTTCTTTTCCGGTAAACCCAGTTATTTTTTGGTTCAAATGAATTTACACAGTTCACGAAACCAATACGATTTTCACTATTAACTAAGAGCATCTAAGTAAGAGATGAAGTGGTTTGTATCAGTTTCATAGGCAGAGTTGAACTAGATATGGTCCGTATGAGTAGGAGACACAGTTCTTTTTTTTGGGCATGCTCATGTTCCTTGCTGTATTTGAAGCTGGAAAGAAGAGCATGCATCTTGCGTTAAAACAGAGGGTGTTTCATGGATGAGAACACAGGTCTGAATTTCCCTTCAAAAAATGGAGTTAAACCAAATGCTCTGTGTCTTCCGACAAGACAGAGTTCATTTCCGGTAAACCCAGTTATTTTTGGGCTCAAATGATTTTACACATTTCACGAAACCAATATGATTTTCACTATTAACTTAAGAGCATCTATGTAAGAGATGATGTGGTTTGTATCAGTTTCATAGGCATAGTTGAACTAGATATGGTCCGTATGAGTAGGAAACACAGTTCTTTTTTTCTGGCCATGCTCATGTTTCTTGCTGTATTGCAGATGCTGGAAAGAAGAGCATGTTTCTTGTGTTAAAACAGAGAGTGTTTCATGGATGAGAACACAGATCTGAAATTCCCTTCAGAAATGGAGGTAAACCAACTGCTCTGTGTCTTCCTACAAACAAGAGTGCATTTCCGGTAAAGCCAGTTATTTTTCGGCTCAAATGAATTTACACAGTTCACGAAACCAATACGATTTTCACTATTAACTAAAGAGCATCTATGGAACACATGATGTGGGTAGTATCGGTTTCATAAGCAGAGCTGAAGTAGATATGGTGCATATGAGTAGGAAACACAGTTCATTTTTTCTGTACATGCTCATATTCCTTGCTGTATTGCAGATGCTGAAAAGAAGAGCATGCTTCTTCCGTTAAAACAGAGTGTCTTTCATGGATGAGAACACTGGTCTGAATTTTCGTTCAGGAACTGAGTTAAACCAAATGATCTGTGTTTTCCTACAAGCAAGAGTTCATTTCCGGTAAAGGTCAGTGATTTTTGGGCCGAAATGAATTTACAAAGTTCACAAACCCATCACGTTTTTCACTATTAACTAAAGAGCATCTATGTAAGAGTTGCTGTGGTTTGTATCAGTTTCATAAGCCGAGTTGAACTAAATATGGTCCGTATGAGTAGGAAATACAGTTCTTTTTTTCTTGCCATGCTCATGTTTCTTGCTGTATTGCTAATGCTGGAAAGAAGAGCATGCTTCTAGCTTTAAAACAGAGTGTGTTTCATGGATGAGATCACTCTTCTGAATTTCCCTTCAGTAATTGATTTAAACCAAATGATCTGTGTTTTCCTCCAAGCAAGAGTTCATTTCTGGTAAAGGTCAGTGATTTTTCCGCCCAAATGAATTTACACAGTTCTCAAACCCATCACGTTTTTCACTATTAACTAAAGAGCATATATGTAAGAGATGCTGTGGTTTGTATCAGTTTCATAAGCAGAGTTGAACTGGATATGGTCCGTATGAGTGGGAAACACAGTCCTTTTTTTCTGGCCATGCTCATGTTTCTGGCTGTATTACAGATGCTGGAAAGAAGAGCATGCTTCTGGCGTTAAAACAGACTGTGTTTCGTGGATGAGAACACTCTTCTGAATTTAAATTATGAATCGGAGTTAAACTCCATGCTCAATGTAGTCCTACAAGCAAGAGTTCATTTCTGGTAAACCCCGTTATTTTTTGGCTCAAAGAATTTACACAGTTCACGAATCCAATATGATTTTCACTAATAATTAAGAGCATCTATGTAAGAGATGATGTGGTTTGTATCAGTTTCATAAGCAGTGTTGAACTAGATATGGTCCGTATGAGTAAGAAACACAGTTCTTTTTTTCTGGACATTCTCATGTTCCTTGCTGTATTGCAGACGCTGGAAAGAAGAGCATGCTTCTTCCGTTAAAACGGAGTGTGTTTCATGGATGAGAACACTGGTCTGAATTTTCCTTCAGAAAATGAGTTTAACTAAAGTATCTGTGTCTTCCTACAAGCAAGAGTTCATTTCCGGTAAACCCAGTTATTTTTCGGCTCAAATGAATTTACACAGTTCACGAAACCAATACTATTTTCACTATTAACTAAAGAGCATCTATGTAAGAGATGATGTGGTTTGTATCAGTTTCATAAGCAGTGTTGAAGTAGATATGGTACGTATGAGTAGGAAACACAGTCCTTTTTTTCTGGCCATGCTCATGTTTCTTAATGTATTGCAGATGCTGGAAAGAAGAGCATGCTTCTTGCGTTAAAACAGAGAGTGTTTCATGGATGAGAACACAGGTCTGAATTTCCCTTCAGAAATGGAGTTAAACCAACTGCTCTGTGTCTTCCTACAAGCAAGAGTTCATTTCCGGTAAACCCAGTTATTTTTCGGCTCAAATGAATTTACACAGTTCACGAAACCAATACGATTTTCACTGTTAACTAAAGAGCATCTATGTAAGAGATGATGTGTATCAGTTTCATAAGCTGTATTGAACTAGATATGGTCCGTATGAGTAGGAAAAACTGTTGTTTTTTCTGGACATTCTCATGTTCCTTGCTGTATTGCAGACGCTGGAAAGAAGAGCATGCTATTTCCGTTAAAACAGACTGTGTTTCATGGATGAGAACACCCTTCTGAATTTCCCTTCAGAAATGGAGTTAAACTCCATGCTCTGTGTCGTCCTACAAGCAAGAGTTCATTTCCGGTGAACCCAGTTATTTTTCGGCTAAAATGAATTTACACAGTTCACGAAACCAACAAGATTTACACTATTAACTAAAGAGCATCTATGTAACAGATGATGTGGTTGGAATCAGTTTCATAAGCAGAATTGAACTTGATAAGGTCCGTATGAGTAGGAAACACAGTTCTTTTTTTCTGGGCATGCTCATGTTCCTTGATGTATTGCAGACGCTGAAAAGAAGAGCATGCTTCTTCCGTTAAAACAGAGTGTCTTTCATGGATGAGAACAGTGGTCTGAATTTCCCTTCTGAAACTGAGTTTAACCAAAGGATTTGTGTCTTCCTACAAGCAAGAGTTCATTTCCGGTAAACACAGTTATTTTTCGGCTCAAATGAATTTACACAGTTCAGGAAACCAATATGATTTTCACTATTAACAAACGAGCATCTATGTAAGAGATGATGTGGTTTGTATCAGTTTCATAAGCAGAGTTGAACTAGATATGGTCCGTATGAGTAGGAAACCCAGTTCTTTTATTCTGGACAATCTCATGTTCCTTACTGTATTGCAGACGCTGGAAAGAAGTGCATGCTATTTGCGTTAAAACAGACTGTGTTTCATTAATGAGAACACTCTTCTGAATTTCCCTTCAGAAATGGAGTTAAACTCCATGCTCTGTGTCTTCCTACAAGCAAGAGTTCATTTCCGGTAAACCCAGTTATTTTTTGGTTCAAATGAATTTACACAGTTCACGAAACCAATACGATTTTCACTATTAACTAAGAGCATCTAAGTAAGAGATGAAGTGGTTTGTATCAGTTTCATAGGCAGAGTTGAACTAGATATGGTCCGTATGAGTAGGAGACACAGTTGTTTTTTTTGGGCATGCTCATGTTCCTTGCTGTATTTGAAGCTGGAAAGAAGAGCATGCATCTTGCGTTAAAACAGAGGGTGTTTCATGGATGAGAACACAGGTCTGAATTTCCCTTCAAAAAATGGCGTTAAACCAAATGCTCTGTGTCTTCCGACAAGACAGAGTTCATTTCCGGTAAACCCAGTTATTTTTGGGCTCAAATGATTTTACACATTTCACGAAACCAATATGATTTTCACTATTAACTTAAGAGCATCTATGTAAGAGATGATGTGGTTTGTATCAGTTTCATAAGCAGAGTTGAACTGGATATGGTCCGTATGAGTAGGAAACACAGTCCTTTTTTTCTGGCCATGCTCATGTTTCTTGCTGTATTACAGATGCTGGAAAGAAGAGCATGCTTCTGGCGTTAAAACAGACTGTGTTTCGTGGATGAGAACACTCTTCTGAATTTAAATTATGAATCGGAGTTAAACTCCATGCTCAATGTCGTCCTACAAGCAAGAGTTCATTTCTGGTAAACCCCGTTATTTTTTGGCTCAAAGAATTTACACAGTTCACGAATCCAATATGATTTTCACTAATAATTAAGAGCATCTATGTAAGAGATGATGTGGTTTGTATCAGTTTCATAAGCAGTGTTGAACTAGATATGGTCCGTATGAGTAGGAAACACAGTTCTTTTTTTCTGGACATTCTCATGTTCCTTGCTATATTGCAGACGCTGAAAAGAAGAGCATGCTTCTTCCGTTAAAACGGAGTGTGTTTCATGGATGAGAACACTGGTCTGAATTTTCCTTCAGAAAATTTGTTTAACTAAAGTATCTGTGTCTTCCTACAAGCAAGAGTTCATTTCCGGTAAAGCCAGTTATTTTTCGGCTCAAATGAATTTACACAGTTCACGAAACCAATACTATTTTCACTATTAACTAAAGAGCATCTATGTAAGAGATGATGTGGTTAGTATCAGTTTCATAAGCAGTGTTGAACTAGATATGGTACGTATGAGTAGGAAACACAGTCCTTTTTTTCTGGCCATGCTCATGTTTCTTAATGTATTGCAGATGCTGCAAAGAAGAGCATGCTTCTTTCGTTAAAACAGAGAGTGTTTCATGGATGAGAACACAGGTCTGAATTTCCCTTCAGAAATGGAGTTAAACCAACTGCTCTGTGTCTTCCTACAAGCAAGAGTTCATTTCCGGTAAACCCAGTTATTTTTCGGCTCAAATGAATTTACACAGTTCACGAAACCAATACGATTTTCACTGTTAACTAAAGAGCGTCTATGTAAGAGATGATGTGGTTTGTATCAGTTTCATGAGCAGTGTTGAACTAGATATGGTCCGTATGAGTAGGAAAAACAGTTCTTTTTTTCTGGACATTCTCATGTTCCTTGTTGTATTGAACATGCTGCAAAGAAGAGCATGCTTCTAGCGTTAAAACAGAGTGAGTTTCATGGATGAGAACACTCTTCTGAATTACCCTTCAGTAATTGATTTAAACAAAATTATCTGGGTTTTCCTCCAAGCAAGAGCTCATTTCTGGTAAAGTTCAGTGATTTTTCGGCCCAAATGAATTTACACAGTTTACAAACCCATCATGTTTTTCACTATTAACTAAAGAGCATCTATGTAAGAGATGCGGTGGTTTGTATCAGTTTCATAAGTAGAGTTGAACTAGATATGGTCCGTATGAGTAGGAAACACAGTCCTTTTTTTCTGGCCATGCTCATGTTTCTTGCTGTATTGCAGATGCTGGAAAGAAGAGCATGCTTCTTGCGTTAAAAAAGACTGTGTTTCATGGATGAGAACACTGGTCCTAATTTTCCTTCAGGAACTGAGTTAAACTAAATGATCTGTGTTTTCCTACAATCAGAGTTCATTTCTGGTAAAGTCAGTGATTTTACGGCCCAATTGAATTTACACAGTTCACGAAACCAATATGATTTTCACTATTAACTAAAGAGCATCTAAGTAAGAGATGATGTGGTTTGTATCAGTTTCATAGGCAGAGTTGAACTAGATATGGTTCGTATGAGTAAGAAACACAGTTCTTTTTTTCTGGCCATGCTCATGTTTCTTGCTGTATTGCAGATGCTGGAAAGAAGAGCATGTTTCTTGCGTTAAAACAGAGAGTGTTTCATGGATGAGAACACAGATCTGAATTTCCCTTCAGAAATGGAGTTAAACCAACTGCTCTGTGTCTTCCTACAAGCAAGAGTTCATTTCCGGTAAAGCCAGTTATTTTTCGGGTAAAATGAATTTACACAGTTCACGAATCCAATACGATTTTCACTATTGACTAAAGAGCATCTATGTAAGAGATGATGTGGTTTGTATCAGTTTCATAAGCAGTGTTGAACTAAATATGGTCCGTATGAGTAGGAAACACAGTTCTTTTTTTCTTGCCATGCTCATGTTTCTTGCTGTATTGCTAATGCTGGAAAGAAGAGCATGCTTCTAGCGTTAAAACAAAGTGTGTTCATGGATGAGAACACTGTTCTGAATTTCCCTTCAGGAATTGAGTTAAACCAAATGATCTGTGTTTTCCTCCAAGCAAGAGTTCATTTCTGGTAAAGGTCAGTGATTTTTCCGCCCAAATGAATTTACACAGTTCAAAATCCCATCACGTTTTTCACTATTAATAAAGAGCATCTATGTAACAGATGATGTGGTTTGTATCAGTTTCATAAGCAGAGTTGAACTGGATATGGTCCGTCTGAGTAGGAAACACAGTTCTTTTTTTCTGGACATGCTCATGTTCCTTGCTGTCTTGCACATGCTGGAAAGAACAGCATGCTATTTGCTATAAAACAGACTGTGTTTCATGGATGAGAGCACTCTTCTGAATTCCCTTCACAAATGGAGTTAAACTCCATGCTCTGTGTCTTCCTACAAGCAAGAGTTCATTTCTGGTAAACCCAGATATTTTTCGGCTCAAATGAATTTTCACATTTCATGAAACCAACACGATTTACACTAATAACTAAAGAGCATCTATGGAACACATGATGTGGTTAGTATCAGTTTCATAAGCAGAGCTGAATTAGATATGGTGCGTATGAGTAGGAAACACAGTTCTTTTTTTCTGGGCATGCTCATGTTCCTTGCTGTATTGCAGACGCTGAAAAGAAGAGCATGCTTCTTCCGTTAAAACTGAGTGTCTTTCATGGATGAGAACACTGGTCTGAAATTTCCTTCCGGAACTGAGTTAAACCAAATGATCTGTGTTTTCCTACAATCAGAGTTCATTTACGGTAAAGGTCAGTGATTTTTTGGCCAAAATGAATTTACAAAGTTCACAAACCCATCACGTTTTTCACTATTAACTTACGAGCCTCTATGTAAGAGATGCTGTGGTTTGTAACAGTTGCATAAGCAGAGTTGAACTAAATATGGTCCGTATGAGAAGGAAACACAGTTCTTTTTTTCTTGCCATGCTCATGTTTCTTGTTGTATTGCTAATGCTGGAAAGAAGAGCATGCTTCTAGCGTTAAAACAGAGTGTGTTTCATGGATGAGAACACTCTTCTGAATTTCCCTTCAGTAATTGATTTAAACCAAATGATCTGTGTTTTCCTCCAAGCAAGAGTTCATTTCTGGTAAAGGTCAGTGATTTTTCGGCCCAAATCATTTTACACAGTTCACAAACCCATCACGTTTTTCACTATTAACTAAAGAGCATCTATGTAAGAGATGCTGTGGTTTGTATCAGTTTCATAAGCAGAGTTGAACTAGATATGGTCCGTATGAGTATGAAACACAGTCCTTTTTTTCTGGCCATGCTCATGTTTCTTGCTGTATTACAGATGCTAGAAAGAAGAGCATGCTTCTTGCGTTAAAACAGACTGTTTCGTGGTTGAGAACACTCTTCTGAATTTAAATTTTGAATCGGAGTTAAACTCCATGCTCAATGTCGTCCTGCAAGCAAGAGATCATTTCTGGTAAACCCCGTTATTTTTTGGCTCATAGAATTTACACAGTTCACGAATCCAATACGATTTTCAATAATAACTAAAGAGCATCTATTTAAGAGATGATGTGGTTTGTATCAGTTTAATAAGCAGTGTTGAACTAGATATGGTCCGTATGAGTAGGAAACACAGTTCTTTTTTTCTGGGCATGCTCATGTTCCTTGCTATATTTCAGACACTGGAAAGAAGAGCATGCTATTTTCGTTAAAACAGAGTGTGTTTCATGGATGAGAACACTGGTCTGAATTTCCCTTCACAAATGGAGTTAATCCAAATGCTCTGTGTCTTCCTGCAAGCAAGAGTTCATTTTTGGTAAAAGCAGTGAATTTTCGGCTCAAATGAATTTACACAGTTCACGAAACCAACACGATTTACACTATTAACTAAAGAGCATCTATGTAAGAGATGATGGGGTTTGTATCAGTTTCATAAGCAGAGTGGAAATAGATATGGTCCGTATGAGTAGGAAACAGACTTCTTTTTTTCTGGACATGCTCAAGTTCCTTGCTCTATTGCAGACGCTGGAAAGAAGAATATGCTTCTTCTGATAAAACGGAGTGGGTTTCATGGATGAGAACACTGGTCTGAATTTCCCTTCAGAAACTGAGTTAAACCAAAGGATCTGTGTCTTCCTACAAGCAAGAGATCATTTCCTGTAATCCCAGTTATTTTTTGGCTCAAATGAATTTACACAGTTCATGAAACCAATACGAATTTCACTATTAACTAAAGAGCATCTATGTAAGAGATGATGTGGTTCGTATCAGGTTCATAAACAGTCTTGAACTAGATATGGTCCATATGCATAGGAAACACAGTTCTTTTTTTCTGGATATTCTCATGTTCCTTGCTGTATTGCAGATGCTGGAAAGAAGAGCATGCTATTTCCATTAAAGAAGACTGGGTTTCATGGATGAGAACATCTTCTGAATTTCCCTTCAGAAATGGAGTTAAACTACATGCTCTGTGTCGTCCTACATGCAAGAGTTTATTTCCGGTAAACCCAGTTATTTTTGGGCTCAAATTAATTTACACAGTTCATGAAACCAACACGATTTTCACTATTAAATTTAGAGCATCTATGTAAGAGATGATGTGGTTTGTATCAGTTTCATAAGCAGAGTTGAACTAGATATTGTTCGTTTGAGTAGGAGATACAGTTCTTTATTTCTTGGCAAGCTCATATTCTTTGCTGTATTGCAGACGCTGGAAAGAAGATCATGCTTCTTGCGTTAAAAGAGAGTGTGTTTCATGGATCACAACACTGGTCTGAATTTCCCTTCAGAAACAGAAGTAAACCAAAGCCTCTTTGTCTTCCTACAAGCAAGTGTTCATTCGTGGTAAACAGAGTGAATTTTCGTCTCAAATGAATTTACAAAGTTGACAAACCCAACACGTTTTTCACTACTAACTAAAGAACATCTATGTAAGAGATGCTGTGGTTTGTATCAGTTTCATAAGCAGAGTTGAAGTAGATATTGTCCGAATGAGTAGGAAACAGAGTTCTTTTTTTCATGCCATGCTAATGTTTCTTGCTATATTGCAGTTGTTGGAAAGAAAAGCATGCTTCTAGCATTAAAACAGACTGTGTTTCATGTCTGAGAACACTCTTCTGAATTTTCCTTCAGAAATTGAGTTAAACCAAATAATCTGTGTTTTCCTACAAGCAAGATTTCATTTCTGGTAGAGGCAGTGAATTTTCGGCTCAAATGAATTTATGCAGTTCAGAAACACAACACGTTTTTCACTATTAACTAAAGAGCATCTATGTAAGAGATGCTGTGGTTTGTATCAGTTTCATAAGCAGAGTTGAACTAGATATGGCAGGTATGAGTAGGAAACACAGTTCTTTTTTTTTGGCCATGCTCATGTTTCTTGCTGTATTTCAGATGCTAGAAAGAAGAGCATGCTTCTTGCGTTAAAACAGACTGTGTTTCATGGATGTGAACACTTATCTGAATTTCCCTTTACAATCAGAGTTTAACGCCATGCTCTGTGTATTCCTACAAGCAAGATTTCATTTCCTGTAAACCCAGTTATTTTTCGGCTCAAAGGAATTTACACAGTTCATGAAACCAATACGATTTTCACTATTAAATAAGAGCATCTGTGTAAGAGATGATGTGGTGTGTATCAATTTCATAAGCACATTTGAACTAGATATGGTCCCTATGAGTAGGAAACACAGTTATTTTTTTCTGGCCATGCTCATGTTTCTTGCTGTATTGCGGATGCTAGAAAGAAGAGCATGCTCTTGCGTTAAGACAGACTGTGTTCCATGGATGAGATCACTCTTCTGAATTTCCATTTAGAATCGGAGTTAAACTCCAAGCTCTATGTCGTCCTACAAGCAAGAGTTCACTTCTGGTAAACCCAGTTATTTTTCGGCTCAAATGAATTTACACAGTTGACGAAACCAATACGATTTTCACTATTAACTAAGGAGCATCTATGTAAGAGATGATGTGGTTTGTATCAGTTTAATAAGCAGAGTTGAACTAGATATGGTCCGTATGAGTAGGAAACACAGTTATTTTATTCTGGACATGCTCATGTTTTTTGCTGTATTGCAGACGCTGGAAAGAAGAGCATGCTATTTTCATTAAAACAGAGTGTGTTTCATGGATGAGAACACTGGTCTGAATTTCCCTTCACAAATGGAGTTAAACCAAATGCTCTGTGTCTTCCTGCAAGCAAGAGTTCATTTTTGGTAAAAGCAGTGAATTTTCGGCTCAAATGAATTTACACAGTTCACGAAACCAACACGATTTACACTATTAACTAAAGAGCATCTATGTAAGAGATGATGGGGTTTGTATCAGTTTCATAAGCAGAGTGGAACTAGATATGGTCCGTATGAGTAGGAAACAGACTTCTTTTTTTCTGGACATGCTCAAGTTCCTTGCTCTATTGCAGACGCTGGAAAGAAGAATATGCTTCTTCTGATAAAACGGAGTGGGTTTCATGGATGAGAACACTGGTCTGAATTTCACTTCAGAAACTGAGTTAAACCAAAGGATCTGTGTCTTCCTACAAGCAAGAGATCATTTCCTGTAATCCCAGTTATTTTTCGGCTCAAATGAATTTACACAGTTCATGAAACCAATACGAATTTCACTATTAACTAAAGAGCATCTATGTAAGAGATGATGTGGTTCGTATCAGGTTCATAAACAGTATTGAACTAGATATGGTCCATATGCATAGGAAACACAGTTCTTTTTTTCTGGATATTCTCATGTGCCTTGCTGTATTGCAGACGCTGGAAAGAAGAGCATGCTATTTCCATTAAAGAAGACTGGGTTTCATGGATGAGAACATCTTCTGAATTTCCCTTCAGAAATGGAGTTAAACTACATGCTCTGTGTCGTCCTACATGCAAGAGTTTATTTCCGGTAAACCCAGTTACTTTTGGGTTCAAATTAATTTACACAGTTCATGAAACCAACACGATTTTCACTATTAACTTTAGAGCATCTATGTAAGAGATGATGTGGTTTGTATCAGTTTCATAAGCAGAGTTGAACTAGATATTGTTCGTTTGAGTAGTAGATACAGTTCTTTATTTCTGGGCAAGCTCATATTCTTTGCTGTATTGCAGACGCTGGAAAGAAGATCATGCTTCTTGCGTTAAAAGAGAGTGTGTTTCATGGATCACAACACTGGTCTGAATTTCCCTTCAGAAACAGAAGTAAACCAAAGCCTCTTTGTCTTCCTACAAGCAAGTGTTCATTCGTGGTAAACAGAGTGAATTTTCGTCTCAAATGAATTTACAAAGTTGACAAACCCAACACGTTTTTCACTACTAACTAAAGAACATCTATGTAAGAGATTCTGTGGTTTGTATCAGTTTCATAAGCAGAGTTGAACTAGATATGGTCCGAATGAGTAGGAAACAGAGTTCTTTTTTTCATGCCATGCTAATGTTTCTTGTTGTATTGCAGTTGTTGGAAAGAAGAGCATGCTTCTAGCGTTAAAACAGACTGTGTTTCATGTCTGAGAACACTCTTCTGAATTTTCCTTCAGAAATTGAGTTAAACCAAATAATCTGTGTTTTCCTACAAGCAAGAGTTCATTTCTGGTAGAGGCAGTGAATTTTCGGCTCAAATGAATTTATGCAGTTCAGAAACACAACACGTTTTTCACTATTAACTAAAGAGCATCCATGTAAGAGATGCTGTGGTTTGTATCAGTTTCATAAGCAGAGTTGAACTAGATATGGCAGGTATGAGTAGGAAACACAGTTCTTTTTTTTTGGCCATGCTCATGTTTCTTGCTGTATTTCAGATGCTAGAAAGAAGAGCATGCTTCTTGCGTTAAAACAGACTGTGTTTCATGGATGTGAACACTTATCTGAATTTCCCTTTACAATCAGAGTTTAACGCCATGCTCTGTGTATTCCTACAAGCAAGATTTCATTTCCTGTAAACCCAGTTATTTTTCGGCTCAAAGGAATTTACACAGATCACGAAACCAATACGATTTTCACTATTAAATAAGAGCATCTGTGTAAGAGATGATGTGGTGTGTATCAATTTCATAAGCACATTTGAACTAGATATGGTCCCTATGAGTAGGAAACACAGTTATTTTTTTCTGGCCATGCTCATGTTTCTTGCTGTATTGCGGATGCTAGAAAGAAGAGCATGCTTCTTGCGTTAAGACAGACTGTGTTCCATGGATGAGATCACTCTTCTGAATTTCCATTTAGAATCGTAGTTAAACTCCAAGCTCTATGTCGTCCTACAAGCAAGAGTTCACTTCTGGTAAACCCAGTTATTTTTCGGCTCAAATGAATTTACACAGTTGACGAAACCAATACGATTTTCACTATTAACTAAGGAGCATCTATGTAAGAGATGATGTGGTTTGTAGCAGTTTCATAAGCAGAGTTGAACTAGATATGGTCCATATGAGTAGGAGAGACAGTTCTTTTTTTCTGGGCATGCTCATATTAATTGCTGTATTGCAAAGCTGGAAAGAAGAGCATGCATCTTGCGTTAAAACAGTGTGTGTTTCATGGATGAGAACACAGGTCTGAATTTCCCTTCAGAAAGTGAGTTAAACCAAAGGCTCTGTGTCTTCCTACAAGCAGGAGTTCATTTCTGGTAAACCCAGTTGTTTTTCTGCTCAAATGAATTTACACAGTTCACAAACCCAACATGTTTATCTCTATTAACTAAAGTGCATCTATGTAAGAGATGCTGTGGTTTGTATCAGTTTCATAAGCAGAGTTGAACTAGATATGGTCCGTTTGAGTCAGAAACACAGTTCTTTTATTCTGGCCATGCTCATGTTTCTTGCTGTATTGCAGAAGCTGGAAAAAAGAGCATGCTTCTTGCGTTAAAACAAACTGTGTTTCATGGATGAGAACACTGGTCGGAATTTCCCTTCAGAAGTGGAGTTAAACCAAATGCTCTGTGTCTTCCTACAAGCAAGAGTTCATTTTTGGTAAAAGCAGGGAATTTCGGCTCAAATGAATTTACACAGTTCACAAACCCAACGCGTTTATCAATATTAACAAAAGAGTGTCTTTGTAAGAGATGATGTGGTTTGTATCAGTTTCATAAGCAGAGTTAAACTAGGTAGGGTCCGATTGAGTCAGAAACACAGTTCTTTTTTTCTAGGCATGCTCATGTTTCTTGCTGAATTGCAGATGCTGGAAAGAAGAGCATGCTTCTTGCATTAAAACAGACTGTGTTTCATGGATGAGATCACTCTTCTGAATTTCCATTTAGAATCGGACTTAAATCCATGCTCTATGTCCTTCTACAAGCAAGAGTTCATTTCTGGTAAACGCAGTTATTTTTCGGCTCAAAAGAATTTACACAGTTCAAGAAAACAATATGATTTTCACTATTAACTAAAGAGCATCTATGTAAGAGATGATGTGGTTTCTATCAGTTTCATAAGCAGACTTGAACTAGATATGGTATGTATGAGTAGGAAACACACTTCTTTTTTTTTCTGGACATTCTCATGTTTCTTGCCTTATAGCAGACGCTGGAAAAAAGAGCATGCTTCTTGTGTTAAAACAGACTGTGTTTCATGGATGAGATCACTCTTATGAATTTCCATTTAGAATCAGAGTTAAACTCCATGCTCTATGTCGTCCTACAAGCAAGAGTTCATTTCTGGTAAACCCAGTTGTTTTTCGGCTCAAATGAATTTACACAGTTCACCAAACCAATACGATTTTCACTATTAACTAAAGAGCATCTATGTAAGAGATGATGGGGTTTGTATCAGTTTCATAAGCAGAGTTGAACTAGATATGGTCCGTTTGAGTCAGAAGCACAGTTCTTTTATTCTGGCCATGCTCATGTTTCTTGCTGTATTACAGATGCTTGAAAAAAGAGTATGCTTCTTGCGTTAAAACAAACTGTGTTTCATGGATGAGAACACTGGTCTGAATTTCCCTTCAGAAGTGGAGTTAAACCAAAGGATCTGTGTCTTCCTACAAGCAAGAGTTCATTTTTGGTTAAAGCAGGGAATTTCGGCTAAAATGAATTTACACAGTTCACAAATTCAACGCGTTTATCAATATTAACAAAAGAGTTTCTTTGTAAGAGATGATGTGGTTTTATCAGTTTCATAAGCAGAGTTAAACTAGGTAGGGTCCAATTGAGTCAGAAACACAGTTCTTTTTTTCTAGCCATGCTCATGTTTCTTGCTGTATTGCAGATGCTGGAAAGAAGAGCATGCTTCTTGCATTAAAACAGACTGTGTTTCATGGATGAGAACACTGGTCTGAATTTCCCTTCAGAAACTGAGTTAAATCAAAGATCTGTGTCTTCCTACAAGCAAGAGTTCATTTCCTGTAAACCCAGTTATTTTTCGGCTCAAATGAATTTACAGAGTTCAGGAAACCAATACGATTTTCACTATTAACTAAAGAGCATCTATGTAAGAGATGATTTTGTTTGTATCAGTTTCATAACCAGTATTGAACTAGATATGGTCCGTATGAGTAGGAAACACAGTTCTTTTTTTCTGGCCATGCTCATGTTTCTTGCTGTATTGCAGATGCTGGAAAGAAGAGCATGCTTCTTGCATTAAAACAGACTGTGTTTCTTTGATGAGAACAGTCTTCTGAATTTCCCTTTAGAATTGGAGTTTAATGCCATGCTCTGTGTCTTCCTACAAGCAAGAGTTCATTTCCTGTAAACCCAGTTATTTTTCAGCTCAAATGAATTTACACAGTTCAAGAAACCAACACGATTTTCACTATTAACTAAAGTGCATCTATGTAAGAGATGATGTGGTTTGTAGCAGTTTCATAAGCAGAGTTGAACTAGATATGGTCCATATGAGTAGGAGAGACAGTTCTTTTTTTCTGGGCATGCTCATGTTAATTGCTATATTGCAAAGATGGAAAGAAGAGCATGCATTTTCCAATAAAACGGAGTGTGTTTCATGGATGAGAACACAGGTCTGAATTTTCCTTCAGAAAGTGAGTTAAACCAAAGGCTCTGTGTCTTCCTACAAGCAAGAGTTCATTTCCTGTAAACTCAGTTATTTTTCGGCTCAAATGAATTTACACAGTTCACGAAACCAATACGATTTTCACTATTAACTAAAGATCATCTATGTAAGAGATGTTGTGGTTTGTATCAGATTCATAAGCAGTGTTGAACTAGATATGGTCCGTATTAGTAGGAAACACAGTTCTTTTTTTCTGGACATTCTCATGTTCCTTGCTGTATAGCAGACGCTGGAAAAAAGAACATGCTTCTTGCGTTAAAACAGACTGTGTTTCATGGATGAGAACACTCTACTGAATTTCCCTTCAGAAATGGAGTTAAACTCCATGCTCTGTGACGTCCTACAAGCAAGAGTTCATTTCCGGTAAACCCAGTTATTTTTCGGCTCAAATGAATTTACAAAGTTCATGAAACCATCACTATTTACACTATTAACTAAAGAGCAATTATGTAATAGATGATGGGGTTTGTATCAGTTTCATAAGCATAGGGGAACTAGATATGATCCATATGAATAGGAAACACAGTTCTCTTTTTCTGGCCATGCTCATGTTTCTTGGTGTATTGCAGATGCTGGAAAGAAGATCATGCTTCTTGCATTAAAACAGACTCTGTTTCTTTGATGTGAAGAGTCTTCTGAATTTCCCCTTAGAATCGGAGTTTAACGCCATGCTCTGTGTCTTCCTACAAGCAAGAGTTCATTTCCGGTAAATCCAGTTATTTTTCACCTCAAATGAATTTACACAGTTCAAGAGACCAACACGATTTACACTATTAACTAAAGAGCATCTATGTAACAGATGATGTGGTTTGTATCAGTTCCATAAGCAGAGTTGAACTAGATATGGTCCGTATGAGTAGGAAACACAGTTCTTTTTTTCTGGGCATGCTCATGTTCCTTGCTGTATTGCAGACGGTGAAAAGTAGAGCATGCTTCATCCCTTAAATCGGAGTGTGTTTCAAGGATGAGAACACTGGTCTGAATTTCCCTTCAGAAACTGAGTTTAATCAAATGATCTGTGTCTTCCTACAAGCAAGAGTTCATTTCCAGTAAATCCAGTTATTTTGCGGCTCAAATGAATTTACACAGTTCACCAAACCAATACGATTTTCACTATTAACTAAAGAGCATCTGTGTAAGAGATGATGTGCTGTGTATCAATTCCATAAGCACAGTTGAACTATATATGGTCCGTATGAGTAGGAAACCCAGTTCTTTTTTTCTGGACATGCTCTAGTTCCTTGCTCTTTTGCAGACACTGGAAAGAAGAGCATGCTTCTTCGAATAAAACGGAGTGTGTTTCATGGATGAGAACACTGGTCTGAATTTCCTTTCAGAAACTGAGTTAAACCATAGGATCTGTGTCTTCCTACAAGCAAGAGTTCATTTCCTGTAAACCCAGTTATTTTTCGGTTCAAATGAATTTACACAGTTCATGAAACCAATACGAATTTCAGTATTAACTAAAGAGCATCTATGTAAGAGATGATGTGGTTCGTATCAGGTTCATAAACAGTATTGACCTAGATATGGTCCATATGAGTAGGAAACACAGTTCTTTTTTTCTGGACATTCTCATGTTCCTTGCTGTATAGCAGACGCTGGAAAGAAGAGCCTGCTTCTTCCGTTAAAACGGAGTGTCGTTCATGGATGAGAACACTCTTCTGAATTTCCGTTCAAAAATGGAGTTAAACTCCATGCTCTGTGACGTCCTACAAGCAAGAGTTCATTTCCGGTAAACCAGGTTATTTTTCGGCTCAAATGAATTTACACAGTTCATGAAACCAACACTATTTACAATATTAACTAAAGAGCAATTATGTAATAGATGATGGGGTTTGTATCAGTTTCATAAGCAGAGTGGAACTAGATATGATCCATATGAGTATGAAACACAGTTCTCTTTTTCTGGCCATGCTCATGTTTCTTGCTGTATTGCATATGCTGGAAAGAAGAGCATGCTTCTTGCATTAAAACAGACTGTGTTTCTTTGATGAGAACAGCCTTCTGAATTTCCCTTTAGAATCGGAGTTTAACGCCATGCACTGTGTCTTCCTACAAGCAAGAGTTCATTTCCGGTAAACCCAGGTATTTTTCGCCTCAAATGAATTTATACAGTTCACGAAACCAATACGATTTTCACTATTAACTAAAGAGCATCTATGTAAGAGATGATGTGGTTTGTATCAGTTTAATAAGCAGTGTTGAACTTGATATGGTCCATATGAGTAGGAGAGACAGTTCTTTTTTTCTGGGCATGCTCATGTTAATTGCTGTATTGCAAAGCTGGAAAGAAGAGTATGCTATTTGCGTTAAAACAGAGTGTGTTTCATGGATGAGAACACAGGTCTGAATTTTCCTTCAGAAAGTGAGTTAAACCAAAGGCTCTGTGTCTTCCTACAAGCAAGAGTTCATTTCCTGTAAACCCAGTTATTTTTCGGCTCAAATGAATTTACACAGTTCACAAATCCAATATGATTTTCACTATTAACTAAAGAGCATCTATGTAAGAGATGATGTGGTTTGTATCAGATTCATAAGCAGTGTTGAACTAGATATGGTCCGTATGAGTAGGAAACACAGTTCTTTTTTTCTGGGCATGCTCATGTTAATTGCTGTATTGCAAAGCTGGAAAGAAGAGCATGCATCTGTCGTTAAAACGTAGTGTGTTTCATGGATGAGACCACTCTTATGAATTTCCATTTAGAATCAGAGTTAAACTCCATGCTCTATGTCGTCCTACAAGCAAGAGTTCATTTCCGGTAAACCCAGGTATTTTTCGCCTCAAATGAATTTATACAGTTCACGAAACCAATACGATTTTCACTATTAACTAAAGAGCATCTATGTAAGAGATGATGTGGTTTGTATCAGTTTAATAAGCAGTGTTGAACTTGATATGGTCCGTATGAGTAGGAAACACAGTTATTTTATTCTGGACATGCTCATGTTCCTTGCTGTATTGCAGACGCTGGAAAGAAGAGCATGCTATTTTCTTTAAAACAGAGTGTGTTTCATGGATGAGAACACTGGTCTGAATTTCCCTTCACAAATGGAGTTAAAGCAAATGCTCTGTGTCTTCCTACAAGCAAGAGTTCATTTTTGGTAAAAGCTGTGAATTTTTGGCTCAAATGAATTTACACAGTTCACAAACCCAACGTGTTTATCTCTATTAACTAAAGAGCGTCTATGTAAGAGATGCTGTGGTTTGTATCAGTTGCATAAGCAGAGTTGAACTAGATATGGTCCGTATGAGTAGGAAACACAGTTCTTTTTTTCTGGCCATGCTCATGTTTCTTGCTGTATTAGAGATGCTGGAAAAAAGAGCATGCTACTTGCGTTAAAACAAACTGTGTTTCATGGATGAGAACACTGGTCTGAATTTCCCTTCACAAATGGAGTTAAACCAAATGCTCTTTTTTTTCCTACAAGCAAGAGTTCATTTCCGGTAAACCCAGTTATTTTTCGGCTCAAATGAATTTACACAGTTCACGAAACCAACACGATTTACACTATTAACTAAAGAGCATCTATGTAAGAGATGATGGGGTTTGTATCAGTTTCATAAGCAGAGTGGAACTAGATATGGTCCGTATGAGTAGGAAACACAGTTCTTTTTTTCTGGACATGCTCAAGTTCCTTGCTCTATTGCAGACGCTGGAAAGAAGAACATGCTGCTTCTGATAAAACAGAGTGGGTTTCATGGATGAGAACACTGGTCTGAATTTCCCTTCAGAAACTATGTTAAACCAAAGGATCTGTGTCTTCCTACAAGCAAGAGTTCATTGCCTGTAAACCCAGTTATTTTTCGGTTCAAATGAATTTACACAGTTCATGAAACCAATATGAATTTCACTATTAACTAAAGAGCATCTATGTAAGAGATGATGTGGTTCGTATCAGGTTCATAAACAGTATTGAACTAGATATGGTCCATATGAGTAGGAAACACAGTTCTTTTTTTCTGGACATTCTCATGTTCCTTTTTGTATAGCAGACGCTGGAAAGAAGAGCCTGCTTCTTCTGTTAAAACGGAGTGTCTTTCATGGATGAGAACACTCTTCTGAATTTCCCTTCAGAAATGGAGTTAAAATCCATGCTCTGTGACGTCCTACAATCAAGAGTTCATTTCCGGGAAACCCAGTTATTTTTCGGCTCAAATGAATTTACAAAGTTCATGAAACCAACACTATTTACACTATTAACTAAAGAGCAACAATGTAAGAGATGATGGGGTTTGTATCAGTTTCATAAGCAGAGTGGAACTAGATATGATCCGTATGAGTAGAAAACACAGTTCTCTTTTTCTGGCCATGCTCATGTTTCCTGCTGTATTGCAGATGCTGGAAAGAAGAGCATGCTTCTTGCATTAAAACAGAATGTGTTTCTTTGATGACAACAGTCTTCTGAAATTCCCTTTAGAATCGCAGTTTAACACCATGCTCTGTGTCTTCCTACAAGCAAGAGTTAATTTCCGGTAAACCCAGTTATTTTTCGCCTCAAATGAATTTATACAGTTCACGAAACCAACACGATTTTCACTATTAACTAAAGAGCATCTATGTAAGAGATGATGTGGTTTGTAGCAGTTTCATAAGCAGAGTTGAACTAGATATGGTCCATATGAGTAGGAGAGACAGTTCTTTTTTTCTGGGCATGCTCATGTTAATTGCTGTATTGCAAAGCTGGAAAGAAGAGCATGCTATTTGCGTTAAAACAGAGTGTGTTTCATGGATGAGAACACAGGTCTGAATTTTCCTTCAGAAAGTGAGTTAAACCAAAGGCTCTGTGTCTTCCTACAAGCAAGAGTTCATTTCCTGTAAACCCAGTTATTTTTCGGCTCAAATGAATTTACACAGTTCACGAAACCAATACGATTTTCACTATTAACTAAAGAGCATCTATGTAAGAGATGATGTGGTTTGTGTCAGATTCATAAGCAGTGTTGAACTAGATATGGTCCGTATGAGTAGGAAAAACAGTTATTTTATTCTGTACATGCTCATGTTCCTTGCTGTATTGCAGACGCTAGAAAGAAGAGCATGTTATTTTCGTTAAAACAGAGTGTGTTTCATGGATGAGAACACTGGTCTCAATTTCCCTTCACAAATGGAGTTAAACCAAATGCTCTGTGTCTTCCTACAAGCAAGAGTTCATTTTTGGTAAAAGCTTAGAATTTTTGGCACAAATGAATTTACACAGTTCACAAACCCATCGTGTTTATCTCTATTAACTAAAGAGCATCTATGTAAGAGATGCTGTGGTTTGTTTCAGTTGCATAAGCAGAGTTGAACTAGATATGGTCCGTTTGAGTCAGAAACACAGTTCTTTTTTTCTGGCCATGCTCATGTTTCTTGCTGTATTAGAGATGCTGGAAAAAAGAGCATGCTACTTGCGTTAAAACAAACTGTGTTTCATGGATGAGAACACTGGTCTGAATTTCCCTTCACAAATGGAGTTAAACCAAATGCTCTTTTTTTTCCTACAAGCAAGAGTTCATTTCCGGTAAACCCAGTTATTTTTCGGCTCAAATGAATTTACACAGTTCACGAAACCAACTCGATTTACACTATTAAGTAAAGAGCATCTATGTAAGAAATGATGGGGTTTGTATCAGTTTCATAAGCAGAGTGGAACTAGATATGGTCCGTATGAGTAGGAAACACAGTTCTTTTTTTCTGGACATGCTCAAGTTCCTTGCTCTATTGCAGACGCTGAAAAGAAGAACATGCTGCTTCTGATAAAACGGAGTGGGTTTCATGGATGAGAACACTGTAGTGAATTTCCCTACAGAAACTAAGTTAAACCAAAGGATCTGTGTCTTCCTACAAGCAAGAGTGCATTTCCTGTAAACCCAGTTATTTTTCGGTTCAAATGAATTTACACAGTTCATGAAACCAATACGAATTTCCTATTAACTAAAGAGCATCTATGTAAGAGATTATGTGGTTCATATCAGGTTCATAAACAGTATTGAACTAGATATGGTCCATATGAGTAGGAAACACAGTTTTTTTTTTTCTGGACATTCTCATGTTCCTTTTTGTATAGCAGACGCTGGAAAGAAGAGCCTGCTTCTTCCGTTAAAACGGAGTGTCTTTCATGGATGAGAACACTCTTCTGAATTTCCCTTCAGAAATGGAGTTAAAATCCATGCTCTGTGACGTCCTACAAGCAAGAGTTCATATCCGTGAAACCCAGTTATTTTTCGGCTCAAATGAATTTGCACAGTTCACGAAACCAATACGATTTTCACTATTAACTAAAGCGCATCTATGTAAGAGATGATGTGGTTTGTATCAGTTTAATGAGCAGAGTTCAACTAGATATGGTCCGTATGAGTAGGAAATACAGTTATTTTATTCTGGACATGCTCATGTTCCTTGCTGTATTGCAGACGCTGGAAAGAAGAGCATGCTATTTTCGTTAAAACAGAGTGTGTTTCATGGATGAGAACACTGGTCTGAATTTCCCTTCACAAATGGAGTTAATCCAAATGCTCTCTGTCTTCCTACAAGCAAGAGTTCATTTTTGGTATAAGCTGTGAATTTTCGGCTCAAATGAATTTACACATTTCATGAAACCAATACGATTTTCACTATTTACTAAAGAGCATCTATGTAAGAGATGATGTGGTTTGTATCAGATTCATTAGCAGTGTTGAACTAGATATGGTCCGTATGAGTAGGAAACACAGTTCTTTTTTTCTGGACATTCTCATGTTCCTTGCAGTATAGCAGACGCTGGAAAAAAGAGCATGCTTCTTGCGTTAAAACAGACAATGTTTCATGGATGAGAACACTCTTCTGAATTTCCCTTCAGAAATTTAGTTAATCCAAATGCTCTTTTTTCTCCTACAAGCAAGAGTTCATTTCCGGTAAACCCAGTTATTATTCAGCTCAAATGAATTTACACAGTTCACGAAACCAACACGATTTACACTATTAACTAAAGAGCATCTATTTAAGAGATGATGGGGTTTGTATCAGTTTCATAAGCAGAGTGGAACTAGATATGTTCCGTATGAGTAGGAAACACAGTTCTTTTTTTCTGGGCATGCTCATGTTCCTTGCTATATTGCAGATGTTGGAAAGAAGAGCATGCTTCTTCCGATAAAATGGAGTGTGTTTCATGGATGAGAACACTGGTCTGAATTTCCCTTCAGAAACTGAGTTAAACCAAACGATCTGTGTCTTCCTACAAGCAGGAGTTCATTTCGTGTAAACCCTGGTATTTTTCGGCTCAAATGAATTTACAGAGTTCAGGAAACCAATAAGATTTTCACTATTAACTAAAGAGCATCTATGTAAGAGATGATGTGGTTTGTATCAGTTTCATAACCAGTATTGAACTTGATATGGTCCGTATGAGTAGGAAAACAAAGTTATTTTTTTTTTGGACATTCTCATGTTCCTTACTGTATAGCAGACGCTGGAAAGAAGAGCATGCTTCTTCCGATAATTCTGAGTGTGTTTCATGGATGAGAACAATGGCCTGAACTTCCCTTCAGAAACTGAGTTTAACCAAAGAATCTGTGTCTTCCTACAAGCAAGAGTTCATTTCCAGTAAATTCAGTTATTTTTTGGCTCAAATGAATTTACACAGTTCACGAAACCAATACGATTTTCACTATTAACTAAAGAGCCCCTGTGTAAGAGATGATGTGGTTTGTATCAATTTCATAAGCACAGTTGAACTTGATATGGTCCGTATGAGTAGGAAACACAGTTATTTTTTTCAGGCCATGCTCATGTTTCTTGCTGTATTGCAGATGCTGGAAAGAAGAGCATGCTTCTTGCGTAAAAACAGACTGTGTTTCATGGATGAGAACACTCTTCTGAATTTCCATTTAGAATCAGAGTTAAACTCCCTGCTCTTGTCGTCCTACAAGCAAGAGTTCATTTCTGGTAAACCCAGTTATTTTTCGGCTCAAATGAATTTACACAGTTCACTAAACCAATACGACTTTCACTATTTACTAAAGAGCATCTATGTAAGTGATGCGTGGTTTGTATAAGTTTCATAAGCAGAATTGAACTAGATATGATCCGTATGAGTAGGAAACACAGTTCTTTTTTCTGGCCATGCTCATGTTCCTTGCTGTATTGCAGATGGTGAAAAGTAGAGCATGCTTCATCCGTTAAATCGGAGTGTGTTTCACGGATTAGAACACTGGTCTGAATTTCCCTTCTGAAACTGAGTTTAACCAAATGATCTGTGTCTTCCTACAAGCAAGAGTTCATTTCCAGTAAATCCAGTTATTTTTCGGCTTAAATGAATTTACTCAGTTCATGAAACCAATACGATTTTCACTATTAACTAAAGATCATCTGTGTAAGAGAGGATGTGGTGTGTATCAATTTCATAAGCACAGTTGAACTAGATATGGTCCGTATGAGTAGGAAACACAGTTATTTTTTTCTGGCCATGCTCATGTTTCTTGCTGTATTGCAGATGCTGGAAAGAAGAGCATGCTTCTTGCATTAAAACAGACTGTGTTTCTTGGATGAGAACAGTTTTCTGAATTTCCCTTTAGAATCGGAGTTGAACGCCATGCTCTGTGTCTTCCTACAAGCAAGAGTTCATTTCCCGTCAACCCAGGTATTTTTCGGCTCAAATGAATTTACACAGTTCACAAACCAAACTCGTTTTTCACTATTTACTAAAGAGCATCTATGTAAGTGATGCGTGGTTTGTATAAGTTTCATAAGCAGAATTGAACTAGATATGATCCGTATGAGTAGGAAACACAGTTCTTTTTTTCTGGCCATGCTCATGTTCCTTGCTGTATTGCAGATGGTGAAAAGTAGAGCATGCTTCATCCGTTAAATTGGAGTGTGTTTCACGGATGAGAACACTGGTCTGAATTTTCCTTCAGAAACTGAGTTTAACCAAATGATCTGTGTCTTCCTACAAGCAAGAGTTCATTTCCAGTAAATCCAGTTATTTTTTGGCTGAAATGAATTTACACAGTTCACGAAACCAATACGATTTTCACTATTAACTAAAGGGCATCTGTGTAAGAGAAGATGTGGTGTGTATCAATTTCATAAGCACAGTTGAACTAGATATGGTCCCTATGAGTAGGAAACACAGTTCTTTTTTTCTGGACATTCTCATGTTCCTTGCTGTATAGCAGACACTGGAAAAAAGAGCATGCTTCTTGCGTTAAAACAGACTGTGTTTCATGGATGAGATCACTCTTCTGAATTTCACTTTAGAATCAGAGTTAAACTCCATGCTCTATGTCTTTCTACAAGCAAGAGTTCATTTCTGGTAAACGCAGTGAATTTTCGGCTCATATGATTTTACACTGTTCACAAACCCAACACGTTTTTCACTATTAACTAAAGATCATCTATATAATTGATGCTGTAGTTTGTATCAGTTTCATAAGCAGAATTGAACTAGATATGGTCCGTATGAGTAGGACACACAGTTATTTTTTTCTGGCCATGCTCATGTTTCTTCCTCTATTGCAGATGCTTGAAAGAAGAGCATGCCTCTTGCGTTAAAACAGACTGTGATTCATGGATGAGATCACTCTTCTGAATTTCCCATTAGAATCAGAGTTAAACTCCATGCTCTGTGTCTTTCTACAAGCAAGAGTTCATTTCTTGTAAACCCAGTTGTTTTTCGGCTCAAATGAATTTACACAGTTCACGAAACCAATACGATTTTCTCTATTAACTAAAGAGCCTGTATGTAAGAGATGATGTTTTTTGTATCAGTTTCATAAGCAGAGTTGAACTATATATGGCCCATATGAGTAGGAAACACAGTTATTTTTTTCTGGACATGCTCTTGTTCCTTGCTGTATTACAGAGGATGTAAAGAATAGCATGCTATTTGCGTTAAACTTGAGTGTGTTTCATGGATGAGAACACTGGTCTGAATTTCCCTTCACAAATGGAGTTAAACCAAATGCTCTGTGTCTTCCTACAAGCAAGAGTTCATTTTTGGTAAAGGAGTGAATTTTTGGCTCAAATGAATTTACACAGTTCACAAACCCAACGCGTTTATCTCTCTTAACTAAAGAGCTTCTATGTAAGAGATACTGTGGTTTGTATCAGTTTCATAAGCAGAGTTGAACTAGTTATGGTCTGATTGAGTCAGAAACACAGTTCTTTTTTTCTAGCCATCTTCATGTTTCTTGCTGTATTGCAGATGTTAGAAAGAAGAGCATGCTATTTGCGTTAAAACGGATTGTGTTTGATGGATGAGTACACTGGTCTGAATTTCCCTTCAGAAATGGAGTTAAACCAAATGGTCTGTGTCTTCCTATAAGCAAGAGTTCATTTTTGGTAACAGCAGTGAATTTTCGGCTCAAATAAATTTACACAGTTCACAAAAACAACACGTTTTCACTATTAACTAAAGAGCGTCTACGTAAGAGATGCGGTGGTTTGTATCAGTTTCATAAGCAGAATTGAACTAGATATGTTCCGTTTGAGTAGGAAACAAGTTCTTTTTTTCTGGCCATGCTCATGTTCCTTGCTGTATTGCAGAAGCTAGTAAGAAGAGCATGCTTCTTGCGTTAAAACAGAGTATGTTTCATGGATGAGAACACTGGTCTGAATTTCCCTTCAGAAATGGAGTTAAACCAAATGCTCTGTGTCTTCCAACAAGCAAGAATTCATTTCTTGTAAACACAGTGAATTTTTGGCTCAAATGAATTTACACAGTTCACAAACCCAACAGGTTTTTCACTATTAACTAAAGAGCATCAATGTAAGAGATGCTGTGGTTTGTATCAGTTTCATAGCAGAGTGAACTAGATATGGTACCTATGAGTAGGAGATACAGTTCTTTTTTTCTGGGCATGCTCTTGTTCCTTGCTGTATTGCATAAGCTGGAAAGAAGACCATGCGTCTCCCGTTAAAACGGAGTGTGTTTCATGGATGAGAACACTGCTCTGAATTTCCCTTCAGAACGGGAGTTAAACCAAATGCTCTGTGTCTTCCTACAAGCAAGAGTTCATTTCTGGTAAACGCAGGAATTTTCGGCTCAAATGAATTTACACATTTCACAAACCCAACAGGTTTTTCACTATTAACTAAAGAGCATCAATGTAAGAGATGCTGTGGTTTGTATCAGTTTCATAAGCAGAGTGAACTAGATATGGTACATATGAGTAGGAAACACAGTTCTTTTTTTCTGGCCATGCTCATGTTTCTTGCAGTATTGCAGATGCTGGAAAGAAGAGCATGTTTCTTGCGTTAAAACAGACTGTGTTTCATGGATGAGAACACTTTTCTCAATTTCCCTATAGAATCTGAGTTAAACTCCATGGTCTGTGTCCTCCTACATGCAAGAGTTCATTTCCGGTAAACCCAGTTATTTTTCGGCTATAATGAATTTACACAGTTCACAAACCCAACAAGTTTTTCACTATGAACTAAAGAGCATCTATGTAATTGATCCTGTGGTTTGTATCAGTTTCATAAGCAGAGTTAAACTAGGTATGGTCCGATTGAGTCAGAAACACAGTTCTTTTTTTCTAGCCATGCTCATGTTTCTTGCTGTATTGCAGAAGCTGGAAAAAAGAGCATGCTTCTTGCGGTAAAACAGACTGTGTTTCATGGATGAGAACACTTTTCTGAATTTCCCTATAGAATTGGAGTTAAACTCCATGCTCTGTGTCTTCCTACAATCAAGAGTTCATTTCCCGTAAACCCAGGTATTTTTCGGCTCAAATGAATTTACACAGTTCACAAACCAAACACGTTTTTCACTATTTACTAAAGAGCATCTATGTAAGTGATGCGTGGTTTGTATAAGTTTCATAAGCAGAATTGAACTAGATATGATCCGTATGAGTAGGAAACACAGTTCTTTTTTCTGGCCATGCTCATGTTCCTTGCTGTATTGCAGATGGTGAAAAGTAGAGCATGCTTCATCCGTTAAATCGGAGTGTGTTTCACGGATTAGAACACTGGTCTGAATTTCCCTTCTGAAACTGAGTTTAACCAAATGATCTGTGTCTTCCTACAAGCAAGAGTTCATTTCCAGTAAATCCAGTTATTTTTCGGCTTAAATGAATTTACTCAGTTCATGAAACCAATACGATTTTCACTATTAACTAAAGATCATCTGTGTAAGAGAGGATGTGGTGTGTATCAATTTCATAAGCACAGTTGAACTAGATATGGTCCGTATGAGTAGGAAACACAGTTATTTTTTTCTGGCCATGCTCATGTTTCTTGCTGTATTGCAGATGCTGGAAAGAAGAGCATGCTTCTTGCATTAAAACAGACTGTGTTTCTTGGATGAGAACAGTTTTCTGAATTTCCCTTTAGAATCGGAGTTGAACGCCATGCTCTGTGTCTTCCTACAAGCAAGAGTTCATTTCTGTAAACCCAGTTATTTTTCAGCTCAAATGAATTTACACAGTTCACGAAACCAACACGATTTTCACTATTAACTAAAGAGCATCTATGTAAGAGATGATGTGGTTTGTAGCAGTCATAAGCAGAGTTGAACTAGATATGGTCCATATGAGTAGGAGAGACAGTTCTTTTTTTCTGGGCATGCTCATGTTAATTGCTGTATTGCAAAGATGGAAAGAAGAGCATGCATCTTGCGTTAAAACAGAGTGTGTTTCATGGATGAGAACACAGGTCTGAATTTTCCTTCAGAAAGTGAGTTAAACCAAAGGCTCTGTGTCTTCCTACAAGCAAGAGTTCATTTCCTGTAAACCCAGTTATTTTTCGGCTCAAATGAATTTACACAGTTCACGAAACCAATACGATTTTCACTATTAACTAAAGAGCATCTATGTAAGAGATGTTGTGGTTTGTATCAGATTCATAAGCAGTGTTGAACTAGATATGGTCCGTATGAGTAGGAAACACAGTTCTTTTTTTCTGGACATTCTCATGTTCCTTGCTGTATAGCAGACGCTGGAAAAAAGAGCATGCTTCTTGCGTTAAAACAGACTGTGTTTCATGGATGAGAACACTCTTCTGAATTTCCCTTCAGAAATGGAGTTAAACTCCATGCTCTGTGACGTTCTACAAGCAAGAGTTCATTTCCGGTAAACCCAGTTATTTTTCGGCTCAAATGAATTTACACAGTTCATGAAACCAACACTATTTACACTATTAACTAAAGAGCAATTATGTAATAGATGATGGGGTTTGTATCAGTTTCATAAGCAGAGGGGAACTAGATATGATCCGTATGAATAGGAAACACAGTTCTCTTTTTCTGGCCATGCTCATGTTTCTTGCTGTATTGCAGATGCTGGAAAGAAGAGCATGCTTCTTGCATTAAAACAGACTCTGTTTCTTTGATGTGAACAGTCTTCTGAATTTCCCCTTAGAATCGGAGTTTAACGCCATGCTTTGTGTCTTCCTACAAGCAAGAGTTCATTTCCGGTAAACCCAGTTATTTTTCGCCTCAAATGAATTTACACAGTTCAAGAGACCAACACGATTTACACTATTAACTAAAGAGCATCTATGTAACAGATGATGTGGTTTGTATCAGTTTAATAAGCAGAGTTGAACTAGATATGGTCCGTATGAGTAGGAAACACAGTTCTTTTTTTCTGGGCATGCTCATGTTTCTTGTTGTATTGCAGATGGTGAAATGTAGAGCATGCTTCATCCGTTAAATCGGAGTGTGTTTCACAGATGAGAACACTGGCCTGAATTTGCCTTCAGAACCTGAGTTTAACCGAATGATCTCTGTCTTCCTACAAGCAAGAGTTCATTTCCAGTAAATCCAGTTATTTTTCGGCTCAAATGAATTTACACAGTTCACGAAACCAATACGATTTTCACTATTAACTAAAGAGCATCTGTGTAAGAGATGATGTGGTGTGTATCAATTTCATAAGCACAGTTGAACTAGGTATGGTCCGTTTGAGTCAGAAACACAGTTCTTTTTTTCTGGCCATGCTGTTGTTTCTTTCTGTATTGCAGATGCTGGAAAAAAGAGCATGCTTCTTGCGTTAAAACAAACTGTGTTTCATGGATGAGAACACTCTTTTGAATTTCCCTTCAGAAATTTACTTAAACCAAATGCTCTTTTTTTTCCTACAAGAAAGAGTTCATTTTCGGTAAACCCACTTATTTTTCGGCTCAAATGAATTTACACAGTTCACGAAACCAACACGATTTACACTATTAACTAAAGAGCATCTATGTAAGAGATGATGGGGTTTGTATCAGTTTCATAATCAGAGTGGAACTAGATATGTTCCGTTTGAGTCAGAAACACAGTTCTTTTTTTCTGGCCATGCTCATGTTTCTTGCTGTATTGCAGACGGTGAAAAGTAGAGCATGCTTCATCCGTTAAATCAGAGTGTGTTTCACGGATGAGAACACTGGTCTGAATTTTCCTTCAGAAACTGAGTTTAACCAAATGATCTGTGTCTTCCTACAAGCAAGAGTTCATTTCCAGTAAATCCAGTTATTTTTTGGCTGAAATGAATTTACACAGTTCACGAAACCAATACGACTTTCACTATTAACTAAAGGGCATCTGTGTAAGAGAAGATGTGGTGTGTATCAATTTCATAAGCACATTTGAACTAGATATAGTCCCTATGAGTAGGAAACACAGTTCTTTTTTTCTGGACATTCTCATGTTCCTTGCTGTATAGCAGACACTGGAAAAAAGAGCATGCTTCTTGCGTTAAAACAGACTGTGTTTCATGGATGAGATCACTCTTCTGAATTTCCCTTTAGAATCAGAGTTAAACTCCATGCTCTATGTCTTTCTACAAGCAAGAGTTCATTTCTGGTAAACGCAGTGAATTTTCGGCTCATATGATTTTACACTGTTCACAAACCCAACACGTTTTTCACTATTAACTAAAGATCATCTATATAATTGATGCTGTAGTTTGTATCAGTTTCATAAGCAGAATTGAACTAGATATGGTCCGTATGAGTAGGACACACAGTTATTTTTTTCTGGCCATGCTCATGTTTCTTGCTCTATTGCAGATGCTTGAAAGAAGAGCATGCCTCTTGCGTTAAAACAGACTGTGATTCATGGATGAGATCACTCTTCTGAATTTCCCATTAGAATCAGAGTTAAACTCCATGCTCTGTGTCTTTCTACAAGCAAGAGTTCATTTCTTGTAAACCCAGTTGTTTTTCGGCTCAAATGAATTTACACAGTTCTCGAAACCAATACGATTTTCTCTATTAACTAAAGAGCCTGTATGTAAGAGATGATGTTTTTTGTATCAGTTTCATAAGCAGAGTTGAACTATATATGGCCCATATGAGGAGGAAACACAGTTATTTTTTTCTGGACATGCTCTTGTTCCTTGCTGTATTACAGAGGATGTAAAGAATAGCATGCTATTTGCGTTAAACTTGAGTGTGTTTCATGGATGAGAACACTGGTCTGAATTTCCCTTCACAAATGGAGTTAAACCAAATGCTCTGTGTCTTCCTACAAGCAAGAGTTCATTTTTGGTAAAGGAGTGAATTTTTGGCTCAAATGAATTTACACAGTTCACAAACCCAACGCGTTTATCTCTCTTAACTAAAGAGCTTCTATGTAAGAGATACTGTGGTTTGTATCAGTTTCATAAGCAGAGTTGAACTAGTTATGGTCTGATTGAGTCAGAAACACAGTTCTTTTTTTCTAGCCATCTTCATGTTTCTTGCTGTATTGCAGATGTTAGAAAGAAGAGCATGCTATTTGCGTTAAAACGGATTGTGTTTGATGGATGAGTACACTGGTCTGAATTTCCCTTCAGAAATGGAGTTAAACCAAATGGTCTGTGTCTTCCTATAAGCAAGAGTTCATTTTTGGTAAAAGCAGTGAATTTTCGGCTCAAATAAATTTACACAGTTCACAAAAACAACACGTTTTCACTATTAACTAAAGAGCGTCTACGTAAGAGATGCGGTGGTTTGTATCAGTTTCATAAGCAGAATTGAACTAGATATGTTCCGTTTGAGTAGGAAACAAGTTCTTTTTTTCTGGCCATGCTCATGTTCCTTGCTGTATTGCAGAAGCTAGTAAGAAGAGCATGCTTCTTGCGTTAAAACAGAGTATGTTTCATGGATGAGAACACTGGTCTGAATTTCCCTTCAGAAATGGAGTTAAACCAAATGCTCTGTGTCTTCCAACAAGCAAGTATTCATTTCTTGTAAACACAGTGAATTTTTGGCTCAAATGAATTTACACAGTTCACAAACCCAACAGGTTTTTCACTATTAACTAAAGAGCATCAATGTAAGAGATGCTGTGGTTTGTATCAGTTTCATAGCAGAGTGAACTAGATATGGTACCTATGAGTAGGAGATACAGTTCTTTTTTTCTGGGCATGCTCTTGTTCCTTGCTGTATTGCATAAGCTGGAAAGAAGACCATGCGTCTCCCGTTAAAACGGAGTGTGTTTCATGGATGAGAACACTTTTCTGAATTTCCCTATAGAATCTGAGTTAAACTCCATGGTCTGTGCCTTCCTACATGTAAGAGTTCATTTCCGGTAAACCCAGTTATTTTTGGGCTCAAATGAATTTACACAATTCACGAAACCAACACAATTTTCACTATGAACTAAAGAGCATCTATGTAATTGTTCCTGTGGTTTGTATCGGTTTCATTAATAGAGTTGAACTAGATATAGTCCGTATGATTAGGAGACACAGTTCTTTTTTCTGGGCATGCTCATGTTCCTTGCTGTATTGCAGAAGCTGGGAAGAAGAGCATGCTTCTTGCATTAAAACAGAGTGTGTTTCATGGATGAGAACACTGGTCTGAATTTCCCTTCAGAAAGGGAGTTAAACCAAATGCTCTGTGCCTTCCAAGAAGCAAGAATTCATTTCTTGTAAACACAGTGAATTTTCGGCTCAAATGAATTTACACAGTTCACAATCCCAACAGGTTTTTCACTATTAACTAAAGAGCATCAATGTAAGAGATGCTGTGGTTTGTATCAGTTTCATAAGCAGAGTGAACTAGATATGGTACATATGAGTAGGAAACACAGTTCTTTTTTTCTGGCCATGCTCATGTTTCTTGCAGTATTGCAGATGCTGGAAAGAAGAGCATGCTTCTTGAGTTAAAACAGACTGTGTTTCATGGATGAGAACACTTTTCTGAATTTCCCTATAGAATCTGAGTTAAACTCCATGGTCTGTGTCCTCCTACATGCAAGAGTTCATTTCCGGTAAACCCAGTTATTTTTCGGCTATAATGAATTTACACAGTTCACAAACCCAACAAGTGTTTCACTATGAACTAAAGAGCATCTATGTAATTGTTCCTGTGGTTTGTATCAGTTTCATTAGCAGAGTTGAACTAGATATGGTCCTTATGATTAGGAGACACAGTTCTTTTTTTCTGGGAATGCTAATGTTCCTTGCTGTATTGCAGAAGCTGGAGAGAAGAGCATGCTTCTTGCGTTAAAACAGAGTGTGTTTCATGGATGAGAACACTGGTCTGAATTTCCCTTCATAAAGGGAGTTAAACCAAATGCTCTGTGTCTTCCTACAAGCAAGAGTTCATTTCTGGTAAAGGCAGGAATTTTCGGCTCAAATGAATTTACACATTTTACAAACCCAACAAGTTTATCACTATTAACTAAAGAGCATCTATGTAAGACATGATGTGGTTTGTATCAGTTTCATAAGCAGAGTTGAACTAGATATTTTTCGTATGAGTAGAAGATACAGTTCTTTTTTTGGGGGCATGCTCATATTCCTTGCTGTACTGCAGAAGTTGGAAAGAAGAGCATGCTTCTTCCATTAAAACGGAGTGTGTTTCATGGATGTGAACACTGGTCTGAATTTCCCTTCAGAAATGGAGTTAAACCAAATGCTCTATGTCTTCCAACAAGCAAGAGTTCATTTCCGGTAAACCCAGTTATTTTTCGGCTCAAATGAGTTTACACAGTTCATGAAACCCAACACGTTTTTCACTATGAAGTAAAGAGCATCTGTGTAAGAGATGATGTGTCTCGTATAAGTGTCATAAATAGAGTTGAACTAGATATGGTCCGTTTGATTCAGAAAAGCAGTTCTTTTTTCTGGCCATGCTCATGTTTCTTGCTGTATTGCAGATGCTGGAAAGAAGAGCATGCTTCTTGCGTTAAAACAGACTGTGTTTCATGGATGAGAACACAGGTCTGAATTTACATTCAGAAATGGAGTTAAACCAAATGCTCTGTGTCTTCCTACAAGCAAGAGTTCATTTCTGGTAAAGGCAGGTAATTTTCGGCTCATATGAATTTACACAGTTCACAAACCAAACACGTTTTTCACTATTAACTAAAGAGCATCTATGTAAGAGATGCTGTGTTTTCTATCAGATTCAGAAGCAGAGTTGAACGAAATATGGTCCGAATGAGTTTGAAACACAGTTCTTTTTTTGTGGCCATGCTCATGTTTCTTGCTGTATTGCGGATGCTGGAAAGAAGAGCACGCTTCTTGCATTAAAACAGACTGTGTTTCATTGATGAGAACACTTTTCTGAATTTCCCTTTAGTACTGGAGTTAAACGCCATGCTCTCTGTCTTCCTACAAGCAAGAGTTCATTGCCGGTAAACCCAATTATTTTTGGGCTCAAATGAATTTACACAGTTCACGAAACCAACACGATTTTCACTATTAACTAAAGAGCATCTATGTAAGAGATGATCTGGTTTGTATCAGTTTCATAAGCAGAGTTGAACTAGATATTGTTCGTATGATTAGGAGATACAGTTCTTTTATTCTGGGCATGATAATGTTCCTTGCTGTATTGCAGAAGCTGGAAAGAAGAGCATGCTTCTTGCGTTAAAACAGTGTGTTTCATGGATGAAAACACAGGTCTGAAATTCCCCTCAGAAATGGAGTTAAACCAAATGCTCTGTGTCTTCCAACAAGCAAGAATTCATTTCTTGTAAACTCAGTGAATTTTCGGCTCAAATGAATTTACACAGTTCACAAACCCAACAGGTTTTTCACTATTAACTAAAGAGCATCAATGTAAGAGAAGCAGTGGTTTGTATCAGTTTCATAAGCAGAATGAACTAGATAAGGTACCTATGAGTAGGAAACACAGTTCTTTTTTTCTGGCCATGCTCATGTTTCTTCCTGTATTGCAGAGGCTGGAAAGAAGAGCATGCTTCCTACGTTAAAACAGACTGTGTTTCATGGATGAGAACACTTTTCTGAATTTCCCTATAGAATCTGAGTTAAACTCCATGGTCTGTGTCCTCCTACATGCAAGAGTTCATTTCCGGTAAACCCAGTTATTTTTCAGCTCAAATGAATTTACACAGTTCACAAACCCCAACAAGCTTTTCACTATGAACTAAAGAGCATCTATGTAATTGATCCTGTGGTTTGTATGAGTTTCATTAGCAGAGTTGAACTAGATATGGTCCGTATGATTAGGAGACACAGTTCTTTTTTTCTGGGCATGCTAATGTTCCTTGCTGTATTGCAGAAGCTGGAAAGAAGAGCATGCTTCTTGCGTTATAACTGAGTTTGTTTAATGGATGAGAACACTGGTCTGAATTTCCCTTCAGAAAGGGAGTTAAAACAAATGTTCTGTGTCTTCCTACAAGCAAGAGTTCATTTTTGGTAAAGGCAGGAATTTTCGGCTCAAATGAATTTACACATTTCACAAACTCAAAAAGTTTATCACTATTAACTAAAGAGCATCAATGTAAGAGATGCTGTGGTTTGTATCAGTTTCATAAGCAGAGTGAACTAGATATGGTACCTATGAGTAGGAAACAAAGTTCTTTTTTCTAGCCATCCTCATGTTTCTTGCTGTATTGCAGATGCTGGAAAGGAGAACATGATTCCTGCATTAAAACAGACTGTGTTTCATAGATGAGAACCCTTTTCTGAATTTCCCTATAGAATCTGAGTTAAACTCCATGGTCTGTGTCCTCCTACATGCAAGAGTTCATTTCCGGTAAACCCAGTTATTTTTCGGCTCAAATGAATTTACACAGTTCACAAACCCCAACAAGTTTTTCACTATGAACTAAAAAGCATCTATGTAATTGATCCTGTGGTTTGTATCAGTTTCATTAGCAGAGTTGAACTAGATATGGTCCGTATGATTAGGAGACACAGTTCTTTTTTTCTGGGCATGCTAATGTTCCTTGCTGTATTGCAGAAGCTGGAAAGAAGAGCATGCTTCCTCCAGTAAAACGGAGTGTGTTTCATGGATGAGAACACTGGTCTGAATTTCCCTTCAGAAATGGAGTTAAACCAAATGCTCTATGTCTTCCAACAAGCAAGAGTTCATTTCTTGTAAAAGCAGTGAATTTTCGGCTCAAATGAATTTACCCAGTTCAATAACCCAACACGTTTTTCACTATTAACTAAAGAGCATCAATTTAAGAGATGCTGTGGTTTGTATCAGTTTCATAAGCATAGTGAACTAGATATGGTACCTATGAGTAGGAAACACAGTTCTTTTTTCTAGCCATCTTCATGTTTCTTGCTGTATTGCAGATGCTGGAAAGAAGAGCATGATTCTTGCATTAAAACAGACTGTGTTTCATGGATGAGAACACTTTTCTGAATTTCCCTATAGAAGCTGAGTTAAACTCCATGGTCTGTGTCCTCCTACATGCAAGAGTTCATTTCCGGTAAACCCAGTTACTTTTCGGCTCAAATGAGTTTACACAGTTCATGAAACCAATATGATTTTCTCTATGAAGTAAAGAGCATCTGTGTAAGAGATGATGTGTCTTGTATAAGTGTCATAAATAGAGTTGAACTAGATATGGTCCGTTTGAGTCAGAAAAGCAGTTCTTTTCTTTCTGGCTGTGCTCATGTTTCTTGCTGTATTGCAGATGCTGGAAAAAAGAGCATGCTTCTTGCGTTAAAACAGACTGTGTTTCATGGATGAGAACACAGGTCTGAATTTACATTCAGAAATGGAGTTAAACCAAATGCTCTGTGTCTTCCTACAAGCAAGAGTTCATTTCTGGTAAAGGAAGGGAATTTTCGGCTCATATGAATTTACACAGTTCCCAAACCCAACACGTTTTTCACTATTAACTAAAGAGCATCGATGTAAGAGATGCTGTGGTTTGTATCAGATTCAGAAGCAGAGTTGAATGAAATATGGTCCCTATGAGTTTGAAACACAGTTCTTTTTTTGTGGCCATGCTCATGTTTCTTGCTGTATTGTGGATGCTGGAAAGAAGAGCATGCTTCTTGAGTTAAAACAGACTGTGTTTCATGGATGAGAACACTTTTCTGAATTGCCCTATAGAATCTGAGTTAAACTCCATGGTCTGTGTCTTCCTACAAGCAAGAGTTCATTTCCGGTAAACCCAGTTATTTTTGGGCTCAAATGAATTTACATAGTTCACGAAACCAACACAATTTTCACTATGAACTAAAGAGCATCTATGTAATTGATCCTGTGGTTTGTATCAGTTTCATTAGCAGAGTTGAACTAGATATGGTCCGTATGATTAGGAGACACAGTTCTTTTTTTCTGGGCATGCTCATGTTCCTTGCTGTATTGCAGAAGCTGGAAAGAAGAGCATGCTTCTTGCGTTAAAACAGAGTGTGTTTCATGAATGAGAACACTGGTCTGAATTTCCCTTCAGAAATGGCGTTAAACCAAATGCTCTGTGTCTTCCAACAAGCAAGAATTCATTTCTTGTAAACACAGTGAATTTTCGGCTCAAATGAAGTTACACAGTTCACAAACCCAACAGATTTTTCACTATTAACTAAAGAGCATCAATGTAAGAGATGCTCTGGTTTGTATCAGTTTCATAAGCAGAGTGAACTAGATAAGGTACCTAAGAATAGGAAACACAGTTATTTTTTTCTGGCCATGCTCATGTTTCTTTCTGTATTGCAGATGCTGGAAAGAAGAGCATGCTTCCTGCGTTAAAACAGACTGTGTTTCATGGATGAGAACACTTTTCTGAATTTCCCTATAGAATCTGAGTTAAACTCCATGGTCTGTGTCCTCCTATATGCAAGAGTTCATTTCTGGTAAACCCAGTTATTTTTGGGCTCCAATGAATTTACACATTTAACGAAACCTACACAATTTTCACTATTAACTAAAGAGCATCTATGTAAGAGATGATCTGGTTTGTATCAGTTTCATAATCAGATTTGAACTAGATATTGTTCGAATGACTAGGAGATTCACTTCTTTTTATCTGAGTATGCTCTTGTTCCTTGCTGTATTGCAGATGCTGGAAAAAAGAGCATGCTTCTTGCGTTAAAACAGACTGTGTTTCATGGATGAGAACACAGGTCTGAATTTACATTCAGAAATCGAGTTAAACCAAATGCTCTGTGTCTTCCTACAAGCAAGAGTTCATTTCTGGTAAAGGCAGGTAATTTTCGGCTCATATGAATTTACACAGTTCCCAAACCCAACACGTTTTTCACTATTAACTAAAGATCATCTATGTAAGAGATGCTGTGTTTTCGATCAGATTCAGAAGCAGAGTTGAATGAAATATGGTCCCTATGAGTTTGAAATGCAGTTCTTTTTTTGTGGCCATGCTCATGTTTCTTACTGTATTGTGGACGCTGGAAAGAAGAGCACGCTTCTTGCATTAAAACAGACTGTGTTTCATTGATGAGAACAGTTTTCTGAATTTCCCTTTAGAATCGGAGTTAAACGCTTGCTCTCTGTCTTCCTACAAGCAAGATTTCATTGCCGGTAAACCCAATAATTTTTGGGCTCAAATGAATTTACACAGTTCACGAAACCAACACGATTTTCACTATTAACTAAAGAGCATCTATGTAGGAGATGATCTGGTTTGTATCAGTTTCATTAGCAGAGTTGAACTAGATATGGTCCGTATGATTAGGAGACACAGTTCTCTTTTTCTGGGCATGCTCATGTTCCTTGCTGTACTGCAGAAGCTGGAAAGAAGTGCATGCTTCCTGCATTAAAACAGAGTGTGTTTCATGGATGAGAACACTGTTATGAATTTCCCTTCAGAAATGGAGTTAAATCAAATGCTCTGTGTCTTCTAACAAGAAAGAAATCATTTCTTGTAAACACAGAGAATTTTCAGCTCAAATGAATTTACACAGTTCACAAACCCAACAGGTTTTTCACTATTAACTAAAGAGCATCAATGTAAGAGATGCTGCGGTTTGTATCAGTTTCATAAGCATAGTGAACTAGATATGGTACCTATGAGTAGGAAACACAGTTCTTTTTTTCTGGCCATGCTCATGTTTCTTGCTGTACTGCAGAAGCTGGAAAGAAGTGCATGCTTCCTGCGTTAAAACAGACTGTGTTTCATGGATGAGAACACTTTTCTGAATTTCCCTATAGAATCTGAGTTAAACTCCATGGTCTGTGTCCTCCTACATGCAAGAGTTCATTTCCGGTATACCCAGTTATTTTTCGGCTCAAATGAATTTACACAGTACACAAACCCAACAAGTTTTTCACTATGAACTAAAGAGCATCTATGTAATTGATCCTGTGGTTTGTATCAGTTTCATAAGCAGAGTTGAACTAGATATTGTTGGTATGAGTAGGACACACAGTTCTTTTTTTCTGGGCATGCTCTTGTTCCTTGCAATATTGCAGAAGCTTGAAACAAGAGCATGCTTCTCCCGTTAAAACGGAGTGTGTTTCATGGATGAGATCGCTGGTCTGAATTTCCGTTCAGAAATGGAGTTAAACCAAACGCTCTGTGTCTTCCACCAAGCAAGAATTCATTTCTTGTAAACAAAGTGAATTTTCGGCTCAAATGAATTTACACAGTTCACAAACCCAACAGGTTTTTACTATTAACTAAAGAGCATCATTGTAAGAGATGCTGTGGTTTGTATCAGTTTCATAAGCAGAGTGAACTAGATAAGGTACCTATGAGTAGGAAATACAGTTCTTTTTTTCTGGCCATGCTCATGTTTCTTTCTGTATTGCAGAGGCTGGAAAGAAGAGCATGCTTCTTGCATTAAAACAGACTGTGTTTCATGGATGAGAACACTTTTCTGAATTTCCCTATAGAATCTGAGTTAAACTCCATGGTCTGTGTCTTCCTACATGCAAGAGTTCATTTCTGGTAAACCCAGTTATTTTTGGGCTCCAATGAATTTACACAGTTAACAAAACCTACACAATTTTCACTATTAACTAAAGAGCATCTATGTAAGAGATGATCTGGTTTGTATCAGTTTCATAAGCAGATTTGAACTAGATATTGTTCGAATGAGTAGGAGATTCAGTTCTTTTTATCTGGGTATGCTCTTGTTCCTTGCTGTATTGCAGATGCTGGAAAAAAGAGCATGCTTCTTGCGTTAAAACAGACTGTGTTTCATGGATGAAAACACAGGTCTGAATTTCCTCTCAGACATGGAGTTAAACCAAATGCTCTGTGTCTTCCAACAAGCAAGAATTCATTTCTTGTAAACATAGTGAATTTTAGGCTCAAATGAATTTACACAGTTCACAAACCCAACAGGTTTTTTCACTATTAACTAAAGAGCATCAATGTAAGAGATGCTGTGGTTTGTATCAGTTTCATAAGCAGAGTGAACTAGATAAGGTACCTATGAGTAGGAAACACACTTCTTTTTTTCTGGCCATGGTCATGTTTCTTTCTGTATTGCAGATGCTGGAAAGAAGAGCATGCTTCCTGCGTTAAAACAGACTGTGTTTCATGGATGAGAACACTTTTCTGAATTTCCCTATAGAATCTGAGTTAAACTCCATGGTCTGTGTCCTCCTACATGCAAGAGTTCATTTCCGGTAAACCCAGTTATTTTTCGGCTCAAATGTATTTACACAGTTCACAAACCCCAACAAGTTTTTCACTATGAACTAAAGAGCATCTATGTAATTGATCCTGTGGTTTGTATCAGTTTCATTAGCAGAGTTGAACTAGATATGGTCCGTTTGATTAGGAGACACAGTTCTTTTTTTCTGGGCATGCTCATGTTCCTTGCTGTATTGCAGAAGCTGGAAAGAAGAGCATGCTTCTTGCGTTATAACAGAGTTTGTTTCATGGATGATAACACTGGTCTGAATTTCCCTTCAGAAAGGGAGTTAAACCAAATGCTCTGTGTCTTCCTACAAGCAAGAGTTCATTTCTGGTAAAGGCAGGAATTTTCGGCTCAAATGAATTTACACATTTCACAAACCCAACAAGTTTATCACTATTAACTAAAGAGCATCTATGTAAGAGATGATGTGGTTTGTATCAGTTTCATAAGCAGAGTTGAACTAGATATTTTTCGTATGAGTAGGAGATACAGTTCTTTTTTTTGGGAATGCTCATGTTCCTTGCTGTATTGCAGAAGCTGGAAAGAAGAGCATGCTTCTTCCATTAAAATGGAGTGTGTTTCATGGATGAGAACACTGGTCTGAATTTCCCTTCAGAAATGGAGTTAAACCAAATGCTCTATGTCTTCCAACAAGCAAGAGATCATTTCTCGTAAAGGCAGTGAATTTTCGGCTCCAATGAATTTACCCAGTTCAATAACCCAACACGTTTTTCACTATTAACTAAAGAGCATCAATGTAAGAGATGCTGTGGTTTGTATCAGTTTCATGAGCACAGTGAACTAGATATGGTACCTATGAGTAGGAAACACAGTTCTTTTTTCCTAGCCATCCTCATGTTTCTTGCTGTATTGCAGATGCTGGAAAGAAGAGCATGAATCTTGCATTAAAACAGACTGTGTTTCATGGATGAGAACACTTTTCTGAATTTCCCTATAGAATCTGAGTTAAACTCCATGGTCTGTGTCCTCCTACATTCAAGAGTTCATTTCCGGTAAACCCAGTTATTTTTCGGCTCAAATGAGTTTACACAGTTCATGAAAGCAATATGATTTTCAATATGAAGTAAAGAGCATCTGTGTAAGAGATGATGTGTCTTGTATAAGTGTCATAAATAGAGTTGAACTAGATATGGTCCGTTTGAGTCAGAAAAGCAGTTCTTTTTTTCTGGCTATGCTCATGTTTCTTGCTGTATTGCCGATGCTGGAAAAAAGAGAATGCTTCTTGCGTTAAAACAGACTGTGTTTCATGGATGAGAACACAGGTCTGAAGTTACATTCAGAAATGGAGTTAAACCAAATGCTCTGTGTCTTCCTACAAGCAAGAGTTCATTTCTGGTAAAGGCAGGTAATTTTCGGCTCATATGAATTTACACAGTTCCCAAACCCAACACGTTTTTCACTATTAACTAAAGAGCATCTATGTAAGAGATGCTGTGTTTTGTATGAGATTCAGAAGCAGAGTTGAACGAAATATGGTCCCTATGTGTTTGAAACGCAGTTCTTTTTTTCTGGCCATGCTCATGTTTCTTGCTGTATTGCAGATGTTGGAAAGAAGAGCATTATTCTTGAGTTAAAACAGACTGTGTTTCATGGATGAGAACCCTTTTCTGAATTTCCCTATAGAATCTGAGTTAAACTCCATGGTCTGTGTCCTCCTACATGCAAGAGTTCATTTCCGGTAAACCCAGTTATTTTTGGGCTCAAATGAATTTACACATTTCACGAAACCAAAACGATTTTCACTATTAACTAAAGAGCATCTATGTAAGAGATGATCTGCTTTGTATCAATTTCATAAGCAGAGTTGAACTAGATACTGTTCGTATTAGTGGGAGATTTAGTTCTTTTTTCCTGAGCATGCTCATGTTCCTTGCTGTATTGCAGAATCTGGAAAGAAGAGCATGCTTCTTGCGGAAAAACAGAGTGTGTTTCATGGATGAGAATACAGGTCTGTATTTCCCTTCAGAACTGGAGTTAAACCAAATGCTCTGTGTCTTCCTACAGGCAAGAGTTCATTTCTGGTAAAGGCCGGGAATTTTCGGCTCATATGAATTTACACAGTTCACAAACCCAACAAGTTTATCAATATTAACTAAAGAGCGTCTATGTAAGAGATGCTGTGGTTTGTATCAGTTTCATAAGCAGAGTGTACTAGATATGGTACCTATGAGTAGGAAACACAGTTCTTTTATTCTGGCCATCCTCATGTTTCTTGCTGTATTGCAGATGCTGGAAAGAAGAGCATGCTTCTTGAGTTAAAACAGACTGTGTTTCATGGATGAGAACACTTTTCTGAATTTCCCTATAGAATCTGAGTTAAACTCCATGGTCTGTGTCTTCCTACATGCAAGAGTTCATTTCTGGTAAACCCAGTTATTTTTGGGCTCCAATGAATTTACACAGTTAACAAAACCTACACAATTTTCACTATTAACTAAAGAGCATCTATGTAAGAGATGATCTGGTTTGTATCAGTTTCATAAGCAGATTTGAACTAGATATTGTTCGAATGAGTAGGAGATTCAGTTCTTTTTATCTGGGTATGCTCTTGTTCCTTGCTGTATTGCAGATGCTGGAAAAAAGAGCATGCTTCTTGCGTTAAAACAGACTGTGTTTCATGGATGAAAACACAGGTCTGAATTTCCCTTCCGAAATGGAGTTAAACCAAATGCTCTGTGTCTTCCTACAAGCAAGAGTTCATTTCTGGGAAACGCAGTGAATTTTCGGCTCAAATGAATTTACACAGTTCACAAACCCAACAGGTTTATCACTATTAACTAAAGAGCATCTATGTAAGAGATGCTGTGGTTTGTATCAGTTTCATAAGCAGAGTTGAACTAGATATGGTCCGTTTGAGTCAGAACCACAGTTCTTTTTTTCTGGCCATGCTCATATTTCTTGCTGTATTGCAGATGCTCGAAAGAAGAGCATGCTTCTTGCGTTAAAATAGACTGTGTTTCATGGATGAGAACACTTTTCTGAATTTCCCTTTAGAATCGGAGTTTAACGCCATGCTCTCTGTCTTCCTACAAGCAAGAGTTCATTGCCAGTAATCTCAGTTATTTTTGGGCTCAAATGAATTTACACAGTTCACGAAACCAACACGATTTTCACTATTAACTAAAGAGCATCTATGTAAGAGATGATTTGTTTTGTGTCAGTTTCATAAGCAGAGTTGAACTAGATATTGTTCGTATGAGTAGAAGATACAGTTCTTTTTTTCTGGGCATGCTCATGTTCCTTGCTGTATTGCAGAAGCTGGAAAGAAGAGCATGCTTTTTGCGTTAATACAGAGTGTGTTTCATGGATGAGAACACTGCTCTGAATTTCCCTTCAGAAATGGAGTTAAACGCCATGCTCTGTGTCTTCCTATAAGCAAGAGTTCATTTCTGGTAAAGGCAGGGATTTTTTGGCTCAAATGAATTTACACAGTTCACAAACCCAACACGTTTTTCACTATTAACAAAGAGCATCTATGTAAGGGATGCTGTGGTTTGTATCAGTTTCATAAGCATAGTAGAACTAGATATGGTCCGTATGAGTAGGAAACAAAGTCTTTTTTTCTGGCCATGCTCATGTTTCTTGCTGTATTGCAGATGCTGGAAAGAAGAGCATTCTTCTTGCATTAAAACAAACTGTGTTTCATTTATGAGAACACTTTTCTGAGTTTCCCTTTAGAATCAGAGTTAGACGCCATGCTCTGTGTCTTCCTACAAGAAAGAATTCATTTCCGGAAAACCCAGTTATTTTTTGGCTAAAATGAATTTACAAAGTTCACGAACCCTATAGTATTTAGACTATTAACTAATGAGCATGTATGTAAGAAATGATGTGGTTTGTATCAGTTTCATAAGCAGAGTTGAACTAGATATGGTCCGTTTGAGTCAGAAACACTGTTCTTTTTTTCTGGCCATGCTCATGTTTCTTTCTGTATTGCAGATGCTGGAAAGAAGAGCATGCTTCCTGCGTTAAAACAGACTGTGTTTCATGGATGAGAACACTTTTCTGAATTTCCCTATAGAATCTGAGTTAAACTCCATGGTCTGTGTCCTCCTACATGCAAGAGTTCATTTCCGGTAAACCCAGTTATTTTTCGGCTCAAATGTATTTACACAGTTCACAAACCCCAACAAGTTTTTCACTATGAACTAAAGAGCATCTATGTAATTGATCCTGTGGTTTGTATCAGTTTCATTAGCAGAGTTGAACTAGATATGGTCCGTTTGATTAGGAGACACAGTTCTTTTTTTCTGGGCATGCTCATGTTCCTTGCTGTATTGCAGAAGCTGGAAAGAAGAGCATGCTTCTTGCGTTATAACAGAGTTTGTTTCATGGATGATAACACTGGTCTGAATTTCCCTTCAGAAAGGGAGTTAAACCAAATGCTCTGTGTCTTCCTACAAGCAAGAGTTCATTTCTGGTAAAGGCAGGAATTTTCGGCTCAAATGAATTTACACATTTCACAAACCCAACAAGTTTATCACTATTAACTAAAGAGCATCTATGTAAGAGATGATGTGGTTTGTATCAGTTTCATAAGCAGAGTTGAACTAGATATTTTTCGTATGAGTAGGAGATACAGTTCTTTTTTTTGGGGAATGCTCATGTTCCTTGCTGTATTGCAGAAGCTGGAAAGAAGAGCATGTTTCTTCCATTAAAATGGAGTGTGTTTCATGGATGAGAACACTGGTCTGAATTTCCCTTCAGAAATGGAGTTAAACCAAATGCTCTATGTCTTCCAACAAGCAAGAGATCATTTCTCGTAAAGGCAGTGAATTTTCGGCTCCAATGAATTTACCCAGTTCAATAACCCAACACGTTTTTCACTATTAACTAAAGAGCATCAATATAAGAGATGCTGTGGTTTGTATCAGTTTCATGAGCACAGTGAACTAGATATGGTACCTATGAGTAGGAAACACAGTTCTTTTTTCCTAGCCATCCTCATGTTTCTTGCTGTATTGCAGATGCTGGAAAGAAGAGCATGAATCTTGCATTAAAACAGACTGTGTTTCATGGATGAGAACACTTTTCTGAATTTCCCTATAGAATCTGAGTTAAACTCCATGGTCTGTGTCCTCCTACATTCAAGAGTTCATTTCCGGTAAACCCAGTTATTTTTCGGCTCAAATGAGTTTACACAGTTCATGAAAGCAATATGATTTTCACTATGAAGTAAAGAGCATCTGTGTAAGAGATGATGTGTCTTGTATAAGTGTCATAAATAGAGTTGAACTAGATATGGTCCGTTTGAGTCAGAAAAGCAGTTCTTTTTTTCTGGCTATGCTCATGTTTCTTGCTGTATTGCCGATGCTGGAAAAAAGAGAATGCTTCTTGCGTTAAAACAGACTGTGTTTCATGGATGAGAACACAGGTCTGAATTTACATTCAGAAATGGAGTTAAACCAAATGCTCTGTGTCTTCCTACAAGCAAGAGTTCATTTCTGGTAAAGGCAGGTAATTTTCGGCTCATATGAATTTACACAGTTCCCAAACCCAACACGTTTTTCACTATTAACTAAAGAGCATCTATGTAAGAGATGCTGTGTTTTGTATGAGATTCAGAAGCAGAGTTGAACGAAATATGGTCCCTATGTGTTTGAAACGCAGTTCTTTTTTTCTGGCCATGCTCATGTTTCTTGCTGTATTGCAGATGTTGGAAAGAAGAGCATTATTCTTGAGTTAAAACAGACTGTGTTTCATGGATGAGAACCCTTTTCTGAATTTCCCTATAGAATCTGAGTTAAACTCCATGGTCTGTGTCCTCCTACATGCAAGAGTTCATTTCCGGTAAACCCAGTTATTTTTGGGCTCAAATGAATTTACACATTTCACGAAACCAAAACGATTTTCACTATTAACTAAAGAGCATCTATGCAAGAGATGATCTGCTTTGTATCAATTTCATAAGCAGAGTTGAACTAGATACTGTTCGTATGAGTGGGAGATTTAGTTCTTTTTTCCTGAGCATGCTCATGTTCCTTGCTGTATTGCAGAATCTGGAAAGAAGAGCATGCTTCTTGCGGAAAAACAGAGTGTGTTTCATGGATGAGAATACAGGTCTGTATTTCCCTTCAGAACTGGAGTTAAACCAAATGCTCTGTGTCTTCCTACAAGCAAGAGTTCATTTCTGGTAAAGGCCGGGAATTTTCGGCTCATATGAATTTACACAGTTCACAAACCCAACAAGTTTATCAATATTAACTAAAGAGCGTCTATGTAAGAGATGCTGTGGTTTGTATCAGTTTCATAAGCAGAGTGTACTAGATATGGTACCTATGAGTAGGAAACACAGTTCTTTTATTCTGGCCATCCTCATGTTTCTTGCTGTATTGCAGATGCTGGAAAGAAGAGCATGCTTCTTGCGTTAAAACAGAGTGTGTTTCATGGATGAGAACACTGGTCTGAATTTCCCTTCAGAAATGGAGTTAAACCAAATGCTCTGTGTCTTCCAACAAGCAAGAATTCATTTCTTGTAAACATAGTGAATTTTCGGTTCAAATGAATTTACACAGTTCACAAACCCAACAGGTTTTTTCACTATTAACTAAAGAGCATCAATGTAAGAGATGCTGTGGTTTGTATCAGTTTCATAAGCAGTGTGAACTAGATAAGGTACCTATGAGTAGGAAACACAGTTCTTTTTTTCTGGCCATGGTCATGTTTCTTTCTGTATTGCAGATGCTGGAAAGAAGAGCATGCTTCCTGCGTTAAAACAGACTGTGTTTCATGGATGAGAACACTTTTCTGAATTTCCCTATAGAATCTGAGTTAAACTCCATGGTCTGTGTCCTCCTACATGCAAGAGTTCATTTCCGGTAAACCCAGTTATTTTTCGGCTCAAATGTATTTACACAGTTCACAAACCCCAACAAGTTTTTCACTATGAACTAAAGAGCATCTATGTAATTGATCCTGTGGTTTGTATCAGTTTCATTAGCAGAGTTGAACTAGATATGGTCCGTTTGATTAGGAGACACAGTTCTTTTTTTCTGGGCATGCTCTTGTTCCTTGCTGTATTGCAGAAGCTGGAAAGAAGAGCATGCTTCTTGCGTTATAACAGAGTTTGTTTCATGGATGATAACACTGGTCTGAATTTCCCTTCAGAAAGGGAGTTAAACCAAATGCTCTGTGTCTTCCTACAAGCAAGAGTTCATTTCTGGTAAAGGCAGGAATTTTCGGCTCAAATGAATTTACACATTTCACAAACCCAACAAGTTTATCACTATTAACTAAAGAGCATCTATGTAAGAGATGATGTGGTTTGTATCAGTTTCATAAGCAGAGTTGAACTAGATATTTTTCGTATGAGTAGGAGATACAGTTCTTTTTTTTGGGAATGCTCATGTTCCTTGCTGTATTGCAGAAGCTGGAAAGAAGAGCATGCTTCTTCCATTAAAATGGAGTGTGTTTCATGGATGAGAACACTGGTCTGAATTTCCCTTCAGAAATGGAGTTAAACCAAATGCTCTATGTCTTCCAACAAGCAAGAGATCATTTCTCGTAAAGGCAGTGAATTTTCGGCTCCAATGAATTTACCCAGTTCAATAACCCAACACGTTTTTCACTATTAACTAAAGAGCATCAATATAAGAGATGCTGTGGTTTGTATCAGTTTCATGAGCACAGTGAACTAGATATGGTACCTATGAGTAGGAAACACAGTTCTTTTTTCCTAGCCATCCTCATGTTTCTTGCTGTATTGCAGATGCTGGAAAGAAGAGCATGAATCTTGCATTAAAACAGACTGTGTTTCATGGATGAGAACACTTTTCTGAATTTCCCTATAGAATCTGAGTTAAACTCCATGGTCTGTGTCCTCCTACATTCAAGAGTTCATTTCCGGTAAACCCAGTTATTTTTCGGCTCAAATGAGTTTACACAGTTCATGAAAGCAATATGATTTTCACTATGAATTAAAGAGCATCTGTGTAAGAGATGATGTGTCTTGTATAAGTGTCATAAATAGAGTTGAACTAGATATGGTCCGTTTGAGTCAGAAAAGCAGTTCTTTTTTTCTGGCTATGCTCATGTTTCTTGCTGTATTGCCGATGCTGGAAAAAAGAGAATGCTTCTTGCGTTAAAACAGACTGTGTTTCATGGATGAGAACACAGGTCTGAATTTACATTCAGAAATGGAGTTAAACCAAATGCTCTGTGTCTTCCTACAAGCAAGAGTTCATTTCTGGTAAAGGCAGGTAATTTTCGGCTCATATGAATTTACACAGTTCCCAAACCCAACACGTTTTTCACTATTAACTAAAGAGCATCTATGTAAGAGATGCTGTGTTTTGTATGAGATTCAGAAGCAGAGTTGAACGAAATATGGTCCCTATGTGTTTGAAACGCAGTTCTTTTTTTCTGGCCATGCTCATGTTTCTTGCTGTATTGCAGATGTTGGAAAGAAGAGCATTATTCTTGAGTTAAAACAGACTGTGTTTCATGGATGAGAACCCTTTTCTGAATTTCCCTATAGAATCTGAGTTAAACTCCATGTTCTTCGTCCTCCTACATGCAAGAGTTCATTTCCGGTAAACCCAGTTATTTTTGGGCTCAAATGAATTTACACATTTCACGAAACCAAAACGATTTTCACTATTAACTAAAGAGCATCTATGCAAGAGATGATCTGCTTTGTATCAATTTCATAAGCAGAGTTGAACTAGATACTGTTCGTATGAGTGGGAGATTTAGTTCTTTTTTCCTGAGCATGCTCATGTTCCTTGCTGTATTGCAGAATCTGGAAAGAAGAGCATGCTTCTTGCGGAAAAACAGAGTGTGTTTCATGGATGAGAATACAGGTCTGTATTTCCCTTCAGAACTGGAGTTAAACCAAATGCTCTGTGTCTTCCTACAAGCAAGAGTTCATTTCTGGTAAAGGCCGGGAATTTTCGGCTCATATGAATTTACACAGTTCACAAACCCAACAAGTTTATCAATATTAACTAAAGAGCGTCTATGTAAGAGATGCTGTGGTTTGTATCAGTTTCATAAGCAGAGTGTACTAGATATGGTACCTATGAGTAGGAAACACAGTTCTTTTATTCTGGCCATCCTCATGTTTCTTGCTGTATTGCAGATGCTGGAAAGAAGAGCATGCTTCTTGCATTAAAACAGACTGTGTTTCATGGATGAGAACACTTTTCTGAATTGCCCTATAGAATCTGAGTTAAACTCCATTGTCTGTGTCTTCCTACATGCAAGAGTTCATTTCCGGTAAACCCAGTTATTTTTCGGCTCAAATGAATTTACACAGTTCACAAACCCCAACAAGTTTTTCACTATGAACTAAAGAGCATCTATGTAATTGATCCTGTGGTTTGTATCAGTTTCATAAGCAGATTTGAACTAGATATGGTCGGTATGATTAGGAGACACAGTTCTTTTTTTCTGGGCATGCTCTTGTTCCTTGCTGTATTGCAGAAGCTGGAAAGAAGAGCATGCTTCTCCCGTTAAAACTGAGTGTGTTTCATGGATGAGAACACTGCTCTGAATTTCCCTTCAGAAATGGAGTTAAACCAAATGCTCTGTGACTTCCAACAAGCAAGAAATCATTTCTTGTAAACACAGTGAATTTTTGGCTCAAATGAATTTACACAGTTCACAAACCCAACAGGTTTTTCACTATTAACTAAAGAGCATCAATGTAAGAGATGCTGTGGTTTGTATCAGTTTCATAAGCAGAGTGTACTAGATATGGTACCTATGAGTAGGAAACACAGTTCTTTTTTTCTGGCCATGCCCATTTTTCTTGCTGTATTGCAGATGCTGGAAAGAAGAGAATGCTTCTTGCGTTAAAACAGACTGTGTTTCATGGCTGAGAACACTTTTCTGAATTTCCCTATAGAATCTGAATTAAACTCCATGGTCTGTGTGCTCCTACATGCAAGAGTTCATTTCCGGTAATTCCAGTTATTTTTCGGCTCAAATGAATTTACACAGTTCACAAACCCAACAAGTTTTTCAATACGATCTAAAGAGCATCTATGTTTTTGATCCTGTGGTTTGTATCAGTTTCACTAGCAGAGTTGAACTAGATACTGTTCGTATGATTAGGAGACACAGTTCTTTTTTTCTGGGCATGCTCATGTTCCTTGCTGTATTTCAGAAGCTGGAAAGAAGAGCATGCTTCCTGGGTTAAAACAGAGTGTGTTTCATGGCTGAGAACACTTTTCTGAATTTCCCTATAGAATCTGAGTTAAACTCCATGGTCTGTGTCCTCCTACATGCAAGAGTTCATTTCCGATAAACCCAGTTATTTTTCGGCTCAAATGAATTTACACAGTTCACAAACCCAACAAGTTTTTCACTATTAACTAAAGAGCATCAATGTAAGAGATGTTGTGGTTTGTATCAGTTTCATAAGCAGAGTGTACTAGATATGGTACCTATGAGTAGGAAACACAGTTCTTTTTTTTCTGGCCATCCTCATGTTTCTTGCTGTATTGCAGATGCTGGAAAGAAGAGCATGCTTCTTGCATTAAAACAGACTGTGTTTCATGGATGAGAACACTTTTCTGAATTTCCCTATAGATTCTGAGTTAAACTCCATTGTCTGTGTCTTCCTACATGCAAGAGTTCATTTCCGGTAAACCCAGTTATTTTTGGGCTCCAATGAATTTACACAGTTCACGAAACCTACACAATTTTCACTATTAACTAAAGAGCATCTATGTAAGAGATGATCTGGTTTGTATCAGTTTAATAACCAGATTTGAACTAGACATTGTTCGAATGAGTAGGAGATACAGTTCTTTTTTTCTGGGCATGCTCTTGTTCCTTGCTGTATTTCAGAAGCTGGAAAGAAGAGCATGCTTCCTGCGTTAAAACAGAGTGTGTTTCATGGCTGAGAACACTTTTCTGAATTTCCCTATAGAATCTGAGTTAAACTCCATGGTCTGTGTCCTCCTACATGCAAGAGTTCATTTCCGGTAAACCCAGTTATTTTTCGGCTCAAATGAATTTACACAGTTCACAAACCCAACAAGTTTTTCACTAGGAACTAAAGAGCATCTATGTAATTGATCCTGTGGTTTGTATCAGTTTCATTAGCAGAGTTGAACTAGATACTGTTCGTATGAGTAGGAGACACAGTTATTTTTTTTCTAGGCATGCTCATGTTCCTTGCTGTATTGCAGAAGTTGGAGAGAAGAGTATGCTTCTTGCGTTAAAACAGAGTGTGTTTCATGGATGAAAACACTTGTCTGAATTTCCCTTCAGAAAGGGAGTTAAACCAAATGCTCTATGTCCTCCAACAAGCAAGAGTTCATTTCTTGTAAACACAGTGAATTTTTGGCTCAAATGAATTTACACAGTTCACAAACCAAACACGTTTTTCACTATTAACTAAAGAGCATCAATGTAAGAGATGCTGTGGTTTGTATCAGTTTCATAGGCAGAGTGAACTAGATATGGTACCTATGAGTAGGAAACAGTTTTTTTTTTCTGGCCATCCTCATGTTTCTTGCTGTTTTGCAGATGCTGGAAAGAAGAGCATGCTTCTTGCGTTAAAAGAGAATGTGTTTCATGGATGAGAACACTTTTCTGAATTTCCTTATAGAAACTGAGTTAAACTCCGTGGTCAGTGTCCTCCTACATTCAAGAGTTCATTCCCGGTAAACCCAGTTATTTTTCAGCTCAAATGAGTTTACACAGTTCACAAAAACAATATGATTTTCACTATGAAGTTAAGAGCATCTGTGTAAGACATGATGTGTCTTGTATCAGTGTCATAAATAGACTTGAACTATATATGGTCCGTTTGAATCAGAAACGCAGTTCTTTTTTTCTGGCCATGCTCATGTTTCTTGCTGTATTGCAGATGCTGGAAAGAAGAGCATGCTTCATGCGTTAAAACAGACTGTGTTTCATAGATGAGAACACTCTTCTGAATTTCCCTTCAGAAATGAAGTTAAACCAAATGCACTGTGTCTTCCTACAAGCAAGAGTTCTTTTCTGGTAAACCAGGGTATTTTCGGCTTACATTAATTTACACAGTTCAGGAAACCAACACGATTTTCACTATTAACTAAAGAGCATCTATGTAAGAGATGATCTGGTTTATATCAGTTTCATAAGCAGAGTTGAACTAGATATTGTTCGTATGAGGAGGAGATACAGCTCTTTTTTTCTGGGCATGCACATGTTCCTTGCTGTATTGCAGAAGCTGGAACGAAGAGCATGCTTCTTGCGTTAAAACAGAGTGTGTTTCATGGATGAGAACACAGGTCTGAATTTCCCATCAGAAATGGAGTTAAACCAAATGCTCTGTGTCTTCCTACAAGCAAGAGTTCATTTCTGGTAAACGCAGTGAATTTTCGGCTCAAATGAATTTACACAGTTCACAAACCCAACAGGTTTATCACTATTAACTAAAGAGCATCTATGTAAGAGATGCTGTGATTTGTATCAGTTTCATAAGCAGAGTTGAAGTAGATATGGTCCGTTTGAGTCACAACCACAGTTCTTTTTTCTGGCCATGCTCATGTTTATTGCTGTATTGCAGATGCTCGAAAGAAGAGCATGCTTCTTACGATAAAATAGACTGTGTTTCATGGATGAGAACACTTTTCTGAATTTCCCTTTAGAACCGGAGTTTAACGCCATGCTCTCTGTCTTCCTACAAGCAAGAGTTCATTGCCAGTAAACCCAGTTATTTTTGGGCTCAAATGAATTTACACAGTTCACGAAACCAACACGATTTTCACTATTAACTAAAGAGCATCTATGTAAGAGATGCTGTGTTTTGTATCAGTTTCATAAGCAGAGTGGAACTAAATATAGTCCCTATGAGTAGGAAACACAGTTTTTTTTTTTCTGGCCATGCTCATATTCCTTGCCGTATTGCAGAAGCTGGAAAGAAGAGCATGCTTCTTGCGTTAATACAGAGTGTGTTTCATGGATGAGAACACTGCTCTGTATTTCCGTTTGGAAATGGAGTTAAACGCCATGCTCTGTGTCTTCCTATAAGCAAGAGTTAATTTCTGGTAAAGGCAGGGATTATTCGGCTCAAATGAATTTACACAGTTCACAAACCCAACACGTTTTTCACTATTAACTAAAGAGCATCTATGTAAGGGATGCTGTGGTTTGTATCAGTTTGATAAGCATAGTAGAACTAGAGATGGTCCATATGAGTAGGAAACAAAGTCCTTTTTTTCTGGCCATGCTCATGTTTCTTGCTGTATTGCAGATGCTGGAAAGAAGAGCATGCTACTTGCATTAAAACAGACTGTGTTTCATTTATGAGAACACTTTTCTGAATTTCCCTTTAGAATCAGAGTTAAAGGCCATTCTCTGTGTCTTCCTACAAGAAAGAGTTCATTTCCGGTAAACCCAGTTATTTTTCGGCTCAAATTAATTTACACAGTTCAGAAACCGAACAAGCTTATCACTATTAACTAAAGAGCGTCTATGTAAGGGAGGCTGAGGTTTGTATCAGTTTCATAAGCAGAGTTGAACTAGATATGGTCCGTTTGAGTCAGAAACACTGTTCTTTTTTTCTGGCAATGCTCATGTATCTTGCTGTATTGAAGATGCCCGAAAAAAGAGCATGCTTCTTGCGTTAAAACAAAGTGTGTTTCATGGATGAGAACAATGGTCTGAATTTCCCTTCAGAAATGGTGTTAAACCAAATGCTCTGTGTCTTCCTACAAGCAAGAGTTCATTTCTGGTAAACCAGGGAATTTTCGGCTCAAAAAATTTACACAGTTCACAAACCCAACACGTTTTTCAATAATAACTAAAGAGCATCTATGTAAGAGATGCTGTGGTTTGTATCAGTTTCATAAGCAGAGTTGAACTAGATATGGTCCGTTTGAGTCAGAACCACAGTTCTTTTTTTCTGGCCATGCTCATATTTCTTGCTGTATTGCAGATGCTCGAAAGAAGAGCATGCTTCTTGCGTTAAAATAGACTGTGTTTCATGGATGAGAACACTTTTCTGAATTTCCCTTTAGAATCGGAGTTTAACGCCATGCTCTCTGTCTTCCTACAAGCAAGAGTTCATTGCCAGTAATCTCAGTTATTTTTGGGCTCAAATGAATTTACACAGTTCACGAAACCAACACGATTTTCACTATTAACTAAAGAGCATCTATGTAAGAGATGATTTGTTTTGTGTCAGTTTCATAAGCAGAGTTGAACTAGATATTGTTCGTATGAGTAGAAGATACAGTTCTTTTTTTCTGGGCATGCTCATGTTCCTTGCTGTATTGCAGAAGCTGGAAAGAAGAGCATGCTTTTTGCGTTAATACAGAGTGTGTTTCATGGATGAGAACACTGCTCTGAATTTCCCTTCAGAAATGGAGTTAAACGCCATGCTCTGTGTCTTCCTATAAGCAAGAGTTCATTTCTGGTAAAGGCAGGGATTTTTTGGCTCAAATGAATTTACACAGTTCACAAACCCAACACGTTTTTCACTATTAACAAAGAGCATCTATGTAAGGGATGCTGTGGTTTGTATCAGTTTCATAAGCATAGTAGAACTAGATATGGTCCGTATGAGTAGGAAACAAAGTCCTTTTTTCTGGCCATGCTCATGTTTCTTGCTGTATTGCAGATGCTGGAAAGAAGAGCATGCTACTTGCATTAAAACAGACTGTGTTTCATTTATGAGAACACTTTTCTGAATTTCCCTTTAGAATCAGAGTTAAAGGCCATTCTCTGTGTCTTCCTACAAGAAAGAGTTCATTTCCGGTAAACCCAGTTATTTTTCGGCTCAAATTAATTTACACAGTTCAGAAACCGAACAAGCTTATCACTATTAACTAAAGAGCGTCTATGTAAGGGAGGCTGAGGTTTGTATCAGTTTCATAAGCAGAGTTGAACTAGATATGGTCCGTTTGAGTCAGAAACACTGTTCTTTTTTTCTGGCAATGCTCATGTATCTTGCTGTATTGAAGATGCCCGAAAAAAGAGCATGCTTCTTGCGTTAAAACAAAGTGTGTTTCATGGATGAGAACAATGGTCTGAATTTCCCTTCAGAAATGGTGTTAAACCAAATGCTCTGTGTCTTCCTACAAGCAAGAGTTCATTTCTGGTAAACCAGGGAATTTTCGGCTCAAAAAATTTACACAGTTCACAAACCCAACACGTTTTTCAATAATAACTAAAGAGCATCTATGTAAGAGATGCTGTGGTTTGTATCAGTTTCATAAGCAGAGTTGAACTAGATATGGTCCGTTTGAGTCAGAACCACAGTTCTTTTTTTCTGGCCATGCTCATATTTCTTGCTGTATTGCAGATGCTCGAAAGAAGAGCATGCTTCTTGCGTTAAAATAGACTGTGTTTCATGGATGAGAACACTTTTCTGAATTTCCCTTTAGAATCGGAGTTTAACGCCATGCTCTCTGTCTTCCTACAAGCAAGAGTTCATTGCCAGTAATCTCAGTTATTTTTGGGCTCAAATGAATTTACACAGTTCACGAAACCAACACGATTTTCACTATTAACTAAAGAGCATCTATGTAAGAGATGATTTGTTTTGTGTCAGTTTCATAAGCAGAGTTGAACTAGATATTGTTCGTATGAGTAGAAGATACAGTTCTTTTTTTCTGGGCATGCTCATGTTCCTTGCTGTATTGCAGAAGCTGGAAAGAAGAGCATGCTTTTTGCGTTAATACAGAGTGTGTTTCATGGATGAGAACACTGCTCTGAATTTCCCTTCAGAAATGGAGTTAAACGCCATGCTCTGTGTCTTCCTATAAGCAAGAGTTCATTTCTGGTAAAGGCAGGGATTTTTTGGCTCAAATGAATTTACACAGTTCACAAACCCAACACGTTTTTCACTATTAACAAAGAGCATCTATGTAAGGGATGCTGTGGTTTGTATCAGTTTCATAAGCATAGTAGAACTAGATATGGTCCGTATGAGTAGGAAACAAAGTCCTTTTTTCTGGCCATGCTCATGTTTCTTGCTGTATTGCAGATGCTGGAAAGAAGAGCATTCTTCTTGCATTAAAACAAACTGTGTTTCATTTATGAGAACACTTTTCTGAGTTTCCCTTTAGAATCAGAGTTAGACGCCATGCTCTGTGTCTTCCTACAAGAAAGAATTCATTTCCGGAAAACCCAGTTATTTTTTGGCTAAAATGAATTTACAAAGTTCACGAACCCTATAGTATTTAGACTATTAACTAAAGAGCATGTATGTAAGAAATGATGTGGTTTGTATCAGTTTCATAAGCAGAGTTGAACTAGATATGGTCCGTTTGAGTCAGAAACACTGTTCTTTTTTTCTGGCCATGCTCATGTTTCTTGCTGTATTGAAGATGCCGGAAAAAAGAGCATGCTTCTTGCGTTTAAACAAAGTGTGTTTCATGGATGAGAACACTGGTCTGAATTTCCCTTCAGAAATGGTGTTAAACCAAATGCTCTGTGTCTTCCTACAAGCAAGAGTTCATTTCTGGTAAACGCAGTGAATTTTCAGCTCAAATGAATTTACACAGTTCACAAACCCAACAGGTTTATCACTATTAACTAAAGAGCATCTATGTAAGAGATGCTGTGGTTTGTATCAGTATCATAAGCAGAGTGGAACTAGATATGGTCCGTATGAGTAGGAAAAACAGTTCTTTTTTTTTTGGATATGCTCATTATCCTTGCTGTATTGCAGACGCTGGAAAGAAGAGCATGCTTCTTGAGTTAAAACAGACTGTGTTTCATGGATGAGAACACTTTTCTGAATTTCCCTATAGAATCTGAGTTAAACTCCATGGTCTGTGTCTTTCTACATGTAAGAGTTCATTTCCGGTAAACCCAGAGATTTTTCGGCTTACATGAATTTACACAGTTCACAAAACCAACACGATTTTCACTATTAACTAAAGAGCGTCTATATAAGAGATGATCAGGTTTGTATCAGTTTCATAAGCAGAGTTGAACTAGATATTGTTTGTATGAGTAGGAGATACAGTTCTTTTTTTCTGGGCATGCTCATGTTCCTTGCTGATTTGCAGATGATGGAACGAAGAGCATGCTTCTTGCGTTAATACAGAGTGTGTTTCATGGATCAGAACACTGGCCTGAATTTCCCTTCAGAAATGGAGTTAAACCAAATGCTCTGTGTCTTCCTACAAGCAAGAGTTCATTTCTGGTAAACGCAGTGAATTTTCAGCTCATATGAATTTACACAGTTCACAAACCCAACAGGTTTATCACTATTAACTAAAGAGCGTCTATGTAAGAGATGCTGTGGTTTGCATCAGTTTCATAAGCAGAGTTGAACTAGATATGGTCGGTTTGAGTCAGAACCACAGTTCTTTTTTTCTGGCCATGCTCATGTTTCTTGCTGTATTGCAGATGCTGGAACAAAAAGCATGTTTCTTGCGTTAATACAGAGTGTGTTTCATGGATGAGAACACTGGCCTGAATTTCCCTTCAGAAATGGAGTTAAACCAAATGCTCTGTGTCTTCCTACAAGCAAGAGTTCATTTCTGGTAAACGCAGTGAATTTTCAGCTCATTTGAATTTACACAGTTCACAAACCCAACAGGTTTATCACTATTAACTAAAGAGCGTCTATGTAAGAGATGCTCTGGTTTGCATCAGTTTCATAAGCAGAGTTGAACTAGATATGGTCGGTTTGAGTCAGAACCACAGTTCTTTTTTTCTGGCCATGCTCATGTTTCTTGCTGTATTGCAGATGCTGGAACAAAGAGCATGTTTCTTGCGTTAATACTGAGTGTGTTTCATGGATGAGAACACTGGTCTGAATTTCCCTTCAGAAATGGAGTTAAACGCCATGCCCTGTGTCTTCCTATAAGCAAGAGTTCATTTCTGGTAAAGGCAGGGATTTTTCGGCTCAAATGAATTTACAGAGTTCACAAACCCAACACGTTTTTTACTATTAACTAAAGAGCATCTATGTAAGGGATGCTGTGGTTTGTATCAGTTTCATAAGCAGAGTAGAACTATGTATGGGCCGTATGAGTAGGAAACAATGTCCTTTTTTTCTGGCCATGCTCATGTTTCTTGCTGTATTGCAGAGGCTAGAAAGTAGAGCACGCTTCTTGCGTTATAATATTCTGTGTATCATTGATGAGAACACTCTTCTGAATTTCTCTTCAGAAATGTAGTTAAACCAAATGCTCTGTGTCTTCCTACAAGCAAGAGTTCATTTCCGGTATACCCAGTTATTTTTCGGCTAAAATGAGTTTACATAGTTCACGAACACTATAGTATTTAGACTGTTAACTAAAGAGCATCTATGTGAGAAATGATGTGGTTTGTATCAGTTTCATAAGCAGAGTTGAACTAGATATGGTCCGTTTGAGTCAGAAACACCGTTCTTTTTTTCTTGCCATGCTCATGTTTCTTGCTGTATTAAAGATGCTGGAAAAAAGAGAATGCTTTTAATGTTAAAACAGACTGTGTTTCATGGATGAGAACACTCTTCTGAATTTCCTTTCAGAAATGGAGTTAAACCAAATGCTCTGTGTCTTCCTACAAGCAAGAGTTCATTTCTGGTAAAGGCAGGGAATTTTCGGCTCATATCAATTTACACAATTCACAAACCCAATAAGATTATCACTATAAACTAAAGAGCGTCTATGTATAGATGCTGTGGTTTGTATCAGTTTCACAAGCAGAGTTGAACTAGATATGGTCCGTTTGAGTCAGAAACACCGTTCTTTTTTTCTGGCAATGCTCATTTTTCTTGCTGTATTGCAGATGCTGGAAAAAAGAGCATGCTTCTTGCGTTAAAATATTCTGTGTTTCATGGATGAGAACACTCTTCTATTTCCCTTCAGAAATGGAGTTAAACCAAATGCTCTGTGTCTTCCTACAAGCAAGAGTTCATTTCCAGTAAACCCAGTTATTTTTCGTCTCAAATGAATTTATACAGTTCAGAAACCGAACAAGATTATCACTATTAACTAAAGAGCGTCTGTGTAAGAGAGGCTGAGGTTTGTATCAGTTTCATAAGCAGAGTTGAACTAGATATGGTCTGTTTGAGTCAGAAACACTGTTCTTTTTTTCTGGCCATGCTCATGTTTCCTGCTATATTGCAGAATCCGGAAAAAAGAGCATGCTTCTTGCGTTAAAACAGACTGTGTTTCAGGGATGAGAACACTGGTCTGAATTTCCCTTCAGAAATGGTTTTAAACAAAAAGCTCTGTGTCTTCCTACAAGCAAGAGTTCATTTCTGATAAACCAGGGAATTTTCGGCTCATATGAATTTACACAGTTCACAAACCCATCACGTTTTTCAATAATAACTAAAGAGTATCTATGTAAGAGATGCTGTGTTTTGTATCAGTTTCTTTAGCCGAGTGGAACTAGATATGGTCCCTATGAGTAGGAAACACAGGTTTTTTTTTTTCTGGCCATGCTCATGTTTCTTGCTGTATTGCAGATGCTAGAAAGAAGAATATGCTTCTTGCATTAAAATAGACTATGTTTCATTTATGAGAACACTTTTCTGAATTTCGCTTTAGAATCAGAGTTAAACACCATGCTCTGTGTCTTCCTACAAGAAAGAGTTCATTTCCGGAAAACCCAGTTATTTTTCGGCTAAAATGAATTTACACAGTTCACGAACCCTATAGTATTTAGACTGTTAACTAAAGAGCAACAATGTAAGAGATGATGTGGTTTGTATCAATTTCATAAGCACAGATGAACTAGATATGTTCCCTATGAGTAGGAAACACAGTTCTTTTTTTCTGGACATGCTCTTGTTCCTTGCTGTATTGCACACGCTGGAAAGAAGAGCATGCTTCTTCCGTTAAAACGGAGTTTATTTCATGGATGAGAACACTGGTCTGAATTTCCCTTGAGAAACTGAGTTTATCGAAAGGGTCTGTGTCTTCCTACAAGCAAGTGTTCAGTTCTGGTAAACGCAGTGAATTTTCGGCTCAAATGAATTTACACAGTTCACAATCCCAACAGGTTTATCACTATTAACTTAAGAGCATCTATGTAAGAGATGCTGTGGTTTTTATCAGTATCAGAAGCAGAGTGGAACTAGATATGGTCCCTATGAGTAGGAAACACAGTTCTTTTTTTCTGGCCATGCTCATGTTTCTTGCTGTATTGCAGATGATGGAAAAAATAGAATGCTTCCTGTGTTAAAAAAGACTTTGTTTCATTGATGAGAACACTTTTCTGAATTTCCCTTTAGAATCGGAGTTAAACGCCATGCTCTCTGTCTTCCTACAATCAAGAGTTCATTGCCGGTAAACCCAGTTATTTTTGGGCTCAAATGAATTTACAGAGTTCACGACACCAACACGATTTTCACTATTAACTAAAGAGCATCTATGTAAGAGATGATCTCATTTGTATCAGTTTCATAAGCAGAGTTGAACTAGATATTGTTCGTATGAGTAGGTGATACAGTTCTTTTATTCTGGGCATGCTCATGTTCCTTGCTGTATTGCAGAAGCTGGAAAGAAGAGCATGCTTCCTGCATTAAAACAGACTGTGTTTCATGTCTGAGAACACTTTTCTGAATTTCCCTATAGAATCTGAGTAAACTCCATGGTCTATGTCCTCCTACATGCAAGAGTTCATTTCCGGTAAACCCAGTTATTTTTGGGCTCTAATGAATTTACACAGTTCACAAACCCCAACAAGTTTTTCACTATGAACTAAAGAGCATCTATGTAATTGATCCTGTGGTTTGTATCAGTTTCATTAGCAGAGTTGAACTAGATATGGTCCGTATGATTAGGAGACAAAGTTCTTTTTTTCTGGGCATGCTAATGTTCCTTGCTGTATTGCAGAAGCTGGAAAGAAGAGCATGCTTCTTGCGTTATAACAGAGTTTGTTTTATGGATGAGAACACTGGTCTGAATTTCCCTTCAGAAAGGGAGTTAAACGAAATGGTCTGTGTCTTCCTACAAGCAAGAGTTCATTTCTGGTAAAGGCAGGAATTTTCGACTCAAATGAATTTACACATTTCACAAACCCAACAAGTTTATCACTATTAACTAAAGAGCATCAATGTAAGAGATGCTCTGGTTTGTATCAGTTTCATATGCAGAGTGAACTAGATATGGTACCTATGAGTAGGAAACACAGTTCTTTTTTTCTAGCCATATTCATTTTTCTTGCTGTATTGCAGATGCTGGAAAGAAGAGCATGATTCTTGCATTAAAACAGACTGTGTTTCATGGATGAGAACACTTTTCTGAATTTCCCTATAGAAGTTGAGTTAAACTCCATGGTCTGTGTCCTCCTACATGCAAGAGTTCATTTCCGGTAAACCCAGTTACTTTTCAGCTCAAATGAGTTTACACAGTTCATGAAACCAATATGATGTTCACTATGAAGTAAAGAGCATCTGTGTAAGAGATGATGTGTCTTGTATAAGTGTCATAAATAGAGTTTAACTAGACATGGTCCGTTTGAGTCAGAAAAGCAGTTCTTTTTTTCTGGCTATGCTCATGTTTCTTGCAGTATTGCAAATGCTGGAAAAAAGAGCATGCTTCTTGCATTAAAACAGACTGTGTTTCATGGTTGAGAACACAGGTCTGAATTTACATACAGAAATGGAGTTAAACCAAATGCTCTGTGTCTTCCTACAAGCAAGAGTTCATTTCTGGTAAAGGCAGGTAATTTTTGGCTCATATGAATTTACACAGTTCCCAAACCCAACACGTTTTTCACTATTAACTAAAGAGCATCTATGTAAGAGATGCTGTGTTTTGTATCAGATTCAGAAGCAGAGTTGAATGAAATATGGTCCCTATGAGTTTGAAACCCAGTTCTTTTTTTCTGGCCATGCTCATGTTTCTTGCTGTATTGCGGATGCTGGAAAGAACAGCACGCTTCTAGCATTAAAACAGACTGTGTTTCATTGATGAGAACACTTTTCTGAATTTCCCTTTAGAATCGGAGTTAAACGCCATGCTCTCTGTCTTCCTACAATCAAGAGTTCATTGCCGGTAAACCCAGTTATTTTTGGGCTCAAATGAATTTACAGAGTTCACGACACCAACACGATTTTCACTATTAACTAAAGAGCATCTATGTAAGAGATGATCTCATTTGTATCAGTTTCATAAGCAGAGTTGAACTAGATATTGTTCGTATGAGTAGGTGATACAGTTCTTTTATTCTGGGCATGCTCATGTTCCTTGCTGTATTGCAGAAGCTGGAAAGAAGAGCATGCTTCCTGCATTAAAACAGACTGTGTTTCATGTCTGAGAACACTTTTCTGAATTTCCCTATAGAATCTGAGTAAACTCCATGGTCTATGTCCTCCTACATGCAAGAGTTCATTTCCGGTAAACCCAGTTATTTTTGGGCTCTAATGAATTTACACAGTTCACAAACCCCAACAAGTTTTTCACTATGAACTAAAGAGCATCTATGTAATTGATCCTGTGGTTTGTATCAGTTTCATTAGCAGAGTTGAACTAGATATGGTCCGTATGATTAGGAGACAAAGTTCTTTTTTTCTGGGCATGCTAATGTTCCTTGCTGTATTGCAGAAGCTGGAAAGAAGAGCATGCTTCTTGCGTTATAACAGAGTTTGTTTTATGGATGAGAACACTGGTCTGAATTTCCCTTCAGAAAGGGAGTTAAACGAAATGGTCTGTGTCTTCCTACAAGCAAGAGTTCATTTCTGGTAAAGGCAGGAATTTTCGACTCAAATGAATTTACACATTTCACAAACCCAACAAGTTTATCACTATTAACTAAAGAGCATCAATGTAAGAGATGCTCTGGTTTGTATCAGTTTCATATGCAGAGTGAACTAGATATGGTACCTATGAGTAGGAAACACAGTTCTTTTTTTCTAGCCATATTCATGTTTCTTGCTGTATTGCAGATGCTGGAAAGAAGAGCATGATTCTTGCATTAAAACAGACTGTGTTTCATGGATGAGAACACTTTTCTGAATTTCCCTATAGAAGTTGAGTTAAACTCCATGGTCTGTGTCCTCCTACATGCAAGAGTTCATTCCCGGTAAACCCAGTTACTTTTCAGCTCAAATGAGTTTACACAGTTCATGAAACCAATATGATGTTCACTATGAAGTAAAGAGCATCTGTGTAAGAGATGATGTGTCTTGTATAAGTGTCATAAATAGAGTTTAACTAGACATGGTCCGTTTGAGTCAGAAAAGCAGTTCTTTTTTTCTGGCTATGCTCATGTTTCTTGCAGTATTGCAAATGCTGGAAAAAAGAGCATGCTTCTTGCATTAAAACAGACTGTGTTTCATGGTTGAGAACACAGGTCTGAATTTACATACAGAAATGGAGTTAAACCAAATGCTCTGTGTCTTCCTACAAGCAAGAGTTCATTTCTGGTAAAGGCAGGTAATTTTTGGCTCATATGAATTTACACAGTTCCCAAACCCAACACGTTTTTCACTATTAACTAAAGAGCATCTATGTAAGAGATGCTGTGTTTTGTATCAGATTCAGAAGCAGAGTTGAATGAAATATGGTCCCTATGAGTTTGAAACCCAGTTCTTTTTTTCTGGCCATGCTCATGTTTCTTGCTGTATTGCGGATGCTGGAAAGAACAGCACGCTTCTAGCATTAAAACAGACTGTGTTTCATTGATGAGAACACTTTTCTGAATTTCCCTTTAGAATCGGAGTTAAACGCCATGCTCTCTGTCTTCCTACAATCAAGAGTTCATTGCCGGTAAACCCAGTTATTTTTGGGCTCAAATGAATTTACAGAGTTCACGACACCAACACGATTTTCACTATTAACTAAAGAGCATCTATGTAAGAGATGATCTCATTTGTATCAGTTTCATAAGCAGAGTTGAACTAGATATTGTTCGTATGAGTAGGTGATACAGTTCTTTTATTCTGGGCATGCTCATGTTCCTTGCTGTATTGCAGAAGCTGGAAAGAAGAGCATGCTTCCTGCATTAAAACAGACTGTGTTTCATGTCTGAGAACACTTTTCTGAATTTCCCTATAGAATCTGAGTAAACTCCATGGTCTATGTCCTCCTACATGCAAGAGTTCATTTCCGGTAAACCCAGTTATTTTTGGGCTCTAATGAATTTACACAGTTCACAAACCCCAACAAGTTTTTCACTATGAACTAAAGAGCATCTATGTAATTGATCCTGTGGTTTGTATCAGTTTCATTAGCAGAGTTGAACTAGATATGGTCCGTATGATTAGGAGACAAAGTTCTTTTTTTCTGGGCATGCTAATGTTCCTTGCTGTATTGCAGAAGCTGGAAAGAAGAGCATGCTTCTTGCGTTATAACAGAGTTTGTTTTATGGATGAGAACACTGGTCTGAATTTCCCTTCAGAAAGGGAGTTAAACGAAATGGTCTGTGTCTTCCTACAAGCAAGAGTTCATTTCTGGTAAAGGCAGGAATTTTCGACTCAAATGAATTTACACATTTCACAAACCCAACAAGTTTATCACTATTAACTAAAGAGCATCAATGTAAGAGATGCTCTGGTTTGTATCAGTTTCATATGCAGAGTGAACTAGATATGGTACCTATGAGTAGGAAACACAGTTCTTTTTTTCTAGCCATATTCATGTTTCTTGCTGTATTGCAGATGCTGGAAAGAAGAGCATGATTCTTGCATTAAAACAGACTGTGTTTCATGGATGAGAACACTTTTCTGAATTTCCCTATAGAAGTTGAGTTAAACTCCATGGTCTGTGTCCTCCTACATGCAAGAGTTCATTTCCGGTAAACCCAGTTACTTTTCAGCTCAAATGAGTTTACACAGTTCATGAAACCAATATGATGTTCACTATGAAGTAAAGAGCATCTGTGTAAGAGATGATGTGTCTTGTATAAGTGTCATAAATAGAGTTTAACTAGACATGGTCCGTTTGAGTCAGAAAAGCAGTTCTTTTTTTCTGGCTATGCTCATGTTTCTTGCAGTATTGCAAATGCTGGAAAAAAGAGCATGCTTCTTGCATTAAAACAGACTGTGTTTCATGGTTGAGAACACAGGTCTGAATTTACATACAGAAATGGAGTTAAACCAAATGCTCTGTGTCTTCCTACAAGCAAGAGTTCATTTCTGGTAAAGGCAGGTAATTTTTGGCTCATATGAATTTACACAGTTCCCAAACCCAACACGTTTTTCACTATTAACTAAAGAGCATCTATGTAAGAGATGCTGTGTTTTGTATCAGATTCAGAAGCAGAGTTGAATGAAATATGGTCCCTATGAGTTTGAAACCCAGTTCTTTTTTTCTGGCCATGCTCATGTTTCTTGCTGTATTGCGGATGCTGGAAAGAACAGCACGCTTCTAGCATTAAAACAGACTGTGTTTCATTGATGAGAACACTTTTCTGAATTTCCCTTTAGAATCAGAGTTAAACGCCATGCTCTCTGTCTTCCTACAAGCAAGAGTTCATTGCCGGTAAACCCAGTTATTTTTTGCCTCAAATGAATTTATACAGTTCACGAAACCAATACGATTTTCACTATTAACTAAAGAGCATCTATGTAAGAGATGATCTGGTTTGTATCAGTTTCAAAAGCAGAGTTGAACTAGATATTGTTCGTATGAGTAGGAGATACAGTTCTTTTATTCTGGGCATGCTCATGTTCCTTGCTGTATTGCAGAAGCTGGAAAGAAGAGCATGCTTCTTGCGTTAAAACAGAGTGTGTTTCATGGATGAAAACACAGGTCTGAATTTCCCCTCAGAAATGGAGTTAAACCAAATGCTCTGTGTCTTCCTACAAGAAAGCGTTCATTTCTGGTAAAGGCAGGGAATTTTCGGCTCAAATGAATTTACACAGTTCACAAACCCAACAAGTTTATCACTATTAACTAAAGAGCGTCTATGTAAGAGATGCTGTGGTTTGTACCAGTTTCATAAGCAGAGTTGACCTAGATATGGTCCATTTGAGTCAGAAACGTAGTTCTTTTTTTCTGGCCATGCTCATGTTTCTTGCAGTATTGCAGATGCTGGAAAGAAGAGCATGCTTCTTGAGTTAAAACAGACTGTATTTCATGGATGAGAACACTTTTCTGAATTTCCCTATAGAATCTGAGTTAAACTCCATGTTCTGTGTCTTCCTACATGCAAGAGTTCATTTCCGGGTAACCCAGTTATTTTTGGGCACCAATGAATTTACACAGTTCACGAAACCAACACAATTTTCACTATGAACTAAAGAGCATCTATGTAATTGATCCTGTGGTTTGTATCAGTTTCATTAGCAGAGTTGAACTAGATATGGTCCGTATGATTAGGAGACACAGTTATTTTTTTCTGGGCATGCTCATGTTCCTTGCTGTATTGCAGAAGCTGGAAGGAAGAGAATGCTTCTTGCGTTAAAACAGAGTGTGTTTCATGGATGAGAACACTGGTCTGAATTTCCCTTCAGAAATGGTTTTAAACAAAAAGCTCTGTGTCTTCCTACAAGCAAGAGTTCATTTCTGATAAACCAGGGAATTTTCGGCTCATATGAATTTACACAGTTCACAAACCCATCACGTTTTTCAATAATAACTAAAGAGTATCTTTGTAAGAGATGCTGTGTTTTGTATCAGTTTCTTTAGCCGAGTGGAACTAGATATGGTCCCTATGAGTAGGAAACACAGGTTTTTTTTTTTCTGGCCATGCTCATGTTTCTTGCTGTATTGCAGATGCTAGAAAGAAGAATATGCTTCTTGCATTAAAATAGACTATGTTTCATTTATGAGAACACTTTTCTGAATTTCGCTTTAGAATCAGAGTTAAACACCATGCTCTGTGTCTTCCTACAAGAAAGAGTTCATTTCCGGAAAACCCAGTTATTTTTCGGCTAAAATGAATTTACACAGTTCACGAACCCTATAGTATTTAGACTGTTAACTAAAGAGCAACAATGTAAGAGATGATGTGGTTTGTATCAATTTCATAAGCACAGATGAACTAGATATGTTCCCTATGAGTAGGAAACACAGTTCTTTTTTTCTGGACATGCTCTTGTTCCTTGCTGTATTGCACACGCTGGAAAGAAGAGCATGCTTCTTCCGTTAAAACGGAGTTTATTTCATGGATGAGAACACTGGTCTGAATTTCCCTTGAGAAACTGAGTTTATCGAAAGGGTCTGTGTCTTCCTACAAGCAAGTGTTCAGTTCTGGTAAACGCAGTGAATTTTCGGCTCAAATGAATTTACACAGTTCACAATCCCAACAGGTTTATCACTATTAACTTAAGAGCATCTATGTAAGAGATGCTGTGGTTTTTATCAGTATCAGAAGCAGAGTGGAACTAGATATGGTCCCTATGAGTAGGAAACACAGTTCTTTTTTTCTGGCCATGCTCATGTTTCTTGCTGTATTGCAGATGATGGAAAAAATAGAATGCTTCCTGTGTTAAAAAAGACTTTGTTTCATTGATGAGAACACTTTTCTGAATTTCCCTTTAGAATCGGAGTTAAACGCCATGCTCTCTGTCTTCCTACAATCAAGAGTTCATTGCCGGTAAACCCAGTTATTTTTGGGCTCAAATGAATTTACAGAGTTCACGACACCAACACGATTTTCACTATTAACTAAAGAGCATCTATGTAAGAGATGATCTCATTTGTATCAGTTTCATAAGCAGAGTTGAACTAGATATTGTTCGTATGAGTAGGTGATACAGTTCTTTTATTCTGGGCATGCTCATGTTCCTTGCTGTATTGCAGAAGCTGGAAAGAAGAGCATGCTTCCTGCATTAAAACAGACTGTGTTTCATGTCTGAGAACACTTTTCTGAATTTCCCTATAGAATCTGAGTAAACTCCATGGTCTATGTCCTCCTACATGCAAGAGTTCATTTCCGGTAAACCCAGTTATTTTTGGGCTCTAATGAATTTACACAGTTCACAAACCCCAACAAGTTTTTCACTATGAACTAAAGAGCATCTATGTAATTGATCCTGTGGTTTGTATCAGTTTCATTAGCAGAGTTGAACTAGATATGGTCCGTATGATTAGGAGACAAAGTTCTTTTTTTCTGGGCATGCTAATGTTCCTTGCTGTATTGCAGAAGCTGGAAAGAAGAGCATGCTTCTTGCGTTATAACAGAGTTTGTTTTATGGATGAGAACACTGGTCTGAATTTCCCTTCAGAAAGGGAGTTAAACGAAATGGTCTGTGTCTTCCTACAAGCAAGAGTTCATTTCTGGTAAAGGCAGGAATTTTCGACTCAAATGAATTTACACATTTCACAAACCCAACAAGTTTATCACTATTAACTAAAGAGCATCAATGTAAGAGATGCTCTGGTTTGTATCAGTTTCATATGCAGAGTGAACTAGATATGGTACCTATGAGTAGGAAACACAGTTCTTTTTTTCTAGCCATATTCATGTTTCTTGCTGTATTGCAGATGCTGGAAAGAAGAGCATGATTCTTGCATTAAAACAGACTGTGTTTCATGGATGAGAACACTTTTCTGAATTTCCCTATAGAAGTTGAGTTAAACTCCATGGTCTGTGTCCTCCTACATGCAAGAGTTCATTTCCGGTAAACCCAGTTACTTTTCAGCTCAAATGAGTTTACACAGTTCATGAAACCAATATGATGTTCACTATGAAGTAAAGAGCATCTGTGTAAGAGATGATGTGTCTTGTATAAGTGTCATAAATAGAGTTTAACTAGACATGGTCCGTTTGAGTCAGAAAAGCAGTTCTTTTTTTCTGGCTATGCTCATGTTTCTTGCAGTATTGCAAATGCTGGAAAAAAGAGCATGCTTCTTGCATTAAAACAGACTGTGTTTCATGGTTGAGAACACAGGTCTGAATTTACATACAGAAATGGAGTTAAACCAAATGCTCTGTGTCTTCCTACAAGCAAGAGTTCATTTCTGGTAAAGGCAGGTAATTTTTGGCTCATATGAATTTACACAGTTCCCAAACCCAACACGTTTTTCACTATTAACTAAAGAGCATCTATGTAAGAGATGCTGTGTTTTGTATCAGATTCAGAAGCAGAGTTGAATGAAATATGGTCCCTATGAGTTTGAAACCCAGTTCTTTTTTTCTGGCCATGCTCATGTTTCTTGCTGTATTGCGGATGCTGGAAAGAACAGCACGCTTCTAGCATTAAAACAGACTGTGTTTCATTGATGAGAACACTTTTCTGAATTTCCCTTTAGAATCAGAGTTAAACGCCATGCTCTCTGTCTTCCTACAAGCAAGAGTTCATTGCCGGTAAACCCAGTTATTTTTTGCCTCAAATGAATTTATACAGTTCACGAAACCAATACGATTTTCACTATTAACTAAAGAGCATCTATGTAAGAGATGATCTGGTTTGTAGCAGTTTCAAAAGCAGAGTTGAACTAGATATTGTTCGTATGAGTAGGAGATACAGTTCTTTTATTCTGGGCATGCTCATGTTCCTTGCTGTATTGCAGAAGCTGGAAAGAAGAGCATGCTTCTTGCGTTAAAACAGAGTGTGTTTCATGGATGAAAACACAGGTCTGAATTTCCCCTCAGAAATGGAGTTAAACCAAATGCTCTGTGTCTTCCTACAAGAAAGCGTTCATTTCTGGTAAAGGCAGGGAATTTTCGGCTCAAATGAATTTACACAGTTCACAAACCCAACAAGTTTATCACTATTAACTAAAGAGCGTCTATGTAAGAGATGCTGTGGTTTGTACCAGTTTCATAAGCAGAGTTGACCTAGATATGGTCCATTTGAGTCAGAAACGTAGTTCTTTTTTTCTGGCCATGCTCATGTTTCTTGCAGTATTGCAGATGCTGGAAAGAAGAGCATGCTTCTTGAGTTAAAACAGACTGTATTTCATGGATGAGAACACTTTTCTGAATTTCCCTATAGAATCTGAGTTAAACTCCATGTTCTGTGTCTTCCTACATGCAAGAGTTCATTTCCGGGTAACCCAGTTATTTTTGGGCACCAATGAATTTACACAGTTCACGAAACCAACACAATTTTCACTATGAACTAAAGAGCATCTATGTAATTGATCCTGTGGTTTGTATCAGTTTCATTAGCAGAGTTGAACTAGATATGGTCCGTATGATTAGGAGACACAGTTATTTTTTTCTGGGCATGCTCATGTTCCTTGCTGTATTGCAGAAGCTGGAAGGAAGAGAATGCTTCTTGCGTTAAAACAGAGTGTGTTTCATGGATGAGAACACTGGTCTGAATTTCCCTTCAGAAATGGAGTTAAACCAAATGCTCTGTGACTTCCAACAAGGAAGAGTTCATTTCTTGTAAAGGCAGTGAATTTTCGGCTCAAATGAATTTACCCAGTTCAATAACCCAACATGTTTTTCACTATTAACTGAAGAGCATCAATTTAAGAGATGCTGTGGTTTGTATAAGTTTCATAAGCAGAGTATACTAGATATGGTACCTATGAGTAGGAAACACAGTTCTTTTTTTCCAGCCATCCTCATGTTTCTTGCTGTATTGCAGATGCTGGAAAGAAGAGCATGATTCTTGCATTAAAACAGACTGTGTTTCATGGATGAGAACACTTTTCTGAATTTCCCTATAGAATCTGAGTTAAACTCCATGGTCTGTGTCCTCCTACATGCAAGAGTTCATTTCCGGTAAACCCAGTTATTTTTCGGCTCAAATGAGTTTACACAGTTCATGAAACCAATATGATTTTCACTATGAAGTTAAGAGCATCTGTGTAAGAGATGATGTGTCTTGTATAAGTGTCATAAATAGAGTTGAACTAGATATGGTCCGTTTGAGTCAGAAAAGCAGTTCTTTTTTTCTGCCTACGTTCATGTTTCTTGCTGTATTGCAGATGCTGGAAAAAACAGCATGCTTCTTGCGTTAAAACAGACTGTGTTTCATGGATGAGAACACAGGTCTGAATTTACATTCAGAAATGGAGTTAAACCAAATGCTCTGTGTCTTCCTACAAGCAAGAGTTCATTTCTGGTAAAGGCAGGTAATTTTCGGCTCATATGAATTTACACAGTTCCCAAACCCAACACGTTTTTCACTATTAACTAAAGAGCATCTATGTAAGAGATGCTGAGTTTTGTATCAGATTCAGAAGAGAGTTGAACGAAATATGGTCCCTATGAGTTTGAAACACAGTTCTTTTTTTGTGGCCATGCTCATGTTTCTTGCAGTATTGCAGATGCTGGAAAGAAGAGCATGCTTCTTGAGTTAAAACAGACTGTGTTTCATGGATGAGAACACTTTTCTGAATTTCCCTATAGAATCTGAGTTAAACTCCATGGTCTGTGTCCTCCTACATGCAAGAGTTCATTTCCGGTAAACCCAGTAATTTTTTGGCTCAAATGAATTTACACAGTTCACAAACCCAACAAGTTTTTCACTATGAACTAAAGAGCATCTATGTAATTGATCCTGTGGTTTGTATCAGTTTCATTAGCAGAGTTGAACTAGATATGGTCCGTATGATTAGGAGACAAAGTTCTTTTTTTCTGGGCATGCTAATGTTCCTTGCTGTATTGCAGAAGCTGGAAAGAAGAGCATGCTTCTTGCGTTATAACAGAATTTGTTTCATGGATGAGAACACTGGTCTGAATTTCCCTTCAGAAAGGGAGTTAAACCAAATGCTCTGTGTCTTCCTACATGCAAGAGTTCATTTCTGGTAAAGGCAGGAATTTTCGGCTCAAATGAATTTACACATTTCACAAACCCAATAGTTTATCACTATTAACTAAAGAGCATCAATGTAAGAGATGCTGTGGTTTGTATCAGTTTCATAAGCAGAGTGAACTAGATATGGTACCTATGAGTAGGAAACACAGTTCTTTTTTTCTAGCCATCCTCATGTTTCTTGCTGTATTGCAGATGCTGGAAAGAAGAGCATGATTCTTGCATTAAAACAGACTGTGTTTCATGGATGAGAACACTTTTCTGAATTTCCCTATAGAAGCTGAGTTAAACTCCATGGTCTGTGTCCTCCTACATGCAAGAGTTCATTTCCGGTAAACCCAGTTATTTTTCGGCTCAAATGAATTTACACAGTTCATGAAACCAATATGATTTTCACTATGAAGTAAAGAGCATCTGTGTAAGAGATGATGTGTCTTCTATAAGTGTCATAAATAGAGTTGAACTAGATATGGTCCGTTTGAGTCAGAAAAGCAGTTCTTTTTTTCTGGCCATGCTCATGTTTCTTGCTGTATTGCAGATGCTCTAAAAAAGAGCATGCTTCTTGCGTTAAAACAGACTGTGTTTCATGGATGAGAACACAGGTCTGAATTTACATTCAGAAATGGAGTTAAACCAAATGCTCTGTGTCTTCCTACAAGCAAGAGTTCATTTCTGGTAAAGGCAGGTAATTTTTGGCTCATATGAATTTACACAGTTCCCAAACCCAACACGTTTTTCACTATTAACTAAAGAGCATCGATGTAAGAGACGCTGTGTTTTCTATCAGATTCAGAAGCAGAGTTGAATGAAATATGGTCCCTATGAGTTTGAAACACAGTTCTTTTTTTGTGGCCATGCTCATGTTTCTTGCTGTATTGCAGAAGCTGGAAAGAAGAGCATGCTTCTTGCATTAAAACAGACTGTGTTTCATTGATGAGAACACTTTTCTGAAATTCGCTTTAGAATCGGAGTTAAACGCCATGCTCTCTGTCTTCCTACAAGCAAGAGTTCATTGCAGGTAAACCCAATTATTTTTGGACTCAAATGAATTTACACAGTTCATGAAACCAACACGATTTTCACTATTAACTAAAGAGCATCTATGTAAGAGATGATCTGGTTTGTATCAGTTTCATAAGCAGAGTTGAACTAGATATTGTTCGTATGAGTAGGAGATACAGTTCTTTTATTCTGGGCATGCTCATGTTCCTTGATGTATTGCAGAAGCTGGAAAGAAGAGCATGCTTCTTGCGTTAAAACAGAGTGTGTTTCATGGATGAAAACACAGGTCTGATTTTCCCATCAGACATGGTGTTAAACCAAATGCTCTGTGTCTTCCTACAAGCAAGAGGTCATTTCTAGTAAAAGCAGGGAATTTTCGGCTCAAATGAATTTACACAGTTCACAAACCCAACAAGTTTATCACTATTAACTAAAGAGCATCAATGTAAGAGATGCTGTGGTTTGTATCAGTTTCATAAGCAGAGTGAACTAGATAAGGTACCTATGAGTAGGAAACACAGTTCTTTTTTTCTGGCCATGGTCATGTTTCTTTCTGTATTGCAGATGCTGGAAAGAAGAGCATGCTTCCTGCGTTAAAACAGACTGTGTTTCATGGATGAGAACACTTTTCTGAATTTCCCTATAGAATCTGAGTTAAACTCCATGGTCTGTGTCCTCCTACATGCAAGAGTTCATTTCCGGTAAACCCAGTTATTTTTCGGCTCAAATGAATTTACACAGTTCACAAACCCCAACAAGTTTTTCACTATGAACTAAAGAGCATCTACGTAATTAGTCCTGTGGTTTGTATCAGTTTCATTAGCAGAGTTTAACTAGATATGGTCCGTATGATTAGGGGACACAGTTCTTTTTTTCTGGGCATGCTAATGTTCCTTGCTGTATTGAAGAAGCTGGAAAGAAGAGCATGATTCTTTCGTTATAACAGAGTTTGTTTCATGGATGAGAACACTGGTCTGAATTTCCCTTCAGAAAGGGAGTTAAACCAAATGGTCTATGTATTCCAACAAGCAAGAGTTCATTTCTTGTAAAGGCAGTGAATTTTCGGCTCCAATGAATTTACCCAGTTCAATAACCCAACACGTTTTTCACTATTAACTAAATAGCATCAATGTAAGAGATGCTGTGGTTTGTATCAGTTTCATGAGCAGAGTGAACTAGATATGGTCCGTATGATTAGGGGACACAGTTCTCTTTTTCTAGCCATCCTCATGTTTCTTGCTGTATTGCAGATGCTGGAAAGAAGAGCATGATTCTTGCATTAAAACAGACTGTGTTTCATGGATGAGAACACTTTTCTGAATTTCCCTATAGAATCTGAGTTAAACTCCATGTTCTGTGTCTTCCTACATGCAAGAGTTCATTTCTGGTAAACCCAGTTATTTTTCGGCTCAAATGAGTTTACACAGTTCATGAAACCAATATGATTTTCACTATGAAGTAAAGAGCATCTGTGTAAGAGATGATGTGTCTTGTATAAGTGTCATAAATAGAGTTAAACTAGATATGGTCCGTTTGAGTCAGAAAAGCAGTTCTTTATTTCTGGCCATGCTCATGTTTCTTGCTGTATTGCAGATGCTGGAAAAAAGAGCATGCTTCTTGCGTTAAAACAGACTGTGTTTCATGGATGAGAACACAGGTCTGAATTTACATTCAGAAATGGAGTTAAACCAAATGCTCTGTGTCTTCCTACAAGCAAGAGTTCATTTCTGGTTAAGGCTGGTAATTTTCAGCTCATATGATTTTACACAGTTCCCAAACCCAACACGTTTTTCACTATTAACTAAAGAGCATCTATGTAAGAGACGCTGTGTTTTGTATCAGATTCAGAAGCAGAGTAGAACGAAATATGGTCCCTATGAGTTTGAAACAAAGTTCTTTTTTTCTGGCCATGCTCATGTTTCTTGCAGTATTGCAGATCCTGGAAAGAAGAGCATGCTTCTTGAGTTAAAACAGACTGTGTTTCATGGATGAGAACACTTTTATGAATTTCCCTATAGAATCTGAGTTAAACTCCATGGTCTGTGTCTTCCTACATGCAAGAGTTCATTTCCGGTAAACCCAGTTATTTTTGGGCTCAAATGAATTTACACAGTTCACGAAACCAACACAATTATCACTATGAACTAAAGAGCATCTATGTAATTGATCCTGTGGTTTGTATCAGTTTCATTAGCAGAGTTGAACTAGATATGGTCCGTATGATTAGGAGACAGGGTTCTTTTTTTCTGGGCATGCTCATGTTCCTTGCTGTATTGCAGAAGCTGGAAAGAAGAGCATGCTTCCTGCGTTAAAACAGAGTGTGTTTCATGGATGAGAACACTGTTCTGAATTTCCCTTCAGAAATGGAGTTAAACCAAATGCTCTGTGTCTTCTAACAAGAAAGAATTCATTTCTTGTAAACAAAGAGAATTTTCAGCTCAAATGAATTTACACAGTTCACAAACCCAACAGGTTTTTCACTATTAACTAAAGAGCATCAATGTAAGAGATGCTGTGGTTTGTATCAGTTTCATAAGCAGAGTGAACTAGATATGGTACCTATGAGTAGGAAACACAGTTCTTTTTTTCTGGCCATGCTCATGTTTCTTGCTGTATTGCAGATGCTGGAAAGAAGAGCATGCTTCCTGCGTTAAAACAGACTGTGTTTCATGGATGAGAACACTTTTCTGAATTTCCCTATAGAATCTGAGTTAAACTCCATGGTCTTTGTCCTCCTACATGCAAGAGTTCATTTCCGGTAAACCCAGTTATTTTTCGGCTCAAATGAATTTACACAGTTCACAAACCCCAACAAGTTTTTCACTATGAACTATAGAGCATCTATGTAATTGATCCTGTGGTTTGTATCAGTTTCATTAGCAGAGTTGAACTAGATATGGTCCCTATGATTAGGAGACACAGTTCTTTTTTTCTGGGCATGCTAATGTTTCTTGCTGTATTGCAGAAGCTGGAAAGAAGAGCATGCTTCTTGCGTTATAACAGAGTTTGTTTCATGGATGAGAACACTGGTCTGAATTTCCCTTCAGAAAGGGAGTTAAACCAAATGCTCTGTGTCTTCCTACAAGCAAGAGTTCATTTCTGGTAAAGGCAGGAATTTTCGGCTCAAATGAATTTACACATTTCACAAACCCAACAAGTTTATCACTATTAACTAAAGAGCATCAATGTAAGAGATGCTGTGGTTTGTATCAGATTCATAAGCAGAGTGAACTAGATATGGTACCTATGAGTAGGAAACACAGTTCTTTTTTTCTAGCCATCCTCATGTTTCTTGCTGTATTGTAGATGCTGGAAAGAAGAGCATGATTCTTGCATTAAAACAGACTGTGTTTCATGGATGAGAACACTTTTCTGAATTTCCCTATAGAATCTGAGTTAAACTCCATGGTCTGTGTCCTCCTACATGCAAGAGTTCATTTCCGGTAAACCCAGTTATTTTTCGGCTCAAATGAGTTTACACAGTTCATGAAACCAATATGATTTTCACTATGAAGTAAAGAGCATCTGAGTAAGAGATGATGTGTCTTGTATAAGTGTCATAAATAGAGTTGAACTAGATATGGTCCGTTTGTGTCAGAAAAGCAGTTCTTTTTTTCTGGCAATGCTCATGTTTCTTGCTGTATTGCAGATGCTGGAAAAAAGAGCATGCTTCTTGCGTTAAAACAGACTGTGTTTCATGGATGAGAACACAGGTCTGAATTTACATTCAGAAATGGAGTTAAACCAAATGCTCTGTGTCTTCCTACAAGCAAGAGTTCATTTCTGGTAAAGGCAGGTAATTTTCGGCTCATATGAATTTACACAGTTCCTAAACCCAACACGTTTTTCACTATTAACTAAAGAGCATCTATGTAAGAGACGCTGTGTTTTCTATCAGATTCAGAAGCAGAGTTGAATGAAATATGGTCCCTATGAGTTTGAAACACAGTTCTTTTTTTGTGGCCATGCTCATGTTTCTTGCTGTATTGCGGATGCTGGAAAGAAGAGCATGCTCCTTGCATTAAAACAGACTGTGTTTCATTGATGAGAACACTTTTCTGAATTTCCCTTTAGAATCGGAGTTAAACGCCATGCTCTCTGTCTTCCTACAAGCAAGAGTTCATTGCCGGTAAACCCAATTATTTTTGGACTCAAATGAATTTACACAGTTCACGAAACCAACACGATTTTCACTATTAACTAAAGAGCATCTATGTAAGAGATGATCTGGTTTGTATCAGTTTCATAAGCAGAGTTGAACTAGATATTGTTCGTATGAGTAGGAGATACAGTTCTTTTATTCTGGGCATGATAATGTTCCTTGATGTATTGCAGAAGCTGGAAAGAAGAGCATGCTTCTTGCGTTAAAACAGAGTGTGTTTCATGGATGAAAACACAGGTCTGAATTTCCCCTCAGACATGGAGTTAAACCAAATGCTCTGTGTCTTCCTACAAGCAAGAGTTCATTTCTGGTAAAGGCAGGGAATTTTCGGCTCAAATGAATTTACACAGTTCACAAACCCCACAAGTTTATCACTATTAACTAAAGAGCGTCTATGTAAGAGATGCTGTGGTTTGTATCAGTTTCATAAGCAGAGTTGACCTAGATATGGTCCGTTTGAGTCAGAAACACAGTTCTTTTTTTCTGACCATGCTCATGTTTCTTGCTGTATTGCAGATGCTAGAAAGAAGAGCATGCTTCTTGAGTTAAAACAGACTGTGTTTCATGGATGAGAACACTTTTCTGAATTTCCCTATAGAATCTGAGTTAAACTCCATGGTCTGTGTCTTCCTACATGCAAGAGTTCATTTCCGGTAAACCCAGTAATTTTTGGGTTCAAATGAATTTACACAGTTCACAAACCCCAACAAGTTTTGCACTATGAACTAAAGAGCATCTATGTAATTGATCCTGTGGTTTGTATCAGTTTCATTAGCAGAGTTGAACTAGATATGGTCCGTATGATTAGGAGACACAGTTCTTTTTTTCTGGGCATGCTCATGTTCCTTGCTGTATTGCAGAAGCTGGAAAGAAGAGCATGCTTCTTGCGTTAAAACAGAGTTTGTTTCATGGAAGAGAACAATGGTCTGAATTTCTCTTCAGAAATGGAGTTAAACCAAATGCTTTGTGTCTTCCAACAAGCAAGAATTCATTTCTTGTAAACACAGTGAATTTTCGGCTCAAATGAATTTACACAGTTCACAAACCCAACAGGTTTTTCACTATTAACTAAAGAGCATCAATGTGAGAGATGCTGTGGTTTGTATCAGTTTCATAAGCAGAGTGAACTAGATAAGGTACCTATGAATAGGAAACACAGTTCTTTTTTTCTGGCCATGGTCATGTTTCTTTCTGTATTGCAGATGCTGGAAAGAAGAGCATGCTTCCTGCGTTAAAACAGACTGTGTTTCATGGATGAGAACACATTTCTGAATTTCCCTATAGAATCTGAGTTAAACTCCATGGTCTTTGTCCTCCTACATGCAAGAGTTCATTTCCGGTAAACCCAGTTATTTTTCGGCTCAAATGAATTTACACAGTTCACAAACCCCAACAAGTTTTTCACTATGAACTAAAGAGCATCTATGTAATTGATCCTGTGGTTTGTATCAGTTTCATTAGCAGAGTTGAACTAGATATGGTCCGTATGATTAGGGGACACAGTTCTTTTTTTCTGGGCATGCTAATGTTCCTTGCTGTATTGAAGAAGCTGGAAAAAAGAGCATGCTTCTTGCGTTAAAACAGACTGTGTTTCATGGATGAGAACACAGGTCTGAATTTACATTCAGAAATGGAGTTAAACCAAATGCTCTGTGTCTTCCTACAAGCAAGAGTTCATTTCTGGTAAAGGCAGGTAATTTTCGGCTCATATGAATTTACACAGTTCCTAAACCCAACACGTTTTTCACTATTAACTAAAGAGCATCTATGTAAGAGACGCTGTGTTTTCTATCAGATTCAGAAGCAGAGTTGAATGAAATATGGTCCCTATGAGATTGAAACACAGTTCTTTTTTTGTGGCCATGCTCATGTTTCTTGCTGTATTGCGGATGCTGGAAAGAAGAGCATGCTTCTTGCATTAAAACAGACTGTGTTTCATTGATGAGAACACAGGTCTGAATTTCCCCTCAGACATGGAGTTAAACCAAATGCTCTGTGTCTTCCTACAAGCAAGAGTTCATTTCTGGTAAAGGCAGGGAATTTTCGGCTCAAATGAATTTACACAGTTCACAAACCCAACAAGTTTATCACTATTAACTAAAGAGCGTCTATGTAAGAGATGCTGTGGTTTGTATCAGTTTCATAAGCAGAGTTGACCTAGATATGGTCCGTTTGAGTCAGAAACACAGTTCTTTTTTTCTGACCATGCTCATGTTTCTTGCTGTATTGCAGATGCTAGAGAGAAGAGCATGCTTCTTGAGTTAAAACAGACTGTGTTTCATGGATGAGAACACTTTTCTGAATTTCCCTATAGAATCTGAGTTAAACTCCATGGTCTTTGTCCTCCTACATGCAAGAGTTCATTTCCGGTAAACCCAGTTATTTTTCGGCTCAAATGAATTTACACAGTTCACAAACCCCAACAAGTTTTTCACTATGAACTATAGAGCATCTATGTAATTGATCCTGTGGTTTGTATCAGTTTCATTAGCAGAGTTGAACTAGATATGGTCCCTATGATTAGGAGACACAGTTCTTTTTTTCTGGGCATGCTAATGTTCCTTGCTGTATTGCAGAAGCTGGAAAGAAGAGCATGCTTCTTGCGTTATAACAGAGTTTGTTTCATGGATGAGAACACTGGTCTGAATTTCCCTTCAGAAAGGGAGTTAAACCAAATGCTCTGTGTCTTCCTACAAGCAAGAGTTCATTTCTGGTAAAGGCAGGAATTTTCGGCTCAAATGAATTTACACATTTCACAAACCCAACAAGTTTATCACTATTAACTAAAGAGCATCAATGTAAGAGATGCTGTGGTTTGTATCAGTTTCATAAGCAGAGTGAACTAGATATGGTACCTATGAGTAGGAAACACAGTTCTTTTTTTCTAGCCATCTTCATGTTTCTTGCTGTATTGTAGATGCTGGAAAGAAGAGCATGATTCTTGCATTAAAACAGACTGTGTTTCATGGATGAGAACACTTTTCTGAATTTCCCTATAGAATCTGAGTTAAACTCCCTGGTCTGTGTCCTCCTACATGCAAGAGTTCATTTCCGGTAAACCCAGTTATTTTTCGGCTCAAATGAGTTTACACAGTTCATGAAACCAATATGATTTTCACTATGAAGTAAAGAGCATCTGTGTAAGAGATGATGTGTCTTGTATAAGTGTCATAAATAGAGTTGAACTAGATATGGTCCGTTTGAGTCAGAAAAGCAGTTCTTTTTTTCTGGCAATGCTCATGTTTCTTGCTGTATTGCAGATGCTGGAAAAAAGAGCATGCTTCTTGCGTTAAAACAGACTGTGTTTCATGGATGAGAACACAGGTCTGAATTTACATTCAGAAATGGAGTTAAACCAAATGCTCTGTGTCTTCCTACAAGCAAGAGTTCATTTCTGGTAAAGGCAGGTAATTTTCGGCTCATATGAATTTACACAGTTCCTAAACCCAACACGTTTTTCACTATTAACTAAAGAGCATCTATGTAAGAGACGCTGTGTTTTCTATCAGATTCAGAAGCAGAGTTGAATGAAATATGGTCCCTATGAGATTGAAACACAGTTCTTTTTTTTGTGGCCATGCTCATGTTTCTTGCTGTATTGCGGATGCTGGAAAGAAGAGCATGCTTCTTGCATTAAAACAGACTGTGTTTCATTGATGAGAACACAGGTCTGAATTTCCCCTCAGACATGGAGTTAAACCAAATGCTCTGTGTCTTCCTACAAGCAAGAGTTCATTTCTGGTAAAGGCAGGGAATTTTCGGCTCAAATGAATTTACACAGTTCACAAACCCAACAAGTTTATCACTATTAACTAAAGAGCGTCTATGTAAGAGATGCTGTGGTTTGTATCAGTTTCATAAGCAGAGTTGACCTAGATATGGTCCGTTTGAGTCAGAAACACAGTTCTTTTTTTCTGACCATGCTCATGTTTCTTGCTGTATTGCAGATGCTAGAGAGAAGAGCATGCTTCTTGAGTTAAAACAGACTGTGTTTCATGGATGAGAACACTTTTCTGAATTTCCCTATAGAATCTGAGTTAAACTCCATGGTCTGTGTCTTCCTACATGCAAGAGTTCATTTCCGGTAAACCCAGTAATTTTTGGGTTCAAATGAATTTACACAGTTCACAAACCCCAACAAGTTTTGCACTATGAACTAAAGAGCATCTATGTAATTGATCCTGTGGTTTGTATCAGTTTCATTAGCAGAGTTGAACTAGATATGATCCGTATGATTAGGAGACACAGTTCTTTTTTTCTGGGCATGCTCATGTTCCTTGCTGTATTGCAGAAGCTGGAAAGAAGAGCATGCTTCTTGCGTTAAAACAGAGTTTGTTTCATGGAAGAGAACACTGGTCTGAATTTCTCTTCAGAAATGGAGTTAAACCAAATGCTCTGTGTCTTCCAACAAGCAAGAATTCATTTCTTGTAAACACAGTGAATTTTCGGCGCAAATGAATTTACACAGTTCACAAACCCAACACGTTTTTCACTATTAACTAAAGAGCATCAATGTGAGAGATGCTGTGGTTTGTATCAGTTTCATAAGCAGAGTGCACTAGATAAGGTACCTATGAGTAGGAAACACAGTTCTTTTTTTCTGGCCATGCTCATGTTTCTTTTGGATTGCAGATGCTGGAAAGAAGGGCATGCTTCTTGCATTAAAACAGACTGTGTTTCATGGATGAGAACACTTTTCTGAATTTCCCTATAGAATCTGAGTTAAACGCCATTGTCTGTGTCTTCCTACATGCAAGAGTTCATTTCTGGTAAACCCAGTTATTTTTGGGCTCCAATGAATTTACACAGTTAACGAAACCTACACAATTTTCACTATTAACTTAAGAGCATCTTTGTAAGAGATGATCTGGTTTGTATCAGTTTCATAAGCAGATTTGAACTAGATATTGTTCGAATGAGTAGGAGATTCAGTTCTTTTTATCTGGGCATGCTCTTGTTCCTTGCTGTATTGCAGAAGCTGGAAAGAAGAGCATGCTTCTCCCGTTTAAACTGAGTGTGTTTCATGGATGAGAACACAGGTCTGAATTTCCCCTCAGACATGGAGTTAAACCAAATGCTCTGTGTCTTCCTAAAAGCAAGAGTTCATTTCTGGTAAAGGCAGGGAATTTTCGGCTCAAATGAATTTACACAGTTCACAAACCCAACAAGTTTATCACTATTAACTAAAGAGCGTCTATATAAGAGATGCTGTGGTTTGTATCAGTTTCATAAGCAGAGTTGACCTAGATATGGTCCGTTTCAGTCAGAAACACAGTTCTTTTTTTCTGGCCATGCTCATGTTTCTTGCTGTATTGCAGATGCTGGAAAGAAGAGCATGCTTCTTGTGTTAAAACAGAGAGTGTTTCATGGATGAGAACACTGGTCTGAATTTCCCTTCAGAAATGGAGTTAAACCAAATGCTCTGTGTCTTCCAACAAGCAAGAATTCATTTCTTGTAAACACAGTGAATTTTCGGCTCAAATGAATTTACACAGTTCACAAACCCAACAGGTTTTTCACTATTAACTAAAGAGCATCAATGTAAGAGATGCTGTGGTTTGTATCAGTTTCATAAGCAGAGTGAACTAGATAAGGTACCTATGAGTAGGAAACACAGTTCTTTTTTTCTGGCCATGCTCATGTTTCTTTCTGGATTGCAGATGCTGGAAAGAAGAGCATGCTTCCTGCGTTAAAACAGACTGTGTTTCATGTCTGAGAACACTTTTCTGAATTTCCCTATAGAATCTGAGTTAAACTCCATGGTCTGTGTCCTCCTACATGCAAGAGTTAATTTCCGGTAAACCCAGTTATTTTTCGGCTCAAATGAGTTTACACAGTTCATGAAACCAATATGATTTTCACTATGAAGTAAAGAGCATCTGTGTAAGAGATGATGTGTCTTGTATAAGTGTCATAAATAGAGTTGAACTAGATATGGTCCGTTTGAGTCAGAAAAGCAGTTCTTTTTTTCTGGCCATGCTCATGTTTCTTTCTGTATTGCAGATTCTGGAAAGAAGAGCATGCTTCCTGCGTTAATACAGACTGTGTTTTATGGATGAGAACACTTTTCTGAATTTCCCTATAGAATCTGAGTTAAACTCCATTGTCTGTGTCCTCCTACATGCAAGAGTTCATTTCCGGTAAACCCAGTTATTTTTCGGCTCAAATGAATTTACACAGTTCACAAACCCCAACAAGTTTTTCACTATGAACTAAAGAGCATCTATGTAATTGATCCTGTGGTTTGTATCAGTTTCATTAGCAGAGTTGAACTAGATATGGTCCGTATGATTAGGGGACACAGTCCTTTTTTTCTGGGCATGCTAATGTTCCTTGCTGTATTGAAGAAGCTGGAAAGAAGAGCATGCTTCTTGCGTTATAACAGAGTTTGTTTCATGGATGAGAACACTGGTCTGAATTTCCCTTCAGAAAGGGAGTTAAACCAAATGATCTGTGTCCTCCTACAAGCAAGAGTTCATTTCTGGTAAAGGCAGGAATTTTCGGCTCAAATGAATTTACACATTTCACAAACCCAACAAGTTTATCACTATTAACTAAAGAGCATCTATGTAAGAGATGATGTGGTTTGTATCAGTTTCATAAGCAGATTTGAACAAGATATTTTTCGTATGAGTAGGAGATACAGTTCTTTTTTTTGGGAATGCTCATGTTCCTTGCTGTATTGCAGAAGCTGGAAAGAAGAGCATGCTTCTTCCATTAAAACGGAGTGTGTATCATGGATGAGAACACTGGTCTGAATTTCCGTTCAGAAATGGAGTTAAACCAAATGCTCTATTTCTTCCAACAAGCAAGAGTTCATTTCTTGTAAAGGCAGTGAATTTTCGGCTCCAATGAATTTTCCCAGTTCAATAACCCAACACGTTTTTCACTATTAACTAAAGAGCATCAATGTAAGAGATGCTGTGGTTTGTATGAGTTTCATGAGCAGAGTGAACTAGATATGGTACCTATGAGTAGGAAACACAGTTCTTTTTTTCTAGCCATCCTCATGTTTCTTGCTGTATTGCAGATGCTGGAAAGAAGAGCATGATTCTTGCATTAAAACAGACTGTGTTTCATGGATGAGAACACTTTTCTGAATTTCCCTATAGAATCTGAGTTAAACTCCATGGTCTGTGTCCTCCTACATGCAAGAGTTCATTTCCGGTAAACCCAGTTATTTTTCGGCTCAAATGAGTTTACACAGTTCATGAAACCAATATGATTTTCACTATGAAGTAAAGAGCATCTGTGTAAGAGATGATGTGTCTTGTATAAGTGTCATAAATAGAGTTGAACTAGATATGGTCCGTTTGAGTCAGAAAAGCAGTTCTTTTTTTCTGGCCATGCTCATGTTTCTTGCTGTATTGCAGATGCTGGAAAAAAGAGCATGCTTCTTGCGTTAAAACAGACTGTGTTTCATGGATGAGAACACAGGTCTGAATTTACATTCAGAAATGGAGTTAAACCAAATGCTCTGTGTCTTCCTACAAGCAAGAGTTCATTTCTGGTAAAGGCAGGTAATTTTCGGCTCATATGAATTTACACAGTTCCCAAACCCAACACGTTTTTCACTATTAACTAAAGAGCATCTATGTAAGAGACGCTGTGATTTCTATCAGATTCAGAAGCAGAGTTGAATGAAATATGGTCCCTAAGAGTATGAAACACATTTCTTTTTTTGTGGCCATGCTCATGTTTCTTGTGTATTGTGGATGCTGGAAAGAAGAGCACGCTTCTTGCATTAAAACAGACTGTGTTTCATTGATGAGAACACTTTTCTGAATTTCCCTTTAGAATCGGAGTTAAACGCCATGCTCTCTGTCTTCCTACAAGCAAGAGTTCATTGCCGGTAAACCCAATTATTTTTGGGCTCAAATGAATTTACACAGTTCACGAACCAACACGATTTTCACTATTAACTAAAGAGCATCTATGTAAGAGATGATCTGGTTTGTATCAGTTTCATAAGCAGAGTTGAACTAGATATCGTTCGTATGAGTAGGAGATACAGTTCTTTTATACTGGGCATGCTCATGTTCCTTGATGTATTGCAGAAGCTGGAAAGAAGAGCATGCTTCTTGCGTTAAAACAGAGTGTGTTTCATGGATGAAAACACAGGTCTGAATTTCCCCTCAGACATGGAGTTAAACCAAATGCTCTGTGTCTTCCTACAAGCAAGAGTTCATTTCTGGTAAAGGCATGGAATTTTCGGCTCAAATGAATTTACACAGTTCACAAACCCAACAAGTTTATCACTATTAACTAAAGAGCATCTATGTAAGAGATGCTGTGGTTTGTATCAGTTTCATAAGCAGAGTTGACCTAGATATGGTCCGTTTTATTCAGAAACACAGTTCTTTTTTTCTGGTCATGCTCATGTTTCTTGCTGTATTGCAGATGGTGGAAAGAAGAGCATGCTTCCTGAGTTAAAACAGACTGTGTTTCATGGATGAGAACACTGGTCTGAATTTCTCTTCAGAAATGGAGGTAAACCAAATGCTCTATGTCTTCCAACAAGCAAGAATTCATTTCTTGTAAACACAGTGAATTTTCGGCTCAAGTGAATTTACACAGTTCACAAACCCAACAGGTTTTTCACTATTAACTAAAGAGCATCAATGTAAGAGATGCTGTGGTTTGTATCAGTTTCAAAAGCTTAGTGAACTAGATAAGGTACCTATGAGTAGGAAACACAGTTCTTTTTTTCTGGCCATGGTCATGTTTCTTTCTGTATTGCAGATGCTGGAAAGAAGAGCATGCTTCCTGCGTTAAAACAGACTGTGTTTCATGGATGAGAACACTTTTCTGAATTTCCCTATAGAATCTGTGTTAAACTCCATGGTCTGTGTCCTCCTACATGAAAGAGTTCATTTCCGGTAAACCCAGTTATTTTTCGGCTCAAATGAATTTACACAGTTCACAAACCCCAACAAGTTTTTCACTATGAACTAAAGAGCATCTATGTAATTGATCCTGTGGTTTGTATCAGTTTCATTAGCAGAGTTGAACTAGATATGGTCCGTATGATTAGGGGACACAGTTCTTTTATTCTGGGCATGCTAATGTTCCTTGCTGTGTTGAAGATGCTGGAAAGAAGAGCATGCTTCTTGCGTTATAACAGAGTTTGTTTCATGGATGAGAACACTGGTCTGAATTTCCCTTCAGAAATGGAGTTAAACCAAATGCTCTATTTCTTCCAACAAGCAAGAGTTCATTTCTTGTAAAGGCAGTGAATTTTTGGCTCCAATGAATTTACCCAGTTCAATAACCCAACACGTTTTACACTATTAACTAAAGAGCATCAATGTAAGAGATGCTATGGTTTGTATCAGTTTCATGAGCAGAGTGAACTAGATATGGTACCTATGAGTAGGAAACACAGTTCTTTTTTTCTAGCCATCCTCATGTTTCTTGCTGTATTGCAGATGCTGGAAAGAAGAGCTTGATTCTTGCATTAAAACAGACTGTGTTTCATGGATGAGAACACTTTTCTGAATTTCCCTATAGAATCTGAGTTAAACTCCATGGTCTGTGTCCTCCTACATGCAAGAGTTCATTTCCGGTAAACCCAGTTATTTTTCGGCTCAAATGAGTTTACACAGTTCATGAAACCAATATGATTTTCACTATGAAGTAAAGAGCATCTGTGTAAGAGATGATGTGTCTTGTATAAGTGTCATAAATAGAGTTGAACTAGATATGGTCCGTTTGAGTCAGAAAAGCAGTTCTTTTTTTCTGACCATGCTCATGTTTCTTGCTGTATTGCAGATGCTGGAAAAAAGAGCATGCTTCTTGCGTTAAAACAGACTGTGTTTCATGGATGAGAACACAGGTCTGAATTTACATTCAGAAATGGAGTTAAACCAAATGCTCTGTGTCTTCCTACAAGCAAGAGTTCATTTCTGGTAAAGGCAGGTAATTTTCGGCTCATATGAATTTACACAGTTCCCAAACCCAACACGTTTTTCACTATTAACTAAAGAGCATCTATGTAAGAGACGCTGTGATTTCTATCAGATTCAGAAGCAGAGTTGAATGAAATATGGTCCCTAAGAGTATGAAACACATTTCTTTTTTTGTGGCCATGCTCATGTTTCTTGTGTATTGTGGATGCTGGAAAGAAGAGCACGCTTCTTGCATTAAAACAGACTGTGTTTCATTGATGAGAACACTTTTCTGAATTTCCCTTTAGAATCGGAGTTAAACGCCATGCTCTCTGTCTTCCTACAAGCAAGAGTTCATTGCCGGTAAACCCAATTATTTTTGGGCTCAAATGAATTTACACAGTTCACGAAACCAACACGATTTTCACTATTAACTAAAGAGCATCTATGTAAGAGATGATCTGGTTTGTATCAGTTTCATAAGCAGAGTTGAACTAGATATCGTTCGTATGAGTAGGAGATACAGTTCTTTTATACTGGGCATGCTCATGTTCCTTGATGTATTGCAGAAGCTGGAAAGAAGAGCATGCTTCTTGCGTTAAAACAGAGTGTGTTTCATGGATGAAAACACAGGTCTGAATTTCCCCTCAGACATGGAGTTAAACCAAATGCTCTGTGTCTTCCTACAAGCAAGAGTTCATTTCTGGTAAAGGCAGAGAATTTTCGGCTCAAATGAATTTACACAGTTCACAAACCCAACAAGTTTATCACTATTAACTAAAGAGCATCTATGTAAGAGATGCTGTGGTTTGTATCAGTTTCATAAGCAGAGTTGACCTAGATATGGTCCGTTTTAGTCAGAAACACAGTTCTTTTTTTCTGGCCATGCTCATGTTTCTTGCTGTATTGCAGATGGTGGAAAGAAGAGCATGCTTCTTGAGTTAAAACAGACTGTGTTTCATGGATGAGAACACTGGTCTGAATTTCTCTTCAGAAATGGAGGTAAACCAAATGCTCTATGTCTTCCAACAAGCAAGAATTCATTTCTTGTAAACACAGTGAATTTTCGGCTCAAATGAATTTACACAGTTCACAAACCCAACAGGTTTTTCACTATTAACTAAAGAGCATCAATGTAAGAGATGCTGTGGTTTGTATCAGTTTCAAAAGCTTAGTGAACTAGATAAGGTACCTATGAGTAGGAAACACAGTTCTTTTTTTCTGGCCATGGTCATGTTTCTTTCTGTATTGCAGATGCTGGAAAGAAGAGCATACTTCCTGCGTTAAAACAGACTGTGTTTCATGGATGAGAACACTTTTCTGAATTTCCCTATAGAATCTGTGTTAAACTCCATGGTCTGTGTCCTCCTACATGAAAGAGTTCATTTCCGGTAAACCCAGTTATTTTTCGGCTCAAATGAATTTACACAGTTCACAAACCCCAACAAGTTTTTCACTATGAACTAAAGAGCATCTATGTAATTGATCCTGTGGTTTGTATCAGTTTCATTAGCAGAGTTGAACTAGATATGGTCCGTATGATTAGGGGACACAGTTCTTTTCTTCTGGGCATGCTAATGTTCCTTGCTGTGTTGAAGAAGCTGGAAAGAAGAGCATGCTTCTTGCGTTATAACAGAGTTTGTTTCATGGATGAGAACACTGGTCTGAATTTCCCTTCAGAAATGGAGTTAAACCAAATGCTCTATTTCTTCCAACAAGCAAGAGTTCATTTCTTGTAAAGGCAGTGAATTTTTGGCTCCAATGAATTTACCCAGTTCAATAACCCAACACGTTTTTCACTATTAACTAAAGAGCATCAATGTAAGAGATGCTGTGGTTTGTATCAGTTTCATGAGCAGAGTGAACTAGATATGGTACCTATGAGTAGGAAACACAGTTCTTTTTTTCTAGCCATCCTCATGTTTCTTGCTGTATTGCAGATGCTGGAAAGAAGAGCTTGATTCTTGCATTAAAACAGACTGTGTTTCATGGATGAGAACACTTTTCTGAATTTCCCTATAGAATCTGTGTTAAACTCCATGGTCTGTGTCCTCCTACATGCAAGAGTTCATTTCCGGTAAACCCAGTTATTTTTCGGCTCAAATGAATTTACACAGTTCACAAACCCCAACAAGTTTTTCACTATGAACTAAAGAGCATCTATGTAATTGATCCTGTGGTTTGTATCAGTTTCATTAGCAGAGTTGAACTAGATATGGTCCGTATGATTAGGGGACACAGTCCTTTTTTTCTGGGCATGCTAATGTTCCTTGCTGTATTGAAGAAGCTGGAAAGAAGAGCATGCTTCTTGCGTTATAACAGAGTTTGTTTCATGGATGAGAACACTGGTCTGAATTTCCCTTCAGAAAGGGAGTTAAACCAAATGGTCTGTGTCCTCCTACAAGCAAGAGTTCATTTCTGGTAAAGGCAGGAATTTTCGGCTCAAATGAATTTACACATTTCACAAACCCAACAAGTTTATCACTATTAACTAAAGAGCATCTATGTAAGAGATGATGTGGTTTGTATCAGTTTCATAAGCAGAGTTGAACTAGATATTTTTCGTATGAGTAGGAGATACAGTTCTTTTTTTTGGGAATGCTCATGTTCCTTGATGTATTGCAGAAGCTGGAAAGAAGAGTGCGGCGAGCCCCGGCCAGCGGGGAAGAAAGCCAGGACACAAGGTTTCTTCTCCAATCACAGTTTACTGAAGCCCTGCTTGGTTGAGGGAGAGCTGGGGGTGAGGGGCCCCCCGACCATGGCAGTTGACGGGCTTTTATACAGGATGTGGGCGTGCTCTGTTGGCCTGATTCATTAGGCGGATTGGGATTGGTGCATTGCTGTTACTGGGCGGAGTTGAACGGGAGAGCCGACGTGGTAAACAACCCAGGGCTCTGCCCTAGGAGGAAGTCAGCGCCATCTGAGCAGGAGAGCCGATGTGGTAAACAACCCAGGGCTCCGCCCTGGGAGGAAGTCGGGAAACCGGCCGTCACAGTTCCCCCCTTTTGTTTAGTAATGGAGAATAGAGGACTTATTCCCGTTCAGGTCCCCACCTCATGATGTGTGGACCGATCAAGGGAGGCCTAGGGCTAGATAAGCATTCCTTCTCTGGTGCAATGGGACAAACCCTCGGAGGTGCAAAGGCAGTGCAAAAGCCCAATATCTCCGAAGACCATCTACAATCCCTCTAGGTGTAATGGCAAAATGCCTCCAGGTGTAAGGGCATTGTATTAGGCTTCCTTGAGCATGCTTATCCATGCTTGGGGAGAACTGCCTGTTTTTAACGCTGCCAGTGCTCTAGCAATTGCAACCTTTTCCAGCCTGTGACTTCGGGCTAAGCGGCACAGCAAGAACACCACCAACACAAATCCCGCTAAGATTACCGCGCCAAACATGCCAACAATATATCCATTCCCACCCACTCCTTAAACAGGGAAAGGGCAGAAGAAATCCAGGAAGTTAATCCGGTGTCCATCTGGGCCGAGTTCATCATGACGATAGCCACCCTCAGTTGTTCTATCAGGTTGTTGAATTCTCCCGTCCAATTGCCTAAAAGATAACTGGACAACTGTTTAGACAGATTTACAGTATGGGCAAAGTTTTCATATTGGATACTAGACACACATAACCCAGCAGTATATTTCTATTGACAGCCGAACTGGGCAATCTGCCAAAGGGTATCAATTTGCGCTTATTGGTCGCAGCCTCTTTATTAGCAAACTCAATCAGGAAGGCCTTCCAATCTAAGTATTGGCCTGGGCTCAAGCACGCACGTGCAAAACCGCTCCAATCATTGGGTGTCATGTAGTGCCTGTTTAAGGCCTCCACCTGGGCTACAGTGAAAGAAGCTGTGATCCCATAGGTCTGCACAGACTCAGCCAAGGATTTTATCATCTTGAATACAGTAGCTTGTTAAGAGCCAGAAAAATTGGGTGCGATGAAGAAGCGCCCATGTCTAAACTTTTTAACCTTTTAAACAATGTTTCATTTTTACTCTTGGTAACCTTTTAAACAATGTTTTATTTTTATTCTCTCTTTGCCTACAGAGAAGAGCAAAATCCTCCTAGCTTTTACTTTTGGCTTGTCCCGCTCTCTCTTTGTCTGTAGAGAAGAGCAAAAACCTCCCTGCTTTTGTCGCAGATTTTCAATTCACCCGGGAATTCCTTTAGCCCTGCTTTTGTCGCAGGTTCCCAATTTATGTGGGATTTCCTTTAACCCTGCTTTTGTCGCAGGTTTTTAATTTACCTGGGATTTCCTTTAACCCTGTTTTTGTCGCAGGTTCCCAATTTACCTGGGATTTCCTTTAACCCTGCTTTTGTCGCAGCTTCCCTATTTACCTGGGATTTACCGCTCCATGTGTTGAGTTCTGAATCCTCTTTGACCCCTCACTCGGTGACTGAGATTCCCGGTGTCCAAGTTTCCCGGGTTTCGGCACCAGCTGCGGCGAGCCCCGGCCAGCGGGGAAGAAAGCCACGACACAAGGATTCTTCTCCAATCACAGTTTACTGAAGCGCTGCTTGGTTGAGGGAGAGCTGGGGGTGAGGGGCCCCCCGACCATGGCAGTTGACGGGCTTTTATACAGGATGTGGGCGTGCTCTGTTGGCCTGATACATTAGGCGGATTGGGATTGGTGCATTGCTGTTACTGGGCAGAGTTGAACGGGAGAGCCGACGAGGTAAACAACCCAGGGCTCCGCCCTAGGAGGAAGTCAGCGCCATCTGAGCAGGAGAGCCGATGTGGTAAACAACCCAGGGCTCCGCCCTGGGAGGAGGTCGGGAAACCGGCCATCACAGAAGAGCATGCTTCTTCCATTAAAACGGAGTGTGTTTCATGGATGAGAACACTGGTCTGAATTTCCGTTCAGAAATGGAGTTAAACCAAATGCTCTATTTCTTCCAACAAGCAAGAGTTCATTTCTTGTAAAGGCAGTGAATTTTCGGCTCCAATGAATTTACCCAGTTCAATAACCCAACACGTTTTTCACTATTAACTAAAGAGCATCAATGTAAGAGATGCTGTGGTTTGTATGAGTTTCATGAGCAGAGTGAACTAGATATGGTACCTATGAGTAGGAAACACAGTTCTTTTTTTCTAGCCATCCTCATGTTTCTTGCTGTATTGCAGATGCTGGAAAGAAGAGCATGATTCTTGCATTAAAACAGACTGTGTTTCATGGATGAGAACACTTTTCTGAATTTCCCTATAGAATCTGAGTTACACTCCATGGTCTGTGTCCTCCTACATGCAAGAGTTCATTTCCGGTAAACCCAGTTATTTTTCGGCTCAAACGAGTTTACACAGTTCATGAAACCAATATGATTTTCACTATGAAGTAAAGAGCATCTGTGTAAGAGATGATGTGTCTTGTATAAGTGTCATAAATAGAGTTGAACTAGATATGGTCCGTTTGAGTCAGAAAAGCAGTTCTTTTTTTCTGGCCATGCTCATGTTTCTTGCTGTATTGCAGATGCTGGAAAAAACAGCATGCTTCTTGCGTTAAAACAGACTGTGTTTCATGGATGAGATCACAGGTCTGAATTTACATTCAGAAATGGAGTTAAACCAAATGTTCTGTGTCTTCCTACAAGCAAGAGTTCATTTCTGGTAAAGGCAGGTAATTTTCGGCTCATATGAATTTACACAGTTCCCAAACCCAACACGTTTTTCACTATAAACTAAAGAGCATCTATGTAAAAGACCCTGTGTTTTCTATCAGATTCAGAAGCAGAGTTGAATGAAATATGGTCCCTAAGAGTATGAAACACATTTCTTTTTTTGTGGCCATGCTCATGTTTCTTGCGTATTGCGGATGCTGGAAAGAAGAGCACGCTTCTTGCATTAAAACAGACTGTGTTTCATTGATGAGAACACTTTTCTGAATTTCCCTTTAGAATCGGAGTTAAACGCCATGCTCTCTGTCTTCCTACAAGCAAGAGTTCATTAATGGTAAACCCAATTATTTTTGGGCTCAAATGAATTTACACAGTTCACGAAACCAACACGATTTTCACTATTAACTAAAGAGCATCTATGTAAGAGATGATCTGGTTTGTATCAGTTTCATAAGCAGAGTTGAACTAGATATTGTTCGTATGAGTAGGAGATACAATTCTTTTATTCTGGGCATGCTCATGTTCCTTGATGTATTGCAGAAGCTGGAAAGAAGAGCATGCTTCTTGCGTTAAAAAAGAGTGTGTTTCATGGATGAAAACACAGGTCTGAATTTCCCCTCAGACATGGAGTTAAACCAAATGCTCTGTGTCTTCCTACAAGCAAGAGTTCATTTCTGGTAAAGGCAGGGAATTTTCGGCTCAAATGAATTTACACAGTTCACAAACCCAACAAGTTTATCACTATTAACTAAAGAGCATCTTTGTAAGAGATGCTGTGGTTTGTATCAGTTTCATAAGCAGAGTTGACCTAGATATGGTCCGTTTGAGTCAGAAACACAGTTCTTTTTTTCTGGCCATGCTCATGTTTCTTGCTGTATTGCAGATGCTGGAAAGAAGAGCATGCTTCTTGAGTTAAAACAGACTGTGTTTCATGGATGAGAACATTTTTCTGAATTTCCCTATAGAATCTGAGATAAACTCCATGGTCTGTGTCTTCCTACATGCAAGAGTTCATTTCCGGTAAACCCAGTTATTTTTGGGCTCAAATGAATTTACACAGTTCACGAAACCAACACAATTTTCACTATGAACTAAAGAGCATCTATGTAATTGATCCTGTGGTTTGTATCAGTTTCATTAGCAGAGTTGAACTAGATATGGTCCCTATGATTAGGAGACACAGTTCTTTTTTTCTGGGCATGCTCATGTTCCTTGCTGTATTGCAGATGCTGGAAAGAAGAGCATGCTTCTTGCGTTAAAACAGAGTGTGTTTCATGGATGAGAACACTGGTCTGAATTTCCGTTCAGAAATGGAGTTAAACCAAATGCTCTGTGTCTTCCAAAAACAAGAATTCATTTCTTGTAAACACAGTGATTTTTCGGCTCAAATGAATTTACACAGTTCACAAACCCAACAGGTTTTTCACTATTAACTAAAGAGCATCAATGTAAGAGATGCTGTGGTTTGTATCAGTTTCAACAGCAGAGTGAACTAGATAAGGTACCTATGAGTAGGAAACACAGTTCTTTTTTTCTGGCCATGGTCATGTTTCTTGCTGTATTGGAGATGCTGGAAAGAAGAGCATGCTTCCTGCGTTAAAACAGACTGTGTTTCATGGATGAGAACACTTTTCTGAATTTCCCTATAGAATCTGTGTTAAACTCCATGGTCTGTGTCCTCCTACATGAAAGAGTTCATTTCCGGTAAACCCAGTTATTTTTGGGCTCAAATGAATTTACACAGTTCACAAACCCCAACACGTTTTTCACTATGAACTAAAGAGCATCTATGTAATTGATCCTGTGGTTTGTATCAGTTTCATTAGCAGAGTTGAACTAGATATGGTCCGTATGATTAGGGCAAACAGTTCTTTTGTTCTGGGCATGCTAATGTTCCTTGCTGTATTGAAGAAGCTGGAAAGAAGAGCATGCTTCTTGCGTTATAACAGAGTTTGTTTCATGAATGAGAACACTGGTCTGAATTTCCCTTCAGAAAGGGAGTTAAACCAAATGCTCTGTGTCTTCCTACAAGCAAGAGTTCATTTCTGGTAAAGGCAGGAATTTTCGGCTCAAATGAATTTACACCTTTCACAAACCCAACAAGTTTATCACTATTAACTAAAGAGCATCTATGTAAGAGATGCTGTGGTTTGTATCAGTTTCATAAGCAGAGTTGAACTAGATATTTTTCGTATGAGTGGGAGATACAGTTCTTTTTTTGGGGAATGCTCATGTTTCTTGCTGTATTGCAGAAGCTGGAAAGAAGAGCATGCTTCTTCCATTAAAACGGAGTGTGTTTCATGGATGAGAACACTGGTCTGAATTTCCGTTCAGAAATGGAGTTAAACCAAATGCTCTATGTCTTCCAACAAGCAAGAGTTCATTTCTTGTAAAGGCAGTGCATTTTCGGCTGCAATGAATATACCCAGTTCAATAACCCAACACGTTTTTCACTATTAAATAAAGAGCATCAATGTAAGAGATGCTGTGGTTTGTATGAGTTTCATGAGCAGAGTGAACTAGATATGGTACCTATGAGTAGGAAACACAGTTCTTTTTTTCTAGCCATGCTCATGTTTCTTGCTGTATTGCAGATGCTGGAAAGAAGAGCATGAATCTTGCATTAAAACAGACTGTGTTTCATGGATAAGAACACTTTTCTGAATTTCCCTATAGAATCTGAGTTAAACTCCATGGTCTGTGTCCTCCTACATGCAAGAGTTCATTTCCGGTAAACCCAGTTATTTTTCAGCTCAAATGTGTTTTCACAGTTCATGAAACCAATATGATTTTCACTATGAAGTAAAGAGCATCTGTGTAAGAGATGATGTGTCTTGTATAAGTGTCATAAATAGAGTTGAACTAGATATGGTCCGTTTGAGTCAGAAAAGCAGTTCTTTTTTTCTGGCTATGCTCATGTTTCTTGCTGTATTGCAGATGCTGGATAAAAGAGCATGCTTCTTGCGTTAAAACAGACTGTGTTTCATGGATGAGAACACAGGTCTGAATTTACATTCAGAAATGGAGTTAAACCAAATGCTCTGTGTCTTCCTGCAAGCAAGAGTTCATTTCTGGTAAAGGCAGGTAATTTTCGGCTCATATGAATTTACACAGTTCCCAAACCCAACACGTTTTTCACTGTTAACTAAAGAGCATCTATGTAAGAGATGCTGTGTTTTGTATCAGATTCAGAAGCAGAGTTGAACGAAATATGGTCCCTATGAGTTTGAAACAAAGTTCTCTTTTTCTTGCCATGCTCATGTTTCTTGCAGTATTGCAGATGCTGGAAAGAAGAGCATACTTCTTGAGTTAAAACAGACTGTGTTTCATGGATGAGAACACTTTTATGAATTTCCCTATAGAATCTGAGTTAAACTCCATGGTCTGTGTCTTCCTACATGCAAGAGTTCATTTCCGGTAAACCCAGTTATTTTTGGGCTCAAATGAATTTACACATTTCACGAAACCAACACAATTTTCACTATGAACTAAAGAGCATCTATGTAATTGATCCTGTGGTTTGTATCAGTTTCATTAGCAGAGTTGAACTAGATATGGTCCGTATGATTAGGAGACACAGATCTTTTTTCTGGGCATGCACAGGTTCCTTGCTGTATTGCTGAAGCTGGAAAGAGAGCATGCTTCCTGCGTTAAAACAGAGTGTGTTTCATGGATGAGAACACTGGTCTGAATTTCTCTTCAGAAATGGAGTTAAACCAAATGCTTTGTGTCTTCCAACAAGCAAGAATTCATTTCTTGTAAACACAATGAATTTTCGGCTCAAATGAATTTACACAGTTCACAAACCCAACAGGTTTATCACTATTAACTAAAGAGCATCAATGTAAGAGATGCTGTGGTTTGTATCAGTTTCAGAAGCATAGTAGAACTAGATATGGTCCGTATGAGTAGGAAACAAAGTCCTTTTTTTCTGGCCATGCTCATGTTTCTTGCTGTATTGCAGATGCTGGAAAGAAGAGCATGCTTCTTGCATTAAAACAGACTGTGTTTCATCTATGAGAACACTTTTCTGAATTTCCCTTTAATATCAGAGTTAAACGCCATGCTCTGTTTCTTCCTACAAGAAAGAGTTCACTTCCGGTAAACCCAGTTATTTTTCGGCTAAAATGAATTTACACAGTTCACGAACCCTATAGTATTTAGACTATTAACTAAAGAGCATCTATGTAAGAAATGATGTGGTTTGTATCAGTTTCATAAGCAGAGTTGAACTAGATATGGTCCGCATGAGTAGGAAACACAGTTCTTTTTTTCTGGACATGCTCATGTTCCTTGCTGTATTGCAGACGCTGGAAAGAAGAGCATGCTTCTTCCGTTAAAAAGGAGTGTGTTTCATGGATGGGAAAACTGGTCTGAATTTCCCTTCAGAAACTGAGTTTACGCAAAGGCTCTGTCTCTTCCTACAAGCAAGAGTACTTTATTTGGAAAAGCAGTGAATTTTCGTCTCCAATGAATTTACACAGTTCACAAAACCAACAAGTTTATCACTATAATCTAAAGAGCGTCTATGTAATAGATGCTGTGGTTTGTATCAGTTTCATAAGCACAGTTGAACTAGATATGGTCCGTTTGAGTCAGAAACGCTGTTCTTTTTTTCTGGCCATGCTCATGTTTCTTGCTGTATTGCAGATGCTGGAAAGAAGAGCATGCTTCTTGCGTTAAAACAGAGTGTGTTTCATGGATGAGAACACTGCTCTGAATTTCCCTTCAGAATCGGAGTTTATCGCCATGCTCTCTGTCTTCCTACAAGCAAGAGTTCATTGCCAGTAAACCCAGTTATTTTTGGACTCAAATAAATTTACACAGTTCACGAAACCAACACGATTTTCACTATTGACTAAAGAGCATCTATGTAAGAGATGATGTGGTTTGTATCAGTTTCATAAGCAGAGTTGAACTAGATATTGTTCGTATGAGTAGAAGATACAGTTCTTTTTTTCTAGGCATGCTCATGTTCCTTGCTGTATTGCAGAAGCAGGAAAGAAGAGCATGCTTCTGGCGTTAATACAGAGTGTGTTTCATGGATGAGAACACTGCTCTGAATTTCCCTTCAGAAATGGAATTAAATGCCATGCTCTGTGTCTTCCTATAAGCAAGAGTTCATTTCTGGTAAAGGCAGGGATTTTTCGGCTCAAATGAATTTACACAGTTCACAAACCCAACACGTTTTTCACTATTAACTAAAGAGCATCTATGTAAGGGATGCTGTGGTTTGTATCAGTTTCATAAGTATAGTAGAACTTGATATGGTCCGTATGAGTAGGAAACAAAGTACTTTTTTTCTGGCCATGCTCATGTTTCTTGCTGTATTGCAGATGCTAGAAAGAAGAGCATTCTTCTTGCATTAAAACAGACTGGGTTTCATTTATGAGAACACTTTTCTGAATTTCCCTTTAATATCAGAGTTAAACGCCATGCTCTGTTTCTTCCTACAAGAAAGAGTTCATTTCCGGTAAACCCAGTTATTTTTCGGCTAAAATGAATTTCCAAAGTTCACGAACCCTATAGTATTTAGACTATTAACTAAAGAGCATCTATGTAAGAAATGATGTGGTTTGTATCAGTTTCATAAGCAGAATTGAACTAGATATGGTCCGTTTGAGTAGGAAACACAGTTCTTTTTTTCTGGGCATGCTCATGTTCCTTGCTGTATTGCAAACGCTGGAAAGAAATGCATGCTTCTTCCGTTAAAAAGGAGTGTGTTTCATGGATGAGAACACTGGTCTGAATTTCCCTTCAGAAACTGAGTTTAAGCAAAGGCTCTGTGTCTTTCTACAAGCAAGAGTTCTTTATTGGTAAAAGCAGTGAATTTTCGGCTCCAATGAATTTACACAGTTCACAAACCCAACAAGTTTATCACTATAAACTAAAGAGCCTCTATGTAATAGATGCTGTGGTTTGTATCAGTTTCATAAGCAGAGTTGAACTAGATATGGTCTGTTTTAGTCAGAAACACCGTTCTTTTTTTCTGGCCATGCTCATGTTTCTTGCTGTATTGCAGATGCTGGAAAGAAGGGCATGCTTCTTGCGTTAAAACAGCCTGTGTTTCATGGATGAGAACACTCTTCTGGATTTCCCTTCAGAAATGGAGTTAAACCAAATGCTCTGTGACTTCCTACAAGCAAGAGTTCATTTCCGGTAAAACCAGTTATTTTTCGTCTCAAATGAATTTACACAGTTCAAAAACCGAACAAGATTATCACTATTAACTAAAGAGCGTCTATGTAAGAGAGGCTGAGGTTTGTATCAGTTTCATAAGCAGAGTAGAACTATGTATGGTCCATATGATTAGGAAACATAGTCCTTTTTTTCTGGCCATGCTCATGTTTCTTGCTCTATTGCAGATGCTGGAAAGAAGAGCATCCTTCCTGCATTAAAACAGACTGTGTTTCATTTATGAGAACACTTTTCTGAATTTCCCTTTAGAATCAGAGTTAAACGCCATGCTCTGTGTCTTCCTACAAGCAAGAGTTCATTTCCGGTAAACCCAGTTATTTTTCGGCTAAAATGAGTTTACACAGTTCACGAACCCTATCGTATTTAGACTGTTAACTAAAGAGCATCTATGTAAGAAATGATGTGGTTTGTATCAGTTTCATAAGCAGAGTTGTACTAGATATGGTCCGTTTGAGTCAGAAACACCGTTCTTTTTTTCTGGCCATGCTCATGTTTCTTGCTGTATTGCAGATGCTGGAAAGAAGAGCATGCTTCTTGAGTTAAAACAGACTGTGTTTCATGGATGAGAACATATTTCTGAATTTCCCTATAGAATCTGAGTTAAACTCCATGGTCTGTGTCTTCCTACATGCAAGAGTTCACTTCCGGTAAACCCAGTTATTTTTGGGCTCAAATGAATTTACACAGTTCACGAAACCAACACAATTTTCACTATGAACTAAAGAGCATCTATGTAAGAAATGATGTGGTTTGTATCAGTTTCATAAGCAGAGTTGTACTAGATATGGTCCGTTTGAGTCAGAAACACCGTTCTTTTTTTCTGGCCATGCTCATGTTTCTTGCTGTATTGCAGATGCTGGAAAAAAGAGAATGCTTCTTATGTTAAAACAGACTGTGTTTCATGGATGAGAACACTCTTCTGAATTTCCTTTCAGAAATGGAGTTAAACAAAATGCTCTGTGTCTTCCTACAAGCAAGAGTTCATTTCTGGTAAAGGCAGGGAATTTTCGGCTCATATCAATTTACACAATTCACAAACCCAATAAGATTACCACTATAAACTAAAGAGCGTCTATGTGAGACATGCTGTGGTTTGTATCAGTTTCATAAGCAGAGTTGAACTAGATATGGTCCGTTTGAGTCAGAAACACCGTTCTTTTTTTCTGGCCATGCTCATTTTTCTTGCTGTATTGCAGATGCTGGAAAAAAGAGCATGCTTCTTGCGTTAAAATATTCTGTGTTTCATGGATGAGAACACTCTTCTGAATTTCCCTTCTGAAATGGAGTTAAACCAAATGCGCTGTGTCTTCCTACAAGCAAGAGTTCATTTCCGGTAAACCCAGTTATTTTTCGTCTCAAATGAATTTATACAGTTCAGAAACGGAACAAGATTATCACTATTAACTAAAGAGCGTCTATGTAAGAGAGGCTGAGGTTTGTATCAGTTTCATAAGCAGAGTTGAACTAGATATGCTCTGTTTGAGTCGGAAACACTGTTCTTTTTTTCTGGCCATGCTCATGTTTCTTGCTGTATTGCAGATGCCAGAAAAAAGAGCATGCTTCTTGCGTTAAAACAGACTGTGTTTCAGGGATGAGAACACTGGTCTGAATTTCCCTTCAGAAATGGTGTTAAACCAAAAGCTCTGTGTCTTCCTACAAGCAAGAGTTCATTTCTGATAAACCAGGGAATTTTCGACTCAAATGAATTTACACAGTACACAAACCCATCACGTTTTTCAATAATAACTAAAGAGTATCTATGTAATAGATGCTGTGTTTTGTATCAGTTTCATAAGCAGAGGGGAACTAGATATGGTCCCTATGAGTAGGAAACACAGTTCTTTTTTTCTGGCCATGCTCATGTTTCTTGCTGTATTGCACATGCTGGAAAGAAGAATATGCTTCTTGCATTAAAACAGACTGTGTTTCATTTATGAGAACACTTTTCTGAATTTCCCTTTAGAATCAGAGTTAATCGCCATGCTCTGTGTCTTCCTACAAGAAAGAGTTCATTTCCGGTAAACCCAGTTATTTTTCGGCTAAAATGAATTTACACAGTTCACGAACCCTATAGTATTTAGACTGTTAATTAAAGAGCAACAATGTAAGAGATGATGTGGTTTGTATCAATTTCATAAGCAGAGTTGAACTAGATACGTTCCCCATGAGTAGGAAACACAGTTCTTTTTTTCTGGGCATGCTCATGTTCCTTGCTGTATTGCAGATGCTGGAAAGAATTGCATGCTTCTTCCGTTAAAACGGAGTTTATTTCATGGATGAGAACACTGGTCTGAATTTCCCTTGAGAAACTGAGTTTATCCAAAGGGTCTGTGTCTTCCTACAAGCAACAGTTCATTTTTGGTAAAAGCAGTGAATTTTCGGCTCAAATGAATTTACACAGTTCAGAAACCGAACAAGTTTATCACTATTAACTAAAGAGCATCTATGTAAGAGAGGCTGAGGTCTGTATCAGTTTCATACGCAGAGTTGAACTAGATATGGTCCATTTGAGTCAGAAACACTGTTCTTTTTTTCTGGCCATGCTCATGATTCTTGCGGTATTGCAGATGCCGGAAAAAAGAGTATGCTTCTTGCGTTAAAACAGAGTGTGTTTCATGGATGAGAACACTGGTCTGAATTTCCCTTCAGAAATGGTGTTAAACCAAATGCTCTGTGTCTTCCTACAAGCAAGAGTTCATTTCCGATAAACCCAGAGATTTTTCGGCTCACATGAATTTACACAGTTCACAAAACCAACACGATTTTCACTATTAACTAAAGAGCATCTATTTAAGAGATGATCTGTTTTGTATCAGTTTCAGAAGCATAGTTGAACTAGATATTTTTCGTATGAGTAGGAGATACAGTTCTTTATTTCTGGGCATGCTCATATTCCATGCTGTATTGCAAAATCTGGAACGAAGAGTATGCTTCTTGCGTTAAAACAGAGTGTGTTTCATGGATGAGAACACAGGTCTGAATTTCCCTTCAGAAATGGAGTTATACCAAATGCTGTGTGTCTTCCTACAAGAAAGAGGTCATTTCTGGTAAACGCAGTGAATTTTCGGCTCAAATGAATTTACACAGTTCACAATCCCAACAGGTTTATCACTATTAACTAAAGAGCATTTTTGTAAGTGGAGATGTGGTTTGTATCAGTTTCATAAGTAAAGTTGAACTACATATGGTCCGTATGAGTAGGAAATACAGTTCTTTTTTTCTGGGCATGCATATGGTTCTTGCTGTATTAGAGACGCTCGAAAGAAGAGGTTGCTTCTTGCGTTAAAACAGAGTGTGTTTCAAGGATGAGAACACTGCTCTGAATATCCATTCAGAAACGGAGTTAATCCACAGGATCTGTGTCTTCCTACAAGCAAGAGTTCATTTCTGGAAAACTATGTGAATTTGGGTATCAAAAGATTTTACACAGTTCACGAATCCGACGCGAATCTCACTATTAACTAAAGACCATTTATGTAAGTGGAGCTGTGGTTTGTATCAGTTTCATAAGCAGAGTTGAACTACGTGTGGTCCGTATGAGTAGGAAATACAGTTCTTTTTTTCTCAGCGTGCTCATGGTTCTTGCTGTATTAGCGACGCTGGAAAGAAGAGCTTGCTTCTTGAGTTTAAACAGAGTGTATTTCATGGATGAGAACACTGCTATGAATGTCCATTCAGAAACGGAGTTATTCCACAGGATCTGTGTCTTGCTACAAGCAAGAGTTCATTTCTGGAAAACTATGTGAATTTTGGGCTCAAATGATTTTACACAGGTCAGGAACCCAAAGCGATTCTCACAATTAACTAAAGAGCATTTACGTAAGTGGAGCTGTGGTTTGTACCAGTTTCATAAGTAGAGTTGAACTACATATGGTTCATATGAGTAGTTAATACAGTTCTTATTTTCTCGGCATGCTCATGGTTCTTGCTGTATTAGAGACGCTCGAAAGAAGAGCTTGCTTCTTGCGTAAAAACAGAGTGTATTTCAAGGATGAGAACACTGGTCTGAATTTCCCTTCAGAAACGGAGTTAATCCACAGGATATGTGTCTTCCTACAAGCAAGAGTTCATTTCTGGTAAACCAAGTGAATTTTGGGCTCAAAAGATTTTAAACAGTTCAGGAACCCAACGCAATTCTCACAATTAACTAAAGAGCATTTATGTAAGTAGAGCTGTGTTTTGTATCACTTTTATAAGTAAAGTTGAACTACATATGGTCAGTATGAGTAGGAAATACAGTTCTTTTTTTCTGGGCATTCACATGGTTCTTGCTCTATTAGAGACCCTCGAAAGAAGAGCTTGCTTCTTGCGTTAAAACAGAGTGTGTTCCATGGATGAGAACACTGGTCTGAATTTCCCTTCAGAAACGGAGTTAATCCACAGGATCTTTGTCTTCCTACAAGCAAGAGTTCATTTCTGGTAAACCAAGTGAATTTTGGGCTCAAATGCTTTTACACAGTTCCCGAACTCAACACGATTCTTACTATTAACTAAAGAGCATTTATGTAAATGGAGCTGTGGTTTGTATCAGTTTCATACGCAGAGTTGAACTACGTGTGGTTTGTATGAGTAGGAAACACAGTTCTTTTTTTCTGGGCATTCTCATGGTTCTTGGTGTATTAGAGACGCTCGAAAGAAGAGCTTGCTTCTTGCGTTAAAACAGAGTGTTTTTCATGGATGAGAACACTGCTCTGAATTTCCCTTCAGAAACGGAGTTAATCCACAGGATATGTGTCTTCCTACAAGCAAGAGTTCATTTCTGGTAAACCAAGTGAATTTTGGGCTCAAATGATATTAAACAGTTCCCGAATTCAACGCGATTCTTACTATTAACTAAAGAGCATTTATGTAAATGGAGCTGTGTTTTGTATCAGTTTCATAAGCAGAGTTGAACTACGTGTGGTCCGTATGAGTAGGAAACACAGTTCTTTTTTTCTGGGCATTCTCATGGTTCTTGGTGTATTAGAGACGCTCAAAAGAAGAGCTTGCTTCTTGCGTTAAAACAGAGTGTGTTTCATGGATGAGAACACTGCTCTGAATTTCCCTTCAGAAAAGGAGTTGAAGCCCAAGATCTGTGTCTTCCTACAGCAAGAGTTCATTTCTCATAAACCAAGTGAATTTTGGGCTCAAATGATTTTACACAGTTCACGAATCCAACGCGATTCTCACTATTAACCAAAGAGCATTTTTGTAAGTGGAGCTGTGGTTTGTATCAGTTTCATAAGCAGAATTAAACTACGTATGGTCCGTATGAGTAGGAAACACAGTTCTTTTTTTCTGGGCATGCTCATGTTTCTTGCTGTATTAGAGATGCTCGAAAGAAGAGCTTGCTTCTTGCACTAAAACAGAGTGTGTTTAATGAATGAGAATACTGCTCTGAATTTCCCTTCAGAAAATGAGTTAAAGCCCAGGATCTGTGTCTTCCTACAAGCAAGAGTTCATTTCTGGTAAACCAAGTGAATTTTGGGCTCAAATTATTTTACACAGTTCAGGAACGCAAAGCGATTCTTACAATTAACTAAAGAGCATTTATGTAAGTAAAGCTTTGGTTTGTGTCAGTTTCATAAGTAAAGTTGAACTACATATGGTCCGTATGAGTAGGAAATACAGTTCTTTTTTTCTCGGCATGCTCATGGTTCTTGCTGTATTAGCGATGGTGGAAAGAAGAGCTTGCTTCTTGCGTTAAAACAGAGTGTATTTCAAGGATGAGAACACTGGTCTGAATTTCCCTTCAGAAACGGAGTTAATCCACAGGATATGTGTCTTCCTACAAGCAAGAGTTCATTTCTGGTAAACCAAGTGAATTTTGGGCGCAAATGATTTTAAACAGTTTCCGAACCCAACGTGATTCTCACTATTAACTAAAGAGCACTTATGTAAGTGGAGCTGTGGTTAGTATAAGTTTCGTAAGTAGAGTTGAACTACATATGGTCCGTATGAGTAGGAAACACAGTTTCTTTTTTTCTGGGCATGCTCATGGTTCTTGCTGTATTAGTGTCGCTAGAAAGAAGAGCATGCTTCTAGCATTAAAACAGAGTGTGTTTCATGGATGAGAACACTGCTCTGAATTTCCCTTCAGAAACGGAGTTGAAGCCCAAGATCTGTGTCTTCCTACAGCAAGAGTTCATTTCTCATAAACCAAGTGAATTTTGGGCTCAAATGATTTTACACAGTTTCTGAACCCAAGGCGATTCTCACTATTAACTAAAGAGCATTTTTGTAAGTGGAGCTGTGGTTTGTATCAGTTTCATAAGCAGAGTTGAACTACGTGTGGTCCGTATGAGTAGGAAAAACAGTTCTTTTTTTTTTTGGGCATTCTCATGGTTCTTGGTGTATTAGAGACGCTCGAAAGAAGAGCTTGCTTCTTGCGTTAAAACAGAGTGTTTTTCATGGATGAGAACACTGCTCTGAATTTCCCTTCAGAAACGGAGTTAATCCACAGGATATGTGTCTTCCTCCAAGCAAGAGTTCATTTCTGGTAAACCAAGTGAATTTTGCGCTCAAATGATTTTACACAGTTTCCGAACCCAACGTGATTCTCACTATTAACTAAAGAGCACTTATGTAAGTGGAGCTGTGGTTAGTATAAGTTTCGTAAGTAGAGTTGAACTACATATGGTCCGTATGAGTAGGAAACACAGTTCTTTTATTCAGGGCATGCTCATGGTTCTTGTTGTATTAGAGTTGCTCGAGGGAAGAGCATGCTTCTAGCATTAAAACAGAGTGTGTTTCATGGATGAGAACACTGCTCTGAATTTCCCTTCAGAAACGGAGTTGAAGCCCAAGATCTGTGTCTTCCTACAGCAAGAGTTCATTTCTCATAAACCAAGTGAATTTTGGGCTCAAATGATTTTACACAGTTTCTGAACCCAACGCGATTCTCACTATTAACTAAAGAGCATTTTTGTAAGTAGAGCTGTGGTTTGTATCAGTTTCATAAGCAGAGTTAAACTATGTGTGGTCCGTATGAGTAGGAAACATAGTTCTTTTTTTCTGGGCATGCTCATGTTTCTTGCTGTATTAGAGATGCTCGAAAGAAGAGCTTGCTTCTTGCACTAAAACAGAGTGTGTTTAATGAATGAGAATACTGCTCTGAATTTCCCTTCAGAAACGGAGTTAAAGCCCAGGATCTGTGTCTTCCTACAAGCAAGAGTTCATTTCTGGTAAACCAAGTGAATTTTGGGCTCAAATTATTTTACACAGTTCAGGAACGCAAAGCGATGCTAACAATTAACTAAAGAGCATTTATGTAAGTAGTGCTTTGGTTTGTATCAGTTTCATAAGTAAAGTTGAACTACATATGGTCCGTATGAGTAGGAAATACAGTTCTTTTTTTCTGGGCATGCATATGGTTCTTGCTGTATTAGAGACGCTCGAAAGAAGAGGTTGCTTCTTGCGTTAAAACAGAGTGTGTTTCAAGGATGAGAATACTGCTCTGAATATCCATTCAGAAACAGAGTTAATCCACAGGATCTGTGTCTTCCTACAAGCAAGAGTTCATTTCTGGAAAACTATGTGAATTTGGGTATCAAAATATTTTACACAGTTCACGAATCCGACGCGAATCTCACTATTAACTAAAGAGCATTTATGTAAGTGGAGCTGTGGTTTGTATCAGTTTCATAAGCAGAGTTGAACTACGTGTGGTCCGTATGAGTAGGAAATACAGTTCTTTTTTTCTCGGCATGCTCATCGTTCTTGCTGTATTAGCGATGCTGGAAAGAAGAGCTTGCTTCTTGAGTTAAAACAGAGTGTATTTCATGGATGAGAACACTGCTCTGAATGTCCATTCAGAAACGGAGTTATTCCACAGGATCTGTGTCTTGCTACATGCAAGAGTTCATTTCTGGAAAACTATGTGAATTTTGGGCTCAAATGATTTTACACAGGTTCGGAACCCAAAGCGATTCTCACAATTAACTAAAGAGCATTTACATAAGTTGAGCTGTGGATTGTACCAGTTTTATAAGTAGAGTTGAACTACATATGGTTCATATGAGTAGTTAATACAGTTCTTATTTTCTCGGCATGCTCATGGTTCTTGCTGTATTAGAGACGCTCGAAAGAAGAGCTTGCTTCTTGCGTTAAAACAGAGTGTATTTCAAGGATGGGAACACTGCTCTGAATTTCCCTTCAGAAACAGAGTTAATCCACAGGATATGTGTCTTCCTACAAGCAAGAGTTCATTTCTGGTAAACCAAGTGAATTTTGGGCGCAAATGAATTTAAACAGTTCAGGAACCCAACGCAATTCTCACAATTAACTAAAGAGCATTTATGTAAGTAGAGCTGTGTTTTGTATCACTTTCATAAGTAATGTTGAACTACATATGGTCCGTATGAGTAGGAAATACAGTTCTTTTTTTCTGGGCATTCACATGGTTCTTGCTCTATTAGAGACCCTCGAAAGAAGAGCTTGCTTCTTGCGTTAAAACAGAGTGTGTTCCATGGATGAGAACACTGGTCTTATTTTCCCTTGAGAAACGGAGTTAAACCACAGGATCTCTGTCTTTCTACAAGCAAGAGTTCATTTCTGGTAAACCAAGTGAATTTTGGGCTCAAATGATTTTAAACAGTTCCTGAACTCAACGAATTCTTACTATTAACTAAAGAGCATTTATGTAAGTGGAGCTGTGGTTTGTATCAGTTTCATAAGCAGAGTTGAACTACGTGTGGTCCGTATGAGTAGGAAACACAGTTCTTTTTTTCTGGGCATTCTCATGGTTCTTGGTGTATTAGAGACGCTCGAAAGAAGAGCTTGCTTCTTGCGTTAAAACAGAGTGTTTTTCATGGATGAGAACACTGCTCTGAATTTCCCTTCAGAAACGGAGTTAATCCACAGGATATGTGTCTTCCTACAAGCAAGAGTTCATTTCTGGTAAACCAAGTGAATTTTGGGCTCAAATGATTTTACACAGTTTCCGAACCCAACGTGATTCTCACTATTAACTAAAGAGCACTTATGTAAGTGGAGCTGTGGTTAGTATAAGTTTGGTAAGTAGAGTTGAACTACATATGGTCCGTATGAGTAGGAAACACAGTTCTTTTTTTCTGGGCATGCTCATGGTTCTTGCTGTATTAGAGTCGCTCGAAAGAAGAGCATGCTTCTAGCATTAAAACAGAGTGTGTTTCATGGATGAGAACACTGCTCTGAATTTCCCTTCAGAAACGGAGTTGAAGCCCAAGATCTGTGTCTTCCTACAGCAAGAGTTCATTTCTCATAAACCAAGTGAATTTTGGGCTCAAATGATTTTACACAGTTTCTGAACCCAACCCGATTCTCACTATTAACTAAAGAGCATTTTTGTAAGTGGAGCTGTGGTTTGTATCAGTTTCATAAGCAGAGTTAAACTATGTGTGGTCCGTATGAGTAGGAAACAAAGTTCCTTTTTTCTGGGCATGCTCATGTTTCTTGCTGTATTAGAGATGCTCCAAAGAAGAGCTTGCTTCTTGCACTAAAACAGAGTGTGTTTAATGAATGAGAATACTGCTCTGAATTTCCCTTCAGAAACGGAGTTAAAGCCCAGGATCTGTGTCTTCCTACAAGCAAGAGTTCATTTCTGGTAAACCAAGTGAATTTTGGGCTCAAATTATTTTACACAGTTCAGGAAAGCAAAGCGACTCTAACAATTAACTAAAGAGCATTTATGTAAGTAGAGCTTTGGTTTGTATCAGTTTTATAAGTAAAGTTGAACTACATATGGTCCGTATGAGTAGGAAATACAGTTCTTTTTTTCTGGGCATGCATATGGTTCTTGCTGTATTAGAGATGCTCGAAAGAAGAGGTTGCTTCTTGCGTTAAAACAGAGTGTGTTTCAAGGATGAGAACACTGCTCTGAATATCCATTCAGAAACGGAGTTAATCCACAGGATCTGTGTCCTCCTACAAGCAAGAGTTCATTCTTGGAAAACTATGTGAATTTGGGTATCAAAAGATTTTACACAGTTCACGAATCCGACGCGAATCTCACTATTAACTAAAGAGCATTTATGTAAGTGGAGCTGTGGTTTGTATCAGTTTCATAAGCAGAGTTGAACTACGTGTGGTCCCTATGAGTAGGAAATACAGTTCTTTTTTTCTCAGCGTGCTCATGGTTCTTGCTGTATTAGCGATGCTGGAAAGAAGAGCTTGCTTCTTGAGTTAAAACAGAGTGTATTTCATGGATGAGAACACTGCTCTGAATGTCCATTCAGAAACGGAGTTATTCCACAGAATCAGTGTCTTGCTACAAGCAAGAGTTCATTTCTGGAAAACTATGTGAATTTTGGCCTCAAATGATTTTACACAGGTCAGGAACCCAAAGCGATTCTCACAATTAACTAAAGAGCATTTACGTAAGTGGAGCTGTGGATTGTACCAGTTTTATAAGTAGAGTTGAACTACATATGGTTCATATTAGTAGTTAATACAGTTCTTATTTTCTCGGCATGCTCATGGTTCTTGCTGTATTAGAGATCCTCGAAAGAAGAGCTTGCTTCTTGCGTTAAAACAGAGTGTATTTCAAGGATGGGAACACTGCTCAGAATTTCCCTTCAGAAACGGAGTTAATCCACAGGATATGTGTCTTCCTACAAGCAATAGTTCATTTCTGGTAAACCAAGTGAATTTTGGGCGCAAATGAATTTAAACAGTTCAGGGACCCAACGCAATTCTCACAATTAACTAAAGAGCATTTATGTAAGTAGAGCTGTGTTTTGTATCACTTTCATAAGTAAAGTTGAACTACATATGGTCCGTATGAATAGGAAATACAGTTCTTTTTTTCTGGGCATTCACATGGTTCTTGCTCTATTAGAGATCCTCAAAAGAAGAGCTTGCTTCTTGCGTTAAAACAGAGTGTGTTCCATGGATGAGAACACTGGTCTTATTTTCCCTTGAGAAACGGACTTAAACCACAGGATCTGTGTCTTTCTACAAGCAAGAGTTCATTTCTGGTAAACCAAGTGAATTTTGGGCTCAAATGATTTTAAACAGTTCCTGAACTCAACGAATTCTTACTATTAACTAAAGAGCATTTATGTAAATGGAGCTGTGGTTTGTATCAGTTTCATAAGCAGAGTTGAACTACGTGTGGTCCGTATGAGTAGGAAACACAGTTCTTTTTTTCTGGGCATTCTCATGGTTCTTGGTGTATTAGAGACGCACGAAAGAAGAGCTTGCTTCTTGCGTTAAAACAGAGTGTTTTTCATGGATGAGAACACTGCTCTGAATTTCCCTTCAGAAACGGAGTTGAAGCCCAAGATCTGTGTCTTCCTACAGCAAGAGTTCATTTCTCATAAACCAAGTGAATTTTGGGCTCAAATGATTTTACACAGTTTCTGAACCCAACGCGATTCTCACTATTAACTAAAGAGCATTTTTGTAAGTGGAGCTGTGGTTTGTATCAGTTTCATAAGCAGAGTTAAACTATGTGTGGTCCGTATGAGTAGGAAACACAGTTCTTTTTTTCTGGGCATGCTCATGTTTCTTGCTGTATTAGAGATGCTCGAAAGAAGAGCTTGCTTCTTGCACTAAAACAGAGTGTGTTTAATGAATGAGAATACTGCTCTGAATTTCCCTTCAGAAACGGAGTTAAAGCCCAGGATCTGTGTCTTCCTACAAGCAAGAGTTGATTTCTGGTAAACCAAGTGAATTTTGGGCTCAAATAAATTTACACAGTTCAGGAACGCAAAGCGATTCTAATAATTAACTAAAGAGCATTTATGTAAGTAGAGCTTTGGTTTGTATCAGTTTCATAAGTAAAGTTGAACTACATATGGTCCGTATGAGTAGGAAATACAGTTCTTTTTTTCTGGGCATGCATATGGTTCTTGCTGTATTAGAGACGCTCGAAAGAAGAGGTTGCTTCTTGCGTTAAAACAGAGTGTGTTTCAAGGATGAGAACACTGCTCTGAATATCCATTCAGAAACCGAGTTAATCCACAGGATCTGTGTCCTCCTACAAGCAAGAGTTCATTCTTGGAAAACTATGTGAATTTGGGAATCAAAAGATTTTACAGAGTTCATGAATCCGACGCGAATCTCACTATTAACTAAAGAGCATTTATGTAAGTGGAGCTGTGGTTTGTATCAGTTTCATAAGCAGAGTTGAACTACGTGTGGTCCGTATGAGTAGGAAATACAGTTCTTTTTTTCTCAGCGTGCTCATGGTTCTTGCTGTATTAGCGATGCTGGAAAGAAGAGCTTGCTTCTTGAGTTAAAACAGAGTGTATTTCATGGATGAGAACACTGCTCTGAATGTCCATTCAGAAACGGAGTTATTCCACAGGATCTGTGTCTTGCTACAAGCAAGAGTTCATTTCTGGAAAACTATGTGAATTTTGGGCTCAAATGATTTTACACTGGTCAGGAATCCAAAGCGATTCTCACAATTAACTAAAGAGCATTTACGTAAGTGGAGCTGTGGTTTGTACCAGTTTTATAAGTAGAGTTGAACTACATATGGTTCATATGAGTAGTTAATACAGTTCTTATTTTCTCGGCATGCTCATGGTTCTTGCTGTATTAGAGACGCTCGAAAGAAGAGCTTGCTTCTTGCGTTAAAACAGAGTGTATTTCAAGGATGGGAACACTGCTCTGAATTTCCCATCAGAAACGGAGTTAATCCACAGGATATGTGTCTTCCTACAAGCAAGAGTTCATTTCTGGTAAACCAAGTGAATTTTGGGCACAAATGATTTTAAACAGATCAGGAACCCAACGCAATTCTCACAATTAACTACAGAGCATTTATTTAAGTAGAGCTGTGTTTTGTATCACTTTCATAAGTAAAGTTGAACTACATATGGTCCGTATGAGTAGGAAATACAGTTCTTTTTTTCTGGGCATTCACATGGTTCTTGCTCTATTAGAGACCCTCGAAAGAAGAGCTTGCTTCTTGCGTTAAAACAGAGTGTGTTTTATGGATGAGAACTCTGCTCTGAATTTCCCTTCAGAAACGGAGTTGAAGGCCAAGATCTGTGTCTTCCTACAAGCAAGAGTTCATTTCTGGTAAACCAAGTGAATTTTGGTCTCAAATGTTTTTACACAGTTCACGCCCCCAACGCGATTCTCACAATTAACTAAAGAGCATTTATGTAAGTGGAGCTGTGGTTAGTATCAGTTTCATAAGTAGATTTGAACTACATATGGTCCCTGTGTGTAGGAAACACAGTTATTTTTTTCTGGGCATGTTCATGGTTCTTGCTGTATTAGAGATGCTTGAAAGAAGAGCATGCTTCTTGCGTTACAACAGAGTGTGTTCAATGGATGAGAACACTGGTCTGAATATCCTTTCAGAAACGGAGTTATACCACAGGATTTGTGTCTTCCTACAAGCCATAGTTCATTTCTGGTAAACCAAATGAATTTTGGACTCTAATGATTTTGCACAGTTCCCGAACCGAACGCAAATCTCACTATTAACTAAAGAGCATTTATGTAAGTGGAGCTGTGGTTAGTATCAGTTCCATAATTAGAATTGAACTATATACGGTCCCTATGAGTAGGAAACACAGGTCTTTTTTTCTGGGCATGCTCATGGTTCTTGCTGTATTAGAGACGCTCGAAAGAAGAGCATGATTCTAGCATTAAAACAGAGTGTGTTTCATGGATGAGAACACTGCTCTGAATTTCCCTTCAGACACGGAGTTGAAGCCCAAGATCTGTGTCTTCCTACAGCAAGAGTTCATTTCTCGTAAACCAAGTGAATTTTGGGCTCAAATGATTTTACACAGTTCACGAATCCTACGCGATTCTCACTATTAACTAAAGAGCATTTTTGTAAGTGGAGATGTGGTTTGTATCAGTTTCATAAGCAGAGTTAAACTACGTGTGGTCCGTATGAGTAGGAAACACAGTTCTTTTTTTCTGGGCATGCTCATGTTTCTTGCTGTATTAGAGATGCTCGAAAGAAGTGCTTGCTTCTTGCACTAAAACAGAGTGTGTTTAATGAATGAGAATACTGCTCTGAATTTCCCTTCAGAACCGGAGTTAAAGCCCAGGATCTGTGTCTTCCTACCAGCAAGAGTTCATCTCTGGTAAACCAAGTGAATTTTGGGCTCAAATGATTTTACACAGTTTCCGAACCCAACGCGATTCTCACTATTAACTAAAGAGCATTTTTTTAAGTGGAGATGTGGTTTGTATCAGTTTCATAAGTAAAGTTGAACTACATATGGTCCGTATGAGTAGGAAATACAGTTCTTTTTTTCTGGGCATGCATATGGTTCTTGCTGTATTAGAGACGCTCGAAAGAAGAGGTTGCTTCTTGCGTTAAAACAGAGTGTGTTTCAAGGATGAGAACACTGCTCTGAATATCCATTCAGAAACGGAGTTAATCCACAGGATCTGTGTCTTCCTACAAGCAAGAGTTCATTTCTGGAAAACTATGCGAATTTGGGTATCAAAATATTTTACACAGTTCACGAATCCGACGCGAATCTCACTATTAACTAAAGAGCATTTATGTAAGTGGAGCTGTGGTTTGTATCAGTTTCATAAGCAGAGTTGAACTACGTGTGGTCCGTATGAGTAGGAAATACAGTTCTTTTTTTCTCGGCATGCTCATGGTTCTTGCTGTATTAGCGATGCTTGAAAGAAGAGCTTGCTTCTTGAGTTAAAACAGAGTGTATTTCATGGATGAGAACACTGCTATGAATGTCCATTCAGAAACGGAGTTATTCCACAGGATCTGTGTCTTGCTACAAGCAAGAGTTCATTTCTGGAAAACTATGTGAGTTTGGGCTCAAATGATTTTACACAGGTCAGGAACCCAAAGCGATTCTCACAATTAACTAAAGAGCATTTACGTAAGTGGAGCTGTGGATTGTACCAGTTTTATAAGTAGAGTTGAACTACATATGGTTCATATGAGTAGTTAATACAGTTCTTATTTTCTCGGCATGCTCATGGTTCTTGCTGTATTAGAGACGCTCGAAAGAAGAGCTTGCTTCTTGCGTTAAAACAGAGTGTATTTCAAGGATGAGAACACTGGTCTGAATTTCCCTTCAGAAACGGAGTTAATCCACAGGATATGTGTCTTCCTACAAGCAAGAGTTCATTTCTGGTAAACCAAGTGAATTTTGGGCTCAAATGATTTTAAACAGTTCAGGAACCCAACGCAATTCTCACAATTAACTAAAGAGCATTTATGTAAGTAGAGCTGTGTTTTGTATCACTTTCATAAGTAAAGTTGAACTACATATGGTCCATATGAGTAGGAAATACAGTTCTTTTTTTCTGGGCATTCACATGGTTCTTGCTGTATTAGAGACCCTCGAAAGAAGAGCTTGCTTCTTGCGTTAAAACAGAGTGTGTTCCATGGATGAGAACACTGGTCTTATTTTCCCTTGAGAAACGGAGTTAAACCACAGGATCTGTGTCTTCCTACAAGCAAGAGTTCATTTCTGGTAAACCAAGTGAATTTTGGGCTCAAATGATTTTAAACAGTTCCCGAACTCAACACGATTCTTACTATTAACTAAAGAGCATTTATGTAAGTGGAGCTGTGGTTTGTATCAGTTTCATAAGCAGAGTTGAACTACGTGTGGTCCGTATGAGTAGGAAACACAGTTCTTTTTTTCTGGGCATTCTCATGGTTCTTGGAGTATTAGAGACGCTCAAAAGAAGAGCTTGCTTCTTGCGTTATAACAGAGTGTTTTTCATGGTTGAGAACACTGCTCTGAATTTCCATTCAGAAACGGAGTTAAAGCCCAGAATCTGTGTCTTCCTACAAGCAAGAGTTCATTTCTGGTAAACCAAGTGAATTTTGGGCTCAAATGATTTTACACAGTTCACGAATCCTACGCGATTCTCACTATTAACTAAAGAGCATTTTTGTAAGAAGAGATGTGGTTTGTATCAGTTTCATAAGCAGGGTTAAACTACGTGTGGTCGGTATGAGTAAGAAACACAGTTCTTTTTTTCTGGGCATGCTCATGTTTCTTGCTGTATTAGAGATGCTCGAAAGAAGAGCTTGCTTCTTGCACTAACACAGAGTGTGTTTAATGAAGGAGAATACAGCTCTGAATTTCCCTTCAGAAACGGAGTTAAAGCCCAGGATCTGTGTCTTCCCACAAGCAAGAGTTCATTTCTGGTAAACCAAGTGAATTTTGGGCTCAAATTATTTTACACAGTTCAGGAACCCAAAGCGATTCTTACAATTAACTAAAGAGCATTTATGTAAGTAGAGCTTTGGTTTGTATCAGTTTCATAAGTAAAGTTGAACTACATATGGTCCGTATGAGTAGGAAATACAGTTCTTTTTTTCTGGGCATGCATATGGTTCTTGCTGTATTAGTGACGCTCGAAAGAAGAGGTTGCTTCTTGCGTTAAAACAGAGTGTGTTTCAAGGGTGAGAACACTGCTCTGAATATCCATTCAGAAACGGAGTTAATCCACAGGATCTGTGTCTTCCTACAAGCAAGAGTTCATTCTTGGAAAACTATGTGAATTTGGGTATCAAAAGATTTTACACAGTTCACGAATCCGACGCGAATCTCACTATTAACTAAAGAGCATTTATGTAAGTGGAGCTGTGGTTTGTATCAGTTTCATAAGCAGAGTTGAACTACGTGTGGTCCGTATGAGTAGGAAATACAGTTCTTTTTTTCTCGGCATGCTCATCGTTCTTGCTGTATTAGCAATGCTGGAAAGAAGAGCTTGCTTCTTGAGTTAAAACAGAGTGTATTTCATGGATGAGAACACTGCTCTGAATGTCCATTCAGAAACGGAGTTATTCCACAGGGTCTGTGTCTTGCTACAAGCAAGAGTTCATTTCTGGAAAACTATGTGAATTTTGGGCTCAAATGATTTTACACAGGTCAGGAACCCAAAGCGATTCTCACAATTAACTAAAGAGCATTTACATAAGTGGAGCTGTGGTTTGTACCAGTTTCATAAGTAGAGTTGAACTTCATATGGTTCATATGAGTAGTTAATACAGTTCTTATTTTCTCGGCATGCTCATGGTTCTTGCTGTATTAGAGACGCTCGAAAGAAGAGCTTGCTTCTTGCGTTAAAACAGAGTGTATTTCAAGGATGGGAACACTGCTCTGAATTTCCCCTCAGAAACGGAGTTAATCCACAGGATATGTGTCTTCCTACAAGCAAGAGTTCATTTCTGGTAAACCAAGTGAATTTTGGTCTCAAATGTTTTTACACAGTTTCTGAACCCAACGCGATTCTTACTATTAACTAAAGAGCATTTATGTAAGTGGAGCTGTGGTTTGTATTAGTTTCATATGTAAAGTTGAACTACATATGGTCCGTATGAGTAGGAAATACAGTTCTTTTTTTTCTGGGCATTCACGTGGTTCTTGCTGTAGTAGAGATGCTTGAAAGAAGAGCATGCTTCTTGCGTTACAACAGAGTGTGTTCCATGGATGAGAACACTGGTCTGAATTTCCTTTCAGAAACGGAGTTAAACCACAGGATTTGTGTCTTCCTACAAGCCATAGTTCATTTCTGGTAAACCAAATGAATTTTGGACTCTAATGATTTTGCACAGTTCCCGAACCCAACGCAAATCTCACTATTAACTAAAGAGCATTTATGTAAGTGGAGCTGTGGTTAGTATCAGTTCCATAATTAGAATTGAACTACATATGGTCCATATGAGTAGGAAACACAGGTCTTTTTTTCTGGGCATGCTCATGGTTCTTGCTGTATTAGAGACGCTCGAAAGAAGAGATGCTTCTAGCATTAAAACAGAGTGTGTTTCATGGATGAGAACACTGCTCTGAATTTCCCTTCAGACACGGAGTTGAAGACCAAGATCTGTGTCTTCCTACAGCAAGAGTTCATTTCTCATAAACCAAGTGAATTTTGGGCTCAAATGATTTTACACAGTTCACGAATCCTACGCGATTCTCACTATTAACTAAAGAGCATTTTTGTAAGAAGAGATGTGGTTTGTATCAGTTTCATAAGCAGGGTTAAACTACGTGTGGTCCGTATGAGTAAGAAACACAGTTCTTTTTTTCTGGGCATGCTCATGTTTCTTGCTGTATTAGAGATGCTCAAAAGAAGAGCTTCCTTCTTGCACTAAAACAGAGTGTGTTTAATGAATGAGAATACTGCTCTGGATTTCCCTTCAGAAACGGAGTTAAAGCCCAGGATCTGTGTCTTCCCACAAGCAAGAGTTCATTTCTGGTAAACCAAGTGAATTTTGGGCTCAAATTATTTTACACAGTTCAGGAACCCAAAGCGATTCTTACAATTAACTAAAGAGCATTTATGTAAGTAGAGCTTTGGTTTGTATCAGTTTCATAAGCAGAGTTAAACTACATGTGGTCCGTATGAGTAGGAAACACAGTTCTTTTTTTCTGGGCATGCTCATGTTTCTTGCTGTATTAGAGATGCTCGAAAGAAGAGCTTGCTTCTTGCACTAAAACAGAGTGTGTTTAATGAATGAGAATACTGCTCTGAATTTCCCTTCAGAAACGGAGTTAAAGCCCAGGATCTGTGTCTTCCTACAAGCAAGAGTTCATTTCTGGTAAACCAAGTGAATTTTGGGCTCAAATGATTTTACACAGTTCACGAATCCTACGCGATTCTCACTATTAACTAAAGAGCATTTCTGTAAGAAGAGATGTGGTTTGTATCATTTTCATAAGCAGGGTTAAACTACGTGTGGTCCGTACGAGTAAGAAACACAGTTCTTTTTTTCTGGGCATGCTCATGTTTCTTGCTGTGTTAGAGATGCTCGAAAGAAGAGCTTGCTTCTTGCACTAAAACAGAGTGTGTTTAATGAATGAGAATACTGCTCTGAATTTCCCTTCAGAAACGGAGTTAAAGCCCAGGATCTGTGTCTTCCCACAAGCAAGAGTTCATTTCTGGTAAACCAAGTGAATTTTGGGCTCAAATTATTTTACACAGTTCAGGAACCCAAAGCGATTCTTACAATTAACTAAAGAGCATTTATGTAAGTAGAGCTTTGGTTTGTATCAGTTTCATAAGTAAAGTTGAACTACATATGGTCCGTATGAGTAGGAAATACAGTTCTTTTTTTCTGGGCATGCATATGGTTCTTGCTGTATTAGAGACTCTCGAAAGAAGAGGTTGCTTCTTGCGTTAAAACAGAGTGTGTTTCAAGGGTGAGAACACTGCTCTGAATATCCATTCAGAAACGGAGTTAATCCACAGGATCTGTGTCTTCCTACAAGCAAGAGTTCATTCTTGGAAAACTATGTGAATTTGGGTATCAAAAGATTTTACACAGTTCACGAATCCGACGCGAATCTCACTATTAACTAAAGAGCATTTATGTAAGTGGAGCTGTGGTTTGTATCAGTTTCATAAGCAGAGTTGAACTACGTGTGGTCCGTATGAGTAGGAAATACAGTTCTTTTTTTCTCGGCATGCTCATCGTTCTATCTGTATTAGCGATGCTGGAAAGAAGAGCTTGCTTCTTGAGTTAAAACAGAGTGTATTTCATGGATGAGAACACTGCTCTGAATGTCCATTCAGAAACGGAGTTATTCCACAGGGTCTGTGTCTTGCTACAAGCAAGAGTTCATTTCTGGAAAACTATGTGAATTTTGGGCTCAAATGATTTTACACAGGTCAGGAACCCAAAGCGATTCTCACAATTAACTAAAGAGCATTTACATAAGTGGAGCTGTGGTTTGTACCAGTTTCATAAGTAGAGTTGAACTACATATGGTTCATATGAGAAGTTAATACAGTTCTTATTTTCTCGGCATGCTCATGGTTCTTGCTGTATTAGAGAAGCTCGAAAGAAGAGCTTGCTTCTTGCGTTAAAACAGAGTGTATTTCAAGGATGGGAACACTGCTCTGAATTTCCCCTCAGAAACGGAGTTAATCCACAGGATATGTGTCTTCCTACAAGCAAGAGTTCATTTCTCGTAAACCAAGTGAATTTTGGGCTCAAATGATTTTACACAGTTAACGAATCCAACGCGATTCTCACTATTAACTAAAGAGCATTTTTGTAAGTGGAGCTGTGGTTTGTATCAGTTTCATAAGCAGAGTTAAACTACGTGTGGTCCGTATGAGTAGGAAACACAGTTCTTTTTTTCTGGGCATGCTCATGTTTCTTGCTGTATTAGAGATGCTCGAAAGAAGAGCTTGCTTCTTGCACTAAAACAGAGTGTGTTTAATGAATGAGAATACTGCTCTGAATTTCCCTTCAGAAACGGAGTTAAAGCCCAGGATCTGTGTCTTCCCACAAGCAAGAGTTCATTTCTGGTAAACCAAGTGAATTTTGGTCTCAAATGATTTTACACAGTTTCTGAACCCAACGCGATTCTTACTATTAACTAAAGAGCATTTATGTAAGTGGAGCTGTGGTTTGTATCAGTTTCATATGTAAAGTTGAACTACATATGGTCCGTATGAGTAGGAAATACAGTTCTTTTTTTTCTGGGCATTCACGTGGTTCTTGCTGTAGTAGAGATGCTTGAAAGAAGAGCATGCTTCTTGCGTTACAACAGAGTGTGTTCCATGGATGAGAACACTGGTCTGAATTTCCTTTCAGAAACGGAGTTAAACCACAGGATTTGTGTCTTCCTACAAGCCATAGTTCATTTCTGGTAAACCAAATGAATTTTGGACTCTAATGATTTTGCACAGTTCCCGAACCCAAAGCAAATCTCACTATTAACTAAAGAGCATTTATGTAAGTGGAGCTGTGGTTAGTATCAGTTCCATAATTAGAATTGAACTACATATGGTCCATATGAGTAGGAAACACAGGTCTTTTTTTCTGGGCATGCTCATGGTTCTTGCTGTATTAGAGACGCTCGAAAGAAGAGCATGCTTCTAGCATTAAAACAGAGTGTGTTTCATGGATGAGAACACTGCTCTGAATTTCCCTTCAGAAACGGAGTTGAAGCCCAAGATCTGTGTCTTCCTACATCAAGAGTTCATTTCTCGTAAACCAAGTGAATTTTGGGCTCAAATGATTTTACACAGTTCACGAATCCTACGCGATTCTCACTATTAACTAAAGAGCATTTTTGTAAGAAGAGATGTGGTTTGTATCAGTTTCATAAGCAGGGTTAAACTACGTGTGGTCCGTATGAGTAAGAAACACAGTTCTTTTTTTCTGGGCATGCTCATGTTTCTTGCTGTGTTAGAGATGCTCAAAAGAAGAGCTTCCTTCTTGCACTAAAACAGAGTGTGTTTAATGAATGAGAATACTGCTCTGGATTTCCCTTCAGAAACGGAGTTAAAGCCCAGGATCTGTGTCTTCCCACAAGCAAGAGTTCATTTCTGGTAAACCAAGTGAATTTTGGGCTCAAATTATTTTACACAGTTCAGGAACCCAAAGCGATTCTTACAATTAACTAAAGAGCATTTATGTAAGTAGAGCTTTGGTTTGTATCAGTTTCATAAGCAGAGTTAAACTACATGTGGTCCGTATGAGTAGGAAACACAGTTCTTTTTTTCTGGGCATGCTCATGTTTCTTGCTGTATTAGAGATGCTGGAAAGAAGAGCTTGCTTCTTGCACTAAAACAGAGTGTGTTTAATGAATGAGAATACTGCTCTGAATTTCCCTTCAGAAACGGAGTTAAAGCCCAGGATCTGTGTCTTCCTACAAGCAAGAGTTCATTTCTGGTAAACCAAGTGAATTTTGGGCTCAAATGATTTTACACAGTTCACGAATCCTACGCGATTCTCACTATTAACTAAAGAGCATTTCTGTAAGAAGAGATGTGGTTTGTATAAGTTTCATAAGCAGGGTTAAACTACGTGTGGTCCATATGAGTAAGAAACACAGTTCTTTTTTTCTGGGCATGCTCATGTTTCTTGCTGTGTTAGAGATGCTCGAAAGAAGAGCTTGCTTCTTGCACTAAAACAGAGTGTGTTTAATGAATGAGAATACTGCTCTGAATTTCCCTTCAGAAACGGAGTTAAAGCCCAGGATCTGTGTCTTCCCACAAGCAAGAGTTCATTTCTGGTAAACCAAGTGAATTTTGGGCTCAAATTATTTTACACAGTTCAGGAACCCAAAGCGATTCTTACAATTAACTAAAGAGCATTTATGTAAGTAGAGCTTTGGTTTGTATCAGTTTCATAAGTAAAGTTGAACTACATATGGTCCGTATGAGTAGGAAATACAGTTCTTTTTTTCTGGGCATGCATATGGTTCTTGCTGTATTAGAGACGCTCGAAAGAAGAGGTTGCTTCTTGCGTTAAAACAGAGTGTGTTTCAAGGGTGAGAACACTGCTCTGAATTTCCATTCAGAAACGGAGTTAATCCACAGGATCTGTGTCTTCCTACAAGCAAGAGTTCATTCTTGGAAAACTATGTGAATTTGGGTATCAAAAGATTTTACACAGTTCACGAATCCGACGCGAATCTCACTATTAACTAAAGAGCATTTATGTAAGTGGAGCTGTGGTTTGTATCAGTTTCATAAGCAGAGTTGAACTAAGTGTGGTCCATATGAGTAGGAAATACAGTTCTTTTTTTCTCGGCATGCTCATCGTTCTATCTGTATTAGCGATGCTGGAAAGAAGAGCTTGCTTCTTGAGTTAAAACAGAGTGTATTTCATGGATGAGAACACTGCTCTGAATGTCCATTCAGAAACGGAGTTATTCCACAGGATCTGTGTCTTCCTACAAGCAAGAGTTCATTTCTGGTAAACCAAGTGAATTTTGGTCTCAAATGTTTTTACACAGTTTCTGAACCCAACTCGATTCTTACTATTAACTAAAGAGCATTTATGTAAGTGGAGCTGTGGTTTGTATCAGTTTCATATGTAAAGTTGAACTACATATTGTCCGTATGAGTAGGAAATACAGTTCTTTTTTTTCTGGGCATTCACGTGGTTCTTGCTGTAGTAGAGATGCTTGAAAGAAGAGCATGCTTCTTGCGTTACAACAGAGTGTGTTCCATGGATGAGAACACTGGTCTGAATTTCCTTTCAGAAACGGAGTTAAACCACAGGATTTGTGTCTTCCTACAAGCCATAGTTCATTTCTGGTAAACCAAATGAATTTTGGACTCTAATGATATTGCACAGTTCCCGAACCCAACGCAAATCTCACTATTAACTAAAGAGCATTTATGGAAGTGGAGCTGTGGTTAGTATCAGTTCCATAATTAGAATTGAACTACATATGGTCCATATGAGTAGGAAACACAGGTCTTTTTTTCTGGGCATGCTCATGGTTCTTGCTGTATTAGAGACGCTCGAAAGAAGAACATGCTTCTAGCATTAAAACAGAGTGTGTTTCATGGATGAGAACACTGCTCTGAATTTCCCTTCAGAAACGGAGTTGAAGCCCAAGATCTGTGTCTTCCTACAGCAAGAGTTCATTTCTCGTAAACCAAGTGAATTTTGGGCTCAAATGATTTTACACAGTTCACGAATCCAACGCGATTCTCACTATTAACTAAAGAGCATTTTTGTAAGTGGAGCTGTGGTTTGTATCAGTTTCATAAGCAGAGTTAAACTACTTTTGGTCCGTATGAGTAGGAAACACAGTTCTTTTTTTCTGGGCATGCTCATGTTTCTTGCTGTATTAGAGATGCTCGAAAGAAGAGCTTGCTTCTTGCACTAAAACAGAGTGTGTTTAATGAATGAGAATACTGATCTGAATTTCCCTTCAGAAACGGAGTTAAAGCCCAGGATCTGTGTCTTCCCACAAGCAAGAGTTCATTTCTGGTAAACCAAGTGAATTTTGGGCTCAAATTATTTTACACAGTTCAGGAACCCAAAGCGATTCTTACAATTAACTAAAGAGCATTTATGTAAGTAGAGCTTTGGTTTGTATCAGTTTCATAAATAAAGTTGAACTACATATGGTCCGTATGAGTAGGAAATACAGTTCTTTTTTTCTGGGCATGCATATGGTTCTTGCTGTATTAGAGACGCTCGAAAGAAGAGGTTGCTTCTTGCGTTAAAACAGAGTGTGTTTCAAGGGTGAGAACACTGCTCTGAATTTCCATTCAGAAACGGAATTAATCCACAGGATCTGTGTCTTCCTACAAGCAAGAGTTCATTCTTGGAAAACTATGTGAATTTGGGTATCAAAAGATTTTACACAGTTCTCGAATCCGACGCGAATCTCACTATTAACTAAAGAGCATTTATGTAAGTGGAGCTGTGGTTTGTATCAGTTTCATAAGCAGAGTTGAACTACGTGTGGTCCATATGAGTAGGAAATACAGTTCTTTTTTTCTCGGCATGCTCATCGTTCTTGCTGTATTAGAGATGCTGGAAAGAAGAGCTTGCTTCTTGAGTTAAAACAGAGTGTATTTCATGGATGAGAACACTGCTCTGAATGTCCATTCAGAAACAGAGTTATTCCACAGGATCTGTGTCTTCCTACAAGCAAGAGTTCATTTCTGGTAAACCAAGTGAATTTTGGTCTCAAATGTTTTTACACAGTTTCTGAACCCAACGCGATTCTTACTATTAACTAAAGAGCATTTATGTAAGTGGAGCTGTGGTTTGTATCAGTTTCATATGTAAAGTTGAACTACATATGGTCCGTATGAGTAGGAAATACAGTTCTTTTTTTTCTGGGCATTCACGTGGTTCTTGCTGTAGTAGAGATGCTTGAAAGAAGAGCATGCTTCTTGCGTTACAACAGAGTGTGTTCCATGGATGAGAACACTGGTCTGAATTTCCTTTCAGAAACGGAGTTAAACCACAGGATTTGTGTCTTCCTACAAGCCATAGTTCATTTCTGGTAAACCAAATGAATTTTGGACTCTAATGATTTTGCACAGTTCCCGAACCCAACGCAAATCTCACTATTAACTAAAGAGCATTTATGTAAGTGGAGCTGTGGTTAGTATCAGTTCCATAATTAGAATTGAACTACATATGGTCCATATGAGTAGGAAACACAGGTCTTTTTTTCTGGGCATGCTCATGGTTCTTGCTGTATTAGAGACGCTCGAAAGAAGAGCATGCTTCTAGCATTAAAACAGAGTGTGTTTCATGGATGAGAACACTGCTCTGAATTTCCCTTCAGACACGGAGTTGAAGACCAAGATCTGTGTCTTCCTACAGCAAGAGTTCATTTCTCATAAACCAAGTGAATTTTGGGCTCAAATGATTTTACACAGTTCACGAATCCTACGCGATTCTCACTATTAACTAAAGAGCATTTTTGTAAGAAGAGATGTGGTTTGTATCAGTTTCATAAGCAGGGTTAAACTACGTGTGGTCCGTATGAGTAAGAAACACAGTTCTTTTTTTCTGGGCATGCTCATGTTTCTTGCTGTGTTAGAGATGCTCAAAAGAAGAGCTTCCTTCTTGCACTAAAACAGAGTGTGTTTAATGAATGAGAATACTGCTCTGGATTTCCCTTCAGAAACGGAGTTAAAGCCCAGGATCTGTGTCTTCCCACAAGCAAGAGTTCATTTCTGGTAAACCAAGTGAATTTTGGGCTCAAATTATTTTACACAGTTCAGGAACCCAAAGCGATTCTTACAATTAACTAAAGAGCATTTATGTAAGTAGAGCTTTGGTTTGTATCAGTTTCATAAGCAGAGTTAAACTACATGTGGTCCGTATGAGTAGGAAACACAGTTCTTTTTTTCTGGGCATGCTCATGTTTCTTGCTGTATTAGAGATGCTCGAAAGGAGAGCTTGCTTCTTGCACTAAAACAGAGTGTGTTTAATGAATGAGAATACTGCTCTGAATTTCCCTTCAGAAACGGAGTTAAAGCCCAGTATCTGTGTCTTCCCACAAGCAAGAGTTCATTTCTGGTAAACCAAGTGAATTTTGGTCTCAAATGATTTTACACAGTTTCTGAACCCAACGCGATTCTTACTATTAACTAAAGAGCATTTATGTAAGTGGAGCTGTGGTTTGTATCAGTTTCATATGTAAAGTTGAACTACATATGGTCCGTATGAGTAGGAAATACAGTTCTTTTTTTTCTGGGCATTCACGTGGTTCTTGCTGTAGTAGAGATGCTTGAAAGAAGAGCATGCTTCTTGCGTTACAACAGAGTGTGTTCCATGGATGAGAACACTGGTCTGAATTTCCTTTCAGAAACGGAGTTAAACCACAGGATTTGTGTCTTCCTACAAGCCATAGTTCATTTCTGGTAAACCAAATGAATTTTGGACTCTAATGATTTTGCACAGTTCCCGAACCCAAAGCAAATCTCACTATTAACTAAAGAGCATTTATGTAAGTGGAGCTGTGGTTAGTATCAGTTCCATAATTAGAATTGAACTACATATGGTCCATATGAGTAGGAAACACAGGTCTTTTTTTCTGGGCATGCTCATGGTTCTTGCTGTATTAGAGACGCTCGAAAGAAGAGCATGCTTCTAGCATTAAAACAGAGTGTGTTTCATGGATGAGAACACTGCTCTGAATTTCCCTTCAGAAACGGAGTTGAAGCCCAAGATCTGTGTCTTCCTACAGCAAGAGTTCATTTCTCGTAAACCAAGTGAATTTTGGGCTCAAATGATTTTACACAGTTAACGAATCCAACGCGATTCTCACTATTAACTAAAGAGCATTTTTGTAAGTGGAGCTGTGGTTTGTATCAGTTTCATAAGCAGAGTTAAACTACGTGTGGTCCGTATGAGTAGGAAACACAGTTCTTTTTTTCTGGGCATCCTCATGTTTCTTGCTGTATTAGAGATGCTCGAAAGAACAGCTTGCTTCTTGCACTAAAACAGAGTATGTTTAATGAATGATAATACTGCTCTGAATTTCCCTTCAGAAACGGAGTTAAAGCCCAGGATCTGTGTCTTCCCACAAGCAAGAGTTCATTTCTGGTAAACCAAGTGAATTTTGGGCTCAAATTATTTTACACAGTTCAGGATCCCAAAGCGATTCTTACAATTAACTAAAGAGCATTTATGTAAGTAGAGCTTTGGTTTGTATCAGTTTCATAAGTAAAGTTGAACTACATATGGTCCGTATGAGTAGGAAATACAGTTCTTTTTTTCTGGGCATGCATATGGTTCTTGCTGTATTAGAGACGCTCGAAAGAAGAGGTTGCTTCTTGCGTTAAAACAGAGTGTGTTTCAAGGGTGAGAACACTGGTCTGAATATCCATTCAGAAACGGAGTTAATCCACAGCATCTGTGTCTTCCTACAAGCAAGAGTTCATTCTTGGAAAACTATGTGAATTTGGGTATCATAAGATTTTACACAGTTCAGGAATCCGACGCGAATCTCACTATTAACTAAAGAGCATTTATGTAAGTGGAGCTGTGGTTTGTATCAGTTTCATAAGCAGAGTTGAACTACGTGTGGTCCGTATGAGTAGGAAATACAGTTCTTTTTTTCTCGGCATGCTCATCGTTCTTGCTGTATTAGCGATGCTGGAAAGACGAGCTTGCTTCTTGCGTTAAAACAGAGTGTATTTCATGGATGAGAACACTGCTCTGAATGTCCATTCAGAAACGGAGTTATTCCACAGGATCTGTGTCTTGCTACAAGCAAGAGTTCATTTCTGGAAAACTATGTGAATTTTGGGCTCAAATGATTTTACACAGGTCAGGAACCCAAAGCGATTCTCACAATTAACTAAAGAGCATTTACATAAGTAGAGCTGTGGTTTGTACCAGTTTCATAAGTAGAGTTGAACTACATATGGTTCATATGAGTAGTTAATACAGTTCTTATTTTCTCGGCATGCTCATGGTTCTTGCTGTATTAGAGACGCTCGAAAGAAGAGCTTGCTTCTTGCGTTAAAACAGAGTGTATTTCAAGGATGGGAACACTGCTCTGAATTTCCCCTCAGAAACGGAGTTAATCCACAGGATATGTGTCTTCCTACAAGCAAGAGTTCATTTCTGGTAAACCAAGTGAATTTTGGTCTCAAATGATTTACACAGTTTCTGAACCCAACGCGATTCTTACTATTAACTAAAGAGCATTTATGTAAGTGGAGCTGTGGTTTGTATCAGTTTCATATGTAAAGTTGAACTACATATGGTCCGTATGAGTAGGAAATACAGTTCTTTTTTTTCTGGGCATTCACGTGGTTCTTGCTGTAGTAGAGATGCTTGAAAGAAGAGCATGCTTCTTGCGTTACAACAGAGTGTGTTCCATGGATGAGAACACTGGTCTGAATTTCCTTTCAGAAACGGAGTTAAACCACAGGATTTGTGTCTTCCTACAAGCCATAGTTCATTTCTGGTAAACCAATGAATTTTGGACTCTAATGATTTTGCACAGTTCCCGAACCCAAAGCAAATCTCACTATTAACTAAAGAGCATTTATGTAAGTGGAGCTGTGGTTAGTATCAGTTCCATAATTAGAATTGAACTACATATGGTCCATATGAGTAGGAAACAAAGGTCTTTTTTTCTGGGCATGCTCATGGTTCTTGCTGTATTAGAGACGCTCGAAAGAAGAGCATGCTTCTAGCATTAAAACAGAGTGTGTTTCATGGATGAGAACACTGCTCTGAATTTCCCTTCAGAAACGGAGTTGAAGCCCAAGATCTGTGTCTTCCTACAGCAAGAGTTCATTTCTCGTAAACCAAGTGAATTTTGGTCTCAAATGATTTTACACAGTTAACGAATCCAACGCGATTCTCACTATTAACTAAAGAGCATTTTTGTAAGTGGAGCTGTGGTTTGTATCAGTTTCATAAGCAGAGTTAAACTACGTGTGGTCCGTATGAGTAGGAAACACAGTTCTTTTTTTCTGGGCATGCTCATGTTTTTTGCTGTATTAGAGATGCTCGAAAGAAGAGCTTGCTTCTTGCACTAAAACAGAGTGTGTTTAATGAATGAGAATACTGCTCTGAATTTCCCTTCAGAAACGGAGTTAAAGCCCAGGATCTGTGTCTTCCCACAAGCAATTGTTCATTTCTGGTAAACCAAGTGAATTTTGGGCTCAAATTATTTTACACAGTTCAGGAACCCAAAGCGATTCTTACAATTAACTAAAGAGCATTTATGTAAGTAGAGCTTTGGTTTGTATCAGTTTCATAAGTAAAGTTGAACTACATATGGTCCGTATGAGTAGGAAATACAGTTCTTTTTTTCTGGGCATGCATATGGTTCTTGCTGTATTAGAGACGCTCGAAAGAAGAGGTTGCTTCTTGCGTTAAAACAGAGTGTGTTTCAAGGGTGAGAACACTGCTCTGAATATCCATTCAGAAACGGAGTTAATCCACAGGATCTGTGTCTTCCTACAAGCAAGTGTTCATTCTTGGAAAACTATGTGAATTTGGGTATCAAAATATTTTACACAGTTCACGAATCCGACGCGAATCTCACTATTAACTAAAGAGCATTTATGTAAGTGGAGCTGTGGTTTGTATCAGTTTCATAAGCAGAGTTGAACTACGTGTGGTCTGTATGAGTAGGAAATAAGTTCTTTTTTTCTCGGCATGCTCATCGTTCTTGCTGTATTAGTGATGCTGGAAAGAAGAGCTTGCTTCTTGAGTTAAAACAGAGTGTATTCATGGATGAGAACACTGCTCTGAATGTCCATTCAGAAACGGAGTTATTCCACAGGATCTGTGTCTTGCTACAAGCAAGAGTTCATTTCTGGAAAACTATGTGAATTTTGGGCTCAAATGATTTTACACAGGTCAGGAACCCAAAGCGATTCTCACAATTAACTAAAGATCATTTACATAAGTGGAGCTGTGGTTTGTACCAGTTTCATAAGTAGAGATGAACTACATATGGTTCATATGAGTAGTTAATACAGTTCTTATTTTCTCGGCATGATCATGGTTCTTGCTGTATTAGAGACGCTCGAAAGAAGAGCTTGCTTCTTGCGTTAAAACAGAGTGTATTTCAAGGATGGGAACACTGCTCTGAATTTCCCTTGAGAAACGGAGTTAAACCACAGGATCTGTGTCTTCCTACAAGCAAGAGTTCATTTCTGGTAAACCAAGTGAATTTTGGGCTCAAATGATTTTAAACAGTTCCCAAAATCAACGCGATTCTCACTATTAACTAAAGAGAATTTATGTAAGTGGAGCTGTGGTTAGTATCAGTTTCATAAGTAGATTTGAACTACATATGGTCCCTATGAGTAGGAAACACAGTTACTTTTTTCTGGGCATGTTCATGGTTCTTGTTGTATTAGAGATGCTTGAAAGAAGAGCATGCTTCTTGCGTTACAACAGAGTGTGTTCCATGGATGAGAACACTGGTCTGAATTTCCTTTCAGAAACGGAGTTAAACCACAGGATTTGTGTCTTCCTACAAGCCATAGTTCATTTCTGGTAAATCAAATGAATTTTGGACTCTAATGATATTGCACAGTTCCCGAACCCAACGCAAATCTCACTATTAACTAAAGAGCATTTATGTAAGTGGAGCTGTGGTTAGTATCAGTTCCATAATTAGAATTGAACTACATATGGTCCATATGAGTAGGAAACACGGGTCTTTTTTTCTGGGCATGCTCATGGTTCTTGCTGTATTAGAAACGCTCGAAAGAAGAGCATGATTCTAGCATTAAATCAGAGTGTGTTTCATGGATGAGAACACTGCTCTGAATTTCCCTTCAGAAACGGAGTTGAACCCAAGATCTCTGTCTTCCTACAGCAAGAGTTCATTTCTCGTAAACCAAGTGAATTTTGGGCTCAAATGATTTTACACAGTTAACGAATCCAACGCGATTCTCACTATTAACTAAAGAGCATTTTTGTAAGTGGACCTGGGGTTTGTATCAGTTTCATAAGCAGAGTTAAACTACGTGTGGTCCGTATGAGTAGGAAACACAGTTCTTTTTTTCTGGGCATGCTCATGTTTCTTGCTGTATTAGAGATACTCGAAAGAAGTGCTTGCTTCTTGCACTAAAACAGAGTGTGTTTAATGAATGAGAATACTGCTCTGAATTTCCCTTCAGAAACGGAGTTAAAGCCCAGGATCTGTGTCTTCCTACAAGCAAGAGTTCATTTCTGGTAAACCAAGTGAATTTTGGGCTCAAATGATTTTACACAGTTCACGAATCCTACGCGATTCTAACTATTAACTAAAGAGCATTTTTGTAAGTGGAGATGTGGTTTGTATCAGTTTCATAAGTAAAGTTGAACTACATATGGTCCGTATGAGTAGGAAATACAGTTCTTTTTTTCTGGGCATGCATATGGTTCTTGCTGTATTAGAGACGCTCGAAAGAAGAGGTTGCTTCTTGCGTTAAAACAGAGTGTGTTTCAAGGATGAGAACACTGCTCTGAATATCCATTCAGAAACGGAGTTAATCCACAGGATCTGTGTCTTCCTACAAGCAAGAGTTCATTTCTGGAAAACTATGTGAATTTTGGGCTCAAATGATTTTACACAGGTGAGGAACCCAAAGCGATTCTCACAATTAACTAAAGAGCATTTACATAAGTGGAGCTGTGGTTTGTACCAGTTTCATAAGTAGAGTTGAACTACATATGGTTCATATGAGTAGTTAATACAGTTCTTATTTTCTCGGCATGCTCATGGTTCTTGCTGTATTAGAGACGCTCGAAAGAAGAGCTTGCTTCTTGCGTTAAAACAGAGTGTATTTCAAGGATGGGAACACTGCTCTGAATTTCCCCTCAGAAACGGAGTTAATCCACAGGATATGTGTCTTCCTACAAGCAAGAGTTCATTTCTGGTAAACCAAGTGAATTTTGGTCTCAAATGATTTACACAGTTTCTGAACCCAACGCGATTCTTACTATTAACTAAAGAGCATTTATGTAAGTGGAGCTGTGGTTTGTATCAGTTTCATATGTAAAGTTGAACTACATATGGTCCGTATGAGTAGGAAATACAGTTCTTTTTTTTCTGGGCATTCACGTGGTTCTTGCTGTAGTAGAGATGCTTGAAAGAAGAGCATGCTTCTTGCGTTACAACAGAGTGTGTTCCATGGATGAGAACACTGGTCTGAATTTCCTTTCAGAAACGGAGTTAAACCACAGGATTTGTGTCTTCCTACAAGCCATAGTTCATTTCTGGTAAACCAATGAATTTTGGACTCTAATGATTTTGCACAGTTCCCGAACCCAAAGCAAATCTCACTATTAACTAAAGAGCATTTATGTAAGTGGAGCTGTGGTTAGTATCAGTTCCATAATTAGAATTGAACTACATATGGTCCATATGAGTAGGAAACAAAGGTCTTTTTTTCTGGGCATGCTCATGGTTCTTGCTGTATTAGAGACGCTCGAAAGAAGAGCATGCTTCTAGCATTAAAACAGAGTGTGTTTCATGGATGAGAACACTGCTCTGAATTTCCCTTCAGAAACGGAGTTGAAGCCCAAGATCTGTGTCTTCCTACAGCAAGAGTTCATTTCTCGTAAACCAAGTGAATTTTGGTCTCAAATGATTTTACACAGTTAACGAATCCAACGCGATTCTCACTATTAACTAAAGAGCATTTTTGTAAGTGGAGCTGTGGTTTGTATCAGTTTCATAAGCAGAGTTAAACTACGTGTGGTCCGTATGAGTAGGAAACACAGTTCTTTTTTTCTGGGCATGCTCATGTTTTTTGCTGTATTAGAGATGCTCGAAAGAAGAGCTTGCTTCTTGCACTAAAACAGAGTGTGTTTAATGAATGAGAATACTGCTCTGAATTTCCCTTCAGAAACGGAGTTAAAGCCCAGGATCTGTGTCTTCCCACAAGCAATTGTTCATTTCTGGTAAACCAAGTGAATTTTGGGCTCAAATTATTTTACACAGTTCAGGAACCCAAAGCGATTCTTACAATTAACTAAAGAGCATTTATGTAAGTAGAGCTTTGGTTTGTATCAGTTTCATAAGTAAAGTTGAACTACATATGGTCCGTATGAGTAGGAAATACAGTTCTTTTTTTCTGGGCATGCATATGGTTCTTGCTGTATTAGAGACGCTCGAAAGAAGAGGTTGCTTCTTGCGTTAAAACAGAGTGTGTTTCAAGGGTGAGAACACTGCTCTGAATATCCATTCAGAAACGGAGTTAATCCACAGGATCTGTGTCTTCCTACAAGCAAGTGTTCATTCTTGGAAAACTATGTGAATTTGGGTATCAAAATATTTTACACAGTTCACGAATCCGACGCGAATCTCACTATTAACTAAAGAGCATTTATGTAAGTGGAGCTGTGGTTTGTATCAGTTTCATAAGCAGAGTTGAACTACGTGTGGTCTGTATGAGTAGGAAATAAGTTCTTTTTTTCTCGGCATGCTCATCGTTCTTGCTGTATTAGTGATGCTGGAAAGAAGAGCTTGCTTCTTGAGTTAAAACAGAGTGTATTTCATGGATGAGAACACTGCTCTGAATGTCCATTCAGAAACGGAGTTATTCCACAGGATCTGTGTCTTGCTACAAGCAAGAGTTCATTTCTGGAAAACTATGTGAATTTTGGGCTCAAATGATTTTACACAGGTCAGGAACCCAAAGCGATTCTCACAATTAACTAAAGATCATTTACATAAGTGGAGCTGTGGTTTGTACCAGTTTCATAAGTAGAGATGAACTACATATGGTTCATATGAGTAGTTAATACAGTTCTTATTTTCTCGGCATGATCATGGTTCTTGCTGTATTAGAGACGCTCGAAAGAAGAGCTTGCTTCTTGCGTTAAAACAGAGTGTATTTCAAGGATGGGAACACTGCTCTGAATTTCCCTTGAGAAACGGAGTTAAACCACAGGATCTGTGTCTTCCTACAAGCAAGAGTTCATTTCTGGTAAACCAAGTGAATTTTGGGCTCAAATGATTTTAAACAGTTCCCAAAATCAACGCGATTCTCACTATTAACTAAAGAGAATTTATGTAAGTGGAGCTGTGGTTAGTATCAGTTTCATAAGTAGATTTGAACTACATATGGTCCCTATGAGTAGGAAACACAGTTACTTTTTTCTGGGCATGTTCATGGTTCTTGTTGTATTAGAGATGCTTGAAAGAAGAGCATGCTTCTTGCGTTACAACAGAGTGTGTTCCATGGATGAGAACACTGGTCTGAATTTCCTTTCAGAAACGGAGTTAAACCACAGGATTTGTGTCTTCCTACAAGCCATAGTTCATTTCTGGTAAATCAAATGAATTTTGGACTCTAATGATATTGCACAGTTCCCGAACCCAACGCAAATCTCACTATTAACTAAAGAGCATTTATGTAAGTGGAGCTGTGGTTAGTATCAGTTCCATAATTAGAATTGAACTACATATGGTCCATATGAGTAGGAAACACGGGTCTTTTTTTCTGGGCATGCTCATGGTTCTTGCTGTATTAGAAACGCTCGAAAGAAGAGCATGATTCTAGCATTAAATCAGAGTGTGTTTCATGGATGAGAACACTGCTCTGAATTTCCCTTCAGAAACGGAGTTGAACCCAAGATCTCTGTCTTCCTACAGCAAGAGTTCATTTCTCGTAAACCAAGTGAATTTTGGGCTCAAATGATTTTACACAGTTAACGAATCCAACGCGATTCTCACTATTAACTAAAGAGCATTTTTGTAAGTGGACCTGGGGTTTGTATCAGTTTCATAAGCAGAGTTAAACTACGTGTGGTCCGTATGAGTAGGAAACACAGTTCTTTTTTTCTGGGCATGCTCATGTTTCTTGCTGTATTAGAGATACTCGAAAGAAGTGCTTGCTTCTTGCACTAAAACAGAGTGTGTTTAATGAATGAGAATACTGCTCTGAATTTCCCTTCAGAAACGGAGTTAAAGCCCAGGATCTGTGTCTTCCTACAAGCAAGAGTTCATTTCTGGTAAACCAAGTGAATTTTGGGCTCAAATGATTTTACACAGTTCACGAATCCTACGCGATTCTAACTATTAACTAAAGAGCATTTTTGTAAGTGGAGATGTGGTTTGTATCAGTTTCATAAGTAAAGTTGAACTACATATGGTCCGTATGAGTAGGAAATACAGTTCTTTTTTTCTGGGCATGCATATGGTTCTTGCTGTATTAGAGACGCTCGAAAGAAGAGGTTGCTTCTTGCGTTAAAACAGAGTGTGTTTCAAGGATGAGAACACTGCTCTGAATATCCATTCAGAAACGGAGTTAATCCACAGGATCTGTGTCTTCCTACAAGCAAGAGTTCATTTCTGGAAAACTATGTGAATTTTGGGCTCAAATGATTTTACACAGGTGAGGAACCCAAAGCGATTCTCACAATTAACTAAAGAGCATTTACGTAAGTGGAGCTGTGGTTTGTACCAGTTTCATAAGTAGAGTTGAACTACATATGGTTCATATGAGTAGTTAATACAGTTCTTATTTTCTCGGCATGCTCATGGTTCTTGCTGTATTAGAGACGCTCAAAAGAAGAGCTTGCTTCTTGCGTTAAAACAGAGTGTTTTTCATGGATGAGAACACTGCTCTGAATTTCCCTTCAGAAACGGAGTTAATCCACAGGATATGTGTCTTCCTCCAAGCAAGAGTTCATTTCTGGTAAACCAAGTGAATTTTGGGCTCAAATGATTTTACACAGTTCACGAATCCAACGCGATTCTCACAATTAACTAAAGAGCATTTTTGTAAGTGGAGATGTGGTTTGTATCAGTTTCATAAGCAGGGTTAAACTACATGTGGTCCGTATGAGTAACAAACACAGTTCTTTTTTTCTGGGCATCCTCATGTTTCTTGCTGTATTAGAGATGCTCGAAAGAACAGCTTGCTTCTTGCACTAAAACAGAGTGTGTTTAATGAATGAGAATACTGCTCTGAATTTCCCTTCAGAAACGGAGTTAAAGCCCAGGATCTGTGTCTTCCCACAAGCAAGAGTTCATTTCTGGTAAACCAAGTGAATTTTGGGCTCAAATTATTTTACACAGTTCAGGATCCCAAAGCGATTCTTACAATTAACTAAAGAGCATTTATGTAAGTAGAGCTTTGGTTTGTATCAGTTTCATAAGTAAAGTTGTACTACATATGGTCCGTATGAGTAGGAAATACAGTTCTTTTTTTCTGGGCATGCATATGGTTCTTGCTGTATTAGAGACGCTCGAAAGAAGAGGTTGCTTCTTGCGTTAAAACAGAGTGTGTTTCAAGGGTGAGAACACTGGTCTGAATATCCATTCAGAAACGGAGTTAATCCACAGCATCTGTGTCTTCCTACAAGCAAGAGTTCATTCTTGGAAAACTATGTGAATTTGGGTATCAAAAGATTTTACACAGTTCAGGAATCCGACGCGAATCTCACTATTAACTAAAGAGCATTTATGTAAGTGGAGCTGTGGTTTGTATCAGTTTCATAAGCAGAGTTGAACTACGTGTGGTCCGTATGAGTAGGAAATACAGTTCTTTTTTTCTCGGCATGCTCATCGTTCTTGCTGTATTAGCGATGCTGGAAAGACGAGCTTGCTTCTTGAGTTAAAACAGAGTGTATTTCTTGGATGAGAACACTGCTCTGAATGTCCATTCAGAAACGGAGTTATTCCACAGGATCTGTGTCTTGCTACAAGCAAGAGTTCATTTCTGGAAAACTATGTGAATTTTGGGCTCAAATGATTTTACACAGGTCAGGAACCCAAAGCGATTCTCACAATTAACTAAAGAGCATTTACATAAGTAGAGCTGTGGTTAGTATCAGTTTCATAAGTAGATTTGAACTACATATGGTCCCTATGAGTAGGAAACACAGTTACTTTTTTCTGGGCATGTTCATGGTTCTTGCTGTATTAGAGATGCTTGAAAGAAGAGCATGCGTCTTGCATTACAACAGAGTGTGTTCCATGGATGAGAACACTGGTCTGAATTTCCTTTCAGAAACGGAGTTAAACCACAGGATTTGTGTCTTCCTACAAGCCATAGTTCATTTCTGGTAAATCAAATGAATTTTGGACTCTAATGATTTTGCAAAGTTCCCGAACCCAACGCAAATCTCACTATTAACTAAAGAGCATTTATGTAAGTGGAGCTGTGGTTAGTATCAGTTCCATAATTAGAATTGAACTACATATGGTCCATATGAGTAGGAAACACGGGTCTTTTTTTCTTGGCATGCTCATGGTTCTTGCTGTATTAGAGACGCTCAAAAGAAGAGCTTGCTTCTAGCATTAAAACAGAGTGTGTTTCATGGATGAGAACACTGCTCTGAATTTCCCTTCAGAAACGGAGTTGAACCCAAGATCTGTGTCTTCCTACAGCAAGAGTTCATTTCTCGTAAACCAAGTGAATTTTGGGCTCAAATGATTTTACACAGTTCACGAATCCAACGCGATTCTCACTATTAACTAAAGAGCATTTTTGTAAGTGGAGATGTGGTTTGTATCAGTTTCATAAGTAAAGTTGAACTACATATGGTCCGTATGAGTAGGAAATACAGTTCTTTTTTTCTGGGCATGCATATGGTTCTTGCTGTATTAGAGACGCTCGAAAGAAGAGGTTGCTTCTTGCGTTAAAACAGAGTGTTTTTCATGGATGAGAACACTGCTCTGAATATCCATTCAAGAACGGAGTTAATCCACAGGATCTGTGTCTTCCTACAAGCAAGAGTTCATTTCTGGGAAACCAAGTGAATTTTGGGCCCAAATGATTTTACACAGTTTCCGAACCCAACGCGATTCTTACTATTAACTAAAGAGCATTTATATAAGTGGACCTGTGGTTTGTATCAGTTTCATAAGCAGAGTTGAACTACGTGTGGTCCGTATGAGTAGGAAACACAGTTCTTTTTTTCTGGGCATTCTCATGGTTCTTGGTGTATTAGAGACGCTCAAAAGAAGAGCTTGCTTCTTGCGTTAAAACAGAGTGTTTTGCATGGATGAGAACACTGCTCTGAATTTCCCTTCAGAAATGGAGTTAATCCACAGGATATGTGTCTTCCTACAAGCAAGAGTTCATTTCTGGTAAACCAAGTGAATTTTGGGCTCAAATGATTTTACACAGTTTCCGAACCCAACGCGATTCTTACTATTAACTAAAGAGCATTTATGTAAGTGGAGCTGTGGTTTGTATCAGTTTCATAAGTAAAGTTGAACTACATATGGTCCGTATGAGTAGGAAATTCAGTTCTTTTTTTTTCTGGGCATTCACATGGTTCTTGTTCTATTAGAGACCCTCGAAAAAAGAGCTTGCTTCTTGCGTTAAAACAGAGTGTGTTCCATGGATGATAACACTGGTCTTATTTTCCCTTGAGAAACGGAGTTAAACCACAGGATGTGTGTCTTCCTACAAGCAAGAGTTCATTTCTGGTAAACCAAGTGAATTTTGGGCTCAAATGATTTTAAACAGTTACCGAAATCAAGGCGATTCTTACTATTAACTAAAGAGCATTTATGTAAATGGAGCTGTGGTTAGTATCAGTTTCTTAAGTAGATTTGAACTACATATGGTCCCTATGAGTAGGAAACCCAGTTATTTTTTTCTGGGCATGTTCATGGTTCTTGCTGTATTAGAGATGCTTGAAAGAAGAGCATGCTTCTTGCGTTACAACAGAGTGTGTTCCATGGATGAGAACACTGGTCTGAATTTCCTTTCAGAAACGGAGTTAAACCACAGGATTTATGTCTTCCTACAAGCCGTAGTTCATTTCTGGTAAACCAAATGAATTTGGGACTCTAATGATTTTGCACAGTTCCCGAACCCAACGCAAATCTCACTATTAACTAAAGAGCATTTATGTAAGTGGAGCTGTGGTTAGTATCAGTTCCTTAATTAGAATTGAACTACATATGGTCCATATGAGTAGGAAACACAGGTCTTTTTTTCTGGGCATGCTCATGGTTCTTGCTGTATTAGAGACGCTCGAAAGAAGAGCATGATTCTAGCATTAAAACAGAGTGTGTTTCATGGATGAGAACACTGCTCTGAATTTCCCTTCAGAAACGGAGTTGAAGCCCAAGATCTGTGTCTTCCTACAGCAAGCGTTCATTTCTCGTAAACCAAGTGAATTTTGGGCTCAAATGATTTTACACAGTTAACGAATCCAACGCGATTCTCACTATTAACTAAAGAGCATTTTTGTAATTGGAGCTGTGGTTTGCATCAGTTTCATAAGCAGAGTTAAACTACGTGTGGTCCGTGTGAGTAGGAAACACAGTTCTTTTTTTCTGGGCATGCTCATGTTTCTTGCTGTATTAGAGATGCTCGAAAGAAGAGCTTGCTTCTTGCACTAAAACAGAGTGTGTTTAATGAATGAGAATACTGCTCTCAAATTCCCTTCAGAAACGGAGTTAAAGCCCAGGATCTGTGTCTTCCTACAAGCAAGAGTTCATTTCTGGTAAACCAAGTGAATTTTGGGCTCAAATGATTTTACACAGTTTCCGAACCCAACGTGATTCTCACTATTAACTAAAGAGCACTTATGTAAGTGGAGCTATGGTTAGTATAAGTTTCGTAAGTAGAGTTGAACTACATATGGTCCTTATGAGTAGGAAACACAGGTCTTTTTTCTGGGCATGCTCATTGTTCTTGCTGTATTAGAGACACTCGAAAGAAGAGCATGCTTCTAGCATTAAAACAGAGTGTGTTTCATGGATGAGAACACTGCTCTGAATTTCCCTTCAGAAACGGAGTTGAAGCCCAAGATCTGTGTCTTCCTACAGCAAGAGTTCATTTCTCGTAAACCAAGTGAATTTTGGGCTCAAATGATTTTACACAGTTCACGACCCCAACGCGATTCTCACAATTAACTAAAGAACATTTATGTAAGTGGAGCTGTGGTTAGTATCAGTTTCATAAGTAGATTTGAACTACATATGGTCCCTATGAGTAGGAAATACAGTTCTTTTTTTCTGGGCATGCATATGGTTCTTGCTGTATTAGAGACGCTCGAAAGAAGAGGTTGCTTCTTGCGTTAAAACAGAGTGTGTTTCAAGGATGAAAACACTGCTCTGAATATCCATTCAGAAACGGAGTTAATACACAGGATCTGTGTCTTCCTACAAGCAAGAGTTCATTTCTGGAAAACTATGTGAATTTGGGTATCAAAAGATTTTACACAGTTCACGAATCCGACGTGAATCTCACTATTAACTAAAGAGCATTTATGTAAGTGGAGCTGTGGTTTGTATCAGTTTCATAAGCAGAGTTGAACTACGTGTTGTCCGTATGAGTAGGAAATACAGTTCTTTTTTTCTCGGCATGCTCATGGTTCTTGCTATATTAGCTATGCTGGAAAGAAGAGCTTGCTTCTTGAGTTAAAACAGAGTGTATTTCATGGATGAGAACACTGCTCTGAATGTCCATTCAGAAACGGAGTTATTCCACAGGGTCTGTGTCTTGCTACAAGCAAGAGTTCATTTCTGGAAAACTATGTGAATTTTGGGCTCAAATGATTTTACACAGTTCAGGAACCCAAAGCGATTCTCACAATTAACTAAAGAGCATTTATGTAAGTGGAGCTGTGCTTTGTACCAATTTCATAAGTAGAGTTGAACTACATATGGTTCATATGAGTAGGAAATACAGTTCTTTTTTTTCTCGGCATGCTCATGGTTCTTGCTGTATTAGAGACGCTCGTAAGAAGAGCTTGCTTCCTGCGTTATAACAGAGTGTATTTCAAGGATGAGAACAGAAGTCTGAATTTCCCTTCAGAAACGGAGTTAATCCACAGGAAAAGTGTCTTCCTACAAGCAAGAGATCATTTCTGTTAAACCAAGTGAATTTGTGCTCAAATGATTTTACACAGTTCAGGAACCCAACGCAATTCTAACAATTAACTAAAGAGCATTTGTGTAAGTAGAGCAGTGGTTTGTATCAGTTTCATAAGTAATGTTGAACTACATATGGTGCGTATGAGTAGGAAATACAGTTCTTTTTTTCTGGGCTTTCACATGGTTCTTGCTGTATTAGAGACCCTCGAAAGAAGAGCTTGCTTCTTGTGATAAAACAGAGTGTGTTTCATGGATGAGAACACTGCTCTGAATTTCCATTCAGAAACGGAGTTAAACCACATGATCTGTGTCTTCCTACAAGCAAGAGTTCATTTCTGGTAAACCAAGTGAATTTTGGGCTCAAATGATTTTACATAGTTCACGAACCCAACGCCATTCTCACCATTTACTAAACCGCATTCATGTAATTGGAGCTGTGGTTTGTATCACTTTCATAAGCAGAGTTGAACTACATATGGTCCGTATGAGTAGGAAACACAGTTCTTTTTTCTGGGCATGCTCATGGTTCTTGCTGTATTAGAGATGCTGGAAAGAAGAGCATGCTTCTTGCATTAAAACAGAGTGTATTTCAAGAATGAGAACACTGCTCTGAATTTCTCTTCAAAAACGAAGTTAATCCACAGGATATGTGTCTTCCTCCAAGCAAGAGTTCATTTCTGGTAAAACAAGTGAATTATGGGCTCAAATGATTTTACACAGTTCACAAACCCAACTCGATTCTAACTATAAACTAAAGAGCAGTTACTTAAGTGGAGCTGTGCTTTGTATCAGTTTCATAAGTAGAGTTGAACTACATATGGTCCGTAGTAGTGGGAAATACAGTTCTTTTTTTCTCGGCATGCTCATGGTTCTTGCTGTATTAGAGAGGATCGAAAGAAGAACTTGCTTCTTGCGTTAAAACAGAGAGTATTCCAAGGATGAGAACACTGCTCTGAATTTCCCTTCAGAAACGGAGTTAATCCACAGGATATGTGTCTTCCTCCAAGAAAGAGTTCAATTCTGGTAAACCAAGTGAATTTTGGGCTCAAATGATTTTACACAGTTCACGAACCCAACGAGATTCTCACTATTAACTAAAGATCATTTATGTAAGTGGAGCTGTGGTTTGTATCAGTTTCATAAGCAGAGTTGAACTATGTAGTGTCCTTATGAGTAGGAAACACAGTTCTTTTTTTCTGGGCATGCTCATGGTTCTTGCTGCATTAGAGATTTTGGAAAGAAGAGCTTGCTTCTTGCGTTAAAACAGAGTGTGTTCCATGGATGAGAACACTGGTCTTAATTTCCCTTCAAAACGGAGTTAAACCACAGGATCTGTGTCTTCCTACAAGCAAGAGTTCATTTCTGGAAAACTATGTGAATTTTGGGCTCAAATGATTTTACACAGTTCAAGAACCCAATGAGATTCTCACAATTAACTAAAGAGCATTTATATAAGTGGAGCTGTGGTTTGTATCAGTTTCATAAGTAGAGTTGAACTACATATGGTTCGTATGAGTAGGAAACACAGTTCTTTTTTTCTGGGCATGCTCATGTTTCTTGCTGTATTAGAGACGCTTGAAAGAAGAGATTGGTTTTTGCATTAAACCAGAGTGTGTTTCATGGATGAGAATACTGCTCTGAATTTCCCTTCAGAAACGGAGTTAAAGCCCAGGATCTGTGTTTTCCTACAAGCAAGAGTACATTTCTGGTAAACCAATTGAATTTTGGGCTCAAATTGTTTTACACAGTTCACGAACCCAATGCGATTCTCACTATTAACTCAAGAGCATTTATGTAAGTGGAGCTGTGGTTTGTATCAGTTTCATAAGCAGAGTTGAACTACATATAGTCCCTGTGAGTAGGAAACACAGTTATTTTTTTCTGGGAATGCTCATGGTTCTTGCTGTATTAGAGATGCTGGAAAGAAGAGCATGCTTCTTGCGTTACAACAGAGTGTGTTCCATGGATGAGAACACTGGTCTGAATTTCCCTTTAGAAATGGAGTTAAACCACAGGATCTGTGTCTTCCTACAAGCAAGAGTTCATTTCTGGAAAACTATGTGAATTTGGGGCTCAAATGATTTTACACAGTTCATGAACCCAAAGCGATTCTCACAATTAACTAAAGAGCATTTAGGTAAGTGGAGCTGTGGTTTGCATCAGTTTCATAAGTAGAGTTGAAGTACAAATGTTCCCTATGAGTAGGAAACACAGTTCTTTTTTTCTGGGCATGCTCAAGGTTCTTGATGTATTAGAGATTCTGGAAAGAATACCTTGATTCTTGCGTTAAAACATAGTGTGTTTCATTGATGAGAACACTGCTCTGAATTTCCCTTCAGAAACGGAGTTAAACCACAGGATCTGTGTCTTCCTACAAGCAAGAGTTCATTTCTGTAAAACTTTGTTAATTTTGGGCTCAATTTATTTTACACAGTTCAGGAATCCAAAGCGATTCTCACAATTAACTAAAGAGCATTTACGTAAGTGGAGCTGTGGTTTGTACCAGTTTCATAAGTAGAGTTGAACTACATATGGTCCATATGATTAAGAAATATAGTTCTTTTTTTCTGGGCATGCTCATGGTTCTTGCTGTATTAGAGATGCTCAAAAGAAGAGCTTGCTTCTTGCATTAAAACAGAGTGTATTTCAAGAATGAGAACACTGCTCTGAATTTCTCTTCAAAAACGAAGTTAATCCACAGGATATGTGTCTTCCTCCAAGCAAGAGTTCATTTCTGGTAAACCAAGTGAATTATGGGCTCAAATGATTTTACACAGTTCACGAATCCAATGCGATTCTCACAATTAACAAAAGAGCATTTATGTAAGTAAAGCTGTGTTTTGTATCAGTTTCATAAGTAAAGTTGAACTACATATGGTCCGTTTGAGTAGGAAATACAGTTCTTTTTTTCAGGGCATGCTCATGGTTCTTGCTGTATTTGAGATGCTCGAAAGAAGAGCTTGCTTTTTGCGTTAAAACAGAGTGTGTTTCATGGATTAGAACAGTGCTCTGAATTTCCCTTCAGAAATGGAGTTAAAGCCCAGGATCTGTGTCTTCTTACAAGCAAGAGTTCATTTCTGGTAAACCAAGTAATTTTTGGGCTCAAATTATATTACATAGTTCACGAATCCAACGCGATTATCACTATTAACTAAAGAGCATTTATGTAAGTGGAGCTGTGGTTTGTATCAGTTTCATAAACAGAGTTGAACTACGTGTGGTCCGTATGAGTAGGAAACACAGTTCTTTTTTCTGGGCATGCTCATGTTTCTTACAGTATTAGAGACATTCAAAAGAAGAGCTTGCTTCTTGCATTAAAACAGAGTGTGTTTCATGGATGAGAATACTGCTCTGAATTTCCCTTCAGAAATGGAGTTAAAGCCCAGGATCTGTGTCTTCCAACAAGCAAGAGTTCATTTCTGGTAAACCAAGTGATTTATGGGCTCAAATAATTTTACACAGTTCCCGAACCCAACGCGATTCTCACTATTAACTAAAGATCACATATGTAAGTGGAGCTGTGGTTAGTATCAGTTTCATAATTAGAGCTGAACTACATATGGTCCGTATGAGTAGGAAACACAGTTCTTTTTTTCTGGGCATAGTCATGGTTCTTGCTGTAGTAGAGATGCTGGAAAGAAGAGCATGCTTCTTGCGTTAGAACAGAGTGTGTTCCATGGATGAGAACACTGGTCTGAATTTCCCTTCAAAACGGAGTTAAACCACAGGATCTGTGTCTTCCTACAAGCAAGAGTTCATTTCTGGAAAACTATGTGAATTTTGGGCTCAAATGATTTTACACAGTTCAAGAACCCAATGAGATTCTCACAATTAACTAAAGAGCATTTATATAAGTGGAGCTGTGGTTTGTATCAGTTTCATAAGTAGAGTTGAACTACATATGGTTCGTATGAGTAGGAAACACAGTTCTTTTTTTCTGGGCATGCTCATGTTTCTTGCTGTATTAGAGACGCTTGAAAGAAGAGATTGGTTTTTGCATTAAACCAGAGTGTGTTTCATGGATGAGAATACTGCTCTGAATTTCCCTTCAGAAACGGAGTTAAAGCCCAGGATCTGTGTTTTCCTACAAGCAAGAGTACATTTCTGGTAAACCAATTGAATTTTGGGCTCAAATTGTTTTACACAGTTCACGAACACAATGCGATTCTCACTATTAACTCAAGAGCATTTATGTAAGTGGAGCTGTGGTTTGTATCAGTTTCATAAGCAGAGTTGAACTACATATGGTCCCTATGAGTAGGAAACACAGTTATTTTTTTCTGGGCATGCTCATGGTTCTTGGTGTATTAGAGATGCTGGAAAGAAGAGCATGCTTCTTGCGTTAGAACAGAGTGTGTTCCATGGATGAGAACACTAGTCTGAATTTCCCTTTAGAAATGGAGTTAAACCACAGGATCTGTGTCTTCCTACAAGCAAGTGTTCATTTCTGGAAAACTATGTGAATTTTGGGCTCAAATGATTTTACATAGTTCAGGAACCCAAAGCGATTCTCACAATTAACTAAAGAGCATTTAGGTAAGTGGAGCTGTGGTTTGCATCAGTTTCATAAGTAGAGTTGAAGTACAAATGTTCCGTATGAGTAGGAAACACAGTTCTTTTTTTCTGGGCATGCTCAAGGTTCTTGATGTATTAGAGATGCTGGAAAGAATACCTTGATTCTTGCGTTAAAACAGAGTGTGTTTCATTGATGAGAACACTGCTCTGAATTTCCCTTCAGAAACGGAGTTAAACCACAGGATCTGTGTCTTCCTACAAGCAAGAGTTCATTTCTGTAAAACTTTGTGAATTTTGGGCTCAAATTATTTTACACAGTTCAGGAATCCAAAGCGATTCTCACAATTAACTAAAGAGCATTTACGTAAGTGGAGCTGTGGTTTGTACCAGTTTCTTAAGTAGAGTTGAACTACATATGGTCCATATGATTAAGAAATACAGTTCGTTTTTTCTGGGCATGCTCATGGTTCTTGCTGTATTAGAGATGCTCAAAAGAAGAGCTTGCTTCTTGCATTAAAACAGAGTGTATTTCAAGAATGAGAACACTGCTCTGAATTTCTCTTCAAAAACGAAGTTAATCCACAGGATATGTGTCTTCCTCCAAGCAAGAGTTCATTTCTGGTAAACCAAGTGAATTATGGGCTCAAATGATTTTACACAGTTCACGAACCCAATGCGATTCTCACAATTAACAAAAGAGCATTTATGTAAGTAGAGCTGTGTTTTGTATCAGTTTCATAAGTAAAGTTGAACTACATATGGTCCGTTTGAGTAGGAAATACAGTTCTTTTTTTCAGGGCATGCTCATGGTTCTTGCTGTATTTGAGATGCTCGAAAGAAGAGCTTGCTTTTTGCGTTAAAACAGAGTGTGTTTCATGGATTAGAACAGTGCTCTGAATTTCCCTTCAGAAATGGAGTTAAAGCCCAGGATCTGTGTCTTCTTACAAGCAAGAGTTCATTTCTGGTAAACCAAGTAATTTTTGGGCTCAAATTATATTACATAGTTCACGAATCCAACGCGATTATCACTATTAACTAAAGAGCATTTATGTAAGTGGAGCTGTGGTTTGTATCAGTTTCATAAACAGAGTTGAACTACGTGTGGTCCGTATGAGTAGGAAACACAGTTCTTTTTTCTGGGCATGCTCATGTTTCTTACAGTATTAGAGACATTCAAAAGAAGAGCTTGCTTCTTGCATTAAAACAGAGTGTGTTTCATGGATGAGAATACTGCTCTGAATTTCCCTTCAGAAATGGAGTTAAAGCCCAGGATCTGTGTCTTCCAACAAGCAAGAGTTCATTTCTGGTAAACCAAGTGATTTATGGGCTCAAATAATTTTACACAGTTCCCGAACCCAACGCGATTCTCACTATTAACTAAAGATCACATATGTAAGTGGAGCTGTGGTTAGTATCAGTTTCATAATTAGAGCTGAACTACATATGGTCCGTATGAGTAGGAAACACAGTTCTTTTTTTCTGGGCATAGTCATGGTTCTTGCTGTAGTAGAGATGCTGGAAAGAAGAGCATGCTTCTTGCGTTAGAACAGAGTGTGTTCCATGGATGAGAACACTGGTCTGAATTTCCCTTCAAAACGGAGTTAAACCACAGGATCTGTGTCTTCCTACAAGCAAGAGTTCATTTCTGGAAAACTATGTGAATTTTGGGCTCAAATGATTTTACACAGTTCAAGAACCCAATGAGATTCTCACAATTAACTAAAGAGCATTTATATAAGTGGAGCTGTGGTTTGTATCAGTTTCATAAGTAGAGTTGAACTACATATGGTTCGTATGAGTAGGAAACACAGTTCTTTTTTTCTGGGCATGCTCATGTTTCTTGCTGTATTAGAGACGCTTGAAAGAAGAGATTGGTTTTTGCATTAAACCAGAGTGTGTTTCATGGATGAGAATACTGCTCTGAATTTCCCTTCAGAAACGGAGTTAAAGCCCAGGATCTGTGTTTTCCTACAAGCAAGAGTACATTTCTGGTAAACCAATTGAATTTTGGGCTCAAATTGTTTTACACAGTTCACGAACACAATGCGATTCTCACTATTAACTCAAGAGCATTTATGTAAGTGGAGCTGTGGTTTGTATCAGTTTCATAAGCAGAGTTGAACTACATATGGTCCCTATGAGTAGGAAACACAGTTATTTTTTTCTGGGCATGCTCATGGTTCTTGGTGTATTAGAGATGCTGGAAAGAAGAGCATGCTTCTTGCGTTAGAACAGAGTGTGTTCCATGGATGAGAACACTAGTCTGAATTTCCCTTTAGAAATGGAGTTAAACCACAGGATCTGTGTCTTCCTACAAGCAAGTGTTCATTTCTGGAAAACTATGTGAATTTTGGGCTCAAATGATTTTACATAGTTCAGGAACCCAAAGCGATTCTCACAATTAACTAAAGAGCATTTAGGTAAGTGGAGCTGTGGTTTGCATCAGTTTCATAAGTAGAGTTGAAGTACAAATGTTCCGTATGAGTAGGAAACACAGTTCTTTTTTTCTGGGCATGCTCAAGGTTCTTGATGTATTAGAGATGCTGGAAAGAAGAGCATGCGTCTTGTTACAACAGAGTGTGTTCCATGGATGAGAACACTGGTCTGAATTTTCCTTCAGATACGGAGTTTAACCACAGGATCTGTGTCTTACTACAAGCAAGAGTTCATTTCTGGTAAACCATGTGAATTTTGGTTGAAATGATTTTACACAGTTGACGAACCCAACGCGATTCTCACAATAAACAAAATAGCATTCATGTAAGTCGAGCTGTGGTTTGTATCAGTTTCATAAACAGAGTGGAATTACATGTGGTCCGTATGAGTAGGAAACACAGTTCTTTATTCTGGGCATGCTCATATTTCTTGCAGTATTAGAGACGCTCAAAAGAAGAGCTTGCTTCTTGCATTAAAACAGAGTGTGTTTCAGGGATCAGAACACTTCTCTGAATTTCCCTTCAGAAACGGAGTTAAAGCCCACGATCTGTGTCTTGCTACATGCAAGAGTTCATTTCTGGTAAACCAATTGAATTTTGGGCTCAAATGATTTTACACAGTTCCCGAAACCAACGCGATTCTCACTATTAACTAAAGAGCTCTTATGTAAGTGGAGCTGTGGTTAGTATCAGTTTCATAAGTAGAGTTGAACGACATATAGTCCTTATGTTTAGGAAACACAGTTCGTTTTTTCTGGGTATGCTCATTGTTCTTGCTATATTAGAGAAACTCGAAAGAAGAGCATGCTTCTACCATTAAAACAGAGTGTGTTTCATGGATGAATACACTGCTCTGAATTTCCCTTCAGAAACGGAGTTAAAGCCCAGGATCTGTGTCTTCCTACAAGCAAAAATTCATTTCAGGTAAACCAAGTGAATTTTGGTCTCAAAAGATTTTACACAGTTCAAGAACCCAACGCGATTCTAACTATTAACTAAAGACCAGTTACTTAAGTGGAGCGGTTCTTTGTATCAGTTTCATAAGTAGAGTTGAACTACATATGGTTTGTAGGAGTGGGAAATACAGTTCTTTTTTCTCGGCATGCTCATGGTTCTTGCTCTATTAGAGACCCTCAAAAGAACAGCTTGCTTCTTGCGTTAAAACAGAGTGTATTTCATGGATGAGAACACTGCTCTGAATTTCCCTTCAGAAACGGAGTTAATTCACAGAATCTGTGTCTTGCTACAAGCAAGAGTTCATTACTAGTAAACCAAGTGAATTTTGGGCTCACATGATTTTACACAGTTCACGAACCCAACGTAATTCTCACTATTAACTAAGTAGCATTTATGTAAGTGGAGCTGTGGTTTGTATCAGTTTCCTAAGCAGAGTTGAACTACGTATGGTCCGTGGAGTAGGAAACACAGAACTTTTTTTCTGGGCATGCTCATGGTTCTTGCTGTATTAGAGATGCTGGAAAGAACAGCTAGCTTCTTGCGGTAAAACGCAGTGTCTTCCATGGATGAGAACACTGGTCTTAATTTCCCTTCAGAAACGGAGTTAAAGCCCAGGATCTGTGTCTTCCTACAAGAAAGAGTTCATTTCTGGAAAACTATGTGAATTTTGGCTCAAATGATTTTACTCAGTTCAATAACCCAATGCGATTCTCACAATTAACTAAAGAGCATTTATGTAAGTGGAGATGTGGTTTGTATCAATTTCATAAGTAGAACTGAAATACATATGGTCCGTACGAGTAGGAAATACAGTTCTTTTTTTCTTGGCATGCTCATGGTTCATGCTGTATTAGAGATGCTCAAAAGAATAGCTTTCTTCTTGCGTTAAAACAGAATGTCTTTAATGGATGAGAACACTGCTCTGGGTTCCCTTCAGAAACGGAGTTGAACCACAGGATCTGTGTCTTCCTGCAAGCAATAGTTCACTTCTCGTAAACCAAGAGAATTTTGAGCTCAAATGATTTTACACAGTTCACGAACCCAACGCGATTCTCACTATTAACTAAAGAACATTTATGTAAGTGGAGCTGTGGTTTGTATCAGTTTCATAAGAAGAGTTGAACAATGTATGGTCCGTATGAGTAGGAAACACAGTTCTTTTTTTCTGGTCATGCTCATGGTTCTTGATGTATTAGATACGCTCGAAAGAAGAGATTGTTTCTTGCATTAAAACAGAGTGGGTTTCATGGTTGAGAACACTGCTCTGAATTTCCCTTCAGTAACGGAGTTAAAGCCCAGGATATGTGTCTTCCTACAAGCAAGAGTTCATTTCTGGTAAACCAACTGAATTTTGGGGTCAAATGATTTTACACAGTTCATGAACCCAACACGATTCTCACTATTAACTCAAGAGCATCTATGTAAGTGGAGCTGCGGTTTGTATCAGTTTCATAAGCAGAGTTGAACTATGTATGGCCCATAAGAGTAGGAAACACAGTTCTTTTTTTCTGGACATGCTCATGGTTATTGCTGTATTAGAGATGCTGGAATCAAGAGCTAGCTTCTTGCGTTAAAACCCAGTGTGTTCCATGGATGAGAACACCGGTCTTAATTTCACTTCAGAAACGGAGTTAAACAACAAGATCTGTGTCTTCCTATAAGCAAGAGTTCATTTCTGGAAATCTATGTGAATTTTGGGCTCAAATGATTTTACTCAGTTCACGAACCAAACGCTTTTCTCACTATTAACTCAAGAGCATTTATGTAAGTGGAGCTGTGGTTTGTATCAGTTACATAAGCAGAGTTGAACTACGTAGGGTCCTTGGAGTAGGAAACACAGAACTTTTTTTCTGGGCATGCTCATGGTTCTTGCTTTATTAGACATGCTGGAAAGCACAGCTAGCTCGTTCCATTAAAACGCAGAGTGTTCCAAGGATGAGAACACTGGTCTTAATTTCCCTTCAGAATTGGAGTTAAACCACAGGATCTGTGTCTACCTATAAGCAAGAGTTCATTTCTGGAAAACTATGTGAAGTTTGGGCTCAAATGATTTTACTCAGTTCAAGAACCCAACGTGATTCTCACAATTAACTAAAGAGCATTTATGTAAGTGGAGCTGTGGTTTGTATCAGTTTCATAAGTAGAGTTGAACTGCATATCGTCCGTATGAGTAGGAAACACAGTTCTTTTTTTCTAGGCATGCTCATGTTTCTTGCTGTATTAGAGACGCTCGAAAGAAGAGATTGCTTCTTGCATTAAAACAGAGTGTGTCTCATGGATGAGAACACTGCTCTGAATTTCCCTTCAGAAACGGAGTTAAAGCCCAGGATCTGTGTCTTCCTACAAGGAAGAGTTCCTTTCTGGTAAACCAACTGAATTTTGGGGTCAAATGATTTTACACAGTTCAGTAACCCAACACGATTCTCACTATTAACTCAAGAGCATTTATGTAAGTGGAGCTGTGGTTTGTATCAGTTTCATAAGAAGAGTTGAACAATGTATGGTCCATATGAGTAGGAAACACAGTTCTTTATTCTGGGCATGCTCATGGTTATTGCTGTATTAGAGATGCTGGAATCAAGAGCTAGCTTCTTGCGTTAAAACGCAGTGTGTTCCATGGATGAGAACACCGGTCTTAATTTACCTTCAGAAACGGAGTTAAACAACAAGATCTGTGTCTTCCTACAAGCAAGAGTTCATTTCTGGAAATCTATGTGAATTTTGGGCTCAAATGATTTTACACAGTTCAAGAACCCAATGCGATTCTCACAATTAACTAAAGAGCATTTGCGTAAGTGGAGCTGTGGTTTGTATCAGTTTCATAAGTAGAGTTGAACTGCATATCGTCCGTATGAGTAGGAAACACAGTTCTTTTTTTCTAGGCATGCTCATGTTTCTTGCTATATTAGAGACGATCGAAAGAAGAGATTGCTTCTTGCATTAAAACAGAGTGTGTCTCATGGATGAGAACACTGCTCTGAATTTCCCTTCAGAACCGGAGTTAAAGCCCAGGATCTGTGTCTTCCTACAAGCAAGAGTTCATTTCTGGTAAACCAAGTTAATTTTGAGCTCAAATTTTTTTACACAGTTCACGAACCCAACGCGATTCTCACTGTTAACTAAAGAACATTTATGTAAGTGGAGCTGTGGTTTGTATCAGTTTCATAAGAAGAGTTGAACAATGTAAGGTCCGTATGAGTAGGAAACAGTTCTTTTTTTCTGGTCATGCTCATGTTTCTTGCTGTATTAGAGACGCTCGAAAGAAGAGATTGCTTCTAGCATTAAAACCGAGTGTGTTTCATGGATGAGAACACTGCTCTGAATTTCCCTTCAGAAACGGAGTTAAAGCCCAGGATCTGTGTCTTACTACAAGCAAGAGTTCATTTCTGGTAAACCAAGTGAATTTTGGGGCCAAATGATTTTACAAAGTTCACGAACCAAACGCTTTTCTCAATATTAACACAAGCGCATTCATGTAAGTGGAGCTGTGGTTTGTATCAGTTACACAAGCAGAGTTTAACTACATATGGTCCGTGGAGTAGGAAACACTGAACTTTTTTTCTGGGCATGCTCATGGTTCTTGCTTTATTAGACATGCTGGAAAGAACAGCTAGCTCCATCCGTTAAAACGCAGTGTGTTCCATGGATGAGAACACTGGTCTTAATTTCCCCTCAGAATTGGAGTTAAACCACAGGATCTGTGTCTACCTACAAGCCAGAGTTCATTTCTGGCAAACCAAGTGAATTTTGGGGTCAAATGATTTTACACAGTTCACGAAACCAACGCGATTCTCACTATTTACTCAAGAGCATTCATGTAAGTGGAGCTATGGTTTGTATCAATTTCATAAGCAGAGCTGAACTATGTATGGTCCATATTAGTAGGAAACACAGTTATTTTTTTCTGGGCATGCTCATGTTTCCTGCTGTATTAGAGATGCTAAAAGAAGAGATTGCTTCTTGCATTAAAACAGAGTATGTTTCATGGATGAGAACAGTGCTCTGAGTTTCCCTTCAGAAACGGAGTTCAACCACAGGATCTGTGTCTTCCTACAAGCAAAAGTTCATTTCTGGTAAACCAAGTGAATTTTGAGTCAAATGATTTTACACAGTTCACGAACCAACGCGATTCTCACTGTTAACTAAAGAACATTTATGTAAGTGGAGCTGTGGTTTGTATCAGTTTCATAAGAAGAGTTGAACAATGTATGATCTGTATGAGTAGGAAACAGTTCTTTTTTTCTGGTCATGCTCATGGTTCTTGATGTATTAGATACGCTCGAAAGAAGAGATTGCTTCTTGCATTAAAACAGAGTGGGTTTCATGGATGAGAACACTGCTCTGAATTTCCCTTCAGAAACGGAGTTAAAGGCCATGATCTGTGTCTTCCTACAAGCAAGAGTTCATTTCTGGAAAACTATGTGAATTTTGGGGTCAAATGATTTTACACAGTTCACGAACCCAACGCGATTCTCACTATTAACTCAAGAGCATTTATGTAAGTGGAGCTGAGGTTTGTATCAGTTTCATAAGTAGAGTTGTACAGCATAAGGTCCGTATGAGTAGGAAACACAGTTCTTTTTTTCTCGGCATGCTCATGTTTCATGCTGTATTAGAAATGCTCGAAAGAAGAGCTTGCTTCTTGCGTTAAAACAGAGTGTGTTCAATGGATGAGAACACTGCTCTGAGTTTCGCTTCAGAAACGGAGTTGAACCACAGGATCTGTGTCTTCCTACAAGCAAATGTGCATTTCGGGTAATCCAAGTGAATTTTGTGCTCAAATGATTTTACACAGTTCACGAACACAACACGATTCCCACTATTAACTAAAGAGCATTTATATAAGTGGAGCAGTGGTTTGTATCAGTTTCATAAGTAGAGTTGAACTACATTTGGTCCGTATGAGTAGGAAACACAGTTCTTTTTTTCTGGGAATGCTAATGTTTCTAGTTGTATTAGAGATGCTCGAAAGAAGAGATTGCTTCTTGCATTAAAACAGAGTGTGTTTCATGGATGAGAACACTGCTCTGAATTTTCCTTCAGAAACGGAGTTAAAGCCCAAGATCTGTGTCTTACTACAAGCAAGAGATCATTTTTGGTAAAGCAAGTGAATTTTGGGGTCAAATGATTTTACACAGTTCACGAACCCAACGCGATTCTCACTATTAACTAAAGAGCATTTATGTAAGTGGAGCTGTGGTTTGTATTAGTTTCATAAGCAGAGTTGAACTACCTATGGTCCGTATGAGTAGGAAACACAGTTCTTTTTTTCTGGTCATACTCATGGTTCTTGCTGTATTAGAGATGCTGGAAAGAAGAGCTAGCTTCTTTCGTTTAAACGCAGTGTGTCTATGGATGAGAACACTGGTCTTAATTTCCCTTCAGAAACGGAGTTATAGCACCGAATCTGTGTCTACCTACAAGCAAGGGTTCATTTCTGCAAAACTATGTGAATTTTGGCCTCAAATGATTTTACACAGTTCAAGAACCCAATGTGATTCTCACAATTAACTAAAGAGCATTTATGTAAGTGGAGCTGTGGTTTGTATCAGTTTCATAAGTAGAGTTGAACTACATATGGTCCGTATGAGTAGGTAATACAATTCTTTTTTTCTCGGCATGCTCATGTTTCACGCTGTATTAGAAATGCTTGAAGGAAGAGCTTGCTTCTTGCATTAAAACAGAGTGTGTTCAATGGATGAGAACACTGCTCTGACTTTCCCTTCAGAAACGGAATTGAACCCCAGGATCTGTGTCTTCCTACAAGCAATAGGTCATTTCTGGTAAACCAAGTGAATTTTGTGCTCAAATGATTTTACACAGTTCACGAACACAAGGCAATTCCCACTATTAACTAAAGAGCATTTATATAAGAGGAGCAGTGGTTTGTATCAGTTTCATAAGTAGAGTTGAACTACATTTGGTCCGTATGAGTAGGAAACACAGTTCTTTTTTTCTGGGAATGCTAATGGTTCTAGCTTTATTAGAGATGCTGGAAAGAACAGCAAGCTTCTTCCTTTAAAACGCAGTGTGTTCCATGGATGAGAACACTGGACTTAATTTCCCTTCAGAATTGGAGTTAAACCACAGGATCTGTGTCTACCTACAAGCAAGAGTTCATTTCGGGAAATCTATGTGAATTTTGGGCTCAAATGATTTTACTCAGTTCAAGAACCCAACGTGATTCCCACAATTAACTAAAGAGGATTTATGTAAGTGGAGCTGAGGTTTGTATCAGTTTCATAAGTAGAGTTGAACTGCATATGGTCCGTATGAGTAGGAAACACAGTTCTTTTTTTCTCGGCATGCTCATGATTCATGCTGTATTATAAATGCTCGAAAGAAGAGCTTGATTCTTGTGTTAAAACAGAGTGTGTTCAATGGATAAGAACACTGCTCTGAGTTTCCCTTCAGAAACGGAGTTGAACCCCAGGATCTGTGTCTTCCTACAAGCAAAAGTTCATTTCTGGTAAACCAAGTGAATTTTGTGCTCAAATGATTTTACACAGTTCACGAAAACAACGCGATTCCTACTATTAACTAAAGAGCATTTATATAAGTGGAGCAGTGGTTTGTATCAGTTTCATAATTAGAGTTGAACTACATTTGGTCCGTATGAGTAGGAAACACAGTTCTTTTTTTCTGGGAATGCTCATGTTTCTTGCTGTATTAGAGATGCTCGAAAGAAGAGATTGCTTCTTGCATTAAAACAGAGTGTGTTTCATGGATGAGAACACTGCTCTGAATTTTCCTTCAGAAACGGAGTTAAAGCCCAGGATCTGTGCCTTACTACAAGCAAGAGTTCATTTCTGGTAAACCAAGTGAATTTTGGGGCCAAATGATTTTACACAGTTCACGAACCAAACGCTTTTCTCACTATTAACTCAAGAGCATTCATGTAAGTGGAGCTGTGGTTTGTATCAGTTACATAAGCAGAGTTGAACTACGTATGGTCCGTGGAGTAGGACACACAGAACTTTTTTTCTGGGCATGCTCATTGTTCTTGCTTTATTAGACATGCTGGAAAGAACAGCTAGCTCCTTCCGTTAAAACGCAGTGTGTTCCATGGATGAGAACACTGGTCTTAATTTCCCTTCAGAATTGGAGTTAAACCACACGATCTGTGTCTACCTACAAGCAAGAGTTCATTTCTGGAAAACTATGTGAATTTTGGGCTCAAATGATTTTACTCAGTTCAAGAACCCAACGTGATTCTCACAATTAACTAAAGAGCATTTATGTAAGTGGAGCTGTCGTTTGTATCAGTTTCATAAGTAGAGTTGAACTGCATATCGTCCGTATGAGTATGAAACACAGTTCTTTTTTTCTAGGCATGCTCATGTTTCTTGCTGTATTAGAGACGCTCGAAAGAAGAGATTGCTTCTTGCATTAAAACAGAGTGTGTCTCATGGATGAGAACACGGCTCTGAATTTCCCTTCAGAAACGGAGTTAAAGCCCAGGATCTGTGTCTTCCTACAAGCAAGAGTTCCTTTCTGGTAAACCAACTGAATTTTGGGGTCAAATGATTTTAAACAGTTAAGGAACCCAACACGATTCTCACTATTAACTCAAGAGGATTTATGTAAGTGGAGCTGAGGTTTGTATCAGTTTCATAAGTAGAGTTGAACTGCATTTGGTCCGTATGAGTAGGAAACACAGTTCTTTTTTTCTCGGCATGCTCATGTTTCATGCTGTATTAGAAATGCTCGAAAGAAGAGCTTGCTTCTTGTGTTAAAACAGAGTGTGTTCAATGGATGAGAACACTGCTCTGAGTTTCCCTTCAGAAACGGAGTTGAACCCCAGTATCTGTGTCTTCCTACAAGCAAAAGTTCATTTCTGGTAAACCAAGTGAATTTTGTGCTCAAATGATTTTACACAGTTCACGAACACAACGCGATTCCTACTATTAACTAAAGAGCATTTATATAAGTGGAGCAGTGGTTTGTATCAGTTTCATAAGTAGAGTTGAACTACATTTGGTCCGTATGAGTAGGAAACACAGTTCTTTTTTTCTGGGCATGCTCATGTTTCTTGCTGTATTAGAGATGCTAAAAGAAGAGATTGCTTCTTACATTAAAACAGAGTGTGTTTCATGGATGAGAACACTGCTCTGAATTTTCCTTCAGAAACGGAGTTAAAGCCCAGGATCTGTGTCTTACTACAAGCAACAGTTCATTTGTGGTAAACCAAGTGAATTTTGGGGTCAAATGATTATACACAGTTCACGAAACAAACGCTTTTCTCACTATTAACTCAAGAGCATTCATGTAAGTGCAGCTGTGGTTTGTTTCAGTTTCATAAGCAGAGTTGAACTACGTATGGTCCGTGGAGTAGGAAACACAGAACTTTTTTTCTGGGCATGCTCATGGTTCTTGCTTTAATAGAGATGCTGGAAAGAACAGCTAGCTTCTTCCGTTAAAACGCAGTGTGTTCCATGGATGAGAACACCGGTCTTAATTTCCCTTCAGAAACGGAGTTAAACAACAAGATCTGTGTCTTCCTAAAAGCAAGAGTTCATTTCTGGAAAACTATGTGAATTTTGGGCTCAAATGATTTTATACAGTTCAAGAACCCAACGCGATTCTCACAATTAACTAAAGAGCATTTTTGTAAGTGGAGCTGTGGTTTGTAATAGTTTCATCGGTAGAACTGAAATACATATGGTCCATATGAGTAGGAAATACAGTTCTTTTTTTCTCCGCATGCTCTTGGTCCTTGCTGTATTAGAGATGCTCGAAAGAATAGCTTGCTTCTTGCATTAAAACAGAGTGTGTCTCATGGATGAGAACACTGCTCTGAGTTTCCCTTCAGAAACGGAGTTAAAGCCCAGGATCTGTGTCTTCCTACAAGCAAGAGTTCATTTCTGGTGAACCAAGTTAATTTTGAGCTCAAATATTTTTACACAGTTCACGAACCCAACGCGATTCTCACTGTTAACTAAAGAACATTTATGTAAGTGGAGCTGTGGTTTGTATCAGTTTCATAAGAAGAGTTGAACAATGTAAGGTCCGTATGAGTAGGAAACAGTTCTTTTTTTCTGGTCATGCTCATGGTTCTTGATGTATTAGATAAGCTCCAAAGAAGAGATTGCTTCTTGCATTAAAACAGAGTGTGTTTCATGGATGAGAACACTGCTCTGAATTTCCCTTCAAAAACGGAGTTAAAGCCCATGATCTGTGTCTTCCGACAAGCAAGAGTTCCATCTGGAAAACTATGTGAATTTTGGGCTCAAATGATTTTACACAGTTCACGAACCCAACGCGATTCTGACTATTAACTCAAGAGCATTTATGTAAGTGGAGCTGTGGTTTGTATCAGTTTCATAAATAGAGTTGAACTACATATGGTCCGTATGAGTAGGAAACACAGTTCTTTTTTTCTGGGCATGCTCATGTTTCTTGCTGTATTAGTGACGCTCGAAAGAAGAGATTGCTTCTAGCATTAAAACCGAGTGTGTTTCATGGATGAGAACACTGCTCTGAATTTCCCTTCAGAAACGGAGTTAAAGCCCAGGATCTGTGTCTTACTACAAGCAAGAGTTCATTTCTGGTAAACCAAGTGAATTTTGGGGCCAAATGATTTTACACAGTTCACGAACCAAACGCTTTTCTCACTATTAACTCAAGAGCATTCATGTAAGTGGAGCTGTGGTTTGTATCAGTTACATAAGCAGAGTTGAACTACGTATGGTCCATGGAGTAGGAAACACAGAACTCTTTTTATGGGCATGCTCATGGTTCTTGGTTTATTAGACATGCTGGAAAGAACAGCTAGCTCCTTCCGTTAAAATGCAGTGTGTTCCATGGATGAGAACACTGGTCTTAATTTCCCTTCAGAATTGGAATTAAACCACAGGATCTGTGTCTACCTACAAGCAAGAGTTTATTTCTGGAAAACTATGTGATTTTTCGGCTCAAATGATTTTACTCAGTTCAAGAACCCAACGTGATTCTCACTATTAACTCAAGAGCATGTATGTAAGTGGAGCTGTGGTTTGTATCAGCTTCATAAGCAGTGTTGAACTACATATGGCCCATATGAGTAGGAAACACAGTTCTTTTTTTCTGGGCATGCTCATGGTTCTTGCTGTATTAGAGATGCTGGAATGAAGACCTAGCTTCTTGCGTTAAAACGCAGTGTGTTCCATGGATGAGTACACCGGTCTTAATTTCCCTTCAGAAACGTAGTTAAACCACAGGATCTGTGTTATCCTACAATCAAGAGTTCATTTCTGGTAAACCAAGTTAATTTTGAGCTCAAATTTTTTTACACAGTTCACGAACCCAACTCGATTCTCACTGTTAACTAAAGAACATTTATGTAAGTGGAGCTGTGGTTTGTATCAGTTTCATAAGAAGAGTTGAACAATGTAAGGTCCCTATGAGTAGGAAACAGTTCTTTTTTTCTGGTCATGCTCATGGTTCTTGATGTATTAGATAAGCTCCAAAGAAGAGATTGCTTCTTGCATTAAAACAGAGTGTGTTTCATGGATGAGAACACTGCTCTGAATTTCGCTTCAGAAACGGAGTTCAACCACAGGATCTGTGTCTTCCTAAAAGCAAAAGTTCATTTCTGGTAAACCAAGTGAATTTAGCTCAAATGATTTTACACAGTTCACGAACCCAACCCTGATTCTCACTGTTAACTAAAGAACATTTATGTAAGTGGAGCTGTGGTTTGTATCAGTTTCATAAGAAGAGTTGAACAATGTATGATCCGTATGAGTAGGAAACACAGTTCTTTTTTTCTGGTCATGCTCATGGTTCTTGCTGTGTTAGAGATGCTTGAATGAGCAGCTAGCTTCTTGTGTTAAAACGCAGTGTGTTCTGTGGATGAGAACACTGGTCTTAATTTCCCTTCAGAAACGGAGTTAAACCACAGGATCTGTGTCTTCCTACAAGCAAGAGTTCATTTCTGGAAAACTATGTGAATTTTGGGCTCAAATGATTTTACACAGTTAAAGCACCCAACGCGATTCTCACTAATAACTCAAGAGCATTTATGTAAGTGGAGCTGAGGTTTGTATCAGTTTCATAATTAGAGTTGAACTGCATATGGTCCGTATGAGTAGGAAACACAGTTCTTTTTTTCTCGGCATGCTCATGTTTCATGCTGTATTAGAGACGCTCGAAAGAAGAGATTGCTTCTAGCATTAAAACAGAGTGTGTTTCATGGATGAGAACACTGCTCTGAAATTCCCTTCAGAAACGGAGTTAAAGCCCAGGATCTGTGTCTTCCTACAAGCAAGAGTTCATTTCTGGAAAACTATGTGAATTTTGGGGTCAAATGATTTTACACAGTTCACCAACCCAACGGGATTCTCACTATTAACTCAAGAGCATTTATGTAAGTGGAGCTGAGGTTTGTATCAGTTTCATAAGTAGAGTTGTACTGCATATGGTCCGTATAGGTAGGAAACACAGTTCTTTTTTTCTCGGCATGCTCATGTTTCATGCTGTATTAGAAATGCTCGAAAGAAGAGCTTGCTTCTTGCGTTAAAACAGAGTGTGTTCAATGGATGAGAACACTGCTCTGAGTTTCGCTTCAGAAACGGAGTTGAACCACAGGATCTGTGTCTTCCTACAAGCAAAGGTTCATTTCTGGTAAACCAAGTGAATTTTGTGCTCAAATGATTTTACACAGTTCACGAACACAACGCTATTCCCACTATTAACTTAAGAGCATTTATATAAGTGGAGCAGGGGTTTGTATCAGTATCAAAAGTATAGTTGAACTACATTTGGTCCGTATGAGTAGGAAACACAGTTCTTTTTTTCTGGGAATGCTCATGTTCTTCGCTGTATTAGAGATGCTCGAAAGAAGAGATTGCTTCTTGCATTAAAACAGGTGTGTTTCATGGATGAGAACACTGCTCTGAATTTTCCTTCAGAAACGGAGTTAAATCCAATGATCTGTGTCTTAATACAAGCAACAATTCATTTCTGGTAAACCAAGTGAATTTTAGGGTCAAATGATTATACACAGTGCTTGAACCAAACGCTTTTCTCACTATTAACTCAAGAGCATTCATGTAAGTGCAGCTGTGGTTTGTATCAGTTTCATAAGCAGAGTTGAACTACGTATGGTCCGTGGAGTAGGAAGCACAGAACTTTTTTTCTGGGCATGCTCATGGTTCTTGCTTTATTACAGATGCTGGAAAGAACAGCTAGCTTCTTCCGTTAAAACGCAGTGTGTTCCATGGATGAGAACACTGGTCTTAATTTCCCTTCAGAATTGGAGTTAAACCACAGGATCTGTGTCTTCCTACAAGCAAAAGTTCATTTCTGGTAAACCAATTGAATTTTGAGCTCAAATGATTTTACACAGTTCACGAACCCAACGCGATTCTCACTGTTAACTAAAGAACATTTATGTAAGTGGAGCTGAGGTTTGTATCAGTTTCATAAGTAGAGTTGAACTACATTTGGCCATATGAGTAGGAAATACAGTTCTTTTTTTCTCGGCATGCTCATGTTTCACGCTGTATTAGAAATGCTTGAAGGAAGAGCTTGCTTCTTGCGTTAAAACAGAGTGTGTTCAATGAATGAGAACACTGCTCTTAGTTTCCCTTCAGAAACGGAGTTGAACCACAGGATCTGTGTCTTCCTACAAGTAAAAGGTCATTTCTGGTAAACAAAGTGAATTTTGTGCTCAAATGATTTTACACAGTTCATGAACACAAGGCGATTCCCACTATTAACTAAAGAGCATTTATATAAGTGGAGCTCTGGTTTGTATCAGTTTCATAATTAGAGTTGAACTACATTTGGTCCGTATGAGTAGGAAACACAGTTCTTTTTTTCTGGGAATGCTCATGGTTCTTGCTTTATTAGAGATGCTGGAAAGAACAGCTAGCTTCTTCCGTTAAAACGCAGTGTGATCCATGGATGAGAACACTGGTCTTAATTTCCCTTCAGAATTTGAGTTAAACCACAGGATCTGTGTCTACCTACAAGCAAGAGTTCATTTCTGGAAAACTATGTGAATTTTGGGCTCAAATGATTTTACTCAGTTCAAGAACCCAACGTGATTCCCACAATTAACTAAAGAGGATTTATGGAAGTGGAGCTGTGGTTTGTATCAGTTTCATAAGTAGAGTTGAACTGCATATGGTCCGTATGAGTAGGAAACACAGTTCTCTTTTTCTGGGCATGCTCATATTTCTTGCTGTATTAGAGATGCTGGAAAGAAGAGATTGCTTCTTGCATTTAAACAGAGGGTGTTTCATGGATGAGAACACTGCTCTGAATTTCCCTTCAGAAACGGAGTTAAAGCCCATGATGTGTCTTCCTACAAGCAAGAGTTATTTTCTGGAAAACTATGTGAATTTTGGGCTCAAATGATATTACTCAGTTCAAGAACCCAACGTGATTCCCACAATTAACTAAAGAGGATTTATGGAAGAGGAGCTGTGGTTTGTATCAGTTTCATAAGTAGAGTTGAACTGCATATGGTCCGTATGAGTAGGAAACACAGTTCTTTTTTTCTGGGCATGCTCATATTTATTGTTGTATTTGAGATGCTGGAAAGAAGAGATTGCTTCTTGCATTTAAACAGAGTGTGTTTCATGGATGAGAACACTGCTCTGAATTTCCCTTCAGAAACGGAGTTAAAGCCCATGATGTGTCTTCCTACAAGCAAGAGTTATTTTCTGGAAAACTATGTGAATTTTGGGCTCAAATGATATTACTCAGTTCAAGAACCCAACGTGATTCCCACAATTAACTAAAGAGGAGTTATGGAAGAGGAGCTGTGGTTTGTATCAGTTTCATAAGTAGAGTTGAACTGCATATGGTCCGTATGAGTAGGAAACACAGTTCTTTTTTTCTGGGCATGCTCATATTTATTGTTGTATTTGAGATGCTGGAAAGAAGAGATTGCTTCTTGCATTTAAACAGAGTGTGTTTCATGGATGAGAACACTGCTCTGAATTTCCCTTCAGAAACGGAGTTAAAGCCCTGGATCTGTGTCTTCCTACAAGCAAGAGTTCATTTCGAAAACTATGTGAATTTTGGGGTCAAATGATTTTACACAGTTCACCAACCCAACGCGATTCTCACTATTAACTCAAGGGCATTTATGTAAGTGGAGCTGAGGTTTGTATCAGTTTCATAAGTAGAGTTGAACTGCATATGGTCCGTATGAGTAGGAAACACAGTTCTTTTTTTCTGGGCATGCTCATGTTTCATGCTGTATTAGAAATGCTCGAAAGAAGAGCTTGCTTCTTGCATTAAAACAGAGTGTGTTCAATGGATGAGAACACTGCTCTGAGTTTCCCTTCAGAAACGGAGTTGAACCACAGGATCTGTGTCTTCCTACAAGCAAAAGTTCATTTCTGGTAAACCAAGTGAATTTTGTGCTCAAATGATTTTACACAGTTCACGAACACAACGCGATTCCTACTATTAACTAAAGAGCATTTATATAAGTGGAGCAGTGGTTTGTATCAGTTTCATACGTAGAGTTGAACTACATTTGGTCCGTATGAGTAGGAAACACAGTTCTTTTTTTCTGGGAATGCTCATGTTTCTTGCTGTATTAGAGATGCTCAAAAGAAGAGATTGCTTCTTGCATTAAAACAGAGTGTGTTTCATGGATGAGAACACTGCTCTGAGTTTCCCTTCAGAAACGGAGTTCAACCACAGGATCTGTGTCTTCCTAAAAGCAAAAGTTCATTTCTGGTAAACCAAGTGAATTTAGCTCAAATGATTTTACACAGTTCAGGAACCCAACACGATTCTCACTTTTAACTCAAGAGCATTTATATAAGTGGAGCTGTGGTTTGTATCAGTTTCATAAGCAGAGTTGAACTACAAATGGCCCATATTAGTAGGAAACACAGTTATTTTTTTCTCGGCATGCTCATGGTTCTTGCTGTGTTAGAGATGCTTGAATGAGCAGCTAGCTTCTTGTGTTAAAACGCAGTGTGTTCCGTGGATGAGAACACTGGTCTTAATTTCCCTTCAGAAACGGAGTTAAACCACAGGATCTGTGTCTTCCTACAAGCAAGAGTTCATTTCTGGAAAACTATGTGAATTTTGGGCTCAAATGATTTTACACAGTTAAAGCACCCAACGCGATTCTCCCTAATAACTCAAGAGCATTTATGTAAGTGGAGCTGAGGTTTGTATCAGTTTCATAATTAGAGTTGAACTGCATATGGTCCGTATGAGTAGGAAACACATTTCTTTTTTTCTCGGCATGCTCATGTTTCATGCTGTATTAGAGACGCTCGAAAGAAGAGATTGCTTCTAGCATTAAAACAGAGTGTGTTTCATGGATGAGAACACTGCTCTGAATTTCCCTTCAGAAACGGAGTTAAAGCCCATGATCTGTGTCTTCCTACAAGCAAGAGTTCATTTCTGGAAAACTATGTGAATTTTGGGGTCAAATGATTTTACACAGTTCACCAACCCAACGGGATTCTCACTATTAACTCAAGAGCATTTATGTAAGTGGAGCTGAGGTTTGTATCAGTTTCATAAGTAGAGTTGTACTGCATATGGTCCGTATAGGTAGGAAACACAGTTCTTTTTTTCTCGGCATGCTCATGTTTCATGCTGTATTAGAAATGCTCGAAAGAAGAGCTTGCTTCTTGCGTTAAAACAGAGTGTGTTCAATGGATGAGAACACTGCTCTGAGTTTCGCTTCAGAAACGGAGTTGAACCACAGGATCTGTGTCTTCCTACAAGCAAATGTTCATTTCTGGTAAACCAAGTGAATTTTGTGCTCAAATGATTTTACACAGTTCACGAACACAACGCTATTCCCACTATTAACTTAAGAGCATTTATTTAAGTGGAGCAGGGGTTTGTATCAGTATCAAAAGTAGAGTTGAACTACATTTGGTCCGTATGAGTAGGAAACACAGTTCTTTTTTTCTGGGAATGCTCATGTTTCTTGCTGTATTAGAGATGCTCGAAAGAAGAGATTGCTTCTTGCATTAAAACAGAGTGTGTTTCATGGATGAGAACACTGCTCTGAATTTTCCTTCAGAAACGGAGTTAAAGCCAATGATCTGTGTCTTAATACAAGCAACAATTCATTTCTGGTAAACCAAGTGAATTTTGGGGTCAAATGATTATATACAGTGCTTGAACCAAACGCTTTTCTCACTATTAACTCAAGAGCATTCATGTAAGTGCAGCTGTGGTTTGTATCAGTTTCATAAGCAGAGTTGAACTACGTATGGTCCGTGGAGTAGGAAGCACAGAACTTTTTTTCTGGGCATGCTCATGGTTCTTGCTTTATTACAGATGCTGGAAAGAACAGCTAGCTTCTTCCGTTAAAACGCAGTGTGTTCCATGGATGAGAACACTGGTCTTAATTTCTCTTCAGAATTGGAGTTAAACCACAGGATCTGTGTCTTCCTACAAGCAAAAGTTCATTTCTGGTAAACCAATTGAATTTTGAGCTCAAATGATTTTACACAGTTCACGAACCCAACGCGATTCTCACTGTTAACTAAAGAACATTTATGTAAGTGGAGCTGAGGTTTGTATCAGTTTCATAAGTAGAGTTGAACTACATTTGGCCATATGAGTAGGAAATACAGTTCTTTTTTTCTCGGCATGCTCATGTTTCACGCTGTATTAGAAATGCTTGAAGGAAGAGCTTGCTTCTTGCGTTAAAACAGAGTGTGTTCAATGAATGAGAACACTGCTCTGAGTTTCCCTTCAGAAACGGAGTTGAACCACAGGATCTGTGTCTTCCTACAAGTAAAAGGTCATTTCTGGTAAACCAAGTGAATTTTGAGCTCAAATGATTTTACACAGTTCACGAACCCAACGCGATTCTCACTGTTAACTAAAGAGCATTTATATAAGTGGAGCTGTGGTTTGTATCAGTTTCATAAGTAGAGTTGAACTACATTTGGTCCGTATGAGTAGGAAACACAGTTCTTTTTTTCTGGGAATGCTCATGGTTCTTGCTTTATTAGAGATGCTGGAAAGAACAGCTAGCTTCTTCCGTTAAAACGCAGTGTGATCCATGGATGAGAACACTGGTCTTAATTTCCCTTCAGAATTTGAGTTAAACCACAGGATCTGTGTCTACCTACAAGCAAGAGTTCATTTCTGGAAAACTATGTGAATTTTGGTGTCAAATGATTTTACACAGTTCACCAACCCAACGTGATTCCCACAATTAACTAAAGAGGATTTATGGAAGTGGAGCTGTGGTTTGTATCAGTTTCATAAGTAGAGTTGAACTGCATATGGTCCGTATGAGTAGGAAACACAGTTCTCTTTTTCTGGGCATGCTCATATTTCTTGCTGTATTAGAGATGCTGGAAAGAAGAGATTGCTTCTTGCATTTAAACAGAGGGTGTTTCATGGATGAGAACACTGCTCTGAATTTCCCTTCAGAAACGGAGTTAAAGCCCATGATGTGTCTTCCTACAAGCAAGAGTTATTTTCTGGAAAACTATGTGAATTTTGGGCTCAAATGATATTACTCAGTTCAAGAACCCAACGTGATTCCCACAATTAACTAAAGAGGATTTATGGAAGAGGAGCTGTGGTTTGTATCAGTTTCATAAGTAGAGTTGAACTGCATATGGTCCGTATGAGTAGGAAACACAGTTCTTTTTTTCTGGGCATGCTCATATTTCTTGTTGTATTAGAGATGCTGGAAAGAAGAGATTGCTTCTTGCATTTAAACAGAGTGTGTTTCATGGATGAGAACACTGCTCTGAATTTCCCTTCAGAAACGGAGTTAAAGCCCTGGATCTGTGTCTTCCTACAAGCAAGAGTTCATTTCTGGAAAACTATGTGAATTTTGGGGTCAAATGATTTTACACAGTTCACCAACCCAACGCGATTCTCACTATTAACTCAAGGGCATTTATGTAAGTGGAGCTGTGGTTTGTATCAGTTTCATCAGTAGAACTGAAATACATATGTTCTGTATTAGTAGGAAATACAGTTCTTTATTTCTCCGCATGCTCATGGTTCTTGCTGTTTTAGAGATGCTAGAAAGAATAGCTTGCTTGTTGCGTTAAAACAGAGTGTGTTTCATGGATGAGAACACTGCTCTGAGTTTCCCTTCAGAAACGGAGTTCAACCACAGGATCTGTGTCTTCCTACAAGCAAAAGTTCATTTCTGGTAAACCAAGAGAATTTTGAGCTCAAATGATTTTACACAGTTCACGAACCCAACCCGATTCTCACTGTTAACTCAAGAACATTTATGTAAGTGGAGCTGTGGTTTGTATCAGTTTCATAAGTAGAGTTGAACAATGTATGGTCCATATGAGTAGGAAACACAGTTCTTTTTTTCTGGTCATGGTCATGGTTCTTGATGTATTAGATACGGTCGAAAGAAGAGATTGCTTCTTGCATTAAAACAGAGTGGGTTTCATGGATGAGAACACTGATCTGAATTTCCCTTCAGAAACGGAGTTAAAGCCCATGATCTATGTCTTCCTACAAGCAAGAGTTCATTTCTGGAAAACTATGTGAATTTTGGTGTCAAATGATTTTACACAGTTCACCAACCCAACGCTTTTCTCACTATTAACTCAAGAGCATTTATGTAAGTGGAGCTGAGGTTTGTATCAGTTTCATAAGTAGAGTTGAACTGCATATGGTCCGTATGAGTAGGAAACACAGTTCTTTTTTTCTGGGAAGCTCATGTTTCATGCTGTATTAGAAATGCTCGAAAGAAGAGCTTGCTTCTTGCGTTGAAACAGAGTGTGTTCAATGGATGAGAACACTGCTCTGAGTTTCCCTTCAGAAACGGAGTTGAACCACAGGATCTGTGTCTTCCTACAAGCAAAAGTTCATTTCTGGTAAACCAAGTGAATTTTGTGCTCAAATGATTTTACACAGTTCACGAACACAACGCGATTCCTACTATTAACTAAAGAGCATTTATATAAGTGGAGCAGTGGTTTGTATCAGTTTCATACGTAGAGTTGAACTACATTTGGTCCGTATGAGTAGGAAACACAGTTCTTTTTTTCTGGGAATGCTCATGTTTCTTGCTGTATTAGAGATGCTCAAAAGAAGAGATTGCTTCTTGCATTAAAACAGAGTGTGTTTCATGGATGAGAACACTGCTCTGAATTTTCCTTCAGAAACGGAGTTAAAGCCCAGGATCTGTGTCTTCCTACAAGCAAAAGTTCATTTCTGGAAAACTATGTGAATTTTGGGCTCAAATGATTTTACACAGTTCACGAACCCAACCCGATTCTCACTGTTAACTAAAGAACATTTATGTAAGTGGAGCTGTGGTTTGTATCAGTTTCATAAGAAGAGTTGAACAATGTATGGTCCATAAGAGTTGGAAACACAGTTCTTTTTTTCTGGTCATGTTCATGGTTCTTGATGTATTAGATACGCTCGAAAGAAGAGATTGCTTCTTATATTAAAACAGAGTGGGTTTCATGGATGAGAACACTGCTCTGAATTTCCCTTCAGAAACGGAGTTAAAGCCCATGATCTGTGTATTCCTACAAGTAAGAGTTCATTTCTGGAAAACTATGTGAATTTTGGGGTCATATGATTTTACACAGTTCACGAACCCAATGCGATTCTCACTATTAACTCAAGAGCATTTATGTAAGTGGAGCTGAGGTTTGTATCAGTTCCATAAGTAGAGTTGTACTGCATATGGTCCGTATGAGTAGGAAACACAGTTCTTTTTTTCTGGGAATGCTCATGTTTCTTGCTGTATTAGAGATGCTCGAAAGAAGAGATTGCTTCTTGCACTAAAACAGAGTGTTTCATGGATGAGAACACTGCTCTGAATTTTCCTTCAGAAACGGAGTTAAAGCCAAGGATCTGTGTCTTAATACAAGCAACAGTTCATTTCTGGTAAACCAAGTGAATTTTGGGGTCAAATGATTATACACAGTTCACGAACCAAACGCTTTTCTCACTATTAACTCAAGAGCATTCATGTAAGTGCAGCTGTGGTTTGTATCAGTTTCATAAGCAGAGTTGAACTATGTATGGTCCGTGGAGTAGGAAGCACAGAACTTTTTTTCTGGGCATGCTCATGGTTCTTGCTTTATTAGAGATGCTGGAAAGAACAGCTAGCTTCTTCCGTTAAAACGCAGTGTGTTCCATGGATGAGAACACTGGTCTTAATTTCCCTTCAGAATTGGAGTTAAACCACAGGATCTGTGTCTACCTACAAGCAAGAGTTCATTTCTGGAAAACTATGTGAATTTTGGGCTCAAATGATTTTACACAGTTCACGAACCCAACGAGATTCTCACTATTAACTCAAGAGCATTTATGTAAGTGGAGCTGTGGTTTGTATCAGTTTCATGAGAAGAGTTGAACTGCATATGGTCCGTATGAGTAGGAAACACCGTTCTTTGTTTCTCGGCATGCTCATGTTTCATGCTGTATTAGAAATGCTCGAAAGAAGAGCTTGCTTCTTGTGTTAAAACAGAGTGTGTTCATTGGATGAGAACACTGCTCTGTGTTTCCCTTCAGTAACGGAGTTGAACCCCAGGATCTGTGTCTTCCTACAAGCAAAAGTTCATTTCTGGTAGCCCAAGTGAATTTTGTGCTCAAATGATTTTACACAGTTCATGAACACAACGCGATTCCTACTATTAACTAAAGAGCATTTATATAAGTGGAGCAGTGGTTTGTATCAGTTTCATAAGTAGAGTTGAACTACATTTGGTCAGTATGAGTAGGAAACACAGTTCTTTTTTTCTGGGCATGCTCATGTTTCTTGCTGTATTACAGATGCTAAAAGAAGAGATTGCTTCTTGCATTAAAACAGAGTGGGTTTCATGGATGAGAACACTGCTCTGAATTTCCGTTCAGAAACGGAGTTAAAGCCCAGGATCTGTGTCTTCCTACAAGCAAGAGTTCATTCTGGTAAACCAACTGAATTTTGGGGTCAAATGATTTTACACAGTTCAGGAACCCAACACGATTCTCACTATTAACTCAAGAGCATTTATGTAAGTGGAGCTGTGGTTTGTATCAGTTTCATCAGTAGAACTGAAATACATATGTTCTGTATTAGTAGGAAATACAGTTCTTTTTTTCTCCGCATGCTCATGGTTCTTGCTGTGTTAGAGATGCTCGAAAGAATAGCTTGCTTCTTGCGTTAAAACAGAGTGTGTTTCATGGATGAGAACACTGCTCTGAATTTTCCTTCAGAAACGGAGTTAAAGCCCAGGATCTGTGTCTTACTACAAGCAACAGTTCATTTCTGGTAAACCAAGTGAATTTTGGGGTCAAATGATTATATACAGTTCACGAACCAAACGCTTTTCACACTATTAACTCAAGAGCATTTATGTAAGTGCAGCTGAGGTTTGTATCAGTTTCATAAGTAGAGTTGAACAATGTATGGTCCATATGAGTAGGAAACACAGTTCTTTTTTTCTGGTCATGGTCATGGTTTGATGTATTAGATACGTTCGAAAGAAGAGATTGCTTCTTGCATTAAAACAGAGTGGGTTTCATGGATGAGAACACTGATCTGAATTTCCCTTCAGAAACGGAGTTAAAGCCCATGATCTATGTCTTCCTACAAGCAAGAGTTCATTTCTGGAAAACAATGTGAATTTTGGGGTCAAATGATTTTACACAGTTCTCCAACCCAACGCTTTTCTCACTATTAACTCAAGAGCATTTATGTAAGTGGAGCTGAGGTTTGTATCAGTTTCATAAGTAGAGTTGAACTGCATATGGTCCGTGGAGTAGGAAGCACAAAACTTTTTTTCTGGGCATGCTCATGGTTCTTGCTTTATTACAGATGCTGGAAAGAACAGCTAGCTTCTTCCGTTAAAACGCAGTGTGTTCCATGGATGAGAACACTGGTCTTAATTTCTCTTCAGAATTGGAGTTAAACCACAGGATCTGTGTCTTCCTACAAGCAAAAGTTCATTTCTGGTAAACCAATTGAATTTTGAGCTCAAATGATTTTACACAGTTCACGAACCCAAGGCGATTCTCACTGTTAACTAAAGAACATTTATGTAAGTGGAGCTGAGGTTTGTATCAGTTTCATAAGTAGAGTTGAACTACATTTGGCCATATGAGTAGGAAATACAGTTCTTTTTTTCTCGGCATGCTCATGTTTCACGCTGTATTAGAAATGCTTGAAGGAAGAGCTTGCTTCTTGCGTTAAAACAGAGTGTGTTCAATGAATGAGAACACTGCTCTGAGTTTCCCTTCAGAAACGGAGTTGAACCACAGGATCTGTGTCTTCCTACAAGTAAAAGGTCATTTCTGGTAAACCAAGTGAATTTTGAGCTCAAATGATTTTACACAGTTCACGAACCCAACGCGATTCTCACTGTTAACTAAAGAGCATTTATATAAGTGGAGCTGTGGTTTGTATCAGTTTCATAAGTAGAGTTGAACTACATTTGGTCCGTATGAGTAGGAAACACAGTTCTTTTTTTCTGGGAATGCTCATGGTTCTTGCTTTATTAGAGATGCTGGAAAGAACAGCTAGCTTCTTCCGTTAAAACGCAGTGTGATCCATGGATGAGAACACTGGTCTTAATTTCCCTTCAGAATTTGAGTTAAACCACAGGATCTGTGTCTACCTACAAGCAAGAGTTCATTTCTGGAAAACTATGTGAATTTTGGTGTCAAATGATTTTACACAGTTCACCAACCCAACGTGATTCCCACAATTAACTAAAGAGGATTTATGGAAGTGGAGCTGTGGTTTGTATCAGTTTCATAAGTAGAGTTGAACTGCATATGGTCCGTATGAGTAGGAAACACAGTTCTCTTTTTCTGGGCATGCTCATATTTCTTGCTGTATTAGAGATGCTGGAAAGAAGAGATTGCTTCTTGCATTTAAACAGAGTGTGTTTCATGGATGAGAACACTGCTCTGAATTTCCCTTCAGAAACGGAGTTAAAGCCCATGATGTGTCTTCCTACAAGCAAGAGTTATTTTCTGGAAAACTATGTGAATTTTGGGCTCAAATGATTTTACTCAGTTCAAGAACCCAACGTGATTCCCACAATTACCTAAAGAGGATTTATGGAAGAGGAGCTGTGGTTTGTATCAGTTTCATAAGTAGAGTTGAACTGCATATGGTCCGTATGAGTAGGAAACACAGTTCTTTTTTTCTGGGCATGCTCATATTTCTTGTTGTATTAGAGATGCTGGAAAGAAGAGATTGCTTCTTGCATTTAAACAGAGTGTGTTTCATGGATGAGAACACTGCTCTGAATTTCCCTTCAGAAACGGAGTTAAAGCCCTGGATCTGTGTCTTCCTACAAGCAAGAGTTCATTTCTGGAAAACTATGTGAATTTTGGGGTCAAATGATTTTACACAGTTCACCAACCCAACGCGATTCTCACTATTAACTCAAGGGCATTTATGTAAGTGGAGCTGTGGTTTGTATCAGTTTCATCAGTAGAACTGAAATACATATGTTCTGTATTAGTAGGAAATACAGTTCTTTATTTCTCCGCATGCTCATGGTTCTTGCTGTTTTAGAGATGCTAGAAAGAATAGCTTGCTTGTTGCGTTAAAACAGAGTGTGTTTCATGGATGAGAACACTGCTCTGAGTTTCCCTTCAGAAACGGAGTTCAACCACAGGATCTGTGTCTTCCTACAAGCAAAAGTTCATTTCTGGTAAACCAAGAGAATTTTGAGCTCAAATGATTTTACACAGTTCACGAACCCAACCCGATTCTCACTGTTAACTCAAGAACATTTATGTAAGTGGAGCTGTGGTTTGTATCAGTTTCATAAGTAGAGTTGAACAATGTATGGTCCATATGAGTAGGAAACACAGTTCTTTTTTTCTGGTCATGGTCATGGTTCTTGATGTATTAGATACGGTCGAAAGAAGAGATTGCTTCTTGCATTAAAACAGAGTGGGTTTCATGGATGAGAACACTGATCTGAATTTCCCTTCAGAAACGGAGTTAAAGCCCATGATCTATGTCTTCCTACAAGCAAGAGTTCATTTCTGGAAAACTATGTGAATTTTGGTGTCAAATGATTTTACACAGTTCACCAACCCAACGCTTTTCTCACTATTAACTCAAGAGCATTTATGTAAGTGGAGCTGAGGTTTGTATCAGTTTCATAAGTAGAGTTGAACTGCATATGGTCCGTATGAGTAGGAAACACAGTTCTTTTTTTCTGGGAAGCTCATGTTTCATGCTGTATTAGAAATGCTCGAAAGAAGAGCTTGCTTCTTGCGTTGAAACAGAGTGTGTTCAATGGATGAGAACACTGCTCTGAGTTTCCCTTCAGAAACGGAGTTGAACCACAGGATCTGTGTCTTCCTACAAGCAAAAGTTCATTTCTGGTAAACCAAGTGAATTTTGTGCTCAAATGATTTTACACAGTTCACGAACACAACGCGATTCCTACTATTAACTAAAGAGCATTTATATAAGTGGAGCAGTGGTTTGTATCAGTTTCATACGTAGAGTTGAACTACATTTGGTCCGTATGAGTAGGAAACACAGTTCTTTTTTTCTGGGAATGCTCATGTTTCTTGCTGTATTAGAGATGCTCAAAAGAAGAGATTGCTTCTTGCATTAAAACAGAGTGTGTTTCATGGATGAGAACACTGCTCTGAATTTTCCTTCAGAAACGGAGTTAAAGCCCAGGATCTGTGTCTTCCTACAAGCAAAAGTTCATTTCTGGAAAACTATGTGAATTTTGGGCTCAAATGATTTTACACAGTTCACGAACCCAACCCGATTCTCACTGTTAACTAAAGAACATTTATGTAAGTGGAGCTGTGGTTTGTATCAGTTTCATAAGAAGAGTTGAACAATGTATGGTCCATAAGAGTTGGAAACACAGTTCTTTTTTTCTGGTCATGTTCATGGTTCTTGATGTATTAGATACGCTCGAAAGAAGAGATTGCTTCTTATATTAAAACAGAGTGGGTTTCATGGATGAGAACACTGCTCTGAATTTCCCTTCAGAAACGGAGTTAAAGCCCATGATCTGTGTATTCCTACAAGTAAGAGTTCATTTCTGGAAAACTATGTGAATTTTGGGGTCATATGATTTTACACAGTTCACGAACCCAATGCGATTCTCACTATTAACTCAAGAGCATTTATGTAAGTGGAGCTGAGGTTTGTATCAGTTCCATAAGTAGAGTTGTACTGCATATGGTCTGTATGAGTAGGAAACACAGTTCTTTTTTTCTGGGAATGCTCATGTTTCTTGCTGTATTAGAGATGCTCGAAAGAAGAGATTGCTTCTTGCACTAAAACAGAGTGTTTCATGGATGAGAACACTGCTCTGAATTTTCCTTCAGAAACGGAGTTAAAGCCAAGGATCTGTGTCTTAATACAAGCAACAGTTCATTTCTGGTAAACCAAGTGAATTTTGGGGTCAAATGATTATACACAGTTCACGAACCAAACGCTTTTCTCACTATTAACTCAAGAGCATTCATGTAAGTGCAGCTGTGGTTTGTATCAGTTTCATAAGCAGAGTTGAACTATGTATGGTCCGTGGAGTAGGAAGCACAGAACTTTTTTTCTGGGCATGCTCATGGTTCTTGCTTTATTAGAGATGCTGGAAAGAACAGCTAGCTTCTTCCGTTAAAACGCAGTGTGTTCCATGGATGAGAACACTGGTCTTAATTTCCCTTCAGAATTGGAGTTAAACCACAGGATCTGTGTCTACCTACAAGCAAGAGTTCATTTCTGGAAAACTATGTGAATTTTGGGCTCAAATGATTTTACACAGTTCACGAACCCAACGAGATTCTCACTATTAACTCAAGAGCATTTATGTAAGTGGAGCTGTGGTTTGTATCAGTTTCATGAGAAGAGTTGAACTGCATATGGTCCGTATGAGTAGGAAACACCGTTCTTTGTTTCTCGGCATGCTCATGTTTCATGCTGTATTAGAAATGCTCGAAAGAAGAGCTTGCTTCTTGTGTTAAAACAGAGTGTGTTCATTGGATGAGAACACTGCTCTGTGTTTCCCTTCAGTAACGGAGTTGAACCCCAGGATCTGTGTCTTCCTACAAGCAAAAGTTCATTTCTGGTAGCCCAAGTGAATTTTGTGCTCAAATGATTTTACACAGTTCATGAACACAACGCGATTCCTACTATTAACTAAAGAGCATTTATATAAGTGGAGCAGTGGTTTGTATCAGTTTCATAAGTAGAGTTGAACTACATTTGGTCAGTATGAGTAGGAAACACAGTTCTTTTTTTCTGGGCATGCTCATGTTTCTTGCTGTATTACAGATGCTAAAAGAAGAGATTGCTTCTTGCATTAAAACAGAGTGGGTTTCATGGATGAGAACACTGCTCTGAATTTCCGTTCAGAAACGGAGTTAAAGCCCAGGATCTGTGTCTTCCTACAAGCAAGAGTTCATTCTGGTAAACCAACTGAATTTTGGGGTCAAATGATTTTACACAGTTCAGGAACCCAACACGATTCTATTAACTCAAGAGCATTTATGTAAGTGGAGCTGTGGTTTGTATCAGTTTCATCAGTAGAACTGAAATACATATGTTCTGTATTAGTAGGAAATACAGTTCTTTTTTTCTCCGCATGCTCATGGTTCTTGCTGTGTTAGAGATGCTCGAAAGAATAGCTTGCTTCTTGCGTTAAAACAGAGTGTGTTTCATGGATGAGAACACTGCTCTGAATTTTCCTTCAGAAACGGAGTTAAAGCCCAGGATCTGTGTCTTACTACAAGCAACAGTTCATTTCTGGTAAACCAAGTGAATTTTGGGGTCAAATGATTATATACAGTTCACGAACCAAACGCTTTTCACACTATTAACTCAAGAGCATTTATGTAAGTGCAGCTGAGGTTTGTATCAGTTTCATAAGTAGAGTTGAACAATGTATGGTCCATATGAGTAGGAAACACAGTTCTTTTTTTCTGGTCATGGTCATGGTTTGATGTATTAGATACGTTCGAAAGAAGAGATTGCTTCTTGCATTAAAACAGAGTGGGTTTCATGGATGAGAACACTGATCTGAATTTCCCTTCAGAAACGGAGTTAAAGCCCATGATCTATGTCTTCCTACAAGCAAGAGTTCATTTCTGGAAAACAATGTGAATTTTGGGGTCAAATGATTTTACACAGTTCTCCAACCCAACGCTTTTCTCACTATTAACTCAAGAGCATTTATGTAAGTGGAGCTGAGGTTTGTATCAGTTTCATAAGTAGAGTTGAACTGCATATGGTCCGTGGAGTAGGAAGCACAAAACTTTTTTTCTGGGCATGCTCATGGTTCTTGCTTTATTACAGATGCTGGAAAGAACAGCTAGCTTCTTCCGTTAAAACGCAGTGTGTTCCATGGATGAGAACACTGGTCTTAATTTCTCTTCAGAATTGGAGTTAAACCACAGGATCTGTGTCTTCCTACAAGCAAAAGTTCATTTCTGGTAAACCAATTGAATTTTGAGCTCAAATGATTTTACACAGTTCACGAACCCAAGGCGATTCTCACTGTTAACTAAAGAACATTTATGTAAGTGGAGCTGAGGTTTGTATCAGTTTCATAAGTAGAGTTGAACTACATTTGGCCATATGAGTAGGAAATACAGTTCTTTTTTTCTCGGCATGCTCATGTTTCACGCTGTATTAGAAATGCTTGAAGGAAGAGCTTGCTTCTTGCGTTAAAACAGAGTGTGTTCAATGAATGAGAACACTGCTCTGAGTTTCCCTTCAGAAACGGAGTTGAACCACAGGATCTGTGTCTTCCTACAAGTAAAAGGTCATTTCTGGTAAACCAAGTGAATTTTGAGCTCAAATGATTTTACACAGTTCACGAACCCAACGCGATTCTCACTGTTAACTAAAGAGCATTTATATAAGTGGAGCTGTGGTTTGTATCAGTTTCATAAGTAGAGTTGAACTACATTTGGTCCGTATGAGTAGGAAACACAGTTCTTTTTTTCTGGGAATGCTCATGGTTCTTGCTTTATTAGAGATGCTGGAAAGAACAGCTAGCTTCTTCCGTTAAAACGCAGTGTGATCCATGGATGAGAACACTGGTCTTAATTTCCCTTCAGAATTTGAGTTAAACCACAGGATCTGTGTCTACCTACAAGCAAGAGTTCATTTCTGGAAAACTATGTGAATTTTGGTGTCAAATGATTTTACACAGTTCACCAACCCAACGTGATTCCCACAATTAACTAAAGAGGATTTATGGAAGTGGAGCTGTGGTTTGTATCAGTTTCATAAGTAGAGTTGAACTGCATATGGTCCGTATGAGTAGGAAACACAGTTCTCTTTTTCTGGGCATGCTCATATTTCTTGCTGTATTAGAGATGCTGGAAAGAAGAGATTGCTTCTTGCATTTAAACAGAGTGTGTTTCATGGATGAGAACACTGCTCTGAATTTCCCTTCAGAAACGGAGTTAAAGCCCATGATGTGTCTTCCTACAAGCAAGAGTTATTTTCTGGAAAACTATGTGAATTTTGGGCTCAAATGATTTTACTCAGTTCAAGAACCCAACGTGATTCCCACAATTAACTAAAGAGGATTTATGGAAGAGGAGCTGTGGTTTGTATCAGTTTCATAAGTAGAGTTGAACTGCATATGGTCCGTATGAGTAGGAAACACAGTTCTTTTTTTCTGGGCATGCTCATATTTCTTGTTGTATTAGAGATGCTGGAAAGAAGAGATTGCTTCTTGCATTTAAACAGAGTGTGTTTCATGGATGAGAACACTGCTCTGAATTTCCCTTCAGAAACGGAGTTAAAGCCCTGGATCTGTGTCTTCCTACAAGCAAGAGTTCATTTCTGGAAAACTATGTGAATTTTGGGGTCAAATGATTTTACACAGTTCACCAACCCAACGCGATTCTCACTATTAACTCAAGGGCATTTATGTAAGTGGAGCTGTGGTTTGTATCAGTTTCATCAGTAGAACTGAAATACATATGTTCTGTATTAGTAGGAAATACAGTTCTTTATTTCTCCGCATGCTCATGGTTCTTGCTGTTTTAGAGATGCTAGAAAGAATAGCTTGCTTGTTGCGTTAAAACAGAGTGTGTTTCATGGATGAGAACACTGCTCTGAGTTTCCCTTCAGAAACGGAGTTCAACCACAGGATCTGTGTCTTCCTACAAGCAAAAGTTCATTTCTGGTAAACCAAGAGAATTTTGAGCTCAAATGATTTTACACAGTTCACGAACCCAACCCGATTCTCACTGTTAACTCAAGAACATTTATGTAAGTGGAGCTGTGGTTTGTATCAGTTTCATAAGTAGAGTTGAACAATGTATGGTCCATATGAGTAGGAAACACAGTTCTTTTTTTCTGGTCATGGTCATGGTTCTTGATGTATTAGATACGGTCGAAAGAAGAGATTGCTTCTTGCATTAAAACAGAGTGGGTTTCATGGATGAGAACACTGATCTGAATTTCCCTTCAGAAACGGAGTTAAAGCCCATGATCTATGTCTTCCTACAAGCAAGAGTTCATTTCTGGAAAACTATGTGAATTTTGGTGTCAAATGATTTTACACAGTTCACCAACCCAACGCTTTTCTCACTATTAACTCAAGAGCATTTATGTAAGTGGAGCTGAGGTTTGTATCAGTTTCATAAGTAGAGTTGAACTGCATATGGTCCGTATGAGTAGGAAACACAGTTCTTTTTTTCTGGGAAGCTCATGTTTCATGCTGTATTAGAAATGCTCGAAAGAAGAGCTTGCTTCTTGCGTTGAAACAGAGTGTGTTCAATGGATGAGAACACTGCTCTGAGTTTCCCTTCAGAAACGGAGTTGAACCACAGGATCTGTGTCTTCCTACAAGCAAAAGTTCATTTCTGGTAAACCAAGTGAATTTTGTGCTCAAATGATTTTACACAGTTCACGAACACAACGCGATTCCTACTATTAACTAAAGAGCATTTATATAAGTGGAGCAGTGGTTTGTATCAGTTTCATACGTAGAGTTGAACTACATTTGGTCCGTATGAGTAGGAAACACAGTTCTTTTTTTCTGGGAATGCTCATGTTTCTTGCTGTATTAGAGATGCTCAAAAGAAGAGATTGCTTCTTGCATTAAAACAGAGTGTGTTTCATGGATGAGAACACTGCTCTGAATTTTCCTTCAGAAACGGAGTTAAAGCCCAGGATCTGTGTCTTCCTACAAGCAAAAGTTCATTTCTGGAAAACTATGTGAATTTTGGGCTCAAATGATTTTACACAGTTCACGAACCCAACCCGATTCTCACTGTTAACTAAAGAACATTTATGTAAGTGGAGCTGTGGTTTGTATCAGTTTCATAAGAAGAGTTGAACAATGTATGGTCCATAAGAGTTGGAAACACAGTTCTTTTTTTCTGGTCATGTTCATGGTTCTTGATGTATTAGATACGCTCGAAAGAAGAGATTGCTTCTTATATTAAAACAGAGTGGGTTTCATGGATGAGAACACTGCTCTGAATTTCCCTTCAGAAACGGAGTTAAAGCCCATGATCTGTGTATTCCTACAAGTAAGAGTTCATTTCTGGAAAACTATGTGAATTTTGGGGTCATATGATTTTACACAGTTCACGAACCCAATGCGATTCTCACTATTAACTCAAGAGCATTTATGTAAGTGGAGCTGAGGTTTGTATCAGTTCCATAAGTAGAGTTGTACTGCATATGGTCCGTATGAGTAGGAAACACAGTTCTTTTTTTCTGGGAATGCTCATGTTTCTTGCTGTATTAGAGATGCTCGAAAGAAGAGATTGCTTCTTGCACTAAAACAGAGTGTTTCATGGATGAGAACACTGCTCTGAATTTTCCTTCAGAAACGGAGTTAAAGCCAAGGATCTGTGTCTTAATACAAGCAACAGTTCATTTCTGGTAAACCAAGTGAATTTTGGGGTCAAATGATTATACACAGTTCACGAACCAAACGCTTTTCTCACTATTAACTCAAGAGCATTCATGTAAGTGCAGCTGTGGTTTGTATCAGTTTCATAAGCAGAGTTGAACTATGTATGGTCCGTGGAGTAGGAAGCACAGAACTTTTTTTCTGGGCATGCTCATGGTTCTTGCTTTATTAGAGATGCTGGAAAGAACAGCTAGCTTCTTCCGTTAAAACGCAGTGTGTTCCATGGATGAGAACACTGGTCTTAATTTCCCTTCAGAATTGGAGTTAAACCACAGGATCTGTGTCTACCTACAAGCAAGAGTTCATTTCTGGAAAACTATGTGAATTTTGGGCTCAAATGATTTTACACAGTTCACGAACCCAACGAGATTCTCACTATTAACTCAAGAGCATTTATGTAAGTGGAGCTGTGGTTTGTATCAGTTTCATGAGAAGAGTTGAACTGCATATGGTCCGTATGAGTAGGAAACACCGTTCTTTGTTTCTCGGCATGCTCATGTTTCATGCTGTATTAGAAATGCTCGAAAGAAGAGCTTGCTTCTTGTGTTAAAACAGAGTGTGTTCATTGGATGAGAACACTGCTCTGTGTTTCCCTTCAGTAACGGAGTTGAACCCCAGGATCTGTGTCTTCCTACAAGCAAAAGTTCATTTCTGGTAGCCCAAGTGAATTTTGTGCTCAAATGATTTTACACAGTTCATGAACACAACGCGATTCCTACTATTAACTAAAGAGCATTTATATAAGTGGAGCAGTGGTTTGTATCAGTTTCATAAGTAGAGTTGAACTACATTTGGTCAGTATGAGTAGGAAACACAGTTCTTTTTTTCTGGGCATGCTCATGTTTCTTGCTGTATTACAGATGCTAAAAGAAGAGATTGCTTCTTGCATTAAAACAGAGTGGGTTTCATGGATGAGAACACTGCTCTGAATTTCCGTTCAGAAACGGAGTTAAAGCCCAGGATCTGTGTCTTCCTACAAGCAAGAGTTCATTCTGGTAAACCAACTGAATTTTGGGGTCAAATGATTTTACACAGTTCAGGAACCCAACACGATTCTCACTATTAACTCAAGAGCATTTATGTAAGTGGAGCTGTGGTTTGTATCAGTTTCATCAGTAGAACTGAAATACATATGTTCTGTATTAGTAGGAAATACAGTTCTTTTTTTCTCCGCATGCTCATGGTTCTTGCTGTGTTAGAGATGCTCGAAAGAATAGCTTGCTTCTTGCGTTAAAACAGAGTGTGTTTCATGGATGAGAACACTGCTCTGAATTTTCCTTCAGAAACGGAGTTAAAGCCCAGGATCTGTGTCTTACTACAAGCAACAGTTCATTTCTGGTAAACCAAGTGAATTTTGGGGTCAAATGATTTTATACAGTTCACGAACCAAACGCTTTTCACACTATTAACTCAAGAGCATTTATGTAAGTGCAGCTGAGGTTTGTATCAGTTTCATAAGTAGAGTTGAACAATGTATGGTCCATATGAGTAGGAAACACAGTTCTTTTTTTCTGGTCATGGTCATGGTTTGATGTATTAGATACGGTCGAAAGAAGAGATTGCTTCTTGCATTAAAACAGAGTGGGTTTCATGGATGAGAACACTGATCTGAATTTCCCTTCAGAAACGGAGTTAAAGCCCATGATCTATGTCTTCCTACAAGCAAGAGTTCATTTCTGGAAAACAATGTGAATTTTGGGGTCAAATGATTTTACACAGTTCTCCAACCCAACGCTTTTCTCACTATTAACTCAAGAGCATTTATGTAAGTGGAGCTGAGGTTTGTATCAGTTTCATAAGTAGAGTTGAACTGCATATGGTCCGTATGAGTAGGAAACACAGTTCTTTTTTTCTGGGCATGCTCATGTTTCATGCTGTATTAGAAATGCTCGAAAGAAGAGCTTGCTTCTTGCGTTGAAACAGAGTGTGTTCAATGAATGAGAACACTGCTCTTAGTTTCCCTTCAGAAACAGAGTTGAACCACAGGATCTGTGTCTTCCTACAAGCAAAAGTTCATTTCTGCTTAACCAAGTGAATTTTGTGCTCAAATGATTTTACACAGTTCACGAACACAACGCGATTCCTACTATTAACTAAAGAGCATTTATATAAGTGGAGCAGTGGTTTGTATCAGTTTCATAAGTAGAGTTGAACTACATTTGGTCCGTATGAGTAGGAAACACAGTTCTTTTTTTCTGGGCATGCTCATGTTTCTTGCTGTATTAGAGATGCTCAAAAGAAGAGATTGCTTCTTGCATTAAAACAGAGTGTGTTTCATGGATGAGAACACTGCTCTGAATTTTCCTTCAGAAACAGAGTTAAAGCCCAGGATCTGTGTCTTCCTACAAGCAAAAGTTCATTTCTGGAAAACTATGTGAATTTTGGGCTCAAATGATTTTACACAGTTCAGGAACCCAACCCGATTCTCACTGTTAACTAAAGAACATTTATGTAAGTGGAGCTGTGGTTTGTATCAGTTTCATAAGAAGAGTTGAACAATGTATGGTCCATATGAGTTGGAAACACAGTTCTTTTTTTCTGGTCATGTTCATGGTTCTTGATGTATTAGATACGCTCGAAAGAAGAGATTGCTTCTTGCATTAAAACAGAGTGGGTTTCATGGATGAGAACACTGCTCTGAATTTCCCTTCAGAAACGGAGTTAAAGCCCATGATCTGTGTCTTCCTACAAGCAAGAGTTCATTTCTGGAAAACTATGTGAATTTTGGGGTCATATGATTTTACACAGTTCACGAACCCAATGCGATTCTCACTATTAACTCAAGAGCATTTATGTAAGTGGAGCTGAGGTTTGTATCAGTTCCATAAGTAGAGTTGTACTGCATATGGTCCGTATGAGTAGGAAACACAGTTCTTTTTTTCTGGGAATGCTCATGTTTCTTGCTGTATTAGAGATGCTCGAAAGAAGAGATTGCTTCTTGCATTAAAACAGAGTGTGTTTCATGGATGAGAACACTGCTCTGAATTTTCCTTCAGAAACGGAGTTAAAGCCAAGGATCTGTGTCTTAATACAAGCAACAGTTCATTTCTGGTAAACCAAGTGAATTTTGGGGTCAAATGATTATACACAGTTCTCGAACCAAACGCTTTTCTCACTATTAACTCAAGAGCATTCATGTAAGTGCAGCTGTGGTTTGTATCAGTTTCATAAGCAGAGTTGAACTATGTATGGTCCGTGGAGTAGGAAGCACAGAACTTTTTTTCTGGGCATGCTCATGGTTCTTGCTTTATTAGAGATGCTGGAAAGAACAGCTAGCTTCTTCCGTTAAAACGCAGTGTGTTCCATGGATGAGAACACTGGTCTTAATTTCCCTACAGAATTGGAGTTAAACCACAGGATCTGTGTCTACCTACAAGCAAGAGTTCATTTCTGGAAAACTATGTGAATTTTGGGCTCAAATGATTTTACACAGTTCAAGAACCCAACGCGATTGTCACTATTAACTCAAGAGCATTTATGTAAGTGGAGCTGTGGATGTATCAGTTTCATAATTAGAGTTGAACTGCATATGGTCCGTTTGAGTAGGAAACACAGTTCTTTTTTTCTGGGCATGCTCATGGTTCTTGCTCTATTAGAGATGCTGGAATGAAGAGCTAGCTTCTTGCGTTAAAACGCAGTGTGTTCCATGGATGAGAACACCGGTCTTAATTTCCCTTCAGAAACGTAGTTAAACCACAGGATCTGTGTTTTCCTACATGCAAGAGTTCATTTCTGGTAAACCAAGTTAATTTTGAGCTCAAATTTTTTTACACAGTTCACGAACCCAACGCGATTCTCACTGTTAACTAAAGAACATTTATGTATGTGGAGCTGTGGTTTGTATCAGTTTCATAAGAAGAGTTGAGCAATGTAAGGTACGTATGAGTAGGAAACAGTTCTTTTTTTCTGGTCATGCTCATGGTTCTTGATGTATTAGATAAGCTCCAAAGAAGAGATTGCTTCTTGCATTAAAACAGAGTGGGTTTCATGGATGAGAACACTGCTCTGAATTTCCGTTCAGAAACGGAGTTAAAGCCCAGGATATTGGTCTTCCTACAAGCAAGAGTTCATTTCTGGTAAACCAAGTGAATTTTGGGGTCAAATGATTTTACACAGTTCACGAAACTAACGCGATTCTCACTATTAACTCAAGAGCATTCATGTAAGTGGAGCTATGGTTTGTATCAATTTCATAAGCAGAGCTGAACTACGTATGGTCCATATTAGTAGGAAACACAGTTCTTTTTTTCTGGGCATGCTCATGTTTCCTGCTGTATTAGAGATGCTAAAGGAAGAGATTGCTTCTTGCATTAAAACAGAGTGTGTCTCATGGATGAGAACAATGCTCTGAATTTCCCTTCAGAAACGGAGTTAAAGCCCAGGATATGTGTCTTCCTACAAGCAAGAGTTCATTTCTTGTAAACCAAGTGAATTTTGGGCTCAAATGATTTTACACAGTTCACGAACACAACGCGATTCCTACTATTAACTAAAGAGCATTTATATAAGTGGAGCAGTGGTTTGTATCAGTTTCATAAGTAGAGTTGAACTACACTTGGTCCGTATGAGTAGGAAACACAGTTCTTTTTTTCTGGGAATGCTCATGTTTCTTGCTGTATTAGAGATGCTCAAAAGAAGAGATTGCTTCTTGCATTAAAGCAGAGTGTGTTTCATGGATGAGAACACTGCTCTGAATTTTCCTTCAGAAACGGAGTTAAAGCCCAGGATCTGTGTCTTCCTACAAGCAAAAGTTCATTTCTGGAAAACTATGTGAATTTTGGGCTCAAATGATTTTACACAGTTCACGAACCCAACCCGATTCTCACTGTTAACTAAAGAACATTTATGTAAGTGGAGCTGTGGTTTGTATCAGTTTCCTAAGAAGAGTTGAACAATGTATGGTCCATATGAGTTGGAAACACAGTTCTTTTTTTCTGGTCATGTTCATGGTTCTTGATGTATTAGATACGCTCGAAAGAAGAGATTGCTTCTTGCATTAAAACAGAGTGGGTTTCATGGATGAGAACACTGCTCTGAATTTCCCTTCAGAAACGGAGTTAAAGCCCATGATCTGTGTCTTCCTACAAGCAAGAGTTCATTTCTGGAAAACTATGTGAATTTTGGGGTCATATGATTTTACACAGTTCACGAACCCAATGCGATTCTCACTATTAATTCAAGAGCATTTATGTAAGTGGAGCTGAGGTTTGTATCAGTTCCATAAGTAGAGTTGTACTGCATATGGTCCTTATGAGTAGGAAACACAGTTTTTTTTTCTGGGAATGCTCATGTTTCTTGCTGCATTAGAGATGCTCGAAAGAAGAGATTGCTTCTTGCATTAAAACAGAGTGTGTTTCATGGATGAGAACACTGCTCTGAATTATCCTTCAGAAACGGAGTTAAAGCCAAGGATCTGTGTCTTAATACAAGCAACAGTTCATTTCTGGTAAACCAAGTGAATTTTGGGGTCAAATGATTATACACAGTTCACGAACCAAACGCTTTTCTCACTATTAACTCAAGAGCATTCATGTAAGTGCAGCTGTGGTTTGTATCAGTTTCATAAGCAGAGTTGAACTATGTATGGTCCGTGGAGTAGGAAGCACAGAACTTTTTTTCTGGGCATGCTCATGGTTCTTGCTTTATTAGAGATGCTGGAAAGAACAGCTAGCTTCTTCCGTTAAAACGCAGTGTGTTCCATGGATGAGAACACTGGTCTTAATTTCCCTTCAGAATTGGAGTTAAACCACAGGATCTGTGTCTACCTACAAGCAAGAGTTCATTTCTGGAAAACTATGTGAATTTTGGGCTCAAATGATTTTACACAGTTCAAGAACCCAACGCGATTGTCACTATTAAGTCAAGAGCATTTATGTAAGTGGAGCTGTGGTTTGTATCAGTTTCATAAGTAGAGTTGAACTGCATATGGTCCGTTTGAGTAGGAAACACAGTTCTTTTTTTCTGGGCATGCTCATGGTTCTTGCTGTATTAGAGATGCTGGAAAGAAGAGCTTGCTTCTTGTGTTAAAACAGAGTGTGTTCAATGGATGAGAACACTGCTCTGAGTTTCCCTTCAGTAACGGAGTTGAACCCCAGGATCTGTGTCTTCCTACAAGCAAAAGTTCATTTCTGGTAGCCCAAGTGAATTTTGTGCTCAAATGATTTTACACAGTTCACGAACACAACGCGATTCCTACTATTAACTAAAGAGCATTTATATAAGTGGAGCAGTGGTTTGTATCAGTTTCATAAGTAGAGTTGAACTTCATTTGGTCAGTATGAGTAGGAAACACAGTTCTTTTTTTCTGGGCATGCTCATGTTTCTTGCTGTATTAGAGATGCTAAAAGAAGAGATTGCTTCTTGCATTAAAACAGAGTGGGTTTCATGGATGAGAACACTGCTCTGAATTTCCGTTCAGAAACGGAGTTAAAGCCCAGGATCTGTGTCTTCCTACAAGCAAGAGTTCATTCTGGTAAACCAACTGAATTTTGGGGTCAAATGATTTTACACAGTTCAGGAACCCAACACGATTCTCACTATTAACTCAAGAGCATTTATGTAAGTGGAGCTGTGGTTTGTATCAGTTTCATCAGTAGAACTGAAATACATATGTTCTGTATTAGTAGGAAATACATTTCTTTTTTTCTCCGCATGCTCATGGTTCTTGCTGTGTTAGAGATGCTCGAAAGAAGAGATTGCTTCTTGCATTAAAACAGAGTGGGTTTCATGGATGAGAACACTGATCTGAATTTCCCTTCAGTAACGGAGTTAAAGCCCATGATCTGTGTCTTCCTACAAGCAAGAGTTCATTTCTGTAAAACTATGTGAATTTTGGGGTCAAATGATTTTACACAGTTCAAGAACCCAACGTGATTGTCACTATTAACTCAAGAGCATTTATGTAAGTGGAGCTGTGGTTTGTATCAGTTTCATAAGTAGAGTTGAACTGCATATGGTCCGTATGTGTAGGAAACACAGTTCTTTTTTTCTGGGCATGCTCATGGTTCTTGCTGTATTAGAGATGCTGGAATGAAGAACTAGCTTCTTGCGTTAAAACGCAGTGTGTTCCATGGATGAGAACACCGGTCTTAATTTCCCTTCAGAAACGTAGTTAAACCACAAGATCTGTGTTTTCCTACAAGCAAGAGTTCATTTCTGGTAAACCAAGTTAATTTTGAGCTCAAATTTTTTTACACAGTTCACGAAGCCAACACGATTCTCACTGTTAACTAAAGGACATTTATGTAAGTGGAGCTGTGGTTTGTATCAGTTTCATAAGAAGAGTTGAACAATGTAAGGTCCGTATCAGTAGGAAACAGTTCTTTTTTTCTGGTCATGCTCATGGTTCTTGATGTATTAGATAAGCTCCAAAGAAGAGATTGCTTCTTGCATTAAAACAGAGTGGGTTTCATGGATGAGAACACTGCTCTGAATTTCTGTTCAGAAACGGAGTTAAAGCCCAGGATATTGGTCTTCCTACAAGCAAGAGTTCATTTCTGTTAAACCAAGTGAATTTTGGGGTCAAATGATTTTACACAGTTCACGAAACTAACGCGATTCTCACTATTAACTCAAGAGCATTCATGTAAGTGGAGCTATGGTTTGTATCAATTTCATAAGCAGAGCAGAACTACATATGGTCCATATTAGTAGGAAACACAGTTCTTTTTTTCTGGGCATGCTCATGTTTCCTGCTGTATTAGAGATGCTAAAAGAAGAGATTGCTTCTTGCATTAAAACAGAGTATGTTTCATGGATGAGAACATTGCTCTGAGTTTCCCTTCAGAAACGGAGTTGAACCCCAGGATCTGTGTCTTCCTACAAGCAAAAGTTCATTTCTGGTAAACCAAGTGAATTTTGTGCTCAAATGATTTTACACAGTTCACGAACACAACGTGATTCCTACTATTAACTAAAGAGCATTTATATAATTGGAGCAGTGGTTTGTATCAGTTTCATAAGAAGAGTTGAACTACATATGGTCCGTAGATTAGGAAACACAGAACTTTTTTTCTGGGCATGCTCATGGTTCTTGCTTTATTAGAGATGCTGAAAAGAACAGCTAGCTTCTTCCGTTAAAACGCAGTGTGTTCCATGGATGAGAACACTGGTCTTAATTTCCCTTCAGAATTGGAGTTAAACCACAGGATCTGTGTCTACCTACAAGCAAGAGTTCATTTCTGGAAAAATATGTGAATTTTGGGCTCAAATGTTTTTACACAGTTCACCAACCCAACGGGATTCTCACTATTAACTCAAGAGCATTTATGTAAGTGGAGCTGAGGTTTGTATCAGTTTCATAAGTAGAGTTGAACTGCATATGGTCCGTATGAGTAGGAAACACAGTTCTTTTTTTCTCGGCATGCTCATGTTTCATGCTGTATTAGAAATGCTCGAAAGAAGAGCTTGCTTCTTGTGTTAAAACAGAGTGTGTTCAATGGATGAGAACACTGCTCTGAGTTTCCCTTCAGAAACGGAGTTGAACCCCAGGATCTTTGTCTTCCTACAAGCAAAAGTTCATTTCTGGTAACCCAAGTGAATTTTGTGCTCAAATGATTTTACACAGTTCCCGAACACAACGCGATTCCCACTATTAACTCAAGAGCATTTATGTAAGTGGAGCTGTGGTTTGTATCAGTTTCATAAGAAGAGTTGAACTACATATGGTCCGTGTGAGTAGGAAACACAGTTCTTTTGTTCTGGGCATGCTCATGATTCTTGCTGTATTAGATATACTCGAAAGAAGAGATTGCTTCTTGCATTAAAACAGAGTGGGTTTCATGGATGAGAACACTGCTCTGAATTTCCGTTCAGAAACGGAGTTAAAGCCCAGGATCTGTGTCTTCCTACAAGCAAGAGTTCATTCTGGTAAACCAACTGAATTTTGGGGTCAAATGATTTTACACAGTTCAGGAACCCAACACGATTCTCACTATTAACTCAAGAGCATTTATGTAAGTGGAGCTGTGGTTTGTATCAGTTTCATCAGTAGAACTGAAATACATATGTTCTGTATTAGTAGGAAATACAGTTCTTTTTTTCTCCGCATGCTCATGGTTCTTGCTGTATTAGAGATGCTCGAAAGAATAGCTTGCTTCTTGCGTTAAAACAGAGTGTGTTTCATGGATGAGAACACTGCTCTGAGTTTCCCTTCAGAAACGGAGTTCAACCACAGGATCTGTGTCTTCCTACAAGCAAAAGTTCATTTCTGGTAAACCAAGAGAATTTTGAGCTGAAATGATTTTACACAGTTCACGAACCCAACCCGATTCTCACTGTTAACTCAAGAACATTTATGTAAGAGGAGCTGTGGTTTGTATCAGTTTCATAAGAAGAGTTGAACAATGTATGGTCCATATGAGTAGGAAAAACAGTTCTTTTTTTCTCGGCATGCTCATGTTTCATGCTGTATTAGAAATGCTCGAAAGAAGAGCTTGCTTTTTGCGTTAAAACAGAGTGTGTTCAATGGATGAGAACACTGCTCTGAGTTTCGCTTCAGAAACGGAGTTGAACCACAGGATCTGTGTCTTCCTACAAGCAAATGTTCATTTCTGGTAATCCAAGTGAATTTTGGGATCAAATGATTTTACACAGTTCACAAACACAACGCGATTCCCACTGTTAACTAAAGGGCATTTATATAAGTGGAGCAGTGGTTTGTATCAGTTTGATAAGTAGAGTTGAACTACATTTGGTCTGTATGAGTAGGAAACTCAGTTCTTTTTTTCTGGGAATGCTCATGTTTCTTGTTGTATTAGAGATGCTCGAAAGAAGAGATTGCTTCTTGTTTTAAAACACAGTGTGTTTCATGGATGAGAACACTGCTCTGAATTTTCCTTCAGAAACGGAGTTAAAGCCCAGGATCTGTGTCTTACTACAAGCAACAGATCATTTTTGGTAAACCAAGTGAATTTTGGGGTCAAATGATTTTACACAGTTCACGAACCCAACGCGATTCTCACTATTAACTCAAGAGCATTTATGTAAGTGGAGCTGTGGTTTGTATTAGTTTCATAAGCAGAGTTGGACTACGTATGGTCCCTATGAGTAGGAAACACAGTTCTTTTTTTCTGGTCATACTCATGGTTCTTGCTGTATTAGAGATGCTGGAAAGAAGAGCTAGCTTCTTTCGTTAAAACGCAGTGTGTTCTATGGATGAGAACACTGGTCTTAATTTCCCTTCAGAAACCGAGTTATAGCACCGAATCTGTGTCTACCTACAAGCAAGGGTTCATTTCTGCACAACTATGTGAATTTTGGGCTCAAATGATTTTACACAGTTCAAGAACCCAATGTGATTCTCACAATTAACTAAAGAGCATTTATGTAAGTGGAGCTGTGGTTTGTATCAGTTTCATAAGTAGAGTTGAACTACATATGGTCCGTATGAGTAGGAAATACAGTTCTTTTTTTCTCGGCATACTCATGTTTCACGCTGTATTAGAAATGCTTGAAGGAAGAGCTTGCTTCTTGCGTTAAAACAGAGTGTGTTCAATGGATGAGAACATTGCTCTGAGTTTCCCTTCAGAAACGGAGTTGAACCACAGGATCTGTGTCTTCCTACAAGCAAAAGGTCATTTCTGGCAAACCAAGTGAATTTTGTGCTCTAATGATTTTACACAGTTCACGAACACAAGGCGATTCCCACTATTAACTGAAGAGCATTTATATAAGTGGAGCTGTGGTTTGTATCAGTTTCATAAGTAGAGTTGAACTACATTTGGTCCGTATGAGTAGGAAACACAGTTCTTTTTTTCTGGGAATGCTCATGGTTCTAGCTTTATTAGAGATGCTGGAAAGAACAGCTAGCTTCTTCCGTTAAAACGCAGTGTGTTCCATGGATGAGAACACTGGACTTAATTTCCCTTCAGAATTGGAGTTAAACCACAGGATCTGTGTCTACCTACTAGCAAGAGTTCATTTCTGGAAAACTATGTGAATTTTGGGCTCAAATGATTTTACTCAGTTCAAGAACCCAACGTGATTCCCACAATTAACTAAAGAGGATTTATGTAAGTGGAGCTGTGGTTTGTATCAGTTTCATAAGTAGAATTGAACTGCATATGGTCCGTATGAGTAGGAAACACAGTTCTTTTTCTGGGCATGCTCATGTTTCTTGCTGTATTAGAAATGCTGGAAAGAAGATATTGCTTCTTGCATTAAAACAGAGTGTGTTTCATGGATGAGAACACTGCTCTGAATTTCCCTTCAGAAACGGAGTTAAAGCCCAGGATCTGTGTCTTCCTACAAGCAAGAGTTCATTTCTGGAAAACTATGTGAATTTTGGGGTCAAATGATTTTACACAGTTCACCATCCCAACGCGATTCTCACTATTAACTCAAGAGCATTTATGTAAGTGAAGCTGAGGTTTGTATCAGTTTCATAAGTAGAGTTGAACTGCATATGGTCCGTATGAGTAGGAAACACAGTTCTTTTTTTCTCGGCATGCTCATGTTTCATGCTGTATTAGAAATGCTTGAAAGAAGAGCTTGCTTCTTGTGTTAAAACAGAGTGTGTTCAATGGATGAGAACACTGCTCTGAGTTTCCCTTCAGAAACGGAGTTGAACCCCAGGATCTGTGTCTTCCTACAAGCAAAAGTTCATTTCTGGTAACCCAAGTGAATTTTGTGCTCAAATGATTTTACACAGTTCACGAACACAACGCGATTCCCACTATTAACTCAAGAGCATTTATGTAAGTGGAGCTGTGGTTTGTATCAGTTTCATGAGAACAGTTGAACTACGTATGGTCCGTGTGAGTAGGAAACACAGTTCTTTTTTTCTGGTCATGCTCATGGTTCTTGATGTATTAGATACACTCGAAAGAAGAGATTGCTTCTTGCATTAAAACAGAGTGGGTTTCATGGATGAGAACACTGCTCTGAATTTCCGTTCAGAAACGGAGTTAAAGCCCAGGATCTGTGTCTTCCTACAGCAAGAGTTCATTCTGGTAAACCAACTGAATTTTGGGGTCAAATGATTTTACACAGTTCAGGAACCCAACACGATTCTCACTATTAACTCAAGAGCATTTATGTAAGTGGAGCTGTGGTTTGTATCAGTTTCATCAGTAGACCTGAAATACATATGTTCTGTATTAGTAGGAAATACAGTTCTTTTTTTCTCCGCATGCTCATGGTTCTAGCTGTATTAGAGATGCTCAAAAGAATAGCTTGCTTCTTGCGTTAAAACAGAGTGTGTTTCATGGATGAGAACACTGCTCTGAGTTTCCCTTCAGAAACGGAGTTCAACCACAGGATCTGTGTCTTCCTACAAGCAAAAGTTCATTTCTGGTAATCCAAGAGAATTTTGAGCTCAAATGATTTTACACAGTTCACGAACCCAACCCGATTCTCACTGTTAACTCAAGAACATTTATGTAAGTGGAGCTGTGGTTTGTATCAGTTTCATGAGAAGAGTTGAACAATGTATGGTCCATTTGAGTAGGAAACACAGTTCTTTTTTTCTGGTCATGCTCATGGTTCTTGATGTATTAGATAAGGTCGAAAGAAGAGATTGCTTCTTGACTTAAAACAGAGTGGGTTTCATGGATGAGAACACTGCTCTGAATTTCCCTTCGGAAACGGAGTTAAAGCCCATGATCTGTGTCTTCTTACAAGCAAGAGTTCATTTCTGGAAAACTATATGAATTTTGGGGTCAAATGATTTTACACAGTTCAAGAACCCAAAGCGATTGTCACTATTAACTCAAGAGCATTTATGTAAGTGGAGCTGTGGTTTGTATCAGTTTCGTAAGTAGAATTGAACTGCATATGGTCCGTATGAGTAGGAAACACAGTTCTTTTTTTCTGGTCATGCTCATGTTTCTTGCTGTATTAGAGACGCTCGAAAGAAGAGATTACTTCTTGCATTAAAACAGAGTGTGTCTCATGGATGAGAACACTGCTCTGAATTTTCCTTCAGAAACGGAGTTAAAGCCCAGGATCTGTGTGTTCCTACAAGCAAGAGTTCATTTCTGGTAAACCAACTGAATTTTGGGGTCAAATGATTTTACACAGTTCAGGAAGCCAACCCGATTCTCACTATTAACTCAAGAGCATTTATGTAAGTGGAGCTGTGGTTTGTATCAGTTTCATAAGAAGAGTTGAACAATGTATGGTCCAAACGAGTAGGAAACACAGTTCTTTTTTTCTGGTCATGATCATGGTTCTTGATGTATTAGATACGGTAGAAAGAAGAGATTGCTTCTTGCATGAAAACAGAGTGTGTTTCATGGATGAGAACACTGCTCTGAATTTCCCTTCAGAAACGGAGATAAAGCCTAGGATATGTGTCTTCCTACAAGCAAGAGTTCATTTCTGGTAAACCAAGTGAATTTTGGGGTCAAATGATTTTAAACAGTTCACGAACCCAATGAGATTCTCACTATTAACTCAAGAGCATTTATGTATGTGGAGCTGTGGTTTGTATGAGTTTCATAAGCAGAGTTGAACTACGTATGTTCCGTATGAGTAGGAAACACAGTTCTTTTTTTCTGGTCATACTCATGGTTCTTGCTGTATTAGAGATGCTGGAAAGAAGAGCTAGCTTCTTGCGTTAAAACGCAGTGTGTTCTATGGATGAGAACACTGGTCTTAATTTCCCTTCAGAAACAGAGTTAAACCACCGAATCTGTGTCTTCCTACAAGCAAGAGTTCCTTTCTGCAAAACTATGTGAATTTTGGGCTCAAAAGATTTTACACAGTTCAAGAACCCAATGTGATTATCACAATTAACTAAAGAGCATTTATGTAAGTAGAGCTGTGGTTTGTATCAGTTTCATGAGTAGAGTTGATCTATATATGGTCCTTATGAGTAGGCAACACAGTTCTTTTTTGCTGGGCATGCTCATATTTCTTGCTGTATTAGAGACGCTCGAAAGAAGAGATTACTTCTTGAATTAAAACAGAGTGTGTCTCATGGATGAGAACACTGCTCTGAATTTCCCTTCAGAAACGGAGTTAAAGCCCAGGATCTGTTTCTTCCTATAAGCAAGAGTTCATTTCTGGTAAACTAACTGAATTTTGGGGTCAAATGATTTTACACAGTTCACGAACCCTATGCGATTCTCACTATTAACTCAAGAGCATTTATGTAAGTGGAGCTGTGGTTTGTATCAGTTTCATAAGCAGGGTTGAACTACGTATGTTCTGTATGAGTAGGAAACACAGTTCTTTTTTTCTTGTCAAGCTCATGGTTCTTGATGTATTAGATACACGCGAAAGAAGAGATTGCTTCTTGCATTAAAACAGAGTGGGTTTCATGGATGAGAACACTGCTCTGAATTTCCCTTCAGAAACGGAGTTAAAGCCCAGGATATGTGTCTTCCTACAAGCAAGAGTTCATTTCTGGTATACCAAGTGAATATTGGGGTCAAATGATATTACACAGTTCACGAACCCTACGCGATTCTCACTATTAACTCAGGAGCATTCATGTAAGTGGAGCTGTGGTTTGTATCAATTTCATAAGCAAGGGTGAACTACGTATGGTCCATTTTAGTAGGAAACACAGTTCCTTTTTTCTGGGAATGCTCATGTTTCCTGCTGTATTAGAGATGCTAAAAGAAGAGATTGCTTCTTGCATTAAAACAGAGTGTGTTTCATGGATGAGAACACTGCTCTGAATTTCCCTTCAGAAACGGAGTTAAAGCCCATGATCTGAGTCTTCCTACAAGCCAGAGTTCATTTCTGGAAATCTATGTGAATTTTGGGGTCAAATGATTTTACACAATTCACGAACCCAACGCGATTCTCACTATTAACTCAAGAGCATTTATGTAAGTGGAGCTGTGGTTTGTATCAGTTTCATAAGTAGAGTTGAACTGCATATGGTCCGTATGAGTAGGCAACACAGTTCTTTTTTTCTGGGCATGCTCATGTTTCTTGCTGTATTAGAGACGCTCGAAAGAAGAGATTACTTCTTACATTAAAACAGAGTGTGTCTCATGGATGAGAACACTGCTCTGAATTTCCCTTCAGAAACGGCGTTAAAGCCCAGGATCTGTGTCTTCCTACAAGCAAGAGTTCATTTCTGGTAAACCAACTGAATTTTGGGGTCAAATGATTTTACACAGTTCAGAAACCCAACACGATTCTCACTATTAACTCAAGAGCATTCATGTAAGTGGAGCTGTGGTTTGTATCAGTTACACAAGCAGAGTTTAACTACATATGGTCCGTGGAGTAGGAAACACTGAACTTTTTTTCTGGGCATGCTCATGGTTCTTGCTTTATTAGAGATGCTGGAAAGAACAGCTAGCTTTTCCCGTTAAAACGCAGTGTGTTCCATGGATGAGAACACTGGTCTTAATTTCCCTTCAGAATTGGAGTTAAACCACAGGATCTGTGTCTACCTACAAGCCAGAGTTCATTTCTGGAAAACTATGTGAATTTTGGACTCAAATGATTTTACTCAGTTCAAGAACCCAACGTGATTCTCACAATTAACTAAAGAGCATTTATGTAAGTGGAGCTGTGGTTTGTATGAGTTTCATAAGCTTAGTTGAACTACATATGTTCCGTATGAGTAGGAAACACAGTTCTTTTTTTCTGGTCATGCTCATGGTTCTTGATGTATTAGATACACTCGAAAGAAGAGATTGCTTCTTGCATTAAAACAGAGTGGGTTTCATGGATGAGAACACTGCTCTGAATTTCCCTTCAGAAACGGAGTTAAAGCCCAGGATATGTGTCTTCCTACAAGCAAGAGTTCATTTCTGGTATACCAAGTGAATATTGGGGTCAAATGATTTTACACAGTTCAGGAACCCAACACGATTCTCACTATTAACTCAAGAGCATTTATGTAAGTGGAGCTGTGGTTTGTATCAGTTTCATCAGTAGAACTGAAATACATATGTTCCGTATTAGTAGGAAATACAGTTCTTTTTTTCTCCTCATGCTCATGGTTCTTGCTGTATTAGAGATGCTCGAAAGAATAGCTTGCTTCTTGCGTTAAAACAGAGTGTGTTTGATGGATGAGAACACTGCTCTGAGTTTCCCTTCAGAAACGGAGTTCAACCACAGGATCTGTGTCTTCCTACAAGCAAAAGTTCATTTCTGGTAAACCAAGAGAATTTTGAGCTCAAATGATTTTACACAGTTCACGAACCCAACCCGATTCTCACTGTTAACTAAAGAACATTTGTGTAAGTGGAGCTGTGGTTTGTATCAGTTTTATAAGAAGAGTTGAACAATGTATGGTCCGTTTGAGTAGGAAACACAGTTCTTTTTTCCTGGTCATGCTCATGGTTCTTGATGTATTAGATAAGGTCGAAAGAAGAGATTGCTTCTTGCCTTAAAACAGAGTGGGTTTCAAGGATGAGAACACTGCTCTGAATTTCCCTTCAGAAACGTAGTTAAAGCCCATGATCTGTGTATTCTTACAAGCAAGAGTTCATTTCTGGAAAACTATATGAATTTTGGGGTCAAATGATTTTACACAGTTCAAGAACCCAAAGCGATTGTCACTATGAACTCAAGAGCATTTATGTAAGTGGAGCTGTGGTTTGTATCAGTTTCATAAGTAGAGTTGAACTGCATATGGTCCGTATGTGTAGGAAACACAGTTCTTTTTTTCTGGGCATGCTCATTGTTCTTGCTGTATTAGAGATGCTGGAATGAAGAGCCAGCTTCTTGTGTTAAAACGCAGTGTGTTCCATGGATGAGAACACAGGTCTTAATTTCCCTTCAGAAACGGAGTAAACCACAGGATCTGTGTCTTCCTGCAAGCAAGAGTTCATTTCTGGAAAACTATGTGAATTTTGGGCTCAAATGATTTTACACAGTTCAAGAACCCAACGCGTTTCTCACTATTAACTCAAGAGCATTTATGTAAGTGGAGCTGAGGTTTGTATCAGTTTCATAAGTAGAGTTGAACTACATTTGGTCCGTATGAGTAGGAAACACTGTTCTTTTTTTCTGGGCATTCTCAGGTTTCTTGCTGTATTAGAGATGATAAAAGAAGAGATTGCTTCTTGCATTAAAACAGAGTGTGTTTCATGGATGAGAACACTGCTCTGAATTTTCCTTCAGAAACGGAGTTAAAGCCCAGGATCTGTGTCTTACTACAAGCATCAGTTCATTTCTGGTAAACCAAGTGAATTTTGGGGTCAAATGATTATTCACAGTTCTCGAACCAAACGCTTTTCTCACTATTAATTCAAGAGCATTTATGTAAGTGGAGCTGTGGTTTGTTTCAGTTTCATGAGAAGAGTTGAACTACGTATGGTCCGTATGAGTAGGAAACACAGTTCTTTTTTTCTGGGCGTGATCATGGTTCTTGCTGTATTAGAGATGCTCGAAAGAATAGCATGCTTCTTGCGTTAAAACAGAGTGTGTTTCATGGATGAGAACAGTGCTCTGAGTTTCCCTTCAGAAACGGAGTTCAACCACAGGATCTGTGTCTTCCTACAAGCAAAAGTTCATTTCTGGTAAACCAAGTGAATTTTGAGCTCAAATGATTTTACACAGTTCACGAACCCAACGCGATTCTCACTATTAACTCAAGAGCATTTATGTAAGTGGAGCTGTGGTTTGTATCAGTTTCATAAGTAGAGTTGTACAGCATATGGTCCGTATGAGTAGGAAACACAGTTCTTTTTTTCTCGGCATGCTCATGTTTCATGCTGTATTAGAAATGCTCGAAAGAAGAGCTTGCTTCTTCCGTTAAAACAGAGTGTGTTCAATGGATGAGAACAGTGCTCTGAGTCTCCCTTCAGAAACGGAGTTCAACCACAGGATCTGTGTCTTCCTACAAGCAAATGTTCATTTCTGGTAAACCAAGTGAATTTTGGGATCAAATGATTTTACACAGTTCACGAACACAACGCGATTCCCACTGTTAACTAAAGAGCATTTATATAAGTGGAGCTATGGTTTGTATCAGTTTCATAAGTAGAGTTGAACTACATTTGGTCTGTATGAGTAGGAAACACAGTTCTTTTTTTCTGGGAATGCTCATGGTTCTAGCTTTATTAGAGATGCTGGAAAGAACAGCTAGCTTCTTCCGTTAAAACGCAGTGTGTTCCATGGATGAGAACACTGGACTTAATTTCCCTTCAGAATTGGAGTTAAACCACAGGATCTGTGTCTACCTACAAGCAAGAGTTCATTTCTGGAAAACTATGTGAATTTTGGGCTCAAATGATTTTACTCAGTTCAAGAACCCAACGTGATTCCCACAATTAACTAAAGAGGATTTATGTAAGTGGAGCTGTGGTTTGTATCAGTTTCATAAGTAGAATTGAACTGCATATGGTCCGTATGAGTAGGAAACACAGTTCTTTTTTTCTGGGCATGCTCATGTTTCTTGCTGTATTAGAAATGCTGGAAAGAAGATATTGCTTCTTGCATTAAAACAGAGTGTGTTTCATGGATGAGAACATTGCTCTGAATTTCCCTTCAGAAACGGAGTTAAAGCCCAGGATCTGTGTCTTCCTACAAGCAAGAGTTCATTTCTGGAAAACTATGCGAATTTTGGGGTCAAATGATTTTACACAGTTCACCATCCCAACGCGATTCTCACTATTAACTCAAGAGCATTTATGTAAGTGAAGCTGAGGTTTGTATCAGTTTCATAAGTAGAGTTGAACTGCATATGGTCCGTATGAGTAGGAAACACAGTTCTTTTTTTCTCGGCATGCTCATGTTTCATGCTGTATTAGAAATGCTCGAAAGAAGAGCTTGCTTCTTGTGTTAAAACAGAGTGTGTTCAATGGATGAGAACACTGCTCTGAGTTTCCCTTCAGAAACGGAGTTGAACCCCAGGATCTGTGTCTTCCTACAAGCAAAAGTTCATTTCTGGTAACCCAAGTGAATTTTGTGCTCAAATGATTTTACACAGTTCATGAACACAACGCGATTCCCACTATTAACTCAAGAGCATTTATGTAACTTGAGCTGTGGTTTGTATCAGTTTCATAAGAAGAGTTGAACTACGTATGGTCCGTGTGAGTAGTAAACACAGTTCGTTTTTTCTGGTCATGCTCATGGTTCTTGATGTATTAGATACACTCGAAAGAAGAGATTGCTTCTTGCATTAAAACAGAGTGGGTTTCATGGATGAGAACACTGCTCTGAATTTCCCTTCAGAAACGGAGTTAAAGCCCAGGATATGTGTCTTCCTACAAGCAAGAGTTCATTTCTGGTATACCAAGTGAATATTGGGGTCAAATGATTTTACACAGTTCAGGAACCCAACACGATTCTCACTATTAACTCAAGAGCATTTATGTAAGTGGAGCTGTGGTTTGTATCAGTTTCATCAGTAGAACTGAAATACATATGTTCCGTATTAGTAGGAAATACAGTTCTTTTTTTCTCCTCATGCTCATGGTTCTTGCTGTATTAGAGATGCTCGAAAGAATAGCTTGCTTCTTGCGTTAAAACAGAGTGTGTTTGATGGATGAGAACACTGCTCTGAGTTTCCCTTCAGAAACGGAGTTCAACCACAGGATCTGTGTCTTCCTACAAGCAAAAGTTCATTTCTGGTAAACCAAGAGAATTTTGAGCTCAAATGATTTTACACAGTTCACGAACCCAACCCGATTCTCACTGTTAACTCAAGAACATTTGTGTAAGTGGAGCTGTGGTTTGTATCAGTTTTATAAGAAGAGTTGAACAATGTATGGTCCATTTGAGTAGGAAACACAGTTCTTTTTTTCTGGTCATGCTCATGGTTCTTGATGTATTAGATAAGGTCGAAAGAAGAGATTGCTTCTTGCCTTAAAACAGAGTGGGTTTCAAGGATGAGAACACTGCTCTGAATTTCCCTTCAGAAACGTAGTTAAAGCCCATGATCTGTGTATTCTTACAAGCAAGAGTTCATTTCTGGAAAACTATATGAATTTTGGGGTCAAATGATTTTACACAGTTCAAGAACCCAAAGCGATTGTCACTATGAACTCAAGAGCATTTATGTAAGTGGAGCTGTGGTTTGTATCAGTTTCATAAGTAGAGTTGAACTGCATATGGTCCGTATGTGTAGGAAACACAGTTCTTTTTTTCTGGGCATGCTCATTGTTCTTGCTGTATTAGAGATGCTGGAATGAAGAGCCAGCTTCTTGCGTTAAAACGCAGTGTGTTCCATGGATGAGAACACAGGTCTTAATTTCCCTTCAGAAACGGAGTAAACCACAGGATCTGTGTCTTCCTGCAAGCAAGAGTTCATTTCTGGAAAACTATGTGAATTTTGGGCTCAAATGATTTTACACAGTTCAAGAACCCAACGCGTTTCTCACTATTAACTCAAGAGCATTTATGTAAGTGGAGCTGAGGTTTGTATCAGTTTCATAAGTAGAGTTGAACTACATTTGGTCCGTATGAGTAGGAAACACTGTTCTTTTTTTCTGGGCATGCTCAGGTTTCTTGCTGTATTAGAGATGATAAAAGAAGAGATTGCTTCTTGCATTAAAACAGAGTGTGTTTCATGGATGAGAACACTGCTCTGAATTTTCCTTCAGAAACGGAGTTAAAGCCCAGGATCTGTGTCTTACTACAAGCATCAGTTCATTTCTGGTAAACCAAGTGAATTTTGGGGTCAAATGATTATTCACAGTTCACGAACCAAACGCTTTTCTCACTATTAACTCAAGAGCATTTATGTAAGTGGAGCTGTGGTTTGTTTCAGTTTCATGAGAAGAGTTGAACTACGTATGGTCCGTATGAGTAGGAAACACAGTTCTTTTTTTCTGGGCGTGATCATGGTTCTTGCTGTATTAGAGATGCTCGAAGGAATAGCATGCTTCTTGCGTTAAAACAGAGTGTGTTTCATGGATGAGAACAGTGCTCTGAGTTTCCCTTCAGAAACGGAGTTCAACCACAGGATCTGTGTCTTCCTACAAGCAAAAGTTCATTTCTGGTAAACCAAGTGAATTTTGAGCTCAAATGATTTTACACAGTTCACGAACCCAACGCGATTCTCACTATTAACTCAAGAGCATTTATGTAAGTGGAGCTGTGGTTTGTATCAGTTTCATAAGTAGAGTTGAACTACATTTGGTCCGTATGAGTAGGAAACACAGTTCTTTTTTCTGGGTATGCTCAGGTTTCTTGCTGTATTAGAGATGATAAAAGAAGAGATTGCTTCTTACATTAAAACAGAGTGTGTTTCATGGATGAGAACACTGCTCTGAATTTTCCTTCAGAAACGGAGTTAAAGCCCAGGATCTGTGTCTTACTACAAGCATCAGTTCATTTCTGGTAAACCAAGTGAATTTTGGGGTCAAATGATTATTCACAGTTCACGAACCAAACGCTTTTCTCACTATTAATTCAAGAGCATTTATGTAAGTGGAGCTGTGGTTTGTTTCAGTTTCATGAGAAGAGTTGAACTACGTATGGTCCGTATGAGTAGGAAACACAGTTCTTTTTTTCTGGGCGTGATCATGGTTCTTGCTGTATTAGAGATGCTCGAAAGAATAGCATGCTTCTTGCGTTAAAACAGAGTGTGTTTCATGGATGAGAACAGTGCTCTGAGTTTCCCTTCAGAAACGGAGTTCAACCACAGGATCTGTGTCTTCCTAAAGCAAAAGTTCATTTCTGGTAAACCAAGTGAATTTTGAGCTCAAATGATTTTACACAGTTCACGAACCCAACGCGATTCTCACTATTAACTCAAGAGCATTTATGTAAGTGGAGCTGTGGTTTGTATCAGTTTCATAAGTAGAGTTGTACAGCATATGGTCCGTATGAGTAGGAAACACAGTTCTTTTTTTCTCGGCATGCTCATGTTTCATGCTGTATTAGAAATGCTCGAAAGAAGAGCTTGCTTCTTCCGTTAAAACAGAGTGTGTTCAATGGATGAGAACAGTGCTCTGAGTTTCCCTTCAGAAACGGAGTTCAACCACAGGATCTGTGTCTTCCTACAAGCAAATGTTCATTTCTGGTAAACCAAGTGAATTTTGGGATCAAATGATTTTACACAGTTCACGAACACAACGCGATTCCCACTGTTAACTAAAGAGCATTTATATAAGTGGAGCTATGTTTTGTATCAGTTTCATAAGTAGAGTTGAACTACATTTGGTCTGTATGAGTAGGAAACACAGTTCTTTTTTTCTGGGAATGCTCATGGTTCTAGCTTTATTAGAGATGCTGGAAAGAACAGCTAGCTTCTTCCGTTAAAACGCAGTGTGTTCCATGGATGAGAACACTGGACTTAATTTCCCTTCAGAATTGGAGTTAAACCACAGGATCTGTGTCTACCTACAAGCAAGAGTTCATTTCTGGAAAACTATGTGAATTTTGGGCTCAAATGATTTTACTCAGTTCAAGAACCCAACGTGATTCCCACAATTAACTAAAGAGGATTTATGTAAGTGGAGCTGTGGTTTGTATCAGTTTCATAAGTAGAATTGAACTGCATATGGTCCGTATGAGTAGGAAACACAGTTCTTTTTTTCTGGGCATGCTCATGTTTCTTGCTGTATTAGAAATGCTGGAAAGAAGATATTGCTTCTTGCATTAAAACAGAGTGTGTTTCATGGATGAGAACACTGCTCTGAATTTCCCTTCAGAAACGGAGTTAAAGCCCAGGATCTGTGTCTTCCTACAAGCAAGAGTTCATTTCTGGAAAACTATGTGAATTTTGGGGTCAAATGATTTTACACAGTTCACCATCCCAACGCGATTCTCACTATTAACTCAAGAGCATTTATGTAAGTGAAGCTGAGGTTTGTATCAGTTTCATAAGTAGAGTTGAACTGCATATGGTCTGTATGAGTAGGAAACACAGTTCTTTTTTTCTCGGCATGCTCATGTTTCATGCTGTATTAGAAATGCTCGAAAGAAGAGCTTGCTTCTTGTGTTAAAACAGAGTGTGTTCAATGGATGAGAACACTGCTCTGAGTTTCCCTTCAGAAACGGAGTTGAACCCCAGGATCTGTGTCTTCCTACAAGCAAAAGTTCATTTCTGGTAACCCAAGTGAATTTTGTGCTCAAATGATTTTGCACAGTTCATGAACACAACGCGATTCCCACTATTAACTCAAGAGCATTTATGTAACTTGAGCTGTGGTTTGTATCAGTTTCATAAGAAGAGTTGAACTACGTATGGTCCGTGTGAGTAGTAAACACAGTTCGTTTTTTCTGGTCATGCTCATGGTTCTTGATGTATTAGATACACTCGAAAGAAGAGATTGCTTCTTGCATTAAAACAGAGTGGGTTTCATGGATGAGAACACTGCTCTGAATTTCCGTTCAGAAACGGAGTTAACGCCCAGGATCTGTGTCTTCCTACAGCAAGAGTTCATTCTGGTAAACCAACTGAATTTTGGGGTCAAATGATTTTACACAGTTCAGGAACCCAACACGATTCTCACTATTAACTCAAGAGCATTTATGTAAGTGGAGCTGTGGTTTGTATCAGTTTCATCAGTAGACCTGAAATACATATGTTCTGTATTAGTAGGAAATACAGTTCTTTTTTTCTCCGCATGCTCATGGTTCTAGCTGTATTAGAGATGCTCAAAAGAATAGCTTGCTTCTTGCGTTAAAACAGAGTGTGTTTCATGGATGAGAACACTGCTCTGAGTTTCCCTTCAGAAACGGAGTTCAAACACAGGATCTGTGTCTTCCTACAAGCAAAAGTTCATTTGTGGTAATCCAAGAGAATTTTGAGCTCAAATGATTTTACACAGTTCACGAACCCAACCCGATTCTCACTGTTAACTCAAGAACATTTATGTAAGTGGAGCTGTGGTTTGTATCAGTTTCATAAGAAGAGTTGAACAATGTATGGTCCATTTGAGTAGGAAACATAGTTCTTTTTTTCTGGTCATGCTCATGGTTCTTGATGTATTAGATAAGGTCGAAAGAACAGATTGCTTGTTGACTTAAAACAGAGTGGGTTTCATGGATGAGAACACTGCTCTGAATTTCCCTTCGGAAACGGAGTTAAAGCCCATGATCTGTGTCTTCTTACAAGCAAGAGTTCATTTCTGGAAAACTATATGAATTTTGGGGTCAAATGATTTTACACAGTTCAAGAACCCAAAGCAATTGACACTATTAACTCAAGAGCATTTATGTAAGTGGAGCTGTGGTTTGTATCAGTTTCATAAGTAGAGTTCAACTGCATATGGTCCGTATGAGTAGGAAACACAGTTCTTTTTTTCTGGTCATGCTCATGGTTTTTGATGTATTAGATACACTCGAAAGAAGAGATTGCTTCTTGCATTAAAACAGAGTGGGTGTCATGGATGAGAACACTGCTCTGAATTTTCCTTCAGAAACGGAGTTAAAGCCCAGGATCTGTGTGTTCCTACAAGCAAGAGTTCATTTCTGGTAAACCAACTGAATTTTGGGGTCAAATGATTTTACACAGTTCAGGAAGCCAACACGATTCTCACTATTAACTCAAGAGCATTTATGTAAGTGGAGCTGTGGTTTGTATCAGTTTCATAAGAAGAGTTGAACAATGTATGGTCCATATGAGTAGGAAACACAGTTCTTTTTTTCTGGTCATGCTCATGGTTCTTGATGTATTAGATACGGTAGAAAGAAGAGATTGCTTCTTGCATGAAAACAGAGTGTGTTTCATGGATGAGAACACTGCTCTGAATTTCCCTTCAGAAACGGAGATAAAGCCCAGGATATGTGTCTTCCTACAAGCAAGAGTTCATTTCTGGTAAACCAAGTGAATTTTGGGGTCAAATGATTTTAAACAGTTCACGAACCCAATGAGATTCTCACTATTAACTCAAGAGCATTTATGTATGTGGAGCTGTGGTTTGTATGAGTTTCATAAGCAGAGTTGAACTACGTATGTTCCGTATGAGTAGGAAACACAGTTCTTTTTTTCTGGTCATACTCATGGTTCTTGCTGTATTAGAGATGCTGGAAAGAAGAGCTAGCTTCTTGCGTTAAAACGCAGTGTGTTCTATGGATGAGAACACTGGTCTTAATTTCCCTTCAGAAACGGAGTTAAACCACCGAATCTGTGTCTTCCTACAAGCAAGAGTTCATTTCTGCAAAACTATGTGAATTTTGGGCTCAAATGATTTTACACAGTTCAAGAACCCAATGTGATTATCACAATTAACTAAAGAGCATTTATGTAAGTAGAGCTGTGGTTTGTATCAGTTTCATGAGTAGAGTTGATCTATATATGGTCCTTATGAGTAGGCAACACAGTTCTTTTTTTCTGGGCATTCTCATGTTTCTTGCTGTATTAGAGACGCTCGAAAGAAGAGATTACTTCTTGAATTAAAACAGAGTGTGTCTCATGGATGAGAACACTGCTCTGAATTTCCCTTCAGAAACGGAGTTAAAGCCCAGGATCTGTGTCTTCCTATAAGCAAGAGTTCATTTCTGGTAAACCAACTGAATTTTGGGGTCAAATGATTTTACACAGTTCACGAACCCTATGCGATTCTCACTATTAACTCAAGAGCATTTATGTAAGTGGAGCTGTGGTTTGTATCAGTTTCATAAGCAGGGTTGAACTACGTATGTTCTGTATGAGTAGGAAACACAGTTCTTTTTTTCTTGTCAAGCTCATGGTTCTTGATGTATTAGATACACGCAAAAGAAGAGATTGCTTCTTGCATTAAAACAGAGTGGGTTTCATGGATGAGAACACTGCTCTGAATTTCCCTTCAGAAACGGAGTTAAAGCCCAGGATATGTGTCCTCCTACAAGCAAGAGTTCATTTCTGGTATACCAAGTGAATATTGGGGTCAAATGATTTTACACAGTTCACGAACCCTACGCGATTCTCACTATTAACTCAGGAGCATTCATGTAAGTGGAGCTGTGGTTTGTATCAATTTCATAAGTAGGGGTGAACTACGTATGGTCCATTTTAGTAGGAAACACAGTTCCTTTTTTCTGGGCATGCTCATGTTTCCTTCTGTATTAGAGATGCTAAAAGAAGAGATTGCTTCTTGCATTAAAACAGAGTGTGTTTAATGGATGAGAACACTGCTCTGAATTTCCCTTCAGAAACAGAGTTAAAGCCCATGATCTGAGTCTTCCTACAAGCCAGAGTTCATTTCTGGAAATCTATGTGAATTTTGGGGTCAAATGATTTTACACAATTCACGAACCCAACGCGATTCTCACTATTAACTCAAGAGCATTTATGTAAGTGGAGCTGTGGTTTGTATCAGTTTCATAAGTAGAGTTGAACTGCATATGGTCCGTATGAGTAGGCAACACAGTTCTTTTTTTCTGGGCATGCTCATGTTCCTTGCTGTATTAGAGACGCTCGAAAGAAGAGATTACTTCTTACATTAAAACAGAGTGTGTCTCATGGATGAGAACACTGCTCTGAATTTTCCTTCAGAAACGGCGTTAAAGCCCAGGATCTGTGTCTTCCTACAAGCAAGAGTTCATTTCTGGTAAACCAACTGAATTTTGGGGTCAAATGATTTTACACAGTTCAGAAACCCAACACGATTCTCACTATTAACTCAAGAGCATTCATGTAAGTGGAGCTGTGGTTTGTATCAGTTACACAAGCAGAGTTGAACTACGTATGGTCCGTGGAGTAGGAAACACTGAACTATTTTTCTGGGCATGCTCATGGTTCTTGCTTTATTAGAGATGCTGGAAAGAACAGCTAGCTTTTTCCGTTAAAACGCAGTGTGTTCCATGGATGAGAACACTGGTCTTAATTTCCCTTCAGAATTGGAGTTAAACCACAGGATCTGTGTCTACCTACAAGCCAGAGTTCATTTCTGGAAAACTATGTGAATTTTGGACTCAAATGATTTTACTCAGTTCAAGAACCCAACGTGATTCTCACAATTAACTAAAGAGCATTTATGTAAGTGGAGCTGTGGTTTGTATCAGTTTCATAAGAAGAGTTGAACAATGTATGGTCCCTATGAGTAGGAAACACAGTTCTTTTTTTCTGGTCATGCTCTTGGTTCTTGATGTATTAGATACACTCGAAAGAAGAGATTGCTTCTTGCATTAAAACAGAGTGGGTTTCATGGATGAGAACACTGCTCTGAATTTCCCTTCAGAAACGGAGTTAAAGCCCAGGATCTGTGTCTTCCTACAAGCAAGAGTTCATTCTGGTAAACCAACTGAATTTTGGGGTCAAATGATTTTACACAGTTCAGGAACCCAACACGATTCTCACTATTAACTCAAGAGTATTTATGTAAGTGGAGCTGTGGTTTGTATCAGTTTCATCAGTAGACCTGAAATACATATGTTCTGTATTAGTAGGAAATACAGTTCTTTTTTTCTCCGCATGCTCATGGTTCTAGCTGTATTAGAGATGCTCAAAAGAATAGCTTGCTTCTTGCGTTAAAACAGAGTGTGTTTCATGGATGAGAACACTGCTCTGAGTTTCCCTTCAGAAACGGAGTTCAAACACAGGATCTGTGTCTTCCTACAAGCAAAAGTTCATTTCTGGTAATCCAAGAGAATTTTGAGCTCAAATGATTTTACACAGTTCACGAACCCAACCCGATTCTCACTGTTAACTCAAGAACATTTATGTAAGTGGAGCTGTGGTTTGTATCAGTTTCATAAGAAGAGTTGAACAATGTATGGTCCATTTGAGTAGGAAACATAGTTCTTTTTTTCTGGTCATGCTCATGGTTCTTGATGTATTAGATAAGGTCGAAAGAACAGATTGCTTGTTGACTTAAAACAGAGTGGGTTTCATGGATGAGAACACTGCTCTGAATTTCCCTTCGGAAACGGAGTTAAAGCCCATGATCTGTGTCTTCTTACAAGCAAGAGTTCATTTCTGGAAAACTATATGAATTTTGGGGTCAAATGATTTTACACAGTTCAAGAACCCAAAGCGATTGACACTATTAACTCAAGAGCATTTATGTAAGTGGAGCTGTGGTTTGTATCAGTTTCATAAGTAGAGTTGAACTGCATATGGTCCGTATGAGTAGGAAACACAGTTCTTTTTTTCTGGTCATGCTCATGGTTTTTGATGTATTAGATACACTCGAAAGAAGAGATTGCTTCTTGCATTAAAACAGAGTGGGTGTCATGGATGAGAACACTGCTCTGAATTTTCCTTCAGAAACGGAGTTAAAGCCCAGGATCTGTGTGTTCCTACAAGCAAGAGTTCATTTCTGGTAAACCAACTGAATTTTGGGGTCAAATGATTTTACACAGTTCAGGAAGCCAACACGATTCTCACTATTAACTCAAGAGCATTTATGTAAGTGGAGCTGTGGTTTGTATCAGTTTCATAAGAAGAGTTGAACAATGTATGGTCCATATGAGTAGGAAACACAGTTCTTTTTTTCTGGTCATGCTCATGGTTCTTGATGTATTAGATACGGTAGAAAGAAGAGATTGCTTCTTGCATGAAAACAGAGTGTGTTTCATGGATGAGAACACTGCTCTGAATTTCCCTTCAGAAACGGAGATAAAGCCCAGGATATGTGTCTTCCTACAAGCAAGAGTTCATTTCTGGTAAACCAAGTGAATTTTGGGGTCAAATGATTTTAAACAGTTCACGAACCCAATGAGATTCTCACTATTAACTCAAGAGCATTTATGTATGTGGAGCTGTGGTTTGTATGAGTTTCATAAGCAGAGTTGAACTACGTATGTTCCGTATGAGTAGGAAACACAGTTCTTTTTTTCTGGTCATACTCATGGTTCTTGCTGTATTAGAGATGCTGGAAAGAAGAGCTAGCTTCTTGCGTTAAAACGCAGTGTGTTCTATGGATGAGAACACTGGTCTTAATTTCCCTTCAGAAACGGAGTTAAACCACCGAATCTGTGTCTTCCTACAAGCAAGAGTTCATTTCTGCAAAACTATGTGAATTTTGGGCTCAAATGATTTTACACAGTTCAAGAACCCAATGTGATTATCACAATTAACTAAAGAGCATTTATGTAAGTAGAGCTGTGGTTTGTATCAGTTTCATGAGTAGAGTTGATCTATATATGGTCCTTATGAGTAGGCAACACAGTTCTTTTTTTCTGGGCATTCTCATGTTTCTTGCTGTATTAGAGACGCTCGAAAGAAGAGATTACTTCTTGAATTAAAACAGAGTGTGTCTCATGGATGAGAACACTGCTCTGAATTTCCCTTCAGAAACGGAGTTAAAGCCCAGGATCTGTGTCTTCCTATAAGCAAGAGTTCATTTCTGGTAAACCAACTGAATTTTGGGGTCAAATGATTTTACACAGTTCACGAACCCTATGCGATTCTCACTATTAACTCAAGAGCATTTATGTAAGTGGAGCTGTGGTTTGTATCAGTTTCATAAGCAGGGTTGAACTACGTATGTTCTGTATGAGTAGGAAACACAGTTCTTTTTTTCTTGTCAAGCTCATGGTTCTTGATGTATTAGATACACGCAAAAGAAGAGATTGCTTCTTGCATTAAAACAGAGTGGGTTTCATGGATGAGAACACTGCTCTGAATTTCCCTTCAGAAACGGAGTTAAAGCCCAGGATATGTGTCCTCCTACAAGCAAGAGTTCATTTCTGGTATACCAAGTGAATATTGGGGTCAAATGATTTTACACAGTTCACGAACCCTACGCGATTCTCACTATTAACTCAGGAGCATTCATGTAAGTGGAGCTGTGGTTTGTATCAATTTCATAAGTAGGGGTGAACTACGTATGGTCCATTTTAGTAGGAAACACAGTTCCTTTTTTCTGGGCATGCTCATGTTTCCTTCTGTATTAGAGATGCTAAAAGAAGAGATTGCTTCTTGCATTAAAACAGAGTGTGTTTAATGGATGAGAACACTGCTCTGAATTTCCCTTCAGAAACAGAGTTAAAGCCCATGATCTGAGTCTTCCTACAAGCCAGAGTTCATTTCTGGAAATCTATGTGAATTTTGGGGTCAAATGATTTTACACAATTCACGAACCCAACGCGATTCTCACTATTAACTCAAGAGCATTTATGTAAGTGGAGCTGTGGTTTGTATCAGTTTCATAAGTAGAGTTGAACTGCATATGGTCCGTATGAGTAGGCAACACAGTTCTTTTTTTCTGGGCATGCTCATGTTCCTTGCTGTATTAGAGACGCTCGAAAGAAGAGATTACTTCTTACATTAAAACAGAGTGTGTCTCATGGATGAGAACACTGCTCTGAATTTTCCTTCAGAAACGGCGTTAAAGCCCAGGATCTGTGTCTTCCTACAAGCAAGAGTTCATTTCTGGTAAACCAACTGAATTTTGGGGTCAAATGATTTTACACAGTTCAGAAACCCAACACGATTCTCACTATTAACTCAAGAGCATTCATGTAAGTGGAGCTGTGGTTTGTATCAGTTACACAAGCAGAGTTGAACTACGTATGGTCCGTGGAGTAGGAAACACTGAACTATTTTTCTGGGCATGCTCATGGTTCTTGCTTTATTAGAGATGCTGGAAAGAACAGCTAGCTTTTTCCGTTAAAACGCAGTGTGTTCCATGGATGAGAACACTGGTCTTAATTTCCCTTCAGAATTGGAGTTAAACCACAGGATCTGTGTCTACCTACAAGCCAGAGTTCATTTCTGGAAAACTATGTGAATTTTGGACTCAAATGATTTTACTCAGTTCAAGAACCCAACGTGATTCTCACAATTAACTAAAGAGCATTTATGTAAGTGGAGCTGTGGTTTGTATCAGTTTCATAAGAAGAGTTGAACAATGTATGGTCCCTATGAGTAGGAAACACAGTTCTTTTTTTCTGGTCATGCTCTTGGTTCTTGATGTATTAGATACACTCGAAAGAAGAGATTGCTTCTTGCATTAAAACAGAGTGGGTTTCATGGATGAGAACACTGCTCTGAATTTCCCTTCAGAAACGGAGTTAAAGCCCAGGATCTGTGTCTTCCTACAAGCAAGAGTTCATTCTGGTAAACCAACTGAATTTTGGGGTCAAATGATTTTACACAGTTCAGGAACCCAACACGATTCTCACTATTAAATCAAGAGCATTTATGTAAGTGGAGCTGTGGTTTGTATCAGTTTCATCAGTAGAACTGAAATACATATGTTCCGTATTAGTAGGAAATACAGTTCTTTTTTTCTCCTCATGCTCATGGTTCTTGCTGTATTAGAGATGCTCGAAAGAATAGCTTGCTTCTTGCGTTAAAACAGAGTGTGTTTCATGGATGAGAACACTGCTCTGAGTTTCCCTTCCGAAACGGAGTTCAACCACAGGATCTGTGTCTTCCTACAAGCAAAAGTTCATTTCTGGTAAACCAAGAGAATTTTGAGCTCAAATGATTTTACACAGTTCACGAACCCAACCCGATTCTCACTGTTAACTCAAGAACATTTGTGTAAGTGGAGCTGTGGTTTGTATCAGTTTCATAAGAAGAGTTGAACAATGTATGGTCCATTTGAGTAGGAAACACAGTTCTTTTTTTCTGGTCATGCTCATGGTTCTTGATGTATTAGATAAGGTCGAAAGAAGAGATTGCTTCTTGCCTTAAAACAGAGTGGGTTTCAAGGATGAGAACACTGCTCTGAATTTCCCTTCAGAAACGTAGTTAAAGCCCATGATCTGTGTATTCTTACAAGCAAGAGTTCATTTCTGGAAAACTATATGAATTTTGGGGTCAAATGATTTTACACAGTTCAAGAACCCAAAGCGATTGTCACTATTAACTCAAGAGCATTTATGTAAGTGGAGCTGTGGTTTGTATCAGTTTCATAAGTAGAGTTGAACTGCATATGGTCCGTATGAGTAGGAAACACAGTTCTTTTTTTCTGGGCATGCTCATGGTTCTTGCTGTATTAGAGATGCTGGAATGAGGAGCTAGCATCTTGCGTTAAAACGCAGTGTGTTTCATGGATGAGAACACCTCTCTTAATTTCCCTTCAGAAACGGAGTTAAAGCCCATGATCTGTGTCTTCTTACAAGCAAGAGTTCATTTCTGGAAAACTATATGAATTTTGGGGTCAAATGATTTTACACAGTTCAAGAACCCAAAGCGATTGTCACTATTAACTCAAGAGCATTTATGTAAGTGGAGCTGTGGTTTGTATCAGTTTCATAAGTAGAGTTGAACTGCATATGGTCCGTATGAGTAGGAAACAGAGTTCTTTTTTTCTGGGCATGCTCATGGTTCTTGCTGTATTAGAGATGCTGGAATGAAGAGCTAGCATCATGCGTTAAAACGCAGTGTGTTTCATGGATGAGAACACCTGTCTTAGTTTCCCTTCAGAAACGGAGTTAAACCACAGGATCTGTGTCTTCCTACAAGCAAGAGTTCATTTCTGGAAAACTATGTGAATTTTGGGCTCAAATGATTTTACACAGTTCAAGAACCAAACGCGATTCTCACAATTAACTAAAGAGCATTTATGTAAGTTTAGCTGTGGTTTGTATCAGTTTCATCAGTAGAACTGAAATACATATGGTCCGTATGACTAGGAAACACAGTTCTTTTTTTCTGGTCATGCTCATGGTTTTTGATGTATTAGATACACTCGAAAGAAGAGATTGCTTCTTGCATTAAAACAGAGTGGGTGTCATGGATGAGAACACTGCTCTGAATTTCTCTTCAGAAACGGAGTTAAAGCCCAGGATATGTGTCTTCCTACAAGAAAGAGTTCATTTCTGGTAAACGAAGTGAATTTTGGGGTCAAATGATTTTACACAGTTCACGAACCCAACGAGATTCTCACTATTAACTCAAGAGCATTTATGTAAGTGGAGCTGTGGTTTGTATCAGTTTCATAAGTAGAGTTGAACTGCATATGGTCCGTATGAGTAGGAAACACAGTTCTTTTTCTGGGCATGCTCATGTTTCTTGCTGTATTAGAGATGCTCGAAAGAAGAGATTACTTCTTGCATTAAAACAGAGTGTGTCTCATGGATGAGAACACTGCTCTGAATTTCCCTTCAGAAACGGAGTTAAAGCCCAGGATCTGTGTGTTCCTACAAGCAAGAGTTCATTTCTGGTAAACCAACTGAATTTTGGGGTCAAATGATTTTACACAGTTCAGTAACCCAACATGATTCTCACTATTAACTCAAGAGCATTTATGTAAGTGGAGCTGTGGTTTGTATCAGTTTCATAAGAAGAGTTGAACAATGTATGGTCCATATGAGTAGGAAACACAGTTCTTTTTTTCTAGTCATGCTCATGGTTCTTGATGTATTAGATACAGTAGAAAGAAGAGATTGCTTCTTGCATGAAAACAGAGTGTGTTTCATGGATGAGAACACTGCTCTGAATTTCCCTTTAGAAACGGAGATAAAGCCCAGGATATGTGTCTTCCTACAAGCAAGAGTTCATTTCTGGTAAACCAAGTGAATTTTGGGGTCAAATGATTTTAAACAGTTCACGAACCCAATGAGATTCTCACTATTAACTCAAGAGCATTTATGTAAGTGGAGCTGTGGTTTGTATGAGTTTCATAAGCAGAGTTGAACTACGTATGTTCCGTATGAGTAGGAAACACAGTTCTTTTTTTCTGGTCATACTCATGGTTCTTGCTGTACTAGAGATGCTGGAAAGAAGAGCTAGCTTCTTGCGTTAAAACGCAGTGTGTTCTATGGATGAGAACACTGGTCTTAATTTCCCTTCAGAAACGGAGTTAAACCACCAAATCTGTGTCTTCTTACAAGCAAGAGTTCATTTCTGGTAAACCAAGTGAATTTTGGGGTCAAATGATTTTACACAGTTCAAGAACCCAATGTGATTATCACAATTAACTAAAGAGCATTTATGTAAGTAGAGCTGTGGTTTGTATCAGTTTCATAAGTAGAGTTGATCTATATATGGTCCTTATGAGTAGGAAATACAGTTCTTTTGTTCTCGGCATGCTCATGTTTCATGCTGTATTAGAAGAAATGCTCGAAAGAAGAGCTTGCTTCTTGCGTAAAAACAGAGTTTGTTCAATGGAAGAGAACACTGCTCTGAGTTTCCCTTCAGAAACGGAGTTAAAGCCCATGATCTGTGTATTCTTACAAGCAAGAGTTCATTTCTGGAAAACTATATGAATTTTGGGGTCAAATGATTTTACACAGTTCAAGAACCCAAAGTGATTGTCACTATTAACTCAAGAGCATTTATGTAAGTGGAGCTGTGGTTTGTATCAGTTTCATAAGTAGAGTTGAACTACATATGGTCCGTATGAGTAGGAAACACAGTTCTTTTTTTCTGGGCATGCTCATGGTTCTTGCTCTATTAGAGATGCTGTAATGAAGAGCTAGCATCTTGCGATAAAACGCAGTGTGTTTCATGGTTGAGAACACCTGTCTTAATTTCCCTTCAGAAACGGAATTAAAGCCCATGATCTGTGTCTTCCTACAAGCAAAAGTTCATTTCTGGTAAACCAAGAGAATTTTGAGCTCAAATGATTTTACACAGTTCACGAACCCAACCCGATTCTCACTGTTAACTCAAGAACATTTATGTAAGTGGAGCTGTGGTTTGTATGAGTTTCATAAGAAGAGTTGAACAATGTATGGTCCAAATGAGTAGGAAACACAGTTCTTTTTTTCTGGTCATGCACATGGTTCTTGATGTATTAGATACGGTCAAAAGAAGAGATTGCTTCTTGCATGAAAACAGAGTGTGTTTCATGGATGAGAACACTGCTCTGAATTTCCCTTCAGAAACGGAGTTAAAGCCCAGGATTTGTGTCTTCCTACAAGCAAGAGTTCATTTCTGGTAAACCAAGTGAATTTTGGGGTCAAATGATTTTACAGAGTTCACGAACCCAACGCGATTCTCACTATTAACTCAAGAGCATTTATGTAAGGGGAGCTGTGGTTTGTATCAGTTTCATAAGCAGAGTTGAACTATGTATGTTCTGTATGAGTAGGAAACACAGTTCTTTTTTTCTGGTCATGCACATGGTTCTTGATGTATTAGATACACTCCAAAGAAGAGATTGCTTCTTGCATTAAAACAGAGTGGGTTTCATGGATGAGAACACTGCTCTGAATTTCCCTTCAGAAACGGAGTTAAAGCCCAGGATATGTGTCTTCCTACAAGCAAGAGTTCATTTCTGGTATACCAAGTGAATATTGGGGTCAAATGATTTTACACAGTTCACGAACCCAACGCGATTCTCACTATTAACTCAGGAGCATTCATGTAAGTGGAGCGGTGGTTTGTATCAATTTCATAAGCAGGGGTGAACTACGTATGGTCCATTTTAGTAGGCAACACAGTTCTTTTTTTCTGGGCATGCTCATGTTTCTTGCTGTATTAGAGACGCTCGAAAGAAGAGATTACTTCTTACATTAAAACAGAGTGTGTCTCATGGATGAGAACACTGCTCTGAATTTCCCTTCAGAAACGGCGTTAAAGCCCAGGATCTGTGTCTTCCTACAAGCAAGAGTTCATTTCTGGTAAACCAACTGATTTTTGGGGTCAAATGATTTTACACAGTTCAGAAACCCAACACGATTCTCACCATTAACTCAAGAGCATTCATGTAAGTGGAGCTGTGGTTTGTATCAGTTACACAAGCAGAGTTGAACTACGTATGGTCCGTGGAGTAGGAAACACTGAACTTTTTTTCTGGGCATGCTCATGGTTCTTGCTTTATTAGAGATGCTGGAAAGAACAGCTAGCTTTTTCCATTAAAACGCAGTGTGTTCCATGGATGAGAACACTCGTCTTAATTTCCCTTCAGAATTGGAGTTAAACCACAGGATCTGTGTCTACCTACAAGCCAGAGTTCATTTCTGGAAAACTATGTGAATTTTGGACTCAAATGATTTTACTCAGTTCAAGAACCCAACGTGATTCTCACAATTAACTAAAGAGCATTTATGTAAGTGGAGCTGTGGTTTGTATCAGTTTCATAAGAAGAGTTGAACAATGTATGGTCCCTATGAGTAGGAAACACAGTTCTTTTTTTCTGGTCATGCTCTTGGTTCTTGATGTATTAGATACACTCGAAAGAAGAGATTGCTTCTTGCATTAAAACAGAGTGGGTTTCATGGATGAGAACACTGCTCTGAATTTCCGATCAGAAATGGAGTTAAAGCCCAGGATCTGTGTCTTCCTACAAGCAAGAGTTCATTCTGGTAAAGCAACTGAATTTTGGGGTCAAATGATTTTACACAGTTCAGGAACCCAACACGATTCTCACTATTAACTCAAGAGCATTTATGTAAGTGGAGCTGTGGTTTGTATCAGTTTCATCAGTAGAACTGAAATACATATGTTCCGTATTAGTAGGAAATACAGTTCTTTTTTTCTCCTCATGCTCATGGTTCTTGCTGTTTTAGAGATGCTCGAAAGAATAGCTTGCTTCTTGCGTTAAAACAGAGTGTGTTTCATGGATGAGAACACTGCTCTTAGTTTCCCTTCAGAAACGGAGTTCAACCACAGGATCTGTGTCTTCCTACAAGCAAAAGTTCATTTCTGGTAAACCAAGAGAATTTTGAGCTCAAATGATTTTACACAGTTCACGAACCCAACCCGATTCTCACTGTTAACTCAAGAACATTTATGTAAGTGGAGCTGTGGTTTGTATCAGTTTCATAAGAAGAGTTGAACAATGTATGGTCCATATGAGTATGAAACACAGTTCTTTTTTTCTGGGCATGCTCATGTTTCTTGCTGTATTAGAGATGCTAAAAGAAGAGATTGCTTCTTGCATTAAAACAGAGTGTGTTTCATGGATGAGAACACTGCCCTGAATTTCCCTTCAGAAACGGAGTAAAAGCCCAGGATCTGTGTCTTCCTACAAGCAAGAGTTCATTTCTGGTAAACCAAGTGAATTTTGGGGTCAAATGATTTTACACAGTTCACGAACCCAACGCGATTCTCACTATTAACTCAACAGCATTCATGTAAGTGGAGCTGTGGTTTGTATCAATTTCATAAGCAGGGCTGAACTACGTATGGTCCATATTAGTAGGAAACACAGTTCTTTTTTTCTGGTCATGCTCATGTTTCCTGCGGTATTAGAGATGCTAAAAGAAGAGATTGCTTCTTGCATTAAAACAGAGTGTGTTTCATGGATGAGAACACTGCACTGAATTTCCCTTCAGAAACGGAGTTAAAGCCCATGATCTGAGTCTTCCTACAAGCAAGAGTTCATTTCTGGAAAACTATGTGTATTTTGGGGTCAAATGAGTTTACACAGTTCACGAACCCAACGCGATTCTCACTATTAACTCAAGAGCATTTATGTAAGTGGAGCTGTGGTTTGTATCAGTTTCATAAGTAGAGTTGAACTGCGTATGGTCCCTATGAGTAGCAAACACAGTTCTTTTTTCTGGGCATGCTCATGTTTCTTGCTGTATTAGAAATGCTCGAAAGAAGAGATTACTTCTTGCATTAAAACAGAGTGTGTCTCATGGATGAGAACACTGCTCTGAATTTCCCTTCAGAAACGGATTAAAGCCCAGGATCTGTGTCTTCCTACAAGCAAGAGTTCATTTCTGGTAAACTAACTGAATTTTGGGGTCAAATGATTTTACACAGTTCAGGAACCCAACACGATTCTCACTATTAACTCAAGAGCATTTATGTAAGTGGAGCTGTGGTTTGTATCAGTTTCATAAGCAGAGTTGAACTACATATGGTCCATATGAGTAGGAAACACAGTTCTTTTTTTCTGGGCATGCTCATGTTTCTTGCTGTATTAGAGATGCTCGAAAGAAGAGATTACTTCTTGCATTAAAACAGAGTGTGTCTCATGGATGAGAACACTGCTCTGAATTTCCCTTCAGAAACGGAGTTTAAGCCCAGGATCTGTGTCTTCCTACAAGCAAGAGTTCATTTCTGGTAAACCAAGTGAATTTTGGGGTCAAATGATTTTACACAGTTCACGAACCCTACGGGATTCACACTATTAACTCAAGAGCATTTATGTAATTGGAGCTGTGGTTTGAATCAGTTTCATAAGCAGAGTTGAACTACGTATGTTCTGTATGAGTAGGAAAAACAGTAATTTTTTTCAGGTCATGCTCATGGTTCTTGATGTATTAGATACACTCGAAAGAAGAGATTGCTTCTTGCATTAAAACAGAGTGTGTTTCATGGATGAGAACACTGCTCTGAATTTCCCTTCAGAAATGGAGTTAAAGCCCAGGATATGTGTCTTCCTACAAGCAAGAGTTCATTTCTGGTAAACCAAGTGAATTTTGGGGTCAAATGACTTTACACAGTTCACGAGCCCAACGCGATTCTCACTATTAACTCAGGAGCATTCATGTAAGTGGAGCTGTGGTTTGTATCAATTTCATAAGCAGGGCTGAACTGCGTATGGTCCATATTAGTAGGGAAACCAGTTCATTTTTTCTGGTCATGCTCATGTTTCCTGCTGTATTAGAGATGCTAAAAGAAGAGATTGCTTCTTGCATTAAAACAGAGTGTGTTTCATGGATGAGAACACTGCTCTGAATTTCCCTTCAGAAACGGAGTTAAAGCCCATGATCTCAGTCTTCCTACAAGCAAGAGTTCATTTCTGGTAAACTATGTGAATTTTGGGGTCAAATGATTTTACACAGTTCACGAACCCAACGCTATTCTCACTATTAACTCAAGAGCATTTATGTAAGTGGAGCTGTGGTTTGTATCAGTTTCATAAGTAGAGTTGAACTGAATATGGTCCATATGAGTAGGAAACCCAGTTCTTTTTTTCTGGGCATGCTCATGGTTCTTGCTGTATTAGAGACACTGGAATGAAGAGATAGCCTCTTGCGTTAAAACGCAGTGTGTTCCATGGATGAGAACAACGGTCTTAATTTCCCTTCAGTAACGGAGTTAAACCACAGGATCTGTTTCATCCTACAATCAAGAGTTCATTTCTGGAAAACTATGTGAGTTTTGGTCTCAAATGATTTTACACAGTTCAAGAACCCAACGCGATTCTCACAATTAACCAAAGAGCATTTATGTAAGTGGAGCTGTGGTTTGTATCAGTTTCATCATTAGAACTGAAATACATATGTTCCATATGAGTAGGAAATACAGTTCTTTTTTTCTCCGCATGCTCATGGTTCTTGCTGTATTAGAGATGCTCGAAAGAATAGCTTGCTTCTTGCGTTAAAACAGTATGTGTTTCATGGATGAGAACACTGCTCTGAGTTTCCCTTCAGAAACGGAGTTCAACCACAGGATCTGTGTTTTCCTACAAGCAAGAGTTCATTTCTGGTAAACCAAGAGAATTTTGAGCTCAAATGATTTTACACAGTTCATGAACCCAACCCGATTCTCACTGTTAACGCAAGAACATTTATGTAAGTGGAGCTGTGGTTTGTATCAGTTTCATAAGAAGAGTTGAACAATGTATGGTCCATATGAGTAGGAAACACAGTTCTTTTTTTTTTTGGTCATGCTCATGGTTCTTGATGTATTAGATACACTTGAAAGAAGAGATTGCTTCTTGCATTAAAACAGAGTGGGTTTCATGGATGAGAACACTGCTCTGAATTTCCCTTCAGAAACTGAGTTAAAGCCCAGGATATGTGTCTTTCTACAAGCAAGAATTCATTTCTGGTAAACCAAGTGAATTTTGGGGTCAAATGATTTTACTCAGTTCACGAACCCAACGCGATTCTCATTATTATCTCAAGAGCATTCATGTAAGTGGAGCTGTGGTTTGTATCAATTTCATAAGCAGGGCTGAACTACGTATGGTCCATACTAGTAGGAAACACAGTTCTTTTTTTCTGGGCATGCTCATGTTTCCTGCTGTATTAGAGTTGCTAAAAGAAGAGATTGCTTCTTGCATTAAAACAGAGTGTGTTTCATGGATGAGAACACTGCTCTGAATTTCCCTTCAGAAACGGAGTTAAAGCCCATGATCTGAGTCTTCCTACTGGCCAGAGTTCATTTCTGGTAAACCAACTGAATTTGGGGGTCAAATGATTTTACACAGTTCACGAACCCTACGCGATTCTCACTATTAACTCAAGAGCATTTATGTAATTGGAGCTGTGGTTTGAATCAGTTTCATAAACAGAGTTGAACTACGTATGTTCTGTATGAGTAGGAAACACAGTAATTTTTTTCTGGTCATGCTCATGGTTCTTGATGTATTAGATACACTCGAAAGAAGAGATTGCTTCTTGCATTAAAACAGAGTGTGTTTCATGGATGAGAACACTGCTCTGAATTTCCCTTCAGAAACGGAGTTAAAGCCCAGGATATGTGTCTTCCTACAAGCAAGAGTTCATTTCTGGTAAACCAAGAGAATTTTGATGTCAAATGATTTTACACAGTTCACAGGCCAACGCGATTCTCACTATTAACTCAAGAGCATTCATGTAAGTGGAGCTGTGGTTTGTATCAATTTCATAAGAAGGGCTGAACTACGTATTGTCCATATTAGTAGGAAACACAGTTCTTTTTTTCTGGTCATGCTCATGTTTCCTGCTGTATTAGACATGCTAAAAGAAGAGATTGCTTGTTGCATTAAAACAGAGTGTGTTTCATGGATGAGAACACTGCTCTGAATTTCCCTTCAGAAACGGAGTTAAAGCCCATGATCTGAGTCTTCCTACAAGCCAGAGTTCATTTCTGGAAAACTATGTGAATTTTGGGGTCAAATGATTTTACACAGTTCACGAACCCAACGCGATTCTCACTGTTAACTCAAGAGCATTTATGTAAGTGGAGCTGTGGTTTGTATCAGTTTCATAAGTAGAGTTGAACTGCATATGGTCCTTATGAGTAGGAAACACAGTTCTTTTTTTCGGGGCATGCTCATGTTTCTTGCTGTATTAGAGACGCTCGAAAGAAGAGATTACTTCTTGCATTAAAACAGAGTGTGTCTCATGGATGAGAACACTGCTCTGAATTTCCCTTCAGAAACGGAGTTAAAGCGCAGGATCTGTGTCTTCCTACAAGCAAGAGTTCATTTCTGGTAAACCAACTGAATTTTGGGGTCAAATGATTTTACACAGTTCAGGAACCCAACACGATTCTCACTATTACCTCAAGAGCATTCATGTAAGTGGAGCTGTGGTTTGTATCAGTTTCATAAGCAGAATTGAACTACATATGGTCCGTGGAGTAGGAAACACCGAACTTTTTTTCTGGGTATGCTCATGGTTCTTGCTTTATTAGAGATGCTGGAAAGAACAGCTAGCTATTTCGGTTAAAACGCAGTGTGTTCCATGGATGAGAACACTGGTCTTAATTTCCCTTCAGAATTGGAGTTAAACCACAGGATCTGTGTCTACCTACAAGCCAGAGTTCATTTCTGGAAAACTATGTGAATTTTGGACTCAAATGATTTTACTCAGTTCAAGAACCCAACGTGATTCTCACAATTAACTAAAGAGCATTTATGTAAGTGGAGCTGTGGTTTGTATCAGTTTCATAAGAAGAGTTGAACAATGTATGGTCCCTATGAGTAGGAAACACAGTTCTTTTTTTCTGGTCATGCTCTTGGTTCTTGATGTATTAGATACACTCGAAAGAAGAGATTGCTTCATGCATTAAAACAGAGTGTGTTTCATGGATGAGAACACTGCTCTGAATTTCCCTTCAGAAACGGAGTTAAAGCACAGGATCTGTGTCTTCCTACAAGCAAGAGTTCATTTCTGGAAAACTATGTGAATTTTGGGGTCAAATGATTTTACACTGTTCAGGAACCCAACACGATTCTCACTATTAACTCAAGAGCATTTATGTAAGTGGAGCTGTGGTTTGTATCAGTTTCATAAGTAGAGTTGAAGTGCTTATGGTCCGTATGAGTAGGAAAAACAGTTCTTTTTTTCTGGGCATGCTCATGGTTCTTGATGTATTAGATGCTGAAATGAAGAGCTAGCTTCTTGCGTTAAAACGCAGTGTGTTCCATGGATGAGAACACCGGTCTTAATTTCCCTTCAGAAACGGAGTTAAACCACAGGATCTGTGTCTTACTACAAGCAAGAGTTCATTTCTGGAAAAATAAGTGAATTTAGCGCTCAAATGATTTTACACAGTTCAAGAACCCTACGCGATTCTCACAATTAACTAAAGACCATTAATGTAAGTGGAGCTGTGGTTTGTATCAGTTTCATCAGTAGAACTGAAATACATATGGTCCGTATGAGTAGGAAATACAGTTCTTTTTTTGTTCGCATGCTCATGGTTTTTCCTGTATTAGAGATGCTCGAAAGAATAGCTTGCTTCTTGCGTTAAAACAGAGTGTGTTTCATGGATGAGAACACTGCTCTGAGTTTCCCTTCTTAAACGGAGTTGAACCACAAGATCTGTGTCTTCCTACAAGCAAAAGTTCATTTCTGGTAAACCAAGAGAATTTTGAGCTCAAATGATTTTACACAGTTCACGAACCCAACGCGATTCTCACTGTTAACTCAAGAACATTTATGTAAGTGGAGCTGTGCTTTGTATCAGTTTCATAAGAAGAGTTGAACAATGTATGGTCCATATGAGTAGGAAACACAGTTCTTTTTTTCTGGTCATGCTCATGGTTCTTGGTGTATTAGATACACTCGAAAGAAGAGATTGCTTCTTGCATGAAAACAGAGTGTGTTTCATGGATGAGAACACTGCTCTGAATTTCCCTTCAGAAACGGAGTTAAAGCCCATGATCTGTGTCTTCATACAAGCAAGAGTTCATTTCTGGAAAACTATGTGAATTTTGGGGTCAAATGATTTTACACAGTTCACAAACCCAACGCGATTCTCACTATTAACTCAAGAGCATTTATGTAAGTGGAGCTGTGGTTTGTATCAGTTTCATAAGGAGTTGAACTGCGTATGGTCCTTATGAGTAGCAAACACAGTTCTTTTTTTCTGGGCATGCTCATGGTTCCTGCTATATTAGAGATGCTCAAAAGAAGAACTTGCTTTTAGCATTAAAACAGAATGTGTTTCATGGATGAGAACACTATTCAATTTCCCTTCAGAAACGGAGTTAAAGCCCATGATCTGTGTCTTCATACAAGCAAGAGTTCATTTCTGGTAAACCAAGTGAATTTTGGGCTCAAATTATTTTACACAGTTCACGAATCAACGCGATTCTCACTATTAACTAAAGAGCATTTATGTAAATGGAACTCTGGTTGGTATCAGTTTCATAAGCACAGTAGAACTACAGATTGTCCGTGTGAGGAGGAAACACAGTTCTTTTTCTTCTGGGCATGCTCATGGTTCTTGCTGTATTAGTGATGCTGGAAAGTAGAGCTTGCTTCTTGCGTTAAAACAGAGTGTGTTTCATGGATGAGAACACTGGTCTTAATTTCCCTTGAGAAACGGAGTTAAACCAGAGGATGTGTGTCTTCCTACAAGCAAGAGTTCATTTCTTGTAAACCAAGTGAGTTTGGGCTCAAATGATTTTACACAGTTCCCGAACCCAACACGATTCTCACTATTAACTAAAGAGCATTTATGTAAGTGGAGCTGTGGATTGTATCAGTCAATGGAAAGTTCAACTACATATGGTCCGTATGAGTAGGACACACACTTCTTTTTTTCTGGGCAAGCTCATGGTACTTGATGTATTAGAGATGCTCAAAATAAGAGCTTGCTTCTTGCGTTAAAACAGAGTGGGTTTCAGGGATGTGAACACTCCTCTGAATTTCCCTTCAAAAACGGAGTTAAACCACAGGATCTGTAACTGACTACAAGCAAGAGTTCATTTGTGGAAAACTATGTGAATTTTGGCCTCAAATGATTTTACAAAGTTCAAGAAACCAACGCGATTCTCACAATTAAGTAAAGAGCATTTATGTAACTGGAGCTGTGGTTTGTATCAGTTTCATAAGTAGAGTTGACTACATATGGTCCATAAGAGTAGGAAATAAAATTCTTTTTTTTCGGCATTCTCATGGTTCTTGCTATATTAGAGATGGTCGAAAGAAGAACTTGCTTCTAGCATTAAAACAGAGTGTGTTTCATGGATGAGAACACTGCTCTGATTTTCCCTTCTGAAACAGAGTTAAACCCCAGGATATGTGTCTTCCTACAAGCAAGAGTTCATTTCTGGTAAACCAAGTGATTTTTGGGCTCAAATGAATTTACACAGTTTCCGAACCCAACGCTATTCTCACTATTAACTAAAGAGCATTTATGTAATTGGAGCTGTGGTTTGTATCAGTTTCATAAGCAGAATTGAACTACATATGGTCCGTATGAGTAAGAAACACAGTTCTTTTGTTCTGGTCATGCTCATGTTTCTTGCTGTATTAGAGATGAAGGAAAGAAGAGCTAGCTTCCTGCGTTACAACGCAGTGTGTTCCATGGAAGAGAACACTGCTCTGAATTAACCTTCACAAACGGAGTTAAAACACAGGATCTGTGTCTTGCTAAAAGCAAGAGTTCATTTCTGGTAAACCAAGTGAATTTTGGGCTCAAATGATTTTACACAGTTCACGAACCCAACGTGATTCTCACTATTAACTCAAGAGCATTTATGTAATTAGAGCTGTGGTTTGTATCAATTTCATAAGCAGAGCTGAACTACGTATGGTCCATATTAGTAGGAAACACAGTACTTTTTTTCTGGGCATGCTCATGTTTCCTGCTGTATTAGAGATGCTAAAAGAATAGATTGCTTCTTGCATTAAAAGAGAGTGTGTTTCATAGATGAGAACACTGCTCTGAATTTCCCTTCAGAAACGGAGTTAAAGCCCATGATCTGTGTCTTTCTACAAGCAAGAGTTCATTTCTGGAAAACTATGTGAATTTTGGGCTCAAATTATTTTACACAGTTCACGAACCCAACGCGATTCTCACTATTAACTAAAGAGCATTTATGTAAATGGAGCTCTTGTTGGTATCAGTTTCATAAGCACTGTTGAACTACAGAATGTCCGTGTGAGGAGGAAACACAGTTCTTTTTTTTTCTGGGCATGCTCATGGTTCTTGCGGTATTAGTGATGCTGGAAAGTAGAGCTTGCTTCTTGCGTTAAAACAGAGTGTGTTTCATGGATGAGAACACTGGTCTTAATTTCCCTTGAGAAACGGAGTAAAACCAGAGGATGTGTGTCTTCCTACAAGCAAGAGTTCATTTCTTGTAAACCAAGTGAGTTTGGGCTCAAATGATTTTACACAGTTCCCGAACCCAACACGATTCTCACTATTAACTAAAGAGCATTTATGTAAGTGGAGCTGTGGTTTGTATCAGTCAATGGAAAGTTGAACTACATATGGTCCGTATGAGTAGGACACACACTTCTTTTTTTCTGGGCAAGCTCATGGTACTTGCTGTATTAGAGATGCTCAAAATAAGAGCTTGCTTCTTGCGTTAAAACAGAGTGGGTTTCAGGGATGTGAACACTCCTCTGAATTTCCCTTCAAAAACGGAGTTAAACCACAGGATCTGTAACTGACTACAAGCAAGAGTTCATTTGTGGAAAACTATGTGAATTTTGGGCTCAAATGATTTTACAAAGTTCAAGAAACCAACGCGATTCTCACAATTAAGTAAAGAGCATTTATGTAACTGGAGCTGTGGTTTGTATCAGTTTCATAAGTAGAGTTGAACTACATATGGTCCATAAGAGTAGGAAATATAATTCTTTTTTTTCGGCATTCTCATGGTTCTTGCTATATTAGAGATGGTCGAAAGAAGAACTTGCTTCTAGCATTAAAACAGAGTGTGTTTCATGGATGAGAACACTGCTCTGATTTTCCCTTCTGAAACAGAGTTAAACCCCAGGATATGTGTCTTCCTACAAGCAAGAGTTCATTTCTGGTAAACCAAGTGAATTTTGGGCTCAAATTTTTTTACACAGTTCCCGAACCCAACGCTATTCTCACTATTAACTAAAGAGCATTTATGTAATTGGAGCTGTGGTTTGTATCAGTTTCATAAGCAGAATTGAACTACATATGGTCCGTATGAGTAAGAAACACAGTTCTTTTGTTCTGGTCATGCTCATGTTTCTTGCTGTATTAGAGATGCAGGAAAGAAGAGCTAGCTTCCTGCGTTAAAACGCAGTGTGTTCCATGGAAGAGAACACTGCTCTGAATTAACCTTCACAAACGGAGTTAAAACACAGGATCTGTGTCTTGCTAAAAGCAAGAGTTCATTTCTGGTAAACCAAGTGAATTTTGGGCTCAAATGATTTTACACAGTTCACGAACCCAACGTGATTCTCACTATTAAGTCAAGAGCATTTATGTAATTGGAGCTGTGGTTTGTATCAATTTCATAAGCAGAGCTGAACTACGTATGGTCCATATTAGTAGGAAACACAGTACTTTTTTTCTGGGCATGCTCATGTTTCTTGCTGTATTAGAGATGCAGGAAAGAAGAGCTAGCTTCTTGCGTTAAAACGCAGTGTGTTCCATGGAAGAGAACACTGCTCTGAATTAACCTTCAGAAACGGAGTTAAAACACAGGATCTGTGTCTTGATACAATTAAGTGTTCATTTCTGGGAAACCAAGTGAATTTTGGGCTCAAATAATTTTACATAGTTCAAGAACCCTACGCGATTCTCACTATTAACTAAAGAGCATTTATGTAAGTGGAGCTGTGGTTTGTATCAGTTTCATAAGCGGAGTTGAACTACATATGGTCCTTATGAAAAGGAAACACAGTACTTTTGTTCTGGTCATGCTCATGTTTCTTGCCGTATTAGAGATGCAGGAAAGAAGAGCTAGCTTCTTGCGTTAAAACGCAGTGTGTTCCATGGATCAGAAAACTGCTATGAATTTCAATTCAGAAACGGAGTTAAAGCACAGGATCTGTGTCTTCCTACAAGCAAGAGTTCATTTCTGGTAAACCAAGTGAATTTTGGGCTCAAATGATTTTACACAGTTCCCGAACCCAACACGATTCTCATTATTAACTAAAGAGCATTTATGTAAGTGGAGCTGTGGTTTGTATCCGTCAAAGGAAAGTTGAACTACATGTGGTACATATGAGTAGGAAACACACTTTTTTTTTCTGGGCAAGCTCATGGTACTTGCTGTATCAGAGATGCTCAAAAGAAGAGCTTGCTTCTTGCGTTAAAACAGCGTGGGTTTCAGGGATGAGAACACTGCTCTGAATTTCCATTCAGAAACGGCGTTAAACCACAGGATCTGTGTCTGACTACAAGCAAGAGTTCATTTATGGAAAACTATGTGAATTTTGGGCTCAAATGATTTTACAAAGTTCAAGAAACCAACGCGATTCTCACAATTAACTAAAGAGCATTTATGTAATCGGAGTTGTCGTTTGTATCAGTTTAATAAGCGGAGTTGAACTACATATGGTCCATATGAGTAGGAAATACAATTCTTTTTTTTCGGCATTCTCATGGTTCTTGCTGTATTAGAGATGCTCAAAAGAAGAGCTTGTTTCTTGCGTTAAAACAGAGTGTACTTCATGGATGAGAACACTGCTCTGAATTTCCCTTCAGAAACGGATTTAAAGCCCAGCATCAGTGTCTTCCTACAAGCAAGATTTCATTTCTGGTAAACCAAGTGATTTTTGGGCTCAAATGAATTTACACAGTTCCCGAACCCAACGCGATTCTCACTATTAACTAAAGAGCACTTATGTAATTGAAGCTGTTTTTAGTATCAGTTTCATAAGTAGAGTTGAACTACATATTGTCCATATGAGTAGGAAACACAGTTCTTTATTTCCGGGCATGCTCATGGTTCTTGCTGTATTAGAGATGCTCGAAAGAAGAACTGCTTCTAGCATTAAAACAGAATGTGTTTCATGGATGAGAACACTGCTCTGAATTTCCCTTCAGAAACAGAGTTAAACACCAGGATGGGTGTCTTTGTACAAGCAAGAGTTCATTTCTGGTAAACCAAGTGAATTTTGGTCTCAAATGATTTTACATAGTTCACGAACCCAACGCGATTCTCACTATTAACTAAAGAGCATTTATGTAATTGGAACTGTCGTTTGTATCAGTTTCATAAGCGGAGTTGAACTACATATGGTCCATATGAGTAGGAATCACAGTTCTTTTTTTCAGGGCATGCTCATGGTTCTTGCTGTATTAGAGATGCTGGAAAGAAGAGCTTGATTCTTGCATTAAAACAGAGAGTGTCCCATGAATGAGAACACTGGTCAAAATTTCCCTTCAGAAACAGAGTTAAAGCCCAGCATCAGAGTCTTCCTACAAGCAAGAGTTCATTTCTGGTAAACCAAGTGATTTTTGGGCTCAAATGAATTTGCACAGTTCCCGAACCCAACGCGATTCTCCCTATTAACTAAAGAGCACTTATGTTAGTGAAGCTGTGGTTAGTATCAGTTTCATAAGTAGAGTTGAACTACATATTGTCTGTATGAATAGGAAACTCAATTCTTTTTTTCCGGGCATGCTCATGGTTCCTGCTATATTAGAGATGCTCGAAAGAAGAACTTGCTTCTAGCATTAAAACAGAGTGTGTTTCATAGATGAGAACACTGCTCTGATTTTCCCTTCTGAAACAGAGTTAAACCCCAGGATATGTGTCTTCCTACAAGCAAGAGTTCATTTCTGGTAAACCAAGTGAATTTTGGGCTCAAATTTTTTTACACAGTACCCGAACCCAACGCTATTCTCACTATTAACTAAAGAGCATTTATGTAATTGGAGCTGTGGTTTGTATCAGTTTCATAAGCAGAATTGAACTACATATGGTCCGTATGAGTAAGAAACACAGTTCTTTTGTTCTGGTCATGCTCATGTTTCTTGCTGTATTAGAGATGCAGGAAAGAAGAGCTAGCTTCCTGCGTTAAAACGCAGTGTGTTCCATGGAAGAGAACACTGCTCTGAATTAACCTTCACAAACGGAGTTAAAACACAGGATCTGTGTCTTGCTAAAAGCAAGAGTTCATTTCTGGTAAACCAAGTGAATTTTGGGCTCAAATGATTTTACACAGTTCACGAACCCAACGTGATTCTCACTATTAACTCAAGAGCATTTATGTAAGTGGAGCTGTGGTTTGTATCAATTTCATAAGCAGAGCTGAACTACGTATGGTCCATATTAGTAGGAAACACAGTACTTTTTTTCTGGGCATGCTCATGTTTCCTGCTGTATTAGAGATGCTAAAAGAATAGATTGCTTCTTGCATTAAAAGAGAGTGTGTTTCATAGATGAGAACACTGCTCTGAATTTCCCTTCAGAAACGGAGTTAAAGCCCATGATCTGTGTCTTTCTACAAGCAAGAGTTCATTTCTGGAAAACGATGTGAATTTTGGGCTCAAATTATTTTACACAGTTCACGAACCCAACGCGATTCTCACTATTAACTAAAGAGCATTTATGTAAATGGAGCTCTTGTTGGTATGAGTTTCATAAGCACTGTTGAACTACAGATTGTCCGTGTGAGGAGGAAACACAGTTCTTTTTTTTTCTGGGCATGCTCATGGTTCTTGCGGTATTAGTGATGCTGGAAAGTAGAGCTTGCTTCTTGCGTTAAAACAGAGTGTGTTTCATGGATGAGAACACTGGTCTTAATTTCCCTTGAGAAACGGAGTTAAACCAGAGGATGTGTGTCTTCCTACAAGCAAGAGTTCATTTCTTGTAAACCAAGTGAGTTTGGGCTCAAATGATTTTACACAGTTCCCGAACCCAACACGATTCTCACTATTAACTAAAGAGCATTTATGTAAGTGGAGCTGTGGTTTGTATCAGTCAATGGAAAGTTCAACTACATATGGTCTGTATGAGTAGGACACACACTTCTTTTTTTCTGGGCAAGCTCATGGTACTTGCTGTATTAGAGATGCTCAAAATAAGAGCTTGCTTCTTGCGTTAAAACAGAGTGGGTTTCAGGGATGTGAACACTCCTCTGAATTTCCCTTCAAAAACGGAGTTAAACCACAGGATCTGTAACTGACTACAAGCAAGAGTTCATTTGTGGAAAACTATGTGAATTTTGGGCTCAAATGATTTTACAAAGTTCAAGAAACCAACGCGATTCTCACAATTAAGTAAAGAGCATTTATGTAACTGGAGCTGTGGTTTGTATCAGTTTCATAAGTAGAGTTGGACTACATATGGTCCATAAGAGTAGGAAATATAATTCTTTTTTTTCGGCATTCTCATGGTTCTTGCTATATTAGAGATGGTCGAAAGAAGAACTTGCTTCTAGCATTAAAACAGAGTGTGTTTCATGGATGAGAACACTGCTCTGATTTTCCCTTCTGAAACAGAGTTAAACCCCAGGATATGTGTCTTCCTACAAGCAAGAGTTCATTTCTGGTAAACCAAGTGATTTTTGGGCTCAAATGAATTTACACAGTTTCCGAACCCAACGCTATTCTCACTATTAACTAAAGAGCATTTATGTAATTGGAGCTGTGGTTTGTATCAGTTTCATAAGCAGAATTGAACTACATATGGTCCGTATGAGTAAGAAACACAGTTCTTTTGTTCTGGTAATGCTCATGTTTCTTGCTGTATTAGAGATGAAGGAAAGAAGAGCTAGCTTCCTGCGTTACAACGCAGTGTGTTCCATGGAAGAGAACACTGCTCTGAATTAACCTTCACAAACGGAGTTAAAACACAGGATCTGTGTCTTGCTAAAAGCAAGAGTTCATTTCTGGTAAACCAAGTGAATTTTGGGCTCAAATGATTTTACACAGTTCACGAACCCAACGTGATTCTCACTATTAACTCAAGAGCATTTATGTAATTGGAGCTGTGGTTTGTATCAATTTCATAAGCAGAGCTGAACTACGTATGGTCCATATTAGTAGGAAACACAGTACTTTTTTTCTGGGCATGCTCATGTTTCTTGCTGTATTAGAGATGCAGGAAAGAAGAGCTAGCTTCTTGCGTTAAAACGCAGTGTGTTCCATGGAAGAGAACACTGCTCTGAATTAACCTTCAGAAACGGAGTTAAAACACAGGATCTGTGTCTTGATACAATTAAGAGTTCATTTCTGGGAAACCAAGTGAATTTTGGGCTCAAATAATTTTACATAGTTCAAGAATCCTACGCGATTCTCACTATTAACTAAAGAGCATTTATGTAAGTGGAGCTGTGGTTTGTATCAGTTTCATAAGCGGAGTTGAACTACATATGGTCCTTATGAAAAGGAAACACAGTACTTTTGTTCTGGTCATGCTCATGTTTCTTGCCGTATTAGAGATGCAGGAAAGAAGAGCTAGCTTCTTGCGTTAAAACGCAGTGTGTTCCATGGATCAGAAAACTGCTATGAATTTCAATTCAGAAACGGAGTTAAAGCACAGGATCTGTGTCTTCCTACAAGCAAGAGTTCATTTCGGGTAAACCAAGTGAATTTTGGGCTAAAATGATTTTACACAGTTCCCGAACCCAACACGATTCTCATTATTAACTAAAGAGCATTTATGTAAGTGGAGCTGTGGTTTGTATCCGTCAAAGGAAAGTTGAACGACATATGGTACGTATGAGTAGGAAACACACTTTTTTTTTCTGGGCAAGCTCATGGTACTTGCTGTATCAGAGATGCTCAAAAGAAGAGCTTGCTTCTTGCGTTAAAACAGCGTGGGTTTCAGGGATGAGAACACTGCTCTGAATTTCCATTCAGAAACGGCGTTAAACCACAGGATCTGTGTCTGACTACAAGCAAGAGTTCATTTATGGAAAACTATGTGAATTTTGGGCTCAAATGATTTTACAAAGTTCAAGAAACCAACGCGATTCTCACAATTAACTAAAGAGCATTTATGTAATCGGAGTTGTCGTTTGTATCAGTTTAATAAGCGGAGTTGAACTACATATGGTCCATATGAGTAGGAAATACAATTCTTTTTTTTCGGCATTCTCATGGTTCTTGCTGTATTAGAGATGCTCAAAAGAAGAGCTTGTTTCTTGCGTTAAAACAGAGTGTACTTCATGGATGAGAACACTGCTCTGAATTTCCCTTCAGAAACGGATTTAAAGCCCAGCATCAGTGTCTTCCTACAAGCAAGATTTCATTTCTGGTAAACCAAGTGATTTTTGGGCTCAAATGAATTTACACAGTTCCCGAACCCAACGCGATTCTCACTATTAACTAAAGAGCACTTATGTAATTGAAGCTGTTTTTAGTATCAGTTTCATAAGTAGAGTTGAACTACATATTGTCCATATGAGTAGGAAACACAGTTCTTTATTTCCGGGCATGCTCATGGTTCTTGCTATATTAGAGATGCTCGAAAGAAGAACTGCTTCTAGCATTAAAACAGAATGTGTTTCATGGATGAGAACACTGCTCTGAATTTCCCTTCAGAAACAGAGTTAAACACCAAGATGGGTGTCTTCGTACAAGCAAGAGTTCATTTCTGGTAAACCAAGTGAATTTTGGGCTCAAATGATTTTACATAGTTCACGAACCCAACGCGATTCTCACTATTAACTAAAGAGCATTTATGTAATTGGAACTGTCGTTTGTATCAGTTTCATAAGCGGAGTTGAACTACATATGGTCCATATGAGTAGGAATCACAGTTCTTTTTTTCAGGGCATGCTCATGGTTCTTGCTGTATTAGAGATGCTGGAAAGAAGAGCTTGATTCTTGCATTAAAACAGAGTGTGTCCCATGAATGAGAACACTGGTCAAAATTTCCCTTCAGAAACAGAGTTAAAGCCCAGCATCAGAGTCTTCCTACAAGCAAGAGTTCATTTCTGGTAAACCAAGTGATTTTTGGGCTCAAATGAATTTGCACAGTTCCCGAACCCAACGCGATTCTCCCTATTAACTAAAGAGCACTTATGTAAGTGAAGCTGTGGTTAGTATCAGTTTCATAAGTAGAGTTGAACTACATATTGTCTGTATGAATAGGAAACTCAATTCTTTTTTTCCGGGCATGCTCATGGTTCTTGCTATATTAGAGATGCTCGAAAGAAGAACTTGCTTCTAGCATTAAAACAGAGTGTGTTTCATAGATGAGAACACTGCTCTGATATTCCCTTCCGTAACAGAGTTAAACCCCAGGATATGTGTCTTCCTACAAGCAAGAATTCATTTCTGGTAAACCAAGTGAATTTTGGGCTCAAATTTTTTTACACAGTACCCGAACCCAACGCTATTCTCACTATTAACTAAAGAGCATTTATGTAATTGGAGCTGTGGTTTGTATCAGTTTCATAAGCAGAATTGAACTACATATGGTCCGTATGAGTAAGAAACACAGTTCTTTTGTTCTGGTCATGCTCATGTTTCTTCCTGTATTAGAGATGCAGGAAAGAAGAGCTAGCTTCCTGCGTTAAAACGCAGTGTGTTCCATGGAAGAGAACACTGCTCTGAATTAACCTTCACAAACGGAGTTAAAACACAGGATCTTTGTCTTGCTAAAAGCAAGAGTTCATTTCTGGTAAACCAAGTGAATTTTGGGCTCAAATGATTTTACACAGTTCACGAACCCAACGTGATTCTCACTATTAACTCAAGAGCATTTATGTAAGTGGAGCTGTGGTTTGTATCAATTTCATAAGCAGAGCTGAACTACGTATGGTCCATATTAGTAGGAAACACAGTACTTTTTTTCTGGGCATGCTCATGTTTCCTGCTGTATTAGAGATGCTAAAAGAATAGATTGCTTCTTGCATTAAAAGAGAGTGTGTTTCATAGATGAGAACACTGCTCTGAATTTCCCTTCAGAAACGGAGTTAAAGCCCATGATCTGTGTCTTTCTACAAGCAAGAGTTCATTTCTGGAAAACGATGTGAATTTTAGGCTCAAATTATTTTACACAGTTCACGAACCCAACGCGATTCTCACTATTAACTAAAGAGCATTTATGTAAATGGAGCTCTTGTTGGTATCAGTTTCATAAGCACTGTTGAACTACAGATTGTCCGTGTGAGGAGGAAACACAGTTCTTTTTTTTTCTGGGCATGCTCATGGTTCTTGCGGTATTAGTGATGCTGGAAAGTAGAGCTTGCTTCTTGCGTTAAAACAGAGTGTGTTTCATGGATGAGAACACTGGTCTTAATTTCCCTTGAGAAACGGAGTTAAACCAGAGGATGTGTGTCTTCCTACAAGCAAGAGTTCATTTCTTGTAAACCAAGTGAGTTTGGGCTCAAATGATTTTACACAGTTCCCGAACCCAACACGATTCTCACTATTAACTAAAGAGCATTTATGTAAGTGGAGCTGTGGTTTGTATCAGTCAATGGAAAGTTCAACTACATATGGTCCGTATGAGTAGGACACACACTTCTTTTTTTCTGGGCAAGCTCATGGTACTTGCTGTATTAGAGATGCTCAAAATAAGAGCTTGCTTCTTGCGTTAAAACAGAGTGGGTTTCAGGGATGTGAACACTCCTCTGAATTTCCCTTCAAAAACGGAGTTAAACCACAGGATCTGTAACTGACTACAAGCAAGAGTTCATTTGTGGAAAACTATGTGAATTTTGGGCTCAAATGATTTTACAAAGTTCAAGAAACCAACGCGATTCTCACAATTAAGTAAAGAGCATTTATGTAACTGGAGCTGTGGTTTGTATCAGTTTCATAAGTAGAGTTGAACTACATATGGTCCATAAGAGTAGGAAATATAATTCTTTTTTTTCGGCATTCTCATGGTTCTTGCTATATTAGAGATGGTCGAAAGAAGAACTTGCTTCTAGCATTAAAACAGAGTGTGTTTCAGGGATGAGAACACTGCTCTGATTTTCCCTTCTGAAACAGAGTTAAACCCCAGGATATGTGTCTTCCTACAAGCAAGAGTTCATTTCTGGTAAACCAAGTGATTTTTGGGCTCAAATGAATTTACACAGTTTCCGAACCCAACGCTTTTCTCACTATTAACTAAAGAGCATTTATGTAATTGGAGCTGTGGTTTGTATCAGTTTCATAAGCAGAATTGAACTACATATGGTCCGTATGAGTAAGAAACACAGTTCTTTTGTTCTGGTAATGCTCATGTTTCTTGCTGTATTAGAGATGAAGGAAAGAAGAGCTAGCTTCCTGCGTTACAACGCAGTGTGTTCCATGGAAGAGAACACTGCTCTGAATTAACCTTCACAAACGGAGTTAAAACACAGGATCTGTGTCTTGCTAAAAGCAAGAGTTCATTTCTGGTAAACCAAGTGAATTTTGGGCTCAAATGATTTTACACAGTTCACGAACCCAACGTGATTCTCACTATTAACTCAAGAGCATTTATGTAATTGGAGCTGTGGTTTGTATCAATTTCATAAGCAGAGCTGAACTACGTATGGTCCATATTAGTAGGAAACACAGTACTTTTTTTCTGGGCATGCTCATGTTTCTTGCTGTATTAGAGATGCAGGAAAGAAGAGCTAGCTTCTTGCGTTAAAACGCAGTGTGTTCCATGGAAGAGAACACTGCTCTGAATTAACCTTCAGAAACGGAGTTAAAACACAGGATCTGTGTCTTGATACAATTAAGAGTTCATTTCTGGGAAACCAAGTGAATTTTGGGCTCAAATAATTTTACATAGTTCAAGAATCCTACGCGATTCTCACTATTAACTAAAGAGCATTTATGTAAGTGGAGCTGTGGTTTGTATCAGTTTCATAAGCGGAGTTGAACTACATATGGTCCTTATGAAAAGGAAACACAGTACTTTTGTTCTGGTCATGCTCATGTTTCTTGCCGTATTAGAGATGCAGGAAAGAAGAGCTAGCTTCTTGCGTTAAAACGCAGTGTGTTCCATGGATCAGAAAACTGCTATGAATTTCAATTCAGAAACGGAGTTAAAGCACAGGATCTGTGTCTTCCTACAAGCAAGAGTTCATTTCTGGTAAACCAAGTGAATTTTGGGCTAAAATGATTTTACACAGTTCCCGAACCCAACACGATTCTCATTATTAACTAAAGAGCATTTATGTAAGTGGAGCTGTGGTTTGTATCCGTCAAAGGAAAGTTGAACGACATGTGGTACGTATGAGTAGGAAACACACTTTTTTTTTCTGGGCAAGCTCATGGTACTTGCTGTATCAGAGATGCTCAAAAGAAGAGCTTGCTTCTTGCGTTAAAACAGCGTGGGTTTCAGGGATGAGAACACTGCTCTGAATTTCCATTCAGAAACGGCGTTAAACCACAGGATCTGTGTCTGACTACAAGCAAGAGTTCATTTCTGGAAAACTATGTGAATTTTGGGCTCAAATTATTTTACACAGTTCACGAACCCAACGCGATTCTCACTATTAACTAAAGTGCATTTATGTAAATGGAGCTCTTGTTGGTATCAGTTTCATAAGCACTGTTGAACTACAGATTGTCCGTGTGAGGAGGAAACACAGTTCTTTTTTTTTCTGGGCATGCTCATGGTTCTTGCAGTATTAGTGATGCTGGAAAGTAGAGCTTGCTTCTTGCGTTAAAACAGAGTGTGTTTCATGGATGAGAACACTGGTCTTAATTTCCCTTGAGAAACGGAGTTAAACCAGAGGATGTGTGTCTTCCTACAAGCAAGAGTTCATTTCTTGTAAACCAAGTGAGTTTGGGCTCAAATGATTTTACACAGTTCCCGAACCCAACACGATTCTCACTATTAACTAAAGAGCATTTATGTAAGTGGAGCTGTGGTTTGTATCAGTCAATGGAAAGTTGAACTACATATGGTCCGTATGAGTAGGACACACACTTCTTTTTTTCTGGGCAAGCTCATGGTACTTGCTGTATTAGAGATGCTCAAAATAAGAGCTTGCTTCTTGCGTTAAAACAGAGTGGGTTTCAGGGATGTGAACACTCCTCTGAATTTCCCTTCAAAAACGGAGTTAAACCACAGGATCTGTAACTGACTACAAGCAAGAGTTCATTTGTGGAAAACTATGTGAATTTTGGGCTCAAATGATTTTACAAAGTTCAAGAAACCAACGCGATTCTCACAATTAAGTAAAGAGCATTTATGTAACTGGAGCTGTGGTTTGTATCAGTTTCATAAGTAGAGTTGACTACATATGGTCCATAAGAGTAGGAAATATAATTCTTTTTTTTCGGCATTCTCATGGTTCTTGCTATATTAGAGATGGTCAAAAGAAGAACTTGCTTCTAGCATTAAAACAGAGTGTGTTTCATGAATGAGAACACTGCTCTGATTTTCCCTTCTGAAACAGAGTTAAACCCCAGGATATGTGTCTTCCTACAAGCAAGAGTTCATTTCTGGTAAACCAAGTGATTTTTGGGCTCAAATGAATTTACACAGTTTCCGAACCCAACGCTATTCTCACTATTAACTAAAGAGCATTTATGTAATTGGACCTGTGGTTTGTATCAGTTTCATAAGCAGAATTGAACTACATATGGTCCGTATGAGTAAGAAACACAGTTCTTTTGTTCTGGTCATGCTCATGTTTCTTGCTGTATTAGAGATGAAGGAAAGAAGAGCTAGCTTCCTGTGTTAAAACGCAGTGTGTTCCATGGAAGAGAACACTGCTCTGAATTAACCTTCACAAACGGAGTTAAAACACAGGATCTGTGTCTTGCTAAAAGCAAGAGTTCATTTCTGGTAAACCAAGTGAATTTTGGGCTCAAATGATTTTACACAGTTCACGAACCCAACGTGATTCTCACTATTAACTCAAGAGCATTTATGTAAGTGGAGCTGTGGTTTGTATCAATTTCATAAGCAGAGCTGAACTACGTATGGTCCATATTAGTAGGAAACACAGTACTTTTTTTCTGGGCATGCTCATGTTTCCTGCTGTATTAGAGATGCTAAAAGAATAGATTGCTTCTTGCATTAAAAGAGAGTGTGTTTCATAGATGAGAACACTGCTCTGAATTTCCCTTCAGAAACGGAGTTAAAGCCCATGATCTGTGTCTTTCTACAAGCAAGAGTTCATTTCTGGGAAACCAAGTGAATTTTGGGCTCAAATTATTTTACACAGTTCACGAACCCAACGCGATTCTCACTATTAACTAAAGAGCATTTATGTAAATGCAGCTCTTGTTGGTATCAGTTTCATAAGCACTGTTGAACTACAGATTGTCCGTGTGAGGAGGAAACACAGTTCTTTTTTTTTCTGGGCATGCTCATGGTTCTTGCGGTATTAGTGATGCTGGAAAGTAGAGCTTGCTTCTTGCGTTAAAACAGAGTGTGTTTCATGGATGAGAACACTGGTCTTAATTTCCCTTGAGAAACGGAGTTAAACCAGAGGATGTGTGTCTTCCTACAAGCAAGAGTTCATTTCTTGTAAACCAAGTGAGTTTGGGCTCAAATGATTTTACACAGTTCCCGAACCCAACACGATTCTCACTATTAACTAAAGAGCATTTATGTAAGTGGAGCTGTGGTTTGTATCAGTCAATGGAAAGTTGAACTACATATGGTCCGTATGAGTAGGACACACACTTCTTTTTTTCTGGGCAAGCTCATGGTACTTGCTGTATTAGAGATGCTCAAAATAAGAGCTTGCTTCTTGCGTTAAAACAGAGTGGGTTTCAGGGATGTGAACACTCCTCTGAATTTCCCTTCAAAAACGGAGTTAAACCACAGGATCTGTAACTGACTACAAGCAAGAGTTCATTTGTGGAAAACTATGTGAATTTTGGGCTCAAATGATTTTACAAAGTTCAAGAAACCAACCCGATTCTCACAATTAAGTAAAGAGCATTTATGTAACTGGAGCTGTGGTTTGTATCAGTTTCATAAGTAGAGTTGAACTACATATGGTCCATAAGAGTAGGACATATAATTCTTTTTTTTCGGCATTCTCATGGTTCTTGCTATATTAGAGATGGTCGAAAGAAGAACTTGCTTCTAGCATTAAAACAGAGTGTGTTTCATGGATGAGAACACTGCTCTGATTTTCCCTTCTGAAACAGAGTTAAACCCCAGGATATGTGTCTTCCTACAAGCAAGAGTTCATTTCTGGTAAACCAAGTGATTTTTGGGCTCAAATGAATTTACACAGTTTCCGAACCCAACGCTATTCTCACTATTAACTAAAGAGCATTTATGTAATTGGAGCTGTGGTTTGTATCAGTTTCATAAGCAGAATTGAACTACATATGGTCCGTATGAGTAAGAAACACAGTTCTTTTGTTCTGGTCATGCTCATGTTTCTTGCTGTATTAGAGATGAAGGAAAGAAGAGCTAGCTTCCTGCGTTAAAACGCAGTGTGTTCCATGGAAGAGAACACTGCTCTGAATTAACCTTCACAAACGGAGTTAAAACACAGGATCTGTGTCTTGCTAAAAGCAAGAGTTCATTTCTGGTAAACCAAGTGAATTTTGGGCTCAAATGATTTTACACAGTTCACGAACCCAACGTGATTCTCACTATTAACTCAAGAGCATTTATGTAATTGGAGCTGTGGTTTGTATCAATTTCATAAGCAGAGCTGAACTACGTATGGTCCATATTAGTAGGAAACACAGTACTTTTTTTCTGGGCATGCTCATGTTTCTTGCTGTATTAGAGATGCAGGAAAGAAGAGCTAGCTTCTTGCGTTAAAACGCAGTGTGTTCCATGGAAGAGAACACTGCTCTGAATTAACCTTCAGAAACGGAGTTAAAACACAGGATCTGTGTCTTGATACAATTAAGAGTTCATTTCTGGGAAACCAAGTGAATTTTGGGCTCAAATAATTTTACATAGTTCAAGAATCCTACGCGATTCTCACTATTAACTAAAGAGCATTTATGTAAGTGGAGCTGTGGTTTGTATCAGTTTCATAAGCAGAGTTGAACTACATATGGTCTTTATGAAAAGGAAACACAGTACTTTTGTTCTGGTCATGCTCATGTTTCTTGCCGTATTAGAGATGCAGGAAAGAATGAGCTAGCTTCCTGCGTTAAAACGCAGTGTGTTCCATGGATCAGAAAACTGCTATGAATTTCAATTCAGAAACGGAGTTAAAGCACAGGATCTGTGTCTTCCTACAAGCAAGAGTTCATTTCTGGTAAACCAAGTGAATTTTGGGCTCAAATGATTTTACACAGTTCCCGAACCCAACACGATTCTCATTATAAACTAAAGAGCATTTATGTAAGTGGAGCTGTGGTTTGTATCAGTCAAAGGAAAGTTGAACTACATGTGGTACGTATGAGTAGGAAACACACTTTTTTTTTCTGGGCAAGCTCATGGTACTTGCTGTATCAGAGATGCTCAAAAGAAGAGCTTGCTTCTTGCGTTAAAACAGCGTGGGTTTCAGGGATGAGAACACTGCTCTGAATTTCCATTCAGAAACGGCGTTAAACCACAGGATCTGTGTCTGACTACAAGCAAGAGTTCATTTATGGAAAACTATGTGAATTTTGGGCTCAAATGATTTTACAAATTTCAAGAAACCAACGCGATTCTCACAATTAACTAAAGAGCATTTATGTAAGTGGAGCTGTGGTTTGTATCAGTTTCATAAGTAGTGTTGAACTACATATGGTCTGTATGAGTAGGAAACACAGTTCTTTTTTTCTGGGCATGCTCATGGTTCTTGCTGTATTAGAGATGCTGGAAAGAAGAGCTTGCTTCTTGCGTTAAAACAGAGTGTGTCCCATGAACGAGAACACTGTTCATAATTTCCCTCATGAAACGGAGTTAAAGCCCAGCATCAGTGTCTTCCTACAAGCAAGAGTTCATTTCTGGTAAACCAAGTGATTTTTGGGCTCAAATAAATTTACACAGTTCCCGAACCCAACGCGATTCTCACTATTATCTAAAGAGCACTTATGTAAGAGGAGCTGTGGTTAGTATCAGTTTCATAAGTAGAGTTGAACTACATATTATCTGTATGAGTAGGAAACACAGTTCTTTTTTTCCGGGCATACTCATGGTTCTTGCTATATTAGAGATTCTCGAAAGAAGAACTTGCTTCTAGCATTAAAACAGAGTGTGTTTCATGGATGAGAACACTGCTCTGATTTTTCCCTTCAGAAACAGAGTTAGACCCCAGGATATGTGTCTTCCTACAATCAAGAGTTCATTTCTCGTAAACCAAGTGAATTTTGGGCTAAAAAATTTTTACACAGTTCACGAACCCAATGAGATTCTCACTATTAACTATAGAGCATTTATATACGTGGAGCTGTGGATTGTATCAGTTTCATAAGTAGAGTTTAACAACACATGGTTCGTATGAGTAGGAAACACAGTTCTTTTTCTCTGTGCATGCTCATGTTTCTTGCTGTATTAGAGACGTTCAAAGAGGAGATTGCTTCTTGAATTAAATAGAGTGTGTTTCATGGATGAGAACACTGGTCTTAATTTCCCTTCAGAAATGGAGTTAAACCAGAGGATGTGTGTCTTCCTACAAGCAAGAGTTCATTTCTGGTAAACCATGTGAATTTTGGGCTCAAATGATTTTACAAAGTTCAAGAAACCAACGCGATTCTCACAATTAACTAAAGAGCATTTATGTAAGTGGAGCTGTGGTTTGTATCAGTTTCATAAGTAGAGTTGAACTACATATGGTTCGTATGAATAGGAAACACAGTTCTTTTTTTCTGGGCATGCTCATGTTTCTTGCTGTATTAGAGATGCTGGAAAGAAGAGCTAGCTTCTTGCATTAAAACGAAGTGTGTTCCATGGATGAGAACACTAGTCTTAATTTCCCTTCCAAAACGGAGTTAAACAACAGGATCTGTGTCTTCCTACAAGCAAGAGTTCATTTCTGGAAAACAATATGAATTTTGGGCTCAAATGATTTTACACAGTTCAAGAATCCAACGAGATTCTCACTATTAACTAAAGAGCATTTATGTAATTGGAGCTGTGGTTTGTATCAGTTCCATAATTAGAGTTGCACTACCATGGTCCATATGAGTAGGAAATATAATTCTTTTTTTTCGGCATTCTCATGGTTCTTGCTGTATTAGAGACGCTCAAAAGAAGAGCTTGCTTCTTGCGTTAAAACAGAGTGTATTTCATGGATGATAACCCTGCTCTGAATTTCCCTTCAGAAACGGATTTAAAGCCCAGCATCAGTGTCTTCCTACAAGCAAGAGTTGATTTCTGGTAAACCAAGTGATTTTGGGGCTCAAATGAATTTACACAGTTCCCGAACCCAACGCGATTCTCACTATTAACTAAAGAGCACTTATGTAATTAGAGCTGTCGTTTGTATCAGTTTCATAAGCGGAGTTGAACTACATATGGTCCATATGAGTAGGAATCACAGTTCTTTTTTTCAGGGCATGCTCATGGTTCTTGCTGTATTAGAGATGCTGGAAAGAAGAGCTTGATTCTTGCATTAAAACAGAGTGTGTCCCATGAATGAGAACACTGGTCAAAATTTCCCTTCAGAAACAGAGTTAAAGCCCAGCATCAGAGTCTTCCTACAAGCAAGAGTTCACTTCTGGTAAACCAAGTGATTTTTGGGCTCAAATGAATTTACACAGTTCCCGAACCCAACGCGATTCTCCCTATTAACTAAAGAGCACTTATGTAAGTGAAGCTGTGGTTAGTATCAGTTTCATAAGTAGAGTTGAACTACATATTGTCTGTATGAATAGGAAACTCAATTCTTTTTTTCCGGGCATGCTCATGGTTCTTGCTATATTAGAGATGCTCGAAAGAAGAACTTGCTTCTAGCATTAAAACAGAGTGTGTTTCATAGATGAGAACACTGCTCTGATATTCCCTTCCATAACAGAGTTAAACCCCAGGATATGTGTCTTCCTACAAGCAAGAGTTCATTTCTGGTAAACCAAGTGAATTTTGGGCTCAAATTTTTTTACACAGTTCCCGAACCCAACGCTATTCTCACTATTAACTAAAGAGCATTTATGTAATTGGAGCTGTGGTTTGTATCAGTTTCATAAGCAGAATTGAACTACATATGGTCCGTATGAGTAAGAAACACAGTTCTTTTGTTCTGGTCATGCTCAATTTTCTTGCTGTATTAGAGATGCAGGAAAGAAGAGCTAGCTTCCTGCGTTAAAACGCAGTGTGTTCCATGGAAGAGAACACTGCTCTGAATTAACCTTCACAAACGGAGTTAAAACACAGGATCTGTGTCTTGCTAAAAGCAAGAGTTCATTTCTGGTAAACCAAGTGAATTTTGGGCTCAAATGATTTTACACAGTTCACGAACCCAACGTGATTCTCACTATTAACTCAAGAGCATTTATATAAGTGGAGCTGTGGTTTGTATCAATTTCATAAGCAGAGCTGAACTACGTGTGGTCCATATTAGTAGGAAACACAGTACTTTTTTTCTGGGCATGCTCATGTTTCCTGCTGTATTAGAGATGCTAAAAGAATAGATTGCTTCTTGCATTAAAAGAGAGTGTGTTTCATAGATGAGAACACTGCTCTGAATTTCCCTTCAGAAACGGAGTTAAAGCCCATGATCTGTGTCTTTCTACAAGCAAGAGTTCATTTCTGGAAAACTATGTGAATTTTGGGCTCAAATTATTTTACACAGTTCACGAACCCAACGCGATTCTCACTATTAACTAAAGTGCATTTATGTAAATGGAGCTCTTGTTGGTATCAGTTTCATAAGCACTGTTGAACTACAGATTGTCCGTGTGAGGAGGAAACACAGTTCTTTTTTTTTCTGGGCATGCTCATGGTTCTTGCGGTATTAGTGATGCTGGAAAGTAGAGCTTGCTTCTTGCGTTAAAACAGAGTGTGTTTCATGGATGAGAACACTGGTCTTAATTTCCCTTGAGAAACGGAGTTAAACCAGAGGATGTGTGTCTTCCTACAAGCAAGAGTTCATTTCTTGTAAACCAAGTGAGTTTGGGCTCAAATGATTTTACACAGTTCCCGAACCCAACACGATTCTCACTATTAACTAAAGAGCATTTATGTAAGTGGAGCTGTGGTTTGTATCCGTCAAAGGAAAGTTGAACGACATGTGGTACGTATGAGTAGGAAACACACTTTTTTTTTCTGGGCAAGCTCATGGTACTTGCTGTATCAGAGATGCTCAAAAGAAGAGCTTGCTTCTTGCGTTAAAACAGCGTGGGTTTCAGGGATGAGAACACTGCTCTGAATTTCCATTCAGAAACGGCGTTAAACCACAGGATCTGTGTCTGACTACAAGCAAGAGTTCATTTATGGAAAACTATGTGAATTTTGGGCTCAAATGATTTTACAAAGTTCAAGAAACCAACGCGATTCTCACAATTAACTAAAGAGCATTTATGTAATCGGAGTTGTCGTTTGTATCAGTTTAATAAGCGGAGTTGAACTACATATGGTCCATATGAGTAGGAAATACAATTCTTTTTTTTCCGGCATTCTCATGGTTCTTGCTGTATTAGAGATGCTCAAAAGAAGAGCTTGTTTCTTGCGTTAAAACAGAGTGTACTTCATGGATGAGAACACTGCTCTGAATTTCCCTTCAGAAACGGATTTAAAGCCCAGCATCAGTGTCTTCCTACAAGCAAGATTTCATTTCTGGTAAACCAAGTGATTTTTGGGCTCAAATGAATTTACACAGTTCCCGAACCCAACGCGATTCTCACTATTAACTAAAGAGCACTTATGTAATTGAAGCTGTTTTTAGTATCAGTTTCATAAGTAGAGTTGAACTACATATTGTCCATATGAGTAGGAAACACAGTTCTTTATTTCCGGGCATGCTCATGGTTCTTGCTATATTAGAGATGCTCGAAAGAAGAACTGCTTCTAGCATTAAAACAGAATGTGTTTCATGGATGAGAACACTGCTCTGAATTTCCCTTCAGAAACAGAGTTAAACACCAAGATGGGTGTCTTCGTACAAGCAAGAGTTCATTTCTGGTAAACCAAGTGAATTTTGGGCTCAAATGATTTTACATAGTTCACGAACCCAACGCGATTCTCACTATTAACTAAAGAGCATTTATGTAATTGGAACTGTCGTTTGTATCAGTTTCATAAGCGGAGTTGAACTACATATGGTCCATATGAGTAGGAATCACAGTTCTTTTTTTCAGGGCATGCTCATGGTTCTTGCTGTATTAGAGATGCTGGAAAGAAGAGCTTGATTCTTGCATTAAAACAGAGTGTGTCCCATGAATGAGAACACTGGTCAAAATTTCCCTTCAGAAACAGAGTTAAAGCCCAGCATCAGAGTCTTCCTACAAGCAAGAGTTCATTTCTGGTAAACCAAGTGATTTTTGGGCTCAAATGAATTTGCACAGTTCCCGAACCCAACGCGATTCTCCCTATTAACTAAAGAGCACTTATGTAAGTGAAGCTGTGGTTAGTATCAGTTTCATAAGTAGAGTTGAACTACATATTGTCTGTATGAATAGGAAACTCAATTCTTTTTTTCCGGGCATGCTCATGGTTCTTGCTATATTAGAGATGCTCGAAAGAAGAACTTGCTTCTAGCATTAAAACAGAGTGTGTTTCATAGATGAGAACACTGCTCTGATATTCCCTTCCGTAACAGAGTTAAACCCCAGGATATGTGTCTTCCTACAAGCAAGAGTTCATTTCTGGTAAACCAAGTGAATTTTGGGCTCAAATTTTTTTACACAGTTCCCGAACCCAACGCTATTCTCACTATTAACTAAAGAGCATTTATGTAATTGGAGCTGTGGTTTGTATCAGTTTCATAAGCAGAATTGAACTACATATGGTCCGTATGAGTAAGAAACACAGTTCTTTTGTTCTGGTCATGCTCATGTTTCTTGCTGTATTAGAGATGCAGGAAAGAAGAGCTAGCTTCCTGCGTTAAAACGCAGTGTGTTCCATGGAAGAGAACACTGCTCTGAATTAACCTTCACAAACGGAGTTAAAACACAGGATCTGTGTCTTGCTAAAAGCAAGAGTTCATTTCTGGTAAACCAAGTGAATTTTGGGCTCAAATGATTTTACACAGTTCACGAACCCAACGTGATTCTCACTATTAACTCAAGAGCATTTATATAAGTGGAGCTGTGGTTTGTATCAATTTCATAAGCAGAGCTGAACTACGTGTGGTCCATATTAGTAGGAAACACAGTACTTTTTTTCTGGGCATGCTCATGTTTCCTGCTGTATTAGAGATGCTAAAAGAATAGATTGCTTCTTGCATTAAAAGAGAGTGTGTTTCATAGATGAGAACACTGCTCTGAATTTCCCTTCAGAAACGGAGTTAAAGCCCATGATCTGTGTCTTTCTACAAGCAAGAGTTCATTTCTGGAAAACTATGTGAATTTTGGGCTCAAATTATTTTACACAGTTCACGAACCCAACGCGATTCTCACTATTAACTAAAGTGCATTTATGTAAATGGAGCTCTTGTTGGTATCAGTTTCATAAGCACTGTTGAACTACAGATTGTCCGTGTGAGGAGGAAACACAGTTCTTTTTTTTTCTGGGCATGCTCATGGTTCTTGCGGTATTAGTGATGCTGGAAAGTAGAGCTTGCTTCTTGCGTTAAAACAGAGTGTGTTTCATGGATGAGAACACTGGTCTTAATTTCCCTTGAGAAACGGAGTTAAACCAGAGGATGTGTGTCTTCCTACAAGCAAGAGTTCATTTCTTGTAAACCAAGTGAGTTTGGGCTCAAATGATTTTACACAGTTCCCGAACCCAACACGATTCTCACTATTAACTAAAGAGCATTTATGTAAGTGGAGCTGTGGTTTGTATCCGTCAAAGGAAAGTTGAACGACATGTGGTACGTATGAGTAGGAAACACACTTTTTTTTTCTGGGCAAGCTCATGGTACTTGCTGTATCAGAGATGCTCAAAAGAAGAGCTTGCTTCTTGCGTTAAAACAGCGTGGGTTTCAGGGATGAGAACACTGCTCTGAATTTCCATTCAGAAATGGCGTTAAACCACAGGATCTGTGTCTGACTACAAGCAAGAGTTCATTTATGGAAAACTATGTGAATTTTGGGCTCAAATGATTTTACAAAGTTCAAGAAACCAACGCGATTCTCACAATTAACTAAAGAGCATTTATGTAATCGGAGTTGTCGTTTGTATCAGTTTAATAAGCGGAGTTGAACTACATATGGTCCATATGAGTAGGAAATACAATTCTTTTTTTTCGGCATTCTCATTTTTCTTGCTGTATTAGAGATGCTCAAAAGAAGAGCTTGTTTCTTGCGTTAAAACAGAGTGTACTTCATGGATGAGAACACTGCTCTGAATTTCCCTTCAGAAACGGATTTAAAGCCCAGGATCTGTGTCTTCCTACAAGCAAGATTTCATTTCTGGTAAACCAAGTGATTTTTGGGCTCAAATGAATTTACACAGTTCCCGAACCCAACGCGATTCTCACTATTAACTAAAGAGCACTTATGTAATTGAAGCTGTTTTTAGTATCAGTTTCATAAGTAGAGTTGAACTACATATTGTCCATATGAGTAGGAAACACAGTTCTTTATTTCCGGGCATGCTCATGGTTCTTGCTATATTAGAGATGCTCGAAAGAAGAACTGCTTCTAGCATTAAAACAGAATGTGTTTCATGGATGAGAACACTGCTCTGAATTTCCCTTCAGAAACAGAGTTAAACACCAAGATGGGTGTCTTCGTACAAGCAAGAGTTCATTTCTGGTAAACCAAGTGAATTTTGGGCTCAAATGATTTTACATAGTTCACGAACCCAACGCGATTCTCACTATTAACTAAAGAGCATTTATGTAATTGGAACTGTCGTTTGTATCAGTTTCATAAGCGGAGTTGAACTACATATGGTCCATATGAGTAGGAATCACAGTTCTTTTTTTCAGGGCATGCTCATGGTTCTTGCTGTATTAGAGATGCTGGAAAGAAGAGCTTGATTCTTGCATTAAAACAGAGTGTGTCCCATGAATGAGAACACTGGTCAAAATTTCCCTTCAGAAACAGAGTTAAAGCCCAGCATCAGAGTCTTCCTACAAGCAAGAGTTCATTTCTGGTAAACCAAGTGATTTTTGGGCTCAAATGAATTTGCACAGTTCCCGAACCCAACGCGATTCTCCCTATTAACTAAAGAGCACTTATGTAAGTGAAGCTGTGGTTAGTATCAGTTTCATAAGTAGAGTTGAACTACATATTGTCTGTATGAATAGGAAACTCAATTCTTTTTTTCCGGGCATGCTCATGGTTCTTGCTATATTAGAGATGCTCGAAAGAAGAACTTGCTTCTAGCATTAAAACAGAGTGTGTTTCATAGATGAGAACACTGCTCTGATATTCCCTTCCGTAACAGAGTTAAACCCCAGGATATGTGTCTTCCTACAAGCAAGAGTTCATTTCTGGTAAACCAAGTGAATTTTGGGCTCAAATTTTTTTACACAGTTCCCGAACCCAACGCTATTCTCACTATTAACTAAAGAGCATTTATGTAATTGGAGCTGTGGTTTGTATCAGTTTCATAAGCAGAATTGAACTACATATGGTCCGTATGAGTAAGAAACACAGTTCTTTTGTTCTGGTCATGCTCATGTTTCTTGCTGTATTAGAGATGCAGGAAAGAAGAGCTAGCTTCCTGCGTTAAAACGCAGTGTGTTCCATGGAAGAGAACACTGCTCTGAATTAACCTTCACAAACGGAGTTAAAACACAGGATCTGTGTCTTGCTAAAAGCAAGAGTTCATTTCTGGTAAACCAAGTGAATTTTGGGCTCAAATGATTTTACACAGTTCACGAACCCAACGTGATTCTCACTATTAACTCAAGAGCATTTATATAAGTGGAGCTGTGGTTTGTATCAATTTCATAAGCAGAGCTGAACTACGTGTGGTCCATATTAGTAGGAAACACAGTACTTTTTTTCTGGGCATGCTCATGTTTCCTGCTGTATTAGAGATGCTAAAAGAATAGATTGCTTCTTGCATTAAAAGAGAGTGTGTTTCATAGATGAGAACACTGCTCTGAATTTCCCTTCAGAAACGGAGTTAAAGCCCATGATCTGTGTCTTTCTACAAGCAAGAGTTCATTTCTGGAAAACTATGTGAATTTTGGGCTCAAATTATTTTACACAGTTCACGAACCCAACGCGATTCTCACTATTAACTAAAGTGCATTTATGTAAATGGAGCTCTTGTTGGTATCAGTTTCATAAGCACTGTTGAACTACAGATTGTCCGTGTGAGGAGGAAACACAGTTCTTTTTTTTTCTGGGCATGCTCATGGTTCTTGCGGTATTAGTGATGCTGGAAAGTAGAGCTTGCTTCTTGCGTTAAAACAGAGTGTGTTTCATGGATGAGAACACTGGTCTTAATTTCCCTTGAGAAACGGAGTTAAACCAGAGGATGTGTGTCTTCCTACAAGCAAGAGTTCATTTCTTGTAAACCAAGTGAGTTTGGGCTCAAATGATTTTACACAGTTCCCGAACCCAACACGATTCTCACTATTAACTAAAGAGCATTTATGTAAGTGGAGCTGTGGTTTGTATCCGTCAAAGGAAAGTTGAACGACATGTGGTACGTATGAGTAGGAAACACACTTCTTTTTTTCTGGGCAAGCTCATGGTACTTGCTGTATTAGAGATGCTCAAAATAAGAGCTTGCTTCTTGCGTTAAAACAGAGTGGGTTTCAGGGATGTGAACACTCCTCTGAATTTCCCTTCAAAAACGGAGTTAAACCACAGGATCTGTAACTGACTACAAGCAAGAGTTCATTTGTGGAAAACTATGTGAATTTTGGGCTCAAATGATTTTACAAAGTTCAAGAAACCAACGCGATTCTCACAATTAAGTAAAGAGCATTTATGTAACTGGAGCTGTGGTTTGTATCAGTTTCATAAGTAGAGTTGACTACATATGGTCCATAAGAGTAGGAAATATAATTCTTTTTTTTCGGCATTCTCATGGTTCTTGCTATATTAGAGATGGTCGAAAGAAGAACTTGCTTCTAGCATTAAAACAGAGTGTGTTTCAGGGATGAGAACACTGCTCTGATTTTCCCTTCTGAAACAGAGTTAAACCCCAGGATATGTGTCTTCCTACAAGCAAGAGTTCATTTCTGGTAAACCAAGTGATTTTTGGGCTCAAATGAATTTACACAGTTTCCGAACCCAACGCTATTCTCACTATTAACTAAAGAGCATTTATGTAATTGGACCTGTGGTTTGTATCAGTTTCATAAGCAGAATTGAACTACATATGGTCCGTATGAGTAAGAAACACAGTTCTTTTGTTCTGGTCATGCTCATGTTTCTTGCTGTATTAGAGATGCAGGAAAGAAGAGCTAGCTTCCTGCGTTAAAACGCAGTGTGTTCCATGGAAGAGAACACTGCTCTGAATTAACCTTCACAAACGGAGTTAAAACACAGGATCTGTGTCTTGCTAAAAGCAAGAGTTCATTTCTGGTAAACCAAGTGAATTTTGGGCTCAAATGATTTTACACAGTTCACGAACCCAACGTGATTCTCACTATTAACTCAAGAGCATTTATGTAAGTGGAGCTGTGGTTTGTATCAATTTTCATAAGCAGAGCTGAACTACGTATGGTCCATATTAGTAGGAAACACAGTACTTTTTTTCTGGGCATGCTCATGTTTCCTGCTGTATTAGAGATGCTAAAAGAATAGATTGCTTCTTGCATTAAAAGAGAGTGTGTTTCATAGATGAGAACACTGCTCTGAATTTCCCTTCAGAAACGGAGTTAAAGCCCATGATCTGTGTCTTTCTACAAGCAAGAGTTCATTTCTGGAAAACGATGTGAATTTTGGGCTCAAATTATTTTACACAGTTCACGAACCCAACGCGATTCTCACTATTAACTAAAGAGCATTTATGTAAATGCAGCTCTTGTTGGTATCAGTTTCATAAGCACTGTTGAACTACAGATTGTCCGTGTGAGGAGGAAACACAGTTCTTTTTTTTTCTGGGCATGCTCATGGTTCTTGCGGTATTAGTGATGCTGGAAAGTAGAGCTTGCTTCTTGCGTTAAAACAGAGTGTGTTTCATGGATGAGAACACTGGTCTTAATTTCCCTTGAGAAGCGGAGTTAAACCAGAGGATGTGTGTCTTCCTACAAGCAAGAGTTCATTTCTTGTAAACCAAGTGAGTTTGGGCTCAAATGATTTTACACAGTTCCCGAACCCAACACGATTCTCACTATTAACTAAAGAGCATTTATGTAAGTGGAGCTGTGGTTTGTATCAGTCAATGGAAAGTTGAACTACATATGGTCCGTATGAGTAGGACACACACTTCTTTTTTTTCTGGGCAAGCTCATGGTACTTGCTGTATTAGAGATGCTCAAAATAAGAGCTTGCTTCTTGCGTTAAAACAGAGTGGGTTTCAGGGATGTGAACACTCCTCTGAATTTCCCTTCAAAAACGGAGTTAAACCACAGGATCTGTAACTGACTACAAGCAAGAGTTCATTTGTGGAAAACTATGTGAATTTTGGGCTCAAATGATTTTACAAAGTTCAAGAAACCAACGCGATTCTCACAATTAAGTAAAGAGCATTTATGTAACTGGAGCTGTGGTTTGTATCAGTTTCATAAGTAGAGTTGAACTACATATGGTCCATAAGAGTAGGACATATAATTCTTTTTTTTCGGCATTCTCATGGTTCTTGCTATATTAGAGATGGTCGAAAGAAGAACTTGCTTCTAGCATTAAAACAGAGTGTGTTTCATGGATGAGAACACTGCTCTGATTTTCCCTTCTGAAACAGAGTTAAACCCCAGGATATGTGTCTTCCTACAAGCAAGAGTTCATTTCTGGTAAACCAAGTGATTTTTGGGCTCAAATGAATTTACACAGTTTCCGAACCCAACGCTATTCTCACTATTAACTAAAGAGCATTTATGTAATTGGAGCTGTGGTTTGTATCAGTTTCATAAGCAGAATTGAACTACATATGGTCCGTATGAGTAAGAAACACAGTTCTTTTGTTCTGGTCATGCTCATGTTTCTTGCTGTATTAGAGATGAAGGAAAGAAGAGCTAGCTTCCTGCGTTAAAACGCAGTGTGTTCCATGGAAGAGAACACTGCTCTGAATTAACCTTCACAAACGGAGTTAAACCACAGGATCTGTGTCTTGCTAAAAGCAAGAGTTCATTTCTGGTAAACCAAGTGAATTTTGGGCTCAAATGATTTTACACAGTTCAGGAACCCAACACGATTCTCACTATTAACTCAAGAGCATTTATGTAATTGGAGCTGTGGTTTGTATCAATTTCATAAGCAGAGCTGAACTACGTATGGTCCATATTAGTAGGAAACACAGTACTTTTTTTCTGGGCATGCTCATGTTTCTTGCTGTATTAGAGATGCAGGAAAGAAGAGCTAGCTTCTTGCGTTAAAACGCAGTGTGTTCCATGGAAGAGAACACTGCTCTGAATTAACCTTCAGAAACGGAGTTAAAACACAGGATCTGTGTCTTGATACAATTAAGAGTTCATTTCTGGGAAACCAAGTGAATTTTGGGCTCAAATAATTTTACATAGTTCAAGAACCCTACGCGATTCTCACTATTAACTAAAGAGCATTTATGTAAGTGGAGCTGTGGTTTGTATCAGTTTCATAAGCAGAGTTGAACTACATATGGTCCTTATGAAAAGGAAACACAGTACTTTTGTTCTGGTCATGCTCATGTTTCTTGCCGTATTAGAGATGCAGGAAAGAATGAGCTAGCTTCCTGCGTTAAAACGCAGTGTGTTCCATGGATCAGAAAACTGCTATGAATTTCAATTCAGAAACGGAGTTAAAGCACAGGATCTGTGTCTTCCTACAAGCAAGAGTTCATTTCTGGTAAACCAAGTGAATTTTGGGCTCAAATGATTTTACACAGTTCCCGAACCCAACACGATTCTCATTATAAACTAAAGAGCATTTATGTAAGTGGAGTTGTGGTTTGTATCAGTCAAAGGAAAGTTGAACTACATGTGGTACGTATGAGTAGGAAACACACTTTTTTTTTCTGGGCAAGCTCATGGTACTTGCTGTATCAGAGATGCTCAAAAGAAGAGCTTGCTTCTTGCGTTAAAACAGCGTGGGTTTCAGGGATGAGAACACTGCTCTGAATTTCCATTCAGAAACGGCGTTAAACCACAGGATCTGTGTCTGACTACAAGCAAGAGTTCATTTATGGAAAACTATGTGAATTTTGGGCTCAAATGATTTTACAAAGTTCAAGAAACCAACGCGATTCTCACAATTAACTAAAGAGCATTTATGTAAGTGGAGCTGTGGTTTGTATCAGTTTCATAAGTAGTGTTGAACTACATATGGTCTGTATGAGTAGGAAACACAGTTCTTTTTTTCTGGGCATGCTCATGGTTCTTGCTGTATTAGAGATGCTGGAAAGAAGAGCTTGCTTCTTGCGTTAAAACAGAGTGTGTCCCATGAACGAGAACACTGTTCATAATTTCCCTCATGAAACGGAGTTAAAGCCCAGCATCAGTGTCTTCCTACAAGCAAGAGTTCATTTCTGGTAAACCAAGTGATTTTTGGGCTCAAATAAATTTACACAGTTCCCGAACCCAACGCGATTCTCACTATTATCTAAAGAGCACTTATGTAAGAGGAGCTGTGGTTAGTATCAGTTTCATAAGTAGAGTTGAACTACATATTATCTGTATGAGTAGGAAACACAGTTCTTTTTTTCCGGGCATACTCATGGTTCTTGCTATATTAGAGATTCTCGAAAGAAGAACTTGCTTCTAGCATTAAAACAGAGTGTGTTTCATGGATGAGAACACTGCTCTGATTTTTCCCTTCAGAAACAGAGTTAGACCCCAGGATATGTGTCTTCCTACAATCAAGAGTTCATTTCTCGTAAACCAAGTGAATTTTGGGCTAAAAAATTTTTACACAGTTCACGAACCCAATGCGATTCTCACTATTAACTAAAGAGCATTTATATACGTGGAGCTGTGGATTGTATCAGTTTCATAAGTAGAGTTTAACAACACATGGTTCGTATGAGTAGGAAACACAGTTCTTTTTCTCTGTGCATGCTCATGTTTCTTGCTGTATTAGAGACGTTCAAAGAGGAGATTGCTTCTTGAATTAAATAGAGTGTGTTTCATGGATGAGAACACTGGTCTTAATTTCCCTTCAGAAATGGAGTTAAACCAGAGGATGTGTGTCTTCCTACAAGCAAGAGTTCATTTCTGGTAAACCATGTGAATTTTGGGCTCAAATGATTTTACAAAGTTCAAGAAACCAACGCGATTCTCACAATTAACTAAAGAGCATTTATGTAAGTGGAGCTGTGGTTTGTATCAGTTTCATAAGTAGAGTTGAACTACATATGGTTCGTATGAATAGGAAACACAGTTCTTTTTTTCTGGGCATGCTCATGTTTCTTGCTGTATTAGAGATGCTGGAAAGAAGAGCTAGCTTCTTGCATTAAAAAGAAGTGTGTTCCATGGATGAGAACACTAGTCTTAATTTCCCTTCCAAAACGGAGTTAAACAACAGGATCTGTGTCTTCCTACAAGCAAGAGTTCATTTCTGGAAAACAATATGAATTTTGGGCTCAAATGATTTTACACAGTTCAAGAATCCAACGAGATTCTCACTATTAACTAAAGAGCATTTATGTAAGTGGAGCTGTGGTTTGTATCAGTCAAAGGAAAGTTGAACTACATGTGGTCCGTATGAGTAGGAAACACACTTTTTTTTTCTGGGCAAGCTCATGGTAATTGCTGTATCAGAGATGCTCAAAAGAAGAGCTTGCTTCTTGCGTTAAAACAGAGTGGGTTTCAGGGATGAGAACACTGCTCTCAATTGCCATTCAAAAACGGAGTTAAACTACAGGATCTTTGTCTGACTACAAGCAAGAGTTCATTTATGGAAAACTATGTGAATTTTGGGCTCAAATGATTTTACAAAGTTCAAGAAACCAACGCGATTCTCACAATTAACTAAAGAGCATTTATGTAAGTGGAGCTGTGGTTTGTATCAGTTTCATAAGTAGAGTTGAACTACATATGGTCCGTATGAGTAGGAAACACAGTTCTTTTTTTCTGGGCATGCTCATGGTTCTTGCTGTATTAGAGATGCTGGAAAGAAGAGCTAGCTTCTTGCATTAAAACGAAGTGTGTTCCATGGATGAGAACACTAGTCTTAATTTCCCTTCCAAAACGGAGTTAAACAACAGGATCTGTGTCGTCCTACAAGCAAGAGTTCATTTCTGGAAAACTATGTGAATTTTGGGCTCAAATGATTATACACAATTCAAGAATCCAAACAGATTCTCACTATTAAATAAAGAGCATTTATGTAATTGGAGGTGTGGTTTGTGTCAGTTCCATAATTAGAGTTGCACTACATATGGTCCATATGAGTAGGAAATATAATTCTTTTTTTCTGCATTCTCATGGTTCTTGCTGTATTAGAGACGCTCAAAAGAAGAGCTTGCTTCTTGCGTGAAACAGAGTGTATTTCATGGATGAGAACACTGCTCTGAATTTCCCTTCAGAAACGGATTTAAAGCCCAGCATCAGTGTCTTCCTACAAGCAAGAGTTGATTTCTGGTAAACCAAGTGATTTTTGGGCTCAAATGAATTTACACAGTTCCCGAACCCAACGCGATTCTCACTATTAACTAAAGAGCATTTATGTAATTGGACCTGTAGTTAGTATCAGTTTCATAAGCGGAGCTGAACTACATATGGTCCATATGAGTAGGAAACACAGTTCTTTTATTCAGGGCATGCTCATGGTTCTTGCTGTATTAGAGATGCTGGAAAGAAGAGCTTGCTTCTTGCGTTAAAACAGAGTGTGTCCCATGAACGAGAACACTGTTCATAATTTCCCTCATGAAACGGAGTTAAAGCCCAGCATCAGTGTCTTCCTACAAGCAAGAGTTCATTTCTGGTAAACCAAGTGATTTTTGGGCTCAAATGAATTTACACAGTTCCCGAACCCAACGCGATTCTCACTATTATCTAAAGAGCACTTATGTAAGAGGAGCTGTGGTTAGTATCAGTTTCATAAGTAGAGTTGAACTACATATTATCTGTATGAGTAGGAAACACAGTTCTTTTTTTCCGGGCATACTCATGGTTCTTGCTATATTAGAGATTCTCGAAAGAAGAACTTGCTTCTAGCATTAAAACAGAGTGTGTTTCATGGATGAGAACACTGCTCTGATTTTTCCCTTCAGAAACAGAGTTAGACCCCAGGATATGTGTCTTCCTACAAGCAAGAGTTCATTTCTCGTAAACCAAGTGAATTTTGGGCTAAAAAATTTTTACACAGTTCACGAACCCAATGCGATTCTCACTATTAACTAAAGAGCATTTATATACGTGGAGCTGTGGATTGTATCAGTTTCATAAGTAGAGTTTAACTACACATGGTTCCTATGAGTAGGAAACACAGTTCTTTTTCTCTGTGCATGCTCATGTTTCTTGCTGTATTAGAGACGTTCAAAGAGGAGATTGCTTCTTGAATTAAATAGAGTGTGTTTCATGGATGAGAACACTGGTCTTAATTTCCCTTCAGAAATGGAGTTAAACCAGAGGATGTGTGTCTTCCTACAAGCAAGAGTTCATTTCTGGTAAACCATGTGAATTTTGGGCTCAAATGATTTTACAAAGTTCAAGAAACCAACGCGATTCTCACAATTAACTAAAGAGCATTTATGTAAGTGGAGCTGTGGTTTGTATCAGTTTCATAAGTAGAGTTGAACTACATATGGTTCGTATGAATAGGAAACACAGTTCTTTTTTTCTGGGCATGCTCATGTTTCTTGCTGTATTAGAGATGCTGGAAAGAAGAGCTAGCTTCTTGCATTAAAACGAAGTGTGTTCCATGGATCAGAACACTAGTCTTAATTTCCGTTCCGAAATGGAGTTAAACAACAGGATCTGTGTCTTCCTACAAGCAAGAGTTCATTTCTGGAAAACAATATGAATTTTGGGCTCAAATGATTTTACACAGTTCAAGAATCCAACGAGATTCTCACTATTAACTAAAGAGCATTTATGTAATTGGAGCTGTGGTTTGTATCAGTAACATAATTAGAGTTGCACTACCATGGTCCATATGAGTAGGAAATATAATTCTTTTTTTTCGGCATTCTCATGGTTCTTGCTGTATTAGATCGCTCAAAAGATGAGCTTGCATCTTGCGTTAAAACAGAGAATATTTCATGGAAGATAACACTGCTCTGAATTTCCCTTCAGAAATGGATTTAAAGCCCAGCATCAGTGTCTTCCTACAAGCAAGAGTTGATTTCTGGTAAACCAAGTGATTTTTGGGCTCAAATGAATTTACACAGTTCCCGAACCCAACGCGATTCTCACTATTAACTAAAGAGCATTTATGTATTTGGACCTGTAGTTAGTATCAGTTTCATAAGCGGAGCTGAACTACATATGGTCCGAATGAGTAGGAAACACAGTTCTTTTTTTCAGGGCATGCTCATGGTTCTTGCTGTATTAGAAATGCTGGAAAGAAGAGCTTGCTTCTTGCGTTAAAACAGAGTGTGTCCCATGAATGAGAACGGTGGTCTTAATTTTCCTTCAGAAACGGAGTTAAAGCCCAGCCTCAGTGTCTTCCTACAAGCAAGAGTTCATTTCTGGTAAACCAAGTGATTTTTGGGCTCTAATGAATTTACACAGTTCCCGAACCCAACGCGATTCTCACTATTAACTAAAGAGCACTTATGTAAGTGGAGCTATTGTTAGTAACAGTTTCATAAGTAGAGTTGAACTACATATTTCCCCTATTAGTAGGAAACACAGTTCTTTTTTTCCGGGCATGCTCATGGTTCTTGCTATATTAGAGATTCTTGAAAGAAGAACTTGCTTCTAGCATTAAAACAGAATGTGTTTCATGGATGAGAACACTGCTCTGAATTTCCCTTCAGAAACAGAGTTAAACACCAGGATGTGTGTCTTCCTACAAGCAAGAGTTCATTTCTGGTAAACCAAGTGAATTTTGGGCTCAAATGATTTTACACAGTTCCCGAACCCAACGTGATTCTCACAATTAACTAAAGAGCATTTATGTAAATGGAGCTGTGGTTTGTATCAGTTTCATAAGCACAGTTGAACTACAGATTGTCCGTATGAGTAGGAAACACAGTTCTTTTTTTCTGGGCATGCTCATGGTTCTTGCTGTATTAGAGATGCTGGAAAGTAGAACTTGCTTCTTGCATTAAAACAGAGTGTGTTCCATGGATGAGAACACTGGTCTTAATTTCCCTTCTGAAACGGAGTTAAACCACAAGACCTGTGTCTTCCTACAAGCAAGAGTTCATTTCCGGAAAACTACGTGAATTTTGGGATCAAATGATTTTACACAGTTCAAGAACCCAACGTGATTCTAACAATTAACTAATGAGCATTTATGTACGTGGAGCTGTGGTATGTATCAGTTTCATAAGCGGAGTTGAACTACATATGGTCCGTATGAGTAGGAAACACAGTTCTTTTGTTCTGGGCGTGCTCATGATTCTTGCTGTATTTGAGATGCTGGAAAGAAGAGCATGCTTCTTGCTTTACAACAGAGTGTGTTTCATGGATGAGAACACTGGTCTTAATTTCCCTTGAGAAACGGAGTTAAACCAGAGGATGTGTGTCTGCCTACAAGCAAGAGTTCATTTCTTGTAAACCAAGTGAATTTTGGGCTCAAATGATTTTACACAGTTCCCGAACCCAACACGATTCTCACTATTAACTAAAGAGCATTTATGTAAGTGGAGCTGTGGTTTGTATCAGTCAATGGAAAGTTGAACTATATATGGTCCGTATGAGTAGGACACAGACTTCTTTTTTTCTGGGCAAGCTCAAGGTACTTGCTGTATTAGAGATGCTCAAAATAAGAGCTTGCTTCTTGCGTTAAAACAGAGTGGGTTTCAGGGATGTGAACACTCCTCTGAATTTCCCTTCAAAAACGGAGTTAAACCACAGGATCTGGAACTGACTACAAGCAAGAGTTCATTTGTGGAAAACTATGTGAATTTTGGGCTCAAATGATTTTACAAAGTTCAAGAAACCAACGCGATTCTCACAATTAACTAAAGAGCATTTATGTAAGTGGAGCTGTGGTTTGTATCAGTTTCATAAGTAGAGTTGAACTACATATGGTCCATATGAGTAGGAAACACAGTTCTTTTTTTCTGGGCATGCTCATGGTTCTTGCTGTATTAGAGATGCTAGAAAGAAGAGCTAGCTTCTTGCATTAAAACGAAGTGTGTTCCATGGATGAGAACACTAGTCTTAATTTCCCTTCCAAAACGGAGTTAAACAACAGGATCTGTGTCGTCCTACAAGCAAGAGTTCATTTCTGGAAAACTATGTGAATTTTGGGCTCAAATGATTATAAACAATTCAAGAATCCAACCAGATTCTCACTATTAAATAAAGAGCATTTATGTAATTGGAAGTGTGGTTTGTGTCAGTTCCATAATTAGAGTTGAACTACATATGGTCCATATGAGTAGGAAATATAATTCTTTTTTTTCGGCATTCTCATGGTTCTTGCTGTATTAGAGACGCTCAAAAGAAGAGCTTGCTTCTTGCGTTAAAACAGAGTGTATTTCATGGATGAAAACACTGCTCTGAATTTCCCTTCAGAAACGGATTTAAAGCCCAGCATCAGTGTCTTCCTACAAGCAAGAATTGATTTCTGGTAAACCAAGTGTTTTTGGGGCTCAAATGAATTTACACAGTTCCCGAACCCAACGCGATTCTCACTATTAACTAAAGAGCACTTATGTAATTGGAGCTGTTGTTAGTATCAGTTTCATAAGTAGAGTTGAACTACATATTGTGCATATGAGTAGGAAACACAGTTCTTTTTATCCGGGCATGCTCATGGTTCTTGCTATATTAGAGATGCTCGAAAGAAGAACTTGCTTCTAGTATTAAAACAGAGTGTGTTTCATGGATGAGAACACTGCTCTGAATTTCCCTTCAGAAACAGAGTTAAACACCAGGATGTGTGTCTTCGTACAAGCAAGAGTTCATTTCTGGTAAACCAAGTGAATTTTGGGCTCAAATGATTTTACATAGTTCACGAACCCAACGCGATTCTCACAATTAACTAAAGAGCATTTATGTAAGTGGAGCTGTGGTTTGTATCAGTTTCATAAGTAGAGTTGAACTACATATCGTCCCTATGAGTAGGAAACACAGTTCTTTTTTTCAGGGCATGCTCATGGTTCTTGCTGTATTAGAAATGCTGGAAAGAAGAGCTTGCTTCTTGCGTTAAAACAGAGTGTGTCCCATGAATGAGAACGGTGGTCTTAATTTTCCTTCAGAAACGGAGTTAAAGCCCAGCCTCAGTGTCTTCCTACAAGCAAGAGTTCATTTCTGGTAAACCAAGTGATTTTTGGGCTCTAATGAATTTACACAGTTCCCGAACCCAACGCGATTCTCACTATTAACTAAAGAGCACTTATGTAAGTGGAGCTATTGTTAGTAACAGTTTCATAAGTAGAGTTGAACTACATATTTCCCCTATTAGTAGGAAACACAGTTCTTTTTTTCCGGGCATGCTCATGGTTCTTGCTATATTAGAGATTCTTGAAAGAAGAACTTGCTTCTAGCATTAAAACAGAATGTGTTTCATGGATGAGAACACTGCTCTGAATTTCCCTTCAGAAACAGAGTTAAACACCAGGATGTGTGTCTTCCTACAAGCAAGAGTTCATTTCTGGTAAACCAAGTGAATTTTGGGCTCAAATGATTTTACACAGTTCCCGAACCCAACGTGATTCTCACAATTAACTAAAGAGCATTTATGTAAATGGAGCTGTGGTTTGTATCAGTTTCATAAGCACAGTTGAACTACAGATTGTCCGTATGAGTAGGAAACACAGTTCTTTTTTTCTGGGCATGCTCATGGTTCTTGCTGTATTAGAGATGCTGGAAAGTAGAACTTGCTTCTTGCATTAAAACAGAGTGTGTTCCATGGATGAGAACACTGGTCTTAATTTCCCTTCTGAAACGGAGTTAAACCACAAGACCTGTGTCTTCCTACAAGCAAGAGTTCATTTCCGGAAAACTACGTGAATTTTGGGATCAAATGATTTTACACAGTTCAAGAACCCAACGTGATTCTAACAATTAACTAATGAGCATTTATGTACGTGGAGCTGTGGTATGTATCAGTTTCATAAGCGGAGTTGAACTACATATGGTCCGTATGAGTAGGAAACACAGTTCTTTTGTTCTGGGCGTGCTCATGATTCTTGCTGTATTTGAGATGCTGGAAAGAAGAGCATGCTTCTTGCTTTACAACAGAGTGTGTTTCATGGATGAGAACACTGGTCTTAATTTCCCTTGAGAAACGGAGTTAAACCAGAGGATGTGTGTCTGCCTACAAGCAAGAGTTCATTTCTTGTAAACCAAGTGAATTTTGGGCTCAAATGATTTTACACAGTTCCCGAACCCAACACGATTCTCACTATTAACTAAAGAGCATTTATGTAAGTGGAGCTGTGGTTTGTATCAGTCAATGGAAAGTTGAACTATATATGGTCCGTATGAGTAGGACACAGACTTCTTTTTTTCTGGGCAAGCTCAAGGTACTTGCTGTATTAGAGATGCTCAAAATAAGAGCTTGCTTCTTGCGTTAAAACAGAGTGGGTTTCAGGGATGTGAACACTCCTCTGAATTTCCCTTCAAAAACGGAGTTAAACCACAGGATCTGGAACTGACTACAAGCAAGAGTTCATTTGTGGAAAACTATGTGAATTTTGGGCTCAAATGATTTTACAAAGTTCAAGAAACCAACGCGATTCTCACAATTAACTAAAGAGCATTTATGTAAGTGGAGCTGTGGTTTGTATCAGTTTCATAAGTAGAGTTGAACTACATATGGTCCATATGAGTAGGAAACACAGTTCTTTTTTTCTGGGCATGCTCATGGTTCTTGCTGTATTAGAGATGCTAGAAAGAAGAGCTAGCTTCTTGCATTAAAACGAAGTGTGTTCCATGGATGAGAACACTAGTCTTAATTTCCCTTCCAAAACGGAGTTAAACAACAGGATCTGTGTCGTCCTACAAGCAAGAGTTCATTTCTGGAAAACTATGTGAATTTTGGGCTCAAATGATTATAAACAATTCAAGAATCCAACCAGATTCTCACTATTAAATAAAGAGCATTTATGTAATTGGAAGTGTGGTTTGTGTCAGTTCCATAATTAGAGTTGAACTACATATGGTCCATATGAGTAGGAAATATAATTCTTTTTTTTCGGCATTCTCATGGTTCTTGCTGTATTAGAGACGCTCAAAAGAAGAGCTTGCTTCTTGCGTTAAAACAGAGTGTATTTCATGGATGAAAACACTGCTCTGAATTTCCCTTCAGAAACGGATTTAAAGCCCAGCATCAGTGTCTTCCTACAAGCAAGAATTGATTTCTGGTAAACCAAGTGTTTTTGGGGCTCAAATGAATTTACACAGTTCCCGAACCCAACGCGATTCTCACTATTAACTAAAGAGCACTTATGTAATTGGAGCTGTTGTTAGTATCAGTTTCATAAGTAGAGTTGAACTACATATTGTGCATATGAGTAGGAAACACAGTTCTTTTTATCCGGGCATGCTCATGGTTCTTGCTATATTAGAGATGCTCGAAAGAAGAACTTGCTTCTAGTATTAAAACAGAGTGTGTTTCATGGATGAGAACACTGCTCTGAATTTCCCTTCAGAAACAGAGTTAAACACCAGGATGTGTGTCTTCGTACAAGCAAGAGTTCATTTCTGGTAAACCAAGTGAATTTTGGGCTCAAATGATTTTACATAGTTCACGAACCCAACGCGATTCTCACAATTAACTAAAGAGCATTTATGTAAGTGGAGCTGTGGTTTGTATCAGTTTCATAAGTAGAGTTGAACTACATATCGTCCCTATGAGTAGGAAACACAGTTCTTTTTTTCTGGGCAAGCTCATGGTTCTTGCTGTATTAGAGATGCTGGAAAGAAGAGCTTGATTCTTGCGTTAAAACAGAGTGTGTCCCATGAATGAGAACACTGGTCAAAATATCCCTTCAGAAACAGAGTTAAAGCCCAGCATCAGTGTCTTCCTACAAGCAAGAGTTCATTTCTGGTAATCCAAGTGATTTTTGGGCTCAAATGAATTTACACAGTTCCTGAACACACTGCGATTCTCCCTCTTTACTAAAAGAGCACTTATGTAAGTGAAGCTGTGGTTAGTATCAGTTTCATAAGTAGAGTTGAACTACATATTGTCTGTATGAGTAGGAAACACAGTTCTTTTTTTCTGCGCAGCTCATGTTTCTTGCTATTTTAGAGATGGTCGAAAGAAGAACTTGCTTCTAGCAGTAAAACAGAGTGTGTTTCATGGATGAGAACACTGCTCTGATTTTCCCTTCTGAAACAGAGTCAAACCCCAGGATATGTGTCTTCCTACAAGCAAGAGTTCATTTCTGGTAAACCAAGTCAATTTTGGGCTCAAATTTTTTTACACAGTTCCCGAACCCAACGCTATTCTCACTATTAACTAAAGAGCATTTATGTAATTGGAGCTGTGGTTTGTATCAGTTTCATAAGCAGAATTGAACTACATATGGTCCGTATGAGTAAGAAACACAGTTCTTTTGTTCTGGTCATGCTCATGTTTCTTGCTGTATTAGAGATGCAGGAAAGAAGAGCTAGCTTCTTGCATTAAAACGAAGTGTGTTCCATGGATGAGAACACTAGTCTTAATTTCCCTTCCGAAACGGAGTTAAACAACAGGATCTGTGTCTTCCTACAAGCAAGAGTTCATTTCTGGAAAACAATATGAATTTTGGGCTCAAATGATTTTACCCAGTTCAAGAATCCAAGGAGATTCTCACTATTAAATAAAGAGCATTTATGTAATTGGAGCTGTGGTTTGTATCAGTTCCATAATTAGAGTTGCACTACCATGGTCCATATGAGTAGGAAATATAATTCTTTTTTTTCGGCATTCTCATGGTTCTTGCTGTATTAGAGACGCTCAAAAGAAGAGCTTGCTTCTTGCGTTAAAACAGAGTGTATTTCATGGATGATAACACTGCTCTGAATTTCCCTTCAGAAACGGATTTAAAGCCCAGCATCAGTGTCTTCCTACAAGCAAGAGTTGATTTCTGGTAAACCAAGTGATTTTGGGGCTCAAATGAATTTACACAGTTCCTGAACCCAACGCGATTCTCACTATTAACTAAAGAGCACTTATGTAATTGGAGCTGTTGTTAGTATCAGTTTCATAAGTAGAGTTGAACTACATATTGTCCATATGAGTAGGAAACACAGTTCTTTTTTTCCGGGCATGCTCATGGTTCTTGCTATATTAAAGATGCTCGAAAGAAGAACTTCCTTCTAGCATTAAAACAGAGGGTGTTTCATGGATGAGAACACTGCTCTGAATTTCCCTTCAGAAACAGAGTTAAACACCACGATGTGTGTCTTCGTACAAGCAAGAGTTCATTTCTGGTAAACCAAGTGAATTTTGGGCTCAAATGATTTTACATAGTTCACGAACCCAACGCGATTCTCACTATTAACTAAAGAGCATTTATGTAATTGGAGCTGTCGTTTGTATCAGTTTCATAAGCAGAGTTGAACTACATATGGTCCATATGAGTAGGAAACACAGTTCTTTTTTTCAGGGCATGCTCATGGTTCTTGCTGTATTAGAGATGCTGGAAAGAAGAGCTTGATTCTTGCGTTAAAACAGAGTGTGTCCCATGAATGAGAACTCTGGTCAAAATTACCCTTCAGAAAGAGAGTTAAAGCCCAGCATCAGTGTCTTCCTACAAGCAAGAGTTGATTTCTGGTAAACCAAGTGATTTTTGGGCTCAAATGAATTTACACAGTTCCCGAACCCAACGCTATTCTCACTATTAACTAAAGAGCATTTATGTAATTGGAGCTGTGGTTTGTATCAGTTTCATAAGCAGAATTGAACTACATATGGTCCGTATGAGTAAGAAACACAGTTCTTTTGTTCTGGTCATGCTCATGTTTCTTGCTGTATTAGAGATGCAGGAAAGAAGAGCTAGCTTCTTGCGTTAAAATGCAGTGTGTTCCATGGAAGTGAACACTGCTCTGAATTAACCTTCAGAAACGGAGTTAAAACACAGGATCTGTGTCTTGCTACAATTAAGAGTTCATTTCTGGTAAACCAAGTGAATTTTGGGCTCAAATGTTTTTACATAGTTCAAGAACCCTACACGATTCTCACTATTAACTAAAGAGCATTTATGTAAGTGGAGCTGTGGTTTGTATCAGTTTCATAAGCAGAGTTGAACTACATATGGTCCGTATGAATAGGAAACACAGTTCTTTTTTTCTGGTCATGCTCATGTTTCTTGCCGTATTAGAGATGCAGGAAAGAAGAGCTGGCTTCTTGCATTAAAACGCAGTGTGTTCCATGGATGAGAACACTAGTCTTAATTTCCCTTCCAAAACGGAGTTAAACAACAGGATCTGTGTCTTCCTACAAGTAAGAGTTCATTTCTGGAAAACTATGTGAATTTTGGGCTCAAATGATTATACACAATTCAAGAATCCAACGAGATTCTCACTATTAAATAAAGAGCATTTATGTAATTGGAGCTGTGGTTTGTATCAGTTCCATAATTAGAGTTGCACTACATATGGTCCATATGAGTAGGAAATATAATTCTTTTTTTTCTGCATTCTCATGGTTCTTGCTGTATTAGAGACGCTCAAAAGAAGAGCTTGCTTCTTGCGTGAAACAGAGTGTATTTCATGGATGAGAACACTGCTCTGAATTTCCCTTCAGAAACGGATTTAAAGCCCAGCATCAGTGTCTTCCTACAAGCAAGAGTTGATTTCTGGTAAACCAAGTGATTTTTGGGCTCAAATGAATTTACACAGTTCCCGAACCCAACGCGATTCTCACTATTAACTAAAGAGCATTTATGTAATTGGACCTGTAGTTAGTATCAGTTTCATAAGCGGAGCTGAACTACATATGGTCCGAATGAGTAGGAAACACAGTTCTTTTTTTCAGGGCATGCTCATGGTTCTTGCTGTATTAGAAATGCTGGAAAGAAGAGCTTGCTTCTTGCGTTAAAACAGAGTGTGTCCCATGAATGAGAACGGTGGTCTTAATTTTCCTTCAGAAACGGAGTTAAAGCCCAGCATCAGTGTCTTCCTACAAGCAAGAGTTCATTTCTGGTAAACCAAGTGATTTTGGGGCTCTAATGAATTTACACAGTTCCCGAACACAACGCGATTCTCACTATTAACTAAAGAGCACTTATGTAAGTGGAGCTATTGTTAGTAACAGTTTCATAAGTAGAGTTGAACTACATATTTCCCCTATGAGTAGGAAACACAGTTCTTTTTTTCCGGGCATGCTCATGGTTCTTGCTATATTAGAGATTCTCGAAAGAAGAACTTGCTTCTAGCATTAAAACAGAATGTGTTTCATGGATGAGAACACTGCTCTGAATTTCCCTTCAGAAACAGAGTTAAACACCAGGATGTGTGTCTTCCTACAAGCAAGAGTTCATTTCTGGTAAACCAAGTGAATTTTGGGCTCAAATGATTTTACACAGTTCCCGAACCCAACGTGATTCTCACTATTAACTAAAGAGCATTTATGTAAATGGAGCTGTGGTTTGTATCAGTTTCATAAGCACAGTTGAACTACAGATTGTCCGTATGAGTAGGAAACACAGTTCTTTTTTTCTGGGCATGCTCATGGTTCTTGCTGTATTAGAGATGCTGGAAAGTAGAACTTGCTTCTTGCATTAAAACAGAGTGTGTTCCATGGATGAGAACACTGGTCTTAATTTCCCTTCTGAAACGGAGTTAAACCACAAGACCTGTGTCTTCCTACAGGCAAGAGTTCATTTCCGGAAAACTACGTGAATTTTGGGATCAAATGATTTTACACAGTTCCAGAACCCAACGTGATTCTAACAATTAACTAATGAGCATTTATGTACGTGGAGCTGTGGTATGTATCAGTTTCATAAGCGGAGTTGAACTACATATGGTCCGTATGAGTAGGAAACACAGTTCTTTTGTTCTGGGCGTGCTCATGATTCTTGCTGTATTAGAGATGCTGGAAAGAAGAGCATGCTTCTTGCTTTACAACTGAGTGTGTTCAATGGATGAGAACACTGCCCTGAATTTCCCATCAGAAACGGAGTTAATCCACAGGATCTGTGTCTTGCTACAAGCAAGAGTTCATTTCTGAGAAACCAAGAGAATTTTGGGCTCAAATGATTTTACATAGTTGACGAACCCAACGCGATTCTCACTATTAACTAAAGAGCATTTATGTAAATGTAGCTGTTGTTAGTATCAGTTTCATAAGCGGAGTTGAACTACATATGGTCCGAATGAGTAGGAAACACAGTTCTTTTTTTCTGGGCATGCTCATGGTTCTTGCTGTATTAGAAATGCTGGAAAGAAGAGCTTGCTTCTTGCGTTAAAACAGAGTGTGTTTCATGGATGAGAACACTGGTCTTAATTTCCCTTGAGAAACGGAGTTAAACCAGAGGATGTGTGTCTTCCTACAAGCAAGAGTTCATTTCTTGTAAACCAAGTGAATTTTGGGCTCAAATGATTTTACACAGTTCCGGAACCCAACACGATTCTCACTATTAACTAAAGAGCATTTATGTAAGTGGAGCTGTGGTTTGTATCAGTCAATGGAAAGTTGAACTACATATGTTCCGTATGAGTAGGACACACACTTCTTTTTTTCTGGGCAAGCTCATGGTACTTGCTGTATTAGAGATGCTCCAAATAAGAGCTTGCTTCTTGCGTTAAAACAGAGTGGGTTTCAGGGATGTGAACACTCCTCTGAATTTCCCTTCAAAAACGGAGTTAAACCACAGGATCTGTAACTGACTACAAGCAAGAGTTCATTTGTGGGAAACTATGTGAATTTTGGGCTCAAATGATTTTACAAAGTTCAAGAAACCAACGCGATTCTCACAATTAAGTAAAGAGCATTTATGTAAGTGGAGCTGTGGTTTGTATCAGTTTCATAAGTAGAGTTGAACTACATATGGTCCATATGAGTAGGAAATATAATTCTTTTTTTTTCGGCATTCTCATGGTTCTTGCTGTATTAGAGACGCTCAAAAGAAGAGCTTGCTTCTTGCGTTAAAACAGAGTGTGTTTCATGGATGAGACCACTGCTCTGAATTTCCCTTCAGAAACAGAGTTAAACACCAGGATGTGTGTCTTCGTACAAGCAAGAGTTCATTTCTGGTAAACCAAGTGATTTTTGGGCTCAAATGAATTTACACAGTTCCCGAACACAACGCGATTCTCCCTCTTTACTAAAGAGCACTTATGTAAGTGAAGCTGTGGTTAGTATCAGTTTCATAAGTAGAGTTGAACTACATATTATCTGTATGAGTAGGAAACACAGTTCTTTTTTTCTGCGCAGCTCGTGGTTCTTGCTATATTAGAGATGGTCGAAAGAAGAACTTGCTTCTAGCATTAAAACAGAGTGTGTTTCATGGATGAGAACACTGCTCTGATTTTCCCTTCTGAAACAGAGTTAAACCCGAGGATATTTGTCTTCCTACAAGCAAGAATTCATTTCTGGTAAACCAAGTGAATTTTGGGCTCAAATTTTTTTACACAGTTCCCGAACCCAACGCTATTCTCACTATTAACTAAAGAGCATTTATGTAATTGGAGCTGTGGTTTGTATCAGTTTCATAAGCAGAATTGAACTACATATGGTCTGTATGAGTAAGAAACACAGTTCTTTTGTTCTGGTCATGCTCATGTTTCTTGCTGTATTAGAGATGCAGGAAAGAAGAGCTAGCTTCTTGCGTTAAAACGCAGTGAGTTCCATGGAAGAGAACACTGCTCTGAATTAACCTTCAGAAACGGAGTTAAAACACAGGATCTGTGTCTTGATACAAATAAGAGTTCATTTCTGGGAAACCAAGTGAATTTTGGGCTCAAATAATTTTACATAGTTCAAGAACCCTACGCGATTCTCACTATTAACTAAAGAGCATTTATGTAAGTGGAGCTGTGGTTTGTATCAGTTTCATAAGCAGAGTTGAACTACATATGGTCCGTATGAAAAGGAAACACAGTACTTTTGTTCTGGTCATGCTCATGTTTCTTGCCGTATTAGAGATGCAGGAAAGAAGAGCTAGCTTCTTGCGTTAAAACGCAGTGTGTTCCATGGATCAGAAAACTGCTATGAATTTCCCTTCAGAAAAGGAGTTAAAGCACAGGATCTGTGTCTTCCTACAAGCAAGAGTTCATTTCTGGTAAACCAAGTGAATTTTGGGCTCAAATGATTTTACACAGTTCCCGAACCCAACGCGATTCTCACTATTAACTAAAGAGCATTTATGTAAGTGGAGCTGTGGTTTGTATCAGTCAAAGGAAAGTTGAACTACATGTGGTCCGTATGAGTAGGAAACACACTTTTTTTTCTGGGCAGGTCATGGTACTTGCTGTATCAGAGATGCTCAAAAGAAGAGCTTGCTTCTTGCGTTAAAACAGCGTGGGTTTCAGGGATGAGAACACTGCTCTGAATTTCCATTCAGAAACGGCGTTAAACCACAGGATCTGTGTCTGACTACAAGCAAGAGTTCATTTATGGAAAACTATGTGAATTTTGGGCTCAAATGATTTTACAAAGTTCAAGAAACCAACGCGATTCTCACAATTAACTTAAGAGCATTTATGTAAGTGGAGCTTTGGTTTGTATCAGTTTCATAAGTAGAGTTGAACTACATATGGTCTGTATGAGTAGGAAACACAGTTCTTTTTTTCTGGGCATGCTCATGGTTCTTGCTGTATTAGAGATGCTGGAAAGAAGAGCTTGCTTCTTGCGGTAAAACAGAGTGTGTCCCATGAACGAGAATACTGTTCATAATTTCCCTCATGAAACGGAGTTAAAGCCCAGCATCAGTGTCTTCCTACAAGCAAGAGTTCATTTCTGGTAAACCAAGTGATTTTTGGGCTCAAATGAATTTACTCAGTTCCCGAACCCAACGCGATTCTCACTATTATCTAAAGAGCACTTATGTAAGAGGAGCTGTGGTTAGTATCAGTTTCATAAGTAGAGTTGAACTACATATTATCTGTATGAGTAGGAAACACAGTTCTTTTTTTCCGGGCATATTCATGGTTCTTGCTATATTAGAGATGCTCGAAAGAAGAACTTCCTTCTAGCATTAAAACAGAGTGTGTTTCATGGATGAGAACACTGCTCTGATTTTTCCCTTCAGAAACAGAGTTAGACCCCAGGATATGTGTCTTCCTACAAGCAAGAGTTCATTTCTCGTAAACCAAGTGAATTTTGGGCTAAAAATTTTTTACACAGTTCACGAACCCAATGCGATTCTCACTATTAACTAAAGAGCATTTATGTAAGTGGAGCTGTGGTTTGTATCAGTTTCATAAGCAGAGTTGAACTACATTTGGTCCGTATGAATAGGAAACACAGTTCTTTTTTTCTGGTCATGCTCATGTTTCTTGCCGTATTAGAGATGCAGGAAAGAAGAGCTGGCTTCTTGCATTAAAACGCAGTGTGTTCCATGGATGAGAACACTAGTCTTAATTTCCCTTCCAAAACGGAGTTAAACAACAGGATCTGTGTCCTCCTACAAGTAAGAGTTCATTTCTGGAAAACTATGTGAATTTTGGGCTCAAATGATTATACACAATTCAAGAATCCAACGAGATTCTCACTATTAAATAAAGAGCATTTATGTAATTGGAGCTGTGGTTTGTATCAGTTCCATAATTAGAGTTGCACTACATATGGTCCATATGAGTAGGAAATATAATTCTTTTTTTTCTGCATTCTCATGGTTCTTGCTGTATTAGAGACGCTCAAAAGAAGAGCTTGCTTCTTGCGTGAAACAGAGTGTATTTCATGGATGAGAACACTGCTCTGAATTTCCCTTCAGAAACGGATTTAAAGCCCAGCATCAGTGTCTTCCTACAAGCAAGAGTTGATTTCTGGTAAACCAAGTGATTTTTGGGCTCAAATGAATTTACACAGTTCCCGAAGCCAACGCGATTCTCACTATTAACTAAAGAGCATTTATGTAATTGGACCTGTAGTTAGTATCAGTTTCATAAGCGGAGCTGAACTACATATGGTCCGAATGAGTAGGAAACACAGTTCTTTTTTTCAGGGCATGCTCATGGTTCTTGCTGTATTAGAAATGCTGGAAGGAAGAGCTTGCTTCTTGCGTTAAAACAGAGTGTGTCCCATGAATGAGAACGGTGGTCTTAATTTTCCTTCAGAAACGGAGTTAAAGCCCAGCATCAGTGTCTTCCTACAAGCAAGAGTTCATTTCTGGTAAACCAAGTGATTTTGGGGCTCTAATGAATTTACACAGTTCCCGAACCCAACGCGATTCTCACTATTAACTAAAGAGCACTTATGTAAGTGGAGCTATTGTTAGTAACAGTTTCATAAGTAGAGTTGAACTACATATTTCCCCTATGAGTAGGAAACACAGTTCTTTTTTTCCGGGCATGCTCATGGTTCTTGCTATATTAGAGATTCTCGAAAGAAGAACTTGCTTCTAGCATTAAAACAGAATGTGTTTCATGGATGAGAACACTGCTCTGAATTTCCCTTCAGAAACAGAGTTAAACACCAGGATGTGTGTCTTCCTACAAGCAAGAGTTCATTTCTGGTAAACCAAGTGAATTTTGGGCTCAAATGATTTTACACAATTCCCGAACACAACGTGATTCTCACTATTAACTAAAGAGCATTTATGTAAATGGAGCTGTGGTTTGTATCAGTTTCATAAGCACAGTTGAACTACAGATTGTCCGTATGAGTAGGAAACACAGTTCTTTTTTTCTGGGCATGCTCATGGTTCTTGCTGTATTAGAGATGCTGGAAAGTAGAACTTGCTTCTTGCATTAAAACAGAGTGTGTTCCATGGATGAGAACACTGGTCTTAATTTCCCTTCTGAAACGGAGTTAAACCACAAGACCTGTGTCTTCCTACAGGCAAGAGTTCATTTCCGGAAAACTACGTGAATTTTGGGATCAAATGATTTTACACAGTTCCAGAACCCAACGTGATTCTAACAATTAACTAATGAGCATTTATGTACGTGGAGCTGTGGTATGTATCAGTTTCATAAGCGGAGTTGAACTACATATGGTCCGTATGAGTAGGAAACACAGTTCTTTTGTTCTGGGCGTGCTCATGATTCTTGCTGTATTAGAGATGCTGGAAAGAAGAGCATGCTTCTTGCTTTACAACAGAGTGTGTTCAATGGATGAGAACACTGCCCTGAATTTCCCATCAGAAACGGAGTTAATCCACAGGATCTGTGTCTTGCTACAAGCAAGAGTTCATTTCTGGGAAACCAAGAGAACTTTGGGCTCAAATGATTTTACATAGTTGACGAACCCAACGCGATTCTCACTATTAACTAAAGAGCATTTATGTAAATGTAGCTGTTGTTAGTATCAGTTTCATAAGCGGAGTTGAACTACATATGGTCCGAATGAGTAGGAAACACAGTTCTTTTTTTCTGGGCATGCTCATGGTTCTTGCTGTATTAGAAATGCTGGAAAGAAGAGCTTGCTTCTTGCGTTAAAACAGAGTGTGTTTCATGGATGAGAACACTGGTCTTAATTTCCCTTGAGAAACGGAGTTAAACCAGAGGATGTGTGTCTTCCTACAAGCAAGAGTTCATTTCTTGTAAACCAAGTGAATTTTGGGCTCAAATGATTTTACACAGTTCCGGAACCCAACACGATTCTCACTATTAACTAAAGAGCATTTATGTAAGTGGAGCTGTGGTTTGTATCAGTCAATGGAAAGTTGAACTACATATGTTCCGTATGAGTAGGACACACACTTCTTTTTTTCTGGGCAAGCTCATGGTACTTGCTGTATTAGAGATGCTCCAAATAAGAGCTTGCTTCTTGCGTTAAAACAGAGTGGGTTTCAGGGATGTGAACACTCCTCTGAATTTCCCTTCAAAAACGGAGTTAAACCACAGGATCTGTAACTGACTACAAGCAAGAGTTCATTTGTGGGAAACTATGTGAATTTTGGGCTCAAATGATTTTACAAAGTTCAAGAAACCAACGCGATTCTCACAATTAAGTAAAGAGCATTTATGTAAGTGGAGCTGTGGTTTGTATCAGTTTCATAAGTAGAGTTGAACTACATATGGTCCATATGAGTAGGAAATATAATTCTTTTTTTTTCGGCATTCTCATGGTTCTTGCTGTATTAGAGACGCTCAAAAGAAGAGCTTGCTTCTTGCGTTAAAACAGAGTGTGTTTCATGGATGAGACCACTGCTCTGAATTTCCCTTCAGAAACAGAGTTAAACACCAGGATGTGTGTCTTCGTACAAGCAAGAGTTCATTTCTGGTAAACCAAGTGATTTTTGGGCTCAAATGAATTTACACAGTTCCCGAACACAACGCGATTCTCCCTCTTTACTAAAGAGCACTTATGTAAGTGAAGCTGTGGTTAGTATCAGTTTCATAAGTAGAGTTGAACTACATATTATCTGTATGAGTAGGAAACACAGTTCTTTTTTTCTGCGCAGCTCGTGGTTCTTGCTATATTAGAGATGGTCGAAAGAAGAACTTGCTTCTAGCATTAAAACAGAGTGTGTTTCATGGATGAGAACACTGCTCTGATTTTCCCTTCTGAAACAGAGTTAAACCCGAGGATATTTGTCTTCCTACAAGCAAGAATTCATTTCTGGTAAACCAAGTGAATTTTGGGCTCAAATTTTTTTACACAGTTCCCGAACCCAACGCTATTCTCACTATTAACTAAAGAGCATTTATGTAATTGGAGCTGTGGTTTGTATCAGTTTCATAAGCAGAATTGAACTACATATGGTCTGTATGAGTAAGAAACACAGTTCTTTTGTTCTGGTCATGCTCATGTTTCTTGCTGTATTAGAGATGCAGGAAAGAAGAGCTAGCTTCTTGCGTTAAAACGCAGTGAGTTCCATGGAAGAGAACACTGCTCTGAATTAACCTTCAGAAACGGAGTTAAAACACAGGATCTGTGTCTTGATACAAATAAGAGTTCATTTCTGGGAAACCAAGTGAATTTTGGGCTCAAATAATTTTACATAGTTCAAGAACCCTACGCGATTCTCACTATTAACTAAAGAGCATTTATGTAAGTGGAGCTGTGGTTTGTATCAGTTTCATAAGCAGAGTTGAACTACATATGGTCCGTATGAAAAGGAAACACAGTACTTTTGTTCTGGTCATGCTCATGTTTCTTGCCGTATTAGAGATGCAGGAAAGAAGAGCTAGCTTCTTGCGTTAAAACAGCGTGGGTTTCAGGGATGAGAACACTGCTCTGAATTTCCATTCAGAAACGGCGTTAAACCACAGGATCTGTGTCTGACTACAAGCAAGAGTTCATTTATGGAAAACTATGTGAATTTTGGGCTCAAATGATTTTACAAAGTTCAAGAAACCAACGCGATTCTCACAATTAACTTAAGAGCATTTATGTAAGTGGAGCTTTGGTTTGTATCAGTTTCATAAGTAGAGTTGAACTACATATGGTCTGTATGAGTAGGAAACACAGTTCTTTTTTTCTGGGCATGCTCATGGTTCTTGCTGTATTAGAGATGCTGGAAAGAAGAGCTTGCTTCTTGCGGTAAAACAGAGTGTGTCCCATGAACGAGAATACTGTTCATAATTTCCCTCATGAAACGGAGTTAAAGCCCAGCATCAGTGTCTTCCTACAAGCAAGAGTTCATTTCTGGTAAACCAAGTGATTTTTGGGCTCAAATGAATTTACTCAGTTCCCGAACCCAACGCGATTCTCACTATTATCTAAAGAGCACTTATGTAAGAGGAGCTGTGGTTAGTATCTGTTTCATAAGTAGAGTTGAACTACATATTATCTGTATGAGTAGGAAACACAGTTCTTTTTTTCCGGGCATATTCATGGTTCTTGCTATATTAGAGATGCTCGAAAGAAGAACTTGCTTCTAGCATTAAAACAGAGTGTGTTTCATGGATGAGAACACTGCTCTGATTTTTCCCTTCAGAAACAGAGTTAGACCCCAGGATATGTGTCTTCCTACAAGCAATAGTTCATTTCTCGTAAACCAAGTGA